>BSBN01000023.1:3951231-5268308 GCA_027924645.1 Cunninghamia lanceolata | reverse complement strand
CTGTAGCTCTAATGAGATCCTAAAGCTCCACAATTAATCGTCACCACTCCATTCCATAAACCAACAATGGTGAGTCTGCCACTCAACATGTTGAACCCAAAGGCCCACCCCTCTTGACTATGGGAATGAGCTATGAATAGCATACACAAAATACAATCACTCAAGTGGAAATGAAGAAACACAATTGGTCATGGTTTTATTAACACATGATGAATCATATTGTTGGCAAGAGACACTATATGGATTCATGGTTGTTGTCATTGATGGCAACAAAGGACATCCCACATATCCGCAAGTCATGGTGTGTCTCTACCGGAAGTCAGAATAAAGATTGTTGTGGTCCGGTGAACAAGAACAGAGCATGTGTCAAGATCTGACAGATTGGTCCGGATCTCTCAGAGGAAGTGTCTTGGTGCAGTGCGGATTTGGGGAAATCAAGAGGACTACCTTGAGTGGTATATTCCAAGGATTTAGCCTCCGGTGATGGACAAGGAAAAAGATATGAATAGTTGAGTACCGGATTCCTGAGAGACAGAGGAAGAACTGACTGACAGAGTATCAGACTACTTTCTGGATGTGTTACTGTTGATGATAAAGGTTGTGAAGGCATGAATCATGTTTGGCCGACATGATTAATGATATCTACAAGTATATGCTTGATCCGCATTGCTTGGTGAGCAAGGATTCAGCCGACAGAACAGAGTTTGTAAGAAACTAGACTGTTCCGGGTGCCGACTAGAAAGGTGATGAAATTACTTGTGCGGATATATATAGAGGATGGATTTAGTTGTGAAGGGTGTGACGATGTCAAGATATATGCGAAGAAGTGCAGAACAGAGCAGAAGTACCAAGACAGATCCGATATGTGAAAGGATAGCAGAATAAAGAACAGAGAAAAGATGAAGTGCAGCAGATCAGTGTACTGAGCCTAACCGGAACTGAACTCCAGCATATGCAGATGCTTCCAATCAGTTCAAGACTGTGATTCTTATCACTTTGTAGACAGTGTGTCTTCTTGTAGGCAGTGGGCCTCTTGTGAGCAGTGTGCTCGGGCAGTGAGCCCTAATTGGCAAGTGCCATTTTGTAATTTCCTATTCTTCTAACAGAGAATAATTTTGGGTTAATCACCCCGTGGTTTTCTCCCTTAACAAGGTTTCCACGTCAAAAATACTGTGTTATGTGTTTCTTATTTCATGGTAATGTTTTTGTGTTTGATTCAATGCTACATCAATTAATAAGAAAGTTCAATAAGGGAAATAATTAGGATAACTGATTCACCCCCCCCTCTCAGTTATCAACAATTGGTATCAGAGCTAAGTTCCTCCTAATAGAGCCTAACAGCTTGAGGAAGATCTGGGAGTTCAAATGGATGCATATGGTTTAAGGGAGCAACTCAAGACTGCCCTTGAGGATCTTGAACAGTCAAATTCTGAAGTCAATGAATTAAAGGAAAGACTCAAACAGGCTGATGAATTCATGAGAGAATTAAAAGACAAATTAAGTCTCTCTATGAAAAAGAGAAAGGAGCTGCTCCAACAGTTGGCAAGACAAAGTGAAGAAAGCAATACAAATGAAGAATTGACTGAGCAAACCAAGTTATGTGAAAAGTTATCAAAAGAAGTCATTATGTTAAGACATGAAATGGAATTAGGAACTATAAAGTTTACTCAAGAGATTGAAGAAAAAAGAAAGGCTGAAGACAATCTAAAACAATCTCTTAAAGAAAAATCAGAAGAATGCCACCAGATGGACAGGATTATCAGACATCTTGAATCTGATCTTGAAGATGCCAAAGATAATGAAGAAAAACTTGAGGATCAAATTGCCTCTCTCAAAAGAGACCTTCAAACAGCAAATGAATATAAAGAGAAATTCAAGATAAGTTCTGCTCAACTTGAAGTTCTTCTTGGAAGTCAAAAAAGGGCAGATGACAAGTATGGTTTGGGATATGAGAAAGGAGAAAGCTCCGGATCCGGTCAAAAGAATTTTGCATCAGAAAATCCAAGAAACAGGCCTAGAAGACCTCCGGTAAGACAGCCCAATGCTCAAAGATATTCATCTTTCAATGGATACTGCCACAGCTGCAACCACTTTGGTCACAAAGCTAATCAGTGCAGAAAGAGAATGAATTAGATTAATTCATCCTTCTTCGGACAGTGCTTCAACTGCAAAAGGTATGGACACAAATCCCATGAATGCAGAAATATGCAAATAAACAAATCATTCAAAGGTAGATGCTTTACATGCAATAGAGTAGGTCATATGGCTAATCAATGCAGATCAAGAGGATATCAGTCAATTATGCAAAGAAATGTTATTTGCCAAATCTGTAATAGGTCCGGTCATAATGCTAAAGTCTGCAGAAGCAAGAATCAGGACAAAAGAGGTCTGGTGTATAATCAGAATCAAGACAAGGGTAAACAAAAGATGAATGCGGATGAAGTTAGGAATCAGATGAGCAAGATTTGGGTGAAGAAAAGTTCAGAGAATGTAGAGGTTGGATCCGCACCAGACTCTGGTGCTGATATTTCTTCCGGAAATTAAAAAGTTAGCTCTGGCTCAGGGGGAGACTCAAAGAAAATCCTGTTCCCCCAACCAATCAAGTGGTGCCTGATGTGGCACAAGATGCGGAGTAAAAGGTTTAAAGATATAAGTCTTGAGACGATCCAAATAAGATTTCAGAGGTCCGCATGGAGTTATGAAGAAGCTGTGATCGATCAAGTAAGACCTGTTCCGGGAGATGCTCCGATATGACAGAGGATTACAAAAAGGTCCGGAGAGATCCGGAAGTGCACTATCTTATTCTGCGGATTGGACAGAGTGTTTGGGATGTTCTTGTAATGTGTCACCTCGATTTATTCATGATTGAAAGATCCGGATGATGTTCACAGATCAGGACTGATCCGGGATACTCCTAGCTATCCGGACAAGGCAAACTGGAATAATATAGGTGAAGCATTTATTGCAAACAGATATTAGGGTTTGCGGAGCAATATAAGGGATTTCTCAAAAATCATTTGCTCATTCTACACTCAAGAAGAAGCGAAAAGTGGAGCTCTGCAACAAGATTCATCAAGCACACCAAAGATCTCCTGCCGAAGTCATTGCATAAAGAAATCAATCCCACCACTCCGTGCAAACCGAAGGCGCATAAGGTATTCTCCGTTTTTCATTATCTCACTCCAAATCTTTGAAGAATGGCTACTCCAAATATAGTTAAGATCTCTGATAGACCTCGCCCCACATTCAAGAAACATCCTTACAAATCATTGGAGGTAGATCCACTAGGAGCCTTCTCTAGTGTTCCTCATGGTGTATTGCATATGGAAGATATTAGGGTTTACATCCATGCGAATCTTGAAGACTTTGGAGAATCAAAGCTGATGGATATCTATCACAAACAATTGATAGATGACTCCTTTGAGATCAAACCTCAGTACAAAGCCATCCGGGACAAACATTTTGCACAGTGCATTCATTTCCCCTGTTTTGAAGAAGATGAATGGGTCCGGTATGTACTAAGTAGAGTACATGACAACTTCCTATGGTTGAACCAGCCCTTCAAGATCACCAAAGATGCAATTAGGGCTGTAACCGGTCTGCACTCATCCGGTGGATTACCTGTTCTCAAGTCTGTCAAAAATCAGACAGTTAGTGATGCAACCGGATCCAAGTTTGACAAGAGAGCTATGATAGTTGATGACATCACTGAACCGGATGTCAAATTTGCAGCTATGATAATTGGTTACAAAATCTATCATTCCAGTAGGGAAAATTCAGTACCGGGAACTGCAATCTACACAGCTTATCAAATGTTAAAGGAGAATGCAGACTATGACTTGTGTGAGCTTCTTGTGAACCAACTCTTTGAAAATCTACAGAAGATCAAGAAGGACAAGAAAAACTCCTTCAAGTATGGCAATCTGATCCTTTGTCTCTTCTTTTACTACATGAATGAGCTTCCCGGATCCAGTGGATGGATATGGCAGAATGATAGACCGGTTGCCATCCAAATCAGAGACTATTTGCATGGACTTGGGGATGCTAAAGCAAGAAATACAGCTCTATGGGGATACTTCAAGAACTTCCAAAGCATGATGCATGCAAGAGAAAGAATACCCCAATCCCTTGTTGAAAAGTACAAAGACACAGTATGCTTCATGGTAGAAACAGATCAGTGTCTAATGGAGGTAGTGGAGCCAAGGACTGTTTGGATCATGCCCATGGGGTATGAAGTGGATGAACAGATAGTAGAGCTGCATGTTCAACACATGCTAAGCCAGCCCAAAGATCCTAAGGCAGAAAGGTTTGGAACCTTTGAGGAACTGAGTGTAAAGATACATGTAGAACTTAGGGAACCGGAGATAAAGAGGAAGGTAAGAAAAGAAGTTGAGCATATTGCTCAAGGCCTAGGCATCTCAAAAGAGGCACTTGATGCCAGCCGGGAAAAGAGGAGGAAGGCTGAGGAAGAAGAGAAAAGTAAAGAAAGTGTTCCGGTTGAAACTCCCACCCGGACCAGATCATCAAAAAGATCTGCACCTCCCACAACCAAAAGTTCAAAACTGGAAGTCCAGGCATCCGGTAAAAGATTCAAGACAAAAGCCACAAGGGCTTATGAAAGCCAAAAGGATGAAGAGGAAACAGAGTCAGATGAGGGAGTAAAAGAAACAAAGAAGCAGAAGAAGAAAGGATCCGGTAAACCCTCCACAGGCCAAGACAAGGATGAAATGGCAGAGGTATCTGTTGAAAAGCCCACTCTGTCTCTAGAGAGTGTAATCAAGTCAGTCACGGTGGATGGAAACCTTCAACCAATGACTGAATTTTATGATGACTACAGTGAGGCTGACCAAAAGATTCTGCAGGAAGCCACAGTCAAATATCTGAACATATACAATAAGGCTTTCATTGAGATCATATCTCTTATTCCTAAAAGCCTAGAAAAGGAATTAGAAATAAGAAAGAATAATGCTCATGTAAAAGATCTTGAGATCCGGGAGCAGATAGCTATTCAGCTATATCCTCAAATTGATCCCAAGACAATGAACATAATCTTCAAAGACTGCAAAGATGAGTTCAGAAGTAAAGCCAGGATGAATCAACTCATGCTTGGTGAGACTGACAAAGTGGCCCAAGAGACAGAAGAGATCCTCCGGAAGGCCTTCAAAAGGTTCAATCTTCCTGTTGTAGAGGACTTAGGTGCAGAAACAGCTGCGGATTTGGAATCATCTGTTCCGGAAGAAGTGGGCCCTGAACAGACAAACATCTCTCCTCCGGTTTCCCCTACAGTCTCCGGATCCAAAGAAGAAGAGAAATTACAGGAGAAGGAAGCAGGGGTGAAAGATAAAGAGGTTGACAGTTCCAAGACTGCAGAAGAAAAGAAACATCTGTCTCCGGCAAGAGACACTGCACAAACTATTCAACAATTTTTTAGCAAAGCCACTATAGAAATTGATGAACCGGACCTGCTAAAAGGACCATTAGATTTTGACTCTTTGTCACCGGTGCAAACAATGAAAATAGCCTCATTTGCAAATGAGAAAGTCAAAGAGAAGCTGCTGAAATCTCACATGGAAGACTGTGAGCTTATGGAGGTAGCATCTGGAGTGCTAGAAAAGATCATGCCATCCTTTCAAAAGGATCCCACAGCCTCCTCTTCCGGTAATCTCAAAACCTTAGTTAGCAGTGTCAGTACACATTTTGAATCTCTAGAAAAATCTGCTGAAGAAAAGGTCCGGAAGGAATTTTTGGATAAAAGATTTTCAGAAGTATTAGAATTAATCTCTAAAGATAGGAAGATTGTGAGTATTGGAATAAAGAGCTTAGAGAATGCTCTTAAGGATGGCGGTGACATTTACAAATTTTGTATATCCTGGTCAAAGGCAACAGCAGCAATTGATAAGAAAATAAAAGAGGAATAGGACAAGCTACAAAGCTTATCTCAAAGTTTTGATCCTCTCTCTTCCTCCATAATAAATCAAGAATGTCAGACTATTGCAGTCTTGAATGAAATAAAGAATCTTGAGAAGAAAAGGAAGAATATCACTAACCGGATGGGAGAACTTAGAAGGATTATAATCCCTAAGTTGGAAACTATGCATGAGGCCATCAGTGATGCTCAAACCACTGCCCAAACAAATGATCCGACAGATCTCAAGTGGGCAGAAGCTTTTGCATTTTTGTTGAGTGGTCACATTTCAATTTTGGATAGAATGAAGCAAAATTGGGCTACAGAAATGATCCAATTGCAGACATCCTTTGCAGACATTCTTTAGTATATGTGAGTATGTAAATATGCGGCTATGTATAGAAAATTTTTGAAAATTTTGGTGTGGGGACCCTACCCTTTGCCATTGATGTCAAAGGGGGAGTGAGGAGCAGTGAAAAATGAGGAATCCAACTAAGGGGGAGTTCCAGAAATTGTATATAAAGATAGAGCATCAGCCAAGGGGGAGCATAGTGTAAACACTTAGTCATTTTTCACTAAGTGTTGCCATCAATGCCAAAGGGGGAGATTGTTGGCAAGAGACACTATATGGATTCATGGTTGTTGTCATTGATGGCAACAAAGGACATCCCACATATCCGCAAGTCATGGTGTGTCTCTACCGGAAGTCAGAATAAAGATTGTTGTGGTCCGGTGAACAAGAACAGAGCATGTGGCAAGATCTGACAGATTGGTCCGGATCTCTCAGAGGAAGTGTCTTGGTGCAGTACGGATTTGGGGAAATCAAGAGGACTATCTTGAGTGGTATATTCCAAGGATTTAGCCTCCGGTGATGGACAAGGAAAAAGATATGAATAGTTGAGTACCAGATTCCTGAGAGACAGTGAAAACAGAGGAAGAACTGACTGACAGAGTATCAGACTACTTTCCGGATGTGTTACTGTTGATGATAAAGGTTGTGAAGGCATGAATCATGTTTGGCCGACATGATTAATGATATCTACAAGTATATGCTTGATCCGCATTGCTTGGTGAGCAAGGATTCAGCCGACAGAACAGAGTTTGTAAGAAACTAGACTGTTCCGGATGCCGACTAGAAAGGTGATGAAATTACTTGTGTGGATATATATAGAGGATGGATTTAGTTGTGAAGGGTGTGACGATGTCAAGATATATGCGAAGAAGTGCAGAACAGAGCAGAAGTACCAAGACAGATCTGGTATGTGAAAGGATAGCAGAATAAAGAACAGAGAAAAGATGAAGTGCAGCAGATCAGTGTACTGAGCCTAACCGGAACTGAACTCCAGCATATGCAGATGCTTCCAATCAGTTCAAGACTGTGATTCTTATCACTTTGTAGACAGTGTGTCTTCTTGTAGGCAGTGGGCCTCTTGTGAGCAGTGTGCTCGGGCAGTGAGCCCTAATTGGCAAGTGCCATTTTGTAATTTCCTATTCTTCTAACAGAGAATAATTTTGGGTTAATCACCCCGTGGTTTTCTCCCTTAACAGGGTTTCCACGTCAAAAATACTGTGTTATGTGTTTCTTATTTCATGGTAATGTTTTTGTGTTTGATTCAATGCTGCATCAATTAATAAGAAAGTTCAATAAGGGAAATAATTAGGATAACTGATTCACCCCCCCCTCTCAGTTATCAACACATATATGATTCCAAAAGGAAGGATTACAATGGTAGTCTAAGGCTTGCATGGCATGGTTATCCACCTTATATCTCTAATATCTAAAGGTGAATCTTGGAGACATACTACACCTAGATCTTTCATATCCAAGGTGAGTAAGAAGATACACTACACCTAGATCTCTAATAGCCAAGTTGGGTAAGAATATGCACTACATGTAGATCTCTAATATCTAAGGTGAGAAATAATCAGACACTTCAAGCCTTCTACTTATATCCATCCTACAAAATCAAAGGAGAACAATTCTTCAAACTCCATAGAAACTGCAGTTCTTGATGCCTCTCATGATCAAATGATGCTCAGAAGAGGCTCCTATCATACTAGACATCATTAAAGGAACGTAACCAAAAAAAAGAATCCAAGCTTTCTGGTAGCTAAAAGATTGCATGCCTATTGAGGTTCATGGTCAAAGTCATGCACAGAAAATAAACAGAAGATGGAATACTGCACAGACAATATTCAGTTTTAAGAACAAATTATTAGGTGTCAATTGGTTCCCAGGTAAAAGAAAGTTACAATTGTGAGAAGCCAAGCAAAGCATGATAAGCATGAGCTCTGCTCCTTGATAGAGGACAAAAACACTTGTGCTAGGTGTAGCTTCTGATATTCCTTAAAAAATGTTGTATTCATTGGTTGCATTGCATTAATATGTAGACAATGAAATGTAATTGAAGATAATTATCTATAAATCCCATTTGATCACCTGATGTATTCTTCATAGCCTCCTTCTAAAAGTTAAGGATAATCAACATCAATCTAAGATAAGCTACAACTGTGAAATCATTATGTAATGAATGCATGAGGTAAAACCCATTGGAGAGGTTTTATGAGATGACAGATGCCCCCAGTATTTTGCATATCAGCAATCTAATCTACTACTTCAAGATGGAAAAAGGAGACTTAATTGCAGAGGATATTAACACGTTGAAAGAATAAAAGCATCGCAACAGTTATAATCGTTCATAGAAAACAAAGAGAAGAAGAAATGCTACATGGACAATGTTCAGTTTGCAGAACAAATTATTAAGACCTGTGTCAATTGGTTCCCAAGAGAAGAGTTATAATCGTGAGAAGCCAAGCAAAATAATGATTGGTCTAAGAAACCTATTCCACTTGGAAAATAATTAGCACAAAGAAAATGAAATCGTTGAGTACATGAAAGAGATACTCCTAACACATTGAGAAAGGATGATATCAATATGTAAAAAGAGGTGAATTAGTGTGAGCTTTTTCATATGCTACATGACTCCACTAAATGTGCAATAGCCACAATAATTTTAGAGAAGGAAGAAGCAAGGGATTAAGAAGAACTTTATGAATAAGAGTATGAACCTAAAAATTATGAGGAGGTATATACATGTGATTATGTTGAAAAGTTTGACCAAAGTGAATATGATGCTTGTTTTGCTAATGAAGAAATCAATGAGTATGATCATATTAGTTATTACGACTAATATAAAATACCTAGACATGACAATCTCCATCTCAAAGATCTCATGAAATAGAGATGCAAAAGGGCATGACCTTTATCTAAAGATATTATGTAGGCTTTAGCACAAGTCAAGGTTGTACAAGTTTGAAGTGACTATTATTTTAGAAATAGGCAAATAGATATTTCTCCCAACTCAAAGGTTGTTGTTAAATCATATACTTCTAATCCTAATGATGATAAAGGAAAAAATAAAGCTAATGTAGAGGTTGAAATAAATATTGCACAAATAAAGACTCAAGAAAATAAAAGAACCCTTAATCAAAAAATCATTTAATGCAAAAGATACATGTGGAAATACTAAGAAAGAACAAGTCCCTTCAACTAATGTTGATCCTTCAAAACATAATAGTGCAAACGCAAATGTCTATAAGTGAAGAAACAAGTTCAACAAGAGAAAATGGGTATGAGTAAATATGAACTCCTTATGCAAACAAAAGGAAATTAGGCAAAAAATCAAGTGTTGCAATATGTACTAGATGCACACTCTATCATAATATCTAAATCAAGTCTATTTCCTACTTACATGTCCTGATTGATATAATGTATCCTCTACATCAAATAATGATAGAATTTCCACTAATTGAGTTGTTTAGGATTCCTAAACATAAAATTAGAGCATTAGTGTACTTGACCATTCCCTCACCACATGTTTGTTAATCAAATAGCTATTCTAGTGACCCCTAGTTAATGTAAATGCACAAGAAAACATTGAGATTACCTAAGCACATCATTTGTGGAGGTTCAAATAAACATAGACCCTTTCTTTACTTCTTTTCTAACTAGTGGATGACTAGTACACTATTGCATGTTTCACTATGGTGCTTCTAGTAATGTTAAATGTGTCTTGAAATTGTAAATGAACTATGCCTCAAGATCTCTAAGTCTTATGGGAAATTGTTTGTAATGGTTTCAAGAGATGTACATGTTATTGGCATTATAAATAGTGTTGAGCTTCAATTGGCTACATATCCATGTGAATCCATTCTAATGGGAACCATTATAGTTCATTTCCCTATCGGTAATGTTTTTGTCACAAAATTGGGTTGCATCTATTGCAAGCAAAATATAGATGGATTTATCATTTGCCACAAATAGATGGATTTATCATTTGCCAACATCTCATTGCATGGTGAGAATGTCAACATATGTAGAGAGAAGGAAATGCTACACATTATTGTGGATCCTAAGAAATATAAGAATGGAGTTCTATATTCTAAAACTCAACCTGACCATTTCATAGCATATTATGACGATGTAGTAGATCTAGTTGATTGCACCTTATGTCCTCAAGCTTATTTTTATATGCCTAATTATTTATCAACCTTTTTTTCAATGCATTCTCAAAAGAGGGTTTTGGTGCACAAGACTTATCATAAATTTGTCTAATGTAAAGCATTTCAAATTTTTAGTAAGAAACTTTTCAATGCACTAATAATATAGTGCTAAGCATGAAGCTATAATTTTGGGACTGATTATTACGTTGAAGCATGGCATCAACTACTTAAAGGTTTGTGGAGATTCATAGGTTATTAAATAAAAAGTGAAAGGATCATACATAGCAAAAAACTAGAGGCTAAAAAGATACAAAAATGTAGTTTAGGACACCATTGATATGTTAGATTTAACAAAGATTATGCAATATTAAATCTCACTAAGATCAAAACAAAAAGATGACACTAATTCAAATGTACACAAGATTAGGATAATGGGATATTAACATCTATATTCAAGAGTCTATAAAACAAGGAAATAAACTATACTATATAGACTTTGAACATGCACAAGTTAGGGTGACAAGTGTCCTACAGGAAAGAAATAAACTAGAGGACTAACTCAAATTATTAAGAGGTGTCAATTGGTTCCCAAGAGAAGAGTTATAATCGTGAGAAGCCAAGCAAAACATGATAAGCATAAGCTCTACTCCTAATGGAGGATAAAAACACTAGTGCTAGATGCATCTTCTGATGGAGTTTCATGAAAGTATGGTGTATTTATTGGTGCACTGCGTTAAAATGCAGGCAGTGAATTGTACTTAATGATAATTCATAATTATCTATAAACCTTATTTCATCTGATGGATTCTATGTTGCATCCTTCTCAAAATTTAGGACTTACTGATTAAGCTTAAGCAGCAACTGAGAAACCATTGCAATGAGATGAACAGTGCCTCCAGGATTATGCATATCAGGAATCTTTAATATTACTTGAAGATGGAAGGTCACTTGAATGCAGAGCACATTAAAATGTTGAAAGGAAAAACAAGGTTCTAACGTGAAAAAAACTCTGCCCTAATCATGGCCTGGCTAGGGTTTAAACAAAAATTTCCATTCCAATATAAATTGTGTTTTACTCTGCCCTAATTATGGACTATGGAAATTAGATGTCTATCAGTGTTTAGTGTTTTACTGTGAAAAAATGTGCCATAATCATGGCCCGACTAGGGTTTTAAATAAATTTAATTAAAACAGAAAAATCTGTTCACAAGCACATAGACAGTGGTGCTTCACAAAAACAATAAAAACCCTAACATGTAAATATCATTCGAATTTACAATCATGATAATAACTGAAATAAACGCAGCACAGAACAGAGCAAAAAAAGTCTTAAACTAAAAATGCAATGTACAATTATGAGAAGAAAAAAAGTCTTACGCGGGCTTTGTAGGTTCCAGGTATTCAGTAGAGTAGCATCCACACGCAACCCACTCGACTGAAAATGCAACAAATGACAGCCACAACTTTGTTTTTTGTTTTTTTTATGTTTGATAGATTCGATTGAAAGGTACTCGGCCGATAACCACTCGACCGAATAAATGCAGCTACATCGGCGCCAAATACACGCCACGTCGGTGCCAAGTCGATTCAATCGAATCCTACTCGGCTGACTACTACTCAACCTAAAACCACTCGATTAAAATTATTCTTTTAGCTCAAAGTGTGACACTACTATGTGCTTTTACCCTGATAATAGGTAGCTTGGCGGGAAACTAATGTTTAAATCTTTGAAAACTTTCAAGATGCTAGCACATCATGTAGACACCCATGTGTTGCACTGGTGTTCTAAGGAAATTTTCTCAAATTTCACATGTGGTCTCAGATCCATGAGGAGAATTAGAGTGTGATACATAAATATAACAATTTGGTGAGAGAAACAAGCCTGCTGAGGCTAAAATGATCCATAAAACATGCTAAGGCAATGACATTAAAGCGAGTCTAAAACATGATGTGAAATTGTGAGGGTATACAATTTTCTATGTTACATTTTTTCATTGCTTTAGCAGGTTGATAAGTTATGCTAAAGAATAAAAATGAAATGTATCATAAAAAAGGATAATTCAAAATGATACTATAGAGAAGACATAATAACTCTTTGAGTAGAGGAACCGCACCCCTAGATTGAGATCTTACAAAACCATAGTGTTAGGGACCACAATCTTGTAAAATCACAATGTCAAAAAACATATTTAATCCTATAGGACAAGTATGTTAGTCTTGAAATAAAAGTAAGATAAAATCTAATATGGTGAGAAGACTGTCATGAAGAACAAGGTGAATAAAAGATAATGAGGGGAAATGTATGCCCCCTCCTATTACACTTGATATTTAGGGAGGAAAGAACAAGAAAAGCATTTAGCAGTTCAAAATTTGAAAGATATTTAGATAAAAATGCTCTCGAAAGGGTTCATTCAAAAAATAACAACACAATGAGATGCATATGATAAATAAGAGGACAAATCCTAGACTCATATGCAAGAAAAAACAAATATCTGGGCTCTTGGATAAAATTTATGGTCATTTTCACGAGGGATGTGCTGAAAATTTTGAATTTTTTTATAGATAGTAAAAATTTTGAATTTTTTACTATTCATTTTTTTATGGACATTAGAGAATTTTGAGCACCCAGAGCACTTTGAAAGATAGAATGTTGTGATGATGAGACTTCTAGTAGCCCATATTGGACTAACCTAGACGTAGGTCAAGTGGGACATTCAATTAAGAGAGGCATGGAATTTTTTGAGTTTTGAGTCAATTTTTTAACATTTTTGGCCTCGGTGGGACCTTCTAGACACATAGGCATCCTCGAATCATGCAAGCATTCAAGGGTCATGCTAGAATATTCTGATCACACTAGGGTCCTTTGAGCATGTTAGTGTCCCTCATGGGCATTAAGGTCCAAAGAATGTGCTAGCATCCTTAAAGAGATAGGAAATTTTTTAAATATTTTTTATTAGAAATTTAATGATTAATAATGAAGATCTAATAGAATTATAAATTTGTTTAATTTGTAGGTGTTGATGAATATGCATGAGTGGATTGGGAGTAGCATACTCTCACTTTTGTAAGGTCATCATGCAACACTATTGTAGGATGAGGTGATGCTACTATGTCGGGTTAGCCTATATTGAGTGTACAGTGTGCTAGAGATGTGGTGTAATGACAAAATGTTGATGGCCTTGATGGAGAGGTGGGATGTGGATGCATCTATGTTTAGACTATTGATGGGTGAGATGACCATCACCCTTGCTGATGTTTATAGGATCCTACAACTATTAGTACAAGATTGATGGGTGAGCATCATGGAGCAGTGATTAGTAGCTTATGTTTAGGCTACATAGACCTACGTGCTTGGGTGCAATATCCCTAGTGATGACATCAAGTACATTTGAATATGGTGGATGGAGTAGGGGCCAACATCAATGCCACTTATTCGACGAGTGATGATAATTACCATGGCCATGTGTGTTATGTAGGATGGTTGTGGGACACATATACATGGAGGACTTGTCCACATCATCAGAGTGATGAAGGAGAGTCAAATAGTCTTTGCCTAGGGGTGCAACATGCTTGCACAACTCTACCATGACATGAAGAGATATGTGTGGTATGAGGGTTAGAGTTTGATGACCTGCACACTCCTATAGGTGTGGTCCTTCAAGCATATCCATTGCCCTCGACCGATAGGATTCCCCACAATAGTCATGTGGGATATGCTGAAGGCACACACATATGCGTTGCAAATGCTATGGTAGTTTAGATAATTGTTGGTTTAGAGACAGAACTTTGATTGGCTTCCTAGCATAAAGCTATCTAGCACCCATATAGGGAGATGACGAGATGGGAGATGAGCATGCAACAACTAGCAGATGTAGAGTGACAGGTGGTTCATTGGTCAACCAAATCATATATTGGTGGTGTTTTAATATGATAGGTGCAATATGTACCTATAGATGTTCCCACATACTTGAGATTGCATTGTAGTGTCACCAAACCTAGATACCTCCCTCGCCCCACCATTGTAGACATTGCTCTCAATGTTGATGATGATGAGGCATAGGATATAGAGTTCACATCAGATATAAATGACATGGGAATGACATCATGATTCATTGTGTGGTGGTAGGAAGCATGTCTTGCATCGGTATATGTGACAAATGCTTTTGTTGGAGATCTAGGGCCATAGGCAGGTTGTAGCCTGGAGTCAAGAGGGAGATTCAAAGAGGAGGAGGCTATTGAGGCACAACTAGTGGGGTAGTGGTGACAATAAGATGAGGGTCTACTCACCACAAGGAAGAGGTTGATGACACAAACTTGGGTGACATAGGCAACAAGGGTCATCGTAGGAGCACAAAGTCGCATAGAGAAAGGGGAGTTGAGCAGTGTAGCTACTATAAGTAGCCCAAGAGCTCATGCTACAATAATAATGAATGTGAATCCACAAAACTGCATTGATCTTGATAGATAGGTTGGGGACCTAAGTATTAAAGTTATGATTTTATATATATTTAATAGAAAATGTGGTCCTAACTAAAATATCTTTAATCAAAACCAATTCATATTGAACATTAGGGCACTAGCTACCAAAGGTGTTTTGTCTTACTACTATCCAATTGGGAAGAATAAGACTACCCAAGCTATGTCCTTTTGTTGCAATCAAAATTAAATGATTAAACGATATTGATTAAAACTAACTAAAACTTAACAAACTAGATGAAATGTAGAGACAGAGATAATAATTCATAGAAACAAGTATAGAAGTAGAAAATAGATTTTGAGGAACCTAGCACAAAAAGATGGAGCCCACTATACAGGATGACAATGCGGGGCATAAACATCTGTGCTTGGTGTTGTAGTCTATACGACATTGACGAATCCCTATCAACATCAAATATAGTTATTAGTGCATAGAAATTGATAAACAAGACAAATGGATAAGAATGATGTGAGAATAATGAAATAAAATAATTGACGAGGTAAGGTAAAGAGAGCACAAAAACTCATGTGTTTGACTCCTCTTCTCATGGGACCTACAATTAGAACAAAGGGGAAAAGCATCGGGTTGTATAGAGGTTTATCTTAGTCAAACCCCATTTTTGGTGTTTCCACCTCAACGATAGCCAAATTGATAAATAGATAAAAATAGTGTGTGCTCTAAATCTTAATTGTGTCTAAGATTGTGGCGAGCATAAATTGCAAAACCACAGTGTTAGGCTAAGAAATATACACATGGAATAAATGTCAAACACATATACATACACACACAAACAAATATATATATATAAAGTTGATAACAAGGAGGATTAGACTTGGAAATATTATTTGTTGAAACCCTTGCAGTTGACAAATAATATAGTCTAATGCACATTAATCTAATACAAACACATAGAAAGAAAGGAAGGGAATGGTTCTAGAGCTAGTAAAATCTATTGTTTGCTAGGAACCATAGTGAAAAGCTTCCATAAGTTGCTAGATCTAGAAAATTCCTTTGTTTTCTAGGTGGTTTATGGGAAAGTGTTGATAGCAAACAAAGCATCATAGACTAGTACTGCTTTGCTAGGTGAGCTACATGTCAAATAGTATCAAAGATTACATGACTAGAAAAATATGTTGTTTGCTAGGTAATTCTGATAAAAGTGGCCAGTCTAAACAAGTGTACCTACTTAGGACTGCAAATTCTATGAAAAGTGTTGTAGAGAGCATACCATTGATGTGGTGTGTGATTAAGTGTGAGAGATAGCAAATGTATGCCCCCACCTTAAAATTATTCCTTGAAGAATGATGCTATGAATGATGTTTAGGACTGGTCTAAGAATTTATTGGGATCTACAAGGCATGTGTTTCCTTTTGGAGTAGTGTGTTGTTCATGATAGGGCTTGCCCTATGCATGTTTCATGTTGTGATCTCTGGCCGACTTGTAAAATGTAATGTCCGTGTTGCATTGGCTGACTTGTAATGAAATCAATGTAATTTCATGTATATATTGTAAACCTAGTTGGTCTAGGTGTAGTATGATTGCGAAAATGAAAATATGAAAGTGTAAAGAGTAGAGTATAAATATCATATGCATTATGATGTGCAATTGAGGGAGAAAGAGTAGAAGTGTTAGAGGCTGTCCTGATTCATCTTGAAGACATTTTTGTGACAGAAGGGAAGTGAAGAGTGTGCCTAATTGATCCAATCATCAGAAGAAGTAGAAGTCCAATCATCAAAGGTGTGAGCTTCAATGTCAATTTTCAGACAGTAGAAGGACTGTCATACTATAATCATTTCTAAGTTTGTTCTCAGTTAAGGGAGTAGTTGCTTCCTTGGGAGTGACCCTAAAACAAAGTTTTTTAGGGAATAGTGGCTTCCTTGGGTTGTAGCCCTAAAACAAAGTCAGCGGGGAGTAGTAGCTTCCTTGGGTTGCAGCCCTAAAACAAAGTTGTAATTTTGAGCTTCACATATTGTGAGTTAATCCTCACTGTGGTTTTTCCCTTCTTGGGTTTTCGACATATATTTGGTGTTATGTGTTGATGTGCGTTGTGGTGATCTTTCATGTTTATGTTGATGCTGTAATGCTTAAGTTTTAATTTACTTCAGAGGATTTGAAGTTTATTTAGATATTGATTCACCCCCCTCTCAGTATCCTGGTGTGTTCAACGCATTTACCACACACAATGGTTCAATTAGTATGCCCTTGACAAGCTTTTCATTGACAAGTGCAGAAATATACAGAGGTCCATCATATAAATGTACATGTGCATCGATGGGAGAAAAGAAGATGACCGGCTCGGGAATGGGTTGCGCTTGACTAGGGTGAGGGTGATGGTCCACCATGTTAATAATCTTTGTTAGAGAAATGGTAGGGTCATCAACATGCATGATAGTAGCCACAAGATCAAAGGGGAGCTCAATTAAGTTTGTGGAATGGTGAGGTAACGAATTTATGTAGATTTGGAGGTTTTGGTTAGGTGGAGCTACAGATTTATTCCCTTTGTCATTCATGTCAGAGACCTAGATGACATTCTAATCGATGAGGTCTTGCACTTGGTGCTTAAGCCCTAAAAATTGGAAGACACCATTCCTAACTATTTAAGCTAGTGCATGCCCAAAACTACATCTACTCCCTTGATTGGGATAACAAACATTTCTAAATCTAGTTGATAATTTCCCATTGAGATTTTATATGATGGAATTTGCCACCACAATAGAGTTGTTTCCCTTCAACTATCATGACCTAAAAATTAGAGATTGGATAAATAAAACAATTGAGCACATTAGCTAATTTTATATCAATAAAGTTGTCTGTACTACCTATATCAACCAACACTCTCACCTTTCGCCCTTTGATATAACCAATTAATTTGAGTGTTTATGTTGGACTCGTGCCCTTGAATGCATTTAAGGATATAGTAGTGCATTCTACTTCCTTCGAATTCTCATGTTCAAGTTCCACATTTGGTTCTTTTGTAGCCACTTCTCCTTCTTCTTCAACCTCATTCTTAATAACCATTAGTATTTTATCACTATTAGCATAGTTACGATCACTAGACCATTTGCTATCACAATTCGAGCATAGATCTTTTTTCTCTTCCTCTTCTTGAGGAGAGTGCTTACTAATTTTTCTTACGTTAAAGAAGTTATCCTCATTTATATCAATAGGATTAGTCACAATTTTGTCTTCCAATCCTATGGTTTGATCTTGTGTGGAACTTTTGGTGGTGGAGTTATGTTTCTCAATATGCAGTGCTTGTTGCATAACATTCCTAACTGTGCAAGATTCCAACAAATAGACACCATTCTTAATTTGATCATTAAGTCCATTGGTGTACAGTTGTAGCCTCTGATAAGGTGTAACCTCATGAGCTCGAATCGCCAATCTCATATACTCAACATTATATTCAACTGTAGACCTTAATTATTTTAAATTTTTTAGTTGGGTAACATAGCTTCCATTCCATGGATGGGAAGTCATTACTACACTCTTTCCAACTAAGCATTTACCCTTGCTTGTCACTTATCCTCCATTGGTAACATAGATAAGGTTTTAATTCTAAATGTAGCAAGGCTACGTCAACCATTGCATTATCTAGTATATTATGAATTTTAAAATATTATTCCATGAGACTTATCCATGAAGTTACATCAGTATCATCAAACTTAGGGATATCTATTTTGGGTGGTTCAATTTTGGACCTTCAAAAGATTGTTTAATCCCTTGTTTCTGTCTATTAGGGTTGTACTTGGCCAGGTGGTTTTGTTCAGGTGGTTTTGTTGGGGCTTCAATTCATATAATAGTTCTTGTTTAAACCTATCTAAAATTTTGTTTAGAGATGATGCAAATGGGTCAAATAAATTATCCTTAATAAACTATACTATTGTTTCACATCCTGGAGGAATTTTTCCCTCAATTTTAGGTGGTGGAGAATAAAGGTCATTGGATTCAATTTTTGCAGAAAAGTATTTGAATCCTAAAGATGAAATGGTTTATAATGTATTTGGTTTTTGAACTCTAGCTTTTTTTTTTGAATTATAAGGGAGTAAAATATCATGTGCAAGTTGTAACCATCAAATTTTAAGACATTTTTTTACCAAACCTTGACCACTAAATTATAGAATTATCTTTTTTGCTAATCAAAATTTAAAAAGAAATAACCCTACCTAATTTTTCAAGATCTTTCCAAAAATTGTGGACTATAAAGTGAAATAATAAAATATTTTGACCTAACTTTGATCACTAAATTACAAAATGTATTTTGTGTCTAATAATAAATGATAAAGAATGTACCCAACCTAATTTTTCATAAGCTTTCCAAAAATGTAAAAATATTTAAAAAATTCTAAAATTTGTTTCCTATAGAGCTAATTAATGGAAAAAAAGTTAAATAACTTGTACAAAACTTATCACAGAAATCTAAAGTTTTACTTGAACCTTTACTTAGTTTATACCTCAAAATCCAAAAAACAACAGGTCCAAATTTGTAATGGTTTGTCAGTTATGGTGGAAACAAAAATCTTGGCCCAAATCGTAGCTTTGATACCATTTGATATGATATTTCTTGAGAATAAATGTAAAAATCAATAAAATTACTGACCACTTCAAGCCTGGGTGACCTCCAATAATCAAAAAATAATATATGAATTCAATTTCAGAAGATATGATGGTTTGGGAGTCTATCTTTTCTTTATTTATATGCATAATTCTGTAGGGACACACCCCTTCATCCTAACTAATTCAGCTTAAGGAACAACTAAGACTAATTAATGAAATTATTAAGGTTAAGCATGCCAAAAGTACTTATGCTTATTATAATTAGGAATATAGACTATTAAGATCATAGCATTTATATATGTAATGGGGATATAGTGGTAGTGGCTTAGAGGCCATGAGAGGACCGTACAGTCCTCGTCCCCACCGTTGTGTAAATATATATTATCGTCAATGCTAGATGTGGCATGGAAGCCACAAAGGGACCAAGCAATCCTTAGCTCGTATGATTATGCTTATTGTTATCTTTGTACATCTAAAGAGTTGTCACAGTTATTGTGGTCATTTGTTCTGTCTATGGCAATAGTAATGCTATATATTGTTAAGAGATCAAACCAATGGACTATTGCTAAGACTTTTGCCTAGTTCTATCGAGGTATTATCAATTGGATATCAATCCAATATATCATCTATGTTGCCTCCATGTCTTAGACCCGCAATTGGGGGTCGTGAACCTCTACTAATAGCTAGGTCTCTCTATGTCTTATTGAATTGACTCTATAAATAAGTCAGGGAGTTCCCTATGAGTTGAACACCCATATCACCTTTGCAAGGACAAATGCAAATAGTTCATATGTCTATGGTTATAGAGTGCAATCCAAACATTTAAGTGGTTTTGTGAGTCCAAGTACTGGACAGACTTTAGCACGATTGGTTAAGCCACAAGGCTGAGTTTAAATATCATTACCAAGGCCACTACATAAACTTCTTAGTATATTTATTTCCCATTGTCTTCTTAATGAAGGTTAATCGACCCTGTGGTTTATAGGAATACCTAGTTTGTAAGCTATGTAATATTACTTTGTTATAAGGAAATGAAATGGCTCAGTGGATGTTCCATGAGTTATAAGCAAATTGCATGTGATCGTTGATAAGGGGTATCTATTTTGTCAAAGTCATCTAGGGCATGATTCTGGCCTCATCCCTTCTAGTGTCGAGGCCTTGCACTCAACAAGACTTGATCCTTAGTGGGCTCATTTAGAACCATTCAACTTCACCAACAAACTAGGAGCCCATTCACAATTTCAGGAAACTTGATTCGAATTATATTATTTGTGACGACCTGTATGGCAAGTCAAGAATGGAGGCTTTCGACACAATCGTTTGCTTACTCGAGAGTCCAACATTATTACAATATTCATATTATGGGAAAGAAACACATTGAAATGAATACAGGTCCACAGATTTGGCCATGCCAGGCTGTATGATTAGAGATGGTCTTTTACAGCAAGAAAGTCGTAAATGACAAAGTAGCTCCATTTTCGAAAATATATGGAGAGAGAATTTTGATTGTATCTGCCAACTGTTAAATGGTCGTACAAAATAAAGCTGGGAGTATGTTGACAACTGGTTAGTTTAAAAGCGGAGATGAAGCTACTTTTCTGAACAAACAGTGTACGGTGTAGATTCATTCAGAGAGGTTGGAGTGCAGTGCATTCCCACCGTCCCGTGTAACAGTGGAGTCTCTTTAGATAACGATAATGATGAGTTTCCATTGTTTTTAAGTCAAATTCAAATTCGACGGCAATACTTCGTCACGATAAGAACGTACGTGTAAGCGGTTGCCCTTCTAGAATACCTTGCCTTATCCTATTTGTACCGTACGCTCTTACCACAAAATCATCACTACAACTTCCTTTCATCGACTAAAGCATTTTCAAAAATCTCTGAATCAAACTGGTCGAGAGTGAAGATAAGTCAAAGAAGAGACATAGGTAGAGCATTTTGATTGTATCTGCCAACTGTTAAATGGTCTTAAAAAATAAATTTGGGACTACGTTGTCAACTGGGTAGTGTGGAATATGGATGTTCTCTTGCTTATGATTCCTTAGTCAAAAGAATCAATGTGCTATTGTGGAGGCGTCTGCAGTCTTATCAGATAACGACAAAGAAGAGTTTCGATTGCTCAAGTCAAATTCAAATTCGATGGCTATACGTCAGCACGATAAGAACGTGTAAGCGTTTACCATTGTAGAATACCTTCCATTATCCTATTTAAACCATACGCCCTTACTACTAAATCACCATTACCACTTCCTTTCATCGACTAAAAGAACCAGACGCCACCATGTCGCCGCGCTCCCCACCATTCCTCGTCGTCCTCATTGCTTTAATCTGTGCTGTATCCTGTTCGTTGTCGGAGGCAGCAACAAGTCGGCCAAGTGCTCTTGTTGCGCAGGTCACTCGCGACTCTTCAACTCTGCAGTATGTTACTCAACTTGAGCAGAAAACCCCGCTGCAGACAGAACGTCTTGTTTTAGATATCACGGGAGATTTCCTGTGGGTGCAATGCCGAGACGGCTCCTACAACTCCTCCACTTTCCGCCCCGCCCGCTGCGGATCGGCGGTTTGCTCAAAGGCAGAATCAATCGCGTACGGCGAATGCTACGCGCCTCCGGAGCCTGGCTGCAATAACAACACCTGCGGCCTCTTCCCCGAGAACACCGTCACACGAACCCAAACGAGCGGTGATATAGGGCAAGACGTGCTGGCTCTCTCTTCCACCGACGGCAATAATCCAGGGCCCAAAGTCACAGTGCCCCTCTTCATCTTCTCCTGCGCTCCGGCCTTGCTTTTGGAAGGACTTGCCCAGGGAGTCGCCGGTATGGCAGGATTCAGCAGAGGCCGCTTGGCTTTGCCCAGTCAGTTGTCCGCCGCTTTCAGTTTCAGTCGCAAATTCGCCATTTGTCTTCCGGCGGGCAGCTCGCCGGGTGTCGTTTTCTTTGGTAACGGGCCGTATGTGCTCCTTCCCGGGAAAGACGTCTCTCAGGGACTCACATACACTCCTCTGGTCAAGAACTCGAACCTTCCAAACCAGTACTTTATTGCTGTAAAAGCCGTCCAAGTGGGTGAAAAGAATGTCGCCATCGACTCCGCCAAATTGAAGATCGACAGCGAGGGCAAGGGCGGCACCAAGCTGAGCACCGTGGTTCCCTACACTACAGTTGCGACATCCGTCTACACTGCCATCCGTGACGCTTTCGTGAAAGAAGCAGAGGCCAGGAACATTTCTCGCGTGGCTGCTGTGAAGCCATTTGATGCATGCTTCGATGCCAAGACCGTGTCTTCCACCAGAGTTGGCCCGGGTGTACCCACCATCGGATTGGTGTTGCAGAATAGCAATACAATCTGGAGAATTATGGGAGCGAATTCCATGGTGCAGGTGAGCGACGGAGTGTTGTGTCTTGGAGTTGTAGATGGAGGGGAGGATCCCAGTACCACAATAGTTATTGGAGGTTATCAGATAGAAAATAATCTTCTGCAGTTCGATCTGGCTACATCTCGGTTGGGATTCAGCTCCACATTGCTGGGCAGCCAGACCACCTGCTCCAACTTCAATTTCACGTCCACTGTTTGAATCCGCACTCTGCCATTATAACAGTTCACCAATAAATTATGGATTTCTTGTAAGATCCAAAGTAGATTCAATTATCTTTCCCAAAAAAACATTTAGCCTAAAGAGTGTTAATTTTTCTAAAATAAATAGTCGATCTTGCAAGTTGATTCTATCACTACACTAAAAATCTTTAGGTAGTGCAGGTCTTCTGTGTTCGCTTGTGTTATTGTCGCGTACTCTTCTTGGAAATTCTAAATGATGCTTGTGGTGTACTCTTCTTCCTTGTCGTTAATACCAGATGCTAAATACAAATTTATTCGTACATCTTATTATTTACAAACTTTAAATAATTGTGAACCAAGTTATTAGAAAACGCAATAAGAAAAGTATCGTTTTCAGCATATACTCTTTAGGTAATCCAGTTATATCCATTGAATAATATTAGTTATGCATTTAGCTTGCTAAGATTTTGTCGTTAACGTTCTCGGAGTTGATGCCATTCGTTATAATTGCCTTGTAATACACAATATAGCATTTGGGAAAATTGATAACTCGTTCCTTGAAAGATTAGTCATGGCCTCCTCCCGCTCCCGCTCCCGCTCCCCGAATTCAAAAAAGGGTTTCATGTTCCGGAGAGGGCCTAATTTTAGTGGATTTGTCGCCGTTGGGTGAGGCGCCTGGGATTCATTCTCCGGTGAGGTCTGTGCTGGTTACGCCTCCTGTTGCGCAGCAGGGCGCGGCGCCTGGAGAGTGAATGCTTGTGCTCTTTCTGTTGGCGTGTATGGCGACAAAGATGGTGGAGTGCCTTCCCATGAGTCCCTTGACACCAGGTCTGGGTCTTATGCAAACGTTGTTACTCTTGTAACTTAGTCTGATCTGCCTCCCCCTTAGTGGTCTTAAGGGACGAGGTTTTAAAAAACTGTGGATTATTTTTCTAAGCGGGGTTTGATCTGTAGATTGTACGTAGTTACAAGTCTCTACATAGAGACTCATCACCATATATAGATGGATCTTGATCACATGGCATAACAATGCATGATTTGCCATCTCATCCTATGGTCACCACACTGGGAAAAACATTACCATACCACTTTGTGCATAGGTAGAATCTCTCTAACACTACTCTCTTCTATCTCTTTCTCATGATCATTGACAATAAATTTATGTTGTAGTTGTTTTTATTTCTACTTATGTGACATAAGAGCTAGTCATTGTGCATGCATTTTTTGTGCATGCTTTTTTGTTGTTTTGCAAGTTTCGATGGAGCATGCATCTTGAAGGATGTAGACACACAATGAGATCTCGTGGAGTCCATTACTTTACATGGAAATCGGTATCATTTTACGTCTAAATATTTACTTTACATGCATGTTTGTGAGTGCTTGTTTACTTTCAAATACATGATCATGTTAGGATTCATGTGTACTCCAATGTGGGGAGCAAAATTTAATGATAAAATTTGCCTACCCATACCATTCCTATTAAGTTTGCTCTCTTTTTGATGATGGAATGGTTTAAAACAATTACATATTGAAACAAAATGGTGTAATATAGGTATTCCCACATATTTTACATTATCTCATCCATTTCTACAAAGGTTAATTTTTCTTACACTATCTTAAAGAGAAAAAAAAGAATTATGCTTTATTTGTAGGGTAAATCAAATCAAATCAAACCCGACGGCGTCATGCCAATCATGATAGTTGCAGAAATGTAGAACAAATACAGAAGCTTGAGCAAAGCTGTGTACGATGCCATGCGGTCAGCGGTGACGAGTTGCAAACTGTCCAAACTGTCGAATGTACCACAAACAGAGGGCAGGCTAGAGTTGAAGTACGATGGGAACAGCTCGTAGTCCACCGCCCATTCTTGAGGATTTGATCCCTTTATTCCCCTAATGGGTTTCGCCATGTACGTTCGCAGGTTCCCGTCTGAGTCTAATCTCAGAAATCGCAGCCGCAATTCTCCTTGGAATGTATAAAAAGGCAGAGTGTCTGAATCTGTCGTGGGAAAACAGGACGATCCATTACTATGTCTTTGCCCGACTCTTGCGTTACCTATATTGCGCATAAAAATCAGATTTGCAGCGTAGACTAACTGCACCATGAACTGTTGGGCACGTGGCTGTATGAAGCCCACATGTAACGGCAACACACAGATTTATTCCTTGTAACAGCCACCTCTATGCTTTCAGATTCTTTGTAACTTCTCGTTATGCACAATGCCTTTCTTGGCATGTAACTGCTTCCATTCTGATGGTTAATGATTCCAGATGGAAGTCGGTTGGTAGAGAGTGTTGAGAGTGAAGTCTTGAGCATGCAAAAAGGGAGACACTGCTGTGCTGTAGAGATATACAGTGATGTATGGGATACTCTATGAAATTGAGTGAGAGAGAGATGTATTGTGAATAATAAGATAACCCTTCGTTGTGGATGTAGCCAACATTGGCGAACCACGTTAAACTGTCTTATTGCTCTGTGTGTGCTGTCTTGTTTCTTTCATTCTGAGTTCTTGTTTTAATATTGTTGTTCTTTCCTGGTTTTCATTTCTGTTTTAGTATTTACAATTGGTATCAGAGCTTGTGTGTAGCTCGGTCCAGGATACTGTGAAATTTTTTTTGGAACCTGCACAGCAATCAGAATGGATGACTCGGAGAAATGGAAAATAGAAAAGTTTACAGGCAGAACTTTGGTCTTTGGAAAGTGCACATGGAGTCTCTTCTCATCAAACAGGACTTGTCAGTCGCCTTATTGGGGAAAGCAAAAGGACAAGGTTCTATGAAGGATGAAGACTGGGAAAAACTAGATTCGAAAGCGAAGGCAACAATATTTCTCTCATTGTCCAGCAATGTATTGTTTAATGTCTCAAATGAGAGTACAACGAAAGACCTCTGGGACAAGCTCTCCAGCATGTATGTAATTGCTTTTGCTTCGAACAAGGTATTTATTATGAAGAAATTATATACCCTGAAAATGAGAGAAGGTGGGGTTATGTCCAATCATCTCAATGAATTTAACACCTTAGTCTCTCAATTAGCTTCGGTGAATATCAAATTAGATTCTGAGATTAAAGCAATTCTGCTGTTGTGTTCCTTACCAAATAGCTGGGAAGGTGTTGTCATGGCTGTGAGTACTTCTGTAGTAGCAAAGACTACAATGGTTTTTGATGATGTTGCAGCTACTCTTCTCAGGGAAGACATGAGAAGGAAACATCAGGAACCTTCATCCGGCGATGCTCTAACAGCTGTAAGCATAAACAATAGGGGCAGAAACCATGAAAGAGGTAGATACAACAACCGGAGAAGGTCACAATCTGGTCCATGATCGAAGTCTAGGGGCAGAACCGGTTCATGTTGGTTTTGTGGAAAACCTGGACACAATAAGAAAAATTGTTGGAACTATAAGAAAGCTCAAGGCAACGTGAGCACAAATAATCAAGTAAACACTGCAAGTGATGGTGTTTTGGTCCTATCAGCAAGTGATACAAATGTAGATTCATGGGTCCTTGATTCCGACGCCTCTTTTCATGCCACTTCATGCCGTCAAGCTTTCACAAATTTTCAAGAAGGCATATTCGGTAAGGTATTTTTGGGTGACAATAAAGAATGTGACATTTTAGGAAAAGAAGATGTAATATTGAATCAGAAAAATGGTGACAAACTAACTTTGACGGATGTTAGATATGTGCCTCTGTTAAAAAGAAATTTAATTTCTGTCAGTCAGCTTATAGCTAATGGATGCAATGTTAAATTTTCTCTTGACTCATGGAAAATTACAAAAGGGCTTTTAGTAATGGCAAGAGGAAAGAAGCAAGGTAATCTATACATTCTGGATTGTTTTGGTGAAGTGGGAGTTGCCTTGCCGGCTATGGACAGTGGGTCTGAAATATGGCACAAGCGGCTCAGTCATATGAGCCAAAAAGGTCTTCAAGTTATGCTTCAGCGCAATCAGCTTCCAGGCCTCAACTCCATCGATTTAGAATTCTATGAACATTGCCTTTATGGCAAATAGTGCCGGACTAGTTTCGTGAGAACGGGGCATGACAAGAAAACCACTCCATTGGAACTTGTTCATTCCGATGTATTCATTCCAGCTCAGGTAACTTCTTTCGGTGGAGCAAATTATTTTGTCACATTTCTAGATGACTGCACTCGCAAAATCTGGATTTATATGTTGAACAGAAAATTTGAAGTTTTTTCAAAATTTAAGATTTTTAAAGCTTCAGTTGAAAACCAGATTGGGCATAAAATTAAATGCCTACTAACAGACAATGGTGGAGAATATTGCTCTTCAGAGTTTGATTCTTTTTGTGCAGACCATGGTATTCAAATGATCAAAACCGTCCCTTATACACCTCAGGAAAACGGTGCAGCTGAAAGGCTCAATCGCACGATACTTGAGCGAGCTCGATGTATGCTCTCTAATGCTGGATTGGGCAAAGAGTTTTGGGCAGAGGCATGTAATACTGCTATATATTTAATCAATCGAGCTCCGTCGTCCAGGCTGGATTTTGACATACTTGAGGAGACATGGCTCGGAAAGCGAATTTCCTATCAGCATTTGCGGGTGTTTAGCTGTGCCGCTTTTGTTCACATTCCAAAAGAGCAGAGAACTAAGTTGGATTTTAAGTCAAAAATATGTGTTTTTCTCGGCTATGGTGAAGATCAGTTTGGCTTTCGTCTTTGGGATCCTATTGCAAAGACTATAATTCGTAGCCGCGATGTTGTGTTTAACGAGAGGGAGTTTCCAGGCTTGCAACCTTGCAATTCACCTATCCCAGAATATATTGATGTGGATTTGTTCAATAATGGTAAGGTCAGGCAATCCACCATTTCATTCTCTCAGCCACTTGTTACAACTATACATTCTTATTTGTCCGGAGCTCCTATTACTTCAAGTGCTCTGCCTTCGGTTGGGTGCACACTTCCCACCCAATCCCCAAGTGGTATGCCCAGCATAGTTACTACACAGTCCTCATCTCATTCCTTGCCTACGTATAATCCAATGCAGCCTCCCCTTAGTGTTTCTCTGCCCTCACATAGTGTTACACTATCTTCTAGTGCTCAGCAGCCTTTACCTCACCCAATGCTGCCTCTTGCACACTTAACGCAGCCTCTTCACTAGTCCACGCTGCCATTATATCCTCCATCGCAGCCTTTGCTGCCTTCACCTGAGTCCACACAGCCATCAAACAGCTCAACGCTGCCTTCCAAGCTGCCAACACAACTTTCAAACACCCATTCGCTAACTTTCAAAACCTCTGATACCTTGCTTGGTCCGTCGCTACCTTCAAAAGGTCCATCGCTACCCTTTGACTCTCAAACACAGCTCTCCTCTGTCCCACCGCTGCCTCACACTAACGTCCTCTAGCCTGTAGAACGTCTTGTGTCTGGATTTACAATACTGACAGGAACTTCAGGACAGGGCAGTGTGACTGAAACAAGTACTATAGGTGCACAGACCAATATAAACAGACAGGGCAATTTTCCTCAGGGGCCTCTTCACTCAGAGATTGATGATGTTCAGCATTTATTACAGAGACTCAATCTGGACTCCAATATCCAGCCAGAGCAAGGTACACAATTAAGGAGGTCTACCAGTGAGAAGCGGAGACCGGCAAAATACGATGACTATGAGTTATTACTCTCTGATTATGTAGAGCCGACAACTTATACACAAGCCTGCAAGCATGAAAATGCACAGAACTGGATGGCCGCCATGAACGAAGAAATGGAGTCATTGAGCATTAATCAAACCTGGAATTTGGTTCCTCTTCCGCCAAATCGAAAGCCTCTTAAGAACAAATAGATTTATCGCTTGAAAGACGAAGATGGAGGAACTAAAAGATACAGGGCCAGATTAGTGGTCAAGGGGTTTGATCAGCAAAAAGGTATTGATTTTTCTAAAATTTTTTCTCCAGTTGTTAGAATGGACACAATCCGTGCTGTGTTGGGATTGGTTGCCATTTGGGATTTAGAACTTGAGCAACTCGATGTGAAAATAGCGTTTTTGTACGGAGATATTGATGAGGATTTATACATGGAGCAGCCTGAAGGTTTTGCTCAACCAGGTAAGGAGCATTTATTTTGCAAGTTGAGGCAGAGTTTGTATGGGCTGAAGCAAGCTCCAAGACAATGGGACTTAAAATTTGACTGCTTCATGACTGATAACCACTTTATTCGGTGCGAATCAGATCCTTGTGTTTACTACAAGAAGCTCCATACTAGTGAGTTCGTCATCCTTTTGCTCTATGTTGACGATATGTTAGTAGCTGGTACTAGTGTTCAGATTATTGCTCAGCTGAAGCAATAGTTGGCTCTTTGTTTTGCCATGAAAGATCTCGGACTAGCCAAAAGAATACTTGGGATGCACATATTCAGAAACAGAAATAAAAGAGAACTCAGGTTGTCCCAAGCAAGGTACATTGCCAAAGTGTTGGACAGATTTAATATGTCTCATGCTAAACCAGTATCTACTCCTTTGGCTAATCACTTCCGCTTATCTTCAGCTATGTGTCCGAAAAATCAGGAAGAAGAAGAAAATTTGCAATTAGTAGCTTGTCTCACAAATTAAAATATGCACATAGTACAAACTTGCTTAACTAGCTAGGAAAATGAAAAGTAAAAAATGAGTTGGCTTGGAAATTTTTGCCTATATGAAAAATGATATCGTGTGTTGTCATGTGACATATCAAATATTGTCATGTCATATGATAAAGCTCTATTTGGACTAGGTGATGAGTCTTTATATCAATACTTGTAACTATATACAAGCTCAACATAAGAGTGTTAGCAACATGATATGCCTCCCCTCCAATTCATTGCATACATCATGTGCAAGGAATCAAGGAGGAGAGGGAAAATAGTAAATGTGATCTAATGATAAGCATGTACGCATATAAATCATGCAAAATAATCAATGTCATGTACATATATTATATAACAAGAAAATATGACATATAATAAGCGTGAGACATAATTTTGCATACAAAGATAAACTAATAAAAATAAACCAAACAAATGAGTGTACCTTCCTCTGCAAGCGAATTTGAGCTCATCAATCGAGTGTAATTGGAATGCACCCAACTCCGTTCGAGTGCTCCTTTGATACGTGGATATTATATAGATTGCTTATGTTATCAGCATAAATTTGATCTCCCAAGATGAATGAAAAGTAGCAGTGTAAGTTTACGAAAATGAGAGAAGATCGAGAGACTTGGAAAGACATTTTATTTATAGATTTCGAGGAATGAAGATCAATGGTGGAGAATGATCAGAGAGACCAATGGCTGGAAATGAATGAGAGGATTGGAACGAATGAGAGAGTGACAAGTGTCCTTGTCCTCATGAAACAAGGGAGTTAACAATTTGATTAGTGAGTTGACTGAATTGATTAATCTGTTAACTGGATTGATTGATTAGTCAATTGAATTGATTGACTTGTTAATTGGATTGATTTACTAGTCGACTAATTTAATTGAGAGTGATTTATGAAGTGATGAGAGAGAATCATGGTCAGACAAGAGTGAATTATGGTGAGAGGAAATTAAATAATTAAATAATTTAATTTTTGGTGCTCATGGATAATATTAGAAAATAAATAAAATATTAATTTTATTTATTTGTGGTGGAGAAAATAGAAATTAATTTATTTGTTTAATTAATATTAGAATAATGAAGAATTAATTAAATAATTGTGAAATTATTTAATTAATGTTAGAAAATAAAAAACTTAAATTAATTAAATAATTATTTAATTAATGCAGAAGAATAAGGTAGATTGATAATAGATAAAATTAAACTAATAATTAAAAATTATTTAATTAATGTGAAGACATGGTAGATGAATAACTCAGTTGGGAAGCAAGGCTAATTTTAGGTGTCTACATTTTACCCCTCTTTGAGATGGTGTTGTGAAGTAACATCATTTCAAAGAAGTTTAAAACACAGTTTTGTGTTGGATAGAAGAAGATTTTGGGTTTAGAAGAACATGATTGAATTAGAAATAATGATGCCCTAGTCAGGTAGAAGAAGTACTTAGTGAGTTGAATGATGGAAGAAGAAATATGATTGGAATGGAAATGATGATGTCCTAATCAGGTAGAAGTACTTAGTAGATTGAATGATGCCCCCTCGAGAGGATGGATAAATTTGGAAGAATATGGGTGTGCCCTAAAAAATGAATGGATGTGAAAAAAAGGTTAGATTAAAGAGGGAACATTGGTGAAAGAAGAAAAATAAAATAGAGAAAAAGGAGAAGATAAAAACACGGATGCAAGAAGAAATGGAATTATTATGAGGAGTAGTTATGCTGACACGAGTAGAGTAATCCTTTATTTAATATAGCAAAATGGATATTATGCACCAACGTATAAGGAACATGGGTGACTTTGTATCCTTTGCATGGACTTGATGCTACAAACAAAATGATAATATGATGCATGCCCAACATAATATAACCTTGTCTAGACATGCGAGGAAGAAAACTTAGAGCATGAGTCCTTAGTGAACAAAAGGTATTACATAGCCTTAGATGCAAAAGGACAATGTAATATGCAAAAATCTATTCATATAGATACAAGGTATGAATATTAGCTAGAGTAATAAGATCATCCACCAAAAATGACACATGATAATCAATGACTATACCCCATTCTATGCCAATCTAAACACACCAAGATATAGAAAGATCTAGGGGGCCTTTGAATAAGCAATAGAAAGAGACAAAAGATAAATCAAAAGGAAAAATACCAACTAACAAAACAACCAATCAGCGATTGTAATCTCTTGCCCCAAAAATGTGATTGATATTAGATTATGTCAGAAGCAGGAAGGATCTATCCTGTTGTAGGCATGAATCTAGGTGATATCTCGATATGTTGAGGCAATAGGTACTTAGGTATCAGGGTGTTTCAAAAGGTGGCTTGACCTATGGTTTTTGTATGAAAGTTCTATGTTTTCGAGGAGTAGTTTGTTTTTCTTGGGTATCAAGTGTAATGGGTGTGCATTTATTATGGGTGAAAATAGATGAAAACTTGACTTACATATGATTTTATTGCTTGGATTTTTGTATGTTGTAATTTTTTTGTATTTTTTGGGAATATGTGATGTTTTGTGTTTTTGGTATGTTTTGATTTTTTGGGTATTTTTTGCTAAATAAGGTGGGTATGTTTATTGTGAAATGTGTGAGTCTTAAGGGTAGTGATATCTCTAGGATGACTAGGTATATACCAAGAATGCCCCCATTTAGGTACAAGGGTATTTATTATGGAGTGGACTAGGTGATACTTGCTATGAAAATAGATGAAGGTAGGATACTATCGATATCTATCAATTATCAAGCCATGATAGTGGGATAAGTGGATAAACATTAAAGATAATATATGGTGGATTGAATGGGATAGGTGAGAACCAAATAGATGGTGGATAGTAGCGTCTACACATGGTGCCTGTTTTCTAGGTTTTCACCATGGTACTTTCCCCGGGCACCACCAAGGTAGTTTTCACCATAGGATGTATTATTTCTCTTTACTATTTTGATTTTTTTAAAAGTATAGAACCTCTTGAGAAGAATGATGTTTATGGGTTCTTCAAGAGGCTGGCCCTCTAGTGTGGCAAGATGGTAGGCACCTGATCCATATGTAGCTATAATGATAAAAGGTCCTAGCTAGTTAGGTTTAAATTTTCCCTTTTTCTCTCATTCTTGGAGATTGTGTTGATTTTCTTTAAGGACAAGGTCAAAAATCTCAAAATGGAGGGTCTTGACTTTCTTGTTGTAGCTCTGTTGAAGGCAATTTTGATACACCTTTCATCCAGGAGTTCTAACTCTTGCAATCTTGATATACAGTACTCCTCATCATTTATGAGATTTTGCGGTGAAATCCGTAGAGAAGGGAGCTCAACCTCGACTGGTAATCTATGGATTTGGAACCAAAGACAAGTGAATATGGAGTGGCTCTGGTAGATGTGCAGATGCCAATGTGGTATACCCATAAGGCAGGATTTAATTGTAGGTGCCAGTCATGACTAGTGTCATTGATAGTCTTTTTTAGGATTTTTAAGATAGTTTTATTTGACGCCTCAGCTTGGTCATTACCTTGTGGGTAATAGGGGTGGAAAATGATATTGGATGTGGAATTTATCACAAAGGGACCGAACTTCTTGATTCTTGAAAGGTCTACCATTATCAGTGATGATAGCAAGGGGAATTCTATACTGGCAAATTATGTAATTGAAGATAAAATTGGATATTTGGGTACTAGTAATGTAAGTGAGTGGAATTGCATCAACCCACTTAGTGAAGTATTTAGTAGTGGTTATGATAAATTTGTGGCCATTGGAGGATGAAGGGGTGATTTTACCAACGAGATCGAGACCCCACTTTGAAAAGGGCCAAGGAGTTGTTATTTGTTGCAAATCTTGAGATGGTGCATGAATGAAATCACCATGTTGTTGGCACTGTAAACATTTCTTAGAAAACTGAAATGCATCTTGTTCCATACTAGGCCAATAATATCCTATTCTTAGTAGCACACAGGCAAGGCCACACATTTATCATAGGTCATTTCAATCATAGTAAAATCCCCACACAAAACACATGTTGTGGAAGACATTAAATTAACGACCCATCTCCAAAGGGAATATCTCTCTACAACATCATTCAAAGCATACATATTAATAACTCTAAAGGAAATGATTAATAATATTGAAAAGAGCCCACAATGCTCGATTGGTTGGATCACATCCTTGGTCAACTAAGTGTTAATGCAACATTAGGAGAGAGAAAGGTGATAACACCACCCTAACCTGCTTCATGGTTACTACATAAGAAATGACTGGAAGACCAAATAACATGACAAGCTGCAAAAAAATAAGAAATTAAAAATAGTAACCTCTTGTAATTAAAGAATGTCCAAACTTGAAAATTGAAGTTGAGCATCATGAAAAGAGTACTTCCTTGGAAGGTCTATTAGAACTCAAACATCCCAAGAGACACAATTCATAAATGAGTGTCAAGAGTCATCTCCTCATTATCTAGCTCATTAAGTGTTGAATAACTATTCTATAGAATGGATCCATTGGTGTCAAAACTTCCTATCTAGAAGTTGAGTTGAATTGGTTGTTATTTCGTTGGCATAGACTCCCTCTCTTTGAGTCACCCTGGTGGGCTAAGGAACTTCCGTTGCATATCCAAAGCAGGGGAAGCATATCGAGCATCAATGGTTGGTGTTTGAGACAAAACTGATGTATCTAGTGGAGTTCTTACAAATTTCACCTCACTAGAAGTCTATCTAAGAGAGGAGAGCTCAAGTTTCCTTAAATCTAGAGGTTTTGAAATAGTCTTCAAAGCCTAACCCTTAGAGCTTGAAGATGTTTTGGGAGTCTAAGGATTATTATTACTAGAGATCTTGGTTTCATGACTAACCACTACATACCATCCTTCCTATTTTCTATAGAAGGTGGTGACCCAAAGATGGGTGGTGTGGAGGGTTTTAGACAAGGAGAAGCCACGAGACAATCCTGAATATTGTGTTAAGAGGATTGACACTAATAATAGGTATCCAATAGATTCAGATAGAGAACATGTATAGCGTATCTCATTTGACCAATTTGGATATCAATAGATTATTTTAGGTCCTTAGATAAATCCACCTCAACATAGATGTGTCATTGAGTACAAGTTGAATAAAGCAATTTTGATTCAACACCAACCATAGAGCCTAAAAAAGAGGCTATCTGGCTCAGAAACTTCTAGCACATGGTAAGGGCAATGTAGGGAACTTTCAACCCAAATGGGGACCCTATGAAACTTATTATCAGAGATGACAAAGTCTCAAATCTAGGGTTTAAAACTAACAAAGAGGAATAGACAAGCCAAGGGCCACAGCTGAGGGTAGCCTCAACATGATTAGCTTCAACAAAGAAAGAAAAAAACTTTAGTAATGTTTTGCATGACATCTAGATGAATCCCATGCAGGACCCAAGCCCTATTGAGCAAGTCTTTGAGCATGCTTTTAGGGGGACCCTAACCAAAAAAACACCATACCTTCAAGTAAACTTTTCTAACCTGCGACATACATTATCAAATTCTGGAATCGAAAGAATAACATCCAAGGGTGTTTCAAGAGATGTACCTCATGATACACCTTTGGAACAAACTTCATAGGTCACTTGAGCAAGCATGCCATTATTTATCATAATTAAACCTTCAACTGCAACAATAACAACTATGGAGGAAATAAAGATTGGGGCCATTTAAAGAGGGTGAAAATCACCTATAGGTGTGGCAATGTAAGTGGTGTCACCAAAAATGTTGAAAGAAACAACAAACTCTTGCTTTCTAAAGAAATATGACATGGACATAAGAAAAGCCAATAAAACCTCTAGCCAAATATTAACTTTTCCTCTGTTGCATAATTTTTTAATCTCCATTATTATTTCAAAAACTAAGTGCCTAATCTCTTTATTCACACACTTTATTATTCCTGACTATCATTTATTTAATCTAAGTTAATTGTGACTAATTTACTTGCATTTATTTAACTAGTATAGATACTAAGACTTATTTTATTTTACTTTAGAACTATTTGAAGTAGTACATGTGTACATGGAAACATAAACATTAATTGGTAGTTAAGAATTATTTTGATTTATCTTATCTACATTGTTTACTTTGTTTTTATTTTAAGAGTTATTTTATCCAACTTTTAAATTTACGTTTGGAAAAGTCACTATTAATTATTTAGATAATTCTTGTGGTAATGTATAATAATATGTTTTATTTCTATATTTTTAATTTTATAGTTTTATTTTTTTGAATATATGTAGTTGTGTTTTGGTTTTTATGTACATGGTCACAGCATGAAGTTTCTTGTAAAATGTCTTTAGTGTTAATTAACATTAAAAATTCAAGTATAGAGCCAAAAAACTAGAAAAATTTCCTATGTCCAAAATTAATTTTTAGATAGTCAATCTATATAGATTTGAGCCTTCTAGATGCAATGGTGAGGTCCGTTTGGCTCCACGATAGAATGTTAATAGGGCTTGGTGCCAGATTCAACACAAATTGGGAAGGGACTTGCAAACTCGCTCTGATACCAAGTTGGAACAATTAAGATCAACTTACAAAATCAAGAACACTTACACAAAGTTGAACATATACAGACACATCCAATAACTATCAACAAGCATCCAAAATGTGGAGCATAATGAAATATACAAAGAGACCTTGCATATAAAGGCATGGTTGATGAGGTGAGATGGTAGGACACAAAGACTGAATACCCCTCCAAAGATGTGACACATCATGTGGACTCACTTGAGAGAAGTATGAGGACACATGTTGTGTGCAAATGAAGTGAGAGAAAAGTCTAAATAACCTTTAAGTGAGCTTAAGCGTAGTGTGAATAGGACCTAGTCAAGCTAGATGAGTAAAAGTTATTTTCACACTAATAATTAACATTAAAAATTCATTTATTATCTTACAAAAATAATATAGATATCTTAAATACATCTATCTAGAAGACCCGAGAGATATAATCTTGAGGTGTCTATATTGATATACCTTGACTTTTTTTAATTAGATGTATTTAAGATATGTATGCTAGTTTAAAATATACATATTATTATACATTACATTATCATTTAAAGATATCTACCAAAATTACTAGATACATTAAACTAAATAGATGCACACATAAATAGGTAAGTAGATAGATAAGAAAAGGTATAAAGACTATTTATTTTTATTTTTACTTAAAACTTATTTTATTTTAGACATTATTTACTTTGAGGAGCTATATTTTGTAGCACTTACCAATTATTTTTATTATAATACAACATCACTAATATTGAATGTCTATTATTAAATATTATTAATTTAACATGTAAATTGATGTCAAATTTAAGATAAATGAATTTTTCTAACACACTCACACCATTACATTGCACTCCTCATAGAATGCTTCTCATTGTAAATATATACATTACTTTTATTCTCAATAAATTGTAATAATAACATTTATTTTCATTATAATTTATTTATTATTACTTCATTATTTTAATTAATAAAATGAAAAGGAGGCAAATTTATCATTTTTACCACTACATACTACAAGTATTTTATATGAGAATCAGTTATTCTAGTGGCTTGATAGAGGAACTTGGTGCTTTCATGATGTTGTTTCCATTTGTTCCATGACGATGTCATCTTGGTGGACAACATTTGGGCGAGTGATTCAATTTGTTTATGTTACATATGATGGAGGGCCTTGGTGCTTTCATGTTGTTGCTTTTTCTTGGGATAGATGTCTGTTGTAGAAAATGTGCAGTTATTACATACCTTAGCAATGTCCTTATTGTATTCGACTTGGTTTTATGTAATGAAACAACTTGCACAATAGCTAAATATAATAATAAATATGCTATAAATATTTGAAAATAATATGCCACTTCAAGGGGGCAACCTCCTAATCCACTTCGAGGGGGATACCTCCAATAGTCTTCAATGAGAACACAATACTCAATATGATCCTAATAACTAGCCTCTACCCCCTATATACATTATACTTATGTCATGGGAGCCACTTTGGCCGACGTAACTACCTATATAAGACTATATCAATGATTATATAACTTAAATAAGTATTAAGGTAGCCACAAGTCAACTACTCATAACCATATACAACTATAGAATTAACGGCGTAACATTTTGGGTTCTAGGTTTGGATGTCTGTGGTGTATTTTGTTTTGGATTTATGTTGGTTATGATGGGGATGCTCGGTCTTTTTGTTAATTTTTAGTTGTCCTCACATGGCTTCTTGGTACTGTTATCAAATGTCTTCAAGTTGTTATCGATTTTATTCTTTTCTAAAGTTTCCTTTGAAAAGCTTTCGATAACTTATAGGAATTACAATTTCCTATTTTATTTAATTTGAAGTTATAATTTTTTTCAAATAGACCAACAAAATCAAATCATAGCCACGTTAGATGATAAATTATTACATGTGATTCTTTATTTCTATAGTAAATCAATATATTTGTTGACTCATCATCGTACACATAAACACCACATCCATCCATACCCATGGACTACACACCTTACAAGATTCTAACTTCTATTTCATGTGTTTTATGGCAATACAATTTGATTTCACTAGTTCATGGCTCTTCTTAAATATCATCCAAGGTCAATTTTGGCCAATTAAAATAAGTTAAATATTTACCACTTTTTATTATGAATGGTGTAAAATTGCTATTGAATATTTGACCATTAAAATAGATGATATTAAAATAGAGTACTTGTTCATATACCTAAATTGTTCGAAAGAAAAGTGTAATCCAACTGTATATCTTGTCCCTCCTCTAAAGCTGTTCTATAATTGGTTGTGATTCAATTAATTTTATATATACTTGTGCAATTAAATTTCTCAAAGACTGGTTCAATGTACACAGCTCACGACTTAACCTCGTTCGTTCGTTCCATACTAAGCGGCAAATATTATGCGATGAATTTATACGATAACCAAGGAAGATGTGGAGAAGTCGTTGTAGAATGGCCAAATCACAGCGATACTTTTTACCTTGCCCTAACCAAAAGAGACTTACAACCCAATACTCACGTGCCTCTCAACTCTACCCAAAACCCAGGCAAACGATGGGAATAGAAGGCGTGCAACAAGACAAACCGGACCCAACGTTTAGAGACGGGTGAATGACCGGTCACCGGAAAAACTAGTGCACGACAATAGAGATAAGAATTGGCCGTCATGGTAAACTGTCGGGACCCGCGCCGGCACGTGTCAGGCGGTCTCTGGACTTGTTTGAAGGTTTAAAGGTGACGGTGAGATGCAGGTCACCATTCCCTATGTAATTAAACTTCACTCTACTCGTTCGTTACTTCCTTCCTTCCTTCCTTCTGCACAGACGGCCATGCACATCCAATCTGCCTCGGACATTTAGAGAGACAAATATGGTACCCAGTCTCCAAGAGCCTTGGAAACAAGAAAATGTACGGGTTGCTGAGTCGGACACCAATATTGAATGGGTTCTTCCAACGGACCTGCTTTAAGTCGGTAGCTTCGTAGGTATTTGTAGACTCCATCCCACATACTTCGCTCGGTATGTGAACTCTTGAATTGAGCTGGAGAGTGAAGAAGATGGAGAAAGGGGATGAGATATTGGCGCTGTTGGAGGAGGATGGCCCGACTTTCGAAGAGGAGGTAGTGGAGGAACTTATGCGGAGCCTTGAGCAAGACGTAATAGGCGTCGACTCGGTCGAAATGTCAGCGTCGAATTACTCGTCTTTAGTTATTTGTGGGCAGAATTGCTACTTACAGAGAGACTCTGTGCATTCAGTCACGAGCAGCAGCACTCTGGTGTCTGGTCCAGACGGCCTCAGTGCAATTGGGTGCCAATGTGGATGTGGGGAAGTTGAAGACCTATTGAGTTATCTCCTGGAAGCCTCTGACGAAGAGCTTGGCTTGTCGCCGCAGCCGACTAGCGGAGCTTCTTCAACCGAGTTTGAACAAGGTGAAGTGGATTTGAATATGGAGAACTGTAACTGGTTTGAAGACTCAAGTTTGGCTACAATGGAGATCTCTTGTTTCCTTAACGAGATGATGGATTTTGAGTTGGTGAACAAGGACCAAGCCCTGGTGGGCACCCAAATAGAGTGGGTTCCCGACAATTCGGATATATAAACATATGGCGCTTCAGCAAATGTCGTAAATGGATGATAATGTTTTCTCCCCCTTTTTTTTAAAAATAAAATTTTACACTATAAACTATGACCCTACAATCATATAGACAATTTCCTCATAACTCCATGATCTTGTTTTCTCTGGTTTTTTTAAATAAAATTTTGCAGTATAAATTGTGATCATGTTAGAAATATACAGTCATATAGACAATTTCCTTATAACTCTATGATATTGTTTTCTCTGTTTTTTTTTTCTGAATAAAATTTTACAGTATAAATTGTGACTACGTTGGAAATATACAGTCATATAGACAATTCCCTCATAACTCTATGATATTGTTTTCTCTATTTTTTTTTTTTTTTCAAATGAAATTTTATTAAAGTATAAAAGAGGGTGGTGATTCTAAACTGTGATTATGTTGGAAATATACAATCATATAGACAATATCTTCATAAACCTATGATATTGTTTTCTCTGTTTTTTTTAAAATAAAATTTTACAGTATAAATCATGGTGGTGATTATATAGTCATAGACAATTTCTTCATAACCCTATGACATATATTTATGCAAATAGTAATCAGAAATTCATATGTAAAAGAATAGACAATATACTATCGAAAGTGACATAAGATATACCCTGAAAAAACCCTCAATGAAGAAAAAACCCAACCTCCAAAAGCATCCATCTCTCATTTATTATTCAACAAGAAACATTACAATACATATGCAAAGTTTACATGAGTACTCCTAAAGCATCAAACTCTCTACATACACTCCATATGAACAAGCATGTAACCACACATCACATGCCATGCTTCAAACCTTCACATACAAAACTTACAAGTGATGCCCAATCTAGCCAAACCTAGCTCAAACAACCAACAAACCAACCCAAACCCAGCTCAAACAACCAATAAACCAACCCCAAAAACTACCCATGTATTTTCTTTTATAATAATAAGCTCATGAAAATATTAGATGTAGTATGGTAATATCATCTTCCCCATAACCATAAGCATAGTAAAACCATTGACCCCCACCTTTAATTATTGCTACTAAGTTTTCACTTTTCTCCAATATTTAAATAATTATAAATAAATAAATAAATAATTACTCTATGTGTTCCACATACATAAAATAATTAACCCAATGTTATATACAATGATTACAAGTGCCACCAAATAAATATTTAATGTAGTTAAACATATCACATAGATACACCACAAATAAATATTTATTTTACATAATTAAATAATACCCATGTTATGTAAGGTGTACAACACACCTATTCCAACAGAACAACTATGTATAACTATGTAAGCCATCAATGTATGTTATTAAGTAGTTCTAGTCTATTTTTACATTTCTTTATTATAAAGTTTGATATTTCAAGTCCAACTATAAAAAAATATTATTGAATTCTAATTTCAACCGGTTAAAAATGGTTATTTCCCAGTAAAAGTGATTATTAGACCTCATTAATGAAAAGTTTGATGTGTGAAGGCCAATGATCCAACAAATGAAAATGGTATGAATTTTTTTGGTAATTGTATATTAAAACTCTTAATTTTATATTTACATTATTAAAACAATGATGTTGATGACTTTATAATCAATTTAATTGTAATATAGAAAAGTGCATAATTGCAAATATTTTTAATTTATTTTTTAGAATTAATTAATTTGTACATATTTATATTTTTTTAAGTGGTTGTCTTATAAGTTTTTGAGTTATGTATTTAGATCATGAAAATATTTTTTAGAACAACAATTTTGCACATTGGTCTCTTAATATTTCACAAGTTTATAGTAACCTTTTTGTCTACATCACCATTAGCTTTCAACTCCACAATCACTTTTACTTTTATCATTAACTATGTCTTAGGGTTTGACTAATGTACAAGGAATTTCACACTTTTATATTTATTGTTACCTCAAGTTTAGGGTTTTGACTCATACCTTGAATTTTAACCTTTGCATAGTGTGATAGGAGAAAATTAGATATGCAAACATAAACCAAAGATAATTGAAACCAATACAATTTACCTCCTTTGCACAAACGAAGTCCGTAGATCGATTGCGCAAATTGGAATGCACCCTATTCCAATTGATTCCTTTTTGCTACTTTGAGATGTGGATTGCTTTAAAATTATCAAGCGTAAATGTGATCTCCCAAGAATGAATACGACAGCATAAGTTTACTTGAACGAGAGATACTCAAAAATGGAGAAAGAGGCTTCCTTTTATAGACATGTGAGACAACAGATCTATGGTTGAGGATGATCAGAGAGATCAACGGTTAAGGGAGGTTGGGATAATATGCGCGAATCAGAAGAGGACAACTGTCCTGCCCCTCTCATGCATCAAGGGAGTTGACATAATAGATTGAGGAGTTGACTGAGGTGATTGATCAGTTAAGTGAATTGATTGATCAGTGAACTAAATTGATTACTTTGTTAACTAAGCTGATTGATTAGTTAACTAGATTGACTAATTAGTTAACTGATTTGATTGATGAGTTAACTAATTTGATTAGCGAGTCAACTCTTTTGATTGATTTGTTAATTGATTCTGATTGGAGGAATTTATGGTGGGTGAAGGTAAATGAGAAATTAAATAATTAATTATTTAATTTTATGTGCACATGGAATAATTGGATTAAATATTAATTTTAATTCAATTTGGAGAAAAAAGATTAATTAAACAAATAATTTGGATTTATTTATTTAATTTGGAGGGAAATTGATTTAATTAAATCATTAGAATTATTTAATCAAATAAAGAGGAATAAATTGAATTAATTAAACAATTAGAATTATTTAATTAATGTGGAAGATAAAATTGAATTAATTAAATAATTGGAATTATTTAATCAATATAGAGGAATAAATTGAATTAATTAAGCAATTGGAATTATTTAATTAATGTGGAAGATAAAATTGAATTAATCAAATAATTGGAATTATTTAATCAATATAGAGGGATAAATTGAATTTGTAGTGCCCCTCATTTTGGCTTTCTGTTGGACTAGTATTTATTTCTTTATTGCTAGATGTTATGACATATACTGATGATGGATTTACTATTTTGATGTGGTTGATGACACTCATTTATGTTGATGACATTGTTGATGTTTATGATTAGTACAAGATGTTGTTGATATGATTAGTTATGGGTTACCTGATTATGTAGATTAGTTTTATTGTGTTTCATGCAACTATCTGATGATATGATATCTGGTTGTTTAGTTATTGATGAAATTGTTTAATGTGGATACTTGTGATGTGTTTTGTGAAGGGACCTAGTGTAGTATTACTCATAATGAGTACTCTACTACACTGTAATTCCCTGTCACTATGTGCTTGTTTGGATGATTATATATATATGTTGGTATTCAACACTTTGGTTTGCTGCAGGTTGTAGGTACCAAGCATTGACTCCACTTGAATTGGTAGGTCTGAGCATGCCTTCATACCAATAGATGTTATGGAAGGGAGATAACATGAGGTCCCTTAGTTTGTCCATATCCTCAATGAGGATGAGTGCTTAGTCTTGGATTTTGTCAGTTAGTCAGATGGGCTTGATTATCGAGTCCTTGTTGCTCTCTGGTATGTAGTCTCTGAGGTGTTGTGTTGGTCTTTCATTTTATCAAGTAGATTATTAACCTATTTAGGAATAAATGATATTAAGTTTAAGAATAATTGCTTATGTTGCTAAATAAGTAATGTTAATTTTGAAATATTATTTCAAATAAGAATTAAATTTATAATTTTTTTAATAAATAATAACAATAACAATAAATATATTTCAAATAGTTAATATCTTATTAAGTAAATAAATTATCTTGTATGTAGGCATATATAGTAATTATTTTATAGTATTTATAATTTAATAATTTTATGTAGCGAGTTGTGAAATTTTTCATAGTGGGGAAATCTCCTATAAGTAGAGATTTATTGCATTTAATTTTTGGGTGGAAGTGGGATTGCAGTAACGGGAGAGTATGGAGTGGAAATTTATGATAATTAACTATTTTTGGTGATAGAGGGGATATTTGATAAGGGATTTAGCAGAATAGAAAAGGGGGAGAAGAGAGAAAGATTTGGAAAAATTTGCAGAAGAAGAAAAATTGGGGAAAAAAGAAAGGGAATAAACATGAAGAGGATTCAGAAGTTCAAAGTTTCATTCCGGGTATGTTATTGAAATCAATAAATAAATAAATAAATAAATTTTGTTGGATATAGTTAGAATCTCTGAGTATGATGCTTCTGTAGGTGTGTTAGCCTGTGTATTTCTTTTAACTTGTTATTATCATGTCTGGTTGATGGCCTGTCTTTACCTGTGACATTCATCAGAACTGTAGCGCCACTCATTTTTGTTTTTGATTAGTTTGATAGTGGTATTTGTGGAGTTAGACTTTATGACTCTGTTGATTTTAGATACACTGTTATGTGGATTATTTGATGATACCTTATTGTGTTAGATGACATTGAGGATGTTCTAGTATTGATGTTTCATGCTTATGATCTACTTTCATTTGGATTTAATTGACTATGTGATCAATCTTTCTATGAGTGTCATGTGATTTACTTGATGATGATTCTTATTTAGTTGATTAGTAACTGAATATGTTATTTTACTTGTTAGACAATTATATGATATGCATAATATGGTTTATCTAATTGATGTGTTGGTGTGAGGGACAATATAGTATTACTCATGCATGAGTACCCTACTATGCTGCGAATCCCTCTCACAGTGTGTTTGAGGTTAGAGTTATATGTATTGTTCAACCTTTTGATTTGATGCAAGATGGAGGTACATGACACCGACTCCACCTGGATTATCAGGTCTGAGCGTGTCCTAAACCCAATGGAATAGTGGAAGGGAGATAACATGAGGTTCCCTCTGTCAGTCAAATTCCCTATGTGGTTGAGTTTCAGTCTCAAATTTCCTCAGTTGGTTAGTTGGTCTTTCAAAACCTGTCTATGAGTCTTTGTCAATTCTATGGTATGTAATGTTGATTTGTAGCTTTCAAGTTATTTTGTTGGTTTATTATTTAATCAAGTAAAATAATAACAATAATAATAATAAGTTTAAATATATTAATGTTAGTCATTTGTAAATAATTAATTTAGAAATTTGAGAAGATTAAATAATTGAATTTTAATAGAAATTAAATTAGTAGTTTCAATAGTTGATAATAACAACGACAATAATAATAAAATTATTAATATTTAATTCAATATTGGTTGATTAATATGTGGCATGAAATATATTATTTTATATTTGTCATTAATTTATTTGATTGAGTGGGTTGTCAGGAGTAATTTGCAGATTTGAAAATATCCTCGAAGGTGGTCGATGGAGTGCATTTAATATTTTGTTAGTAGTGGATGTCTGTAACGGAGAGAGGAGGAAGTGGAAATTAATGGGATTGCCTTTTTTTTGAAAGGGAGATTTTTGAAAAAGGGGAAAATTTTTGGAGGACACACAGAAAAGTTTTCGAGGAAGGAAAGAAAAATTGGGGGAAGAAGAAAGAATTGGAACAAAGAAAGAATCGAAAGTTGAAGAAGAAGCAATTTTTCCAGGTATGTCCATTTGATTAAGTGCTGATAGGACATTGTGTTAGTTGTCATGACTATTTGGAATTCTTTTGAATGAATATTTGGTGAATACCCCGATCTCTTGTCGCAACCTGTGTCTAAGTTTTCATGAAACTTTTAATTTTTCCTCTGTAATGATTAACCTCTTCACCGTGGGAGTGTTCTTTGCAATAAAATTTAATTTCTTAGGTCATTGAGCACTTGCAACCATAAAGGAAAAAACCTATTGGTCTCAGTCTACAATCAATTTATACCCTGATATGAATAAATTGCATGTTAAGATAGCTAGCATCCTTGACTAAATTAATCTTCCTGGAACATCAACTTACATCGCTATGATCGAACTTCCTGAAGTAAAATCCATGGCCCAGTCATTATGTAATTTTGCACATTTGGAAATTTACAATTTTACAATTTTGATTATTCTCTGGCAATCAAGTGCACTCATTGGCCTCCTTGTTGGCAATTCCACATCAATACACATGTTTCTTTCATACCCATAGATATTTGCATTAAATTTAATGTTCTAATCATCTTTTAAATCCTCTCAACCCTATGCTTGTATTTGTCCTTGTACACTTTTCTCTTGACAACTCAATTGGAATTATCAATTTAACCAATATTCCAATTCGATCAATACCCTGCTCATTGCAATGAAAGAATCTGGCATTGAAATGTCTCCTTCTCCCTAACTAAGGCATATTTTGTCTCAGTAGTCTTGAACCCTAATCATTTCCTTGGCTTAGGTAGCTCGACCAGTGCTGCGTGACCCTGCTACTCTATTTATCATTGACCAAAACTAGTTTAGAAACCCTTCATATTTTTTTGATTTACATTTGTGATTCAAAATGTGTTTATTTAAAAAAATAAAAACATATATATATATATATATATATATATATATATATATATATATATGACTTTGGCTTTTAGATGAACCTTCATTTCATTAGTGTTGAGCTCATCGATGTGGTGGCATGCTGTTGATGGAGGCGCTCCAGTGCGCTCTTGCAATCATATCTTGACATGAATTAAAACCTTATTTTCATTGTATCATGGCCTGAGTCATTCAATTCTTTAAGTGCGATCTGCAACCATTGTTAGGGTTGAAGCTTCGATCCATGTGCATAATGCATAGGCTGGGTAAATCTTCCAGCACTGTATAGTCTACAATATTAATCAGAACTTACCATCTTTCTTGAGGCTATATCTTGAATCCTCTTTTTGATCAGTTGCTTTGTTTTAGAAAAATGCTTGACTTCACCTCATCACTAGTAATCTCATATGCTTATTCATTCTTTGCAAGGCTCACTCAATTCAGATGGGCGCCTGAGAGTATGCTGTCATACAATGGGAATTACTATGGTTTTCTTCAACAGTCGTTACTTTTATTAGCACTGTCAGAGTGCCACGCATTAGAATAGTAGGTCACCGTTTAGTAATTGCCTAATTGTTATGGCTTAAAACAAGCTAATCTATTATAGAATGTTGTTAATTAGAAATGTAATTACTTATCTATCTTGCCATCGAACCCTTAAGAATAGGTTCACTCTAGGGTATTAAATCGAGTTATAATTTGATTGCTAAGTAATTCTTGTCAATAGTTATGATATGATTTAATTGTAGAATAATCTCATTTGACTAGATGATATAAGTATAGAAATATTTATAGTCTAAATATCAACTTTCTTTAAAGAATATATATACATATTGGAATTTAGAATTAAAAAAAAAATATTTATAATATAGTTTAGGTTAATCCATTTTCTTTAGAAGTAGTAAAATCAACCAATCTGTTTATCTCTTAAAGAAATAGTTAAATTGGTTACTAAATCCTTAAGTGGTATTCATAAAATATTAAATATTTAATTTATTTTTGTGTTGCACGTATATAGTTGATTGTTTAAATCTATGAGATATCTCCAAGTCATACTGGATAAAATTAAATTAGTTCGAAGGGTAAATTTTAAGATCAAATAGTTTAAGTTAGAATCATAGTTTGAAATTAAATTTATCTTATTTGGGAATGTGTTTCAAACATAAATCAATTGAATTGTCCTTAGTAAATTGAAATTTCCTTAGTATTTGATCTCGAGACAATAGAGTTGGTATGACTTTCTGGTCTCTTGGATTTCCTTGGATTTGTGTCATTTTCTCCAGAGGCATAGGATGTTTTGGTTTTATGTAATGCTTGAAACAACCATAAAATTATGACACTTCTCATTTTGTATGAGGTCTTGATGATTTATGGAAAGAAATGTTTTAAATATTACCAATTGAGTCGATGGTTCATATTGTTGCAAGAGGTGACATTCCTTACATTGTTGTTTGTACTTGTCAAGATGTCAATTTTTGGAATGGTTGGTGGGGTCACCTAGATGCAGGTAGGGGAGTGGATTCTGATGTGGGGCCCACGCCCAAAGTGGATGTCAGGGTAACCCATCGGAAGTCGTTAGCAAGTGATAACATAATAATAAACCTAGGGGGATGGGTAGTTTTTCACTCTAAACAAGATAATTGGATACCTCTCCCATGCCTATAGTGCTATTATAGACTAAGGGTGGGATGAGAAGGTATGAGGATTCCACATGTGTCATAGATGGGGGCCGGCATTTAGAGAGAGACTGTTAGGGTAACCCATGTAAGACCATGCGATGACACTCCATCCTACTACATTCTAGCTTTTCCATTCTTGTGCCAATGTTCTTTTGTTTATGTATGCCTCTGGATGTTTCATTGATGATGTTAGTTATGTCTGAGTTGTGTTAACCTGAGTTAGTCAGTTGGTCCATTATTTCTTGTATGTTGCCATGGGACCTCATTGTTATCTCCTAGCTCGCGGGGTGGACCTCAGGGTTCCACATGGTCAAGTGGATGAGCTATATATTCCATTGGCCTTTTGGCATCATGGTTAATGTTTTGGGCAGATGTGCCTCTCTAGTTTCCAATACTTTATCTGCATTTGAGGACATATATTGTACCTTATGGATCTAGATTTGTGTATCTATGATATCTATTATGTAATATTGATGTATTTAGACAAGAAAGCCTTTGTATCTATTTAATTATGTACCATGATCTCATCTTTACTTGTAAACATTATTGTAAAAGAATGATATAATTTTCGGTAAAGTACAAAGGTTGTTAGTTGATTTTATGACCATTCAAGATGAGTCATGTATGTTATTGATCTTTGTTTAATTTCCTTAATGTAGTTATGGTTCCCTAGAGATGTTAGTTTTGCTAGATAGTTAATTTATTGCAAATAGTTGATGTTATATCTTGTGATCATTACTTTGACTTGTTAAAAAAAAAATCTGCCTTTTATTGCATAGCTGGACTTAACTCTCTAGGGTTGCATGACGGGGCATTACATTTGGTATCAAAGCTAGGTTTAAACACCAGGTACTCTGGTTATAATTGAGCCCATTATGTGACCTAGTTCTTAAACTTTATAGAATTAAATCCTTTCCATTTTGTTACCTTACTGTATGAATTGAATTATCATTTGGTGTTGTGCATATGTGTAGGTAGATGCCTAGAGGTTGAGGTCATAGTAGGGGTAGAGGTAGGGGACGCAGAAAAGGTGGTGGTGGTACACCTTCTCTTAGTTCCCCTCATGTGAGTGCTCAAGAGAGTGGGGGTCAGAATGAAGTGAATCAGGATCAGCAGGAGGGTGCTCAGTTGCATCAATTGCTTGAGGAGGCTCTTGCTCATCTAAGCCCTAGATAGGAGGTAGATCAACCAGGAGGGAGGCATGAAGTAGATCAGCCTGAGGTTAGGGGGAGAGAGAGATCACCTAGAAGGAGGGAAATGATAGCTGAACAGGAGGCTACCTTAGCCAGTCACATGAGAGATCTTTTGAGGGCACGCCCTCCCACTTTTGATGAATCTGGTAGTGGTTTGGAGGTAAAGACCTATTATTAGATTTGGGTAGGTGTTTTTCCATCCATTTGTATGGTCATAACACCAAGGCTAGATGTGCTATCTTGCATCTCAGAGGTTTTACTTCTACCTAGTGGCATTTAGAGGAACATAAGTTGCTCTTGGACATTGGTACTGTGTCTTGGGAGTTGTTCTTAGAGAGGTCTAGAGCTCATTTCTTGTCATATCACTAGAAACAACACCGTGCAGATGAGTTCCATGAGCTGAGACAGATGGCCATGTTAGTAGAGCAGTATGAGTGTAGATTTTATGAGCTCAAGCAGTATGCAGGCATGGAGATGATGAGGCTATGCTAGTTCAGCACTTTATTAGGGGCTTGAATGCCCAAATCAGTGGAGGAGTTCGTGTGTTCGAGCCTAAGACCATGGAGGTAGCAGTTGAGAAAGCCTGTCTGGTAGAGGAAAATTTGACTATGGCACTTGGAGGTCATATAGGTGTGCATATTGGTAATGCACCCTCTGCAAGCTTTGGTTCTCGTGGTGGTCATTCTTAGGTAGCAGTTTCTCATAGAGGTTATCATGCACCCACAAAGGGTGGGCAATAGTAGCAACAACAACAACATTCTCAGGCCAAACTGAAGAACTCTCAGCCACAAAAGGGTAATAGATTTTAGAATAGGAAGGACCGGTCTTGGTAGCAGAACAAGCATAACTGCTTTGATCAGCTAGCTTAGAGTACGCAGTCTGTAGTGAGCAGAGGGAGTTATCAGCAGTCTAATGCATTTCAGAGTGGTAGAGGATTTGGTAGAGGCACAAGGTGTTTCTCTTGCAGCCAACAAGGCAACATTTATAAACAGTGTCCTTAGAAGAATGCTTCAGGCTTTGGACAACGGCCAGCAACTTCACAACTGACTGCAGGTGATGCAGGTAGGTCAGACAAAGTATTTGTAGTGGCTGATAACCACCAGGCAGAGCATCAGGGCACTATTGTGGAGACTTCTGGAGTGATGCGAGGTATTGGTTTTTCTATTCCTTTTGATTTTGGTGCTTCTAACTCATTCATTTCTCCTTCTCTTGTGGAGCGTTGTGGTTTAGTGGCAGTAAAGCAGGATGTTAGGTGGCAGGTTGAGTTAGCTTTTGGGGCTAAGGTCGTAGTTGAGTCTCTAGTGCATGGTTGTGAGCTGAGGATTGGTTCTCTATCTACCACAGTAGATCTTCGCATCCTACCCCTTAGATCATATGATATAGTACTGGGTATGGACTGGTTAGATGCTCACCAGGCAGTGATAGATTGTCAGCATAAGTCAGTGAGGTACATGGATGATGCTAGTAGAGAGGTGGAGGTAGTTGGTATCCAGAGACCTATTTCCTTGCATATGATCTTAGCTATGCAACTGAAGAGATGTATGTCTCAGGGTTGTTAGCTATTTGCAGTGACAGTTAATGACATGGAGATGGAGGAGAGTCGAGAGACATCTCTTGATGATCACCCACTTCTTAGAGAGTATACTGAAGTTTTTCCTAGTGAGATTTCAGGGATGCCACCTAAGCATGACATTGATTTTAGGATTGATCTTGTTCTTGGCATAGAGCCTATTTCACAAGCTCCATACCGGATGACCACTCGGGAGCTTCAGGAGCTTCAATTGCAGTTAGAGGAGTTGTTAGCCAAGGGATTCATTCGACCTAGTGTTTCTCCATGGGGACCACCTGTGATTTTTGTGAAGAAGAAGGATGGATCTCTGCGGTTATGTATAGATTATTGACAGCTTAATAAGGTGAATGTGAAGAATAGGTACCCCTTGCCATAGATTGATGATCTATTTGACTAGATTAAGGGGGCTAAGGTGTTTTCAAAAATTGACCTTAAGTCAGGATATCATTAGCTGCATATCTTTGAGGCAGATATACATAAGATAACATTTCGCACCCATTATGGACATTATGAGTTTACTGTTGTACCATTGGGGTTGACAAATTCACCTTCCGTGTTTATGAGCCTGATGAACTGTGTGTTTCGCACATATCTCGATAGATTTGTCCTTGTGTTTCTGGATGATATATTGATTTATTCAAGGACTATGAAGGAGCATGAGGGGCAATTGAGGTAGGTTTTGTAGTGTCTGAGAGAAAATCAACTTTATGCTAATTTGGTGAAATGTGAATTCTTTCAGACAGAGGTGAGGTATTTGGGTCATGTTATTTCTAGAGAGGGTATTGCGGTGGATCCTTCGAAGATCCAAGCCATTATAGATTGGCCTGCACCTACTAATGTTTCTGAGGTTCACAGTTTTATGGGTTTGACAGGCTATTACTATTGGTTTGTTAAGGGGTTTTCAAGGATATCCCACCCCATTACTTCTCTTCAGAGGAAAGGGGAGAATTTTGTTTGGTTAGACCAGTGTCAGATAACTTTTCAGACCCTTAAAGAGTAGTTAACTAGTGCACCTATTTTAGCAGGTTTTGATCCTACCGAGGGACTTTGTTGTGTGTACTGATGCCTCTTTGGAGGGTTTAGGAGTAGTTCTGATGCAGAATGGTCGCGTGATTGCCTATGAATCTCACAAACTCAAGGATCACAAGTTGAACTATCACATGATCTGGAATTGGCCGTAGTTGTGCATGCTTTAGTGAGGTGGAGGCATTTTCTTTTAGGGCATCAATTTGAGCCGTATAGCGATCATCATAGTTTGCAGTATATTTTTACGTAGCCAAACCTAAATGCGAGGCAGAGGCAATGGATGGAGTTCTTGTGCGAGTATGATATTGAGGTAAAGTATATCCAGGATGTAGTGCCCCTCTGTTTCCACCTTGGATGTGCATGTGAACTAATCAAGGCGCATGAATGTGAAGGTAAAATAATGGGAATAATTAAGGTAAGGTAAGGTAAACAACATCATGATGTTACTTCTAAGACTTATTCAATTTCATGCACCTGAATGTTTAATGTATGGTTCTGTTCAGATAATGAGGTAGATTCAATTTGGTTATGATTATGTGTTACCTAATCTAGATTGATCTGATGTGGAAAGGACGATGTCACATCACTCGCTTGCAAGTGCCCTCCGATGTTGTGATTCCTTTTTCACCTAGTGTCAGCTTATATGCATCTATACATGCTTAACTGTGTCATTTGTTGCAGGATGCAGGTATCAGGCATCGACTCCACCTGAATTAACAGGTCTGAGCGTGCCCTAAACCCAATGGATAAGTTGTTCCATAGATAACTTAAGGCCCCACATCCCAAGTCATCATCCTCGATGAGGATGCGTGTTATGTTCAATTCAACTTGTTAGTTTTGTCATGGTTAGGCAGTGTTGGTTGAAGCCTTGCTTTTCAAGCCGGGTTAGTGGTCAGGTAATTGATTGACATTTGACTTCATTTAATTGAGTTGTTGGTCAATTGTGTTTTGGTTCTGGCTATGATCAAGGTTGATTTCGCATTCGAGATCTTTCTTGCTCGGTGGGTTAATGATATGTGCCTAAATTTTGTTGTGGTGTATTAGAAATTATAATAGTATATAGTATACTATTATTTAATCCACTATAATATTTAATGTGGTTATATCATATTATTATTATTATTTAATAAGTTATTTATGAAGCAATAAATATAATAGATTATTATTAATGTGTATGAAATGTTAAATTAATAATAATTAATATTATGGTTTGTGTAAATGTGGGGGTAAATAAATTACCCATTTACGTGAATAAATTAGAATGGGTAATTATTTTATAACTATGGACTTAATAAATTTAATTTTAGCGTGATTAGTTGGAGTTGGTTGTTTTCTTCCCGTACCTTGTCTCCTCCTGAAACATTTTTCTTGGTTGGGGAGGTATAAAGATGGGATTCGATTTCTATTGGGGGGGGGGAGATAATTCATGACAGGAGACCAAAAAGGAAAAAGAGGGAGATTTGGGGAAAAAGAAAATTGCAGGTTTTGGAGCAGAGGAGAAATTACATCAGAGTTTTGCAAAACAATTTTGAGCAACCACATTTGAACTACATTTGGTTTTCGGTGTGGTTTTCAACGAGTCTTGGAGGTTGTATAGATTGAATCTCAGTTTCTATTTCCATTTTTTGTATTCTGTGCAACACTTAGGTATGTTCGTCAATGACTTTATTTACTATATCATTATCTATTGAAAATTTCTTTTATGCATAGGCTTTTTCAGTAGATTTTATTCATTGAACAATAGTTTTTATCCAATTGACAGTTATTACTGATCAAATGATTGTTTTACAATGTCAAAGATCCAGCAATTACTGATATTATTCATCAATCAGTTTGTGTATTATTTTTGCTAATTTCATATGTTATTCACTGTGATATGTTCATCATCTATAGGTTTATCATATATTTTGCACACTTGATATTAATATTCCTGTGTTTATTAGGGTTATCTCACATTGGGTATTATCCACCAGTGTTCATTGCTTCTTTCACCTAGTTGTTACAACCAGCTGCAGCCTTAACCATTTCTTGTTGACTGTTGATATTAAGTTTTTTAAAAGCTGGGAACTGGAATGTTGATGTTAGTGGTAGCTTTCATGTTATTTGTATATGCTAAAAGCTATTGTTAGGTCCACCAAAACTTGTGTCTGGAGTGAAGACTTTATTGGTTATTGAAAGGTTTCTGTGCATAATGGCAAGACTGGTTTAAACAATATGAGCCTAGCCTGTTGAATCTCATGGCATTAATTCTCAATCTGCTCGACTGTCGATCCATAATCTGCTTTACTCACTCCTCTGTAGGCTTTCTCTGTCTTACAAGGCGGAGACAGTATTGTCATTACTCATCATATCAAATGATTAAGCCACCATTAATGGATTTTATGCTTTGCAGAGCTGGGCGCTGAAGTGAAGGTAGCGCAGGACACACCAAATTACCAGTCGGAACCCACCTGTGAAAGCCGTGATCCCAATTTTCTTGGATGCTAATCAGAATCCTAGAGAAGGGATTAAAGTCAACCAAGATGGACAAGTTAATGTATGATTAAACTAGAAGAGAGTATCCTGTAAAAATCTGCAATCAAATATCTAGAGATACTTTTGGACCTTTCGAGAGTAGGTATCACTTATCCGTTCAAACTCAGTGCAGAGTCTCAGGTATTCTCAACACTTCAGTGTTTTCTTCTTAGGTTAAAAAAAAGAGAGTATGCTCTTTAAATATACACATAGACTGGAGCCTATCAATTGTTCAGAATCTAAATTGTATCATCTCAAGACCCACTTAAGAAACTATCTTTCCTAACAGCGCTCCAATCAATAGAGAAACCTGACATGTATGTTCTTCCAAAATCCCAATCAGAATTGCAGCATCTGACAAAATTCCTCTATCATTTATCCTTCGACGGATGCCCATACGCTGTTCCAAAACTCCCATTTTGGCCTAGGCAGGGAGGATGCTGGTAAAGGCTGCGGAGTTTGGCTTTACACCTGCTAATTGCGTTTTCTTGAAAGTTTCTAAAGCCTGTTAAACAAATCCATTTACAATAAATCTTTAGTTTTTGTGGCCTTTTTTATAGTTTTAAAAAAAGTGTTGCTGTAAATACTCCTAAGATGAAATCCGTATGTGGTCTTTAGGCACCGCATAAACACATTGCCTCCTCAACACAGTTGTAACATATATATCTTTGTGATAAAAGTTTAGGGTGTTTTCAAGATAGTCACATGAGCAAGGAGGTTAACCATGCTTACATAATGATTAGTTGTAGGTGTTATACAAGAAAGATTTCAAATGTGATCGTAGTTTAAATAGCTCTCACCTGCTTAACTGCATAGTTGCATGCACCCAGACCCCAAGAAAAGCTTACAATGTTAGGATATGTTCTATGTGCTTCATTAGTCCAAAGATTTTGAGAGCATCCTTGCAAAACCCATTTTGTGCTTATCTTGCAATCATTGCATTCCATGAAATAACATCTACCTGAGACATTTTGTCAACCAGTTCGAAAGACTTATTTGAGTTTACACCTTTTGTTTAAATGTCTACCAAAGCATATTCAACTATTCTATCTGAAATAAATCCTCTTACCATTACACTCAATGAAATTCTGTACCTTGTACCCAAGTTTCCTTTTTGGCGCTCAGGATAATAGGTAAAACCTATCAAATTTTGATGCATTGGATATAAGTTATACTTCATTGCATGGCACTTGGGATTGAATGTAGAATCTACCAAGTTAATAGCACTAATAATAGAAGGAAATGCTTGCCATTTTTTTTGGCGTTTAGATCTTATTCTTTTATAATAATTACACATTATTTACTATCCAATGGTCCATGGTATTTATTATTATTATTATTATTATTACTATTATTATTGTTATCATTTTGAACGTTATAGTTGCAGTCCCCGAGCCTTTTAGAAAATGTAGGGATGAGAGTCTAACCCTAGGTTTCATAACTCAACTAATTTTTATTGAAGGATCATTATTCTTGCTCTAAGTAGCATTAAGTGTAATATATGTAGAGAATTGTATTAATTTATTTTGGATAGAATTGTCCTTGTCTTTATGCTTGTATCTTTCTCTTAGGATAAAGTTTAGATGTGTGATCTTGTGAGATAGTTATACCCTAGACGTGGGTTCCTTTTATGACGTTGTAAGTTGGTTAAGAGATTCAAATAGATATTTTCACTCTTGTTAGTTGATTAAGTCATGAATTTGTGCTCATAAGTATATCCTATTTACGTAATTATTTTAGTCAATCAATGAGCTATGTTTTTATAGTATTTGGAATTTAAAATTGTAATTCTTCTTTATTGCAAACAAGAAATATTTTAGAAAGAGAAATAAAATGAATCTAGGTTTCATATAGTGAATTAGAAGCTTGATTTCTAAAGATAGTAGGTTATGGGAATCAGGTAGACTCTTAAAATTAGTCTTGGTTTAGTGTAAGTGTCATATTATAACTTTAAGGGTGTTTAGCATCATTGTAGAATTATTTCGTTAGATTTGGATATAGGATCTTTTAGTTGTAATGGTTTTCTTTACCCGATTGAAGAATAGAAATTTTCATGGGTTAAGATCTCTCTCCTTCTATATATATATTTAAAGATAGAGCAAATAACGATGTAGCTTGATAGAATTTCCCTTTTGGCAATTGTTTCTATTTTGTTGTGTCATGCATACTGAATTGTGATGGAACTTTACAACTCGTCTCACTTCGACTTAAATAGTTCTTCCCTCTAATGCTTTCCAATAAACCTCAAGTTATTGATTAGTCATTGTAAAGCTAGTTGGTTATGTTATACTAAAGTAGTCATCTTTAAATAAGTGTCCTTATAGATTGGGAAATCTATTTGTTGGCACTTCTTTTAATTTTAAGGAAAATAGGTTTTGTTGCTAGGCTTAAGATAGTGAATTAATGTTAAAGTGTTTTGGACTTTGATGAATTGTTATTTGCATTCATAATGTGGTACACATTTATGAATCCCATTTGATATAATAAATTATGTTGTTGTATCTTTTAGGTTTATATCTTCTTAGTTACAAGGATTAGTAGAATAATTGAAGTAAATGTTGTATTGAATTATGGGCATCTTATGAGTACCGTTACTGTCTTGAAGACTCATGGTTAGTATGTCATATTTTATATTGCACTTATGGGATTTTTATTGGATTTGTCTATTTGATGAAGCTGTGCTTTTTAGAGTGGATGTCGATGTGGGATTGTTGTGTTACAGTGGTGTCTAGTGGAAGTTGATTCCAGAGGCTAAGAGGGGTAGTCATTTGTATGATTCTTGTGTATATGTAATCTTGCTATTGGTTGAATATGATTCGATGGCATGTATTCTGTTCATAGGTGTCTTGAAATCAGGATGTTGTAAGAACATGATGTCTTTTGCCTATGTATGTGGGTCTTGGTAAACAATAATGTGAGAAGATGTACATACTGTGTTGTGAATTTATTATGGTGGGATTAAATCTCCTTCATGTATGTGTCGATATCGAGCTTGTGTTTAGTGTTGTAATGGGGAGATCTTGGGAATCGTAATGAGAAACTATTTTGTTCATGATTGAGATTTGTGAGCAAGATGACCCATACCTTGCTCTGGATATGTGTTGTTATGGTTATTGCGATTGATTAACTGAAAGTTTTGGGGTCAAGGAAGTAAAGGTTGGTCATTGTGATTATGTTTTGTATGCAAGAAGGCCTTGCATTGTTTATATATACTTATCAGTATGATAGTCATTGTCTTGCTTGATGGTAGGGTTTCTAGATGCAGGTAGGGGAGTGGCTTTCAATGTGGGGCCGGCGCCCAAAGTGGCTAGCCAGGGTAACCCATTGAAAGTTAGTAATCAAGTGATAACCTAATTAATGAATTAGAGGGTTGGGTAGTAATTCACATTAAACAAGATAATTGGATTCCTCACCCATGCCTGTAGTGCTTGTTTAGACTAAGGATGGGATCGAGAAGGCCTGGTTGGCAAGTTCGACCTCCTTTTCTCCATGAAAGGATGTGTCAGATCTGCATGTGTCACCCTATGGGGCCAGAGTCTAGTGAGAGATTGCCAGGGTAACCATAGATGGGCGCTGGAGTCTAGAGAGAGACTACCAGGGTAACCCATGCTAGGACCATGCGATGACACTCTCTCTACTGTAGCCTAGCATTCCCTAGTTGTACTCTCCCCATTCGTCGTGTGTTGCCTCTGGACGTGTTACTGAGTTGCTTGTGGTGTTGTCATGTGTTGTGATGGAGTCGTGATTAGTCTTTGTTCCTATTAGGCAATTGTCTACCTGATTATATGATGTTTTGGGACCTTATGTTATCTCCTAGCACGGGGGGTGGACCTCAGGGTTCCACATGGTCGGGTGGATGTGCTTTATCTCCATTGGTTTTTCTTGCCTTTATTCATGTGTAGGAAGGTGGTAACTCCTGTAGCTGATTTAGATCGTGTACCTATTTATGGAGACAGTTATTATGCTCATGTGCTATCCTGTGTATCAGATTATTCATAATGTATGTATTCATATGTATTCAGAAGATTGATATGTAACAATGTAATGTTGTATTTATATGTCGGGAGAAATTGCAACTATGTACTAGATCCAGATGAATACTTATATGATGTTATATAGATGTAAATATTTATTGATTTAGTGTATTAGGTTTACAATGAGTTACTAATGTTAATTCTTGATGTGTGTTAGATTATGTTAATTGTTTGGTCAAGTAATGCAGCCATGTTATCTTAGAGGACAAGTCATTAGTTTAAATGATGTGTTAATATTACTTTGATATTTCTACCTTAAAAAAAAATTATCCTGTTGCATATAGCATAAATGAATGTTCTCTGAGGTATTCATGGCGGGGCGTTACATCTGGTATCAGAGCAAGGTTTGTAACACTGGGATCTCTGGTTCTTGTCGTTGTTTTAGGTTAAACATTTTTCTCCTTATGGTGAGTTAGTAATAGTACCTTGCACCTATGTGCCTTAATATGGTGTTAGAAGGTTGATAAATTTACAAACTTGTTCCTTGTTTTTGGAAGAAATAAATTCCTTATGCCTTGTCTCATTTATGCTTCTGCTGTGTGCTCTCTCTCCTTCTTTTATGACAATGTGATGTTATATTTAACAATATGTGTATGTTTCTTGAATGCTAGTATTTACTGATTTGATGAGGTCGTGAGTTTCTCTTGTGGTCTCTAGTGTTTCAGAAGAAAAGAAATTGTATTGCATTAAAGGTAGAAACTGTTGTACATAAGTAATTATTTTGTTGCCGTAAATCCTTGTATAAAAGTTGTTTAGGTATAAGGATGTGGAAAACCTAATTATCTATGTGTTGGCGTACGTTCTCTAACACATTCTAGACCTTGTGTCCTGAATGTTGTGTAGCAGATACTCCCTTTTTGTGACTAAACTTAGCCACTTTGTGATGTGGGTTTGTTTGCAATTTGGTTAATTTGAAATTTTTGATAGCTATTTCATGTGTTGTTAGGGGCTAATAGTGAATTTGTTTTCTTTGAAATTTCTCATGACGGGAGTGGTCACCAAAACTCTTTTCTCTATACTTAAGCTATTGTTGGAAATTTCCGGCATTTTGTGATTTAAGATTGGATTTGGTTACTTCCCCACTTGGGTTTTCACCTTCTTTAAAACTTTGATGGTGACTATTCCGAATGTTTGTTTTTGTTAGCCCTGTATTGTGTCAAGTGTTAGTTCTATCATGTTCATTTCGAACCTCTGATAGTGTGTACAAGGGAGGACTCTGCGGAGAATTGTACTTGAATGCTTGGTAATTAGTCAAAACCATGGTGGAAATAAGAAATAAGATGTAATTTTCCTTGATATTATGTAAACACAGATCCCTGAATAGAATGAAATGCTCAAAATACGTGTGATTGGTCATAACTAGATTACATGATACACCTTAAAGGTAAGGAATTGATGTCTTTTATGCCTATATTGAATGATTGTGCTTGTCTTGGGAACAATTGCTTAATGTGAATGCATATGTTGGCAATAGAAAATCGTAATACTAATGTGTTATGTTTCCACCCTAGTCTGTGACTTCCAGGAGTAAGTCAAGTTTTAGGGGGGGAGGATGTAGTGCCCCTCCGTTTCCACCTTGGATATGCAGGTGAACTAATCAAGGCGCATGAATGTGAAGGTAAAATAATGGGAATAATTAAGGTAAGGTAAGGTAAACAACATCATGATGTTACTTCTAAGACTTATTCAATTTCATGCACCTGAATGTTTAATGTATGGTTCTATTCAGATAATGAGGTAGATTTGATTTGGTTATGATTATGTGTTACCTAATCTAGATTGATCTGATGTGGAAAGGACGATGTCGCATCATTCGCTTGCGAGTGCCCTCCGATGTTGTGATTCCTTTTTCACCTAGTGTCAACTTATATGCATCTATACATGCTTGACTGTGTCATTTGTTACAGGATGCAGGTATCAGGCATCGACTCCACCTGAATTAACAGGTCTGAGCATGCCCTAAACCCAATGGATAAGTTGTTCCGGAGATAACTTAAGGCCCCACATCCCAAGTCATCATCCTCGATGAGGATGCGTGTTATGTTCAATTCAACCTGTCAGTTTTGTCATGGTTAGGCAGTGTTGGTTGAAGCCTTGCTTTTCAAGCCGGGTTAGTGGTCAGGTAATTGATTGACATTTGACTTCATTTAATTGAGTTGTTGGTCAATTATGTTTTGGCTCTGGCTATGATCAAGGTTGATTTCGCATTCGAGATCTTTCTTGCTCGGTGGGTTAATGATATGTGCCTAAATTTTGTTGTGGTGTAATAGAAATTATAATAGTACATAGTATACTATTATTTAATCCACTATAATATTTAATGTGGTTATATCATATTATTATTATTATTATTTAATAAGTTATTTACGAAGCAATAAATATAATAGATTATTATTAATGTGTATGAAATGTTAAATTAATAATAATTAATATTATGGTTTGTGTAAATGTGGGGGTAAATAAATTACCCGTTTACATGAATAAATTAGAATGGGTAATTATTTTATAACTATGGACTTAATAAATTTAATTTTAGCGTGATTAGTTGGAGTTGGTTGTTTTCTTCCCGTACCTTGTCTCCTTCCGAAACATTTTTCTTGGTTGGGGAGGTATAAAGATGGGATTCGATTTCTGTTGGGGGGGGAGATAACTCATGACAGGAGACCAAAAAGGAAAAAGAGGGAGATTTGGGGAAAAAGAAAATTGCAGGTTTTGGAGCAGAGGAGAAATTATATCAGAATTTTGCAAAATAATTTTGAGCAACCACATTTGAACTACATTTGGTTTTCGGTGTGGTTTTCAATGAGTCTTGGAGGTTGTATAGATTGAATCTCAGTTTCTATTTCCATTTTTTGTATTCTGTGCAACACTTAGGTATGTTCGTCAATGACTTTATTTACTATATCATTATCTATTGAAAATTTCTTTTATGCACAGGCTTTAGTGGATTTTATTCATTGAACAATAGTTTTTATCCAATTGGCAGTTATTACTGATCAAATGATTGTTTTACAATGTCAAAGATCCAGCAATTACTGATATTATTCATCAATCAGTTTGTGTATTATTTTTGCTAATTTCATATGTTATTCACTGCGATATGTTCATCATCTACAGGTTTATCATATATTTTGCACACTTGATATTAATATTCCTGTGTTTATTAGGGTTATCTCACATTGGGTATTATCCACCAGTGTTCGTTGCTTCTTTCACCTAGTTGTTACAACCAACTACAGCCTTAACCGTTTCTTGTTGACTGTTGATATTAAGTTTTTTAAAAGCTGGGAAATGGAATGTTGATGTTAGTGGTAGCTTTCATGTTATTTGTATATGCTAAAAGGTATTGTTAGGTCTACCAAAACTCGTGTCTGGAGTGAAGACTTTATTGGTTATTGAAAGGTTTCTGTGCATAATGGCAAGACTGGTTTAAACAATATGAGCCTGGCCTGTTGAATCTCATGGCATTAATTCTCAATCTGCTCAACTGTCGATCCATAATCTACTTTACTCACTCCTCTGTAGGCTTTCTCTGTCTTACAAGGCGGAGACAGTATTGTCATTACTCATCATATCAAATGATTAAGCCACCATTAATGGATTTTATGCTTTGCAGGGCTGGGCGCTGAAGTGAAGGTAGCGCGGGACACGCCAAATTACTAGTCAGAACCCACCTGTGAAAGCTGTGATCCCAATTTTCTTGGATGCTAATCGAAATCCTAGAGAAGGGATTAAAGTCAACCAAGATGGACAAGTTAATGTATGATTAAACCAGAAGAGAGTATCCTGTAAAAATCTGCAATCAAATATCTAGAGATACTTTTGGACCTTTCGAGAGTAGGTATCGCTTATCGGTTCAAACTCGGTGCAGAGTCTCAGGTATTCTCAACACTTCAGTGTTTTCTTCTTAGGTTAAAAAAAAGAGTATGCTCTTTAAATATACGCATAGACTGGATCCTATCAATTGTTCAGAATCTAAATTGTATCATCTCAAGACCCACTTAAGAAACTATCTTTCCTAACAGCGCTCCAATCAATAGAGAAACCTGACGTGTACGTTCTTCCAAAATCCCAATTGTAATTGCAGCATCTGACAAAATTCCTCTATCATTTATCCTTCGACGTATGCCCATACGCTGTTCCAAAACTCCCATTTTGGCCTAGGCAGGGAGGATGCTGGCAAAGGCTGCGGAGTTTGGCTTTACACCTGCTAATTGCGTTTTCTTGAAAGTTTCTAAAGCCTGTTAAACAAATCCATTTACAATAAATCTTTAGTTTTTGCGGCCTTTTCTATAGTTTAAAAAAAAGTGTTGCTGTAAATACTCCTAAGCTGAAATCCGTATGTGGTCTTTAGGCACCGCATAAACACATTGCCTCCTCAACACAGTTGTAACATATATATCTTTGTGATAAAAGTTTAGGGTGTTTTCAAGATAGTCACATGAGCAAGGAGGTTAACCATGCTTACATAACGATTAGCTGTAGGTGTTATATGAGAAAGATTTCAAATGTGATCGTAGTTTGAATAGCTCTCACTTGCTTAACTGCATAGTTGCATGCACCTAGACCCCAAGAAAAGCTTACAATGTTAGGATATGTTCTATGTGCTTCATTAGTCCAAAGATTTTGAGAGCATCCTTGCAAAACCCATTTTGTGCTTATCCTGCAATCATTGCATTCCATGAAATAACATCTACCTGAGACATTTTGTCAACCAGTTCGAAAGACTTATTTGAGTTTACACCTTTTGTTTAAATGTCTACCAGAGCATATTCAACTATTCTATCTGAAATAAATCCTCTTACCATTACACTCAATGAAATTCTGTACCTTGTACCCAAGTTTCCTTTTTGGCGCTCAGGATAATAGGTAAAACCTATCAAATTTTGATGCATTGGATATAAGTTATACTTCATTGCATGGCACTTGGGATTGAATGTAGAATCTACCAAGTTAATAGCACTAATAATAGAAGGAAATGCTTGCCATTTTTTTTGGCGTTTAGATCTTATTCTTTTATAATAATTACACATTATTTACTATCCAATGGTCCGTGGTATTTATTATTATTATTATTATTATTACTATTATTATTGTTATCATTTTGAACGTTATAGTTGTCATCCCCAAGCCTTTCAGAAAATGTAGGGATGAGAGTCTAACCCTAGGTTTCATAACTCAACTAATTTTTATTGAAGGACCATTATTCTTGCTCTAAGTAGCATTAAGTGTAATATATGTAGAGAATTGCATTAATTTATTTCGGATAGAATTGTCCTTGTCTTTATGCTTGTATCTTTCTCTTAGGATAAAGTTTAGATGTGTGATCTTGTGAGATAGTTATACCCTAGACCTGGGTTCCTTTTATGACGTTGTAAGTTGGTTAAGAGATTCAAATAGATATTTTCACTCTTGTTAGTTGATTAAGTCATGAATTTGTGCTCATAAGTATATCCTATTTACGTAGTTATTTTAGTTAATCAATGAGCTATGTTTTTATAGTATTTACAATTTAAAATTGTAATTCTTCTTTATTGCAAACAAGAAATATTTTAGAAAGAGAAATAAAATGAATCTAGGTTTCATATAGTGAATTAGAAGCTTGATTTCTAAAGATAGTAGGTTATGGGAATCAGGTAGACTCTTAAAATTAGTCTTGGTTTAGTGTAAGTGTCATATTATAACTTTAAGGGAGTTTAGCATCATTGTAGAATTATTTCGTTAGATTTGGATATAGGATCTTTTAGTTGTAATGGTTTTCTTTACCCGATTGAAGAATAGAAATTTTCATGGGTTAAGATCTCTCTCCTTCTATATATATATTTAAAGATAGAGCAAATAATGATGTATCTTGATAGAATTTCCCTTTTGGCAATTGTTTCTATTTTGTTGTGTCATGCATACTGAATTGTGATGGAACTTTGCAACTCGTCTCACTTCGACTTAAATAGTTCTCTCCTCCAATGCTTTGCAATAAACCTCAAGTTATTGATTAGTCATTGTAAAGCTAGTTGGTTATGTTATACTAAAGTAGTCATCTTTAAATAAGTGTCCTTATAGATTGGGAAATCTATTCGTTGGTACTTCTTTTAATTTTAAGGAAAATAGGTTTTGTTGCTAGGCTTAAGATAGTGAATTAATATTAAAGTGTTTTGGACTTTGATGAAATGTTATTTGCATTCATAATGTGGTACACATTTATGAATCCCATTTGATATAAGAAATTATGTTGTTGTATCTTTTAGGTTTATATCTTCTTAGTTACAAGGATTAGTAGAATAATTGAAGTAAATGTTGTATTGAATTATGGGCATCTTATGAGTACCGTTACTATCTCGAAGACCCATGGTTAGTATGTCATATTTTATATTGCACTTATGGGATTTTTATTGGATTTGTCTATTTGATGAAGCTGTGCTTTTAGAGTGGATGTCGATGTGGGATTGTTGTGTTACAGTGGTGTCTAGTGGAAGTTGATTCCAGAGGCTAAGAGGGGTAGTCATTTGTATGATTCTTGTGTATATGTAATCTTGCTATTGGTTGAATATGATTCGATGGCATGTATTCTGTTCATAGGTGTCTTGAAATTAGGATGTTGTAAGAACATGATGTCTTTTGCCTATGTATGTGAGTCTTGGTAAACAATAATGTGAGAAGATGTACATACTGTGTTGTGAATTTATTATGGTGGGATTAAATCTCCTTCACGTATGTGTCAATATCGAGCTTGTGTTTAGTGTTGTAATGGGGAGATCTTGGGAATCGTAATGAGAAACTATTTTGTTCATGATTGAGATTTGTGAGCAAGATGACCCATACCTTGCTCTGGATATGTGTTGTTATGGTTATTGCGATTGATTAACTGAAAGTTTTGGGGTCAAGGAAGTAAAGGTTGGTCATTGTGATTATGTTTTGTATGCAAGAAGGTAAATGCCTTGCATTGTTTATATATACTTATCAGTATGATAGTCATTGTCTTGCTTGATGGTTAGGGTTTCTAGATGCAGGTAGGGGAGTGGCTTTCAATGTGGGGCCGGCGCCCAAAGTGGCTAGCCAGGGTAACCCATTGAAAGTTAGTAATCAAGTGATAACCTAATTAATGAATTAGAGGGTTGGGTAGTAATTCACATTAAACAAGATAATTGGATTCCTCACCCATGCCAGTAGTTCTTGTTTAGACTACAGATGGGATCGAGAAGGCCTGGTTTGCGAGTTCAACCTCCTTGTCTCCATGAAAGGATGTGTCAGATCCGCATGTGTCACCCTATGGGGCCGGAGTCTAGTGAGAGACTGCCAGGGTAACCATAGATGGGGGCCGGAGTCTAGAGAGAGACTACCAGGGTAACCCATGCTAGGACCATGCGATGACACTCTCCCTACTGCAGCCTAGCATTCCCTAGTTGTACTCTCCCCATTCGTCGTGTGTTGCCTCTGGACATGTTACTGAGTTGCTTGTGGTGTTGTCATGTGTTGTGATTGAGTCATGATTAGTCTTTGTTCCTATTAGGCAATTGTCTACCTGATTGTATGATGTTTTGGGACCTTATGTTATCTCCTAGCACGGGGGGTGGACCTCAGGGTTCCACATGGTCGGGTGGATGTGCTTTATCTCCATTGGTTTTTCTTGCCTTTATTCGTGTGCAGGAAGGTGGTAACTCCTGTAGCTGATTTAGATCGTGTACCTATTTATGGAGACAGTTATTATGCTCATGTGCTATCCTGTGTATCAGATTATTCATAATGTATGTATTCATATGTATTCAGAAGATTGATCATGTAACAATGTAATGTTGTATTTATATGTCGGGAGAAATTGCAACTATGTACTAGATCTGGATGAATACTTATATGATGTTATATAGATGTAAATATTTATTGATTTAGTGCATTAGGTTTACAATGAGTTACTAATGTTAATTCTTGATGTGTGTTAGATTATGTTAATTGTTTGGTCAAGTAATGCAGCCATGTTATCTTAGAGGACAAGTCATTAGTTTAAATGATGTGTTAATATTACTTTGATATTTCTACCTTAAAAAAAAAATTATCCTGTTGCATATAGCATAAATGAATGTTCTCTAAGGTATTCATGGCGGGGCGTTACACAGGACAAGGAGAATGTAGTGTCAGATGCTCTTAGTCGACGGAGACATGAGCTTTCTTCAGTCACTCTTGTAGTTGATTTTAGAGGTCAGATTCTTGTAGCACTTCCTACCAACAGCTAGTATCAGGAAGTGAAGTCAAAGGTTGAGTCAGGTAGACCTTTGGAGGGTAGGTTCATGAGTTATTCTCTTGAGTTAGATGGTCTTCTGCAACACTTGGGTTGTATCTATGTTCCTAGTTCTAGAGGTCTTCGTACCCTCATCATGTCAGAGGCACATTGGATACCCTATTCTGCTCATTCGGGTGTCAAGAAGATGCACATAGATCTTCGTCAGCTATATTTTTGGAGTGGTATGAAGCAGGATATTATTGATTTGGTTTTGAGATGTCTTGAGTGTCAGAGGGTGAAGGTAGACCACCAGCACCCTACAGGTCTTTTGCAGCTGCATCTTGTTCCACAATGGAAATGGGACATCATTTCCTTAGACTTTATAGTTGGGTTACCAGTATCCTCTCATGGTCATGATGCTATTATGGTCATTGTCGATAGGTTGCCAAAGGTATCTCACTTCTCTCTTGTTTGATCATCATATAATGCTTCTTCTGTGGCCAGAGTATTCATGGAGGACATAGTCAACATGGGATTCCTTGCAAGATCATTTTTGATAGGGATCCAATATTTACTTCAGCTCTTTAGACTTCCTTGCAACATGCTTTGGGGACACAGCTGAACTTCAGTTCAGCTTACCATCCAAAGATTGATGGTTAGATTGAGAGGGTTAATCAGGTCCTCGAGGATATGCTTAGGATGTATGTTATGGACTAGTAGAGTAGTTGGGAGGACTACTTATACCTGGTGGAGTTTGCATACAATAATGGTTACCAAAGCTCTATTCGTATGTCTCCATTTCAGGCTTTGTATGGTCATCCTTGTCAAACCCCTTTGAGTTGGGATCACCTTGACGATAGAGTTCTTCTAGGACTGGATATGCTTATGGAGATGGAGCAGTAGGTAGAGTGGATTAGAGAGCATTTGGTGGCAATGTAGGACAGACAGAAGAGGTATGCAGATGCTCATAGGGTCGATCGTCAGTTTTCAGTTGGTGATCGGGTGTTCTTACGGGTGTGTCTGTAGAAGAGTCCAATCCGTTACGGAAAAGGCTCTAATCTTTAACCATGCTTTGTTGGGCCATTTGAGGTGTTGGAGAGTATTGGTCCTGTCACTTATCATCTTGCTTTGCCACCCAATTTATCACCCATTCATGATGTGTTTCATGTTTCTGCACTTAGACCTTATTATCCAGATATTGCTCATGTCCTTGATTGGAATGCTTTACAGGTACAGGATGGGAAGCTGGCTTTAGAGCCCATAGGCATCTTGCAACACATGAGACTTGCACTCAAGGGTAGAGACGTGGAGTAGGTCAGGGTCCAGTGGGATCCTAATGATGACACTTTCGCTACTTGGGAGGATGCATCCAAGATGCCAGAGTTATATCCCTTCTTATTTATAGGTTTCCAGGAGTAAGCTTGATTTTCGGGGGGGAGGATGTAGTGCCCCTCATTTTTGTTTTTGATTAGTTTGATAGTGGTGGTTGTGGAGTTAGACTTTATGACTCTTTGTTGATGTTAGATACACTGTTATGTGGATTATTTGATTATACCTTATTGTGTTAGATGACATTGATGATGTTCTAGTACTAATGTTTCATGCTTATGATATGCTTTCATTTGGATTTAATTGACTATGTGATCAATCTTGCTATAAGTGTCATGTGATTTACTTGATGATGATTCTTATTTAGTTGATTAGTAACTAAATATGTTATTTTACTTGTTAGACAATTATATGATATGCATAATATGGTTTATCTGATTGATGTGTTGGTGTGAGGGACAGTATAGTATTACTCATGCATGAGTACCCTACTATGCTGTGAATCCCTCTCACGGTGTGTTTGAGGTTAGAGTTATATGTATTGTTCAACCTTTTGATTTGATGCAGGATGCAGGTACATGACACTGACTCCACCTAGATTATCAGGTCTGAGCATGTCCTAAACCCAATGGAATAGTGGAAGGGAGATAACATGAGGTTCCCTCTATTAGTCAAATTCCCTATGTGGTTGAGTTTTAGTCTTAGATTTCCTTAATTGGTTAGTTGGTCTTTTGGAACCTGTTTGTGAGTCTTTATCGATTCTATGGTATGTAATGTTGATTTGTAGCTTTCGAGTTATTTTGTTGGTTTATTATTTAATCAAGTAAAACAATAACAATAATAATAATAAGTTTAAATAAATTACTGTTAGTCATTTGTAAATAATTAATTTAGAAATTTGAGAAGATTAAATAATTGAATTTTAATAGAAATTAAATTAGTAGTTTCAATAGTTGATAATAACAATGATAATAATAATAAAATTATTAATATTTAATACTATATTGGTTGATTAATATCTGGCATGAAAGATATTATTTTATATTTGTCATTAATTTATTTGATTGAGTGCATTGTCGGGAGTAATTTGCAGATTTGAAAATATCCCCGAAGGTGGTGGATGGAATGCATTTAATATTTTGTTAGTAGTGGATGTCTATAATGGAGAGAGGAAGAAGTGGGAATTAATGGGATTGCCTATTTTTGTGAAAGGGGGATTTTTGAAAAAGGGGAAAATTTTTGGAGGACACACATAAAAGTTTCAGGGAAGGAAAGAAAAATTGGGAGAAGAAGAAAGAACTGGAATAGAGAAAGAATAGAAAGTTGAGGAAGAAGCAATTTTTCTAGGTATGTCCATTTGATTAAGTGCTTATAGGACATTGTGTTCGTTGTCATGACTATTTGGAATTCTTTTGAATGAATATCTGGTGAATACCCTGATCTCCTATCACAACCTGTGTCCAAGTTTTCATGAAACTTTTCATTTTTCTTCTGTAATGATTAACCTCTTCACTGTGGGAGTGTTCTTTGCAATAAAATTTAATTTCTTAGGTCTTTGAGCACCTGCAACCATAAAGGACAAAACCTATTGGTCTCAGTCTACAATCAATTTATACCCTGATATGAATAAATTGCATGTTAAGATAACAAGCATCCTTGACTAAATTAATCTTCCTAGAACATCAACTTACATCGCTATGATCGAACTTCCTGAAGTAAAATCCATGGCCTAGTCATTATGTGATTCTGCACATTTGGACATTTACAATTTTACAATTTTGGTCACTATGTAATTCTGTACATTTGGACATTTACAATTTTACAATTCTAGTTATTCTCTGGCAATCAAGTGCACTCATTGGCCTCCTTGTTGGCAATTCCACATCAATACGCAGGTTTCTTTCATACCCATAGATATTTGCATTAAATTTAATGTTCTAATAATCTTTTAAAATCCTCTCAACCCTATGCTTGTATTTGTCCTTGTAGACTTTTCTCTTGACAACTCAGTTGGAATTATCAATTTAACCAATATTCCAATTCGATCAATACCCTGCTCATTGCAATGAAGGAATCTTCCATTGAAACGTCTCCTTCTCCCTAACTAAGGCAGATTTTGTCTCGGTAGTCTTGAACCCTAATCGTTTCCCTGGCTCAGGAGGCTCAACCAGTGCTACACGACCCTACTACTCTATTTATCATTGACCAAAACTAGTTTATAAACCCTTCATATTTTTTTTATTTACATTTGTGATTCAAATTGTGTTTATTTGAAAAAAAAACATATATATATATATGACTTTGGTTGTTATACGAACCTTCATTTCATTAGTGTTGAGCTCATCGATGTGGGGGCGTGTTGTTGATGGAGGCGCTCTAGTGCACTCCTACAATCATATCTTGACATTAGTTAAAACCTTATTTTCATTGTATCCTAGCTTGAGTCATTCAATTCTTTAAGTGCAATCTACAACCGTTGTCAGGGTTGAAGCGTCGATCCATGTGCATAATGCATAGGCTGGGTAAATCTTCCAGCACCATATAGTCTGCAATATTAATCAGAACTTACCATCTTTCTTGAGGCCATATCTTGAATCCTCTTTTTGATCAGTTGCTTTGTTTTAGCAAAACTCTTGACTTCGCCTCATCACTAGCAATCTCATATGTTTATTCATTCTTTGCAAGGCCGACTCAATTCAGATGGGCGCCTGAGAGTATGTTGTCATACAATGGGAATTACTATGGTTTTCTTCAATAGCCGTTAGTTTCATTAGCACTGTCAGAGTGCCATGCATTAGAATAGTAGGTCACCGTTTAGTAACTGCCTAATTGTTATGGCTTAAAACAAGCTAATCTATTATAGAATGTTGTTAATTAGAAATGTAATTGCTTATCTATCTTGCCATTGAACCCTTAAGAATAGGTTCACTCTAGGGTATTAAATCGAGTTATAATTTAATTGCTAAGTAATTCTTGTCAATAGTTATGATATGATTTAATTGTAGAATAATCTCATTTGACTAGATGATATAAGTATAGAAATATTTATAGTCTAGATATCAACTTTCATTAAAGAATATATATACATATTGGAATTTAGAATTAAAAAAATTATTTATAATATAGTTTAGGTTAATCCATTTTCTTTAGAAGTAGTAAAATCAACCAATTTGTTTATCTCTTTTAGAAAAAGTTAAATTGGTTACTAAATCCTTAAGTGGTATTCATAAAATATTAAATATTTAATTTTTTTTTGTGTTGCACGTATATAGTTGATTGTTTAAATCTATGAGATATCTCCAAGTCATACTGAATAAAATTAAATTAGTTCGAAGGGTAAATTTTGAGATCAAATAGTTTTAGTTAGAATCGTAGTTTGAAATTAAATTTATCTTATTTGGGAATGTGTTTCAAGCATAAATCAATTGAATTGTCCTTAGTAAATTGAATTTGCCTTAGTATTTGATCTCGGGACAATAGAGTTGGTATGACTTTCTAGTCTCTTGGATTTCCTTGGATTTGTGTCATTTTCTCCATAGGCATATGATGTTTTGGTTTTATGCAATGCTTGTAACAACCATAAAATTATGACACTTCTTGTTTTGTATGAGGTCTTGATGATTTGTGGAAAGAAATGTTTTGAATATTACTAATTGAGTCGATGGTTTATATTTTTGCAAGAGGTGACATTCCTTGCATTGTTGTTTGTACTTGTCAAGATGATAATTTTTGGAATGGTTAGTGGGGTCACCTAGATGCAGGTAGGGGAGTGGCTTCCGATGTGGGGCCGGCGCCCAAAGTGGCTGTCAGGGTAACCCATCAAAAGTCAATAACAAGTGATAAAATAATAATAAACCTAGGGGGATGGGTAGTTTTTCACTCTCCCATGCCTATAGTGCTAGTATAGACTAAGGGTGGGATGAGAAGGTATGAGGATTCCGCATGTGTCATCCTATGGGGCTGGCATCTAGAGAGAGTGCTAGTATAGACTAAGGGTGGGATGAGAAGGTATGAGGATTCCGCATGTGTCATCCTATGGGGCTGGCATCTAGAGAGAGACTGTCAGGGTAACCATAGATGGGGGCCGACATCTAGAGAGAGACTGTCAGGGTAACCCATGTAAGACCATGCGATGACACTCCATCCTATTGTATTCTAGCTTTTCCATTCTTGTGCCAATGTTCTTTTGTTTATGTATGCCTCTAGATGTTTCATTGATGATGTTAGTTATGTTTGAGTTGTGTTAACCTGAGTTAGTTAGTTGGTCCATTGTTTCTTTTATGTTGCCACAGGACCTCATTGTTATCTCCTAGCTTGGGGGGTGGACCTCAGGGTTGCACATGGTTGGGTGGATGAGCTATATTCCATTGGTCTTTTGGCATCGTGGTTCATGTTTTGGGTAGATGTGCCTCTCCAGTTTCTAGTACTGTAGCTGCATTTGAAGACATATATTGTACCTTATGGATCCAAATTTGTGTATCTATGATATCTATCATGTAATCTTGATGTATTCAGACAAGAAAGCCTTTGTATCTATTTAATTATGTACCATGATGTCATCTTTACTTGTAAACATTATTGTAAGAGAATGATGTAATTTTTGGTAAAGTACAAAGGTTGTTAGTTGATTTTATGACCATTCAAGATGAGTCATGTATGTTATTGATATTTGTTTAACTTCCTTAATGCAATATGTTAGTTTTGCTAGATAGGTAATTTGTTGTAAATAGTTGATGTTATATCTTGTGATCATTACTTTTACTTGTTAAAGAAAAAAAAATTGCCTTTTATTGCATAGCTGGACTTAACCTTGTAGGGTTGCATGATGGGGCATTACAAGAACAATATAAAACCTCTCAATATTTGCTCTTGTTTACAAAAGTCATTTTTAAATCAAAAGAAAATAAGTGATGTCATATTTTTCTCTCTGAGTCTCTTTCTTCAACTGCAATCGATTTATCTAGATGACGATTTCTCTGGGGTAGCAATCCATTCCCCCTCACTCTGTAAAACAAATCATATGCAATCGTTAAAACCATTTTGTTATCATTCTACATTATTCTCCCCTTACCGAATGTTCTTTATCAAATCCATGATGTCCATATCCTACAATCATTATATTCCAGTCATTTGTTATGTTTAGCAATTAGTATAAACTTAGCCTAAAGGCATATCTTTCTTATAGGTATCGATAGCAATCCCTACCTGAAGTGAAATCCGTCCAAACTGGTTTTAAAAATAAATATATATGAATCTCATTATGGTGAAGCTTTATCCTTTTAATCCCTTTTGTTTTCAATTCATACTTCCCTTCAGTCTTCTCAAAATTTGCAATTTGATTTGCTCAACTTGCATGCAATTTTGATAGATTCACCTAAGTTAAATGTTTCAAGCTGCACACGATTTGATAGATTCACCTGAGTTATTCCCTTTAAACCATTTGCCCTCTCAATCTTGCAAATTAATTGTTCACCTGAGTCATTTTCCTTAAACCGTCAGCTCTCCTCAAATCTTGCAATTTGATAAGCTCACTGGAGTTTTTTGCCTTAAAATGACTTGCAGATGGCAACGTAGGGAATATTTAAACGACATGAAATGATTTCATTCTCTGTAGACTATTTTTTTATCGATCTGACCTTTTGATAAGGGTTGGTTGTCGCTACTTGCTCATTGTTAGCCATTCTTAAATCATGGAAAATCGATCCTCCTCCTAGATGCCGATGGGTATCTTACCCTGTTCCTACAAATCTATTTGTTAACCACTTTCTACCTTCACCGTATGCATGGGAAATGAAACATTTTTAACAAAATAAGATTTAAAATTGATTCAATTTCTTTACTTGTTGAGCGCCTGGGGAAAACGAGCTTAGTGTAGTTACTTCCTTCATCAAACAAAATCAATAATTACCTTTTTGTTTAACATTCCCAATGCATGCCTCTAATTTTGCAACCTTGAACCTCTTGGATCGACTCTATGATGCAGACCATGAACCCTCCTTGTCTCTCTAAAATGTTCTCTTTCAATTCACCTATTGTGATAAAGCCATTAGATGTAAATTACTCCTATAACTTACCTGATAAACTCTGCCAGAAAATCCTCCATTTCTCGTTCAAACCATATTAGGAATCACTTTTATCCTCTTGCTGAGTAAGATAGTGTATAGGTGTGTATACTGTTACTTCCCTGGCATCCTGTCAATGAGGCCATTATCATACATTTTCTGCAACCTTTAGATTCTAACGCGTTGACTCTTATACTAGCATCTTAATTAAATCCTCAGACCTTTGAAGGCTTACATAATGGATTAAAAAAATAATAAATTATTTCTCTGAGTAAGTCTTTAGTAAAATAGTAGGTGGCATATTAAGGGGTAGTCAAATGAGAATGGGCATAGATAGTTTCCATTTTGCACTCTTGTGTATATATTTTTAGATAAATTTTTTTAGAAAATACTCTTTCTGTTTAAAACAATATACTTATTTAATTTAGTCACTACTAGATAATTAATTTTGTATGATCATATATTATATGAAATTTAAATATTCATTTCTTTTGATCCCCTCTGTAGTTAGGTTAGTAAACCTATTTAGAAAACATTATCCAATTAATCCAATCAAATTTTGCTTTTATAAATATTAGGTAAGATTAGTAGATTTAAATTATTGGAAATAGGATATGGGATATTTTAGTTGTCTTAAACTTATTATCCTAGTAGACTTAATGTGAGTCATTATATTATACGATGATTTGTATCGTGGCATTGATTATGTTATAAGTAGTAATTAGAGTTAAAATTTTAAATCTAGATCTTCATTTTTTTTAAAACATTAGTTATTATTAACTCTTTCAGTAGTTGTTATAGAAGTAAGTAGGGTCAATCCAGAAATAAGTTGTTATGTTGTATTGGTTCTTACTTTTTGTGTCTTTCTCTAGAGGTTTAGGGCAATTAAGATCCTATGCAATGTTGTATGATATTGATTATGAAACTCCTTATTTGTATGAGCTCTTGATATTTGGTAATATGGGAAAAGAATTGATTTGGTTTTTGACATTTGAATTGATGTTCCATTTGTATGCAAGAGGAGAGTCACCTTGCAAATGTATTATGTTTTTGTCATGTGATATTACAAGGGTTACAGGGTGCATGTAGAAGAGTGGCTTTCATTATGGGACTAGTGCCCAAAGTGGCTATCTGGATAACCCTTTGAAAGTTGTAACCAAGTGATAACCTAATAATTAACCCAGGAGGGGTTGGGTAGCTATCACATTAAATAAGATAATTGGATGCCTCACCCATGCCTGTAGTGCTTATTTAGGTTAAGGATGGGATGAGAAGGCCTGGTTGGCATGATCGACATCCTTGTCTTCATGAAAGGATGGTTCCGCATGTGTCAGCCTATGGGGCCGGTGCCTAGAGAGAGGCTACCAGGATAACCATAGATGGGGGCCGACGTCTAGTGAGAGACAACCAGGATAACCCATGTCAGGACCATGTGATGGCACATTGCCTACTTTAGTCCAGTATTCCCTCTTGTGTTCTTTCTTGTTGTTCATGTTACCTTTGGGAGAATTGTGTGAGCCATTTGTTATATTTCCTAATCCTGTGTCCAGGTTGATCTTTTATCTATTTAATTTTGCCATCTTGACTATTTTCATTGTGGGACTCATTATTATCTCCTAGCACAGGGGGTGGCCCTTAGGGTTCCACATGGTCGGGTGGTTGTGCCATATTCCATTGGTTTTCTGGAATCGTGGTTCATGTGACATGAAGATGTATCTCTCATGATTCCTATTTGCACCTATTTCTGAAGATAGACATTGTACTTCATGTATCTAGATTTATGTATCAATGAAATCCATTATGTAATTTTGATGGATCTAGAAAAGGAGAACTTTTGTATCAATGTAATTATGTATCATGAACTTTCCTGCACTTGCAAACTTTATTGCAAAAATAAGGATGTATCTATTTGATAATGTAACAAGTTGTTAGTTGACTCTTGACTTATTCGAATGAGCTATGTATGTTGTTGAACATTGTTCAATTCTAATAATGCAGTTATGTTTCCCTAGAGGTGTTAGTTTAACTAGTTGTTTAATCTGTTGTTATCAGACTATGTTAGATTTTGTTATCATCACTTTTACTTGTAAAAAATAAAATTGCCCTTTTATTGCTTAGTTGAACTTAACTCTCTAGGGTTTCATGGTGGGGCATTACATTTGGTATCAGAGCCAAGTTTAAACACGAGGTACTTTGGTTATGATTGATCCCATTATGTGACCTTGTGCTTAAACTTTGTAGATTAAATCCTTTTCCTTTTGTGTCTTCACTTTATGAATTGAAGTTGTCCTTTGGTGGTGTATTTATGTAGGAAGATGCCTAGGGGTCGAGGTCGAGGTAGGGGTAGAGGTAGAGAATGTGGGAGAGGTGGTGGTGATACACCTCCCAATTCACCTCATGAGAGTGCTCAGGAAGGAAGGGGCCAGAATATGGAGAATTAGGGTCAGCCAGAGGGAGCTCAGTTGCATCAATTGCTTGAGGAGGCCCTTGCTCATCTAGGTCCTAGACAGGAGGTAGATTAGCCAGAGGTTAGGGAAAGAGAAAGGTCACCTAGAAGGAGAGAGATGACAACAGAGCAGGAGGCTACCTTAGCCAGTCACATGAGAGATCTTTCGAGGGCACGCCCTCCCACTTTTGATGGATCTGGTAGTGGTTTGGAGACAAAGACCTGGTTATTGGATTTGGGTAGGTATTTTGCCATGCATCCATATGGTAGTAACACCAAGGCAAGATGTGCCATCTTCCATCTCAGATGTTTTGCTTCTACTTGGTGGTGTTTGGAGGAATAAAAGTTGCACTTGGACATTAGTATAGTTTCTTGGGAATTGTTCTTGGAGAGGTTTAGAGCTCCTTTCCTATCAGATCACTGTAAGCAGTGCCGCGTAGATGAGTTCCATGAGTTGAGACAGATGGCCATGTCAGCAGAGTAGTATGAGCATAGATTTTATGAGCTTAAGAAGTATGTAGGCATCGACAATGATGAGGCTATGCTAGTTCAACACTTCATTAGGGGCTTGAATGCCAACATCAGTGGAGGAGTTCATGTTTTCAAGCCTAAGACCATGGAGGTAGCAATTGAGAAGGCCCGTTTGGTAGAGGAGAATTTAACTATGGCTCTTGGAGGTCATATGACTGTGCATATTGGTAGTGCACCTTCTGCAGGCTTCGGTTCTCGTGGTGGACATTCCCAGGCAGCAGGTTCTTCCAGAGGTCATCATGCACCCATAAAGGGTGGATAGCCATAGTAGTAATAGTAGTATTCTAGGGCTAGACCAAAGAATTCTCAGCCTCAACAGGGTAACAGATTTCAGGATAATAAGAATTGGAGTTGGTAGTGGTCTAGACATGATTGCACTGATTAGGTAGCTCAGAGTACATAGTCTGCAGTGAGTAGAGGGAGTTATCAACAGTCTAATGGTTTTTCGAGTGGCAGAGGATTTGGTAGAGGCACAGGGTGTCTTGCGGCCAACAAGGCCACATAGCTAGACAATGTCCTCAAAAGAATGCTTCAGGTTTTGGTCAGAAGCCAACAACTTCAGAGCTGACTGTAGGTGATATAGGTAGGTCACATAGGGTATTTGCAGTGGTTGATAACCACTAGGTAGAGCATCAGGGCACAGTTGTAGAGACTTCTAGATTGATGTGAGGTATTAGTTTTTCCATTCTTTTCGATTCTGGTGCTTCTGATTCATTCATATCTCCTCTAGTAGAGCATTGTGGATTAGTGGCAGCAAAGTAGGATGTTAGGTGGTAGGTTGAATTAGCATCCAAGGCTAAGGTCACGGTAGAATCTTTAGTGCATGGTTGTGAGTTGAGGATTGGTCCTCTAACTACCATAGTAGATCTCTGCATCCTACGGTCCCTTAGTTCATATGATATAGTGTTGGGTATGGATTGGTTAGATTCTCACCAGGTAGTGATAGATTGTCGGCATAAGTCAGTGAAGTGTGTGGATGATTTTGGAAGAGAGGTAGGGGTAGTTGGTATCTAGAGACCTATTTCCTTGGGTATGATCTCTGCTATGCAGCTAAAAAGGTGTATGCAAGTCATGGTTGTCAACTATTTGCCATGACAGTTAATGACTTGGAGATGGAGGAGAGTCAGGAGACATCTCTTGATGATCACCCACTTCTTAGAGAGTATGCAGATATTTTTCTTAGTGAGATTCTGGGGATGCCACCTAAGAGTGACATTGACTTTAGGATTGATCTTGTTCCCAGCACAGAGCCCATTTCACGAGCTCCATATCGGATGACCACTCAGGAGCTTAAGGAGCTTCAATTGCAGTTAGAGGAGTTGTTAGCCAAGGGATTCATTCATCCTAGTGTCTCTCCTTGGGGAGCACCTGTGATTTTTGTGAAGAAGAAGGATGGATCTCTTCGGCTATGTAAAGACTATCGATAGCTTAATAAGGTAACTGTGAAGAATAGGTACCCCTTGCCATGGATTGATTATATTTTTGACCATATTAAAGGGGCTAAGTTGTTTTTGAAGATTGACCTTAAGTCGAGATATCATCAGTTGCACATCTTTGAGGTAGAGATTCATAAGACAACATTTTGCACCCGTTATGGACATTATGAGTTTACTATTGTACCATTTAGGTTGACGAATGCAGCTTTCGTGTTCATGAGCCTGATGAATGGTGTATTTCGTACCTATCTCGATAGATTTGTCCTTGTATTTCTAGATAAAATATTGATTTATTCAAGGACTATGGAAGAGCATGTGGAGCATTTGCATCAGGTTTTGCAGTGTCTGAGAGAAAATCAACTTTATGCTAATTTGGTGAAATGTGAATTCTTTCAGACTGAGGTGAGATATTTGGGTCATGTCATTTCTGGAGAGGGTATTGTGGCGAATCCTTCAAAGATCCAAGCCATTATAGACTGGCCTTCACCTATTAATGTTTATGAGGTTTGCAATTTTATGGGGTTGGCAGCCTATTATCGCCGGTTTGTATAGGGCTTTTTGAGGATAGCCTACCCCATTACTTCTCTTCAGAGGAAAGGGAAGAAGTTATTTTGGTCAGAGCAGTGTCAGGCATCCTTCCAGACTCTTAAGGAGCGATTGACTAGTGCACCTATTTTAGTAGTTCCTGATCCTATCGGAGACTTTGTAGTGTGTACCGATGCATCTTTGGAGGGTTTAGGAGCGGTCCTTATGTAGGATGGTCACGTGATTGCCTATGAGTCTCACAAACTCAAGGATCACTAGTTGAACTATCCCACACATGATTTGGACTTAGCCACAGTTGTGCATGCTTTGGTGAGGTGTTGGCATTTTCTTTTGTGGCATCAATTTGAGCTACATAGTGATAATCGCAGTTTACAATATATTTTTACGTAGCCAAATTTGAATGCGAGGAAGAGGCGATGGATGGAGTTCTTGTGTGAGTATGATTTTGAGGTAAAGTATATCTAGGGCAAGTAGAATGTAGTGGCAGATGCTCTTAGTCGGCGGAGACATGAGATTTTAGCAGTCGCTCTTGTAGTAGATTTGAGAGGTCAGATTCTTGGAGCACTTCCTACCGATAGCTGGTATCAAGAAGTGAAGTCTGAGGTTGAGTCAGGTAGACCCTTGGAGGGTAGATTTGCTGGTTACTCTCTTGAGTCAGATGGTCTTTTACGACACTTGGGTCGTATCTATGTTCCCAGTTCAGAGGGTCTTCATACCCTAATCATGTCAGAGGCACATCAGGCACCCTACTCAGCTCATTCGGGTGTCAATAAGATGCATGCAAATCTTCGTCAACTATATTTTTGGAGTGGTATGAAGAGGCATTGCTGATTTTGTTTCAAGGTGCCTTGAGTTTCAGAGGGTGAAGGCGGAGCACTATCATCTCGTAGGTCTTTTGCAGTCACATCTTCTTCTAGAATGGAAATGGGACATCATTTCTTTAGACTTTATAGTCAGGTTGCCTATATCCTCCCATCGTCATGATGCTATTATGGTCATTGTGGACAGGTTGACGAGGGTAGTACACTTCTCTCCTATTCGGTCATCATATAATGCTTCTTCTGTGGCCAGAGTATTCATGGAGGACATAGTTAGATTACATGGGATTCCTCGTAGGATCATCTCCAATAGGGATCCAGTGTTCACTTCAGCTCTTTGGACTTCTTTACAACATGCTTTGGGGACTTAGTTGAACTTCAGTTCATCTTATCATCCAGAGATTGATGGGCAGACCGAGAGGGTTAGTCAGGTCCTTGAGGATATGCTCAAGATGTATGTCATGGAACAATAGAGCTATTGAGAAGACTATTTATACCTAGTGGAGTTTGCATATAATAATGGTTATCATAGATCGATCAGTATGTCTCCATTTCAGGCTTTGTATGGTCATCCTTGTCAGACCCCATTGAGTTGGGATCACCTTGAGGATAGAGTTCTCCTAGGACTGGATATGCTTAGGGAGATGGAACTATAGGTTGAGCAGATTAGAGAGCATTTGGTGGCAGCTCAGGACAGATAGAAGAAGTATGCAGATGCTCATAGGGTCGATCATCAGTTTTCAGTTGGTGATCGAGTGTTCTTGCAGGTGCATCTGCGAAAGAGTCCAATCCATTACGAAAAAGGCTCTAAGCTTGCACCACACTTTGTTGGGCCATTTGAGGTGCCGAAGAGGATCCGTCCTATCGCTTATAATCTTACTTTGCCACCCAATTTATCATGCATCAATGATGTGTTTCATGTTTCTGTACTTAGACCATATTATCCAGATATTGCTCATGTTCTTGATTGGAATGCTCTTCGGGTAGAGAACAGGCAACTAGCTTTGGAGCCCATAGGCATTTTGCAGCATAAGAGACTCACACTCAAGGGCAGAGACATGGAGCAGGTTAGGATCTAGTGGGATCCTAATGATGAGACTTCTGCTACCTAGGAGGATGCATCCAGGATGCGGGAGTTATATCCATACTTGTTTGCAGGATTCCAGGAGTAAGCTTGATTCTGGGGGGGACGATGTAGTGCCCCTCATTTTTGCTTTCTGTTGCACTAGTAGTTATTTCTTTATTGCTAGACATTATGACATATACTAATGATGGATTTACTATTTTGATGTAGTTGATGACACTCATTTATGTTGATGACATTGTTGATGTTTATGATTAGTACATGATACTGTTGATATGATTAGTTATGGGTTAATTGATTATGTAGATTAGTTTTATCATGTTTCATGTGACTATCTGATGATATGATATCAGGTTGTTTAGTTATTGATGAAATTGTTTAATGTGGATACTTGTGATGTGTTTTGTGAAGGGACAATTTAGTATTACTCATAATGAGTACCCTACTATGCTGTGATTCCCTGTCACTATGTGCTTGTTTGGATGATTATATACATATGTTGGTATTTGACACTTTGGTTTGCTACAGGTTACAGGTACCAGGCATCGACTCCGCCTGAATTGGTAGGTCTAAGTGTGCCTTCATACCAATGGATGTTGTGGAAGGGAGATAACATGAGGTCCCTCAGTTTGTCCATATCCTTGATGAGGATGAGTGCTCAGTCTTGGATTTTGTCAGTTGGTCAGATGGGCTTGATTATCGAGTACTTGTTGCCCTCTGATATGTAGTCTTTGAGTTGTTGTGTTGGTCTTTCATTTTATCAAGTAGATTATTAACGTATTTAGGAATAAATGATATTAAGTTTAAGAGTAATTGCTTATGTTGCTAAATAAGCAATGTTAATTTTGAAATATTGTTTCAAATAAGAATTAAATTTATGATTTTTTTTATAAATAATAACAATAACAATAAATATATTTGAGATATTATAGACATGATGTTTCCACAGTCCATGGTATAAGAATGAAGTGCTTCTGGAAGTAACTATGTATTACTTTTTCTTTTTGGATTGACGTTTCGGATCACACTCCATGATCCATCATCAAGTTGAAAAAGAGAGAATAAGTTATCCTCTCTTTTTCATCCTTATGATGGATCACGGAGTGTGATCCAAAACGTCGATCCAAAAAAAAAGCAATACACAGTTACTTCTAGAAGCACTTCATTCTTATATTTTAGATAGTTAATATCTTATTAAGTAAATAAATTATCTTGTTTGTAGGCATATATAGTCATTATTTTATAGTATTTATAATTTAATAATTTTATGTAGTGAGTTGTGGTGAAATTTTTCGTAGTGAGGAAATCTCCTGTAAGTGGAGATTTATTGCATTTAATTTTTGGGTAGAAGTGGGATTGCAGTAACGGGAGAGTATGGAGTGGGAATTTATGATAATTAACTATTTTTGGTGATAGAGGGGATATTTGATAAGGGATTTGGTAGAATAGAAAAGGGGGAGAAGAGAAAAAGACTTGGAAAAATTTGTAGAAGAAGAAAAATTGGGGAAAAAAGAAAGGGAATCTACGGGAAGAGGATTCTGAAGTTCAAAGTTTCATTTTGGTTATGTTATTGAAATAAATAAATAAATTTTGTTGGATATAGTTAGAATCTCTGTGTATGATGCTTCTGTAGGTGTGTTAGCTTGTGTATTTCCTTTAACTTGTTATTATCTTGTTTGGTTGATGGCCTATCTTTACTTGTGACATTCATCAGAACAATATAAAACCTCTCAATATTTTCTCTTGTCTACAAAAGTCATTTTTAAATCAAAAGAAAATAAGTGATGCATATTTTTCTCTCTGAATCTCTTTCTTCAACTGCAATCGATTTATCTGGATGACTATTTCTTTGGGGTAGCAATCCATACCCCCTCTGCAAAACAAATCATATGCAATCCTTAAAACCATTTTGTTATCATTCTACAATATTCTCCACTTATCGAATGTTCTTTATCAAATCCATGATGTCCATATCTTGCAATCATTATATTCTAGTCATTTGTTATGTTTAGCAATTAGTATAAACTTAGCCTAAAGGCATATCTTTCTTATAGGTATCGATAGCAATCCCTACCTGAAGTGAAATCTGTCCAAACTGGTTTTAAAAATAAATATATATGAATCTCATTATGGTGAAGCTTTATCCTTTTAATCCCTTTTGTTTTCAATTCATACTTCCCTTCAGTCTTCTCAAATTTTACAATTTGATTTTCTCAACCTGCATGCAATTTTGATAGATTCACTTGAGTTAAATGTTTCAACCTGCACAAGATTTGATGGATTCGCTTGCGTTATTCCCTTTAAACTATTTTCCCTCTCAATCTTACAAATTAATTGCTCGCCTGAGTCATTTTCCTTAAACCATCAGTTCTCCTAAAATCTTGCAATTTGATAAGCTCACCAGAGTTTTTTGCCTTAAAATGACTTGCATAGGGCAACACAGGGAATATTTAAACAACATGAAATGATTTAATTCTCTATAGACTATTTTTTTATTGATCTAACCTTTTTAAAGGGTCGGCTGTCGCTACTTGCTCATTGTTAGCCATTCTTAGATCATGGAAAATTAATCGTCCTCCTGGGCACCGATGGGTGTCTTACCCTGTTCCTCCAAATCTATTTGTTAACCACTTGCTACCTTCACCGTATACATGGGAAATGAAACATTTTTAACAAAATAAGATTTAAAATTGATTCAATTTCTTTACTTGTTGAGCGCCTGGGGAAAATAAGCTTAGTGTAGTTACTTCCTTCATAAAAAAATATGATAATTACCTTTTTGTTTAACATTCCCAATGCATGCCTTTGATTTTGCAACCTTGAACCTCTTGGATCAGCTCTCTGTGATGCAGACCGCGAACCCTCCTTGTCTCTCTAAAATGTTCTCTTTCAATTCACCTATTGTGATAAAACCATTAGATGTAAATTACTCCTATAACTTACCTGATAAACTCTGCCAGAAAATCCTCCATTCCTCATTCAAACAATATTAGGCATCATTTTTATCCTCTTGCTGAGTAAGATAGTGTATAGTCGTGTATACTGTTAATTCCCCGACGCCCTATCAATGAGGCCATTATCATACATTTTCTGCAACCTTTAGATTCTAACGTGCTAACTTTTACACCAGCATCTTAATTAAATCGTCAGACCTCTGAAGGCTTACATAATGGATTAAGAAAATAATAAATTATTTCTTTGAGTAAGTCTTTAGTGAAATAGTAGGTGGCATATTAAGGGGTAGTTAAATGAGAACGAGAATAGATAGTTTCCATTTTGCACTCTTGTGTATATATATTGTTAGATAAATTTTTTTAGAAAATACTCTTTCTGTTTAAAATAATATACTTATTTAATTTATTCACTACTAGATAATTAATTTTGTATGATCATATTATATGAAGTTTAAACATTCATTTCTTTTGATCCCCTCTTTAGTTAGGTTAGTAAATCTATTTAGAAAACATTATCCAATTAATCCAATCAATTTTTGCATTTATAACTATTAGGTAAGATTAGTCGATTTAAATTATTGGAAATACGATATGGGTTATTTTAGTTGTCTTAAACTTATTATCCTAGTAGACTTAATGTGAGTCACTATATTATACGATTATTTGTATTGTGGTATTGGTTATGTTATAAGAAGTAATTAGAGTTAAAATTTTAAATCTAGATCTTCATTTTTTTAAAACATTAGTTATTATTAACTCTTTCAGTAGTTGTTATAGAAGTAAGTAGGGTCGATCTAGAAATAAGTTATTATGCTGTATTGGTTCTTACTTTTTGTGTCTTGCTCCAGAGGTTTAGGGCAATTAAGATCCTATGCAATGTTGTGCGATATTGATTATGAAACTCCTTGTTTGTATGAGGTCTTGATTTTTGGTAATAAGGGAAAAGAAGTGATTTGGTTATTGACATTTGAATTGATGTTCTATTTGTATGCAAGTGGAGAGTCACCTTGCAAATGTATTGTGTTTTTGTCATGTGATATTACAAGGGTTATAGGGTGCATGTAGGAGAGTATCTTTCATTGTGGGGTCGGTGCCCAAAGTGGCTTCCTGGATAACCCTTTGAAAGTTGTAACCAAGTGATAACCTAATAATCAACCTAGGAGGGGTTGGGTAGCTATCACATTAAATAAGATAATTGGATGCCTCACCCATGCCTGTAGCACTTATTTAGGCTAAGGATGGGATGAGAAGGCTTGGTTGGCATGATCAACTTCCTTGTCTTCACGAAAGGATAGTTGGTTCCGCATGTGTCAGCCTATGGGGCTGGTGCCTAGAGAGAGGCTGCCAGGATAACCATAGATGGGGGCCTGCATCTAGTGGGAGATAGCCAGGATAACCCATGTCAGGACCTTGCGATGACACTCTGCCTACTATAGTCCAATATTCCCTATTGTGTTCTTTCTTGTTGTTCATATTACCTCTGGGAACATTGTGTGAGCCATTTGTTATATTTCCTAACTCTATGTCTAGGTTGATCTTTTATCTGTTTAATTTTTCCATCTTGACTATTTTCATTATGGGACCTCATTGTTATCTCCTAGCACATGGGGTGGACCTCAGGGTTCCACATGGTTGAGTGGTTGTGCCATATTCCATTGGTTTTCTCGCATCGTGGTTCGTGTGACATGAAGATGTATCTCTCATGATTCCTATTTGCACCTGTTTCTGAAGATAGACATTGTACTTCATGTATCTAGATTTGTGTATAAATGAAATCCATTATGTAATTTGATGGATCCAGAAAAGGAGAACTTTTGTATCAATTTAATTATGTATCATGAACTATTTTGTACTTGCAAACTTTATTGCAAAAATGAGGATGTATCTATATGATAATGTAATAAGTTGTTAGTTGACTCTTGACTTATTCGAATGAGCTATATATGTTGTTGAATATTGTTCAATTCCAGTAATGCACTTATGTTTCCCTAGAGATGTTAGTCTAACTAGTTGGTTTAATCTGTTGTTATCAGACTATGTTAGAATTTGTTATCATCACTTTTACTTGTAAAAAAAAAATCACCCTTTTATTGCTTAGTTGAACTTAACTCTTTAGGGTTTCATGGTGAGGCATTACATAATTAATTAAATAATTGGAATTATTTAATTAATGTGGAAGATAAAATTAAATTAATTAAATAATTGAATTATTTAATCAATATAGAGGAATAAATTGATAGATGAACTTAATCAAATAATTAAGAATTATTTAATCAAAGTGAAGTATGGTAGGTGTATGCATGATCTGGAAACATGTCAATTTTAGGTGTCTACACATAACAAGAGCTTAATGGTATTTTTTAGCACTAATTAATTTTATTTATATCAGATATCATCTAGGCAAACCTTTCTTGTAGATACAATTTTAGGATAATGACAAAATTACACCATTTCAATGTGTTCCCTAAAATTCTTAGAATGACCTAGTTCAAATTTTGTTGTTCTACTTCTAAAGTATCTAAATATAGGTGAAGCTAAGATCACAAAAAAGATGATCAAAATAGTGAACAACTCTCTATTGACTATTAAAATTATATATCGTTGTGGATGCATGTTGAAAATTGATCAATAAGTATGTGTGTCACCTAGCTTTCACATAAAATAATTGAAAAGCAAATTTTTGTTTTTGATTATGTAGAGAATGAAGTGTAATTTTTTTAAAATTTGGATGAAAAAATAAAAAAATATGAAAAAATACATGTATTTAAGGCATATGAAGATATCACTAAAATAAAACAAAAAACAAATACAATATTTTATTCAAACTATTAGAAAAATTATATGGCTAGAAAGCTAAGTAGTATGATCTTTTATTGCAGTTTGTAGAGTTTTATTGTAGAACTTGTAAAGTTAAAAAGGATGAAGTTTGAATATATTATTTTATATGTAAAAAATATATTTGGGAGCGAGAATGGAGGTCAAGCCTTTAGGTCTAGAAATATAATCCTAATGAATGGGATTTTAATAACTTAATTTATAGTGTGCAAAACATGCACACATTATTTAAAACATAAAAAAACAAAAAAATCAATATAATGAACATACATATGGATTGGTAAATATTGAGACAATGATATTGTTTTTAATGAGACAATGCTATTGTTTTACAATATAAAAGAGTATTCAGGGTGGCTATTCTATGACCATGTTGGAAATATGAAATCATGTAGACAATTTCCTCATAATTCTATGATATTGTTTTCTTTGTTTTCTTTTTTAAATAAAATTGTACAGTATAAAAGAGTATTTAGGGTGGTGATTCTAAATTGTGAATAGGTTGGAAATATACAGTCCTATAGAAAATTTTCTCATAAGCCTATGATATTGTTTTCTCTGTTTTATTTTTAAATAAAATTTTATAGTATAAATGAGTATTCAGGGTGGTGATCATATAGTCATAGACAATTTCCTCATAACCTTATGACAAATATTTATGCAATTAGTAATCAGAAATCCATGTGAAAAGAATAGACAATATACCATAAAAATGAAATACGATATTGTTAGACTTAGGGCACACAACTGAGAGGGGGGGTGAATCAGTTGTGCAAAACATTCTCCAATTTACACACTTAAATCTTCTTGGTGATTAGCAGTATATTAAACATGAAACATAATGCATTCAAATCAAAAGCAGAAACTCATCAACACATAAGACACCAAGATTTTGACGTGGAAAACCCAGTTAAGGGAAAAACCACGGGGTGATTAACCCAAGAATGTATTATCTGTTAGAAGAATAGAAAGAACAAAATGGCACATGCCAATTAGGGCTCACTGCCTGAGCACACTATTCACAAGAGGCTCACTGCCTACATGAGACACACTGTCTACAAAGAAATAAGTATCACATACATGAACTGGAGAATAGCATCTTCACCATGCTTGAATCAGTTCCATTAAGCTCCTGCTCTGCCTTTTGCTTTGCTCTTCACTACCACACTCTCATCTCCACAAGACACCCTCTGAAATGACTTCACAATCCCTTATTTATACATGACATCGACTTAGGAACAATCATCTAAGTCGGCAAACACCTACAAGAACATCCGCAAGACGTGTAATACATCTGGTCGGCCAGTCTCAGGAAGAACACCAACATTCGGTGGTTATTCTTCAAATATGAACTTTGACTTCAATGCGGACCACCAACATGAACTAGAAACGGTCCACAGATCACCACAAGCTTTTCTGAATCACCAAGAACATCCGTACTTCATCTACTTATTGGAATCCTTCTCTCCTTCATCCGGAACCTTAAGAACACAGTCTGTCCTCACTATCACAAAGGAATAGGTTCTTCCGGACCTTCAAACCATGAACCAATCGACTTGAGACTTTACAAGGATGTTCTCAACACTTCCTCAAATCCACAAAATGGGATAATGCATTTCTGGATCTCACCAGACCTATCTGTGTCACTCTGTCACCTCTTAACACCTGCTAGAACCGGTTCTACTTTAGCGACCATAACTTCTTCAGATCTTCATGCGGACCTCTAAAAACTTGACTGGAGCATCTCAAGACTTATATCTACAAACCCTTTAAACCGCATCCTCTGATCCTCAACCTATCTTGGACTTTTACCTTGTTGTCATCACTGTTCTTCACTATTCCTGATTGAGACTAATTTTCTCAATATCCTCAGCACACAGCTCATCCAATCCTTCTCATTAATGCAACATGAGTATGTTGACATCAATGACAACACCGGTTAGACCCATACTTGCAACAATCTCCCCCTTTGTCATTGATGGCAACATATGATGTGAAAAACCATCAAGACAAGAACTTCTCCTTACTATCACAACTCCCCCTATCAACAACAACTATTCACATGTCTTCTCTTCCTTTATTGCTCCCCCTTTGATCATCAACCACTTGTTTTTCACATGTCTTCTCTCCCCCTTTGACATCAATGGCAAAGGGCTCATACTTGCAACTCCAATACTTCAGAATCATACATGCTGCTCCCTCTAAGTAGTAGCTCCCAATCATCAATCCGAATCACAAGATATGACTATGATATCCATTGGACTGATGCACATCAGTGCATCCTAGTTCATCACCGGAGGGGCAATAACCCGTAACTTCTCCCTGAGATACTCAAAAGAGTCCTTGGGAAGAGGTTTAATAAAGATATCTGCAAGCTGATCCTTGGAGGGCACAAACTCCAGTTTGACTTCATCCTTGTTCACTTGTTCTCTCAGAAAGTGAAACTTGATAGATATATGCTTAGTCTTAGAATGCAACACTAGATTCTTAGAAATATTTATTGCACTTGAATTATTGCAAAAGATTGTGATAGGCTCCTTATACTCTACTTTAATATCTCTTAGCATCTGCTTCATCCACAAAACTTGAGTGCAACTACCTATTGCTGCTATGTATTCTGCTTCAGTTGTAGATAGGGATATTGCCTCTTGTTTCTTGCTTAGCCAAGAAACCAATCTCTTCCCCACAAAGAAAGCTCCACCATTGGTACTCTTCCGGTCATCCACATCTCCTGCCCAATCAACATCTGTATATGCATGAAGAGAGAAATCATGATCTCTAGGATACCACAGACCATACTCAACCATCCCTTTTAGATATCTAAAGATCCTTTTGATTGCCATGACATGAGATTCTTTGGGATCAGCCTAGAATCTCACAACAATACCAACAACCTGCATTATATCTGGTCTAGTTTGAGTGAGATACAACAATCCTCCAATCATTGATCTGTACTTTGTCTGGTCTGCTTTAGAAGAGTCATCATCTTTGCTCAACTTACATCTGGTTGCCATGGGAGTATTCATTGGCTTTGAATCTTCCATTCCAAATTTCATCAACAATTCTTTCACATATTTAGTTTGAGAAATAAAGATTCATTTCTTTGTTTGAGTAATTTGCAGACCCAGGAAGAAATTCATTTCACCAACCATTGACATCTCAAACTCACTTTTCATTTGATTTGCAAAAGTTTTACACATACTATCTCTTCCTCCAAAGATGATATCATCAACAAATACTTTAACAATCAAGATGTTTTCATGATCAATTTTGAAATATAAGTTACTGTCAGCAGTACCTTTGTTGAAACCAATCTTCAAAAGATGTTTGTCCAATCTTTCATACTAGGCTCTTGGGGCTTGCTTTAGTCCATACAGTGCCTTCTTCAACTTCCATGCTCAGATAACTGAAATCCATCTGGTTGTTCAATGTACACTTCTTCTTCTAAGTCACCATTCAAGAAAGCAGATTTGACATCCATCTGATACACCTTGAAATCCTTGAAGGCAGCAAATGCAAGAAATAGTCTGACTGCTTCAATTCTTGCCACTAGAGCAAAAGTTTCTTCAAAATTAATTCCTTCTATTTAAGAGTAGCCCTTGCAGACCAATCTAGCTTTATTTCTGATTACTTCACCAACTTCATTTAGTTTGTTCTGGAAGACCCATTTGGTTCCAATCACATTCTTGTTTCTAGGTCTGGGAACAACATCCCAAGTGTGATTTTTCTCAATTTGCATCAACTCTTCCTCCATTGCTTTGGTCCAGTTTTCATCATTGCAGGCTTCATTTATTGTCTTAGGTTCAATCTTTGAAATCAGACAATATTCATCTGAATTTTGAGCAATTTTCCTTCTAGTTTGCACACCTTTGCTTTTGTCACCTATGATTTGATCTTCAGAGTGGTTCAGTCTTACATACCTTGGAACTTTGGGAGTTTCTTGCACTTTTGCTTCTTGATCAGGCTCATTCAGACCTATCTCTTCTTCCTGATTTACCGGATTAGTTTGAATCTGACTTTCAGAAGAGGATTGAACTCCTTGAACCAGAGCACCATTCTAATCATCTTTATCATATTCATAAAACCTTGAGGGTTTCTCTATTCCCTCATCAACCTTCACATTTGTACTTTCTATCATCTTTCTCAGTCTCTTGTTATAACACCGGTATGCTTTACTTTGAGTAGAGTAACCCAAGAATATTCCTTCATTACTTCTAGCATCAAACTTGCCTAGATCTTCATCTCTTTTGCTGTAACATTTTCTACCAAAGACTCTAAAATATCTTACAGTAGGAGTAATGCCAAACCAGAGTTCATAAGGGGTCTTACCAGTATTGCTTCTGATTTGAACTTGATTGAGAGTATAGACTGTAGTGCTGACAACTTCTCTCCAAAAGATCTGAGGAACATTTGCTTCCATCATCATGGTCTTAGATGCTTCTTGGATGGTCCGGTTCTTTCTCTCCACTACTCCATTCTGCTGTGGAGTCCTAGGAGCAAACAACTGTCTCTTAAATCCATGTTTCTACAGAACTCTATGAACTCACCGGATGTGAATTCTCCACCTCTATCAGACCTTAGACATTTCAACTTTAATCCTGTTTCATTCTCTACCATAGCCTTGAATATTTTGAATTTTTCAAGAGCTTCTGATTTCTCCTTTAGAAAGGTTACCCACATCATCTGGGAATAGTCATCAATTAGCAGCATGAAGTATCTATCACCTTGAATACTCCTGGTTCTTGCTGGACCACAAAGATCAATGTGAACTAAGTCCAATAATCTGGTAGAAGACAGTTCCTTGCTTTTGAATGTGACTTTGCTCAACTTACCCAACTGACATTCCTTGCACAAGCTGTTAGTAGGTTTCACCAATTTTGGAAGATCTCTTACAGCCTGAGTATTGCTTATCTTGATGATATTATCAAAATTCACATGACACATCCTTCTATGCCATAACCAACTCTAATTAACTTGAACAAATAAGCATCTTTTACTAGTACCAACCAAATGGAAGATATTACCTTTAGTTCAAGTACCAGATGCAATCTCTGTTCTGGAACTTTCAAAGATTTTGCATTTTCTATCTTTGAATCGGAGATCATAGCCTTTGTCCACCAACTATCCAACACTGAGAAGATTGTGCTTCAAACCTTCAACATACAGTACATTACCAGTTTTGTTTCTTCCATCAAAAGAAATAGTTCCTCTTCCTCTAATTCTACTAGAAGAATTGTCACCAAACTTTACCACTCCTTCTTCATACGTTTCCAAATCTACAAACTTATTTTTGTCACCTGTCATATGGTGAGAGCATCCATTGTCAATGACCCAATCATTCTTCTCTTCAATTTGGGAAGCCAGAGCTCTTTCCCTAGTCTTAAGATTGACAGGTATAGAGGACATTGGATCTTCTTCCTTGATGGCAATGAACACCCATTCATTTCTAGATTTGTTTCCTATCTTTGATTCATCATCTGTTACTCCTTCATTATCATCATCTTCATGTACATAGTAACAGTTCTTTTGGAACCTTGGCTTGTTAGGATTTTGCCTTGAAAATCTTTCTAGACACCTTGAGGCAAAATGACCAATCTTATTGCAGTTAAAACATTTAAAAGGTAATTTTCCTTCATACTTACCGGATCCTCTTGGTAGCTTCTTTGCAATAAGGGCTTCAAGTTGAGCAGTTTCTACTTCTTCCAGATCTTTTCTTGCTTTTTCATACCATGAGAATTTCCTTGAAGAATTCTCTCCCAGATCAAGCCTTTGTTTACCTTTAACAAAGGCACTAGCTTTGAATGCAGATTCAGTCTTGGGGGGGTCATCTCCAAACTCTGTCATTTCAAATGTAGCCAATTTTCCAGCCAATTGATCTCTTGTGATAGTTGTATGGGCTCTGAATTCTTTAATGGCAACAGCCCTGATTTTGTAAGAAGCAGGGAGGGATCTGAGAATTTTACCAACAATCTCATTTTCATCCAAGACTCCACCAGCATTTCTAATTCCACAAACCAACTCATTCACTCTTGGCATAAAAGTGGTAATATTTTCATCATTTCTCATCTTCAATTTTTCAAATTTTTCTTTTAGACTCTGTAACCTTGGACATTTAACATACTGGTCTCCTTCATGCAAAAGTTCTAGTTTATTCCAAATCTCAAAGGCAGTTGGTAGGTCAATAACATTTGAGAGCTCTGAGTTAGATAATGCGCTTAGAAGAGCCTCTTTGGTCTGCAGATTATTTTAAGCATATGTGATTTCATTTAGGGTTGTCGAACCACCCTGTGGAGGTACATACGCTTTTGTAACCATGGACTAGTACGCCATTCCCATACACTGCAAGTGAAATTTCATGCGACCTTTCCAAAGAGCAAAGTTGGTTCCATCAAACTTCGGACTATCCTTCTTGTAAGACAACATCTTGGATCTCCTCAAGTGGTTAAGCTCCTTTTAGATGAACTTGGCTCTGATACCAATTCTTAGACTTAGGGCACACAACTGAGAGGGGGGGTGAATCAATTGTGCAAAATTTTCTCCAATTTACACAATTAAATCTTCTTGGTGATTAGCAGTTTATTAAACATGAAACATAATGCATTCAAATCAAAAGCAGAAACTCATCAACACATAAGACACCAAGATTTTGACGTGGAAAACTTGGTTAAGGGAAAAACCATGGGGTGATTAACCCAAGAATGTACTCTCTGTTAGAAGAATAGAAAGAATAAAATGGCACATGCCAATTAGGGCTCACTGCCTAAGCACACTGTTCACAAGAGGCTCACTACCTACAAGAGACACACTGTCTACAAAGAAATAAGTATCACATACATGAACTGGAGAATAGCATCTTCACCATGCTTGAATCAGTTCCATTAAGCTCCTGCTCTACCTTTTACTTTGCTCTTCGCTACCACAATCTCATCTCCACAAGACACCCTTTGAAATGACTTCACAATCCCTTATTTATACACGACATTGACTTAGGAACAATCATCTAAGTCAGCAAACACCTACAAGAACATTTGCAAGACATGTAATACATCTGGTCGGCCAGTCTCAGGAAGAACACCAACATCCGGTGGTTATTCTTCAAATACGAACTTTATTTTCAATGCGGACCACCAACATGAACTGGAAATGATCCACAGATCACCACAAGATTTCCTGAATCATCAAGAACATCCGCACTTAATCTGCTTGCTGGAATCCTTCTCTCCTTCATCCAGAACCTTAAGAACACATTCTGTTCTCACTGTCACAAAGGAATAGGTTCTTCTGGACCTTCAAACTACGAACAAATCAACTTGACACTTTACAAGGATGTTCTCAACACTTCCTCAAATCTGTAAAATGGGATAATGCATTTCCGGATCTCATTGGACCTATCTGTGTCACTCTGTCACCTCTGAACACCTGCCGGAACTAGTTCTACTTGAGCGACCATAACTTCTTTAGATCTTCATGCAGACCTCTAAAAACTTGACTGGAGCATCTCAAGACTTATATCTACAAACCCTTTCAACCGCATCCTCTGATCCTCAACCTATCTTGGACTTTTACCTTGTTGTCATCACTGTTCTTCACTGTTCCTGATTGAGACTAATTTTTTCAATATCCTCAGTACACAGCTCATCCAATCCTTCTCATTAATTCAACATGAGTATGTTGACATCAATGACAACATCGGTTAGACCGATACTTGCAACAGATATACCTTGGGAAAACCCTCAATGAAGGAAAAATCTAGCCTCTCAAAGCATCCATCTCTCATATATCATTTAGTAATAAACATTACAATACATATATATATTTTCCATGAATACCTTTGAAATATCAAGCTCTCTTCATACACTCCATATGAACAAGAACGTAACGAAACATATCATGCCATGCTTCAAACCCTCACATGTACAACCTACAAGAGATGCTCAATCTAACCAAACCCAACTCAAACAATCAACAAACTAACCCAAACCTAGCTTAAACAACCAACAAACCAACATAAACCCAACTCAAACAACCAACAAACCAACCCCAAAAACTAACCGTGTATTTGCTTTTATAAAAATAAGCTCATCCAAATACTAGATGTAGCATGGTAAAATTATCTTCCCCTAAACCATGAGCATAGTAAAACCATTGAACCCCACATTTAATTACTGGTGCTAAGTTTTCACTTTTTCCCAATATTTAAATAATTATAAATAAATAATTAACTACTCTATATGTTCCACACACATAAAATAATTAACTCAGTGTTACATACAATGACTGCAAGTGACACCAAATAAATATTTAATGTAGTTAAACACATCACATGGATGCACCACAAATAAATATTTATTTTACATAATTGAATAATACCAATGTTATGCAAGGTGTACGACACACCTATTCCAACAAATCAACTATGTGTGACTGTGTAAGCTAGCAATGTTTGTTATTAAGTAGTTCTAGTATATTTTTACATTTCTTTATTATAAAGTTTAATATTTCAAGTCCAATTATAAAAAATATTATTGAATTTTTAATTTCAATCGTTTAAAAAAGGTTATTTCTTGGTAAAAGTGATTATTAGACCTCACTAATGAAAAATTTGATGTGTGATGGCCAATGATCCAATAAATGAAAATGGTATGAAAATATTTCATACTTGTATATTAAAAATCATAATTTTATATTTACATTATTAAAACAATGATGTTGATGACTTTATAATCAATTTAATTGTAATATAGAAAAGTGCATACTTGCAATTTTTTAATTTATTTTCTAGGATTAATTCATTTGTACATATTTATATATATATTCTAAGTGGTTTCAGGTCTTATAACATTTTGAGCTATGTATTTAGATAGTGAAAATATTTTTTAGAACAATAATTTTGCACATTTGTCTCTTAATATTTCACAAGTTTGTAGTAATCTTTTTGTCTACATCACCATTAATTTTCAACTCCACAATCACTTTTAGTTTTATCATTAACTAAGTCTTAGGGTTTGACCAATGTACAAGGAAGTTCACACTTTTATATTTTGTTGCAAATATGTGCCTAATCGGTGTTGTCATTGATGTCAACATATCCTTGTTTTTTTTTTTAAAGAAAAAGTGGCATAGCCACTGGAAATATATCCTTGTTGTCATTGGTGTCAATTTTATTCTATTCTATTACTTGTTTAGAAGACTGATATGTTGAGGATATTGAGAAAATTAGCCTCTCCATAAGAGTCAAGTGAGTTACATATCTCTTTGTCAGAAATAGTGAAGACAACGCAGTTCAGTGAAGTAGATTGCTCCGTATTTCCAGTAAGACAATGATTAGTGTTTGCAGACTAAAGGGTCTATAGAGGATTGTCTGAAGTTGCTCTAGTTAAGATTTGAGAGGTCCACATTAAGAATTGGTGAAGTTATGACCATTTGAGTAGAACCAGGTTTTTCAATTATTCAGAGGAAACAAAGTGACAGAAAGTTGGTCCAAATTGCTCTGCATTTGAATATTATGGTCTGTGGTTCTAGAAGCATGTTTGGGATGTTGGTATGTATCCTCAACTCAAGTGGTTCATGGTTTGGAGGTCTGCAAGCAATCTTTCTAGTGTGACAGTCACGACAGTTAGTGTTCTTGAGTTCTAGTATGAAGATTAAAGTGATTCTATTGATTTGAGGTGGTACGGTTATTCCTGTTGATTTCATTGTGCTTGTGGTGGTCTCTAGATTATGTTCCTATTGTGTTGGCAGTCTGCATTGATAATTGATCTCGTAGTTGAAGATTTATTTTTGGGTGTTGTTGTTCTTTCCAATTTTGGTCGATTGGATGCTTTGTGCATGTTGCAGATGATCTAAGAGAGGTTCTATGAAGCATGGCATGTTGTTTGAGGAAGATTCAAGTCCCAGCTATGTTTGGCTGACACTATAATGATTCTCATTAAGTCAGATGTTTTTAGTGCCGACCTTGATTTTTATTCCAAGGTTGATGAAATGTATAAATACTTGTGATTGAGTTGTGGAAAGGGGGAAGTGAGCGAAAATGACAAGATCCTAAGAAAGGTAAAAAGGTAGAGCAGAGAAGAAGAAAAGTAGAAGAGGAAGAGCAATAAAGGATGAGGAGATAGCTAAGAAGTGTTTGGGGGCAGAGCAGAAGTACTATGAGCTTCAATGGAACTAAACCTTGGCATGAAGAAGAAGATGTTGTTTCTTAGTTCAATCCTTCTGAGTTAATTATATAATTATTTGTAGGTAGTGAACTCTGGGTAGTGCACCCGAAGGCAATTTCCTTCCCATTTTTCTATTCTTTTAATAGAGAATAAATCTTGTGGGTTAACCCCCACCGTGGTTTTCCCTTAACTGGGTTTCCACGTAAAAATCTTGGTGTCATGTGTGTTGATTATGTTTCTGCTCATGTGTTGTTGATTCATTGTAATGCCTCGCCATGAGCACCTTAGAAAACAACACATCTATGCTATGCAAAACTGAATAATTTTTTTTTAAAAGGAATAGAAATAACAAAGTAATGTTAACATATCTAAACACATCATTAGAACTAACGACTTGTCCTCTAAGATTCATGGTTGCATTACTTGACAAAACAATTAACATAATCTAACACACATCATGAATTAACATCAGTAGATCATTCTAAACGTATTGCATTAAATCAATAAACACTACATCTCCATAACATCAGATAAGTAATCATCAGGATCTAGTACATAGTTACAATTTCTCCCGACATAAGAATACAACATTACATCATTACATTATCATCTTCTGGATACATATGAATACATACATAATGATTCATCTGATACATAGGCTAGTACATGGGCATAATAACCATCTCTATAAATAGGTACAGGATCTGATGTCTGATACACAAGCTATATCCTCTTCGCACATGAACATCGGCAAGGAAAAGAAACCAATGGAATGAAAGCTCTTCCACTCGACCATGTGGAACCCTGAGGTCCACCCCCTGAGCTAGGAGTTAACATAAGGTCCCCACTACAACATACAGTCAGGTAGATAAAGAACTAACATGAACAAAGGATGACCAAACTCCAATACAACACGTGACAGATAACATAAACAACACAATACAACTTCCAGAGGCAACACACAACGAAAAGGGAGAGTACAACTAGGGAATGCTAGGTTACAGTAGGGAGGAGTGTCATCACATGGCTTGTCATGGGTTGTCCTGGTAAGCCTTCCTAGGCCTCGGCCCCCATCTTGGGTTGTCCTGGCAGCCTCTCCCGACTCCCAGCCCCCATACAACGCTCATGCAGAATCAACATACCTTTCATGAGGACAAGGTAGTTGATCTTGCCATTCCAGGCCTTCTCATCTCATCTCAAGCCTAAATGAGCACTTGAGCCATGAGTGAGGCATCCACTTATCTTGTTTAGTGTGCTTAACTACCCAACCCCCTAATTCATTATTTAGGTTATCATTGAGTTATCAAACTCCCACATGGGTTGTCCTGGACACCACTTTGGGCTCTGGCCCCCATTGAGAGCCACTCCCCTACCTGCATCTAGAAACCCTAACCATCAGCAAGACATATAGCATTATAACAATAATTATACATGAACTTTGCAAGGCATTTAGCATCTTGCAAACCAACTTAATCCCAAGGACAATTTCACAATACATTGTCCATATCTTCCAAGTGAGCAAATCATAAGCAAAACTCTCCTTTACAGATACCGATGTCTCCCCATCATCTAACCCAACACAACATCCCAAACAAATAAATAAATCATAACATCCATGAAGAACCTTTCTTCACATCATGATACATTCAGAAAATTTACATTCTTTCACAACACCATAACCAAATTTCTTATACATAATAAAAGGCGACATAGCTTCATTAACTCAAGACACTTATCAATACATTACATGAAGTCAAAACACAACAACCTTGGCCTTTGGAAATAAACCCTTGACAACTTACACTTTGACCATTTCATACAATTTCAATTCACACTAAACTAATTATCTAATACCTTTAAATTAAATTTCCAATACAATAATCATATACCTAATCCTTAACCCATTAATCTAAATTTCATCTTAACAAAATGAGGAAATCATATTAAAACTGATGTCAATTTAAATTAGATTGCAATTCCATTGTAGGAACGATTAAATTTTATGGTAGGATAATTTGTTGTTCATAAACATTTTGTGTCATATCATCGTTTTAAGACAAATGTAAAATGTGAATTAAATACTGTAATTAAGTTGAGTAATTCTTTTAGGTTAAACCATTGAAATTTATTTGGTCAAACCATTTGATTTGTCTATAGTTGAGAGGAATAAAATAAAGAAAAATTAGATGATCTGGATTCTATATTATTAATACAATTGTTGATCAAAAGATAAATGATGTGGTTAGAGAGTTGATGTAACTCGGTAATGATTTTATTACGAAGGTTGTCAATGAGAATTTGACATACAGGTGTAAAGTTAGGTGTATCTACATTGTATTGAGAAAGAGTTTTAGTATTGACCCTAGAATATTGTATGGAAATGAATGAATTAAGTTAATTTGATTAAGAGAAAATCTATGTGACCTTATACTAATGGTGGATGAAATCTAATTTAAATTGACATTGGTTTTAATATGATTTCCTCATTTTGTTAAGATGAAATTTAGATTAATGGGTTAAGGATTAGGTATATGATTATTGTATTGGAAATTTAATTTAAAGGTATTAGATAATTAGTTTAGTGTGAATTGAATTTGTATGAAACAGTCAAGTTGTCAAGGGTTCATTTCCAGAGGCCAAGGTTGTTGTGTTTTGACTTCATGTAATGTATTGATAAGTGTCTTGAGTTAATGAAGCTATGTCACCTTTTATTATGTATAAGGAATTTGGTTATGGTGTTGTGAAAGAATGTAAATTTTTTGAATGTATCATGATGTGAAGAAAGGTTCTTCATGGATGTTATGATTTATTTATTTGTTTGGGATGTTGTGTTGGGTTAGATGATGGGGAGACATCGGTATCTGTAAAGGAGAGTTTTGCTTATGATTTGCTCACTTGGAAGATATGGACAATGTATTGTGAAATTGTCCTTGGGATTAAGTTGGTTTGCAAGATGCTAAATACCTTGCAAAGTTCATGTATAATTATTGTTATAATGCTATATGTCTTGCTGATGGTTAGGGTTTCTAGATGCAGGTAGGGGAGTGGCTCTCAATGGGGGCCGGAGCCCAAAGTGGTGTCCAGGACAACCCATGTGGGAGTTTGATAACTCAATGATAACCTAAATAATGAATTAGGGGGTTGGGTAGTTAAGCACACTAAACAAGATAAGTGGATGCCTCACTCATGGCTCAAGTGCTCATTTAGGCTTGAGATGAGATGAGAAGGCCTGGAATGGCAAGATCAACTACCTTGTCCTCATGAAAGGTATGTTGATTCTGCATGAGCATTGTATGGGGGCTGGGAGTCGGGAGAGGCTGCCAGGACAACCCAAGATGGGGGCCGGGGCCTAGGAAGGCTTACTAGGACAACCCATGACAAGCCATGTGATGACACTCCTCCCTACTGTAGCCTAGCATTCCCTAGTTGTACTCTCCCCTTTCGTTATGTGTTGCCTCTGGAAGTTGTATTGTGTTGTTTATGTTATCTGTCATGTGTTGTATTGGAGTTTGGTCATCCTTTGTTCATGTTAGTTCTTTATCTACCTGACTGTATGTTGTAGTGGGGACCTTATGTTAACTCCTAGCTCGGGGGGTGGACCTCAGGGTTCCACATGGTCGAGTGGAAGAGCTTTCATTCCATTAGTTTTTTTTCCTTGCTGATGTTCATGTGCGAAGAGGATATAGCTTGTGTGTCAGACATTAGATCCTGTACCTATTTATGGAGATGGTTATTATGCCCATGTACTAGCCTATGTATCAGATGAATCATTATGTATGTATTCATATGTATCCAGAAGATGATAATGTAATGATGTAATGTTGTATTCTTATGTTGGGAGAAATTGTAACTATGTACTAGATCCTGATGATTACTTATTTGATGTTATGGAGATGTAATGTTTATTGATTTAATGCAATAGGTTTAGAATGATCTACTGATGTTAATTCATGATGTGTGTTAGATTATGTTAATTGTTTTGTCAAGTAATGCAACCATGAATCTTAGAGGACAAGTCGTTAGTTCTAATGATGTGTTTAGATATGTTAACATTACTTTGTTATTTCTATTCCTTTAAAAAAAAATATATTTTGTTTTGCATAGCATAGATGTGTTGTTCTCTAAGGTGCTCATGGCAAGGCATTACATTCATACTTTCATGGTTACATCATTAATCTGTTAATAAGTGGTAAAGAAGATTAATTGTAGCAAATGTTAAAAATTTGAGACAACTGATTCACCCCCCCTCAGTTGGCTGCCCAAATTTCAACATATTTATCGTCGCCTCAATTTTAGGGTTTTGAATCATACCTTGAATTTTAACCTTTTCATAGCAAGAGCTTCATTGTATTTTTTAGCACTAATTAATTTTACTTATATTAGATATCATCTAGGAAAACCTCTTTGTAGTTACAATTTTAACATAATGACTAAATTGCACCATTTCAATGCATTCCCTAAAATTCTTGGGATGACCTTGTTCAAATTCCATTGTTCTACTTCTAAAGTATCTAAATATAGGTGAAGCTAAGCTTACTAAAAAGATGATCAAAATAGTGAACAACTCTCTATTTACTATCAAAATTATATATTGATGTGGATGCATGTTGAGAAATTGATCACTAAGTATGTGTGTCACGTAGCTTTCACATAAAATAATTAAAAATACAAATTTTTGGTTTTGATTATGTAAAGAATGAAGTGAATTTTTTTCAAATTTGAATGAACAAACAAAAATATGAAAAAAACATCATTAAAATAAAATAAAAAAGAAATACATTATGGGTAAAAGCATGAAGTTGAGTCCACTTCTCATGGAAGTTTTAGACTTAGCTAAAAACCCAAAATTGGGCAAAACAAAATGGGATCCCGAGCCTAAATTCAAAACAGGATCGTGTTTCGTAGTGGGATCCTGAGCCTGGGATCATGAAACGGGATCCCATTTAGAATGGGATCTCATTCTATAAAAGTATTTAATTTTAAAAAAACTGCCTATGAGTTCATTTTCACTAGCAGCCAAGGCCTGGTGGGCACCCAAATAGAGTGGGTTCCCGACAATTTGGATATATAAACATATGGCACTTCAACAAATGTCATAGATGGATGATAATGTTTTCTCCACCTTTAAAAAAAATAAAATTACACTATAAACTATGACCCCACAGTCATATAGACAATTTCCTCATAACTCCATGATTTTGTTTTCTTTGGTTTTTTTAAATAAAATTTTGCAGTATAAATTATGACCATGTTAGAAATATACAATCATATAGACAATTTCTTATAACTCTATGAGATTATTTTCTCTTTTTTTAAAAAATAAAATTTTACAGTATAAATTGTGACCATGTTAGAAATATACAGTCATATAGACAATTCCCTCATAACCCTATGATATTGCTTTCTCTATTTTTTTAAAATGAAACTTTACAATATAAAAGAGGGTGGTGATTCTAAACTATGATTATGTTGGAAATATACAGTCATATAGACAATTTCATCATAACTCTATGATATTGTTTTTTCTTTTTTTTTAAAAATAAAGTTTTACAGTATAAATCATGGTGGTGATTATACAGTCATAGACAATTTCCTCATAAACCTATGATATATATTTATACAAATAGTAATCAGAAACCATATGTAAAAGAATCGACAATATGTAGTGCCCCTCCATTCTCACCGTGGATGTGCAATTTAATAATCATGGACTAAGTTTGACTCAGGTGTGGAATACATTCTCCATCGAGAGGTATAGAGCATGCTTGAAACTTACTAAATATGATGTTTATTTAAAGGAATAATTAATCAATTTGCATTGTTCTACTTATATATTTAAGAAAGATTCTTTATTTCTTTATTATATTTTGGGTACATGTTATTAAGTGGCAGGTGTTTTGCAAAGTGGGAATCTTGAATCATTATTTCTTTTCAGTTTCAAATCAAAGAAGGTTAATTTTAGTTAAGAATAGAAAGTGCGATAGTGGTATTTTAAAATACATTTTAAGGGGATTCTGCTCTAGCTCAGAATATGTTATTTAAGGGGGAAAATGTAGTTGGATTTCAGAGCCTCATCTTTGCTTCCACAATCGCATGCATGGCTACCTATGCACTGCCATCTAGTTTGGAACAACCATTTCATGAAGGAAATAATAATCTTTGTTCAGGATTTCATTTCAACACTAGAAAAATGTATCTGTTCAAAACTACAATTGGGTTCAAAACTTTCTTGGCATGGTATTTGTTTGAGATTAGGCAGGGATGGTGAAAGGGGGAGGCTTGGAGAACTCTATCAAGCAAGAGGTTACAATCTTCACTTGTATTTTGTTGCATTTATCTGAGCAAGAAAAGAAGTACAACTTTTGCATAAACTGGTATGATAGGAAAGAGTATTTTATTTTCTCAATCCTGGAATTTGATCATGCTTGTGAATATTTAGTAATTATCTGATTAGGAACTTCCTTGTCTATGCAAAATTTGTTTTTCAGGGTAATTGCAATGGATATATATGTTTCTTATCTTTTCTCTTATTGATTGGTAAATCATCTTTTTGTTCACAAAAATCTTCATGGGTGATTGATCCATTTCAAATCCATCCCATGCTAATTAAGATCTCTATAAAAAGTTTGAATTAGTAGAAATCTCTCTCTGTTGGATCCTCTTTTCCAAGGAAATTATATTCTTTTGGATTGGATCAAGTCGATTTCTTCTTTATTTTTCAAAGACTTCTTTTCAACTTGCTATAGACTATGCCCGGATTTTCACATCATTAAGTAAATGTCTTGAATCTAGAATTATCTTGCTGCCTTTGCCTTCTAAGCTGATTTCTCCAGCCTGGTAAAGATCTTCTCTGCCACTGGATGTGATCCGTCTCCTGCACAAGATGCATGTGCCATTTAATGGCCGATAACCCAACTAGATCCAGGAATCTTTTTTAATTCCTCTATCTTTAACCAATTCTCCTTGCTATTGAAAGCACACTGATATTTTCAACACAAATTTAACAGGTATTTCAATGAATGAGTTTAGATTGTCTTCATTATAGTAGCGCGGGCAAGGAGCTCAACCATGCATGCATAATATTCAACTTAAGGTGTAATACAATAAGGGTTAACCATGTGATTGAAGCATATACGGCTCTCATCAAGCCTCATTGCTAAACCTATAATGTGTATTTTCAATAATCATTGTAGTATGAACAACTCCCAGCTGCTAAACTGCATGGCTGCATGCATCCAAACCACAAGCAAAGCTTACAATGTTAGGTTATGTTCTGTGAGCTACTTTAGTCCAATGATTTTGAGAGCATCCTTGCAAAACTCATATCGTGCACATAATGTAAATCATTGCATTCCATGAGATGACATCTCTTTGACGCATTCTATCAAATAGTTTGTGTGCCTTGTCCGCGTTTCCACATTTTGCATGTATGTCTACACGAGCATTTTCTTCATTCCCTTATATTGGCACTTATCTCAATGCTAGTGTTATTAGAATATAAAAGGTTTGTATTCTTACCGTATTCCAGGGTTCATATTTTTCATAGGTAGAGAGATCATCTCTTATCAGTTAAATCTTAAAATCTATTTTTCTTTAAATCTGATGCAACTTAGAAATACTTATATGTTTGTTAAAGGTTCCTTTGATCAAGATTACTTTTTGATAATCTTATAGGAGAATTCTATCCTGTACATCATATATGGACATTGAGGTTTATTTTTATAATAGTTTCTAAATCCATATCTAGCAAGTAAATCTTTATAACTTGAGTTGATTGCTCTCTAATAGAATGTTGTAAGGGGAAGAAATGATAAGTTTTCACTTTGGTTCGAAAGTAAGTTTCTTGTTTTTAAGAAGGAATTAGAAATATAGCTTTGTCCTTTATTTAAGGCTAAATTAGAGTTACTAATAAAAGAGGTTGTTACGGATTTAGTCTTCTTGATTTTTGGACAGAAGTTATAAGTAAATATTTACTCTCATCATATTCTCTTTTAAACATTTAAAAAAGCTAAGACTTTATTAGGATTCTCTTTAAACTAAATATTTATGTTTTCTTTAGAACCTTAATATGATTATCCTCTTAAATTATTTCAGTCCATATATATCTTTATGAAAAGATATTATCTTGTTTTATTTTCTAGAAAAAAAATATCTCTTATTTATAGAAGGAATATTTAGGTATTAATGAATATGAATCTTGTTTATAATATAGTATAGGTTTGATATATTTATAATTCTCTATTAAATAGTATGTTGGTCTAGGACTGTAGGTATGCATAGAAAAGATAGTAATGAAATTCCCTTTTATTGTTGCTAGACTGGTAATGTGATAGTAGTGGGTTGTGCTTTCCTTGTCTTGGGCAGTATAGTAAAACCTTAATATCCTTGTTTTTATTGTATTTTATATATTTATCATTAGTGTTTCAAATGGTAGAAGTTTATTCCATATTTTGAACCATAATTTGAAATGTATTATATTCTTGATTAAATCAATTTATTGATAGTTAAAAGATATCTTAATCTGCATGTATTCTCATTATTCTTTGCTATGTATTAAAATAGTGTTTGAGCTTAATTAAACATTAGGTTATTTTTCATATCACTTAAGCTATTGGAAAAGACCATAGGAATGAAGGCATTTTAGATCTTATGAAATTTAGTGTTAAATGCTTTTGATAAGGAACCAAGTCTTTAGACCTCTTTTGGGTTTATTTATTGAGATTAATGCTTTTAATAGATAGTAATTACTTTGGTGAATTGTTATATATGGATTTTGCATTCATAATGAAGTTTTCAAATAAATATATTTGTTATCATGCTTGGTAGAACTTCAAATTCGATATGATTAATTATATCATTGTTATCATTTAACGATGGTTAGATAAATCCTTAACATTTAGGTTATGTTTATGTCTTGCATAGATGCGAAGATTAGTATAATATTTGAGTTTAAAAAAAATAGAGTCAATGATTTATTTATTATATGGGTAACTTATGATTAGTGCTAATATTGTTATCATTTCATACTTGGTGTTGCATGGTTTCCTTATCCTAGAGAGAGGATTAAGTTACTTTTAAGATTTTATTTGGGTTCGTTATTGTCATTTTTAGTTAATCTTTGGTGTAGGAAATATTTTCATACATGTAACTGATGGTAGAATTATATGATTACAACTTTGTCATATTTTAACATTAAATGATTTTGAATCTTTAAGTGGAAATGCTAAGAGTATGTCATTTTTTTGATATGAGGACGAACCTCCTCAATGTGTACGTATTAGGAAAATAGTTGGAAATATAACTAGGTCTTACATGAATGTTTTGTCTCTTGTGTATATATTTTACTTTGGACAAGGTTTAGTATCACATACTTGTTAAATTAATTTGTCTTCTTGTGTTTAATAGTGTGAGCTAGACTTCCTAATTTAGTTGAATCAAACATTGAGGGTTAATTTTGTTATTGATTCAAGGTAATTAAACCTTAGCTCATACTTGAATTGTAAAATTTCATGTGAATGTATATCTAAGTTTGAGAGGATGTCGATATCATGTGAATATTATCTTAGAGGTTTGATTTATGATACCATCTCGTGGTTACAAGTTCAAGTCCCTGAACTATGAAGTCTCTGCACTACGCATACGTAGGCAAGGCCATCATGAGCCCCCGAGACATTAGGTTGGCCCCTTAGGGCCTTAGGATTGTTGTTTTATGCAATTGATATGGTGTAATTAATAATCATGTAGAACTAATGTTTCTTTAGATGTGCACTTTGAGATCTATAAGCCATGCAGGACTCTGGAGCTAAGGAGGTACCTTTCCACTTGGCAAATAGATGACCATCTAGTAATATTGGTAAGTGTGTATAAATGTGTATAAATTTAATTGAAATGTTTGTATCTTACATTTCATATTCGATGAATGTCGATATACTTCGATTTTGACTTGAGGTTTACTAAGATAATTTTTGTAAATTGCTATCTTATCATCTTGTTGGTTTCATTATTGTTATTTTCTTTGGTAGGCATTACAAATTGTGCATGTGTGTATTCATTTGGTGCATATGGATTTAGAACAAACCATGGCTATTAGATAGATCATGTTAGTAATTAGTAATGTAGTCATGTAATTCAACATAATTTGAATGAGTTATGTATGTTGTGGAATATTGCTTAATTTCAATAATCCAGTCATGTTATCCCTAGAGATGTTAGTTAACTTCTTGTATCAAACTATGTTATAAATTGTCATCATTACTTCTATATAAAAATAATAATTCTCCACCTTTTTATTGCTTTAGTTGACTTATCTCTAGGGTTGCATGGCAGGGAATTACATTTGGTATCAGAGCCAAGTTGCAGCACTGGGATCTCTAGTTAACGTTGTCGCCCATGTTTAGTTATAGTAATTCCTTTTATGCATGTGATAGGAACTCTTGTGTTGGATATCATGCTTTAATCTAAACACCCAGCTTGATGTATTGGATAGATGATCATGATATTGACTTTCAACATCATGTGATATGTAGAAAAAAATAGAGTGAAATGAAATTGGAAAAGGGAAGTGGATAACATGTAATGTAATGATTTTGCAAAGGGAATCACATTGGTTACAGAAATAAATGTACTTATGGTAGTAATGAAATTGTGTATGCAAATGTAATCTTCCCATGTAAATGTGAGAAACTAGTAACTGTGCATTGGTTGAGTGTTGTGAATATCCCGTACTTGCTTTGTGTGCCTTGGGATGGTGATACTGGGTACCCATCCATGGGGAATATGTGTATTTTAGGTGTGGAAATTAACCATACCATTACATGTGTTTGTATGTTTGTTACCTGATTGAGGGCCAACCCATGTGTGGTTGAAAATATATATATAAGAGTAGCCAAAAGTTACATTCATATATTCTCTTCTTTTGGTTCTCTAGTCCCTCAATCCATGAAGGGGTAGTAACAACAACAAATTTCCTTGGGTAGAGTGTGTAGTGTATGTATATGACGACACAGAGCGGTCCCTCACTCAACTGAACTCGAGGAAAAGTACTCATTACTTCCCCTTATGATGGATCAGGGTACTTGATCCATATGTGCTAGCCTAATCCCCACAGTTCTTTGAAAGGAAGCAAGGTATGCGGAACACACTTCCTATGCTAATCTAATGAGGGAAGTAGAGTGCAAATTCAAATTAACTTTTCCAGTTACAACATTATTAACACAGTAAAAGATATATTGCAGCAATACACATACACACAGAAAGTAGACAGAAGAGAGAGAGATAAGATATACGTGGGGAAAACCCTTACGGGTGAAAAATCCCACTCCAAAACATAGCTCAAATGTATTACAGTAAACAATAATAGATTACAATATAGTTTCAGAGCCAATGCTCTTTCAGGAGTCTTCGAATGTCGAATCTAGAGATATTTTGGCAGCATAACAGTACTTGTACAAAAACTATCTATCTCCCATCCAAGCACCTATTTTTATAGAGTTTAAAAGGCAAATATGGAACCTTCTAGAGATGGGCATCCATCTTGGACTCATGCCTCAAAACCCACACCTAAGGACACTTGTCCAACATCCCATCCCAATGTGGGCACCTAGTCCCAAGATAGGTTATGACAGATGCTCTTACGCACCTTACAGTTGTCATAGAATCTGTCATAACTGATAGCACTTACAGCTGTAAGAGAATCTATCATACACTGACTAAAAATATCATATTCCTCTTACAACATGTCATAACCTCCCTTGAAATCCCAAAGATGCCTTTCTCTCGTGTAAAGATACTCATCGACACTTGTCATTAAATAAAAGTCATTTGAGGTTTTGGGGGCATTGCCCCCGAGCCCCCATGGGGGCGCTACCCCTCGACCCCGCCCTGTACTGCGATGGAGAGCATGCCAGGGGCGTTGCCCCTAGGACCCCGCAAGGGGCTCTGCCCCTTGACCCTGTCTTGGGGGCACTACCCCCAAACCCCCGTTAATTATTCAAGGGGGATACCGCGGCTGCCAAAGTCACCAAAAAATATCCTGCTACATGTACACAAGGTGTCGACTATGCCAACTCAACATGGGATAAATAAATACAACATTAGGAATTTGCAAAGGTTGAGATACCTTAATTCCCAACATTCTCCCACTTGTCAAAGACCTTATAAGGGCCAAAAGCAATGACAAGATTTAACTGCTAGGGGCCAAGAAGCCCATAGACTCCAAACACCATCTTAACTTCTCTGTGCCCACTGGTTTCGTCAATGCATCTGTAACATTCTTCAAAGTGTCTGCCTTCTCCAAATTCACCTTCCCATCCTCTACCATGTCTTGCATGAAGTGAAACTGTACATCAATATGCTTTGTTCTGGCATGTAAAGTTAGATTTTTTGCTAGGCAAATCGCACTCTGACTGTCATAATAGATCGTAATCTATCCTGCATCAACACCAATATCTGAACACAATCTCTTAAGACAAATGGATTCCTTGCAAGCATGAGTTGTTGCCATATACTCAGCTTTTCTCATGGACAAAGCAACCATAGGTTGTCGCTTCCTCATCCAACTAATAGCACCACCAAACATAGTGAATGATGGTGACTGGTTGTCATTGATGTCAAAAAGGTTGGTTGATGAGTCATCTTGCAAGAATGTTTCAGGGATGCAAAATGTTTGATAGAGTTGTGACTGATCTTGTGTAAAGACTTCATGAACAAATCCTCAAGGATGGTGTAGGATGTCTTCAAGTGGTAGAGATTTAATGCAGAGACAATGTATTGTTTGTTTCTTCTTTGAAATCCTTAATGTCTTATGATGATCACATCATGTGTGTCTTGCAGATGTAGAGAATGGACTTATACTCTTGGTCTTCACAGGTTTGGCCTTCTTGGTGCTTTAAAAGGTGATATGTTGATCATGATGCAAGGTTGGTTGACAAAGTAAGTTCAAAAGGTCTTATCAAGACTGCAGGTCATTTGAGGATCACTTGCACTATTGACATAGGTGATGGACTGATCGTTATCATTATCTTGATAATATGTGTTGATGTTTTTGATCTCATAGTTCAAAGTATTCTTGAGTTGTTGATCAAGACACATGCCAGCTAATTTGTTTTATGTCTTCATTGCTACATCCTTGCATTTGACATGACAAGGTTCTATCAGGAGATTTGCATCATAATGATATTCTTATGAAATCAAAGGTATGGTGTTGTTGGTAAGAGATCATTGATTTTGATATTATCTTGAAGATAATACTGTTATGCATATCATATTATTGTTGGCACTTCATGCCTACTGTGCTCCATGCCTATTGCCTATTGGTGCTCCTTGTTCTTAAGTCTTTTTTAAGGAGGTTGGTTGAAGGTTATGATTGAAGCCTTAAAAGATAATTATTATGCATACTCTAAGTATACCTTCTCTGCCTGTCTAATTGTGAATTGCACTTTATGTTTTAAACGAATGGTGACTTGGGATAGCAAGTTTATAACTTAAATATCACCGCTTGAAGGGGTCTTCAAACATGGTGCACACTGGCCCTCATGTCTAAGTATTACCGTTGGTAGTGGTCTCCACATGAAAGTAGATGGGCAGTAAAAGTCTTTCAAATGCCTTAAGAAGGAATGCTTTGTTTATTTCGAAGGAATGCTTTATTTTATAAAGCATGAGATGCAAATTAGTAGGCACTATTTATGCCTTATTTTTAAAAGCAAAAACAAGTCATTTGCAGCCCGATTTCCATAAAGGTGATTTATGCTTTAAAATAGCATCGGTCTTTTTTTTGGAGAGCATTAAAAATGGTTTATGAAATATAAGGGGAGCACGATTCTTTTATAAAGAAGAGGTGGAATTTGTTTTAAGTTATGAATATTTTTTAAGAACATTGAATATTCCAAGGGGAGCTTGATTCATGAAAAAGCATGGAAGTGTTTAGAGTTTTTAAAAAAAAGGCATCAAATATTATATGTAATGAGGAGGATGATGCCTTTTATAAAGTGGAGGATTTTTATGTATTGAATAAGTTTTAAAAAAATACTTTATCTCCTATTTGGTCAGCCCACAAATGCCATTATTCTAAAAAGTTTTTTTTTGGAATTTTTTTAAGGAGAGTTTTTTTTGGAAAGAGATTTTTGTGGAGATAAGTTTGTTTTTAAATTAGAAATTGTTTTTTTCTAATTTAACAACTCCAAGAGATGACATTAGAATTTTTGAGGAGATTTTTGTAAGGCAAATATTTATGGAAAATTGGAGATTATATTTTTGAGAAGATATATTATGAAACTTTTTTGTGGAGACTTTATTTCTTCATGCAGATGGACAAAGAAGATCAATTTTTTTTTTAAAGAAGATGTAGAGGAAGATGAAGGTTAAAAATGCAGGATATGAAGAGTCTTTGAAGTGCAAAGAGAATATGAAGTTTTTTTTTGGAAATTGTTTTTCAGAGATGAATTGATTTTATTGAAGATAAAATAAGATTGCAGGAATATACATTGGAGGAATATGAAAAGATTTTTCTTTGCAGGTGGAAGGACATTCAATTTGTATAAAATTGTTTTTCAGGTGCATTAATGGTAGGTCTTGTGAGATAGAGATTAAACATACAGATGATAAGTTTTTAGAGGTTGAATATGCAGTGTTGTTGAGTGGATCAGGATACAGGGTTGATTTTGAATATCTGAGTTTTGTATATGATTTGGGTTGATGAAAAGAATGGCCATTTGACAGACACATGTGAGAGAAGAAGTGTTTTGCATTGAAATAGAGAAACCCTTTGAGTTTTTAATTTGTTCTATATTAGGGGTTGGTGCTCCTTGAAGTTGGTGCTTCTAAACATTGTAACCAGTGAGGCAGTTTTGAGTGGTTTTTGTACCCAAGAAGGGTTTTCCACTCGTGAAAAGCATGTGTCATGTTTAATATTGTTTTCATCTATATGTGTGTATATTAGTGCTTTGCTTATTAAGTTTTGTTCACATCCTTCATTATTAATCTTGTGCACAAATCATTAATATATTCCTCTCTATTTGTTCTGTAAGAGAAATCTTGCAAAAAGTTGTAAAATATTTGAAAACTAATACAACACTGATTCACCCCCCCTCTCAGTGTTATCCTAGACTCCTACAGTGAACACATAGGCACTGGTGGATCTCCTGCTGTCAATGTCACCTGCCCAATCTGAATCCACAAATCCTCAAATACTAACAGAATGCAGAGGTCTTGTAAGATTACCATGATAGCATATGGAATACTCAGAAGTACCCCTCAAATATCTGAACACTCACTTAACTGCATCCCAATGTACCCATCCAGGATTAGCCATAAATTGACTAAGGACTCCCACTGCTTCGGCAATGTTTGGTCTTGTGCAGACCATAGCATACATCAAACTGCCAACAACACCAGCATAAGGTACTTTGCTCATGTCATCCACATCACTAGGAGATTTTGAACAATCATTAACAAACAACTTTGTCGCCAAAGAAATAGAAACACACAATGGTCTACAATCTGCCATGCTGAACCTATCCAACACAGTCTTCACATACTTACTCTGGCTTAACCAAAGTTTTCTATTAGTTCTGTCTCTTCTGATTTCCATTCCTAGAATGTACCTAGCTGCCCCTAAATATTTCATTTCAAACTGTGCTACCAACTAAGACTTAAAATCAGAAATAATATTCTTACCCTTCCCAATGAGCAACCTATCATCAATATATAATGCAACAATGAGAATACAATCACCATCAAACTTATAATATACACAGTGATCCAATTTCAATCTCACAAATCCAATTGACAACACAAAGGCATCAAACTTCAAGTACCACATCCTAGAAGACTTCTTCAAACCATATAGAGACTTTTTCAACTTGCAAACCAAATTTTCTTTACCTTTAACAATGTAATGCTTTGGCTGTGACATGTAGATTTCTTCCTCCAAATCACCATGAAGGAATGTTGTCTTCACATCCATCTGCTCCACCTCTAAGTCATAAGTTGTTGCAAGAGATAACAGGAATTGAATAAATTTTAGCTTTGCAATGGCAGAGAAAATTTCACCATAATCAATTCCCTCCACTTGTGAGTACCCTTCGCAACCAGTCCGGCCTTGTACTTTTCAACACTACCATCTGCACCAAATTTCTTCTTGAACACCCATTTGCATCCAACAGGTTTCCATCCTTCAGGCAAAGGCACCAAGTCCCATGTTTTATTCTTTTCCAAAGAAGCCATTTCATCTTCCATGGCCTTCTTCCAAGAACATGCATCTTTCATACCCATTGCCTTTGACACAGTTCTAGGTTCATCAGTGTTAGCAAGTAAAGCAAAAGCACAACTAGAATCAAGCAATGAATAACCAAACCTATCAGGTTGCTTTCTTGTTCATGTAGACCTCCTCAATGGCTGAGGTTGAGGTTCTGCTTCTTCTTTTGAGATTTAAGAGCTACTAGAGCTCTCCTCATCATCATGTCTCACAGGCTCTGTCTGTTTAGTCTTCTCAGGGGTAGAAGGAAACTGAACCGCATCCTCTTTCTTTTCTATCTGTTCTTACTGTAGAACAACAGAAGATGGTGTTAGCTCTCTGAAGATAACACTTCTGCTATACAACACCTTTTCAACCACAGGATCCCAAAGCTTGTATCCTTTCACACTGACACCATAGCCAATGAAGATACACTTAATAGCCTTGTTCTCCAATTTAGACCGTTTCTCCCTAGGCACATGTGCATATGCCTCACAACTAAAAACATGAAGATGTCTAACTGAAGGCTTCTTACCAGACCACACCTCCATAGGTGTTTTACCAACAAGAGCTGATGTAGGAGATCTATTTACCAGATAGCAAGCAGTGGCTACAACTTCAGCCCAAAAATTTTGTTTGAGGCTTGCTCCACTAAGCATACTCCTAGCCTTCTCCATCAGGGTCCTGTTCATCCTCTCTGCAACTCCATTTTGTTGTAGGGTATAAGGAGTTGTCTTATGTCTTTCAATCCCTTGCTCTTTACAAAACTTCTCAAACTCTGCTGAACAAAACTCACCACCCTTATCAGTTCTCAAACACTTAATCTTTTTACTAGTCTGATTCTGAACAAAATCTTTAAACTCTTTAAACTGACTAAAGACTTCAGTCTTGCTTTTGAGAAAATAAACCCATGTCCTACTGTAATCATCTATGAAAGATACAAAATATACAGATTTTGAAATTGAAGGAACATTAACAGGACCAAACACATCAGAATGAATTAGATGCAATACACCAGAAGACTTGTGAGAACTAGAGTAAAACTGAACATGGTTTTGCTTTCCATAAATGCAATGTTTGCAAAAGTCAAACTCAAGATTACAATCATTTAACCCCTCAACGAGGTTTTTATTTTTTAGGGTACACAAACCCTTCTCACCAATGTGGCCATATCTCAAATGCCTTAACATAGTCTTTTCAGCAGGAAGCTTAGCTTCCATAGCATGTGCACTACCATCAGAACTAGTTACAATAGATTTCTTCACTGCTTGTTCAGATGGTGGAGATGAAGTGACTGCAGCTCTTTTCTTTGAGTCATAAGAACTATTGCACTGTGAAGTGCATGCCTCCAACTGAAATAGAGTACCTCTCTGAGTACCCTTAGCAAGCGCCATAGATCCTCTAGTCATCTTGCATCCATCCTTCGAAAAGACAACTTGCACACCTACATCATTCAACATACTTATAGAAAGTAGGTTCCGTGCTAGGCCTGGGATGTGCATAACCCCAGTGATCCCCTTCACTCGTCCATTAGGGAATCAGATTGAGATTCTTCCACGACCAACAATCTTCAGATGAGAATCGTCACCCAGGTACCCTCTTCCACCATCGAACTCTTCATATTTTGTAAACTAGTCTCGATGCAAGGTCATGTGGAATGATGCACCAGAATCAATCAACCACACATCATCAAATGCATGAGTGGCTAGGGCTGTGATGAAGCCATCACCATCATCTTGTGACTTGTCAGAATCTGAATCAGGAGCTTTCTTCTTCTTTTTCTTCTCCTCTTTGCATTCCTTTCGGAAATGCCCAATTTTACCACAGTTCCAATAGAGAGCCTTAGACTTTCCAGGAGATTTGGATCTCCCACAGGATTTGGATGTATCCTTCTCATCTTTCTTTTCCTTCTTTTTCCCTTTCTCCTTGGGTCTTCCATGAACCGCAAGAGCCTCTTTGGCTGCCTTAGAAGACTTTCTCCGCATCTTTTCAGATAACAGCGAAGATACCACTTCATCCATTTTGAATGTGGATGTGGTGCTCCCAATAGCCATAACAAGATGATCCCATGAGTCTGAAAAAGAACAAAGCAAGGTCATACAATGATCCTTCTCCTCCATCTTCACACCAATGGATGTCAATTGTGCAACTAGCATGTTAAAAGCATTCAGGTGATCTTCAACCGATCCTCCATCCTCCATCCTCAGAGAAAACAACTTCTTTCTCAGAAAAAGTTTGTTCACCAGGGATTTAGCCTGATAAACATCACCCAACTTCTTCCAAAGGTCTTTTGTGATCTTCTCCTCATAGACATTCAATAGGATAGAATCAGCTAGACTGAGTCCTATGAGACCCTTAGCCTTCCGATCTTTGAGATCCCAATCTGCTTGTGACATTGCGGTTGGTTCTACATCGGATACAGTTTCCCATAGGTCACAATCAACAAGTAGGTCTTCCATCTTGAGTTTCCATAACTCGAAATTAGTGCCATTAAACTTCTCCACCTCGATTCTTCTGGATGTGCCTGCCATCTCTTTCCTGCAACAAGATTACAAAATACTCTACATAGGACTCCCACTCAAACTAAGATCAGCTCAAAAAACCCCTACCCAACAACTAGGACCAAAGGTGATCAAGCTCTGATACCAACTGAAAGGAAGAAAGGTACGTGGAACACACTTCCTATGCTAATCTAATGAGGGAAGTAGAGTGCAAATTCAAATTAACCTTTCCACTTACAACATTATTAACACAATAACAGAGATATTGCAGCAATACACATACACACAGAAAGTAGACAGAAGAGAGAGAGACAAGATATACGTGGGGAAAACCCTTATGGGTGAAAAACTCCACACTCCAAAACATAGCTCAAATGTATTACAGTAAACAATAACAGATTACAATATAGTTTCAGAGCCAATGCTCTTTCAGGAGTCTTCGAATGTCAAATCTGGAGATATTTTGGCAGCATAACAGTACTTGTACAAAAACTATCTATCTCCCATCCAAGCACCTATTTTTATAGAGTTTAAAAGGCAAATATGGAACCTTCTAGAGATGGGCATCCATCTTGGACTCATGCCTCAAAACCCATGCCTAAGGACACTTGTCCAACATCCCATCCCAATGTGGGCACCACCCAAGATAGGTTATGATAGATGCTCTTATGTACCTTACAGCTGTCATAGAATCTGTCATAACTAACATCACTTATAGTTGTAAGAGAATCTGTCATACACTGACTAAAAATATCATATTCCTCTTACAACATGTCATAACCTCCCAAGTGACCGCCCAAAGATGCCTTTCTCTCGTGCAAAGATACTCATCGACACTTGTCATTAAATAAAATTTGTTTGAGGTTTCAGGGGCGTTGTCCCTGCGCCCCCACAGGGGTGCTGCCCCTCGACCATACCCTGTACCACAACAGGGAGCACACCAGGGGTGCTGCCCTTGGGACCCCACAAGGGGCTCTGCCCCTTGACCCCATCTTGGGGGCATTGCCCCTAAACCCCCGTTAATTATTCAAGGGGGAAATCGTAGCTGCTAAAGTCACCAAAAATTATCCTGCTGCATGTACACAAGGTGCCGACTATGCCAACTCAACATGGGATAAATAAATACAACATTAGGAATTTGCAAAGGCTGAGACACCTTAATTCCCAACATTCTTGAGCATCTGGATGGTATTTCTTTGATGATCATCTACCTTGTCTTCACGAAAGGTATGATATGCCACATGAGTTGTCAGTTGGGGGCTAGGGTTCAGGACCTGCATGGACAACCCAACTAGAACTATGTGATGACATGTATCGCCACTTAGCGGCTAGGGTCTAGGACCTACATGGATAACCCAAGTGAGACCATGTGCCCCATGTATATTTTAAGGTCTAGCATGTGGAGAGAGGTTTGTTACCCATGCTAAGATAGATTCTGTATTTGCACATGTTCTGATATGATGCAATAGGTACGATGCCACACCTCACTGGTGTTTCGACATAGTGTTGGTGATGATGCCGTGTTGCTATTGGTAGCGAGCTGGGCTCGAGGACACGATGCCACGTGCTTAGACACATGAAGGTGCACTATGAGATTGTGTTATGATAGCCTACTTGTGTGATAAGCGTAATGGGGCCTCACACACTTGTAGAGGGATACTCATGTTTGCTTTCGACAGTGCTTGGGTTGGTTAGCATATGGGTATGTCCTAGCCATGTATACCTCTGGCTACGGCGAGTACCTGCATGTGCCTTTTCCACGAGGTGTCGCAATGTGGGGTGTGTTTTGTGTGTGCCTACTTCTGCAGAGCCATAGACACACTGCCATGCGGTATACAACCAGTACGTGCCTTCTCTGTTTGGCATATGACCATGCCGTGCTGAGATGTGATGCAAGATGTGGCCGAGGTGCACATTCCATGTAGGCAGCCAAGGAGTTCGAGGGCCACTTGGCTAGTCCATGCCACGTGATGATGCGATGTAGGGTGTAGCCGAGGAATACACTCTAAGCCATGTGGATGGCGTGATCATTCCACACCACATGAGGGCTACTACTATAGCCTGACGATGTTCCCTCCTTCCTCATTTGGTGGCTAGTATCTAGTCACACAGTGTTGTACAGTGCAATTTCAAAGAATATGGACTTTCTCTATGGTTATTGATGATTTTCTATTGATTGTGAAGGCCGACACTTTGTGATCTTGTTTGCAAGTAATCCTCGTGGTTACATTTGATTTAGTATTGAATATTGCGTGCACTTCTTGCCTTATTGTTGAAATTGAATTTTGTTTAAATCCTTCTTTATGACTTTGGTGGCTAAACTAGTTTATCCTTATTATTTTCAATGTTGGCCATGTGTCGTATTGTGATTCCTCTTCAAGGATGTATGAGGTGGACTTGGTGAGTGTATATGAGGAAGCAGACGTAGGGAACCTTGAGGATGGGGGTATGTGAGGCTATTATACAGCTAGGACCCACTACCCACCTATGTGTGATGACTATCTCTTGGAGGCTAACCACTTTATACAACAAGAGAGAGGTCATTATGGCTTGTTTGGATGGTCCCACCCTATGAGTGTGGCCTAATATCAACAAGTCACTAAGTGTGAGGTATGGATTATGTAAGATGGATTTTGGCTCTTAGCTCATGGATTATGTATTATGGATTAGTATGTTGCTTTCTATTATCTAGATGGACCCTTGTGTAGCCTTGTGATGTGATTTCTAGTGATGTGAATTTGTGTATATGTGAAGAATGTATGTTAAATCATGAATATAGTACTTATGAAATGATAAAATTGTGTTGGGATTTAGTGTGGTACAATAATTAAGGTGAAATGTCTTGTTTATAAATGATGGATATTTAATGGAAAAGGTGTGTTTACGTGTGAGAATATGTTGATATGTAGCATTTTGACCTATTGATTGCTTAACAACAAATTGGTAGAGGAATTACAATGGTGGTGTATTTGAAATTAAATACTTTATATGTTTATGATATGAGAATTTTTACCAGTAGTATTAAAAGGGTGCAATGTTTTCCTTGTCCTAAAACAAATTGATGGGTGTCAAAGTTAACATGTTAGAATTGTGGGTGATTTATGTATTATGAAATCATTTTAGAGATGCAAGTTTTGATGGTGTTACTATGTGACATTGAAAACTAAAAGGATAGATTATGTTTGAAATGGAGTATATAAGTTTATATTTTATAAATTCTTTCCATAGGCAAACCAGTCTATATTATTTCTATGAAATGAATTAGCTTTGATGTTGGTACTAACATGTTATGTTTTCACCCTAGTTTGTGACTTCTAGGAGGAAGTTGAGTTTTAGGGGGGAGGATGTAGTGCCCCTCCATTCTCATTGTGGATGTGCAGTTTATTGATCATGGACTAAGTCTGACTCATGTGTTGAATAGATTCTCCATCGAGAGGTATAGAACATGCTTGAAAATTACTAATTATGATATTTATTTAAAGGAATAATTAATCAATTTGCATTGTTCTACTTATATATTTAAGAAATATTCTTTATTTCATTATTATATTTTGGGTACATGTTATTAAGTGGTGGATGTTTTGCAAAGTGGGAATCTTGAATCATTATTCCTTTTCAATTTCAAATCAAAGAAGGTTAATTTTAGTTAAGAATAGAAAGTGTGATAGTGGTATTTTAAAATGAATTTTAAGGGGATTCTGCTCTAGCTCAAAAAATGTTATTAAAGGGGGAAAATGCAGTTGGATTTTAGAGCCTCATCTTTGTTTCCACAATCGCATGCATGGATACCTATGTATTGCCATCTAGTTTGGCACAACCATTTCATGAAGAAAATAATAATCTTTGTTTAGGATTTGATTTCAACACTAGAAGAATGTATCTGTTCAAAACTACAATTGGGTTCAAAACTTTCTTGGCATGGTCTTCATCTAAGATTGGGCAGGGATGGTGAAAGGGGGAGGCATGGAGAACTCTATCAAGCAGGAGGTTACAATCTTTACCTATATTTTGTTGCATTTATCTGAGGAAGAAAAGAGGTACAACTTTTGCACAAATTTGTATGATAGGAAAGTGTATTTTATTTTCCTAATCCTGGAATTTGATCATGCTTGTGAGTATTTAGTAATTATCTGATTAGGAACTTCCTTGTCTATGCAAAATTTGTTTTTCAGGATAATTGCAATGGATCTGTATGTTTCTTATCTTTACTCTTATTGATTGGTAAATCATCTTTTTGTTCACAAAAATCTTCATGGGTGATTGATCCTTTTCAAATCCATCCCATGCTGATTAAGATCTCTATAAAAAGTTTGAATTAGTAGAAATCTCTCTCTGTTGGATCCTCTTTTCCAAGGAAATTATATTCTTTTGGATTGGATCATGTCGATTTCACCTTTATTTTTCAAAGACAGCTTTTCAACTTGCTATAGACTATGCCTGGATTTTCACATCATTAAGTAAATGTCTTGAATCTAGAATTATCTTGCTTCCTTCACCTTCTGAGCTGATTTCTCCAACCTAGTAAAGATCTTCTCTATCGCTGGATGTGATCTATCTCCTACACAAGATGCATGTGCCATTTAATGGCTGATAACCCAACTAGATCTATAAATCTTTTTTAATTCCTCTATCTTTAACCAATTCTCCTTGCTATTGAAAGCACTTTGATATTTTTAGCACAAATTTAATAGGTATTTTAATGAATGAGTTTAGATTGTCTTCATTATAGTAGTGTAGGCAAGGAGTTCAACCATGCATGCATAATATTCAACTTAAGGTGTAATACAATAAGGGTTAACCATGTGATTGAAGCATATACTACTCTCATCAAGCCTCATTGCTAAACCCATTATGTGCATTTTTAGTAATCATTGTAGTATGAACAGCTCCCAGCTGCTAAACTAGATGGTTGCATGCACCCAGACCGCAAGCAAAGCTTACAATGTTAGGTTATGTTCTATACACTTCTTTAGTCAAATGATTTTGAGAGCATCCTTGAAAAACTCATATTGTGCACATATGATGGCACAACCTTGCCAGTCACTTATGAATTTGACTTAAACACAGAACTTCACTGCAGGAAAATGACAGGAGACAGAAATAAAGTAACAGGAGAAATGCAACAGAGATATGTTTTATTTTATTACTATAGTTGTTCATTACAAAAATATGTATCGGCCATCTACAATTGGCCTCACCATAGCATAGATACAAACACAACCCAAAACTTAGAGAAAACTCAAACTCCTATTCTGCAATAGTTAGCCTTTTGTACCCCACGATCGGCCTTCCTCCCACTCTCCTACTTGCCAATCTTCATTCGGCCTCTAAATCAAGTCATCCCCCCAACCGAATGGAATCTTCTAGAAGAAGTTAGAAACAAAAAAATCAAATCTCCTTGCACATCATCGCTAGAATAAAGATTATCCCATAAAGAAATGGTAGAATGCCATACATGCAGTGAATGGAGTCGTCGCGGCCAGGAATAGAACCCCATGATCTTACCATGCAAGTCTACATAGATTAATGAATGGCACACCATGCTAACCATCAACAAATAGAGAAAAAATGTAGCGCTAAGGAAAGAAACGATGCCCAGGTACTGCAGAGGAAATGTAACGGTCGCTGCCATATAGAAGAATAAAGTAGAGTGCACAAACGCCATCTCCAACCAAGAAAAGAAATGTTTGAGATGTTTCTAAACTTAGTCGAACCACAAAAAGAAGCTCATCTAATCTTTATTGCTTTTGCTAACTGGAGTTTTTGCACAAAGCACGATCTGAGGCCTTAAGATTCTGATATTTGGAAGGAATCACCAGCCATGACCACATCAAAGATAGAAAAATTAGAAAATGGTAAAGGAGAAGGCGACAAGAGGAAAGTAACCCAAGACAAAAGACCTCTTGACCAACTGGTGATAGGAGTGACAGGAACCCAGCAAAACACCTACAAAATCCAAAATTGAGAGGGATTAGATGCCCCTGCATCAAACTCCTGGGCAGAAAGAGATCATGAGCTCCAGCTCATGAGATCTTCAACTGATTGACCCATCTTTTTGATATCATCCTTAGTAAGCCATGATGCATCTTCAATAGGATGATTGCACCACTTGACAAGATACTTGTAATATTCTTTCTTGGGGGTCTTCTTTAGCACTTGTTGATCAAGAATGCATTCTATTTGTTTTGGAACATTGGCTGTCCCAACTTGTTCTTCTTGAGATGAATCAGCTACTTCAACTTCTTCAACTTCTGTATCTCCTTGATATGGATATAAATCTACAACATTGAAAATGGGAGATATATTCAACTCTTCAGGTAGTGATATCTCATAAGCATTGGCTGAAAACTTCCTTAGTACTTTGCAAAGACCAATCTTTTTCATCTGTAGGTTATTGTATGTCCCTGTAGGAAATCTTTCCTTTCAGAGATGTGCTAACACAAGGTCTCTAACTTGAAATTCTAGCTCTCTTCTCTTCAAATCAGCATGCCTCTTATACTGCAAATTGCTATCTTCAATATTATTCTTCACCTTCTCTTGAATGTCATGAATGACTTGAGAAAACTCTTCCCCATCTGCACTTCTTTTCTCCATTCTAGCAAGATCACGAAGCTCAAACACACCTCTTGGATGCATACCATAAACAACATAAAAAGGACTGAAACCTGTACTTTTATTTGGGGAATCAATATAAGCAAATTCAGCTTGGGCTAACATAAGATCCCAATTTCTAGTTGACTTACCAACAAGACATCTCAACAAATTTCCAAGGTTTCTATTGACAACCTCGGTCTGTCCATCCATTTGAGGATGATATTTCAAACTGAAACTTAGATTTGTGCCCAACTTCCTCCATAGAGTCCTCCAGAAATGACCCACAAACTTTGTATCCTTGTCAGAAACATTACTTCTTGGAACCCCATGCAGCCTTACAACTTCTTTAAAGAATAAATTTGCAATGTTAGTTGCATCACTAGTCTTCTTACATGGTATTATTGTCCCATTTTCCTCTGTCTAGAGTTAAATAGTTCACCTTGTATATTCCTTGAATATCCTTTAGAAAATGACCCTACAAGGCTTAAATCCTTCAAATACTCATGTTGTGCCTTGCAAAAAAATTCCAAAAATACCATCTTGAGAATCCTTGCAGAAAACCCAGAAAAACCCAGAAATCTTTTGTCTCAAATTGTTTTCTATCGCAAAGATTTCTTAGTTTTATACTTAGCCATTTTTCATGTATATGATGATGATGTCATCCTTGTTTTGGGGTTTTTTTTATCATTTGGTCGATTTGCATCTCATATACATTTTTGCTTGTATCTTGGTAATATACAAAGAAATGTACATCGGGTCCTTTGTATGTATTGTTGTATGTACAAGCATATACAAAGGCCATATACAAAGGTGAATGTACATTGCTGATGAAGATACAATGCAAAGATACAAGTGTCATCAACCAGACCTAGTCTATCAGTGGCCAAGCTAAGGATCTCCCTAACAGCTGATGCATGCAAACATACAAAGGGAGAGATGCAATTGGTGGGGTTCGCTGAATATCAAAGGTGATTGTATCTCATATACAAGTCGCATTGTGCATGCGATATACAAGGCAATGATACAAAGGAAAGATGCAAAGTCTATACACAAGCAAGGGATAAAAAGCCTGGGGCCCACCAATTGTATGAATATGTGATTGTATTTTGGCACATACAAATGCATAGACAAGGGCATATACATTCCTGATATGCAAGTCCCGAGCCTGAAATGAATATGCATTATGGTCGATAAAGGTTTGTATGTAGTTTTCCTTTGTATATTTTGCATTGTATATGCGATATACAAAGGTCAGGTACAAAGGCAATATACAAAGCGGATCTGACTGGAAAATGAAAATTGGCAGATACAGAGCTGAGGTCCACAGTTTGTATGTTAAGTGCATTGTATATGCCAAAATGCAAAGAAGAAAAGATACAAGGGCTGGACCTATTCTAAAGTTTCATTCTAGTTGATAATCCCCTGAGTTCTGCATTGTATGCATGGTCAATTGTATCTTAGATACAAGCATATACAAAGGCACATGCAAAGGGATTTTCGACATGACAATGACCATTGGCGGCTTAACTCAAAGTTTCTCCGATGGCCAATAAGGAGGATGTGAATGCTTAGCGATTGGTCCCAGGTTTGACTCAACGGCAAATCAAATAGTGCCACATGTCAAAACTAATCCAAAGGCCGATTCAAATGCAGCGGATAAGGGAGATTCAAAAGGTAAAGTAGGGGCCTGTTTTTGTATGTAGCTGTTGTATTTTATGTGCAAATGCATATACAAATGAATGATACAAAGGTGATTTTCAAAGGCCGTTTAAAATGCAGAAAAGCAAAGGCACATACAATGAACATTTCGGCAGGACTTTGCATATCGGTGACTCAGTTGGAGATCACCTCAATGACCTGATACATACAAAACAATTTGCATGTGCAAAGGAAGATTCAAAGGGTTATTCAGATGGCAATACAAGTGTAGATATGCAAAGCAATATGCAGATACAAGGCGTAGTTGACCATATCTTTGACCGCGGATATCTCCCCCATTCTGGCGAATTTCAACATGCTTCAAATGGCAAATATGCTTATTTTTGCCTCCTCTTTCATCTGGCGGGCTTTGAGCAAGATATTTTCACTTTCAAAATTTGATGCACATCTTGCAGGTTTGATCGACTAGACGTTTCAGCGACCATTTTTGCATATGCAAATACAGATATTTGTTGCATTTATGGGTGCAGGTTGATGATTCAACACCTCACATTGAAGATTCAAAATATCTTCTATTTGCCTCTGCTCTAGATATTTTTATTCTATAACTTCTTGTAGATGGACGTCCCTTCAGATGTAGATATTTTCTTAACTCAGCCCATGGGGTGAATTTATTGTAGCCGACTTAGGTCAAGTTGTAAATGCTATATATGCATAGAAATGAGATGTAAAAAGGGTTGGAAATTTTTAGCATTCTATTTTTCTGTTTCCAAACAGAACTTTCCTCTATTGTAACTATGCCTTCTTATTGAATATATGCAAGTTATTTTTACCTCTTTGACTGATTTTTAGTTTAGTGTGAATCTGCATATGATTGTCTGTGAACATTTTTGTTCTTCTCAACCATTTTGTTTCTCACCTCTGCTAGAATCATATGAATCTATGTATGTTTACTTGTTGTATCTGGTTGTGTTGTGCATTTTCTCAGTTCTGTGAGGGTTCTTTTATTCAACTTGGTGAATCACCCTTACTTTCAAGTTTTTCTAGTTTTATCTTTCATTTTAAAACCATTCCTTCTCCCTTTTCCTCTGCAAATTTAGTAGATTTTAGGTGATAACCAGTTAAGGAAGCCAGCCTTCTCCAGAGGTTCTTTCCAAACATAAGTGACCCATAGACCTTGGAAAGATCCCATATTTCTCTAGATTGCTAAAGTTTTACAACTGCAGCAAGGGTGCAAGTCTGAGAGACAACAGTTTTTGGCATGCCCAGTGGGACTTTACAAATATTTTGCTGGTTATGATATGCTACCAGCATTATCAATCTTTTAAGAGGCAATTTTCTGCATATCTGGCGACTCATACTGGGGAAGAACAAGTAGATCAGTGTTGTCACTCATTTTATGAGAAAAATTCAAACTTGGAGTTCGAGTTCATTTGATTATTTGCAGCTGTCTCCGCTTAGAAGACAGAGTAGAGCTGTGGTAAGGACTCCAATTTCTAAAAGAATACAATCAACTCCACTAAGTTTCAGGCCAGTAGTACCTTTAGTTCCTATACCGGTTCAACTGAACCTACCTATAGCTATTCCAATGGCAAGAAATTAGCCATTTGTGGCTTTTGATGGGGGGAACCCATTGAATTTGACGGTGCATGACAATATACCCATGGCAACTTTGAAGAGCCTACCCTATTTCACAGGGGAGGATCAAACTGCCCCAATTGAGCACATTAGAGACGTAGCTTCTCTATGTGGAGTTCATCATGTAACTCAAGAAAATGTAGCCATTAGGCTGCTGGCTGCCTCATTTAAAGGAAAAGCATTACAATGGTTTAGGAGTTTACCAGTGCAAACCATTGGAACTTGGGATGATCTGGGCGATAAGTTAAACAAACAATTTCAAGATAAGTCAGATAACTTATCGCTAGTTGAACAGATGACTACAATAAAGAGAGCTCCCCAGGAGCAAATGATAGATTTCAACTTCTGATTTCAGAAGACATGGGGCAGAATTCCTACCATGGTAAGGCCTCCATCAAAATATGCATTCTTGTATTTTTTGAAAGCTTTAAATAGTGATATTTCAGTAATGATTCAATCGTTGAGAGGTACAAGTTTACCTGATGCATATGAATAGCTATTAGAGTAGAAAATGACCTGATTCAGGCTGGGAAGATAGCACCTAGACCACCAATGCCCATTTTCCCCGAGATTCAAACTTTAATGCCTTTGCTGATCTCATATTTTACTCCTTTACCTGCTGTAGCAGCATTACCAAATACTGCCAATTCTGAAATTACTGTTTCTAGCTCTCACAATAGTTAAAAGAGATAAAAAATAGCCAATAGAAAATAGAGAATATCTTGCAAACTTTTGGGAATGAGCTGGTAAACATCAAAAAGCAGCAATCCCAGAATAGACAACCTTATCAACAACACATTCAAGGCCAAAATTAGCCTTATCAAGGGCAAAACCAACCATATCAAGCTAATAGGCCTCCATATCAAAGTAGTTACCAGGGTACCAGGTAGAATGTGAACCAGAGGCCTTTCCAGCCTTACAATCCTGTGCCCATTAATGCAGTTAGGGACCTTGTCCCTATTTAGAATAATCTTGCAGCTGAGTATGAATGGTTTTTTCCATGCAATCAGCCACACAGTCAGGTAGCCTGTTCAAATGGAGTGATAAATCAGGCTTTAATGGTACAAAATGTTGTAGTTTCACAGCCAAACACACCTAATGATGGGACTAAATAGCAACGAGAATAGCCTCAGAATGATACTGCCTTCATAAATTGGTAGGGAGATGAATTCTGTGTGTAAACAGAGATGATACTTTAGTTGCAGCAAATACCAGAGCTAAAAAGAGGGGTTATGAGATAGATCAAGCAGCAAATAAAGGAAAAGGAGCTACTGATCCTTCTACATCCCAGATTCCCCATATTTTGCAAAGGAATGCTCAAGCAACTGCCAGAGAGCAGCCTCATTTGTAGGCTGATATTGCTGTTGCAAAGTCACACCAGAAGGTAAATGTTACTCCACCTTTCAATATCATTGAAAATATGAAGAAGATGAATGTGACAATATCTATGTGGGATTCCTTATCGATCTCAGGTCAAAAGGATATGTTGCAATATGCTTTGTCTGATTTAAAAGTGTCAAATGATGCAACTGTTGACCTAGCTAGGGCTATGCTTACCAATTGACCCCAGGATAACAGTAAGCAGCCAATTAAGAGTGCTAAACCACTTCCATTTTTTGTGTCTTTAATAATTGGAGACAAGTTAGTACATAACTGCATGGTGGATAGTGGTGTAAGTAGTTTTGTAATACCTAAACAGATTGCAGACCAATTAGGATTGAAATACCAGCCCCTTGAGAAGGGTGTGCTTCGGCTAGATGGCATAGTTGTTAACACCGTGGGTGTGATGAAAGATCTAGGTCTCACTCTACATACCTGTTCGAATGTTTCCATTTCTCTAGAGGTGTTCATCATAGATTTACCTCCTCATTTTGCTATGTGTTTGTCACGAGAGTTCACGGCCAAGATAGGAGGGTATTTATCCTCAGACTGGTCCCACATGTTCTTTAGGACTCGATATGGCACAAAAGTGACCATAAAATCCGAATTGCTTGCCAAATATCACATAGAGCCTTATGTCCCAAGTGCTGTTAATGCAAGTTACATTATTTCTGATGATCTTGAGCTTGTTGCTGCTCAAGAACTGCAAGATGAAAGTATACTAGAAGTGTTGTTAAAAGATTGGGCCTTGGAAAATATTGTTGATGATCCTGAGGCACACATCCAAGAAACTGGTATGGGGGTTTACATACTGCATGAGCCTAAAACAAAAATTCCAAACCTGGTAAAGAATGTAGAATAGCAGATAGAACAAGATGAAGTATGGAGAATGTACTTTGATGGCTCTAGGAATAGGAATGGATTTGGTGGTGGTGCAATGCTTATATCTCCACAAGGTGACATATATTTTTCTGCTTTTTGTTTTTCTTTTTCATGTACAAATAGCACTACTGAGTATGAAGGGTTGATTCAAGGTTTGCAGTGGGCAAGAAAGAGGAAAATTGGTTGTCTGCAGGTGTATGGGGACAATGAACTCATTGTAAATCAGGTCAGGGGACTACACGTCACAAAGAATGATGTTTTGAAATGCTATAAACATAGGGTATGAGATATGATTGAGGAGTTTGACGCTTTCAATCTAATCTCTATTCCAAGAAATCAGAATTACCATGTAGATAGGTTAGCTGCGATTGGGACTCAGTTTGATATTCCCAGTGATATTCAAAGAGAGAAGGTACAGTCTCATGTGAAAATAGTTTCTAGGCCCTCTATCCCTGACAATAACATTCATTGGTAGGTTTTTGAGAGTGATGAATAGGTTCTGTGTTTCCTGTTAGAAGAGGATGAGTTCTTTGTGGTTAATTAGAACAAACTCAAATAGCAATATGATGATGATCAAGTTGTTTAGTTAAGGACTAATAAGCTGCCTAGAGGATTGGTAACCTTGGAATCCATTTTTGGTACTGATGATCAGCTGAAGAATTTCAAGGCCTGTATGCAGGTCAAAGAGGAACATTATGAGGAGATGGAAATTTTTAAAGGTAAGCTTCTCAAAATTGGTAAAATCTGTTCACCTGAGGATAAGAAAGCTTTTATTGATCTTTGCCAAGAATTTGAAGATGTGTTTTCTTGGGATTACTCAGACCTAAAAGGATTTGACCCTCATATTGCCCAACATACTATAGAATTAGAGCCAAGTACAAAACCTATGAGGCAGAAACAAAGACCTTTAAATCCAAAACTTGAGCCTCTAATGATTAAAGAATTAACCAAGCTGATCGAGGGAAACATCATTTTTCTAATCAAGCATACTTCTTGGGTCTCTAATCTTGTTCCTGTGAGGAAGAATAATGGAGAGATTAGGTTGTGCGTTGATTTTAGAGACCTCAATAGAGCCTCCCTAAAAGATCACTACCCGCTGCCCTCAATGGAGCAAATTCTGCAAGTAGTGGCTGGTTCAGAAAGATTCTCCTTACTTGATGGATTTTTTGGTTATAATCAAGTATTAGTTAAGGAGGAAGATCAGTTTAAAACTGCTTTTACCACCAAATGGGGCACCATGGCCTACAAAAGGATGCCTTTTGGTCTGTCAAATGCTGGCTCTACTTTTCAGAGAGTTATGGATATGGCTTTTAAGGGTTTTCTTTATAAATTGGTACTTGTATACCTAGATGACATCACAATTTTCTCTAAGGATGCAACTAAACACTTATTCCACTTGAGGCAAGTATTTGAGAGATGTAAAGAGTTTGGGATATCTTTCAATCCCAAGAAAAGTATTTTTGTTGTGCATGAAGGCAAGCTTTTAGGACACATTGTGTCAAAAGAGGGAGTTACCATTGATACAGAAAGAGTAAGGGCTATTTTGGAGCTACCTTTACCTAGTCACAAGAAAGGGCTGAAAATTTTTATTGGCATAATTAATTTTCTACGAAGATTTATACCTGACATTGCAAATTTATTGAAGCCATTAACCTCTATGCTAACGAAAAACACAATTTTTAGTTGGACAAAAGAGGTCAAACTCAGCTTTGAGTCCATAAAAGAAGCATTAACAACTGCACTAACTTTGGTAAATCCCAATTTCTCCAAAGATTTTATTTTGTATGCTTATGGCGGTCTAGATACTATTTCTGTAATTCTGGTACAACAACAAAGTGAAGGCTTTGAGCAGCTAATCGCTTTCTTTAGTCAAGGACTGGAAGAGTATGAACATCGATATAGTTTCATTGAAAAGCATGTCCTTGCAGTGGTAAGAAGTCTCAAGAAGTTTAGACATCTTATTTCTAACACTAAGGTACATTTGATGGTTTCTCACCTTAGCATAAAGGATTTCCTATTGGGAAAGGATGTTAATGAGAAAAAGGCTGGTTGGATTACCAAAGTCATGGAATATGATGTAGATATCAAGATAACCAAGCTTATCAAAGGTATAGGACTCAGTGAACAGCTTGCTACTAGCTCTAAAAATGAAACAGATAAAGAAGGAGAGGTGCTTCTGATCATTGAAGATGAACATCACGATGATACAGCAGCATTGGGCACATGTTGGGTTAATGACATGACTCATTTTTTGCAAACTGGTGAATGTCTAGCAGGTTTAGATAGAACCAAGAGAAGATATTTTAGACTGCAGTCTATTCCATATGTTTTAATAAATGATATCCTTTTCAAAAAAGATTTTAATGGTGTGTTGTTAAGATGCCTTAACAATAATCAAACTGACAAGGTACTTCATGAGTTTCATGATCGAATAGCAGGGGGTCATTTTGCCCCAAGGACTATTGCTTGGAAAATAATGAGAGCTAGATATTATTGGCCCAGCTTATTCAAGGATGCCCATGTATGGGCCAGAAATTGTGTAAAATGTGCCATTTTTGTAGGCAAAGAAAGGCTGCCAGCTTTACCTCTACAGCCAATTCAAGTAGAGCAGCCCTTCATGAGATGGGGTATTGATTTTATAGGTCCCATTAACCCACCATCAAGTGCAGGCCATAGGTGGGTACTTACAGCAATAGACTATTTCACAAGGTGGACTAAAGCAGTGGCTCTGAAGGAATCCAACGAGAATGTTGTTTTGAACTTTTTTCATGATTTGGTATCTAGATTTGGAGTACCTGAGTCAATCATCTCAGACAATGCTTTAGCCTTTGTTGGATTTAAGATAACTGACTGGGCTGTGAAGAATGGGGTCTATCTAAACATTTCATCAAATTATTACCCACAAGGTAATGGTTTGGCTGAATCTACAAATAAGAACCTCATAAGGATTATCAAAAGATCAATGGAGGACAACCAGAGGACTTGACACACTAATCTAAAATCTACCTTATGGGCAGATAGAATAACTCCCAAGAGGTCTATTGGAAACTCCCCATATGTGTTAGTTTATGGAAAAGAGGCAAGATTGCCTGTGTTTGTGGAGCTGCTAGCACTGGATATCATGAATTAGCTGGAGATGTTTGAAGAAGAAGATCCCATGGCTGTCAGATATGCTCAACTTATGGAGCTTGAAGAGATCAGAGATAAAGCTATGAAAGCTATGGAGTATCATCAACTTCAGACAAAGAACTTTTGATAGGAAAGCCACTCCCAAATTTTTTTAGGGAAGGTGATATGGTACTCAAATGGGATGAGTTGAAAAGTAGGCAAGGAAAACACTACAAGTTTGACAGCATGTGGAGTGGCCCATTTATCATTACTAAATGCAAGGAGCACAATGCATTACAGTTATCAAACATTGATGGAGAAAATTTTCCTATCCCAGTTAATGGGATACACCTAAAGAGATGTTTTGAGGTATGACTTACCTTGTAAATCAGTAGATTAGGTTTCTTGCTTTCAATAAGTGCTGTTGCACAATAGTTTAGATCCCTTTTTATTTCCCTAAGTGCTGCCTAGCACAGTTCATGAGTGGCTTTCAGCATTTTGTTTTGGTTTTAGCCTTCTAGGTGTTCTTCATTGTTGATATGTTGAGTTACTAGGGTCTGGTTTGTTTGTTAAAGGCTTATTTTTAAATCTTTGTGTGACTCCATGCCCAATGGATGTTAAAGGCCACTGGTCTATTTGTTTAGCAACAAACATCCCATAGAAGTCACCAAAATGTTGTCCTATTTTCCTCTGTCCAGAGTTAAATAGTTCACCTTATATATTCCTTGAATATCCTTTAGAAAATGACCCTACAAGGCTTAAATCCTTCAAATACTCATGCTGTACCTTCCAAAAAATTCTCAAAAATCCCACCTTGAGAATCCTTGCAGAAAACCCAGAAAAACCCAGAAATCTTTTGTCTCCAATTGTTTTCTATCATAGAGATTTCTCAGTTTTATACTTAGCCATTTTTCATGTATATGATGATGACGTCATCCTTGTTTTGGGGTTTTTTTATCATTTGGTTGATTTGTATCTCAGATACATTTTTGCTTGTATCTTGGTAATATACAAAGAAATGTACATTGGGTCCTTTATATGTATTGTTGTATGTACAAGCATATACAAAGGCCATATACAAAGGTGAATGTACATTGGCCGATGAAGATACAATGAAAAGATACAAGTGTCATCGGCCAGACCTAGTCTATCGCTGGCCAAGCTAAGGATCTCCCTGACAGCCGATGCATGCAAACATACAAAGGGAGAGATGCAATTGGTGGGGTCTGTTGAATATCAAAGGTGATTGTATCTCATATACAAGTCGCATTGTGTATGTGATATACAAGGCAATGATACAAAGGAAAGATGCAAAGTCTATACACAAGCTAGGGATACAAAGCCTAGGGCCCACCAATTGTATGAATATGCAATTGTATTTTGGCACATACAAACGCATATACAAGGGCATATACTTTCCTGATATACAAGTCCCGAGCCCAAAAGGAATATGCCTTCTGGTCGATAAAGGTTTGTATGCAATTTTCCTTTGTATATTTCGCATTGTATATGTGATATACAAAGGTCAGGTACAAAGGCAATATACAAAGCGAACCCGATTGGAAAATGAAAATTGGCAAATATAGAGCTGAGGTCCGCAGTTTGTATGTTAAGTGCATTGTATATGCCAAAATGCAAAGAAGAAAAGATACAAGGGCCGGACCTGTTCTAAAGTTTCATTCTAGTTGATAATCTCCTGAGTTCTGCATTGTATGCATGGTCGATTATATCTCAGATACAAGCATATACAAAGGCACATGCAAGGGGATTTTTAGCATGACAATGACCATCGGTGGCTCAACTCAAATTTTCTCTGACGACCAATAAGGATGTGAATGCTTAGCAATTGGTCCTAGGTTTGACTCAACGATAAATCAAATAGTGCCACGTGTTAAAACTAATCCAAAGGCTGATTCAAATGCAGCGGATGAGGGAGATTCAAAAGGTAAAGTAGGGGCCTATTTTTGTATGTAGCCGTTGTATTGTATGTGCAAATGCATATACAAATGAATGGTACAAAGGTGATTTTCAAAGGCCGTTTAAAATGCAGAAAAGCAAAGGCACATACAATGAACATTTCGGCAGGACTTTGCATATCGGTAACTCAGCTGGAGATCACCCTGATAACCCGATATATACAAAGCAGTTTGCATGTGCATAGGTAGATTCAAAGGGTTATTCAGATGGCGATACAAGTGCAAATATGCAAAGCGATATGCAGATACAAGACGTAGTTGACCATATCTTTGACCACCGATATCTCCCTCATTCTGGCAAATTTCAACATGCTTCAAAAGGCAAATATGCTTGTTTTTGCATCCTCTTTCATCTGGCAGGCTTTGAGCAGGATATTTTTGCTTTCAAAATTTGATGCACATCTTGCAGGTCTGATCGACTGGATGTTTTAGCGACCATTTTTGCATATGTAAATGCAGATATTTGTTGCATTTATGGGTGCAGGTTGATGATTCAACACCTCACATTGAAGATTCAAAATATCTTCTATTTGCCTCTACTCCAGATATTTTTATTCCATAACTTCTTGCAGATGGATGTCCCTTCAGATGCATATATTTTCCTGACTCAGCCCATGGGGCAAATTTATTGTAGCTAACTTAGATCAAGTTGTAAATGCTATATATGCATAGAAATGAGATGTAAAAAGGGTTGGAAATTTTTAGCATTCTGTCTTTCTATTTCCAAATAGAACTTTTCTCTATTGTAACTATGCCTTCTTATTGAATATATGCAAGTTATTTTTACCTCTTTGACTGATTTTTAGTTTAGTGTGAATCTGCATATGATTTTCTGTGAACATTTTTGTTCCTCTTAACCATTTTGTTTCTCACCTCTGCTAGAATCATTTGAATCTGTGTATGTCTACTTGTTGTATCTGGTTGTGTTATGCATTTTCTTAGTTCTGTGAGGGTTCTTTTATTCAACTTGGTGAATCACCCTTACTTTCAAGTTTTTCTAGTTTTATCTTTCATTTTAAAAGCATTCCTTCTCCCTTTTCCTCTACAAATTCAATAGATTTTAGGTGATAACCAGTTAAGGAAGCTAGCCTTCTCTGGAGGTTCTTTCCAAACATAGGTGACCCACAGACCTTGGAAAGATCCCATGTTTCTCTAGATTGCTAAAGTTTTACAACTACAGCAAGGGTGCAAGTCTGAGAGACAACAGGTATAAAGTGAGCCATTTTTAAAAATATATCAACAACAAAGATTGAATCATTACCTCTTTAAGTACGAGGTAAACCCAAAACAAAGTCCATACTCACAGAATCCCAAGGCCTGGTTGGAACCGGTAATGGCTGATATAAACCAGCATTTTGACTCTTCCCCTTAGCATGTTGACAAACTCTGCATCTCTCTACATATGTTCTCACATCTGCGTTCATCCTTGGCTAATAGTAATGTGTTCTCAACTACTGAAAAGTTTTATCTTGACCAAAGTGACTAGTAAGATTGCCACTATTTTTTTCCTTCAAGAAATTGTCTCTCATAGAGCCTTGAGAAATACACAACTTATTTTCCTTGAACAACAAACCCTCTTATATCATATAATCATTCCATGGCTCTTTATTCCTGCAAACAGGATCACTACAAGCGGAAAATGCTTCTCCAAAATCTGCATCTTCTGCATACAACTCCCTCAAACTTTCAAAACCCATACTGTTAGTCTTTATTTTACATAACAACAAATTCTTTCTAATTAAAGCATCATCAACCTTATTCATTTGACCACTTTTATGCTTCAAGACAAAATTAAAACTCTGAATATACTCAACCCATTTAGCATGTCTTTGATTCAATTTGTGCTGGCTATTAATAAACTGCAAAGCATGATTATCAGTGTACACAATAAATTCTTTGGGCAAAAGATAATGTCTCCATTTCTTGAGGGATTGAACCAAAGCATAAAATTCTAAATCATAAGAAGAATACTTTCTTTTTTCTTCATTCAACTTTTCACTAAAATAAGCAACTGGCTTACCCTCTTGACTCAAAACTACCCTTATAGCCAAACCACTAGCATCACATTCAACTTGAAACACTTTATCAAAATCTGACAAAGCAAGTATGGGATGTTCACTCACCTTCTTTTTCAGAAATCTGAAATTTTCTTCAGCCTCTTTAGTCCACACAAATGGTCTTTTACTTCTCTTAATAGTCTCCAAAATAGGTTCTACAACATGACTAAAATTTCTTATAAATTTTCTGTAGAAACTAGAAAGACCATGAAAACTTCTTACCTCCATGATACTCTTTGGTGATGCCCAATCAAGTATAGCCTAAACCTTTTCCATATCCATTTTCAATCCATCCTTTGACACCACAAAACCCAAATAAACAAGTTCAATATGCAAAAATAGACACTTCTTCAAATTAATCTGCAACTTCTCTTCTTGTAGTGTCTTCATAACCTGCCTCAAATGATCAAGATGCTCCTCTTTTGACTTGCTAAACATCAAAATGTCATCCATATAGATAGCCACAAATTTACCAATAAATGGTTTCAACACTTCATTCATTAAACACATAAAAGTACTAGGAGCATTAGACAACCCAAAAGGCATAACTAGCCATTCATACAACCCATCACTAGTCTTAAAGTAGTTTTCCACTCATCCCCTGGTCTAATTCTAATTTAGTGATAACCACTCAAATCTATTTTAGACAAATACATTGACCCACTTAAACAATCCATTAAATCTTCAATCCTAGGGATGGGGAATCTATATCTTATTGTGATTTTGTTTATGGCCCTTGAATCAGTACACATGCCATTCTCCTCCTTTGTTTGGAACTAACACTATAGGCACAACACATGGGCTTAGACTTTCTCTTATCAAACCTTCAAAATTTTTGCCACTTGCTTCCTTATTTCTTCATTCTCCATAGGTGTTAACCTGTATGCAGCCTTATTTGGAAGGATAGCTCCCGGAATCAAATCCATATGATGACTTATGCTTATGATAGGAGGCAATTCATTAGGCAAATCATTAGCAACAATATCCATATTCTCATTCAACATCTCTTGTATCTCAACCGACAAATCATCCAACTTCGTAGAAGTTATAACACATTGTGGTTTAGGAACCAGAGAAAAACCAATTTCTTCACTCTTCAAATCTTTCAAGAATTCTTGTCCACTTACCAACATTACCTAATTATTGCTGCTGGTGTCCTCTTCTTTCTCTTTTATGGGTAGCAAGGTATTCTTCTCTCCATCCTTCATAATTGTATATGTATTTTCCTTCCCATTATGGACTAAATTTCTGTCAAATTGCCACAGTCTTCCAAGAAAAACATGGCACACATCGATTGGCATTATATCACATAAAACACAATCCTTATAACTACCAATCTAAAAATCAACATATGCCTGCTCACTCACCAATATTTGATGGCCTTTTTGTAACCAAGTTACCTTATAAGGATTTGGGTGTTTGATCCTTATAAGATTCAGCTTTTCTACCATTTCATTGGAAATAATATTGTTAGTAATACCACTATCTATAATGAGCTTACAACATTTACCATGAGACTTACACTTCATTTTGAACAATGCTCTCCTTTGAATTGGTTCTTGACTTTCCTTCTGTGGCTTCAACAATGTTCTTTTCAGTATCAAGGATTCTCTTGATTCTACTCCATCCTTGTGATGAATTGGAGATCCTACGCTTTCTTGATTAGCCTGAACAACTTGATTGCTCCTTTCAAATTTGGAGTGTCCTCCTTGTGATGATTCAGTACAATCCCAACTCTTGTGCCCAATTTGATTTCACTTGTAACATTTTCCAGCAGATCCTCTTCTTCTTCCTTGTGATCCACCTCCTCCATAAGATCTTCCACCTCTATTTTGAAAACCACCTCTCTCATTGTGGGTTGTCCCACTAGAAATTCCAGCTTCTTCACTTTGATGATGTCGTTGTCCTCTACCAAATTGTTGTCCTCTTCCTCTCTTCTTTTCTTGCTGATTCTGCTTCCTTTGCAGCTTCTCTTCTACCTTTAAGGCAAGCTGGTAAGCCTCTTCTAGGCTTCTAGGAGACAAAAGAATCATCTCATCTTGAAGATTGTATTTTAAACTATTCGCATAGCGGGCTATCTTCTCCACATCTTCTTCAGCATACTTGGACCTAATTTTAAGTTTGTAGGATTCTTCAGTATAATCTTTTAAAGACATATCTTTTTACTTCAAATTTTGTAATCTCTTGAAGAGATTAGCCTGATAGTCACTAGGTAAAAATTTAGCCTTCAATTTGGCCACCATTCTATCCCATGAGTTAATCTTTCCTTATTTCTCTTTCTTTTTTCAGTCTAGACAAAGTCCCACCACATGGCAGCATGACCTTTCAATCATGTGTAGGCAAATTTTACTATTTTTTCCTTAGCTACATTCTCATATTCAAAATACTTATCCAAATCATTTATCCAGTTGATTAATTCTTCTCCATTAAGACTTCTAACATATGTTGATACATCAATCTTGGGTTTTGATCCCAAATTCATGACTGTTCTGATTAGCCTTTCACCAAATTCATCTCTTGGGTCTACCTGTCTTTCCTCATGTTCTTCTCTTTGAGGTTCTTCTTCCTCATCACTGACATCTTCAATATCAGGGTTTCCTCTTCTTTGTGCCCTCTCCAGAGCATCCATTCTCTCAATCAAAGTCTACATCAAATCATGGTCTATATGGTCCCTTCGACCTCTGCCTTGGCCTCTACCCATGCCCATCCTTCTTGGAGGCATATTGACCACCCTCAATGACCAGTTTAAATATAACCTAGCTCTAATAGCAATTTGATGGCACAACCTTGCCAGTCACTTATGAATTCGACTTAAACACAGAACTTCACTATAGGAAAATGATAGGAGACAAAAATAAAGTAACAGGAGAAATGCAATAGAGATATGTTTTATTTTATTACTATAGTTGTTCATTACAAAAATATGTATCGGCCATCTACAATCAGCCTCTCCATAGCATAGATACAAACACAACCCAAAACTTAGAGAAAACTCAAACTCCTATTCTGCAACAGTCGACCTTCTGCACCCCACGATCAACCTTCCTCCCACTCTCCTATTTGCCAATCTTCGTTTGGCCTCTAAATCAAGCCGTCCCCCCAACCAAATGGAATCTTCTAGAAGAAGTTAGAAACAAAAAAATCAAATCTCCCTGCACATCATTGCTAGAATAAATATTATCCCAGAAAGAAATGCTAGAATGCCATACATGTAGTGAATGGAGCCATCGTGGCCAGGAATAGAACCCCACTATCTTACCATGCAAGTCTGCATAGATTAATGATTGGTGCACCATGCTAATCGTCAACAAATAGAGGAAAAATGAGTGCTAAGGAAAGAAATGATGCCCAGGTACTGCAAAGGAAATGTAACGGTCTCCACCATATAGAAGAATAAAGCAGAGTGCATGAACGCCATCTCCAACCAATAAAAGAAATGTTTGAGATGTTTCTAAACTTAGTCGAACCACAAAAAGAAGCTCATCGAATCTTTATTGCTTTTGCCAGCCGGAGTTTCTAAACAAAGCACGATCTGAGGCCTTATTAAGATTTTGATATTTGGAAGGAATTACCAACTACGACCACATCAAAGATAGAAAAATTAGAAAATGGTAAAGGAGGTGACATTAGGAAAGTAACCCAAGCCAAAAGACCTCTAGACCAACTGGTGACAGGAGCGACAGGAACCCAACAAAACACCTACAAAAACCAAAATTTATTATAACCAAAAATAAAAAATTGAGATGGATTAGATGCCCCTGCATCAACATATTGTAAATCATTGCATTCCATGAGATGGCATCTCTTTGAGGCATTATGTCAAATAGTTTGTGTGCCTTGTCCGTGTTTATGCAAGCATTTTATTCATTCCCTTTTATTGGCACTTCTCTCAATGCTAGTGTTATTAGAATATAAAAGGTTTATATCTTTACCATATTCTAGGGTTCATATTTTTCATAGGTAGAAAGATCATCTCTTATCAGTTAAATCTTAAAATCCATTTTTCTTCAAATCTGATGCAACTCAGAAATACTTATATGTTTGTTAAATATTCCTTTGATCAAGATTACTTTTTGATAACCTTATAGGACAATTCTATCCTGTACATCATATATGGACATTGAGGTTTGTTTTTATATTAGTTTCTAAATCCATAAATAGCAAGTAAATCTTTATAACTTGAGTTGATTACTCTATAATAGAATGTTGTAAGGGGAAGAAATGATAAGTTTTCATTTTGGTTCGAAAGTAAGTTTCTTGTTTTTAAGAAGGAAATTAGAAATATAGCTTTGTCCTTTATTTAAGGTTGAATTAGAGTTACTAATAAAAGAGGTTGTTATGAATTTAGTCATCTTAATTTTTAGACAGAAGTTATATGTAAATATTTACTCTCATCATATTCTCTTTTAAACGTTTAAAAAAGATAAGACTTTATTAGGATTCTATTTAAACTAAATCTTTATGTTTTCTTTAGAACCTTAATATGATTATCCTCTTAAATTATTTCAGTCCATAAATAATAAAATATTTGGTTAAACTTATATATATATATATATATATATATATATATATATATATATATATATATATATATATATATATATCTTTATGAAAATATATTATCTTGTTTTATTTTCTAGAAATAATTTATCTCTTATTTATAGAAGGAATATTTAGGTATTAATGAATATGAATCTTGTTTATAATATAGTATAGGTTTGATATATTTATAATTCTCTATTAAATAGTATGTTGGTCTAGGACTCTAGTTATGCATAGAAAAGATAGTAATGAAATTCCCTTTTATTGTTGCTAGACTGGTAATCTAATAGTAGTGGGTTGTGCTTTCCTTGTCTTGGGTAGTATAGTAAAACCTTAATATCCTTGTTCTTTTTGTATTTTATATATTTATCATTAGTGTTTCAAATGATAGAAGTTTATTCCATCTTTTGAACCATAATTTGAAATGTATGATATTCTTGATTAAATCAATTTATTGATAGTTAAAAGATATTTTAATCTGTTCATGTATTCTCATTATTCTTTGCTATGTATTAAAATAGTGTTTGAGCTTAATTAAATATTAGGTTATTTTTCTTAGCACTTAAGCTATTGGAAAAGACCATAGGAATGAACACATCTTAGATCTTATGAAATTTAGTGCTAAATGCTTTCGATAAGGAACCAAGTCTTTAGACCTCTTTTGGGTTTATTTATTGAGATTAATGCTTTTAATAGATAGTAATTACTTTGGTGAATTGTTATATATGGATTTTGCATTCATAATGAAGTTTTCAAATAAATATATTTGTTATCATGCTTGGTAGAACTTCAAATTCAATATGATTAATTATATCGTTGTTATCATTTAACGATGGTTAGATAAATCCTTAACATTTAGGTTATGTTTATGTCTTGCATAGATATGAAGATTAGTATAATATTTGAGTTTAAAAAAAATAGAGTGAATGATTTATTTATTATATGGGTAACTTATGATTAGTGTTAATATTGTTATCATTTCATACTTGGTGTTGCATGGTTTCCTTATCCTAGAGAGAGGATTAAGTTATTTTTAGGATTTTATTTGGGTTAGTTATTGTCATTTTTAGTTAATCTTTGGTGTAGGAAATATTTTCATACATGTAATTGATGGTAGAATTATATGATTACAACTTTGTCATATTTTAACATTAAATGATTTTGAATCTTTAAGTGGAAATGCTAAGAGTATGTCATTTTTTTGATATGAGGACGAACCTCCTCAATGTGTACGTATCAGGAAAATAGTTGGAAATATAACTGGGTCTTACATGAATGTTTTGTCTCTTGTGTATATATTTTACTTTGGACAAGGTTTAGTATCACATACTTGTTAAATTAATTTGTCTTCTTGTGTTTAATAGTGTGAGCTAGACTTCCTAATTTAGTTGCATCAACCGTTGAGGGTTAATTTTGTTATTGATTCAAGGTAATTAGACCTTAGCTCATACTTGAATTGTAAAATTTCATGTGAATGTATATCTAAGTTTGAGAGGATGTCGATATCATGTGAATATTATCTTAGAGGTTTGATTTATGATACCATCTTGTGGTTACAAGTTCAAGTCCCTAAACTACAAAGTCTCTGTGCTACGTGTACGTAGGCAAGGCCATCATGAGCCCCCGAGACATTAGGTTGGCCCCTTAGGGCCTTAGGATTGTTGTTTTATGCAATTGATATGGTGTAATTAATAATCATGCAGAACTAATGTTTCTTTAGATGTGCAGTTTGAGATCTATAAGCCATGTAGGACTTTGGAGCTAAGAGGTACCTTTCCACTTGGTGAATAGTTGACTATCTACCAATATTGGTAAGTGTGTATAAATGTGTATAAATTTAATTAAAATGTTTGTATCTTACATTTCATATTCGATGAATGTTGATATACTTCAATTTTGACTTGAGGTTTGCTAAGATAATTTTTGTAAATTATTATCTTATCATCTTGTTGGGTTCATTATTGTTATTTTCTTTAGTAGGCATTACAAATTGTGCATGTGTGTATTCATTTGGTGCATATGGATTTAGAACAAACCATGGTTGTTAGATAGATCATGTTAGTAATTAGTAATGTAGTAATGTAATTAAACATAATTTGAATGACTTATTTATGTTGTGGAATATTGCTTAATTTCAATAATGCAGTCATGTTATCCCTAGAGATGTTAGTTAACTTGTTGTATTAGACTATGTTATAATTTGTTATCATTACTTCTATATTAAAAAAAAAAAATCTCCGCCTATTTATTGCTTTAGTTGACTTATCTCTAGGGTTGCATGGCGGGGCATTACACAATATACTATCGAAGGTCACATAAGATATACCCTAAAAAAACCCTCAATGAAGAAAAAACCTAGCCTCCAGAAGCATCCATCTCTCATATATTATTCACCAATAAACATTACAATACATATGCAAAGTTTACATGAATACCCCTAAAGCATCAAACTCTCTACATACACTCGATGTGAACAAACATGCAACCACTCATCCCATGCCATGCTTCAAACTCTCACATGCACAACTTACAAGTGATGCCCAATCTAGCCAAACCAACAAACCAACCCAAACCTAGCTCAAACCGCCAATAAACAAACTCCCAAAACTACCCATGTATATTTTCTTTTATAAGAATAAGCTCATGCAAATACTAGATGTAGTATGGTAAAATCACCTTCCCCATAACCATGAGCATAGTAAAACCATTGACCCCCACATTTAATTATTGCTACTAAGTTTTCACCTTTTTCCAATATTTAATTAATTATAAATAAATAAATAAATAATTACTCTATGTGTTCCACACACATAAAAATAATTAACCCAATGTTACATACAATGATTACAAGTGGCACCAAATAAATATTTAATGTAGTTAAACATATCACATGGATACACCACAAATAAATATTTATTTTACATAATTAAATAATGCCAATGTTATGTAAGGTATACAACGTACCTATTCCAATAGACCAACTATGTGTAACTATGTAAGCCATCAATGTATGTTGTTAAGAAGTTCTAGTCTATTTTTACATTTCTTTATTATAAAGTTTGATATTTCAAGTCCAATTATAAAAAAAATATTATTGAATTCTAATTTCAATTGGTTAAAAATGGTTATTTTTTAGTAAAAGTGATTGTTAGACCTCAATAATGAAAAGTTTGATGTGTGAAGGCCAATGATCCAACAAATGAAAATGGTATGAATTTTTTTTGTAATTGTATATTAAAACTCTTAATCTTATATTTACATTATTAAAACAATGATGCTGATGACTTTATAATCAATTTAATTGTAATATAGAAAAGTGCATAATTGCAAATTTTTTAATTTATTTTTTAGTATTAATTAATTTGTACGTATTTATATATTTTTAAGTGGTTTTAGATCTTATAAGTTTTGTTGATGATTGCAATATACAGCCCTCCCTCTAGCGCCAGAAAACTGCTGATGATTGCAATATATAGCCTTCTTCCTAGCGTCAGAAAATTGTTGATGATTGTTTTGATGCAATCATAACAATAAGTTAAAATTCACATATAATGAACTGAAACTATACTTGAAAGATAAGAAGGAATCATTTGAGATTCAACTAATCCCAAGTCTACAATGGTTCGGTTGGTCAAGTTCAGTTGGTCAATGTGAAGCTGTAATGTTCAAGGGGCCTTACGTAGTTTAGGGTTGTTTGGTGGTTTAATGGACTAAGAATATGCAAAAGAATCATAGATTTCAACAAGTATTTTGTTCATTTGTATACAAGTGTTACTGTGCTGCAAGTTCAGATGGTTTTCTTGAATTATTGCAGCCTTCTCCTTTATACATTTATGAAAACTATCTACTTTTAACTCTGTTATGCATGCTTCTTCAAATTTGAGACAATTTCCTTTAGATTTCTACGTTTTCAGCTAAATATTTCAGATGGGTTGGGAAAAGTTAGAAAGATCTAATCTACACCTCATTTAATCTACCGAAGGATCTAATTGTTTCTGTTATGCACTATGTAAATACTATAGTAATTTGATCAAATCCACAGTAAAAACCTTAAATGCAAGTTCTGAGCATTTTCACAAACATACATTTAAAATTGCAAGCTCTCAAAGAAAATATTTCAGAACACAAAGAAGAGCAGGAGAACACTCAGAAGATAGATGCAGAACTCCAGATTCTATTGTATTAGAAACGAATAGTCATACATGATTTACAATGTAGGAATGACTCTTAGTTTCATTGATCATACTACAGAGAACTTACAAGCTTTACAGATACAGTAAGGCAGCCAGACATTCCACGCGCACCTTACTGCAGACAAACAGGCGACCTCCTTCTTCTACTTCTAATCTAAACTAAGCTAACTTGCTATGTTTTCCTAAAATCCCTGTTGTAGCGCCTGTTGTAAAGTATTTACAGTGTAGAGAGGCACAATATATAGACTTTCTGGTTGTCCTCACTACAGCAAAAAAACCTAACTACCCCTGGTTCAAACCCCTGGTTATAGCAATAAATACAGATGAACCAGTCCTCCAAAATATCTCTAAGCAGTGTCAAATCTGGGCAAAATATTGCCCCTTTTGAGAAGTTCCGGCAGCTTGGCAATAACTTCTATTTGTCTGTTGCAATAATGCTCTCAGCTGCAACTTTGTCCTTCACTTGAATGGCCTTGACTTCCTCGCACTTCATCCTTAGCCTCCTGCTCTTGAGATCGGATTTTCTTCCTCCATGATGTCACTGTGTTGAATTTCCAGCTGCTTCCTCAACTGCAAGCCTGCAAGACAAGACAAGCAATAAGTATCAATTTATCAAATAAAGAGCAGGAGATTAAAATAATGTTTAAATCCAGGTGACTGTGCAAAAAAATATGGAAATCGGGTCCAAAAAACCTCCAAAACGCGTTCAAAAACACATACAGACTGCTAAAAACCATCGGGTCAACTATCGTTGACCAGGAAAATGCTACGAGCGCCAAAGATATAGTTTAAAATTTCCATCGCTATGCATTTCCTGCCTATCGGCGTGAAACTATCCATCGGCGCGTCCAAAAATACATTGGCCGATGCTCGCTATTTGGCCGACGGCCTTTTTCTATTGTTTATTCCTTTGTTTTCTTCCATCGGCATGTCTTACATTATCGGCGTGACAAAAAACCTCTCCGTCGATCACTATGGTTTGGCCGATGGCCTTTTTGCTTCGTTCATCCTCTATCGGCTTGTATTTCCCTTCATCAGCAAGAGATTCGCCATCGGCGAACTCTATATTCTTTCCGCCGACCATTCTCTTCTTACCGATGTCCTTTATCGGTATGACTCTTACCGACGACCCCCTCGTTGTTCTCCATCGGCGTGAGATCGCCCATCGGCAACTCACAAACTTCCTCTGCCGATGGCCATACCTTGGCCGATGTTCCTTTATCGGCAAGAGTTTCGCCGATGTCTATTTCGTAATGCATTCGACCAAGTCTTTCTCCTTTCAAAACCTATGTATATCGCGATATACAAGCCATTAACTCCATTTGATAACCTTTCAATTCCGGCGTTGTATATTTTGATTGTATATCGCCAATATACAAGCCCGCAAATATACAAGGATTTAACCTTGTTTGATAATTACTTCGGGTCTGGCGCTTGTATATGGCGCTTGCATCTTTCGCACTTGCATGTGAACAGTGCCATGTATATTCCACATTGTATATTCCGCTTGTATGTTAAAATATACAAGCACCGAATATACAAGTAAAAAACCTGTTTTGATAAGTTTTTCGGGTCCACCATTGCATTTGTGCGTTGTATATTCTGCTTGTATATGAAAACATACAAGCCCGAATATACAACGAATTCTCTCCATTTGATAAGCCTTTCGGGTCCAGCATTGTATATTTGTATTGTATATTGTCTTGTATGTTAAAATATACAAGCCCGAAATGCAAAAGCAACCAAGTATATATAAAAAATACGACTTTGCACATACAAAGGACTTTGTATATGCCAAGCGATAGACAAACCTGAATGTACATTTTACTAAAATGATCATAACTTGCAAAATATGGCAAATTTTAAGATGGTTCAAAAAGCAACCCTAGCTCATTTTTCACAAGGAATCCAACCATATCATGCAAGGGTACTGAAAATGCATTTTTCCATATTTTTAACAAGGTTTGCAAATTTGACTCTTTTTTCCCTTTACCACCAAGCAAAACAACACAAGCAGAAGCGAAAAGCAAAGCAATAGCAGGGGTCCCCATTTTGCTAAGGAGCATAATGGGGCATGTTGTGAACATCACAACAAGTTTTTGAGTTATGTAATTAGATGATGAAAATATTTTTTAGAACAACAATTTTGCACATTGGTCTCTTAATATTTCACAAGTTTGTAGTAACCTTTTTGTCTACATCACCATTAGCTTTCAACTCCGTAATCACTTTTATTTTTATCATTAACTATGTCTTAGTGTTTGACTAATGTACAAGGAAATTCACACTTTTATATTTATTGTTACCTCAAGTTTAGGGTTTTGACTCATTCCTTGAATTTTAACCTTTTCATAGCAAGAGCTTCATGGTATTTTTTAGCACTAATTAATTTTACTTATATTAGATATCATCTAGGCAAACCTTTCTTGTAGATACATGGTGCAGGAGCACCCTAAAAAAATCAAGCCTCCATGAGGCCATTTTTGAATTTTGTTCAAATTTGATGTTCCAAGGCTATTGTAAGGTCCAAGGGACCATAATAAAGTTGTCATAGGTCTTAGGAAGGTTCTTTAGGTTCATATTTCAAATATTGCCAAAGTTACAAAATATTATAATTGCAAAAGTTGCAAAAGTACAAAAATGACAAGAATAAGGAAGATGAAGGATCATTAGTAGTTTAAAAGGTAGTTAAGGAAGTTTGAGCATGTGAGGAAGTTGAAGAGGCTTTAAATAAGCCATATGTATCATTGTAAAGCAGAGTGGTGGGTTTTGAAGGTCAAATGAATGCAATTTAATGTTGTTTTATTGCAATTTCTAGAATTTATCTCTATTGCAGCGCATGGTACGACAACTATATGGGCTTGTAAGGGAATGAATATTAGTTTTTTGGAAATTTCTATGAACCAGATTTCATTTGAATCTACTTACATGAATTTTCATTGAGTTTAACAAAAGTTATAAATGTTTTTCTAAAAACTACCTGGAAACCATGGTTTTGAGGGTTTGAAAGCAAGAAATTTGATTTGTGACTCATTCCACTGATGAAAATGTTTGCTAATTGGTGAAATGGAGTTAGTTAGATTCTATTTCATGTTGATGAAGTTTTTGGGGGCATGAGAGAAGTTTTTGTGTCAATATGGTGATGCCCTAGGATGGAAAAAGCATGTTTTTGAGCAATTTTGATGCATAGAGGTTAGGGTTGGTAAGAAAACTCTTGAAAAGAGACTTGTAAAGGTTGGAATAGAATTTTAAGATCCAATTAGGTATGTTCCATCCATTTACAAAGTTTGGTGAGTTGTGGAGTATGGATTTTCAATAAACCCTCATTGAATGGAGTTATTTTGTGGCATAAATTGAGTTTTTGATAGTTGGGACGGTTGTACTTAGTTTCACTATCTAAAATCTTATAATTGGTCATTTGGTATCATACCTAATCTATTAGTGGTGGATTTAGAAGTTGTCAAAGTGTTTAAGAGGTAGTTCCTTTGTAAAAGTGGCCTAATTGGCCTAGTTGTCAAAACTAAACATTCCATTTTTGAGTGTGTTGGTCCAAAGAAGTCTCTAGTAAGGTTGAGATATGTTATATTATGGTTTAATGGGTATCCTAAAAAGTCATCAAATTTCTATTAGGAGTCCTTTAACAAAAGTTATAACTGCTATCCCACTTTGGAGGCCTACAAGGTTAGACAGTTGATATAGGTGTTTTGCCATAAACCATTGTTGTCAAGCCATTGGACCATTGGATAGTGTTTGTAGGGTGTTTTTAGACCTGTTGAAACCATTTACCAATTCTGATAGAGATTGGAGTCCATTAGTCTATGTTGAAGCCTTTTGGTGCATTGTGATCACCTATGGTTTTGTGTGCATGAAGAATTAAGCATAAAGAATTGTGAAAATCAGTTAAATGGAAGTTGCTGATCATTTGAAGGTTAAAGAGACATTGTGTAGCCTTAGAAGGGATAGACCACTAATTGGTCTAAAGGATTGAGTTGTTTTCCATGAGTGATTGGGCCCATATTGCCCAAAGTGTTGAAGATTGATTACCTCAAGTGAAGATTTCAGTTTTTGAACTTGATTTGTGCCAAGTGCATGGCAAGATTGAATGAATGGAACCCTAGCATTGCATCAATTGGTATCAGAGCTCATAAGGTCTGGGAAAGAGAGTTTTGTGGTTGTGTGTTTGTGGTTGTGTGTAGGTTAGTGGCCAAAAGACTAGGTTGAGGAAAAGTGGAAGGACCTAGGTGAGGCAAAGACAAAGAGAAGCAAGGAGATACTTGCTAGAGGAAAGATGGATTTGTTGAAGAGGTACTTGTTGGCTAGGGGTTCACAAAAGAAGAAGAAAGAGAAGAGAAAAGAGACAAGTGTGAAGAAAAAAGAGAAGGAAAGGCAAATGGAAATTGACCAAGAGATAAGAGAATTAAAACAAGCCTTGGAACAAATGGAAAAAGATGTGGAGAGAATAAATCTAGAGTTCCAAATGAAGTTACAACAATTAGCAAACCAAGCACAAAGTTGGCACCTATTAGTAAGGAAGACGATTGCATGGCTAATCCAAAAGATTGTTCAAGAAAGAAGAAAATAAAGAATAGTTGTGGAAGAGGAAGTTGCAACAGTAGGACAAGTTGACTGCAGCCCTGAAGTGTAGCAGGAAGAGATTGATCAAATCCTTTGGAAGGAGATGACAAGTTTGGAAAAAGAGAAACACTACTTTGTATATGAAAGTCCTAAGCAATTAACAACTATGATGGAAGAATTGGAAGATGTTGTTCATCAAAGGAGACCCTTAGAGGACAAGGTTGAGGTGGAGTGCATGGTGCAAGGAGGTAAGGAGAAGACCTCAAGGTCTCAATATTTGATTTCTAACTTTTCATTGGATTTTGTATGTGCAGGTTATAAACAACAAAGAGAAGTGCCTACATTGTATGAAGATAATGGTGAAGAAGATGTTGCCAAAACACTTGAGGAAATGATTGCCTTTTCTGATGAATATGCTACCATATTGTATTCTAGTGATGAGGGTGAAGACATAGATGGTGGTATTGAGGCATATACATAAGAAATGGAATTTTGGAAGCTGGAAGTTGGGAGAATGCTGAATAGGAGATGGTATAAGAAAAAGAAGAAGAAGAAGGACCCAGGGACAGTTACAAAGATGAAGGACAAATTGTAGAAGAATTGGAAGACCGGGAAGAAAGAGATGACTTGCATTCAAGGGGACTTCAATTTTCTTTTCTCCGAGAGTATGGTGCAGGAGCACCCTAATAAAATCAAGCCTCCATGAGGTTATTTTTGAATTTTGTTCAAATTTGATGTTCCAAGGCTATTGTAAGGTCCAAGGGACCATAATAAAGTTGTCATAGATCTTAGGAAAGTTATTTAGGTTCATATTTCAAATATTACCAAAGTTGCAAAATATTCTAATTGCAAAAGTTGCAGAAGTACAAAAATGACAAGAATAAGGAAGATGAAGGGTCATTATTAGTTTAAAAGATAGTTAAGGAATTTTGAGCATGTGTGATCCTGCAAAGATTTAGAAGCATTAGGGTGAAATTTGTTCAAGCAACTATATTCTAGTTTTTCAGTACTTTTTTCCAGTTTTGTCTGCATCCTAGTAATTGGCATTTTTGGAGGCCTTCGGAGTGGAATTTGGGGTCAAGACTTTCTTTAGTTGCTTTTGAGCAGTAGTCGCAGGCATGACTCAACACAACTTAATCTAGCTCTTTAGGAGATCTTTCCAACGAGTCTGAAATGTCCAGATTTTGACTAGCTGGCTAGAAATTATGACCCTGCCTAGTGGGGTCCAAAATATAGTAGTTTTTTTTGAAATTTTGAAAAAAAATTGAAAATTTGAATTTTATTAGTTTTGTCACCTTCCATCTATCCATTTCAAATTCTATGGATAAGGTGACCTTTCACATTCTTTCTCATTGTATATATTCAACTTTTGATGTAATAAGAAATCCTCTTTGGTTGCCTGCAACTTCTTACAAGTTCTGCACATTGAGCATTTTGTTTATTTTGTTTTTACAGTACCACAGGCCTAATGCTAGGTATTGTTATTTGAATTCTCCATTAAAATTTAGATCAGTGGTATCAGAGCAGTTCGCTCTTGTATGTCACATCGTACACAGTCTAGTTATGCAAGGTTGGGATTGCAGACAAGAGACTCTTCAGATTATCTACCCTTGAGACACACATGACCAAAGATGGGAGAACAAGGAGATGGATTTGACCCTTTCAAGGAGCTAGTACAAGAAGCTTTGGGAAAGCAACGTGAGGATATGATGACTGAATTCTCTTGAATTCTCCAATGAAATCATCAACTAGAAAGTGCAACTGGAGCACCATTTCATGGTCACAACCCATTCAAGGTACAAGTAAATTTTGACATTCCAAATTTTGAAGGAAAAATTAATGCAGATGCTGTTGATGATTGGCTATCAAAATTAGAGAAATATTTTTCTATAAACCACTTCACAGATGTTGAAAAAATAACCTTTGCACTCCTCAAAGCTGAGGAACATGTGAAACAATCTTGGGAAAATAGACTACTAGCTAGGGATGATGGCCTTGACAGCCAAGAATTTGAAACATTGGAGGATGACAATCCCACATGGGGAGAATTTGTGGAATACATCAAGGAGGAATACTACCCTAAAAATTCATATGAGGAGAAGTACATATAGTGGCAATTACTTCGACAAAATAGGGACCAGTCTGTTCAAGATTATACAAATACATTTCATGCACTTTCTGTAAAATTAGGAGGCTTCATCGGTATATCCAGACATAAATGGATTTCTTACATATTGAGACCTTGGGTACCGCCTTGAAATATGCAAGAAAAATAGAGGAGAAATTCAAACAAAAGGGGAAGAAAGATTATCCCTCAAACAACAAATTCAAGGGTGAAGGTGGTAACAAATTTGGTGGGAAACAGACAACCAAGGACTTTTCCTCACAGACCTCATCAACAACAAATAAGGGTAAGCAGAAGATGTGTGAATTCCATAAGAGCCCTGGTCATAACACTAAAGATTGTCGTGCCACGAAGACTTTGCTGGCAGAAATCTGTCAAGGAGAGATGGAACATGAGTTGCTACCTACAAATCCTTGTGAACAAAATGAGGGTGAAGAAATCATTGAGGCTGACCCACATGCCATAGTTGCCACTGCCAAAGTCATGCCCCGTGAAGATGATGAATGCTTGTTCCACTCACAGATGTGGGTAAATGGAAAGGCTCTTCATTTCATTTTGGATAGTGGAAGCCAAAAGAATTTAATCTCTACTGAAACTGTGAAAAGATTGAATCTGCAGACAACACAACATCCACAGCCATATCATATGGGATGGGTAAGTCAGGGACAAGACATTCTGGTGAATAAATAGTGTCGCTTACCTTATTCTATCAAGCCATTCAAAGATGAAGTAATATGTGATGTGGAACCTTTGGATGTATGTGATGTATTGTTGGGGCACCCATACATGTACAAACGCCATGGAGTCTATGAGTCAAGGCCATGCAGCATTACCATCAAGTTGGGAGAAAAGAGGTATCGAATACCTAAGGTATGTCTTGCAGAACCAATATCTTTGATTACTGCAAAACAATGTAAGCGTTTGATTGTTCACACTGGAAAATTTGTCCTACTAATGGTTCGACCTGAGGAGGCAAGGTCCGTTGTTGCCAACAGTCATACCAAAGTGTCCACTACCATAGCTGAACAGAAATAGATGGAGAAAATATTGTCAACATATTAGGATGTATTCAATTCACCAACAGGGTTACCACTACACTGCCAAGTCAAGCATCAAATTGATCTAATTCCAGGGACACCATTACCAAATGGGCCACTATACAGAAGGTTAGTTTTAGAGAATGAAGAAATCAAGCGGTAGATTCAAGAATTGATCAAGAAAGGACACATTCACCCAAGTGCTTCACCATGTGGAAGTCCAATTGTTTTGGCCAAAAAGAAGGATGGAATGTGGGGTCTTTGTATTGATTATTGGATTCTCAACAAGATCACTGTGAAGAACCAATATCCACTCCCTCGCATTGATGATTTGTTGGACTAGCTCAGGGGGGCAAAATTTTTCACCAAAATTGAATTGAAATTTGGATATCACCAAGTCCCAGTTGAGCCATCAGATGTGTGGAAGACTACTTTCAAATCCAACAAAGGGTTGTTTGAGTGGCTAGTCATGCCTTTTGGCTTGACCAATGCCCCTGCCACATTCATGAGATTGATGGATGATGTCCTCAGACCATTCATTGTTTCTTTTGTTGTTGTCTATTTAGATGACATACTCATCTTTAGTAAAAAATGGGGTGACCATCTGTAGCATGTTCAGCAAGTGCTTTCAACCTTGCAACAACAAAAGCTATATGCTAACAAAGATAAGTGATCTTTTGGCATGGAGAATATTCAGTATTTGGGATACATTGTGGATAGAATGAGCATTCGTGTGGACCCTAAAAAGATATAGGTTTTCAAAGATTGGCCATCTCCCAAAAGTCTCACAGAACTTCATAGCTTCTTGGGTCTAGCCAATTTCTATCAGAGATTTGTACTTGGTTTTTCACATTTGGCATGGCCTATGAATTGTATGCTATTGTGCAAGCCTACAAACAATGGAAACACTACATTTTGGGGAAGGAGACTATCTTTCACACGGATCATAAACCTTTGCAATTTCTACAAACACAAGGGAAGCTACAAAATGATAGGCATCAAAGATGGTCTGCCTACTTGCAACAATTTCATCTCAATATCTGCCACAAGAAGGGAGCTACTAACAAAGTTGTAGACTATTTGAGTAGACCTCTGATCATAGCCCTGACAACGATATTGGATTCTTGTGGCCACCACACAACATATTGGCCTTAGTTGTATGGCACAGATCCTGGTTTTGCTGAGATCTACAACAATCTAGCAGAGGGAAAACAAGCCACTAATTTCTACTTGAAGGATGGGATTCTTTGTCATATGGGACACATATGTGTTCCAACCAAGGAGTGGAAAAAGATGATATGGGAGGCACACTACAACCGTGTTGCATGACACTTCAGGGTGGAGAAGACTATTGCTATACTTTAGAGGTATTTTTATTGGCCCAAATTGAGACATGATGTCATTTTATACATCTGATCTTGTACTTCTTGTGCCATTGCAAAGCCTACCAATTGTAAACAAGGATTGTATACACCTCTTCTAGTCCTTGACCAACCTTGGCATTTAGTTTCAATGGATTTCATGTCTGGACTACCTTCTACCAGACGTGGGCATGATTGTGTATATGTGGTGGTAGATAGGTTTTCAAAAATGGTTGTCATAGTGGCTTGCAAGAAAGGAGTCTCTGTGGAAGAAAATGCCAATCTTTTCTTTGAGAATGTTTGGGTACACTTTGGATTGCCACAAACCATCATATCTGACAGGGATAGTAGATTTCTTAGAAATTTTTGGTCATCACTTTGGGCCTTGATGGACACAAAGTTGACAAAATCCACTGCCTTCCATCCCCAAATAGATGGGCAGACTGAGGTGGTGAATCAGATGATCATTCACATTTTGTGGATGTACCATTCCAAACATCCTCAAACTTGGGATGAAAGCTTGCCATATGTACAACATAGTTACAATCAAGCACTACATGGTTCCATAGGGCACAGTCCATTTGAGGTATGTCTTGGCTACCAACCATTGGCTCCAATTGATGTAGCATTGCCGACTATGTTGAGTGACCCATCAACACATTTAGAAAAAGAGGCAAATAGGGTAACTAAGTTTGTGGAGAAGATACACCATATTTAGCAACAAGTCCATGAGGTACTACAATATAGTAATCAGAAATACAAGGACAAACATGATCAACATCGTACACCTCATCAATTTAAGGTTGGGGACAAGGTTTGGCTTCATATTCAGAAAGAAAGACTTCAAGGGCCTCACAAGAAACACCATCCTATTCGATATGGTCCATACACCATTATCAAACAAGTTGGTGAAAATGATTTTGAACTCAATCTGCCATCTTTTCTTGGACTACATCCTATTTTCAATGTTGAATTGTTGCGGCCATATTTTCCACTATTGTTGGACACTTCAGATGTTGCAAAACATACAAGTTTCTCATAGTTCAATCCAAACACTACTACCCCTCTCAAGTGTGATCAGATTACTAATGTTGTGGTGAAAACATTGAAGAAACAGCATATTCCTCTCTATCAAGTGGTACAGGCAGGACAACTTCCACATCAAGGAAAATGGTTCACTAAGGACCAGATTGAGAAGAAATTTCCTCATCTGCTGCAATACACAGGTACAATGGGGCTCATTGCCTCTCAAGGGGGAAGCAATGATCCCACAGAGATTTAGAAGCATTAGGGTGAAATTTGTTCAGGCAACTATATTCTAGTTTTTTAGTATTTTTTTCCAGTTTTGTCTACATCCTAGTAATTGGCATTTTCAGAGGCCTTCGAAGTGGAATTTGGGGTCAAGACTTTCTTCGGTTGATTTTGAGAAGTAGCCATAGGTACAAATCAATGCAACTCAATCTATCTCTTCAGGAGATCTTTCCAACAAGTCTGAAATGTCCAGATTTCGACTAGCTGGCTAGAAGTTATGACCCTGCCTAGTGGGGTCCAAAATTTAGTAGTATTTTGAAATTTTGAAAAAAAATTGAAAATTTGAATTTTAGTAGTTTTGTCACCTTCCAACTATCCATTTCAAATTCTATGGATAATGTGATGTTTCACATTCTTTCTCATTGTATATATTCAACTTTTGATGTAATCAGAAATCCTCTTTGGTTGCCTGCAACTTCTTACAAGTTCTGCACATTGAGATTTTTTTTTTACAGTACCACAGGCCCAGTGCTAGGTATTGTTATCTGAATTCTCCATTAAAATTTTTATTAGTGTGAGGAAGTTGAAGAGGCTTTAAATAAGCCATTTGTATTGTTGTAAAGCAGAGTGGTGGGTTTTGAAGGTGAAATGAATGCAATTTAATGTTGTTTTCTTGCAATTTCTAGAATTTGTCTCTGTTGCAGCACATGGTATGACCACTGTACACCCCTATAAGGGCATGAATCTTAGTTTTTTGGAAAGGTTTGTAAACCATATTTCATTTGAATCTATTTACCTAAATTTTCATTGAGTTTAACAAAAGTTATAAACATTTTTCTAAAAACTGCCTAGAAACCCTAGTTTTGAGGGTTTGAAAGCAAGAAATTGGATTTGTGACTCATTCCACTGATGAAATGTTTTCCAATTGGTGGATTGGGGTTATTTATATTTTATTTCATGTTTATGAAGTTTGCAAGAGTAGGAGAGAAGTTTTTGTGTCAATATGGTGATCCCATAGGCTGGAAAAAGCATGTTTTTGAGCAATTTTGATGCATAGAGGTTCTAGGGTTGGTAACAAAACTCTTGGAAAAAAATTTGCAAAGGTTGGAATAGCATGTGCAAACCCAATTAGTTATATTCCAGCCATTGACAAAGTTTGCTGAGTTGTGGAGTATGGATTTTCAATAAACCCTCATTAAATGGAGCCATTTTGTGGCATAAACTGAGTTTTTGATAGTTGGGAAGCTTGTACTTAGTTTCACTATCTAAATATTGTAATTGGTCATTTGGAATCATACCTAATCTATTGGTGGTGGATTTAGAAGTTGTTAAAGTGTTTCAGAGGTAGTTCCTTTGTAAAAGTGGCCTAATTGGCCTAGTTATCAAAACTGAACAGTCCATTTTTGAGTGTGTTGGTCCAAAGAAGTCTCTAGTAAGGTTGAGATATGTTATAGTATGGCTTAATGGTTATCCTAAAAATTCCTCACATTTCTATTAGGATTCATGTAACAAAATTTATAACTGATGTCACACTTTGGAGGCCTACAAGGCTAGACGGTTGATATAGGTGTTTTTCCTTAAACCATTGTTGTCAAGCCATTGGACCATTGGATAGTGTTTGTGGGGTGTTTGTAGACCTGTTGAAACCATTTTCCAAGTCTGATAGAGATTGGAGTCCATTAGTGTGTGTTGGAGCCTTTTGATGCATTGTGATCATCTATGGTTTTGTGTGCATGAAGAATTAAGCATAAAGAATTGTGAAAATTAGTTAAATGGAAGTTGCTGATCATTTGAAGGTTAAAGAGACATTGTGTATCCTCAAAAGGGATAGATCACTGATTGATCTAAAGGATTGAGTTGTTTTCCATTAGTGATTGGGCCCATATTGCCCAAAGTGTTGAAGATTGATTGCCTCAAGTGAAGATTTTAGTTTTTGAACCTGATTTGTGCCAAGTGCATGGCAAGTTTGAATGAGTGGAACCCCAGCATTGGCTCAATACAATTTTAGCATAATGACAAAATTACACCATTTCAATGCATTCCCTAAAATTCTTAGGATGACCTAGTTCAAATTTCGTTGTTCTACTTCTAAAGTATCTAAATATAGGCGAAGATAAGATCATGAAAAAGATGATCAAAATAGTGAACAACTATCCATTGACTATCAAAATTATATATTGTTCTAGATGTATGTTGAAAATTGATCAATAAGTATGTGTGTCACCTAGCTTTCACATAAAATAATTGAAAATGCAATTTTTATTTTTTATTATGTAGAGAATGAAGTGTTATTTTTTTAAAATTTTGATAAAAAAATAAAAAAATATGAAAAAATACATGTATTTAAGGCATATGAATACATCACTAAAATAAAAAAAAAGAAACCAATACAATATTTTATTCAAACTATTAGAAAAATTATATGGCTAGAAAGCTAAGAAGTAGTCTAATATTTTTGTTGCGGTTTGTAGAGTTTTATTGTAAAACTTGTAAAGTTAATGAGGATGAAGTTTGAATATGTTATTTTATATGTAAAAAATATATTTGGGAGTGAGAATGGAGGTCAAGCCCTTAGGTCTAGAAATATAATCCTAATGAATGGGATTTTAATAACTTAATTTATAGTGTGCAAAACATGGACACATTATTTAAAACATAAAAAAACTAAAAATTCAATATAATGAACATACATATGGATTGGTAAATATTGAGACAATGATATTGTTTTACAATATAAAAGAGTATTCAGGGTGGCTATTGTATGACCATGTTGGAAATATACAATCCTATAGATAATTTCCTCATAACTCTATGATATTGTTTTCTCTATTTTCTTTTTTAAATAAAATTTTACAGTATAAAAGAGTATTCAGGGTGGTGATTCTAAATTGTGACTATGTTGGAAATATACAGTCATATAGAAAACTTTCTCATAACCCTATGATATTGTGATGCAAGGACTTCCGGAGGTCATAACTTTTGACTTGGATGTGGATTTTCTATGAGATTTTACAGGTGGACACGTTATGAGGTGGCTAGTGGTTTCCCAACCCACCCTAGTCAGTTGGACTTCGTCTTAACACTTTTTCGGGGCTTGAAACTTTCATCTTGTCCCTCAAAATGGCAATTTAGTGTTTTTTTCTAGATTTTTTAAAAGTTTCTTTTGTAATAAATTGAAACTCATGTTTAGAATTTAGAATATTAGTTGGCTTTTCATCCTACCTTAGTTTTAGGAAGCTTTTGGGAGAAAACTGGATTCTTAAGATATGACTGTAAAATTACCTAAAATGGCAAAATCTGATAATTGTCAAAATCTGCCAAAAAAAGGTAATTGTTTGCTTTTTTTGTTTTCTTGGATATAAGAGAGTTTTCTATCATTGTAGAAGTAGAGTTGATGAATAGAAGTTTTTTTTTTTTTTTTTCCAATTTCAATCTTTGGCTCTCACATGATTAAAGGCAAAATTGTATTGAGTGTATGTTGTGTGTTGCATCATATTGTTTTCTCTGTTTTATTTTTAAATAAAATTTTATAGTATAAATGAGTATTCAGGGTGGTGATTATATAGTCATAGACAATTTCCTCATAACCTTATGATAGATATTTATGCAAATAGAAATAAGAAATCCATGTGAAAAGAATAGACAATATACAATCAAAAATGACATAAGATATGCCTTGGGAAAATGCTCAATGAAGGAAAAACCTAGCCTCCCAAAGCATTCATCTCTCATATATTATTCAGTAATAAACATTATAATACATATACAAATTTTCCATGAATACCTTTCAAATATCAAGCTCTCTCCATACACTCCATATGAACAAGCATGTAACCAAACATCTCATGCCATGCTTCAAACCCTCACATGTACAACCTACAAGAGATGCTCAATCTAACCAAACCAAACTCAAATAGCAAACAAACCAACCAAAACCTAGCTTTAAGAACCAACAAACCAACCCAAATCCAGCTCAAACAACCAACAAACCAACATCGAAAACTACCCGTGTATTTGCTTTTATAAAAATAAATCTCATGCAAATACTAGATGTAGTATGGTAAAATTATCTTCCCCAAAACCATGAGCATAGTAAAACCATTGACCCCCACATTTAATTACTGGTGCTAAGTTTTCATTTTTTCCCAATATTTAAATAATTACAAATAAATAATTAACTACTCTATGTGTTCCACACACATAAAATAATTAACTCAATGTTACATACAAGGATTACAAGTGACACCAAATAAATATTTATTTTACACAATTGAATAATATCAATGTTATGCAAGGTGTACGACACACCTATTCCAATAGATCAACTATGTGTGACTGTGTAAGCTAGCAATGTTTGTTATTAAGTAGTTCTAGTATATTTTTACATTTCTTTATTATAAAGTTTGATATTTCAAGTCCAATTATAAAAAAATATTATTGAATTTTAATTTCAATCAGTTAAAAATGGTTATTTCTGGGTAAAAGTGATTATTAGACCTCACTAATGAAAAATTTGATGTGTGATGACCAATGATCCAATAAATGAAAATGGTATGAAAAAATTTCATACTTGTATATTAAAAATCTTAATTTTATATTTGCATTATTAAAACAATGATGTTGATGACTTTATAATCAATTTAATTGTAATATAGAAAAGTGCATACAAATTTTTTAATTTATTTTCTAGGATTAATTAATTTGTACATATTTATATATATTCTAAGTGGTTTTAGGTCTTATAAGATTTTGAGTTATGTATTTAGATAATGAAAATATTTTTTAGAACAACAATTTTTCACATTTGTCTCTTAATATTTCACAAGTTTGCAGTAACCTTTTTGTTTACATAACCATTAGCTTTCAACTCCACAATCACTTTTAGTTTTATCATTAATTAAGTCTTATGGTTTGACCAACGTACAAGGAAGTTCACACTTTTATATTTATTGTCACCTCAAGTTCAAGGTTTTCAATCATACCTTGAATTTTAACCTTTGCATAGCAAGAGCTTCATGGTATTTTTCAGCACTAATTAATTTTACTTATATTAGATATCATCTAGGAAAACATTTTTTGTAAATACAATATTAACATAATGACTAAATTACACCATTTCAATGCATTCCCTAAAATTCTTTGGATGACCTTGTTCAAATTCCATTGTTCTACTTCTAAAGTATCTAAATATAGGTGAAGCTAAGATTACTAAAAAGATGATCAAAATAGTGAACAACTCTCTATTTACTATCAAAATTATATATTGATGTGGATGCATGTTGAAAAATTGATCACTAAGCATGTGTCACCTAGCTTTCACATAAAATAATTGAAAATACAAATTTTTGGTTTTGATTATGTAGAGAATGAAGTGCATTTTTTTCAAATTTGAATGAACAAATAAAAACTATGAAAAAAACATCATTAAAATAAAATAAAAACTAAATACATTATGGGAAAAAGCATGAAGTTTAGTCCACTTCTCATGGAAGTTTCAGACTTAGCCAAAAACTTGAAATTGGGCAAAACAAAATGGGATCTCGAGCCTAAATTCAAAACGGGATCATGTTTTGAAGTGGGATCCTGAGCATGGGATCATGAAATGGGATCCCATTTAGAATGGGATCTCATTCCATAAAAGTATTTAATTTTTAAAAAACTGCCTGTGAGCTCATTTTCACCAGTAGCCAAGGCTTGGTGCACACCCAAATAGAGTGGCTTCCTGACAATTCAGATATATAAACATATGGCGCTTCAACAAATGTCGTAAATGGATGATAATGGTTTCTCCCCCTTTTTAAAAAAAAAAAAATTATACTATAAACTATGACCCCACTGTCATATAGACAATTTCCTCATAACTCCATGATATTGTTTTCTCTGGTTTTTTAAAATAATTTTTTGCAGTATAAATTGTGACCATGTTAGAAATATACAGTCATATAGACAATTTCCTATAACTCTATGATATTGTTTTCTCTTTCTATTTTTTAAAATAAAATTTTACAGTATAAATTTTGACCATGTTAGAAATATACAGTCATATAGACAATTTCCTCATAACCCTATAATATTGTTTTATCTATTTTTTTTAAATGAAATTTTACAGTATAAAAGAGGGTGGTAATTCTAAACTGTGATTATATTGGAAATATACAGTCATATAGAGAATTTCTTCATAACTCAATAATACTGTTTTCTCTATTTTTTTAAATAAAATTTTACAGTATAAATCATGTTAGTGATTATAGAGTCATAGATAATTTCCTCGTAACTCTATGACAGATATTTATGCAAATAGTAATCAGAAATCCATATGTAAAAGAATACACAATATACTATCGAAGGTGACATAAGATATACCCTGAAAAAACCCTTAATGAAGAAAAAATCCAGCCTCCAAAAGCATCCATCTCTCATATATTATTCAGCTATAAACATTACAATACATATGCAAAGTTTACATGAATACCCCTAAAGCATCAAACTCTCTACATACACTTCATGTGAACAAGCATGTAACCACACATCCCATGCCATGCTTCAAACCCTCACATGTGCAACTTACAAGTGATACCCAATCTAGCCAAACCCAACTTAAACAACCAACAAACCAACCCAAACCCAGCTCAAACAACCAATAAACCAACCCCAAAAACTACCCATGTATTTTCTTTTATAAGAATAAGCTCATGCAAATACTAGACGTAGTATGGTAAAATCACCTTCCCCATAACCATGAGCACAGTAAAACCATTGACCCCCACATTTAATTATTGCTACTAAGTTTTCACCTTTTTTCTAATATTTAAATAATTAGAAATAAATAAATAAATAATTACTCTATGTGTTCCACACAAATAAAATAATTAACCCAATGTTACATACAATGATTACAACTGGCACCAAATAAATATTTAATGTAGTTAAACATATCACATGGATACACCAGAAATAAATATTTATTTTACATAATTAAATAATACCAATGTTATGTAAGGTGTACAACACACCTATTCTAATAGACCAACTTTGTGTAACTATGTAAGCCATCAATGTATGTTATTAAGTAGTTCTAGTCTATTTTTACATTTCTTTATTATAAAGGTTGATATTTCAAGTCCAATTATAAAGAAATATTATTGAATTCTAATTTCAATCAGTTACAAATGGTTATTTCCCAATAAAAGTGATTATTAGACCTCATTAATTAAAAGTTTGATGTGTGAAGGACAATGCTCCAACAAATGAAAATGGTATGAAAATTTTTGGTAATTGTATATTAAAACTCTTAATTTTATATTTACATTATTAAAACAATGATGTTGATGACTTTATAATCAATTTAATTGTAATATAGAAAAGTGCATAATTGCAATTTTTTTTAATTTAGTTTTTAGAATTAATTAATTTGTACATATTCATATATTTCTAAGTGGTTTCAGGTCTTATAAGTTTTTGAGTTATGTATTTAGATCATGAAAATATTTTTTAGAACAACAATTTTGCACATTGGTCTCTTAATATTTCACAAGTTTGTAGTAACATTTTTGTCTACATCACCTTTAGCTTTCAGCTCCACAATCACTTTTACTTTTATCATTAACTATAACTTAGGGTTTGACTAATGTACAAGGAAGTTCACACTTTTATATTTATTGTTACCTCAAGTCTAGGGTTTTGACTCATACCTTGAATTTTAACCTTTGCATAGCAAGAACTTCATGTTATTTTTTGGCACTAATTAATTTTACTTATATCAGATAGCATCTAGGCAAACCTTTCTTGTAGATACAATTTTAGTGTAATAACAAAATTACACCATTTCAATGCATTCCCCAAAATTCTTAGGATGACCTAGTTCAAATTTCATTGTTCTACTTCTAAAGTATCTAAATATAAGTGAAGCTAAGATCAAGAAAAAGATGATCAAAATAGTGAACAACTCTCTATTGACTATCAAAATTATATATCAATGTGGATGCATGTTGAAATTTGATCAATAAGTATGTGTTTCACATAGCTTTCACATAAAATAATTGAAAATGCAAATTTTTGTTTTTTATTATGTAGAGAATGAAGTGTTATTTTTTAAAAATTTGGATGAAAATAAAATAAAAAAACAAATACAATATTTTATTCAAACTATTAGAAAAATTATATGGCTAGAAAGCTAAGAAGTAGTCTAATGTTTTTGTTGTGGTTTGTAGAGTTTTGTTGTAAAAGTTGTAAAGTTAATGAGGATGAAGTTTGAATATGTTATTTTATATGTAAAAAATATGTTTGGGAGCGAGAATGAATGTCAAGCCCTTAGGTCTAGAAATACAATCCTAATGAATGTGATTTTAATAACTTAATTTATAGTGTGCAAAATATGCACACATTATTTAAAACATAAAAAAACTAAAAATTCAATATAATGAACATACATATGGATTGGTAAATATTGAGACAATGATATTATTTTACAATATAAAAGAGTATTCAGGGTGGCTATTTTATGACCATGTTGGAAATATACAGTCATATTTACAATTTCCTCATTACTCTATGATATTGTTTTCTTTTTTTTCTTTTTTAAATAAAATTTTACAGTATAAAAGAGTATTTAGGGTGGTGATTCTAAATTGTGACTATGTTGGAAATATACAGTCATATAGAAAATTTTCTTATAACCCTATGATATTGTTTTCATTGTTTTATTTTAAAATAAAATTTTATAGTATAAATAAGTATTCAGGGTGGTGATTATATAGTCATAGACAATTTCCTCATAACCTTATGACATATATTTATGCAAATAGTAATCAGAAACCCATGTGAAAAGAAAAGACAATATACCATCAAAAATGACATAAGATATATGTAATGCCTCCCTGGTCCTGGCCTAACCGAGGTGACACCAAGGTATGAAATTCAAGCTTTACATGATATTGTGTTACTGACATTTTGTTAGGTTAGATTCCATGATTAGATTGGGTATACATGTGGAGAGGATGACACCTTGACATTGGCATAATACGCGAATGATCATGGATGTTGGAATCCTCCGTTTTGGACTATTCTTGCCTCGGCTATTATATGATACGTACATGCAGATGTTATAACCTGTTTGAAGTGGTGCAGGTACCAGGCATCGACTCCACCTGGCTACACAGGTCTGAGCGTGCCTAATACCCTAATGGTGGTAAGATGGAGATGACACATTAGCCATATACCAGCTTAGTCTTGTCATCGTCTCTATGTTGAGATGAGTTTCCGATGTCATGTATTACCTCTAACACCGTCTGGTTATTGCTTGATTATTCTATCATTCTGTGAGTCAGTTCCGTATGATTTTTGTGTTGGAGTAGGCAATTATGGATAGAGATCATTATCTTGGAGTTTGATATGGAGTTATCCTTCAGTCCTTAATTATTTTGATTTGAAATCCGATGTCCTGATTAGGCATTGATGTCTCTCCCAATCCTAACAAAATACTATATGATTTGGATCTTTTGATATTTTTGAAAAAACTCTAAATTAAGATATCCCTATTATATTATAGATATATGAGTATCCTAACCAAATGAGAGTATTATTCGTGCACCCTCGTAGCCGATAATAAATCATCCTCTATTAATCAAGATCGGCCTCTAGAAGTTTTGGGTAGGAAGCCTTTAAAGGCATAGAAATCTTAGATTATTTCTTCGATGAATAGCATGCTTACCCATCGTGGCATTCATATTGCATGTTTACCTAGGTAGCATGGCATTTGGTTTGCATGTTGCCTAATGTGGCATGGGGATAGATTATATGGTTTTATCAAGGTTTTTTAGGGGGATCTTAGCTCAGTCTTCGAGGGGTTGAAGGGGGATCAATTCTCTGAAAGTATTCTTACGGGGGAGAGAGGTGCCAAAAAAATGTTAATAAGGGAACATGTGGGTTTCGAATATATGGATGGGACCGAAATGATGGGAGGGAGAACCAATACTAGAGGGAGGAAAGCAATGTAGAAGATGGGAGGAGCTGTAGGGGAGTGCGGATGGACAACAAAAGAATCACCCTCTGAGGAATCAATCCAAGCCTGTGGAAGAATTCTTGTTTCTTTTTCTAAAAGGTATTTGCATCACTTGCCTATACCATTACAAGAATCTTATCTATGTGTTTGCTGCTCTCACCTATGCGACATTTGTGAAACCTGTGCAAGATGTGTAGTTGTCTCTCACCATAGACATTACCATTCAAAGTTGTATCCGTTATCCCACGTAGGACCAATATCTTTTTTAAAAAGCTTTTCTAATATGGACAGGGAGGTGTCCCATTTCCTTGTATAGCTATAAATAAATTTTGTGACCCTAATGTCCCTATTTCTTTGATGGTTACAATCTAGTTATTCCATAGAGGAATAAATATGGAAATATTTTTATGTTCAATGAGTAGGGCCGAGCTTGGGTAAGGTATAGAGGGTCGAAGTGAAACCCTGAGTACCATAGCTTGCCAAAGTACTTTATTTTTGATGAAAAAAAACAAAGTCATGACGGTGGTCAAGACTCAGGGAAACATCAAAAAAATTGATCGTTGCAGTCCATAGGAAACTGAAAACCCATTACTTTTTTTTTCTAATGAATGTGCCAAATTTATTTCAATGCAACATATTTTCATTGCCTCTTTCCTTGAATATTTTTCTTTAACACACATAGCTATTTCCTTAATTCCTTAGATAAAAGGGTTTTCAAAGAGAGATCATGCGGTTACTGATTTATATTTTCTTTCGTAAAGATCAGGGTTCGATCTTATAGAGAATGCAACATGGGCAGGGTTGGGGTTTTTTTGGTTTTACGCCTGCCAATGGCATTTTCTTGAAAGTCTCTAAGCCTTTTAAACATATCCATTTTCTGTACATCGGACGACTATTGCAGTTCATGAGACCACATTCATTTTAGGCATTCACAAAATAGTCCATCTGCCTCTCTGTGCTTTTGTTTTGGCATAGGCAGTGAAGATGAGACAAAGGTTGTAGAGTTTGGCTTTATAGCCGCCAATTGAATTTTCTTAAAAGTTATAAAGCCTTTACATCTGATCCATTTTGTGTAGATCCTATGATCATTACTGCCCATGAGATTTCATTTCTATTAGGCATTCTGTGAAATAGTTCACTTGCCGTGTCTATGCTCCACCCTTTATATCCGTGTTGCAAACCCACCTGCTGCAAGTTACCGTTTCATATCTTTTCACATATCCCTTCGATAGACCAGAGGAGAATGTTCATTCTTTATTGACATTCATGATGGCTTCTAGTGATTAGTCTATATCTTGACTCTTAATGTGAGTAAGATCTCAGCTCATAGTACTAATTTTAACATACTTATAGGCAAATTTAAGTAATGTCCTCGCCAGGAGCAATTCATAGATGTTCAATCTAACTTGTGTGTTTCCCCTCACTGATCCTTTTACTAGCTAAGAGATCTTAAACATGCTTATCTATAAAATGCCAAGAGATATCAATGAAAAGGGCCCTCTCTTTGAATTGTCATATTGGTATGATAGATGCATCAAGGTTTGTCACAACGGTTCCAATGAAATTGACAAACCTTACTAAGGTGAGAAAGAAATACTTTATTTGAGAAACAAAGAGAAATAAGAATATCTAAATTTATAATATCAATAAAACTAATCTGTCTTATAGATGGAGTGAACCCTATATTAGTCACTATCCTCCCTATATGTGATTTGTGTTTAGTGACACTATGAGAGTGTAGCTATCTATGCATGTGTATTTAACGCATCCCTGAGTAAGTCGTGAGTGATACCCGTCTAGGTAATAGGATGATGTTTGAGTCAAAACTTAGAGTATTGATATTTACCTATATGTTCATTTAAGTTTTATACCTTAAAAAAAAAGTTGTGCCTTTTTGGATTATGTTCTTGAATGCCGGTTGGGGCGTTACATCTGGTATCAGAGCCCCAGGTTTCAACACTGGGATCTCTGGATTAATGTTGTTGCCCATAGTAGTACTTTTTATGCAAGTGATAGGAGACTCCTGAGTCAGATACTAAGCTTGATCTATATACGTAGATTGATTTATTGGATAGATGATCATAAGATTGAGATTCAGCATTGTGTGATACACAAAAAAAAATAGAATGGAAGGAAACTGGAAAAGGGAAGTAGATAGCAAGTAAGGCTATGGTTTTGCAAAGGGAATCATATTAGTTATGGAAATAAGTTTACTTATGGGAGTAATGAAAATTGTGTATGAGAATATAATCTTCCCCCGTAAAAGCGAGAGACCAGTAACTGTGCATTGGTTGAGTGTTGTGAATACCCCGTACTTGCTTTGTGTGCCCTTGAGATGGTGATACTGAGTACGCAGCCATGGGAAAAAAAATGTGTATTTTAGGTGTGGGATCAACCATACCATAATGTGTGTTTGCATGTTTGTTACCCGATTGAGGGCCAACCCTTGTGTGGTTGAAAAAATATATATAAAAGAAGCCTAAAGTTAGATTCATAGATTCTCTTCTTTTGGTTCTCTAGTCCCTCAGTCTGTGAAGGGGTAGTAGCAGCCACAAAGTTCCTTCGGTGGAGTGAACAGCATACGCTTATGATGGTGCAGAGTGGTCCCTTGCTCAACCAAACCTAAGGAAACGTATTCACTACTTCCCCTTATGATGGATCAGGGTACTTGATTCATATGTGTTAGCCTAATCCCCACAGTTTCTGAGCATCTGGATGGTATTTCTTGGATGATCATTTACCTTGTCTTCACGAAAGGTATGATAGGCCACATGAGTTATCAGTTGGGGGCTGAGGTCTAGGACCTACATAGACAACCCAACTGGAACTATGTGATGACATAAGTCGTCACTTGGGGGCCGAGGTCTAGGACCTGCATAGGTAACCCAAGTGAGACCATGTGCCCCATGTATATTTTGAGGTCTAGCATGTGGAGGGAGATTTGTTACCCATGCTGAGGTAGATTCCGTATCTGCACATGTTCCGACATGATAGGTACGATGCCACACCCCACTGATGTTCCAACACAGTGCTGGTGATGATGCCATGTTGTTGTTGGTAGCGAGCTAGGCTCGAGGACACGATGCCACGTGCATAGACACATGAAGGTGCACTATGAGATTGTGTTATAGCCTACTTGTGTGATGAGCATAATGGGGCCTTGCACACTTGTAGAGGGATACTCATGTTTTCTTTCGACAGTGTTGGGTCGGTTAGCATATGAGTAGGTCCTAGCCATGTATACCTCTGGCTATGGCAAGTACCTGCGTGTGCCTTTTCCATGAGGTGTCACTATGCGGGGTGTGTTCTGTGCATGTTTACTTCTGTGGAGCCACAGACACACTGCCATGTGGCATACGGCCAGTACGTGCCTTCTCCGGCTGGCGTATGACCATGCCGCACTAAGATGCGATGCGGGATGTGGCCAAGGTGCACATTCCATGCGGGCAGCCAAGGAGTGTGTGAGCCACTTGGTTAGTCCATGCCGCGTGATGACACGATGTAGGGTGTAGCCAAGGAGCACACTCTAAGCCATGTGGATGGCATGCTCATTCCGCACCACATGAGGGCTACTGTTATAGCCTGACGTTGTTCCCTCCTTCCTCATTTGGTGGCTACTATCTAGTCACATAGTGTTGTATAGTGCAATTTCAAAGATTGTGGACTTTCTCTATGGTTATTGATGATTTTCTACTGATTGTGAAGGTTGACACTTTTCTTATATTTGATTATGATGGTTTAGCCACACCTTGTGATCCTATTTGCTAGTAGCCCTCATGGTTACATTTGATTTAGTGTTGAAAATTGCGTGCATTTCTTATTTTATTGTTGAAATTAAATTTTTATCTTTCTTTATGACTTTGGTGGCTAAACTAGTTATACTTATTGTTTTCGATGTTGGCCATGTGTTGTATTGTGATTCCTCTCCAAGGATGTATGAGGTAGACTTGGTGAGTGTATATGAGGAAGCAGACGCAGCGAACCTTGAGGATGGGGGTATGTGAGGCTGTTATACAGCTAGGACCCACTACCCACCTATGTGTGATGACTATCTCTTGGAGGCTAACCACCTTATACAACAAGAGAGAGGTCATTATGGCTTATTTGGATGGTCTCACCTTGAGAGTGTGGCCTAGCACCAACAAGTCACTATGTGTGAGGTAGGGATTATGTGAGATGGATTTGACTCTTGGCTCATGGATTATGTATCATGGATTAGTAAGTTGTTTCCGGTATCCAAATGAACCCCTGTTTAGCCTTGTGATGTGAATCCCGGTGATGTATATTGGCATGTGTGTGAAGAATGTATGGCAAATCATGAAAACTGTACCTATGAAATGATAAATTATGTTTCCATGCTTCAAATAGGTGAAAATTTATGATCTTTTGTTGAATATGTGATAAGAGTTAGTGTGGATATTTAATGCAAAAGGTTAAAAATGCAGCATTCTAACCTATTGATTGTTTAATAGCATAGTAGAAGAGGAATTACAATGATGCAGTCATGTTCTCCCTAGAAATGTTAGTTAGCTTAGTGTATCTGACTAAGTTATATTTTGGCAAGACGGGGCATTATAGTTGGTATCTCTAGGGTTGCATGTTATGAAAACAGAGATTAAAATCATGTAAATGTGCATATATATATCCGTGTGTGTGTTGTGTGCTTCATTCTAAAGATGACTACATGTAAAGAGTTAGAAAATTGAAAATTTTATACATTGTAAATGTAGATTGCTGCATTCATGAGAAGATAATATGGCTTCATTCTTTATGTGATTAGAGGAAATAGTTGCATGATAATGTGATAGTCTAAATTTTATAATCATCTTGAATTTTATGGAACTAATGTGTGTTATGGCTGCATTTAGTATTATGACTTTCAAGAGTAAGTCAAGCTCTTGGGGGGGAGTATGTAATGCCTCCCTGGTCCTGGCCTAACTGAGGTGACACCAAGGTATGAAATTCAAGCTTTACATGATATTGTGTTACTGACATTTTGTTAGGTTAGATTCCATGATTAGATTGGGTATACATGTGGAGAGGATGACACCTTGACATTGGCATAATACGCGAATGATCACGGATGTTGGAATCCTCCGTTTTGGACTATTCTTGCCTCGGCTATTATATAATACGTACATGCAGATGTTATAACCTGTTTGAAGTGGTGCAGGTACCAGGCACCGACTCCACCTCGCTACACAGGTTTGAGCATGCCTAATAACCCAATGGTGGTAAGATGGAGATGACACATTGGCCATATACCAGCTTAGTCTTGTCATCGTCTCTATGTTGAAATGAGTTTCCGATGTCATGTATTACCTCTGACACCGTCTGGTTATTTCTTGATTATTCTATCATTCTGTGAGTCAGTTCCATATGATTTTTGTGTTGGAGTAGGCAATTATGGACAGAGATCATTATCTTGGAGTTTGATATGGAGTTATCCTTCAGTCCTTAATTATTTTGATTTGAAATCCGACGTCCTGATTAGGCATTGATGTCTCTCCCGATCCTAACAAAATACTATATGATTTGGATCTTTTGATATTTTTGAAAAAACTCTAAATTAAGCTATCCCTATTATATTATAGATATATGAGTATCCTAACCAAATGAGAGTATTATTCGTACACCCTCGTAGCCGATAATAAATCATCCTCTATTAATCAAGATCAGCCTCTAGAAGTTTTGGGTAGGAAGCCTTTAAAGGCATAGAAATCTTAGATTATTTCTTCGATGAATAGCACGCTTACCCATCGTGGCATTCATATTGCATGTTTACCTTGGTAGCGTGGCATTTGGTTTGCATGTTGCCTAACGTGGCATGGGGATAGATTATATGGTTTTATCAAGGTTTTTTGGGGGGATCTTAGCTCAATCTTCAAGGGGTTGAAGGGGGATCAATTCTCTAAAAGTATTCTTACGGGGGAGAGAGGTGCCAAAAAATTGTTAATAAGGGAACATGTGGGTTTCGAATATATGGATGGGACCGAAATGATGGGAGGGAGAACCAATACCAGAGGGAGGAAAGCAATGTAGAAGATGGGAGGAGCTGTAGGGGAGTGCGGATGGACAACAAAAGAATTGCCCTCTGAGGAATCGATCCAAGCCTGTGGAGGAATTCTTGTTTCTTTTTCTGAAAGGTATTTGCATCACTTGCCTATACCATTACAAGAATCTTATTTGTGTGTTTGCTGCTCTCACCTATGCGACATTTGTGAAACCTGTGCAAGATGTGTAGTTGTCTCTCACCATAGACATTACCATTCAAAATTGTATCCCTTATCCGACATAGGACCAATATCTTTTTTAAAAAGCTTTTCTAATATGGACAAGGAGGTGTCCCATTTCCTTTCATAGCTATAAATAAATTTTGTGACCCTAATGTCCCTATTTCTTTGATGGTTACAATCTGGTTATTCCACAGACGAATAAATATGGAAATATTTTTATGTTCAAAGAGTAGGGCCGAGCTTGGGTAAGGTATAGAGGGTCGAAGTGAAACCCTGAGTACCTTAGCTTGCCAAAGTACTTTATTTTTTATTGAAAAAAACAAAGTCATGACGGTGGTTAAGACTCAGGGAAACATAAAAAAAAATGATTGTTGTATTCCATAGGAAACTGAAAACCCATTACTTTTTTTTTTCTAATGAATGTGCCAAATTTATTTCAATGCAACATATTTTCATTGCTTCTTTCCTTGAATATTTTTCTTTAACACACAGAGCTATTTCCTTAATTCCTTAGATAAAAGGGTTTTCAAAGAGAGATCATGTGGTTACTGATTTATATTTTCTTTCGTAAAGATCAGGGTTCGATCTTATAGAGAATGTAGCATGGGCAGGGTTGGGGTTTTTTTGGTTTTACGCCTGCCAATGGCATTTTCTTGAAAGTCTCTAAGCCTTTTAAACATATCCATTTTCTGTAGACCAGATGACTATTGCAATTCATGAGACCACATTCATTTTAGGCATTCGCAAAATAGTCCATCTACGTCTCTGTGCTTTTGTTTTGGCACAGGCAGTGAAGATGAGACAAAGGTTGTAGAGTTTGGCTTTATAGCTGCCAGTTGCATTTTCTTAAAAGTTATAAAGCCTTTACATCCGATCCATTTTGTGTAGATCCTATGATCATTACTGCCCATGAGATTTCATTTCTATTAGGCATTCTGTGAAATAGTTCACTTGCCGTGTCTATGCTCCACCCTTTATATCCGTGTTGCAGACCCACCTGCTGCAAGTTGTCGTTTCATATCTTTTCACATATCCCTTCGATAGACCAGAGGAGAATATTCATTCTTTACTGACATTCATGATGGCTCCTAGTGATTAGTCTATATCTTGACTCTTAATGTGAGTAAGATCTCAGCTCATAGTACTAATTTTAACATACTTATAGGCAGATTTAAGTAATGTCCTTGCCAGGAGCAATTCATAGATGTTCAATCTAACTTGTGCATTTCCCCTCACTGATTCTTTTACTAGCTAAGAGATCTTAAACATGCTTATCTATAAAATGCCAAGAGATATCAATGAAAAGGGCCCTCTCTTTGAATTGTCATATTGGTATGATAGATGCATCAAGGTTTGTCACAACGGTTCCAATGAAATTGACAAACCTTACTAAGGTGAGAAAGAAATACTTTATTTGAGAATCAAAGAGAAATAAGAATATCTAAATTTATAATATCAATAAAACTAATCTGACTTACAGATGGAGCAAACCCTGGCAAACTCTGGGAGTTTGTGAGAATGATACTTCCTTGTGTATACGTCTAAAAATGACGCAAATCATCCTAAATAAATATTCTAAATATTTATTCTATTCTTCTACCAATTAAATAAATATTCTAAATTTATTTAATTGATTCACTGTTCCATAATTAAATAAATTCAATTTATTTAATTAAAATTCTTCTAAATGTCCTACACAATTAAATAATCATAAATTATTTAATTAATCCAAATTCCTCTATCCTAAGTTCTAAACTCAAAAATTCACCTCACCTTTACACCTCACCTTGTCCACATCATCAAGTTGCACATGTAATTAAATATATTTAATATTTAATTACCTATTTTTCTCTCACCCACATGGCCTATTTCTTCTCAAATCAAAAGTTAGTTAACTAATCAATCAAATCTGTTAACTAATTAGTCATTTGAGTTCACTGGTCAATCTATTCTGTTGACTCCTCAATCAACCCAGTTCACTGGTCAATCAATTCAGTCAATCCCATAATCCACTCTTCTAACTGATCAATCAAGTCTATTAATTGTTCAGTCAATGGAGTTAACTCTCCAATCAATTTTGTCACATCCCCTCTTTCATGATGGAGCTAGGACACTTGTCACATTTCTACTGGTTGCACATTCCTCAACCATTCTCAGCCATTGATCTTCATATCTTCTCTCAACTGTTGATTCTCATTCTTCCAAGTCTATAAATGAAACCTCATCCTTCCATTCTATTCATCCAGGATTTTGACATCGTTACTCTGCAGAAATATCACCAGCGCGCCTTTGGCACCCTTTTACCATCCACAAGCTTGAGATCACATACTTGCCTTGGAGCTCATCTTCATTGCATATCACAACAACCATTTACCATCGACTTCCTTGAACACAACTTAAAAGAGTGCACTCTCTGAGGGCTCACTTCATTTGCAAAAGGACAGTTGTAATAGGCAAACAATAGAAGCATTGATTTTAGGGAAGGTTTGCTTTGTGTTATTCATTGCTATTTTCGTTTAATCTTTCTTGTTATCTCCTATTCTGTTGATGTTTGGGTCATACATTATTCATTTGATTGATTCACGTTTTACCCTTACATTTTTGGCACCCACTGTGGGGCCTTTGCCCCTTTATCTCATCAAAATCTGATCTTTTTTGAAGGCAGGTTCTGTACAGGTCACGCAAAGTCACGCACAGGTTACTTTGGTGCATTTAAACATTTCCGCAGCGCATATAAAGACTGTTACGACGCTTCTATCCTTTCTGCGCATCTGTGTATTTTTGCTACGCTTTTGCGCACTGTTACGGTGCTTTTGATTATATTGCACATCTGTTCATTTGTGCTATGCTTTTGAAGACTGTTACTGCGCATTCATTATTGCTGTGCATTTATTCATTTTCACAGCACATACATCCAATATTACGGTGCATTCATTATTGTTGCGCTTTTGTTGATTATTTTTGCGCATCTAATCACTGAAGCTGCGCATTTGTAATAGGCTATAGTTTTAGTACTTTTCTAGAGGAATTTGCTAACGCTAACCTTTTCACAGGTGTTTGCTGGAGCTGTTTTGTAGGATAGGTCTGGGTTTAGTTCCATGTAGTTGCATGTAAATAGTTCACATTTCACTTTCCAAGGGATAGTAAAACTGACGTGCATTCAAATCCTCATCTAGCTCTAATTAGGGAGAAAGTAACTGGATTATTTCTTGCTTGCATTGCAACACCTTCCAAGTTATTGCTATCTAAGTTTAAAACTGAACTCACCTTTGAGCTTGGGGTTAAAATGAACTATTGCTATGTCGTGAGACCAAAACTTCAAAGTTAACTATCTCGTGCTACGTGGTTTAAAACTGAACTCACCATTGATCTTGAGGTTAAAATGAACTATTGCTTGTCGTGAGACCAAAACTTCAAAGTTAACTATCTCGTGCTACGCGGTTTAAAATTAAACTCACCACTACTTTCTGAGGTTAAAACTAAACCACTGCTATATTGCTAAAATCACTTCAAAGTTCTGTGTTTGAGTAGATTAGCCCATCTAGTTTTTCACTTTTAACTAGGGTGGATTAATCAGTGTATTCTGTGCTTGCGAATGACAATAGGTTTATGCTCTCCCCTCTTCTAGGTGATCAGAGTGCCAGACTTGTCATTCTATTTGTTTAACCTTTAGGAGGGGCCTGCCCTTGGATGCACGCTTGTCCAAGTGGGAACGACCCTGAGTGGTAACAGGCTAACGCCAAGCCCTACCAAGCCACTTAAAATAAATTGTGCTTGAGGTGAAAACTTCCTGCAACGAGTGCTGTTATGTTACACCGACGGCCAACCTCCCCCAAAACCCTCTAAGGCACAACCCTTTGAGGCTGGGAGACTCCATAACGGAGAGTAGTGCCGTCACACGTGTAACCACTTGAACGGTTGCCCGCATTAAATACCTCTTATTCTAGTGGCCCAAATCCCTTATAATCCATTTCTTGCCTAGGATTTTTGTGCTTGCTTTTGTTCAATTTAGTCCAAAATAGAGTCGAAAAAAAACTACAAAAACAATGAAAAACTACAAAATATTCTTTGTGCTTGCTATGTTTTCTTGCTGTTAATTCATAATATCAGATCAGGAAGACCTTTTCCAGCCAAAAAATACCAAAAATAGAAGAAAAAATCCAAAATTTTTGCCAAAAATTAGAGCTGCGCATATACCCCTTTCTGCTGCGCATTTGTAGCGACTTGCTGTGCTTTTGTAACGACTTGCTGCACATATATACTGTTGCTGTGCATATACACACTATTGCTATGCATTTGTACTTAACCAGAGTTGCGCATACACTGCGACTTACGGCGCATTTGTTTATTCCTGCTGTGCATTTGTTTCGGCGCATATGCGATAGTGAGCACTTGCCCTATTTTTGAGAGAATATTTTCACTTGATTGGAGTACCCATTTCAGCCTAGTTTCACTTTCTGAGGTCAGATCCAACCTTGCAGTCAATCTTCATCCATTTCACCCAAGTCTCTCTCTTTTGTCACTCATCCCATTCACTTTCTGTCTAAATCCCTCTTGTCCCAAAGTTAATTTGTCCCATACCAATTTGACATAGGTCCCTTTTTCATGTCATTAGTGAATTCACGTAAGCCTAGTAGGTCACCATACCTTTTCTAGTAGTCTTGTTGAACGACTAAGCCCTACACAGTAAGACTGGTATCGACTACCCTTACTAGCGGCCAACGTCTTGTGTCAACCGTCTTACTTGAAGTCATTGAGCAAGAGAATCCTTTGTCCAAATCTTGTCCTAGGTATCCCATTCACAACAGTCTCAGTTAGCACCTTGCCAAAATTTCTAATCCTAGTTCACTTCATTCCACCCCACCTTGCATGGTTCTTACTCGATCCCAGTACAACAAGCAGATTGAAATGGCCGATGCATTTGATCACCTCGCCCCACCACGTGGTGGTGGTGAAGAAATTTCTCATGAAGAATTAGTAGCGCACATCCAAGATAGAAAATTCCAACGCCTGGTAGAGAGGGTGCTCCTTGAAGACCCCGATAAATACTTCCACCATCTTGCTAATCTTGGAGTCAAACTCCCCATAGACTTTGACATAAGCTCCATCATGGAAAACGTAGACAATGGTCATGAGCGGAGATGTGATGATCATGAGAGGGGCACGAATGACACAGTCCCACATGCAAATGAGAGAGATACAAAAGATAGAGGCAAGAAACCCATAGATCAAAATGCTCCTATGGAAGACGTGAGACAACAAATCGAAAGTCTAAAGCAAGAAATATCCAACCTTAAGATCGGTACAAGTTCTAAGCAATACTCTTTGGAAGATATAGCTCCATATCCTTTTGATAAAAGTTTGGTCATGAAACCCTTCCCCTTTCAGTTCAGAATCCCAAAGTTTGACAAATACAAAGGGAAGGGGGACCCTAGAGATCATATCCGGGAATTCAATGCCGCATGTTTAGAAGTAGCTCACAACGAGACCTACTTGATGAGACTATTCCCAAGATCCTTAGGTGGTCAAGCTATGGAGTGGTTCTCGCGTCTCCCACTAGGAATCAGAACTTTTGATGAACTTGTCAATAAATTCATAACACACTTCTCCTACAACATAGAACACGAGGTATCTATGCTAGATCTATGCAATACTAAACAAAAGAGTGGTGAGTCATTCGCCACCTTCTTACAACGATGGAGACAACTAGCTAGTAAGTGTTCTTATGATATACCTGAGAAGCAGCTATTGGAAATGTTTGTCCACAACCTAAACACGGATCTTAGCTATCAGATTCAGATACAATGCCCTACATCATTCTCCAAAGTCATTGAAATGGGCCTATTCATTGAAAAAGCTATGATCACTAAAGGAACTCTCAAGCTCTACAAGGACACACCTAATTCCAATTACACAACGGATAAATCAAAGTTTTGGACCAAGAACAAGAATGTGGTCAATGATGGGGTGGTTGACACCAAGGCGACAGCTCCTAAACAACAACCCATATTCACTCTTAAGGGGGACACAAACAATGGTGCAATCAACAAACCCCCATCTCGGGAGCCTAGATCTTGGTTCAATTCAAACCCAAGGAGAAAATTCACACCGTTAGGCGAGTCTCAAGAATCTGCACTAAGGAAGTTGTTGGCAAACAACAAAATTTCACTACCGCCAACAAGTGATTACGAGCCTATAGTCAAACCTCCCTACTGGAAGGACACAGACTATTGTGAATATCATCGAGGAAGGGGACATACAACTAACAACTGCATTTGCCTCAAAAATGTCATACAAGATATACTGGATCAGAATCAGGGAGGGACACAACAGCATACCTCCAATGAAACTCATGTGGCCTACAGGGATCCACTTCTAAATCACAACAGGTCGTATAACAACAATCACAACAATGGCCACAACAACAACAACAACAATGGTCACAACAACAACGGCAACAACAGTAACGACAACAACAATAACCGCAACCGGCCAAATCAAAACAGCGGGACGAGTAACGCTAACTATGCAAGTGTTCCATTTGACTACACCATAAACTGCATTTCTGAACATACTCCACAAGTCAATGTCATCTCACCCAACCCACAACCAGGACCTAACCGAACTGGTTCTAGTATAATTACCCGCAGTGGTAAAGTCACGCTCAATACCGCCCCTCCAAGGTCTTCACCATCTTCATCCAACTCCCGTCAATACAATGTCCTCGACCAGTTACAGAAAACCCCAGCTCACATTTCTATGTTGGAGCTCTTGCATCTATCTCCTTCTCATAAGGAGATTCTTGAGAAAGCCTTAGTGGAAACCACTATCCCCACTAACCTGGCCCAAGAGAAGTTCCAGACCATGGTAGGCAATTTGACATCCTCCAATTCCATATCGTTTACTGAGCAAAATGATCTTTCTGTATCTCAACCCCACAACACCCCTTTGCACATTGTCGCATTCATACACAAGCACCGCATCAAGAGGGTTCTCATTGATGGGGGTGTCGGTTTAAATATCTGCACATTGAAGCTAGTCCTTGCACTGGGGTTCTCTGAACAAGCAGTTGATCCAAGGAGGAAAATTACCATTAAGGCATATGACGAGGAAGAAAGAACCACAAAAGGAACAGTTGTCCTACCCATTCAAGTGGGACCGGTAATTAAAGATGTGGTGTGCCAAGTCCTTGATCGGGAGCTTGCTTATAATATTCTACTAGGGAGACCATGGATCCATGCCATGAAGGCTGTCCCCTCAACCTATCATGAATGCATTAAGTTCTCATACAATGGCATTAAGTTCCTGTACAATGGCAAGCAGGTCACCATCCAAGGCGACCCCAACCCCAACCAGCACTGCAATTCTTTCCGTGCAAAACCCGAATGTGTCATACCCAACAACAGAGCCTACATTTCCCCTACCGCGCAACAGGACCATACCGCTAAAGCTTCCTCCTCAAGACCCAAACCACTAAAACTTACCATAAAAGAAAATGGCATGGGGGAATACTCCATTGAGCACAGCCTCAACCTTGCCAAGATGCCTTTGTCTCCTCGCTTTTTTGGCCAACCCAAACATCCTCTCAAACATTTTCCAAAGCCATCTGCTCCTCCTGTAGCTCCCGCAAATCCCTTTGTAAAATGGGGGACCCTATCTGATGAAACAGAGGAGCGAGATCTGCTGCAATGGCTTTATGCAGAAGAAGAAAACACACCCCAAGAACCGCCTAAACTCCCTGCAGAACTCTATGGGCGGGGTGAGACTATTTTGCACAGGATGGGGTATGAAGGACAAGGCCCCATAGGCCTTAGAAAAGAAGGAATCATTAAACCTATACAACCTTCTTCATCCTCTTCGGTTAGAAACACAACTGGCCTAGGGTACAAAGGCAAAGGTAAAGCCAAGGAAAATGCCTGCCTTGTGGAGACAATCCAAACACGCTAAGTGGATAGTGACACAGATTCAGATGATTCAAATGAGTATGAGTGGGACGAGCTAACAGAGCACTCCTACGACAACAAAGAGGTTGACACCATCCAAACTCTTAGCCCCTACCATGAGGGACAAACACAACGGGACAGACCACTGGAGTCTGATTTGCCCACCCCTGAGATTATGGCTTTCAAGGAAAGTTTAGATTCCATTGCGATAAACAACTTGGAGGAAAGTACCACCCAGAACACTACCCCCGCCAATGCCCATAACATTTCCATTCACACCATCAATGAATCAGGTCTCTCATCTGACTCCCTTCCCCTCTTACACCCTGAGCTTATTGACTGGGATCTACAAGGAACCCCCCAATTAGATATGTTCCAGAACGATGATGCTTACATTGATTATATGGAACTTAGGGACCACTTGCCAAACGGAGATCATAAAGCTGGTTTTGCTATCAAACTGAATACCATGGCTTACTTCAGGGAGGGTGCCAAGCCTTCCAGTTGCAAAAACATCAAGATCAAAAATGGATCTGACAATGAAAACTACCTTGCGGCAGTGTCAGATCATAAAATAGTAAAAAGAAAGGACGCATTTGACGATGAAAACCCAACTGTGGCACCTGACGATGGAATGCTTGACACTCTCCCTAGTGATATGTATCAGGAAAGGTCACAGATTGTGGTGGAGCCGACAGAGCCTGTGAATATTGGAACCGAAGAGCAGCCCAAGATTATCCACTTTGCCAAATCTCTCACACCACCAGAGAAAACCAGGTTTGTACCATTCTTTAAGAAGAAGAGAGGCAACTTTGCTTGGTCATATGCAGACATGCCAGGTTTGGACCCAAACCTGATTCTACATCATTTGCCATTGGATCCAGGGGTGAAACCCGTAAAGTAGAAGCTGAGAAAAATGCATCCTCATATAGCCCTTTTGGTCAAAGAAGACCTCAAGAAATTGCTAGATGTGGGGTTCATTAGAGCCATAGATTACCCAGAATGGATATCTATTATTGTGCCAGTGTCTAAACCAAATGGCCGGGTTCGATTATGCAATGATTTTTGAGACTTAAACAAAGCATGCCGCAAGGATGACTTTCCACTGCCAAACATCGATATCATAGTCGACCTTACTACAGGACATACAATGCTATCACTCATGGACGGATTCTCAGGGTATAACCAAATCAAAATAGCACCAGAGGATCAACACAAAATAGCTTTTACTTGCCCATGGGGTACCTTTTGCTGGAATGTCATGCCTTTTGGGCTGAAAAACGCAGGTGCTACATATCAGTGGACCATGACAACTATATTCCATGACATGATGCATGTAACTATGGAAGACTATGTTGACAATATCTTGGCAAAATCTCTCACAAGGGACTCACACCTGGACATATTAGAAAAAGTCTTTCAGAGATTAGACCAATTCCAAGTCAAACTAAACCCGAAGAAATGTGTGTTTGGGGTAACATCAGGCAAGCTGCTAGGCTTCATCGTGTCGGCAAACGGAATAGAGGTAGACCCTGCCAAGGTCAAAGCTATAATGGACATGCCACCGCCCAAGACTCTAACTTAGTTGAGATCCCTACAGGGCAAGCTGCAGGCCATCCGTAGGTTCATCTCACAGCTGGCAAACAAGTGCCAACCTTTCAGCCATCTCCTACATAAAAACATTCCATTTAAATGGGACGAGCGGTGCGAAGAGGCATTCAACAAGCTAAAGGAGTATCTTATGAATCCTCCCATACTCATGCCTCCGATCCAAGGAAAACCTTTAATTCTCTACATCTCTGCTACACCCACTGCTCTTGGAGCTCTTCTAGTGCAGCAAGATTACGAGAACAAGGAGAGAGTTGTATACTACATCAGTCAAACCCTAGTGGGCTACGAGTTGCAATATTCACAGGTCGAACGATCATGCCTTGCGGTGGTTTTTGCTTCACAAAAACTTTGACATTACATGTTGGCACATCCTGTCAAACTCATTGCCAAGATCGACCCACTGAAATATCTTCTCAGCAAAGCAGCTCTCACAGGTTGACTAGCAAAGTGGGTTATGCTTCTTAGTGAATATGATATAGAATATGTGGACAGAAAAGCCATTAAAGGACAAATCATCGCTGACCAACTGGCCGAAGCACCATTACAAGACACTTCACCGATGTAGTTTGAGTTTCCCGATGAGTCTCTATTCACTCTGTCAACATCTCCTTGGCAACTCTACTTTGATGGGTCTTACACCAACCATGGATCGGGGGCAGGTATCCTGTTTATCACTCCCCAAGGTGACACAATTCTAAAGTCCTACAGATTGTTATTTCCATGCACAAACAACATAGCAGAATATGAAGCCCTGGTAATTGGTCTCAAGATGGCCACTGAGTGGAAAATTCGAGCACTATGTGTCTATGGTGATTCTCAGCTAATCATAAATCAGGTTAACGATGAGTATCAAACCAAAGATGAGAAGCTCATCCCATACAAATGGATGGTCGACGACCTCAAAGAACACTTTGGGACCATCTCCTTCGAACAAATACCCAGGATAGAGAACAAAGCAACAGATGCCATGGCTACCATAGCCTCTCTTCTAGAAATTCCTGAATATGAGTCATGGTATGAGTTCTTAGTGGAAACCATTCGGCAACCGGCTTATGATCTCCTTGAAACCCATTCCATTTGCCTCCTAGTCGGATCTGATTCACCTTGGTATGGTAAGACTTACACTTACCTCAAGGACAATATTCTCCCATCGGACCTCTCTTCCAACCAAAAATGAACTTTCATCCTACAAGCCTCCCAATACACCATCATAGCTGATACCCTTTACCGACGTGGTCTGGATGGTACTCTACTCCATTGTTTGGAACAAGAAGAATCCATAACTTCCTTGCGAGACATACATGAAAGGATCTGCGTAACACACTCCAGCGGTCCCTCCTTAGCCAAGAAACTCATGCATTTGGGTTATTACTGGCCAAACATGGAAATGGATTCATATCAGTTCATCAAAAAGTGCAAACAGTACCAAATACACGGGAATCTGATCCATGCACCTGCTCAAGAGTTGAGACCTTTAACGACACCTTGGCCCTTTTGTCAGTGGGGACTCGACCTTGTGGGAAAGATTCATCCACCCTCTTCCAACGGCCACAAATTCATCATAACCGCCACTGAGTATTTCACAAAGTGGATTGAAGCCGTTCCCCTAACTACTGTCACAGGAAAGCAAATTTCCTCTTTCATTCTGAATTACATCATCTGTAGATATGGTATCCCTTCATCCATCATAACGGATAATGGAAGACCATTCAAAAATCAGGATGTCTAGGAACTCTGTGAGTGTTTTAAAATCCAACATCATTTCTCCACTCCATACTACCCCCAAGGTAATGGCCAAGCTGAGGCATCGAATAAAACCATTCTAAAAATCCTAAAGAAAACTGTCAATGAGGCTGGTCGTGATTGGCATGTCCAACTCAACCCCGCTCTGTGGGCCTACCGAACCAGTATACGCACTCCCACAGGTACTACACCCTACGCCCTTGTCTATGGTTCAGAAGCCATCCTCCCCATTGAGGTCGAACTACCATCCCTCAGGGTGTTGTTGAAAGGTCTCATATCAGACGAAGAATACAGAGTCTCCAGGTTGCAAGAACTAGAGCTGCTAGAAGAAAGGCACCAAAAAGCCTTCGATCATCTTAAAGCATATCAACAGATGATGTCAAGGAGCTATAATCACAAGGTTCACCCAAGATGCTTTAAGGTTGGGGACCTAGTTCTAAAAGAGAACCCTCGAAATCAACAAGACAGAGAAAAGAAAGGCAAGTTCGAGCCTAACTGGCTTAGGCCCTATGTGATTGTAGTTGCTTACGGATCAGGGGCATATCAGTTGGCCACATCAGAGGGTGAGTTGTTAGATGATCCAATCAACAGCATGCACCTTCGCCGGTTCTATACCTAGGACAACCCCAATGCAAGGGGGCACAGTAAAATCAAAAATCAAAAAATCAAAAAAGTTGAAAAAGAGAAAATACAAAAAAATTAGAAAAAATAGAAAGCATACCAAAAAAAAAAATCATCCTTTGGTGAAAACCTGGCAAATAGGCACCTTGGATAGGTATCATGATGAAAACCTGGCAATCAGGCATCATGTTACTTTCTAGCTTCTCGTGCCAATAAAAGCAAGTGGTGAAAACCTGGTAAACAAGCGTTACTTGTGATAAATTGCCTTCTCCATCTTTGGGAATCCACTCACCTTCAGTCCATTCTTTCTCCATTTGCCCCATTCGACCCATATCTATCCCACAAATAAACACTTGACAGTTACCTATCATGGCTTGATACTCTCCTTGTGGCCTTGTCAACCAAGGTTTTGTCCCATACCGTCTCCTCAATGTGAGCCTAGCATAGGGTCTCTTGTCAGTGTCCATGGTCCAAGTCCATGAACTATGTTGCCTCTGCGCCGTCACATAGGCAAGGCCATTATTCTAATGCACCCACGAGGCTTCCATGTCTTCCCTTTTCTCCCATTCATCCCCTTTCTTGTCTTCATTCTTGTCATCTTTCTTCTAGTCCATCCATGGTCCATTAGGGTTTACCCCGAACTACGTTGCCTCTATGTCGTCACATAGGCAAGGCCATTTAGCAATGCGCCCCCGAGGCACTAGGTCAGTTCCTTAGGGTCCGTCTCCCCAATAAGGATTGTGCAATCTTCTCACCACACAAGCAAATGCAAGCAGAACCCGCGCCTCAAGCAGAAATCCTGACTGTGAGCATCTTAACCTATCCAATGCAAAGCAAATACCCAAGGTCTTCTAAATGATTTTATGCAAATTAAGGCAAGAACTAAACATATAACAATGCAAATATGCTTTTGTAGATTAGAAACATGGTTAACAATTCGAGTCCAGATTTTTGCTATCATACCTTCCTATGCTACTCGAGGATGCCAAAAGCTAGAGATGCTATGATGGGGGCATGATTATTCTCTTTGTTTGCTATTTGTGGATTAAACTTTAGTAATGTGACGCCTTGTCTAAGGACATGATCGGAAAAAGATCATCCAGGACATCAAAGGTATAACATGAATGGGGGCAATCCTTGTTTGTTGAAATGTAAGCGGTACTCAGGTCATCTAGATTCAATTTTGACTAGATGCTTGTATTAACTTGCTAAATGACAATCCATGTAAGTGGTACTCAGGTCATCTTGGTTCAATTATACCTCGATGCTTGTATTCACTTACAACATTTTAGAAAAGTGCCATAAAAAAATGCCCAATGATGAAATAAAGCACTCCAATAGCCAAGCATCCATCCTATATCCATTAATACATCCATACCATACCCCATGCAATAAAGATCTGACAATGCAGAGTATCACTACTAATAAAGCAAAACATCCATCCTATATCCATATACACATTCATGCATCCATATCCTATGCAATCCTCATTATCCAAACTATGCAGAGTAACAATATCAAATGAAGTTTCTAAGTCATTCTATCACAACCATTCTTCTATCTATCCTGTCATTCTTGTGTCGATAGAGTACATTTGGACTTCACAAAAACAAAGCATATAGGAGCATATCATATCATATGTAGGGCTAGTCATGCACATGATTCAGTCAGTAAAATACATCACCTAATGCATCAGGTCATCCACACATCAGCATTACATCACATCTTAAAACATAGAAAACCAAAAAATAACAAAGCTAAGTGCATCGCATACAAAGCTGCATCATCACATAGAAATCATATTACAGTTGCATTCATTTGAAACATTAGATCATATAAACATCCCATAACATCCTGCACAAAGCTGCATCATCACATCAAAATCATGTTACATAAGCATACATTCGAAGCATTAAATCATATAGATATCATATAGCATCACATCAAAAAAAACATCTCATATAGCATCGGATAGACCATCTAAGTCTACACATACATCACATCATACAATAGAAGTAAATCATCATCTCATAACGCATGCAATAGATACACAAAGTTGCATCATCATATATACTATCATATAAGAGGTCCAAATGTACAATATCACCATCTCTCTCAAAAATCAAAGTGTCATATAAAATATACATCCAAATGGATGGTGATACATGTCCCAAAAGTACAAAATCTGGTCTATGTCTATCCCTGCTACTGTGGGCCACCACTGCCAGCTCCTGACTACTAGGGACCCATCACGGAAGCCCCTAACTGTGATGGACCTTCTCTATGAGTAGCCCCAGACTGACACCTGAAGCTCCCTGCCCTTTGACTCGATGCCACGGTACTATGGTATAATCCCCGGTAGTACTGAGCCTGTGACTATGCTCTAGCAAGCTCTGCTTGTATCTATGCCAACTGCGTCTACAACTGGCCTACCTGTGCCTGTGCCTGCTGTACCTGCCCAACCAAAAATGAACTCGCTGTATCTATCCCCATGGCAGCCACAGCAGTGTCCTGCTCTATGCGTACAATGCGTACCCGTGCGTCGGCCATATCTCTCTCGCGAGTCAACCCTGCAATAACTGCTGCATCTGTCTCTCGCCTGCCATCGGCCCTCCTCAGTTGTGCCTGCAGCATTCGCACCTATCCCCTTAGGCTGGCTAGGGCCCTCTCATGAACCTCTACCTCTACTGGCCCCTGTGCTGCCTCTGCCTGTCCTGGCCCCTATGGCTGGGGCACCTATTGCTGTGGTACCTACTGTGGTGGTGGCATCTACGCCTGCTGAGGTATCTCCTGCTGTGCCACCTGTCCTGGCACTACCTGCTCGGCCTGGCCTATCCTCCTCCGCTGTCTCAGCCTCTCTCTGACTCTACCACCTCGTCCTCATCCTCCTCTAGCCCCCCTCCGCCCTGGGCCAACCTGTCCCTCCTCCTCTGAGTCTGCCTCATCAATACGAGGCACCAGCATGCCAGGTCCTGAATATCTCAGGAATGGATGTGCAATCATCCAATCCTCATAATCCTGTGTCACCCCTACATCCGCTATCTTTGTCCTCATATCCCATGCCACATAAGGAGTCTACCTAAACTCTGCCAAGGCCTCCTCATAAGATGCCATTGGCCCCCATCAGACCCTCTCTGCATGTGTTTGCGCAAAGAGCGCCTGTCCCTGTGGCATGCCCTGCCTCCTGTTGAACTATCTCAGCACTTGGCCCACCATCTGCCTCTCCAGTATGTGTCATGTCCGGCCTATCAGCCACCTAGTCTGAAAGAAATACGGCAGCTCATCTCCCTCGTCGTCCCAGGGCTCGCAGTCCAAATATGGTCGCCAGATGACCACATCTACTCCATCCAAGGTGTGTCTCCAATACTCTAGCTTCCCTAGCCTATGCTGGGAAATCACTCTTGCATAGCCATAACTGTATGGCTCTCCTCGCTGTCTCACGAAAACACATATCGGCCTAGTCACCGCTATGTGCTCCCACAGCCAAAACTGTAGCAGTAATACCCCAGCCGATAGAATCGTGTTGCAGTGGTACACCACCTAATGCATGTTGTGGTATAGGTGGGCTAGTACGCAGACTCCCCATGCGTATCGGGTGCCCTCGGTCAGCATCCACTCCATAATCCTGCCCCATCCAATAGGGAACCCATGCGATCTCCTGTCCGGGCATACAACGCCCCCGATCAGTCCAACCACAATCCCTGGGAAGTAGTCATAGCACTCGTATATACCCTACCACGGGATGACCTGTCCAACCAGATCAGGATCATCGAACACTTGCTGGCACTCGACGAGTCCCGCATCCTGCTGTGCATCATACTCCACTAACTCACCCACCACGGGTAAGTGCAGTATCCGGTAGACGTCCTCCAGCATCACAGTCATCTCTCCAGTAGGAAAGTGGAAAGTCCCGTCCTCACTATGGAATCTCTCCACAGTGGCTGTCAGCAGTCCACAGTTCGCCCGCACCTCAGGCATGAAGCATACATAGTCTAAACCCATGGCACCAAGCGCCACTCTGTCAGTCTCTGTCAGCATGTATCTCTGCAATAGGGGCATGGGAAACGTCTCCCTCGACTGCAGTGTGTCTCGAATATCCTCCTACAAGCAAGCAAGGCAACGCGTCAGTCTCAAACGGCATATACCATACTCAACATATCTACTGAACTATATCAACTCAACTTAGCATCTCAAATTGATCAAAACAGCACACTACATCTCTCGACTAGATTCCTGCAATCTCAGAGATAGCTCATCGATTCCCTCATCAAACAGGACGCTAATTGAATCAATTTGGCTAAGTAATTTTTTTATCCCAAGCAAATGCGCCACTACAGGTGGTAAAAGCACCATTTCCTGATGTATGCACCGCTAAAATCAGCATATGCGCCGCTAAACACAGATGCGCCACTACAGTGCACATATGCGCAGTTCCCGTACATGCACCGTAGAACTCGGTATATGCGCCGCCCAATTATGAATGCGCTGCTAGATTCTGCATATGCGTCGACTTCATGCATGCGCCGCTACATTACATGTATGCACCGCTTAATTACACATGTGCAACCTAATTACACATGTGCAACCTAATTACACAAGCGCAGCTACAATAAACATATGCGCTGTTTTCATGCACGCGCCGCCGAAATCGGCATATGCGCCGTTCTGCATTTTAGCGCATATGTTTGACCTATTTTCTATGTGCATTTATGACACCCTACATCGACCCTAGGAGAAATTTTTCGAAGCACATACCGGGGGTCCTGCCTCTGCTGGCCGCCTGAATCGATGGACTCGCTCGAATCGATGCTCCTCGCGTGGAATGTCTGCTACTCTGGCTGCCATGCTGCTCCAAGTTTGCTCTAAGCTCTCTCACTCCAATCCAGATCAAACAAGTGTACAAATGACTATTCTTGTGGACCCAGCTCCTATTTATAGCCTCCAAACCCTAATTCTAGCTAGGTGATGACTGTGACTACTTCCCACGCCGTTTTTCCTTCAGTTTTCTTCCTAATTCCCTGAAACGTGTCCTTTTTCCTCTCGCCTATCCTAACACCTTCATCTTCATGAGATTGTCCGTCTCTGATTCTTTTGCCCTTTTCCCATCTAATCTCCCGAGGGGGCATCTTATCGTCAGTAACCCTGTACTAGGGGCAAACTGGGGCATGTATCACTATCAGACTATCGACTTCTTTGAAGCAACACTATAAACAACATTGCATCAAAGAGGGGCAAAATGTATACGCCTAAAAATGACACAAATCATCCTAAATAAATATTCTAAATATTTATTCCATTCTTCTATTAATTAAATAAATATTCTAAATTTATTTAATCGATTCACTGTTCCATAATTAAATAAATTCAATTTATTTAATTAAAATTCTTCTAAATGTCCTACATAATTAAATAATCATAAATTATTTAATTAAACCAAATTCCTCTATCCTAAGTTCTAATTCAAAAATCCACCTCACCTTGTCCACCTCATCAGGTTGCACATGTAATTAAATATATTTAATATTTAATTATCTTATTTTCCCTCACCCACATGGCCTATTTCTTCTCAAATCAGAGGTTAGTTAACTAATCAATCAAAAGTGTTAACTAACCTGTCAATTGAGTCAATTCCTCAATCAATTCAGTCAGTTCCACAATCCCCTCTCCTAACTGATCAATCAAGTTTGTTAATTGATCAGTCAATGGAGTTAACTCTCCAATCAGTTTTGTCACATCCCCTCTTTCATGATGGACTGGGACACTTGTCACATTTCTACTGGTTGCACATTCCTCAACCATTCTCAGCCGTTGATCTTCATAGCTCCTCTCAACCGTTGATTCTCATTCTTCCAAGTCTATAAATGAAGCTTCATCCCTCCATTCTAATCATCTAGGCTTTTGACATCGTTACTCTGCAGAAATATCAGCAGCGCGCCTTTGGCACCCTTTTACCATCCACAAGCTTGAGATCACATACTTGCCTTGGAGCTCATCTTCATTGCATATCACAACAGCCATTTACCATCGACTTCCTCGAACATAGCTTAAAAGAGTGCACTCTCTGAGGGCTCATTTCATCTGCAAAAGGACAGTTGTAATAGGCAAACAACAGAAGCATCGATTTCAGGGAAGGTTTGCTTTGTGTTATTCATTGCTATTTTCGTTTAATCTTTCTTGTTATCTCCTATTCTGTTGATGTTTGGGTCATACATTATTCATTTGATTGATTCACGTTTTACCCTTACACCTTGCTTCATAGGGCATGATGTCTTGGAACAAAGATCATGACTCTCTGTATGAAAAGGCATTACATAATAAAAAAAACCTCAATACTCAGTATTCCACCGTAAATGCCAGAACCTTCTTTGAATTGGAAAGTTTACAAAAAAAATACGCTATCTGTTACACTTGCTTAGTAAAGAGCTAGTTGGAAGACTCCTGCAACAGGATATAACAATGTAACATGCTCTGTCTTAGTCTAGCAAAACTAGAAATATGATGTGACAAAGGCATTACACCTATTCTTGACTTCAGACTGATTATATACACTCACTGGTGGAGTGGTCAAGTGTCATGGTGATTTTTATTGAATCTCATTATATCCCCTGGAAGACCTTTTTCAAACTCACCACTTGCAAGAAATGGTAATATGTCTTTGTTTTATTGACAGAGATCTTGGATTTTCTTAGTAAATCTTGAAAATAGTTGTAAATGCTCTTGAAATACAAATGTGATTATAACGTATGACTAGCTTTATCCTATCTAAACATATCGAATTGTTTCCTTAAATGACAATGGTTACAATAGCCTTGAACAAGTTTTAATGCAAGAACTCAATTCATCATTCTCTTTGTTAAGTAAATTCAATGTTACAATATTTTATGATCTCAGTTGGCTGGTGATTGACTTAACGCCAAGCTTAAAGACTAAGCATACTTTCTAGTTTCAAGGCTACTGCAAACCTATTTATGAACATGATTTTATTTAGAATATCATATTATCAATTGTCTTTCAAATTTTTAAATATCTCTAGAAATTCATGACCATCTAAGTGGTTAAGTGGTATTTTAATCCATAATAACTTAACTTTGGAACTCTGGATAACTTAAGAGGGTTTTGTTCTTGATTAACCCCTCCTGTCAATCGAGTAGGTAAAGGCCATATATAGATAGGCATCGTCCATTGATAAATCAATTGAGTAGTTCACTACTCTGCTCTATGCTCACCCTTACCTATCTAATGTTAGAATGAGTCCTAGTTTAATTGGCCAACACCTGGCTGTCCCAGATGATTATTGACATATAATTCTGATTTCTGAATCTTATGACTGTTGTTACAAATCAGATTAATCTGGTTTTGGACAACGAGTACATGTATACCTATTAACATGTCATTCCTGAACTCACGTGCAGATAACATCAACTTAGGTCCATTGCATGCTTGATTGCTGTCCTTAATCATTTTTCCAAAGCCATTAAATTGGTCCCACAAGGGGTCTTATTTAAAGATCTTTATTCATTCATTTAAAATCATGGCAGGATGCTGGCTTAACCTTAGCATCATTGAAGAGTATTTGTAGAACACTTGTGATAGAGCATTATCAGATCATTGCATCAGCCTACATCATCCTGAGTCCATTTCATGCATGCTTCTTGTTCTCAATCATTGTTCTGAAGCTATTGAATCAAACTAACTAGGGGTCTAACTGAGAGCATGATACTTGCGATTTAGCAGATTCTCCAAATGTGTATCTAAACACTATGAGTTCCTTGCCAAATTTGAATATCAAATGATTGAGGTAAGCAAATTCCAGTGGTCTATCTTCTCATGACTTACAGTTTCAAGTCCATGCACCAAGTTTAGTTTCACATTTGTGGAGATTAGTTCTGCACTCACGTAGGTCCTCCAGAGCAAAGTATTCAGCCAGTTTGAAGGTTATAAGAAATTCATCTAAACAAGCCCTAAAATTCCATCCTTATGGACCATTACAATATCATGTAGATGCATGTGTGTGAGGATACACGCATGAGTACAAATGCTGCAATATCTACAGATGTTTACTGCATTTCAAATTGACAGCAGTTTACCCCTTTTCATTGCATGAAGGACACTCTAATTGAAGTGGGCCCAAAATGTAGCAGGAAAGCGTGAAGGTGCAAGGGTATGCGATTTTCACCATTAAGATGTTATATATACATCATGCAGGCATGCATGCATGGTCTAAAAAAAGAAAGTAGAGGCTCAAGGCCTTATAGAAATGGAGGTCTCCATTCTCTTTAAGATGTCAACTTTAAAATAGGAAGTATACCAGTAATCTTGTTATTAATGCTCTGATCTGAGTTGCCAATAAGCTTCACAAATCTCTGCCTACTTTCCAGAAACAATGCCTAACCGTTTGTTTCCAGAAACAACACCATCTGCTACTAAAAACAATACCAGCAGGGATTGCCCTCTTGTTTTATTATCATTACATCCATCATTAGGACTCTGTGCGTGTTTCAATATCATTACTGGAAAAAGTTATATTTTTAATTACCTCTCAATTATTTGCTTAAACCTTGGAAGAAAGTGCTAATTGTCCACTTTAGCTGCCTGTAGAACTCTCTGAATGAACTTCGTCTATATTTCACTGGAAAGCATTGTGACATAACATTCTTGTGTCTCAGAACAAACTACAGTAAAAATTGGAAGTACATAGGGTTGCTACTATAATCATATCTTTTGATAGCAGTATGAACACTATATTCTTTATGGTAATTCAAGAAATATTAAAGATGTCAGTATTTATTTTCCCAAGACTATCTATCCCTTCAGATGATGCCAAGACTTGTGGCACCCCTAGTAAGGTCATGTATATGAGTCTTCTTCCTTATTGTTGTTATGCTTGTTATGGCCAAGTGATCATCTCCGAGCACGGGGGGTGGACCCTTGAGGGATCCACATGGTAGGGTGGTGTTGCACCCACCATTGGGGATCTAGTCATCGACATCAGTTCGGCAATGGCGTCGACATGGGCTGTTTTGTTCTTCCTTCCAATTTTCTAGATGTACTTTCTTATGTATCGGTACAACTCGGTAAACCGAGTGATATGTATTGAGATCTTGTATTTATGTAATTAATTCTTGTATCTAGAGTTCATTGTAATAATGTTCATGACATACTTTTAAGCAAAGGTTGTATTGAGATTATCTTCCGCATATGTTATCGACCTTGGTGATAGGATGTCATTGTAATCCTTGCCTTGATAGTTTTGGAATGCTGTCATAATTGAAACTACTGGTTTTATTGATGTTCTAGTAATCATTACTGTTGTTCAAGCTGAGAAAAGGCTGAATTGATTGATGTTCTTATCATATCACCATTATTATAGGTAAAGCTATTGATTTGTTTACTATATTTAGTGATGTTGCTGCTGTTATACTACTACTATCATTGATTTGTTCATTGTTGTTCTATTACCATTGTCATTATCGACACTATTAATGTTATTGGAGTTAACTCATTGTTTTGATATATGTAATGCTTCTGTAATAACACTATGTTGAGTTAGGCTTTTCATGATCTTGATATCCACCCTATATTAGTCACTATCCTCCCTATATGTGATTTGTGTTTAGTGACGCTATGAGAGTGTAGCTATCTATGCATGTGTATTTAACCCATCCCTGAGTAAGTCATGAGTGATACCCGTCTAGGTAATAGGATGATGTTTGAGTCAAAACTTAGAGTATTGATATTTACCTATATGTTCATTTAAGTTTTATACCTTCAAAAAAAAAAAGTTGTGCCTTTTTGGATTATGTTCTTGAATGTCGGTTGGGGCGTTACAATATACCTTGGGAAAACCCTCAGTGAAGGAAAAACCTAGCCTCCCAAAGCATCCATCTCTCATATATTACTTAGCAATAAACATTACAATACATATATAGATTTTCCATGAATACCTTTGAAATATCAAGCTTTCTTCATACACTCCATATGAACAAGCATGTAACCAAACATCTCATGCCATACTTAAAACCCTCACATGTACAACCTATAAGAGATGCTCAATCTAACCAAACCCAACTCAAGCAATCAACAAACCAACCCAAACCTAGCTCAAACAACCAACAAACCAACCCCAAAAACTACTCATGTATTTGCTTTTATAAAAATGAGCTCATGCAAATACTAGATGTAGTATGGTAAAATTATCTTCCTGAAAACCATGAGCATAGTAAAAGCATTGACCCCCACATTTAATTACTGGTGCTAAGTTTTCACTTTTTCCCAATATTTAAATAATTACAAATAAATAATTAACTACTCTATGTATTCCACACATATAAAATAATTAACTCAATGTTACATACAAGGATTACAAGTGACACCAAATAAATATTTAATGTAGTTAAACACATCACATGGATGCACCACAAATAAATATTTATTTTACATAATTAAATAATACCAATGTTATGCAAGGTGTACGACACACCTATTCCAACAGATCAACTATGTGTGATTGTGTAAGCTAGCAATGTTTGTTATTAAGTAGTTCTAGTCAATTTTTACATTTTTTTATTATAAAGTTTGATATTTCAAGTCCAATTATAAAAAATATTATTGAATTTTAATTTCAATCAGTTAAAAATGGTTATTTCTAGGTAAAAGTGATTATTAGACCTCACTAATGAAAAAATTGATGTGTGATGGCCAATGATCCAATAAATGAAAATGGTATGAAAAAATTTCATACTTGTATATTAAAAATCTTAATTTTATATTTACATTATTAAAACAATGATGTTGATGACTTTATAATCAATTTAATTGTAATATAGAAAAGTGCATAATACAATTTTTTTAATTTATTTTCTAGGATTAATTAATTTGTACACATTTATATATATTCTAAGTGGTTTTGGGTCTTATAAGATTTTGAGTTATGTATTTAGATAATGAAAATATTTTTTAGAACAACAATTTTGCACATTTGTCTCTTAATATTTCACAAGTTTGTAGTAACCTTTTTGTCTACATCACCATTAGCTTTCAACTCCACAATCACTTTTAGTTTTATCATTAACTAAGTCTTAGGGTTTGACCAATGTAAAAGGAAGTTCACACTTTTATATTTATTATCACCTCAAGTTCAAGGTTTTCAATCATACCTTGAATTTTAACCTTTGCATACCAAGAGCTTCATGGTATTTTTTAGCACTAATTAATTTTACTTATATTAGATATCATCTAGGCAAACCTTTTTTGTAGATACAATTTTAACATAATGACTAAATTACACCATTTCAATGCATTTCCTAAAATTCTTGGGTTGACCTTGTTCAAATTCCATTGTTCTACTTCTAAGGTATGTAAATATAGGTGAAGCTGAGATTACTAAAAAGATGATCAAAATAGTGAACAACTCTCTATTTACTATCAAAATTATATATTGATGTGGATACATGTTGAAAAATTGATCACTAAGTATGTGTGTCACCTAGCTTTCACATAAAATAATTAAAAATACAAATTTTTGGTTTTGATTATGTAGAGAATGAAGTGCATGTTTTTCAAATTTGAATGATCAAATAAAAAATATGACAAAAACATCATTAAAATAAAATAAAAAATAAATACATTATGGGTAAAAGCATGAAGTGGAGTCCACTTCTTATGGAAGTTTCAGACTTAGCCAAAAACCTGAAATTGGGCAAAACAAAATGGGATCCTGAGCGTAAATTCAAAACGGGATCATGTTTCGTAGCGGGATCTTGAGCCTAGGATCATGAAACAGAATCCCATTTAGAATGGGATCTCCATCCATAAAAGTATTTAATTTTTAAAAAACTACCCGTGAGCTCATTTTCACCAGCAGCCAAGGCTTGGTGGGCACCCAAATAGAGTGGGTTCCCGACAATTTGGATATATTAACATATGGCACTTCAACAAATATCGTAAATGGATGATAATGTTTTCTCCCCCTTTTTTTTTTAAATAAAATTTTACACTATAAACTATGACCCCACAGTCATATAGACAATTTCCTCATAGCTCCATGATATTGTTTTCTCTAGTTTTTTAAAATAAAATTTTGCAGTATAAATTGTGACCATGTTGGAAATATACAGTCATATAGACAATTTCCTATAACTCTATGATATTGTTTTCTCTTTTTTTTAAAATAATAAAATTTTTATAGTATAAATTGTGACCATTTTAGCAATATACAGTCATATAGACAATTCCCTCATAACCCTATGATATTGTTTTCTCTATTTTTTTTAAATGAAAATTTACAGTATAAAAGAGGGTGGTGATTCTAAACTGTTATTATGTTGGAAATATACAGTCATATAGAGAATTTCTTCATAACTCTATGATATTGTTTTCTCTATTTTTTAAAATAAAATTTTATAGTATAAATCATGGTGGTGATTATACAGTCATGGAAAATTTCCTCATAACCATATGACAGATATTTGTGCAAATAGTAATCTAAAATCCATATGTAAAAGAATAAACAATACACTATTGAAGGTGACATAAGATATAAGCTGAAAATACGCTCAATGAAGAAAAAATCCAGCCTCCAAAAGCATCCATCTCTCATATATTATTCAGCAATAAATATTACAATACATATGCAAAGTTTACATGAATACCCCTAAAGCATCAAACTCTCTACATACACTCCATGTGAACAAGCATGTAACCACACACCGCATGCTATGCTTCAAACCCTTACGTGTGTAACTTACAAGTGATGCCCAATCTAGCCAAATCTAGCTCAAACAACCAACAAACCAACCCAAACCCAACTCAAACAACCAATAAACCAACCCCAAAAACTACCCATGTATTTTCTTTTATAAGAATAATCTCATGCAAATACTAGATGTAGTATGGTAAAATCACCTTCCCCATAACCATGAGCATAGTAAAACCATTGAACCCGACATTTAATTATTGCTACTAAGTTTTCACTTTTTTCCAATATTTAAATAATTATAAATAAATAATTACTCTATGTGTTCCGCACACATAAAATAATTAACCCAATGTTACATACAATGATTACAAGTGGCACCAAATAAATATTTAATGTAGTTAAACATATCACATGGATACACCACAAATAAATATTTATTTTACATAATTAAATAATACCAATGTGATGTAAGGTGTACAACACACCTATTCCAATAGGCCAACTATGTGTAACTATGTAAGCCATCAATGTATGTTATTAAGTAGTTCATCTTTTTTTACATTTCTTTATTATAAAGTTTGATATTTCAAGTCCAATTATAAAAAATATTATTGAATTCTAATTTCAATCGGTTAATAATGGTTATTTCCTAGTAAAAGTGATTATTAGACCTCATTAATGAAAAGTTTGATGTGTGAAGGCCAATGATCCAACAAATGAAAATGGTATGAAAAGTTTTAGTAATTGTATATTAAAACTCTTAATTTTATATTTACATTATTAAAACAATGATGTTAATGTCTTTATAATCAATTTAATTGTAATATAGAAAAGTGCATAGTTGCAAATTTTTTTAATTTATTTTTTATAATTAATTAATTTGTACATATTTATATATTTTTAAGTGGCTTTAGGTCTTATAAGTTTTTGAGTTATGTATTTAGATCATGAAAATATTTTTTAGAACAACAATTTTGCACATTGGTCTCTCAATATTTCACAAGTTTGTAGTAACCTTTTTGTCTACATCACCATTAGCTTTCAGCTGCACCATCACTTTTATTTTTATCATTAACTATGTCTTAGGGTTTGACTAATGTACAAGGAAGTTCATAGTTTTATATTTATTGTTAACTCAAGTTTAGGGTGTTGACTCATACCTTGAATTTTAACAATTGCATAGCAAGAGCTTCATGGTATTTTTTAGCGCTAATTAATTTTACTTATATCAGATATCATCTAGGCAAACCTTTCTTGTAGATACAATTTTAGCATAATGACAAAATTACACAATTTCAATGGGTTCCCTAAAATTCTTAGGATGACCTAGTTCAAGTTTTGTTGTTCTACTTCTAAAGTGTCTAAATATAGGTGAAGCTAAGATCACGAAAAAGATGATCAAAATAGTGAACAACTCTCTATTGACTATCAAAATTATATATCGTTGTGGATGCATGTTGAAAATTGGTCAATAAGTATGTGTGTCACCTAGCTTTCACATATTGGGCAGGGGCCCTGGCTCGATTGGCTAAGTATTTCCGTTGCGGTAAAGATGGTCACGAGGTCCAGTCTCCCCCCTGCCCACCTGATAATTGTAACCGGTTCATAGCTCCGGTCAAAAGCGTTTACCCATGAATTAAAAAAATAACCTAGCTTTCACATAAAATAATTGAAAATGCAATTTTTTGTTTTTTATTATGTAGAGAATGAAGTGTTTATTTTTTAAAATTTGGACGAAAGAATAAAAAATATGAAAAAATACATGTATTTAAGGCATATGAAGACATCACTAAAATAAAATAAAATAAAAATACAATATTTTATTCAAACTATTAGAAAAAATATATGGCTAGAAGGCTAAAAAGTAGTCTGTTGTTTATTGTAAAAGTTAATGAGGATGAAGTTTGAATATGTTATTTTATATGTAAAAAATATATTTGGGAGTGAGAATGGAGGTCAAGCCCTTAGGTCTAGAAATATAGTCCTAATGAATGGGATTTTAATAAATTAATTTATAGTGTGCAAAACATGCACACGTTATTTAAAACATAAAAAAACTAAAAATTCAATATAATGAACATACATATGGATTGGTAAATATTGAGACATTGATATTGTTTTTAATGAGACAATGATATTGTTTTACAATATAAAAGAGTATTCAAGGTGGATATTCTATGACCATATTGGAAATATACAGTCATATAGACAATTTCCTCATAACTCTATGATATTGTTTTCTCTGTTTTTTTAAAATAAAATTTTATAGTATAAGTTGTAATCATTTTGGAAATATACAATCATATAGACAATTTCGTCATAACTCTATGATATTGTTTTCTCTGTTTTCTTTTTTAAATAAAATTTATAGTATAAAAGAGTATTCAGGGTGGTGATTCTAAATTGTGACTATGTTGGAAATATACAATCATATAGAAAATTTTCTCATAACCCTATGATATTGTTTTCTCTGTTTTATTTTTTAATAAAATTTTATAGTATAAATGAGTATTCAGGGTGGTGATTATATAGTCATAGACAATTTCCTCATAACCTTATGATAGATATTTATGAAAATAGTAATCAGAAATCCATGTGAAAAGAATAGACAATATACCATAAAAAATGACATAGGATATACCTTGGGAAAACCCTCAATGAAAGAAAAATTTAGCCTCCCAAAGCATCCATCTCTCATATATTATTCAACAATAAAAATTACAATACATATATAGATTTTCCATGAATACCTTTGAAATGTCAAGCTCTCTTCATACACTCCATATGAACAAGCATGTAACCAAACATCTCATGCCATGCTTCAAACCCTCACATGTACAACCTACAAGAGATGCTCAATATAACTAACCCCAACTCAAATAGTCAACAAACCAACCCAAACCCAGCTTAAACAACCAACAAACCAACCCAAACCCAGCTCAAACAACCAACAAACCAACCACAAAAACTACCAGTGTATTTTCTTTTATAAAAATAAGCTCATGCAAATACTAGATGTAGTATGGTAAAATTATCTTCCCAAAAATAATGAGCATAGTAAAACCATTGACCCCCACATTTAATTACTAGTGCTAAGTTTTCACTTTTTATGAATATTTAAATAATTACAAATAAATAATTAACTACTCTATGTGTTCCACACACATAAAATAATTAACTCAATGTTACATACAAGGATTACAAGTGACACCAAATAAATATTTAATGTAGTTAAAAACATTAAATGGATGCACCACAAATAAATATTTATTTTACATAATTGAATAATACCAATGTTATGCAAGGTGTATGACACACCTATTCCAACAGATCAACTATGTGTGACTGTGTAAGCTAGCAATGCTTGTTATTTAGTTCTAGTATATTTTTACATTTCTTTATTATAAAGTTTGATAATTCAAGTCCAATTATAAAAATTAGTATTGAATTTTAATAATTTCAATCGGTTAAAAATGGTTATTTCTGGGTAAAAGTGATTATTAGACCTCACTAATGAAAAATTTGATGTGTGATGGCCAATGATCCAATAAATGAAAATGGTATGAAAATATTTCATAGTTGTATATTAAAAATCACAATTTTATATTTACATTATTAAAACAACGATGTTGATGACTTTATAATCAATTTAATTGTAATATAGAAAAGTGCATAATTGTAATTTTTTAATTTATTTTCTAGGATTAATTAATTTGTACATATTTATATATATTCTAAGTGGTTTCAAGTCTTATAAGATTTTGAGTTATGTATTTAGATAGTGAAAATATTTTTTAGAACAATAATTTTGCACATTTGTCTCTTAATATTTCACAAGTTTGTAGTAACCTTTTTGTCTACATCACCATTAATTTTCAACTCCACAATCACTTTTAATTTTATCATTAACTAAGTCTTAGGGTTTGACCAATGTACAAGGAAGTTCACACTTTTATATTTATTGTCACCTCAAGTTCAGGGTTTTCAATCATACCTTGAATTTTAACCTTTGCATAGAAAGAGCTTCATGGTATTTTTTAGCACTAATTAATTTTACTTATATTAGATATCATCGAGGCAAACCTTTTTTGTGGATACAATTTTAACATAATGACTAAATTACACCATTTCAATGCATTCCCTAAAATTCTTGGGATGACCTTGTTCAAATTCCATTGTTCTACTTCTAAAGTATCTAAATATAGGTGAAGCTAAGATTACTAAAAAGATAATCAAAATAGTGAACAACTCTCTATTTACTATCAAAATTATATATTGATGTGGATGCATGTTGAGAAACTGATCACTATGTGTGTTACCTAGCTTTCACATAAAATAATTGAAAATACAAATTTTTGTTTTTGATAATGTAGAGAATGAAGTGCATTTTTTTCAAATTTGGATGAACAAATAAAAAATATGAAAAAAAAAATTATTAAAATAAAATAATAAATAAATACATTATGTGTAAAAGCATGAATTTGAGTCCACTTCTCATGGAAGTTTCAGACTTAGCCAAAAACTTGAAATTGGGCAAAACAAAACGGGATCCCGAGCCTAAATTCAAAACGAGATCATGTTTTGTAGCGAGATCCTGAGCCTGGGATCATGAAAAGGGATCCCATTTAGAATGGGATCTCATTCCGTAAAGTATTTAATTTTTAAAAAACTATCTATGTGCTCATTTTCACCAGCAGCCAAAGGAAAACTAGAATGGGATCCCGAGTTTGAGAAAGCCATTTCCAGCCATCCAACAGTCCAGGTGAGTTATTTTTTCCCTTTTTTTTTTATTTTTGGTATTTTGTTATTTATATTTTAAGTTTATTTTGTGTATTTTGTAAATTAGGTTTTTATATTTGTTTTGAATCTTCTTACAAAACATATAAACCAGACATTCAAGTGAAACTAAACGATTTACCCTATACACAAAAAAATTACTCTAAACTAAATTGAAACAAAAATATTTACTCTTCAAACAAAAATATGAACCCTAAACTGAATTGAAACAAAAATATTTACCCTACAAACAAAAATATGAACCCTAAACTGAGATTCAATCACACTTGCAAACTGAAAAACAAGTTTTAGTTACCATTTAATGGTAAATCGACTACCATTTTAGTTTTAATTTTATTTTTTCATTTGCATTGCTCTATGTTTTAAATCTGTATACAAATATTTCAAAATCAGATAATACTTAATTTTTTTGAGAAAAAAATCTAGATTTGTCTAAGTTTATTTCATTCCATTATTTAGCACTTATTATTAATTATTTAATCTAGCCACATACAATTAGAATTTGCAGCACATGGCATCCATATGTACCCATTTACAAACACCTACTCTCTAACATATTAACATGTACATATAGTTTTCTATCGGCGTAATCCTTCATCCTCCTTTAGGTGTAAGTGCTAGTAAATATTACTTTTTAATAATTGTAATCCCTATGAGGTTTCTAGATATTTTGAATTATGAATAAGATAGAAATTAGTCAAACCTATAGACTAATTACTTAGTTTCACATTAAAAGATAAAATTAGAATCACAAATTGCCATAATCTTATCGTTCCCTACATATACCTAGTCCATATCATTACCTGATCACACATTAGATCCAAGATAAAAGCATAAAATTGATAGAAACTGTGGTCAAGGAATATTTTAGCATGATCTTATGTGAGGCCTACCTTCACCTTACCTATTTTATTTTGCTTATGGTACTCTTTTGATGGATTTATTTTAGTCTTGTGTATTTTGGGGACTGTTGATCCTGCACATGGAACTTATTACCTTATCTTTTACTAGATTAGATAGATGGACTATGCATTATGGTTGTTTTGGTGGCATGTTAGATTATCTCATTTATTCTATGATTTTATATGCTAGGATATCATTTGATGCTATTGATATGAGCTTAGTTGTCGAGACTGATGTTATCACTTATCTTATGTGATCCTGATTTACATTTATGAGAAATGGATGTTTTGAGAGACATTATTTTATCAATGGATTATCTTGATGTTGTATATTGCAATCTTGTGTGTGTAATGTATTCTTTCATTGCTTCGGCTATTATATCATGTACTATTGATGTGTTCTTGGAAGTGTACAGGTTACTTTTTCCATACCCATGGAAATTTGGAGGTCAGACAACAACCATGTGTTATCCCCTGTTTAGTCGACCTAGTCCTAAGTAGGACTAAGGTTACATGTGATTGAGAATGTGATAATGTTGTAATTGATTTATTACTTGTTGTAAAGTTCTTACCTTCTTCAATTTATCTCTTGAAGTGTTGTATAAATATTTTGTTGAGTTTGCACTAATTTAAAGTGCTAAGTGTTTGAGGCCACTTTTATGTGATTTTGTTTTTCTAATGGTTCCTAATGGTCAAATTTTGACCCTGGGTCATACCCCTAGGGTCTAGGACCATTTATAGCCTATTTAAACTTGATTTGGACCTTGTGTGGTAACCCAAACTTGACCCTAAGGTCAAGTGACGAGTTTGGGAAGTGTGTGGGTGGTTGGAAGGTCACCATCCCACTTAACCCCAACCTCACCCTCTTGGGTAAGGTTACCCATGCTTCTCATGCTTTAGAAGCTTCTCCCATGTGTGAACCTCTTCCCATGCTCACACATGTGTGAGAGCTCTTGTGGGGAAGAGTGTAGCTTAGATGAATGAGGAGGTGACAAGTGTCACCTCCCCATTCATGAGAAGCTTCCCTTGTGTCCTCACGTTCCCCTATGCTCTCACACATGTGTGAGAGCACTTGTGGGGAAATGTGTAGTCTTGTGAAATGGGGTGTGACAAGTGTCACCTTCTCATCCATTAGGGTTTGAGAGCCTTGTCTTTATATCTCTCTTATTTTGATGAGAGGAGGGTTCTTCTTTTCATTTCTTTTGGGAAATTTTGAATTTGTGTTGGGAGAGAGGACTTGGAGATTTTGGGAAGCTTGTGGAAGCTCTTCACCAAAAATCCACTCCATTACTGAAGCCTTGAGGTATTTCTCAATTTTGAACCATTGTTTTATTACTATTGCTTTAAGTATGTATGTTTTATGGTTATGTAATTTTTAGTTTTATGTGTAAGGGTTTAATGGGTTGTTTTGGGTGACTCTTCTTATGAGAGAGTTCACCTTAGTGTTGGGTGAGAGAGGATGTGAACCTCCTCGGTTCCCCTCTTGGTTATGGTGCTTATGTTGTGGCCAAGGGCCTTATTTTGGAGTTTGGAGAAGTTTTGGGTTTATGCAAGAGTGCCTTGTTTTGTGATATGTGAAGTATGGCAAGAGGCCAAGTGAATCAAAATGTGTTAAGAGCATGGGTCTCCTTGAGTAGAGTGAGTCCACTCTCTCACTCTTTTCAAATCCATCCCTAAGATGGATTAGTTTTGTTATTTAAACTTGGGTTGGGTGTAAATGTGTTTGGTGTGAGTGTATTTTTGTTGTGGAATGATCCTTGGTATGTTGAAGGGCCTCCTAGCTTGGGGGTGGCCTATTTTAGGCCTAGTTTGGGAGGTGAGCTTCCCATGGGTATGGCTATCTTGTTTATTTGTTTGTAAGATTCTTTTGAGGCTTGGAAGAAGATGGAGACTTGGGTGCTATATTGGTTCTTGTGTAATGAAAATGAAGGCAAAGAGTTGCCTCATGCCTTTATATTAGGCTTGTAATAGTTAGTGTGACCCATGAGAGTCAAACCTCTCTTTATTGTTTTTGTTGCATTTAAATACTTGTATAATCTTGGGTAACATCAATAATACAAATGGTTTATGGTCTTTTAAGTATTCTTGTCCTAATGTTCTTCCCATATTATATTAGAGTTGTTAAATGTTTAAGTAAATCTCTCTCTCTTCCTTTAACTATGGTTGTTAAATGTAACTCATTCAAATAGTTTAAACTATAGTTCTATATCTTAGTCTTGTATACATTATGAGGGTTATATATATATATGGTTGTGAAATTAATTCACTGTTTATTTTGGTGCTCACTATTTTTTTTACATAGTGAACAAAATAATTAGTGGATTAATTTTATTGATATACATATGTAATAGACTACCTTAAGAATGCTTTAATTTCCTTATGCATTGAATGTTATTTGTGCCCTAAAAGCTTCAGCCACACTTAGTGATGGTGGTGCCTTAAACAACAATGCCTTGTATTGGAGTCGACCATTGGGAAGGGGTGTTGGGACCCCGCCCCACATGTAGGGTCGAAGCCCTGCAGGTGGGGTGGAGCTCCATAACCCTTCCGAGATCTTATTATGTTTGGTGCTTGCGCCAAACACATCCACTATTTTCTTTTAATATCGTTCGGCCCATTATTTAGGGCTCGACTCCACTCTACAGTATGGCTATTATATTAAACATTGATGCATTCATTTTGTTCTGCCGCCAACATTCCTTAAGGAACTCTATAATGTCTGTCATTCAGTCCTATCACATTCGGCCATTTGGCCCTATCACAGTCGTTCGTTCGACTCTGTCATTTCGGCCATTTGGCCCTATCACATTCAACCATTTGGCTCTAATGCATATATTGACCTACTATTATCTTCTCTAGTTTAGTTTATGATGCCCTAGTTTCATTAATATTTAAACAAAAGAAAAGAAAGGGCTCGGCCCTAGTTCCATTTGACCTGCATCTATATAAATGGCTATGTTTAATGTGCTTTGAGCACTATGGTGTATTTACTGTGTCACATTAATTTCTGTATGAACATTTATCTTGTTCTCTGTATATTTAATCGACTCTTAATGTTGAGGTAACATATATATATATATAAACAGACCTCCTGTGCATAAGTATTTACTGTGAAGTTTTTTTATTGTGAAATAGAAACTAGAGAGATACCTTGTAGAAATTAGAAAGTAATAACAATATTTAAAAAAAAAACAAGATTAGATTGCAAGGAGACAAGATGGAAAATAATAGAAAGGAATGAACTTAGTAATCAAAAAGAAAAAGAATAGAGAAATTTCAATGCAACTTGTAGAAAACCAGAACATTAGACTTGACACAAAATATTAGAAAAAGTTCATTGGGAAGATACTTCCCACTTGGGCTATCTTGAAACCTGCAACCTGTGAGGAGAGAGTATTTTGAAATTGTGAGGACAAATGGAGCATTTGGACATATTTATAAATAAGGACCTAGGGTTTGGTGCCCTAGATTATTTTAGTTGGGTGTTAATCCTGTTTAGTTAGCTTTAGTTTTATTTAATGGGCAAGTGGATGGGCTTGTCCCATATATGTGTGATGTATTTCCTTTTTAATGTTACTTTAATTGATTTGTGCAATTAGAATTAATTTTTGGTCTATGCAACATTAGTTAAATTTAATTTATTTACCTATTTGGGATTTGAATTAGTTAATAATTAGAGGTTATGTTGAGATAATGAACTTGTGGAATATTAAATGGATTAGACATAGTTGGTAGGAGGATTTAAGTTAATTCTTTTTATAATAAAGTCTTGATTGGGTGTTTTTGCATTTTTTTAAAAAATAGTGGTTTAGAGGAAATTATATTAATTAGATTTATTTTACAATAAGTTGTGAGGTGATACTTATCTCTTGCCTATTAAAGCTTTAGTGAATTTATTACTTAAAGTATTTACTTATTTTTAATTGCTTTCGTAATGTTAGGGGTGTAATATTGTCAAAGTATGGCTTTTAGATTTGATTAAAAATTGATATAAGAGTTATTAGGAATTTTATTTTTAGATCAATTTGTACCCTCCTATAGTTGACAAGGTGACGTTATGCTGCCAAAATCACTATAGGAGGTATCCTATTTTCTTCTTGTACCGTTATGCTGGCAAAATTTCCCTAGACTATGCATGCATTAAGCTTGAATAGTATTAGTTTTTTTTATATTCCCTATTTTATGTGATTAGAGTGATTTAGATTGGATTTCAAACTTTTATCAAAATCAAACCACTTCATTAGGCTTTATCCAGGGTGGAATCCTATGATGGATTCCAACCCTCTCAACATTTCTTTTTGCAACATAAACCCCCTAGTGGCTAACATCGTAGGGTTATGATTGGAGATCGTATTAACTCGAGACTTGACTGACTTTCCTCGCCTACGGATGTTGTGCATAATGTTAGTTGTGGAGTCAACTACGTGTGAGCTTGTGTCACCGAGTGTGCAAGTTGTGTGTGAGGGGGTTTTGTGGTGTGGGGGGGAATTTTTTTGATATTTTGTGTCATGACCACATGACAATTGTGGTCATGACATGTGGTTATCATGTCATAACCACATGGCGAATGTGGGCATGACATTTGGTATTAGAGTCCATGTTTAAACACTGGGCATTGAGGGCACATTACTTTATTCTGCATTTGTGTTATTTTGTTTTAATTTTAGGCACAATGTTTCATGTAAGATGCCACCTAGAACTAGGAGAGGGCGCCCACACGTCATTGGGCCGGGGGAAGGTAGGGCTAGGGCTATTCCACCACCTAAAAATCCTAATTAGGAGCTGCCACCTGTACCTGACCTAGGTCCTCAAATCCTTCAGGTTCTTGAGGTAGTGTTAGTAGGATTGCCTTCGGTTGTGGGTGAGCCACACATGGACATTCCTGATGCAGCAGTTGATGATGATGCATCATCTCATCGGGAGCGCAGTAGGAGTTTGCGTGCTAGGAGGATCATACAACAGGGATTGGAGTGGAGCATATTCCACCTGACCCTTTAGTACCGCGAGACGAGGTGGATGCACCTTTTTGATGTCCCTAAGACTACGGAGACCTGATTTGGGATTTTCTTAGGCTTAATCCACCTACCTTCATGGGCACGTTAAAGGGAGTTGAGGCAGAGGCTTGGCTCATCAGCCTTAACAGGTGCTTTGCATTGCATCCCTACGAGAGCAACACGAAGGCATGAGTAGCAGTACATCTTTTGTGAGACGCAATAGTGACTTGGTGGCGTACAAAGGAGCATAAGCTCCACCTTTCATTAGACACTCTATCATGGGAGACTTTTCTAGAGTGCTACAATGTGCGTTACTTATCAGAGCATTACAGATAGCGCCACATTGATGAGTTCCATGACTTACAGCAGAGAGGTTCCATAGTTGCGTAGTATGAGTGCAAGTTTGTGGAGTTATCTTGATATACTGAGTATCTTCAAGATGAGAAGCTTCTCATGAGTCGCTTCATTAGAGGATTAAATCCTCACATAGCAGGACCGGTTCACATGGTGGATCCATAGACAATGAGCAAGGCCGTCGAGAAGGTGCTCATCGCAAAGGAGGTACATGGAAGGGGCCAGGGGTCATGTCCACAAATTCAGAACCGTAGCCATCAACAGGATCAGGGGTTCCGTAGACCCCAGCCTCCTAATTGGGGTGGATTTAGATCAACATCTCTACCACCTAGACCTCCATAGAAGTAGCAACAATAGTACTAGCATAGGTCATGACCATAGCAGAGGGGACATGGTGGCCTTAATCGAGGATGGCAGTCACAGGTCTTCGGAGAGACCAGCAGTAGTAGGTACCAGCTACAGGAGCCGCTCAATCAAAGTAGTCCTTTAGAGGATCCCAGGGCAGTACAGTTCGACCTGGAGCATAGCAGTCCAGTAGGACTCAGTTAGCACATGTTCAGATGTGTGGACCTTGTTATGTTTGTGGTGGTACTGGGCACTTGGCTAGAGAGTGCCCATAGGGTTTCACAGCTGGGGGACAGCGAGCTAGTGGATCTGAGGCTACAGTTGGAGATATGGATCAATCTCATTGAGTCTTTGTAGCAGTTGATAACCGCCAAGCTGACTTTTAGGCCTCTATTATAGAGACTCTAGGTACTATTGGGCATTTACCCATCACCTTATTATTTGACTCTAGAGTCACAGACTCCTTTATTTCTCCATCGTTAATGGAGCGTTACAGGTTGGTGGCCTGTAGGCAGGACATTAGGTGGGAGGTTGAGTTAGCTTCAGGGGCCAAGTTGGTCGTAGATGTAGTGGTTAGAGATTGTGAGATTTCACTTGGTGCCTTCATGATAGTTGTGGATCTGAGGGTTATACCCTTAGGGTCTTACGATGTGGTACTAGGCATGGATTGGCATGTAGCTCATAGAGCTAAGATAGATTGTCACCGTAAGGTGATAGGATGCCTCGATGATCACGACACAACAGCAGAGATAGTGGGCGTTTAGAAGCCCATAACAGTTCGTATGATATCCGCTAAACAACTTAAACGTTGTATGCAGAAGGGATGTCAGTTGTTCGTGATCATAGTTAGTGATAGATCAGAGGATGAGCCTGAGGCTATGCTTGATGATCACCCCATCCTTAGGGAGTATGCATATGTGTTTCCTCCTAAGCTTCCAGGGATGTGAACTCGCAGAGAGGTTGATTTTCATATAGACCTTGTACCAGGTGCCAATCTAGTGTCTCGTGCACCTTACAAGATGACCACACATGAGCTTACTGAGCTCAAGCTTTAGCTAGAGGAGTTGCTAGTGAAGGGGCACATCTAACCTAGTGTTTCTCCATGGGGCACACCAGTCATCTTTGTGAAGAAGAAGGATGGGTCTCTTTGGCTATGCATGGATTATAGGTAGTTGAATAAGGTGATGGTGAAGAACCGTTATCCTTTGCCTAGGATTGACGAATTGTTTGACCACATGTAGGGAACTAGGGTGTTCTCTTGAAGTGTGGATACCACCAGTTACTCATCACAGAGGTGGATATCTACAAGACCGCATTTCAGACTCATTATGGTCACTATGAGTTCACCGTGGTCTTCTTCAGTTTGACAAACACTCTCTCAGTATTCATGAGTCTCATGAATGGAGTGTTTCGCACATACCTTGATTAGTTCGTGATCATATTCCTTGACAACATATTGATTTATTCACCAACTAAGGAGGAGCATGAGGAGTACCTTCGCCAGGTACTACAGTGTTTGAGAGAGCAACAGCTTTATGGCAACCTAGAGAAGTGTGCCCTCTTTAGGTCAGAGGTGTAGTATTTGGGTCATATTATATCTGGAGATGGTATCTCAGTAGATCCATCGAAGATTAGAGCTATCAGAGATTGGCCAACACTTACCAGTGTCATAGAGGTTCAGAGCTTCATGGGGTTAGCAGGTTATTACCGTAGGTTTGTTGAGGGTTTCTCCTGGATAGTACACCCCATCACTTCCCTTCAGCGAAAAAGGGAAGAGTTTCTTGTGGACAGAGCAGTACGAGAGGGCTTTTGGGGTCCTCAAGGAGCATCTCACTAGCACTCCTATTCTAGAAGTACCAGATCTAGCAACAGACTTTATGTTTTGTACAGATGCATCATTAGAGGGTTTAGGAGCAGTGTTGATGCAGGATGGTTGGGCAATCGTGTATGAGTCGCAAAAGCTCAAGACCCATGAGCTGAACATCCTGACACATGATTTGGAGTTAGTAGTGGTAGTTCATGCTCTCATTCATTGGAGACACTTCCTCTTAGGATGTCGCTTTGAGTTACATTCCAACCATCATAGTCTATAGTACATATTCACACATCCAAATGTAAATGCTTGTCAATAGCGTTGGATGGAGTTTCTATGTGAGTATGACTTTGATGTAGACTACATCAAAGGGAAGGAGAATGTGGTTGCCGATGCCTTGAGTCAGAGGCACCACGAGATCCTGACCTTGACCTTGAGTGTTGACTTGAGAGGGTGTATTTTGCAGCACCTACTAGAGGATGAGTGGTTTTTAGAGGTTTAGCAGGAGTTGCAATCACAGAGGGCCCTTGAGGGCAAGTTTATAGGGTATACTCTTGAGGCAGATGGTCTTCTTCAATATTGTCAGCGCATCTATGTTCCCCTTGTAGGTGATCTTAGATCATTGGTTTTATCAGAGGCTCATCGAGCACCATATGTAGCACATCCTGGGGTGAAGAAGATGCATGTAAATTTGAGACAGTTGTACCATTGGGCAAGTATGAGGCGTGACATTTCAAAGTTTGTTGCTTGTTGCCTTGAGTTCCAAAGGGTGAAGGTTGAGCATCATCATCTAGCAGGTTTACTTTACCCACATGAGATACCGGAGTGGAAATGGGATACCATTTCCATGGATTTCATTGTTGGTCTACCTTTGTTAGCTCGTCACCATGATGCTATCATGGTAATAGTTGACAAGTTGACCAAGGTAGCCCACTTTTCACTTGTACGCACAACATACAATGCACCAGCACTGGCTAGGGTTTTCTTGAACGACATAGTGAGACTTCATGGTGTACCTTGTCGTATCATATCTGACAGACATTCAGTGTTCACTTCAACCTTTTAGAGTGCTTTGCAGCAGACATTGGGCACTTAGCTCAACTTTAGTTTAGCTTATCATCCTAAGACAAATGGGTAGACTAAGAGGGTGAATCAGGTGTTAGAGGACATGCTTCACATGTATGTTATGGATCACTAGTCTAGATGGGAGGACTACCTGCACCTGGTTGAGTTTGCCTACAATAATGGGCATCACAGCTTGTTAGGTATGCCTCCCCATTAGGCCTTGTATGGCAGGCCATGCAGGACTCCCTTGATTTGGGATCATATAGAGGACATAGTGGCTATTGGACCACAGTTAGTACATGATATGGAGCAGTAGGTCACTTTGATCAAGCAGAGGTTACATGAGGTACATGATTGCCAGAAGAAGTATACTGATGCCAAGAGATTGGATTGGAACAAGGTGTTTTTGAGAGTGCAACCGCATAAGAGTCCAATCTGTTATGGAAAGGGCTCTAAGCTTGCACCTCGTTTTGTTGGACCTTTTGAGATCTTGGAGTGGATAGGACCCGTAGCTTATCGTCTTGCCTTTCCACCTAGTTTGTCATGCATCCACGATGTTTTTCACATTTATGTATCAAGGTGTTATATTTCTCACATGTCACATGTTTTGGACTGGGATGCATTACAGGTAGAGTTGGACAGGAAGCTAGCTTTGGAGCCAATTCACATCTTTTCTCATCAGATGTTGGGCCTTCAAGGCTGAGAACTAGACCAGGTCACAGTTTAGTGGGACCATTATGATGAGGTCTCGGCTATATGGGAGGACACAGGAAGTTTGAGGGCACTTTATCCCCACCTCTTTGCTGACTTCTAGGAGGAAGTATAGTCTTAGGGGGGGAGGATGTGAGGCCTACCTTCACCTTACCTATTTTATTTTGCTTATGGTACTCTTTTGATGGATTTATTTTAGTCTTGTGTATTTTGGGGACTGTTGATCCCGCACATGGACCTTATTACCTTATCTCTTACTAGATTAGATAGATGGACTATGCATTATGGTTGTTTTGGTGGCATGTTAGATTATCTCATTTATGCTATGATGTTATATGCTAGGATGTCATTTGATGCTATTGATATGAGCTTAGTTGTCGAAACTGATGTTATCACTAATCTTATGTGATCTCAATTTACATTTATGAGAAATGGATGTTTTGAGAGACATTATTTTATCAATGGATTATCTTGATGTTGTATATTGTGATCTTGTGTGTGTAATGTATTCTTTCATTGCTTCATCTATTATATCATGTACTATTGATGTGTGCTTGGAAGTGTGCAGGTTACTTTTTCCATACCCATGGAAATTTAGAGGTTGGACAACAACCATGTGTTATCCCCTATTTAGCTGACCTAGTCCTAAGTAGGATTGAGGTCACATGTGATTGAGAATGTGATAATGTTGTAATTGATTTATGGCTTGTTGTAAAGTTCTTACCTTCTTCAATTTATCTCTTCAAGTATTGTATAAATGTTTTGTTGAGTTTGCACTAATTTAAAGTGCTAAATGTTTGAGGCTACTTTTATGTGATTTTATGTGTTTCTAAGGGTTCCTAATGGTCAAATTTTGACCCTAGGTCATACCCCGAGGGTCTAGGACCATTTCTAGCCTATTTAAACTTGATTTGGACCTTGTGTGGTAACCCAAACTTGACCCTAAGGTAGAGTGACGAGTTTGGGAAGTGTGTGGGTGTTTGGAAGGTCGCCATCCCACTTAACCCCAACCTCCCCCTCTTGGGTAAGGTTACCCATGCTTCTCATGCTTTAGAAGCTTCTCCCATGTGTGAACCTCTTCCCCATGCTCTCACACATGTGTGAGAGCACTTGTGGGGAAGAGTGTAGCTTAGATGAATGAGGAGGTGACAAGTGTCACCTCTCCATTCATAAGAAGCTTCCCTTGTGTGCTCACATTCCCCTATGCTCTCACAGATGTGTGAGAGCACTTGTGGGGAAATGTGTAGTCTTGTGAAATGGGGTGGTGACAAGTGTCACCACCACATTCATGTGGGGTTGAAAGAAGGGTTATGTGGATGGAGGAGAAGGTGAAAAGTGTCACCTTCTCATCCATTACGATTTGAGAGCCTTGTCTTTATATCTCTCTCATTTTGATGAGAGGAGGGTTCTTCTTTTCATTTCTTTTGGGAATTTTTGAATTTATGTTGGAAGAGAGGACTTGAAGATTTTGGGAAGCTTGTGGAAGCTCTTCACAAAAAATCCACTCCATTATTGAATCCTTGAGGTATTTCTCAAATTTGAACCATTTTTTTATTACTATTGCTTTGAGTATGTATATTTTATGGTTATGTAATTTTAGTTTTATGTGTAAGGGCTTAATGGGTTGTTTTGGGTGACTCTCCTTATGAGAAAGTTCACCTTAGTGTTGGGTGAGAGAGGATGTGAACCTCCTCGGTTCTCCTTTTTGTTATAGTGCTTATGTTGTGGCCAAGGGCCTTATTTTGGAGTTTGGAGAAGTTTTGGGTTTATGGCAAGAGTGCCTTGTTTTGTGATATGTGAAGTATGGAAAGAGTCTAAGTGAATCAAAATGTGTTAAGAGAGTGAGTCTCCTTGAGTAGAGTGAGTCCAGTCTCTCACCCTTTTCATATCCATCCCTAAGATGGATTAGTTTTGTTATTTAACCTTGGATTGGGTGTAAATGTGTTTGGTGTGAGTGTATTTTTGTTGTGGAATGATCCTTGGTATGTTGAAGGGCCTCCTAGCTTGGGGGTGGCCTATTTTAGGCCTAGGTTGGAAAGTGAGCTTCACATGGGTATGGCTATCTTATTTATTTGTTTGTAGGATTTTTTGGAGGCTTGGAAGAAGATGGAGACTTGGGTATTATATTGGTTCCAGTGTAATGAAAATGAAGGCAAAGAGTTGTCTCATACCTTTATATTTGGCTTGTAATAGTTAGTGTGACCCATGAGAGTCAAACCTCTCATTGTTGGTTTTGTTGCATTTAAATACTTGTATAATATTGGGTAACATCAATAATACAAAGGGTTTATGTTCTTTTAAGTATTCTTGTCCTAATGTTCTTCCCATATTATATTAGAGTTGTTAAATGTTTAAGTAAATCTCTCTCTCTCTTCCTTTATTTGTTATTTTATTTATGCATAAGAAAGAGGGTTTAGTAAGAAAAATAAGTTTGAAATGAGTCTCCTAGTGAAATAGAATAATGACTATATGCTTGTTATAAAAGAAAATTAACTATGGTTGTTAAATGTAACTCATTCAAATAGTTTAAACTATAGTTCTATATCTTAGTCTTGTATACATTATGAGGGTTATATTATATTATGTGTGTGTGTGTGTGTGTGTGTTTGGTTGTGTATATGTATATTTGGTTGTGAAATTAATTCACTGTTTATTTTGGTGCTCACTGTTTTTTTTTACACAGTGAACAAAATAACCAGTGGATTAATTTTATTGATATACATATATATATTTAATGGTATACTTTATGAAGTTCGTTTGCCTTAAGAATGCTTTAATTTCCTTATACATCGAATGTTATTTGTGCCCTAAAAGCTTCGTCCACACTTAGTGATGGTGGTGCCTTAAACAACAGCACCCTGTATTGGAGTCGATAGTTGGGAAGGGGTGTTGGGACCCCATCCCACCCCCAGGGCCAAAGCCCTATGGGTGGGGCGGACCCCCATAATCACCCCCGAGATCTAATTATGTTTGGTGCTTGCACCAAATACATCCACTAATTTCTTTTGATATCATTCGGCCCATTATTTAGGGCTCGACTCCACTCTGTAGTATGGCTATTATATTAAACACTGATGCATTCATTTTGTTCTACCGCCAACATTCCTTAAGGAACTCAGTAATGTCTATGTCATTTGGTCCTATCACATTTGGCCATTCAGCCCTGTCACAGTTGGTCATTTGGCTCTGTCATTTCAGCCATTCGGCCCTAATGCATATATCAACCTACTTTTATCTTCTCTAGTTTATTTTATGATGCCCTAGTTTCATTAATATTTAAACAAAAGAAAAGAAAGGGCTCGGCCCTAGTTCCATTCGACCTGCAACTATATAAATGGCTATGTTTAATGTGCTTTGAGAACTATGGCATATTTACTGTGTCACATTAATTTATGTATGAACATTTATCTTGTTCTCTGTATATTTACTTGGCTCTTAATGTTGAGGTAATATATATATATATATATATATATATATATATATATATATATATATATATATATATATATATATATATATATATATATATATATATATATATATATAGGTCTGTGAATAAAAATAGACCTCCTGTGCATAAGTATTTACTGTGAAGTTTTTTTTATTGTGAAATAGAAACTAGAGAGATATCTTGTAGAAATTAGAAAGTAATAACAATATTTTAAAAGAAAAAAAAACAAGACTAGATTGCAAGGAGACAAGATGGAAAATAATAGAAAGGAATGAACTTAGTAATTAAAAAGAAAAAGATTGTAGAAAAAATTCAATGCAACCTGTAGAAAACCAAAATATTAGACTTAACACAAAATGTTAGAAAAGCTCATTGGGAAGATAGTTCCCACTTGGGCTATCTTGAAACCTGCAACCTATGAGGAGAGAGTATTTTGAAATTGTGAGGACAAATGGAGCATTTGGACATATTTATAAATAAGGACCTAGGGTTTGGTGCCCTAGATTATTTTAGTTGGGTGTTAATCCTGTTTAGTTAGCTTTAATTTTGTTTAATGGGCAAGTGGATGGGCTTGTCCCATATGGGTGTGATGTATTTCCTTTTTAATGTTACTTTAATTAATTTGTGGAATTAGAATTAATTTGTGGTCTATGCAACATTAGCTGAATTTAATTTATTTACCTCTTTGGGATTTGAATTAGTTAATAATTAGAGGTTATGTTGAGATAATGTACTTGTGGAATATTAAATGGATTAGACATAGTTGGTAGGAGGAATTAAGTTAATTCTTTTTATAATAAAGTCTTTGATTGGGTGTTTTTGCATTTTTTTTTTAAAGAGTGGTTTAGAGGAAATTATTTTAATTAGATTTATTTTAGAATAAGTTGTGAGGTGATACTTATCTCTTGCCTATTAAAGCTTTAGTGAATTTATTACTTAAAGTATTTACTTATTTTTAATTGCTTTCGTAATGTTAGGGGTGTAATATTGTCAAAGTATGGCTTTTAGATTTGATTAAAAATTGATATAAGAGTTATTAGGAATTTTATTTTTAGATCAATTTGTATCCTCCTATAGTTGACCAGGTGGCGTTATGCTGCCAAAATCACTATAGGAGGTATCCTATTTTCTTCTTGTACCATTATGCTAGCAAAATTTCCCTAGGCTATATGTGTATTAAGCTTGAATAGTATTAGTTTTTCTTATATTCCCCATTTTATGCAATTAGAGTGATTTAGATTGGATTTTGAACTTTTATCGAAATTGACCCACTTCATTAGGGTTTATCCAGGGTGGAATCCTATGATGGATTCCAACCCTCTCAACATTGCTTTTCGCAACATAAATCCCCTAGTGACTAACATTGTAGGGTTACGATTGGAGATCATATTAACCTGAGACTTGACTGACTTTCCCCGCCAATGGGCATTGCGCATAACGTTAGTTGCAGAGTCAACTATGTGTGAGCTTGTGTCACTGAGCGCGCATGTTGCATGCAAGGGGGTTTTGTGGTGTCGGGGGTAATTTTTTTGATATTTCATGTCATGACCATATGACAATTGTGGTTATGACATGTGGTTATCGTGTCATAACCACAAGGCGAATGTGGGCATGACATCATATTGATAATGGAACATCTAATACTTCCTCCTAAAATATGATTGTTCATTGTGGTTTTCCTCCTCATATGGCTTAAGGGGGTTAAATTTACCTAGAAATTTACATATTTAATGTTCATGTGAGATATTTTATTCCATGTCATTAACGCAATATATTCATGTGGTTCAAATCAAATTATAGGAATAAAATATCAGTCCATGGCTAACCAAATTTCATCCTAAATGAGCAACTATAATGTATTTATAAAAGTTGTATCCACTCTAGGAATCATATCTTTTAGATGAATATTTCTATATAAAATTTTAATTACTAGATAAGGAAACATTCATCCTAAATTTGCAACAACCAACAAAATAATACTAGATATTAATAACTTTGACTAAGAGCGAGGGTGTTGCCAAAATAATGGGTTACACTTTCTAGGACATCCTGATTTTTTGTTGAAATCACATATTTTTAGAAAATATAATGATTTAAGCCTTGAAATGTTCCATTTAAATAATTTTAATTGAAGAGGGTTTGATCAAACCCTACTAGTTTTAAATCATACCTACAATGGATTCTCCTCTACACCTATCAAAATGCTAATAAAAAACCACATTTGATTTACCTTTTGGGGGATCAAATGAATTCATTTGAAATTTATGTTTTGTAACTATGTAGTCCTTATTATAAACTTCCCAAAAAGTATAATTTTAAATATGTTTAATTTAATTATTATATTTACTTTTTTATTTCTTGTGAATGTAAGTTTTTTCAATGAACATCAAGGTCTTTTTTCACACATACGAAAAAATAGGAAAATAGAGAAAAAAATTATAAAAAACATCTATGCCCTAGATATTGATGTCCTTGTTTCAACAAAAAAAAAATCAAATTTTGATACATACAGAAAAAGTTATGTTTTACGAAATATGTCTGTCTAAATTATAATTGGTTTGACTTCAAAACTTAAATAAAAATAAATATTCAACAATATATTATAATACCCAAATGCATCCCCTAGACATCAGTGTTACTAATCTAAATTCAAAAGAATCAGAATTTTATCCTTTGTAGAAAAAAAGTTATGTGCTACAGAATAAACATCACTTTAAAAAAATGTTGTTTACTATTAAAAACTAGTTGTCAAAGGAGACACAAACAATATTACAATTTAACTCCAATTTTTTTAAAAAATATATATTTATAATCTATAGACAAAATCTCACAAATCACTAGTTCACATCATCTTCAAATTCCTAACGGTTTAGTAGCTATAGGTGTTAGAAAGTGAAGATTTAGTTCAAAATGTTGATTTTAATGTAAGTTTGGCCAAAAAGTGTAACCTATTATTGTGGGATGACCCGTGAATATTCAAAATATAGCTATCCTGAAAGAAATAAATGACTTTGACTAAGAGCAAACATTCAAAATATAGCTATCCTCCTTGCAAAATCCAATTTGATTTGAGTGATTTATGGGCATAAAAATGGATTCAACATGAGGTAAGTAAGAAAGACTAACCTTAATTTATATCTTTTGTCATCAAATAATTTTATGTTTAAAGAGTTTCTTAGGGCATATCTATAAATTTAGTTCCCATCATATAATTTATCTCATAGATATCTTCCCTATTGTGTCTAATCCCTACCACCCAATCTAAAAAATTAATTCTCATACTTGTGAGGACCTTGAGAGTTTGGAGGATCCGAATGACTTTGTTAAATTAATCCACTCTAATATAGATTATTATTTTTAAGCGTCATTCGTTCAAACTAATTGATAAAATGGTATTTCATTGAGAGTAATAGGATAAATGTGAAATTTAATATTTTAATGGCATTCAACCCCTTAATGATGGGCAATTGCTTAAGGAGGTAGATGAAGGAATATTTTAGATATGGGAATGGTTCTAGATATGAATAGGTAGATTATGGGGGGAATAGAAATAAAGGATAAAATGAATAGCATTGAAGGACCTCTATGTGGCAAGGTATGCTAGAGTATAGGGAAAGAATTGAGAAACTTGAGTAGGAATTTAAAAGGATACTAAGGAGGCTATAAATTTGGTAGTGTATGTAAGTAGAGAGTCATTTAGAATAGTTATTTAAATGGCTATAGAGATTGAGGAAGAAGTATCCTTTTTTTAAAAATCTTTCTATAAAATTTATCAATAGGAGTCCATACACAAGTATCAATAGAAATCAATAATATCTCATCAAAATGGTAAGTTTATAGTTATTCATTAACAATAGGAGGCCATAATATGTTATTAATTACCCCTTAAATACATTTTAAAAAATAGGATATGTAAAATGAAAAATGTACTATCAATTAATTATAGGTAGCGAGTTGAAACAACCAATAATTAACCTAGAACAATAGTTCATCAAAATGTGGCTGGGCTACAAAACTAGATTTCACATCACATTAACAATTATTTGTTTTTTCAAAAGTAGAAAAACCACATCTCATTGTCAAGGGATGATCATAAAATTCATATCATGATCTCATACCACATTTTCTCTTTACACACTTAGGTCACATAAGAGGGCTACACCAACATAGACCACATTATTCACAATACAAACCAAGTATATGTATAGTAACTTTTATTTCATCAATTGGTTTGAGTGAGATTTTGAACATAAATATTTTATATGAAGTTCCATTCTCCGTCTAAAAACCACAAAATAAATTTCATTATCATAACCACAAGCATAGTTTTATCATCCAATGTGAGCATTGGGAAGATGGTTGAGGGGTGTTAAATTTTACACTAACACTGATGATGGAGTGTAAAATAAATAATAATAACAAGTTGACATTTTCCCTTACACATGGATCCATATACTTATTTTCCCCTTATACATGGATCCATATAAATGTAGCCTCTTCATGCCATAGATTAAGAGGATTTAAGAAAATGGCTTAGGAAAAAATCATTCTATTAGCATGGTTTATGGGCCTAGGAAAGATGACATGGATTAAGGGGATTGGCCTGTGCTAAGAGGATGTAGATGGTACAACTTGAAATCTACTCATTAATCCCCTTAAGCCACTAATAATAGTCAAATTGATCAGTCACATTTGATTAATTTGTATAATGTTAGATGCTTCAAGTTTTTTATAAACTTGTTAAAGATCTATATATTAAACTTGGTCAACTTAGGACAAAATCATTCCATTAGCATGGTTTATGGACCTAGGAAAGATGACATGGATTAAGGGGATTTAATAAAATAGTATTTAAGGGGAAATTTCACTATTCCTTATAAACACTTTAAAGTAAATCAAGCCACAAAATTCTACATGCCTTAGACATAAATGATCTTTACACATTTTGTTAGAAATTTAGCTTTTTCATGTATGTTTTCAATTTACTTTTTAGTATGTACATGTATTAAAATTACAATGTTAAATCTTAAATTTTGAAATTTGTATGTATGCTCAAGTTGAATGATGTATGTATGTGTATGTATCCTTATTTTTCTTTTAAACATAGTCATGTACATTTAATTTAAATATTTCTTGTAATTTCTCAACATGTATAATATATAGTTTTCAATATGTTTATTTATAATTTATATATAGATGAATCTTGAAAGATTTTTTTACTTAGTAAGGATGCATAGAATCATAATATTATATTAATATAAAAATATTTTTACAAAGATTTTACAAAAGAGGGGTCCATAGACCAAGATTTAACAAAGTCGAGCATAGTAGACATGATATTTCCATAGTCCATGATATCGTTTCAAGATTTTGGTAAAACCATGTGTAGCTTATTTTGGATCGATGGTTCAGATCACACTCCATGATCCATTGTCAAGAAGAAAAGAAGAGAAAATTTTCTCTTCTTTTCTTCCTGATGATGGATCATAGAGTGTGATCCGAAACATCGATCCAAAATAAGCTACACAGTTTTATGAAAAGCTCAATACAAAAGTCGAGCATCACAAAAAGGCTCAAGATTTTATAGATAAATTGTAGAGCCAATAAAAAACCACTAACTAGAACAGATAAGGGTGTGTGCAAGAAGTTGAGTCCACTTTTTGGCTAAAAAGTGGAGTGTTTTCCCTATTTTTTAGAATTTGTCACATTTGACCTAAAATTTTGAAGCACTTAAAGGTGGAATCTTGAAAAAAGTCAATAAATATGAAATGTAGTACTCGGAGTCTAGTTTCCAAATATGTATTTTTTTTTAATACCAAGATGATACAAATTGATTTTTAATATGCATTTCTAAAAACCACTATTTAAAAGTCATTTTTTTATTATACCATGCACGTGTACGCCATCCATATTTTGACCTAAATAATCATATTTTCCTATATCCTTTTGGGAAAAGATTTGTAACTCATTGAGGCATGTTTTCCATTTTTTTTAAAAAAATTATTGAATATTGTTTTTTTTGTTAATTTTTTATTGGTCATTTTTGGTGTTTTAAAAAAATCATTGTGTACATCACATATAAGATGACCTAAACTTATCATTTTTTGAAAAAAAAATTCAAATTGAAAAGAATTGTTTGAAGTATGTTTTCATACAATTTTTTTTATAAAAGATTATATTAATAAAAAGTTATTAAAATATTAAAAAACCCTGATAATTCAAGTTTATGGACCTGTTTCATCAGAAATTATTTGCAAAATAGAAAAAATAACCCAATTGTTAAAAAAATTACATATTTGGAATCTACACTGTCTCATTTATAATGGGTTTTAATTTCGTCAAAAAATTCAGCAAAAAAGGCCTTCAGACATATGCCCAAAGTCACTATTTTGTTGTGACATTAGCAAGACCTTCAACTTGTAGGTCAAACCAGGTCCAAAGCCAAGGGTCAGGTTCCCAAGCCTTTTTTTGACCCAAAACCCATAGAAAAAATTGGGTCAAAAATTCAAATTTTATGAAATGGGATCCCGTTTTAAAATGGGATCCCATTTTGAAACACGATCCCATTTAAAAATGAGATCTCATTTCTTGAAAATGAGATCCCACTTTTGGCTCGAGATCTCGATGCAAAATGAGATCCCATTTCATAAAAGTGGGATCCTGTTTTGGTTTACCCGATTTCAAGTTTATTTCTAAGTCCAAAACTTCCACCTTAAGTGGACTCATCTTTGTGCATTTACCCATAAGATTTATGGATTCATAGCATTTAAAATTGTAACCTTAAAGCCATGAAAACCCACATAATCATCTTCACCAGCATTAAGATTGTCATCAAATGGAGCAAAAAGAGCAGGAGGCTAGAAATGTAGAACTAAACTCTAAGCATTGAAGACATCATCAACCTTCTCCTTAAGGGCATTACCAATTGGCTTTTTATGTGCTTGCAAAGAACACTCAAGTGAATCATAGTTGTTATTCTACATACTAAGAACAAAGGCCTGAAAAACACAATTAGCAAAGGGTTTTTCCATGATTTCCAAATGACTAAAAGGACCTCTAATATCTGATGTTCCTGAATGAAAATCATAAGCAGTGAAACCCAAATGAATTTTATCCATGGGCACAAGGAGATCATGAATGAAAATGGAAGCAAGTCCTTTAACCAGATCAACATTTTTAATAAGATCCATGCCATTTGACAAGAAATGAGAAGCTAGCTATGAGGCATCACATACTTTAGAAAGAGAAAGAAATTCTTTGCCACAGACCTCAATTAGGGCTTCTTATACATCCACATTATGGAGTTTGAAATCTCTTGAAAGGCTGCCAGCGTCAATACAACCATGAAATGGTTGTTCCCACAACTAAACTAACAAAAGAAGCCTAGATTTTCTAGGAATAACTATCATCATCTCAAGAAATAAGCTAACAGAGAAACAAATAATGCTCAACCTATCAGTGAAGACAGGTATAAAAGCCAAGCACACACAAGCCATCATCAAAATACCAGTCCTTGAAGTCATCCTTGCGGCTAGGGAAGAATAAATGTGTTCATAGAAAACCAAGATCTGCTACTAGGAAGATCAAAACAACTATCTTTCCTTAGGCATGAAATAATAAAACCCAAAGTGGGATGAAATGAATGCCATCATCATCAATTTCAAGTTCGATCCCAAAGGTGTGCCATGCAGGAGAATGACATCATCCATGTGGCAAGATGTACAAGACACTAAAATCTAGGTAAAAAGGAAAAATATCACAAAAGAAATGAAACACCTATTAAAAAGACAAATAAACATGTTAGGAATTTCTCTCTAAAAGAGAGAAAAATTAATCTTTTTCATCTTTCAAAAGTTCCATCAAAAATCAGAAGTTGGAATAGGTATCTCAATCTATGTGAATAGAACCTCTTGGAATAGAACAGGCTAAGTTTGTAAGACAAACTGCAACTTTATTTCCTTCTCTAAAAGTATGAAGGATATGAAAATATTGAACTTTCTCCATTAATCTACAAGCCTGCTACAGTAACTAAATTTCCAATTATTATCATTTTTCTTTTGAAAAGATTGAATGATGACTTTAGAATCTCCTTCCACTATTAAATTTTTGATTCCCATAGAAACAACTATTCTTATATGCAATAGAAGAGCTTGAGCTTTTGTTGTATTGTTAGTTCCATCTACAATTCTCTCAACTTTAGCACTTAAAAGTTTGCCTAATTTACCTCTTATGACACATAAAATACTTGAGATGCTTGGGTTTCCTTTAGATGCACCATCAAAATTAACTTTAAACCAGTTGGGAGAAGGTGGGATCCAATCACTAACTTTTGATCATTGTGTAAAGCAGAAGCAGATGTATTTGAGAAGCAACCAAAGTTGATTATCTTAATATTTTTCCATTCAAATAACATTAGATCATCCCATTGAGTGAAAACTAATCCTTTTGTTTGAAACATTACAATTTATAAAATAGAGCTTTCAATTGTGAATAAGACATCATCCAAATGAATCTTGAAAGTTAATTTTGTACTTGTTTGTATATTTATATATATGCAGGTTGACAATTTTTATCATGGATATTAACTTTGATATTGAGGATTTCCTCAATGCGCCACCTCCACCCCCTTCACCTCAACACCCTCCACCTCCACCTTCATCCCCACCTAGATCTGATGAAGCTCACTTACGAGATTGAATTAATGACAATATTAGATCTATTGAAGAAAAAATCAATGCAATTTGAAATGAAGAATTTATGCCACCTCACCTGATGTGTTTTGCATATTCGATGCAAAACATTGTAGATGTTGTCAGGTCCATTGATGTTGACTTAGATAGATTTTGAGTATGGAGAGAGGAGAGGAGATTATTTTATTCTGATGGACTCTCCTATAGGGAGATCCTTGATCTAAAAATCACAAAATCCCATTTAGCTCAATATTTTTTGACCCCATCAACAATCAACCAATTCCTGCAAATAAAAAAAGAATATAAATTAGGTGGTGTAGGCATCCAAAGATGGCCACCAATTTTTAGGATCAGTGGTGGATGGTATTTGATTATCCACCTCATCCTAATTGTGAGGTTCCTCTCTATTTTTTGAGAAAATTATATGTAGAGTTTGTGATGAATAGGAAACCCAATTATTTTGATTTTAGATCATTCCAAGGTGTTGGTGGTGGCATGACACAATAGGGGTTAGGGGCATAGGTTGATCTCCAATGACCTGTGCCTTCTCAGCCACTTGTCGACCCTCCTTTTGTTGCCATTCTTGCACCCATCCAACATCATGCAGTGGTATCCGTACTAAGAGCATTGAGTGTGCTCTCATCTCACCTTGATGAGAAGACTTCTGAGATGGTAGCTAGGGTTAGTGGGTGAGACCATGGAGGAGCTGATGGTGGAGCTAGTCCTAGTACCACTCCACCTGCGTTGATACCTCATAAGCGTATGATTTGTAATCAATTATGTTATGGACTTGATTAGGCTGCACCCACTTCAGTTGCATGCAGAGCGTCTGATGATCTCGATTCATTTTTTATTTTCTAATTGCCGAGGATCACCCTATAGATCATTTGACACAAGTATAAATATACGTACATGTTGGATTTATAAAACTTTTAAGCATGTGTTTTTAATGAACATTAATCAAATAAATTGTAATAATTTAACAATCAAATTGTTTAGCATAGATGATGGCCACATGGACATCGACATCTTTTGATCAATTTTATTTTGCGTCAACACCTGTGCAAGTCAACCACCCATTTGGGGTATTTTGATTGATTTTTTTACTATATATTTAATAATTTTAACTTGATTTTAATTTGTAATTCACTCTTGAACATGTGTTAAATATTTATTTTGGTTCAGGGAAGTCATCCGACTTCCACATCAGATCTACGATAGGGTGTGTCAAGTACTCCTCCATTATCGGGCATCTCACATGAGCCACTCATAGGTTTACTGTTAAATAAAAACTATACTTAGATTTTTTGTATTTTGAATTCAATATATCAAACATGCATGTACTTATATTAAAAATATATGTCTATGTAGGTTGACATGACCATGAGGATGGGTATTGCACAATCAAATGATCCAAGCCAATTTTAGTTGTCAGCTGCATTTTAGGTTGTTTAAAATATTTTCTATGTGTGCACAATTTGTAGGTGTACTTAGATTTTTTGTATTTTGAATTCAATATATCAAACATGCATGTACTTATATTAAAAATATATGTCTATGTAGGTTGACATGACCATGAGGATGGGTATTGCACAATCAAATGATCCAAGCCAATTTTAGTTGTCAGCTGCATTTTAGGTTGTTTAAAACATTTTCTATGTGTGCACAATTTGTAGATGTTTTAAATAGATTAAAACAAAAATTGGGCACACAAGTGAATATATATGTTTTAACCTAATTTGTACACGCGCTTTAATTGACCTTGTAGGACTTTGTTAGTGACACTTTTTGTCTTGTTGATGCCATACCACCTACAACAACACATGCAAAGCGAGACGACAGAGGAGATGAGCAGCCTCATATGGTAATTTAAATTTTAGATTATATCTAAAGTAATTATATTATACATTGTGAATGACTTAAAGTAAATTTCAATTGATATATGTTCATGTGTTAAATTGTTTTTCTTCTATAGCATGAGATAGGTCCTGTAGAAGAGCATGCAGAGTAGGTTGTCAGAGGAGATGAGCAACCTCATACGGTAATTGTTATGATTTTATAAATTAAAATGAATTAAATAATTTTAAAACATTTTAAATCTGATTTCAAGTTTCTTTCTCTTGTACAAACTGATTTAGTTCATCCCAGTCTGCGTGGAGTGAAGAGGTCTCTTGATTATAGGGATGATAGGAGTTAGACACACACACACACACACACACACACACACACACACACACACACACACACATGTTTTAGTACATTCCATGGACTCTATATATGTTTTAGTACATTACATACATACTCTTTATACATGTTTCAGTATTTTAGTATTTCATGGACTCTATATGTACTTGTTTCAGTATTTCATTATTTCATGGACTAGATCTATATATATTTTTCAGTATTTTCATGGACATTAAATATATTATTTCATGGAATTTATAAATTTCAGTAATTTATGGACTATTATTGTTTTAGTAATTTACACATGTACATTTATGCATTTTAAATTGAACAAATTAGTTATCCTTATGAGACCATATTTTATCATTAAATTTCAATATTTTCATACATTATTTAAATTAGAAGTTAAAAATAATTTAACACTAATGTTATCTAAGGTCACCACCTTATTCATTTGTAATAAGGTTCTTATAGTTAGATTTATGAAATTTAATTACTTATAGTAGTCATAACAATAATAAAATATTCACAAGTTTGCAAAAACATAAGCATTTCAAATATTTTTAATTTACATTTGATTCATAGTCAAAACATTTGATAGTATTAGAATAGGATTAGGGAATTATACAAATATGAAGCACACTATATATCATTACTTTTGATGCTATACATATATTGTTTGATATATATAATCATTAATATGACATGCATTAATGTTACATAAATGTGCAAGTATATAAATCATTCATTAGACCAAAAACTAACCAAAACCATTCAAGATCATGATAATCAACAATATACAAGAATTCAAAATTTTCCTAAGGGAATCAAAGAATTCAAAATTTGTTTAAGGGGATCAAAGAATTCAAAGTATGTCTCATGTTCAATCATAATTGATATAATTAATTATGATATATATGAATTAAGGGGTCCTAGGAGAAATGATGGCATAAGAGGTCCTAATAGGATGTCTTAAAGGGATCAAAGAATTCAAAATTTGCTTAAGAGGATCAAAGAATTCAAAGTATGTCTCATGTTCAATCACAATTGATATAATTAATTAGAATACATACAAATTAAGGGGTCCTAGGAAAAATGATGGCTTAAGGGGTCCTCGTAGGATGGCTTAAGGGGTTGTAATAGGATGGCCTAAGGGGCTATATGAATTAAGAGGTCTTAGGAAAATTGATGGCTTAAGGGGATCAAATTTGGTGAAGTTGCCTAAGTCAACCAAATTTAATAGTAATATACATGACAAAGTGATTATACATTCAAATTTTAAGTTTCAAAGTAGGAAAACATGCACATAATGAACAAAATATATCAAATATTGATTTTTATATATATAAAAGTGTAGGGTAATTGTGTATGTACATAAATGAATTTGGCATATATGCCAACTCAAAACAATATTTACAAAATGTGGCTATGCCATCTCAAGGAAATCTAAAACTTGTGGCAAATCATCAAAATGTAGCCTCTTCATGCCACCTAATATCAAAATGACAATAAATCAATTTTTACTATATATATAAGCAATATCAATATATCATCAAAACATGTATTTAAATTTATATAAAACTATATATACTTACCTATATTTACAAGTATTCCATGTTGTAGGTTGAATCTGCATCGTCTCTTTTTTGTCTCAAAGTATGTGATGAATGTGATGATGGCTTAATGATACAAAATGACAAAGAAAAAATTTTAACTGTGTATATAAGCATAAAATACATGAGTTGATACAAATTTTAAGATAAAGGGATGTTAGGGTTCAAGATAGATCAAAGCAATAAACACTAACAATTATATGCAGATTAAATAACCCAAATATAACAATGAGGAATAACACAAAAGAGATCAACACAGAAATTTAACGTGGTTCACCCAATATGGGCTATATCCACAGAAACTTAGCCATCCAATGATTTTATTATCCAGTGCAAAATAGATTACAATCTCGTGAATACTTTTCTTTAACATACATCCTAGCCACTTATAACAAGCTTTTTGGAAGCTTCTAGAGTTAGGGTTTTGTAATGTCATTTTTCTTTTGTCGATTAACAAAAAAATAACAACTGACTCTGATCGTGCAAAAAAGAGGGAAAATTTTTTTGGGGGGCTGTGCCCTCGAACCCCTACTTCTCGAGGGTTGCCACCCCTGAACCCTCGCTTGGGGCCCATCCCGGCCCTGAACCCCGGCGAGGATACATGACTAGTGTATAGTACTTGCATGATCAGTCGCCACATACCAACAATGGAATAATATAGAAGGTGAAATGAGAATGAAAGAATATATCAAAAGCACAAAACATTGATGCAATATGTAACTAGATAAAATGTGATATGAAAGATGAGTATATATACAATTACCTAATGCGTTCACTTTTAGTTGAAAACTACAAAATTGATCTTAAAATTTTGTATGGTGAAAACTTGTAGTGACAATCATGCAAAAATCTACTTGTAGGGTACACCTGCAGAATAATAAATGTAAGTAAATCAACTATATATATACATGAGTTGATACAAATTTTAAGATAAAGGGAATAAATATAGATGGTGAAATGAGAATGAAACAATATATCAAAAACACAAAACATTGATGCAATATGTAACTATATAACATGTTATATGGAAGATATGAGTATATATACAATTACCTAATGCATTCACTTTTAGTTGAAGACTACAAAATTGATCTACAAAATTTGTATGGTAAACATTTGTAGTGACAATCATGTAAAAATCTACTTGTACGGTACACCTACAAAAATAATGAATGTAAGTAAATTAACTATTTATACATGAGTCGATACAAATTTTAAGATAAAGGGAATAACATAGAAGGTGAAATGAGAATGAAAGAATATACAAATGTTCATCGATACAATCATGTAAGATTTAGACTTGTAGGGGACGTACAAAATAATGAATGTAATGGGAGGTAAGAAGATGGATTAAGGGGAGCTAAGATGATGGCTAAAGATGATGTAAGAGGATGTCTTAAGTGGAGATACATGAGTCAATACAGATTATAAGATAAAAAGAATAAAATAGAATGTGAAATAAGAGGATGACTTAACAAGACATAAGAGAATGGCTTAAGGGGAGCTAAGAGGATGACTCAAGGGGATGTAAGAGAATGGATTAAGGGGATGTAAGAGAGGGGGTTTAAGGGGAGATACATGAGTAAATACAAATTATAAGATTAGTATTTTCATGATTTGAATCATGGTGATTAACCTGACCACTCAAACTATGTGTCATGTGAGAACATTAGTTCTATATTTATAGAAAATTGCTTAAGAGTAGGTAAGAGGATGGTTTAAGGGGAGATAAGGGGATGAATTTATACAAATATATGTATACCTACAAATTTATTCTATTGTACCATCTACATCCTCTCTTTTGTGTAATGCATCTATGATTGTCTCATGCTCTTCCATAGAAATTATTCATAACTATTTATTAGCATGTCTTCCATGATACCTCACTAGTTTTATATTTCTTGCCAATACTAAACTATGATAATGATTGGATGAAGCTAATTCAATGCAACAATGGAGGTGATAATGCTTATGCAAATGAAAATCCAAAGGTACACTTTGATATTTGATATGATTTCAACAACATGAATCTATTATCTCTCTTTTGTTTCTTTTTAAAATGAGGATGAGAGGCTTCCTTTTATAGGAAAAGGATGTCTTAGATCCAAGTGGCAAAATATCAATGGTTGAGGAACTAGTCTTGTGACATGGAGGGTCAAGACTAAATTGGTTGGATGAGGGGAGATATAGAAGGAGGATGTTTCTACTACATTGACAAGATGGAGAGATATGTGGGACAAGGAGCCACATGGCGAGATGATTACAAAGACCATGAGAGTAAGATGGAAGAAGGAGCCTTTGGTTGTTGGGATGTGAGAGAGATTATAGAATTCATGAGACAGGTGTCTCATAGTCAACTTTGACCATGGTGATGTGGAGAAACCAACTTCTACAAAGTAGGGATGGTGTTGAGGATAAATGTTTAATTAAATATTATTAATATCTAATTTATGGTGCAACATGGAGGTGAGGTGTCAAATGATGTGTAAGTGATGTGGATGAATGATGTGGATTTTAGGAATATGACTTTGTCTTGGAAGAATAATTAAATAATTAGGATTATTTAATTAGAAATAACTTTAGAAGAATTAAGATATTTAATTAAATAAATTAAATTTTATTTAATTATTGGAAGAATAGGATAAATATGAATCAAATAAATAAATTACTATATTTATTTATTGATAGAGGAAATAAGAATAAAATAAATATAAAATATTTATTTAATTTATCTCAAGCCATTTTTAGGTGTATACACTTTGAATGCAGGCAAACCATTCTTCCTTGTTAGGTATTTTTGTAGCCAAGTACCAAAAACCACCACCAAACCTGTTGGATAATGAAATCCATCATCATCTTCTCAAGGTGCTATTAACTTATGTTTAGTCTCTACACATCAAACCAACCAATATTATGTTTCCTCTTCATGCTCCTCAGATGCAACAACATAATACATATGTCCTACAAAAGAAAATTCATTCAATAACTTGTGTGACTTATAATTTGACTAATCTACATACATGCATTCATATATAATTAAATATATTACAAAATAGTAATAGATTGAAATAAAATGAATTAAATTGAATTAAATTACCTTCTTGTACAAGGTCTAGAACACAGTCATAGTCATCCAATGCAAACACTTGATCATTGTCTTCAATTGTTGCTTCATATTGATCATGTGTTTGTGCAGATGTCAATGATATTTTCTTCTACTCTTCAACCCATTCTATATTCTCACATGCTTCCCAATATCTTAAAATACAAAACTGACAAAAACATGCAAGATCCCTTGTCCATATAGTCCATGTGCTTGCAATCAAACTCTTAAATGAATTCCATTTAGTAGATCCACTAATTGTCTCACAATCAAGTATAGGTAGAATGTTCTCTTCTTCAACCAACCAAAAGAATCGTCAAACTATAGATTACTTGCTTGATCCTGTAGATAATTTTGTATTGCAACAATCCACAATCGTAGGTGCATCTTTAACTTTTACTGCATCCTCAGATTTCAATTGCTCTCTAGCAAGAATTCTTTTAACACATGCACCATGTAGTGCCCCTCCATTCTCATCTTGGATGTACAAATAGTCTAGCTAAGGAGCATGAAGATGAAGGTAAAATAATAGGAATATTTAGGGTATGTTAGATAGTTGATGTTGTACATTATATGATATTGGTAGATGCTACATTCATGTTGGTGACATTCTTGATTATCCTCATGCGTGGTTTCATATGACAGTTAGCATGTTTTATTGATAATCCTTGTTGCGACACTGATAATCCATATGCTCTGACATTGTTTTACATTCAGGTGATTATGATGTTGATCTTACTATGATTGTCATAAGTTAGAATTAATTTTTATGCGACTAATTTTGTATAATAGGATGATCTGATTATTGTGTGGTGTGAAAAGAGACAATGTCGTACCACTCATTCATGAGCATCTGACAACGTTGTGATTCTCTTTCACTCCGTGACCATTTGATATTTAATATACTTGTGCATAGACCGTGTTGTGTGCTTCAGGTTGTAGGTACCAGACATCGACTCCACTTGAATTGACAGGTCTAAGCGTGCCTTAAATCCAATGGAAACTGTTGAACGGAGATAACATATGGTCCCTGAGTTAGTCATCATCCTTAAAAAGGATAAGTATCCAATTTTGAACCCAGTCAGTGTTGTCTGTATGGGCATGATAGTCAGTCACTATCATTGTGGTCATGTTTTTCGATCGTGCATAGTGTCAGGTATTGTTTGACATTTGGGTTATTTAGTTTGGCATTGTTTGATGTTGCTTTGGTTAATTGTTGCGTTAAAATAATATTATTAGTTATGAAAGCATTTTTGTTAAATAAATAAATATATATAAATGCCTTTATGAGAATTTGAGTTTATGGGAATAAATAATAAAAAAATAATAATAAATGTAAATGCTAGCTAAAGATAAATAAATAAATTAATATAATTAAATGTTGTGTTAAGTGGCAATAAAAATAGATAATATTTCTGAGTTGTCATAAAACTCATATATAGTAAATACTAAATAAATAAGAATAAAAATGATTCTTGTCTAGTTGTAAAGGAAATAAATAAGATAAAAAATATATATTGTCTAGTCTGGTTGTAAAGGATTAAAAAAAATAGCAAATTGTAAGAAAGGGATTTAGTCAGAATTTATTGCCTTTAATGGGAGGAATCTTTTGAAAGATATTGGGGTGGATTTCTCTCTCATAATAATCTTCAGCAGATGGAACTTTTGGGGCGGAAAGGGATGGGAGAGACTGGTTTGTGGTTGCAACAGTTGAGCCCGGCTTCGAATCTTCAGCCCAGTCAAGCAAGCAAAATCAGGTTCCTTTGGTTCTAATTTCTATCTCAATTTTCTGTTGAAGCAAATGGTTGATTTATGATTTTTCATGTTGATTGTAATTTTCTTGAGAGGTTAGAAGCCTTGTTATCAGATCCAATTGTGCATGTTTGTATCATTACATTTCTGGGAATCACCGATTGAAGTGACTATCTATCTCTCACCCATTTCATCTCTATTTTATAGTCTGTTGCATCAGCCATGACTTTATTTTTACGAACCAAGTTCCTCTAATTTTCTTATATATGGTGCATGACCTAGTTATCTAAATCATATCCGAAAATTAGCCTTACCCAGTTTGTCATTTTGGAGATATGAATTATTTGTGACTGTCTATCTCTCACCCATTTCATCTATATTTTTATAGTATGTGGCATCAACCATAAATTTATTTTTATGAACTGGGTTCCTCTAAATTTTCTATATATGGTGCATGAACTAGTTATTTAAATCATATCCAAAAATTAGCCTTACCTAGTTTTTCATTTTGGAGATATGAATATTTTGTGACTGTCTACCTCTCACCCATTTCGTCTCTCTTAAAACAGTTAGTTGCGTCACCAATAACTCTTTATTTTCGAACTGGGTTTCTCTGAAATTTTTATATAAGATTCAACTCTTATCTATGAAAATCATATCAAAAAATTAGCATTACCTAGTTTGTTAATTTAGATATATGTATCAATTAGTGACAGACAAGTCCTATGCCATCTTGATTGTTATTAAATCTACAAATCCATTCTGTGTGTATCCTACAATCATTTCGATCCAAGAGATGACGTCTCTTTGAGACGGTTGTCAAACAGTTCATAGACCTTGTTTATGCCTCGATCTTTTGTATAACCATCTAACCAAAATTGCATAAACCTTATGACTGATATCTTATTAATTGTTACACAAATATATATATATATATATATATACATTACTATATTTTGTTTAATATGATTAAATGAGAGTTGACATGGTTGTTAATTATTGTTGATGAATTCAATATTGATTTTACTACAATTTCTTTGTAATAGTAGTGTTAAGTTGAAAATTGATTAATGGGTTGGAATTAGGTTTGTAAACAATGTATTTAAGATTTGATTTATAAGTTTGTTTTAGAAATTAATTGATTACGATTGGAATTGTATAAGGTAAATGAAACTTGTGTAAGTTATATCAGTGGTCATAATAGGGTCATGTTGTCGAGGGTTTCCTGAGGCATAGATTAGTATATCTTGATTTCATGTGTATGCGATGTTGTAAGTAAATTTTGATGTGATAATAAAGTCCTTTATGGATGTTGTGGCTCATTAGTTGTATAGAGCATGTTTATAATTTGTGTTTAAGAAATGTCATGTTCTTATTAACCTTGTTGTTGAGAAAATGTTTGTATCATATTTATGTCTAGAACTCAATCAACCCCTTTCCTATTCCTAGACTTGGTATGTTAGCATGTTAGAATGCTTTGTATTGGTTTATTCCATTAATACTAGTGTTGGGTAAGGGATTTTAACAAGCTTGGTAATCATCATGAGGTGTAGTCACCTCTAGAAGAACTTTGTATTAGGTATGATCATTTTGGTATCCATAGGACTAATGTAGTAGTGGTTTATAGAAGATTGACCAAGTTGACACTTAAGATTTCCCATAGCAACCTGAGCTTCTCTCTTCCTATTCATGCGTTGAATAGAATTTGGTAAAATCTAGAAAAAGATTTTTCTTTTACTTGTTCCCTAATAGTGTTCACTCTTGAGTTGTTTTAACCATGATACTTCTACTTGGTTTGAACCATCCTTTAAATGTGTTGTGATCCTATCATATGCATGTGGTTAAAAGTGTGGTAGATTTGATGAAGATGTTAGATCTATAGGAATGTTTTGTTGTTTTGTATTCTTTTCCTCTTAAGCTAACCTTAGAACAAGGTTCTTTCATTGTAGCTTTAGGTTTGTATCTTGTGATTTTAACTAGTTTAAGAGATTTATAGCATTCTAATATTATAGGCTTTTAGCCTTGCTTATATAGTTATATTTAATAGTATTTACAAAATTGTCTAGATTATTAATGAAATCTACATTAGTGTAAATAGTGTAAATAATTGTTGTGTTTAATTTGTATGCCTTAGAGTTATTTGCAGTTTGTTTGCAATCATTTTAATAAAATGAAATTAAAATAATTCTTGAGAATTACTAGTTAAAATTTTGTTACTCATGGACACTTATATCTTATGATCATATTGTAACTGCTACTGGTGATTAGAAAGTTACAGTTCTGTATTGTTGAGATAGATTCACTTTATAACTGTTAGATAATTGTTCATGCTTGGATTAATGTCACATTCCTTGAAAAAAATATTGTTGAAGGGTATTAGTTTATGATGTGCTTTGAGAGTGAATGTGATGTGAAACCATTGTGTTTTTAATGGTTTCAAGTGTTGTGTCATTTGTGGAAGTTGTTTCCAGAGGCCTAGGAGGGTATGATTGTGTGGGGGTTGGCTCTGTGTGCATCATGCGAGTTGAATGAAATACATTCTTGAAATGTTGCCTCCTATTCATGTTGGTATGATACATGTGCAAGATGGATAATGCCTTTCTCAGTGTACCTATTCATGCGGTTATGATGACTATGCAAGATGGATAATGCCTTGCTCTGTGTGATGTGAAATGATGTGTATTGTGTGTTGTAAATGCATCATGATGAGAATGTGATAGTTCATGCTTAGTTTATGTTTTGGGACAAGGATATAAGAATTGGTCCATGTGATTATGTTTTGTATGCAAGAAGGTAAATGCCTTGCATTGTATATGTTACTTGTCATTGTAATGATAATTGTCTTGCTTCATGGATAGGGTCTTCTAGATGTAGGTAGGGGAGTGGCTTTCAATATGGGGTCGGTGCCCAAAGTGGCTACCAGGATAACCCATTGGAAGTTTTTAATCCAGGGATAACTTTAGAATAAATTTAGAGGGTTGGGTAGTTTCCACACTAAATAAGATAATTGGATGCCTCACCCATGCTTGTTGTGCTCGTTCAGGCTAAGGATGGGATGAGAAGGCTGTGGTTGGCAAGATCAACTTCCTTGTCCTCACGAAAGGGATGTTGGTTCTGCATGTGTCACCCTATGGGGCCAGTGTCTAGTGAGAGACTGCCAGGATAACCATAGATGGGGGTCAGCGTCTAGACGGCTAGGATAACCCATGGATGGGGGCCAGTGTTTGGTGAGAGACTTCCAGGATAACCCATGTTAGGACCATGCGATGACACTCTTCCCTACTACAGCCTAGCATTCCCTAAGTGTGTTTTCCCCTTTTATTGTGTGATTGACTCTGGAAGTGATGTTTGAGTTACTTGTGTTGTTCATTTTGACCCATGTTATATTGGAGCCATGTGTAGTCCTTGCACCTGTTAGTCTTCTATCTTTCTGATTGTTTTATGCTGTTGGACCTTATGTTATCTCCTAGCATGGGGTGTGGACCTTAGGGTTCCACATGGTGCTTTATCTCCATTGGTTTTCTTGCTATTGATTGTGAGCGAGAAGGATGTATTACTTGTAGCAGATTTCAGATCTTGATCTAGCTCAAGGAGACAGATATTTATGTTCTTGCCTTGTAGAATCATGCACTATTATTCTTGATGTATGTACTCTAATGTAATCAAGAAAGTGATATTGTAAGCAATGTAATGGTGTACCCTCATGTAAAGGGAATTGTATATGTACTTGTAATCCTTTTTACATGACCTTATGATTACTTATCTGATGTTATAATATGGAATTGTATGTGTTTATTCATCTGATGTAAATAGACTTAGAATGAACTGTGGTTATTAGTTAATTCATAATGTTGGTTAGACCTTATTTTAGTTCGCCAGTAATGCAGTCGTGGAACCCTAGAGGATAAAGCTTAATTTAAATGTTATGAATAAATATATTATTGTTGTTATTTTTTGTAAGCTTAGTTGTGTTATCCTCTGGGTTCCTTGGCGAGACATTACACACCAGCTCCATCATGTTCTCCTTTACCATGTCTAGCTTCAAAAAAACTCCACATACATTGGACATTATTTTCCTTGTGAATCCTACTTAACCAATAAAATATTTGAGCATTCTTGAACTATTCTGTACAATTATTTGACCATATGAGATGTTCTTTCATCTATATTCCTCTCTCTTAAATTTATATAAAATGTATTGAAACAATATTGAACAAACTCTAACGAGTGTAACTTGTTGGCAAGAGACACTGCTCCAATATGGACTTGCATGTTGTCATTGATGGCAACAAGGTCAAGAGAATTCATCAACATGATAAAGAGACATTACTCCAGTAGACAACATTGAATTGGTGACAAGGCATAAAGTATTTTTGTCCGAAAGCCCAAAATAGCTAAGTATGGAAAGTATTCTGAGTAATGGATAGAAAGTGAATCAGTATGCCTCTGCAATTGAAGAATTGCAGATGCAGTTTAGGTATAATGTTTGTTAATGCTTGGTGGTGTCATGCTCGAGAGATTAAGTCCTGACTTCCTCCAGAAGTCATTTGAAAGAATTATCTAAGTTCGGGTGAACAGAGGTATAGCATAGACAATGAACATGGCACATTGTAATGGTCTGCACTCCTCCATAAGTGATTTTTTTTATGTAGTTTTAAGGTGTTGTAAACACTTATACGAAGTGTCTTACTCCATAGTCAGGATATCTCAAGTCTACCGTAAGGATAGTTACAAGTTGTTGAATATTGGTATAGTGTTTGACAGAGTTTGTCAGAGATAAAGTCTGAGTTCTGATGATCTACAATTCTTTGTAAGATGAAATCATGCCTTGCAGTTCTGAGGGTAAGTTTGGGAATGTGTGAAGAGTCCTTGATATGATTTTGGAAGTGTTTTGTGATCCACAGTAAAAGATGTAAATCAACAAATGAACCTACTAAGCATGGTCTTAAGGAACAAGCTAACCAATATGATATATCATTAAGAGAAGAAGCGATATTATGTGAAGGATCTATTTAAGTGATTGAATGATTGGATATGACATATATGAACATGTTTGGGTAAAGATTTGGGTCCGCATAACATATAGTGCATTAGATTGTGCCAACAAGCTACACCTTCCTATGTACACATTTCTCTTCTTGGATGCCGACCTGATTGTGGATCAAAATCATGATGCAGATATATAAAGCTCATGAATTCTAGTTATGTGGTGTGTGCATGTAATGTGAATATGTGAATAATAGAGCACTAATTCATATCAATGATAATGAAGACTTGGGATTCATAATTCAGTTGCTGCACCTTGGCATATTGATAGATACTCATGCAATATTCATTTTCATATACTATTTGATTTGTATTTGATAGTGAGCCTTTCTTCATCAAGGTAGTGAGCCTAGTAGTGAGCCTCCAATAGGGTTTAATAGCCCTTAGGGTTTAACAGCCCTTATTGTAATCTTTCTAGGTTTAGGGCTGAGGTAGTGAGCCTGCTAGACCTAGTTGTACTTCATGGCATTGAGCTAGCTTGTTCCAGGCCCATGGAGTAATCAAGCCTAAACATCATTCTTGTAGAGATTGCAATATATATTTGAGAGCTTAGCCTCTTCGTTGTTTTTCCCTCTTTGGGTTTTCCACGTAAAAATCTTGGTGTTCATGTGTCATGCTTTCATGGTTGCTATTCATTTGTATGTTGTGTCTTTGTTTAATTAATTTTGGGAAATGGTTAAAAGAAAAAGTGCATGAAAAGATTTATAGAACATTGATTCACCCCCCCTCTCAGTGTTCTGGATAATCAAAAATTGGCATCAGAGCCAGGTTCCTTTGAAAAAGTTTAATAGCTTAAGGAAGATTTGGGATAGTTTGATTATGGCAGTAAGAAGATTTGGAAATTATGAAAGCTACAAACAACTAGAAGCAACTCTTATGGATCTTGAAAATTCTAAAGTAGAAGTCGAGGATCTAAGAGAAAACTTGCAACAAGCTGACGAATGCATCTCAAAGCTAAAAGAGAAAGTCAAGAAATTTAAAGACAAATACAAAGAAGCTAATGATCAATTGATATCAACAAATGAAGCCCTAAATAATTTGGAAGAAGAAGTTATAGAAAGAACAAGGGCAGAAGATGATCTGAATTTAATTGTGAAGAATAGATCCAAAGATTGTGCAAAACTTGAAAAGGAAATTATAAGTCTAAAAAGAGACCTAGAAAAGGCCAAAAGATTTGAAGAAAAATTCAAGATAAGCACTACAAATCTTGATGAAATGATTACTAGCTAGAACAAAGCTGATGACAAGCAAGGTTTGAGATATGAGAAAGGAGAAAGTTCAAACTCTAGTCAAATAAGCACTGAGTCAAAGTCAAATAGAGGATACCAATATAGAATTCAAAGAAGAAGACCTAGAAGACCTCCAGTCAGACAACCCAATGCTCAAAGGTACCCATCTTTCAATAGTTATTGTAATTCATGAAATAAGTTTGGTCATAAGGCTACTCAATGTAGGAGAAAAATAAATCAAAAGGTTCCATCAATCTCTAGTCAGTGTTTCAATTGCAAGAAAATTGGTCATAAAGAAAATGAATGTAGAAATCAGATTAGGAAAAGTTTCAACAATGGGAGGAATGAACAATCCTTCAAAGGTAAATGCTTCACTTGCAATAACATTGTTCATAGAGTTGTTATATGCAGAAGTAAAGTGAGTTAGAATTCTATTAGGTGCAATGCATGCTATAAAATGGGACACAGATCAAATGAATGCAGAAGTTCAGTAAGAACTAATTTTCAAAATACAAGTAGTCAATCATTCAATAGAAATTGTTTTACATGCAATAGATTTAGACATATGGTTAATCAATGCAAATCAAATTTAATCAATGGAAGGAATCAAGTTCAAAAGAATGTGGTGTGCTACAATTGCAACAAATCTGGACATGTTGCAAGATTTTGCAAAAGTAGGAATGTGAAGAGAAATCACTATTCTGAAGAAAGGAAATAGAGCAAAGAAATGATAAGGGAAAAGAGAAATTTGATCCGGTTTGTAATGCCCCTCACTTTTTGGCTTGTGATAGATGTTAGTTTCATATTTCTCTCTGACAGTTTAGAGATAGTTGCTAGTCTTTCATTTCATTTATTCAGTTTCGAGACATTTGGATTAGTATGTTATGGTTTATGATTCACTTTGACCTTGATGGACTATGTTCGATGGATATATTTAGACATGTGTTATGAGTTATGATGACATCAGTATTACTGCAATTATGATATGTTGGACATGATTAGTTATAGATTAACATTTGCATGTTTTATTAGATTCGTTGATATTTGGTTTCAAATGTTGTGGTTATAATCTTGTTCAAGAGTAGGGACGGTGTAGCATTACTCACTTCGAGTACCTTGCTGCGCCGCAATTCTCTAACTCTCCGTGTGTAGACATATATGTATTTGATCATATACAACCAGTTGTTTGGATACAGGCTATAGGTATCGAACCTCGACTCCACCTGATATAGCAGGTTTGAGCAGGTTCTTACACCAATGGGTATCAGTGATGGGAGATAACACGAGGTCTATTCCACTAGGTTGGCCCTTGTCTTCTGTTGTGGTCTCGAGTCATGTTGTGACACTTGGTCTTTGCCTTGCTATGTTGGTTATCTTGTGTCGTGGTGTATAGTCGAGTTGTGTTTTATAATGTTTAATTATGTTCATGTGTGGTTGGAAGATACCTTAATGAATTAGTGTTTATTAATAAGGCTCTTATTATGTTTATTAGATAATTATTGATTTAGCCTAAAACTTTGTATGACACCTTGGTTAAATTTTATAATAGTTGGAATTAAATTATCTTCTATGTTAAAATATTTATGTCATAAATGGAGTTATGGGTAATTAGTGGTTATTTGGTACATAATAATTTGGATATGCGAAATTAATGCTTTGTGTTGTCAATTTTGAATTTGGAAGATTTGGAATCTCTTGTTATAGCAAATTTTTGAAATTCTTGGAGGAGTGGGTTGTTGGGTAATGGACACATCTCTATTTTTATTTTATGAGTTAATCATTTTTATAAAAAAAAAAGAAAATCTTGTTTGGAGGGGGTTGAAAAGAGAACAGAGAAATTGGGAGAAGAACAAAAAAATTGGTTGCTAGAGTTGGAGAAATTCTTGAGGAGGAACTAGAATCCGAGTATGTGACTTGGTTCTCTCTATAAAAATTTGCAATGCTTGTAGCTTTAATTTTAAAAGTTATTGTTGTATATTCTGTGGGTGAAACTTGCATGTTTTTGTAATTTAGAATTTGTCCCTCTCTGTGAAATCGCAATTGTTGTAGCTTGTAAGTTAAATTTTATTACAGTATGTTGTATGTGTCATCTAACTTGTCCTGTTAGTGAAACTTGCTTGTAACTTGGAATTTGATTATCCTTGTGTTCCCTGTGTGGTTGAATTCTGCTCCACCCCCTGTAGATTTCTTTAAAATGGATTCTTCTGGTTGAGCCTTTGTTTTAATCCTTCAGAGTTCTTGTGTCCATAATCTATAGACTTGCATTGGGATCTCAATCCTATGGATTAGATGACTTAGTGTTGAGCTTTTATCAAACCCTTGTCCCTGTCATTCTTGCCGTTTTATCTCACATTTCTATCTTCACCCAGTAAGAAGAGTTTTGGTTCTTACTTACAAGTTTCCATGCTTCTTGTAGTGCTTGCAACTTTGTTTTGGTCTTCATAATATTTGTATCCCTACCTACCTTGGATTCCTTGTGTTGTGTTCCTCTGCAACCCTAATGATGTCTTGTGCCTTCAACCCTGTCTCTAGTAGGATATTACCCTGCACACACACACACCCACACACACACACACACACACACACACATATATGTATATCTTGGATTTTTGACTAATATTGTGAAGTTGCTTCACAATTACTTTCACGACAGCTTTAAATTTGTTTTTTTCTTTTGGCTAATAGAAACTCGCTCAAATTACCATGGCTTTTGAATGAGCTCAACTCAAAAACATTTAGAGATTTATATTTATGTTTAGTTCTCTTGGGAAGTCACTTGTGTAGACATAGAAGTTTGAACCCCCTTTTAGAAACTTTCTGTTTTATTCTTGTTTCCTTTGTAGGCTCTTGTTGTTCACTGTCACCACTCTTTTTGTTAGCTTCTGTTTTGTCATAGTCTTCATCTCTAACTGTGGGTTGATACATTATTTGTCAGTGGTGGCTCTTGGCGGCCTTGTTTTGTTGCTAATTTAGACTGTGGGGAGCAGTGTAGCATTTAAATATCTTCTTGTGTTTGGTATAGACTGCAAGCCCTGTTGAGGTCATAGTAGGGCATACTTATGCTGTCGCCTGCCTTAGACGCTGTGGTCATCTCAAACCCGTGTGCTTGTAAAACAATAGAGGTTTAGCATGGTATACTTGTTTTGTGTGGTTGCTAGTTGGTAATCTCTGCCGTCATAGTTGAATAGTCGTAGTCGGCCAACTTCGTAGTGTTTAGTTTAATGAATGTTTGGGTTCTAGTTAGTGGGTCGACGAGTTATATGCGAATGGGAAGAGGAATTCTTCCCATCTTGTGTCTATTAGACTCTTTTGTGTAGCCAATAGGTACTGGTCCATGCCCTTAGGATAGTACTCGTGTGTGAGTTTTAGAAGTTGAATATAGTATTCGATTAGTGAAAAAGAATTTGTTCATAGTACTTGTTTGGACTATGTCCTAAAAGATTTGTTAGAATTTATGTAATTGTAAATAATTTCTTATGGAGGTTTTGCAAGAGTTGGTATATGATAAATCTTAACGGTAAGTTATACTTTAGGGTTTATGACATTTTGTCATTAAGATATGCTAGTTAGTAGGTTTTATTAGAAGGGAATCATAGTGATAGATGTTGGAAGTAATTAGAAATTAAATGGGAAATGTACCTTCTTCTAGTTGTAGATAATAAGAAGAAAATGTGTTATGTTTGTCTCTTGTGGAATTTAGAAGTGGGTAAGTTAATTATGTTTTTAGGTAACAATTTATATGATCTAGTTGTTCTGTTTATTATATTGTAGGTACTTATCGCATTGAGGAAAAGTTATGTTTTATTAGTTGCCTTTGGGAATTTTAGAGTAAATTGTTTTAATGGTTCTTGTTTCTTGATGTAACAATAGTGTTCTAGTTGGGTATTAAGTACTTTGTCAAATATTAATGTTGATAGTCAGGCTAGTAATACTTTAATCCATGCTTCGTAAATGGGGAATATCTTTGTAATTGTAATTTCCTTCATCTTGATGCTTATATTTTGGAAAACAAGGAGTTGTGTTGATTCATTTATGTGACATTAAACTGTTTTATCTTGGAAATTATTTAAAGAAGGACTTAATTCATAATTTTCTTGATTTTAGATTAGTTGAGATATTTGGATTATGGTTCTCCGTCCTCTATGTCATTGTTCCCTTGAGGGTTAAGTTGTCATTTATGATATCATTGTGTAAATTGGTATTGAGTCATGAACCTGAATGTTCTTATAGATTGTTGTTAATCCTTATAAGTTGTTTTGTATGATTGAATCTGGAAGTATATTGAAGATTTTATGTTCGTTAATCCTTCTGGTCATAGTTATATGCTTGTATGGGATCCTTGTGTTCACCTTGGGTGGAGTTTATGTCTTTGATTTGGTTGATTGTGAAGTGGGGGAATCATGCGAGATGTCATGACCTCTTGGCGTCAAAATGTGGAAGCATTGTCCCCGTCAGATAATGCTTTCTTTTTTTTCATTGATTTTGTATTTATCTCCAGAGGTGTGTTGTTTTGGGTTTTGGTTCATATAGTGACATGTCAAGGCAATGGGATTTGTATTGTCAAGGACAAGTGAATGACATGAGTGATGGTTGGAAGCCGTTTTGTACCTTATCTTTGCTCATGGTGGTTTGGATGTTTGTTTAGAGATTGCTAAGGGAGTGGCTTCTATGGTGGGGCCAGTGCCTAGGGAGAGGCTACCTGGGTAACCCAGTGGAAGTTATGAGCAAGTGTTAACTTAATAACTCATTAAGAGGGTTGGGGTAGTAAAACACTTAACAAGATAAGTAAAATACCTCACCCATGCCTTGAGTGCTCTCACAGGCTAAGGATGGGATGAGAAGGCCTGGTTGGCAAGGCCAATCTCCTCGTCCCCATGAGAGGACCTGTCAGCTTTGCATGTGTCACCCTATGGGGTTGGTACCTAGAGAGAGGCTGCCAGGGTAACCATAGATGGGGGCCGGCTTCTGGTGATAGATAGCCTAGGTAACCCATGCTAGGACCATGCGATGACACTCTCCTTATGCAACTTAGTTTCTTCCTCTTTATTTTGTTGTTACCTCTGGAATATAGTCTTGGTTTCTTGTTGCTCTTGATTGGACGTTGGATTTCTCAAGTGGATTACTGTCATTTCTATGTAGTCTTGTTACCTTGTATGCTTGTATGTAGTCTATATTTCATTCTTGTATTTTTGACCTAGTGGAGCCTCAATGTTTATCTCCTAGGTCGGTGGGGTGGACCTCAGGGTTCCACATGGTTGGGTGGCAGAGCTATCCATTGGCCTTCTTGGAGATTCGATTCGAGTCCTATACAGAGATGTTCCAGTTCCTAATTGCTTCTCCACTTTCAGTGATGTATACTTTCATTTGTACTCATTTATAAACTGACAAGATCGGTCTTGTAATCTTGTACTAAAACTTTGTAATCAAACTATCTTGCTATTGTAAAGTTATTTTTTTATCTATTAGAGTAGTTTAAAGTTTATCTCTATTATGGTTTTACTTTTTATTCACTGATGTAGTTATGTTGCCCTAGGGTTGTTAGAAGTGCATTTCCCTTTTATGGCATATATTAGATGTCTCGTGTTATTATGTTGCAATCTCTTGCTTTTTAAAAAAAAATATTTTTGGTAATTTACACTTTTTGTCTATCACTCTAGGGTTTCATGACGGGGCATTACATTTAGTATTAGAGCCAGGTTTAAACACTGGGTACTCTGGTTATATTTGAGCCCATTATGTAACCTAGTGCTTAAACTCTGTAGAATAATTTTATCCCTGTTGTGACCCTTTCTGAATGTAATAATTTTCCTTTAGTGTTGTAGGTAGATGCCTAGAGGTAGGGGCCGAGGTCGGGGCAGAGGTAGGGGTCGTGGGAGTGGTGGTGGTGGTGTTACACCTCCTCCTAGTTCTCCTCATGCGAGTGCCCATGAAGGTGGGGATCAAAACATGGAGGGTTAGGGTCAACCTGGTGGAGCCCAATTGAGACAGATTCTTGAGGAGGCCCTTGGCCGTTTAGGCCCTAGACAGGAGGGCGAGTAGCCTAGAGGAGGTCAGGAGGTAGAGCAGCCGGGTCCTAGAGAGAGAGGGAGATCTCCCAGGTGCAAGGAGTTGACAACTAAGAAGGAGGCCACACTAGCTCGCGATATGAGAGATCTACTGGGAGCACGCCCTCCCATCTTTGATGGAGCTAGTAGAGGTCTTGAGACAGAGACTTGGTTATTGGACTTAGGCAAGTGTTTCACCATGCATTCGTATGGCAAAAACACCAAAGCTAGATGTGCTATTTTGCATCTCCAAGGGTTTGCTTCGACTTGGTGGCAGCTAGAGGAGCAGAAGCTACATTTGGACATTAGCACTGTGTCTTGGGAGTTGTTCTTAGAGAGATTTAGAGCCCATTTTCTATCTGACCATTAGAGGCAGTGTTGAGCAGATGAGTTCCATGAGCTGAGGTAGTTGGCCATGATAGTTGAGTAGTATGAGCATAGATTTTATGAGCTCAAACAGTATGCAGGTATCAGGGATGATGAGTCTATGTTGGTATAGCATTTTATCAGGGGCTTGAATGCCCAGATTAGTGGAGGGGTTCATGTAATCAAACCTAAGACTATGGAGGTTGCCATGGAGAAAGCTCGGTTAGTGGAGGAGAATTTGGCTATGGCACTTGGTGGGAATACAGGTGTGCACATTGGTAGTGCACCTTCTTCAGGATATGGTTCTTGAGGTGGTCACACTCAGGCATCAAGTTCTCATGCACCCTCAAAGGGTGGTTAGCAACAACAGTATTTGTAGTCCAAGCCGAAGAATTCTCAGCATTAGCAAGGTAATAGATTTCAAAATAAGAAAGATCGATCTTGGCAGCACAATAAGCGCAATCATTTTGATCAGCTAGCTCAGAGTACACAGTCTGCAGTGAGTAGAGGTAATTTCCAGAAGTCTAGTGCTTTCTGGGGTGACGGTGGTTTTGGTAGAGGTACTAGGTGTTTCTCTTGCAGCCAGCAGGGCCATATTGCTAGGCAGTGCCTGCAGAAGGGTGCATCAGGGTTTGGACATCGACTGGCGCCATCTGAGCCAATGGTTGGTGATGCAAGCAGGTCACACCGAGTCTTTGCAGCGATGGATGACTGATAGGCAGAGCATCAGGGCACTATGGTGGAGACTTCTGGTCATATGCGAGGTATTGGTTTTTTTGTTCTTTTTGATTCGGGTGCATCTGATTTGTTTATATCTCCTTCTCTCGTGGAGTGTTGTGGCTTAGTGGCAACAATTTAGGATGATAGGTGGCAGGTTGAGTTAGCTTCTGGGGCTAAGATTTTAGTTGAGTCTCTTGTTCCCGGTTGTGAGTTGAGGATTGGTTCTCTATCTATGTCTATGGACCTTCGTGTTCTACCCCTTGGTTCATATGATATAGTTTTGCAGATGGATTGGTTGGAGGCCCATCAGGCAGTGATAGATTGTTGGCATAAGTCCATTAGATGTGTAGATGATTCTGGTGCAGAGGTTGAGGTTGTAGGAGTTCAAAGACCTATTTCCCTATGTATGATCTCTGCTCTGCAACTCAAGAGATATAATGCGTCAAGGATGTCAACTTTTTGCAGTGACTAGTAGTGACTTGGAGATGGAGGAGAGTCGAGAGGCATCTCTTGATGATCACCCACTCTTGATGGAGTATGTTGATGTTTTTCCATCTGATATTCTGAGGATGCCACCCAAGCATGACATCAATTTTAGGATTGATCTGGTTCTTGGTGTAGAGCCTATCTCACAAGCTCCATACAGGATGACCACTCAGGAGCTCAAGGAGCTTCGACTGCAGTTGGAGGAGCTGTTAGCCAAAGGGTTCATACGACCCATGTTGATAACTAAGAGGGGGGGTGAATCAGTTATCGTAATTACTTCAACTTTTTGATCTTCCTTTACAATTAATGCAGCATTAAATCGTATAAGCAAACATAACCATGAAATGGAAATAACATCAATACACATCACAATGATTTTGACGTGGAAAACCCTATTAAGGAAAAAAAACCACGGGGTGATTAACCCAAGATTGTATTCTCTGTTAAAAGAATAAGATAGTATAAAATGACACTTGCCAGTTAGGGCTCATTGCCTGAGTGTCATGCCCACATTTCACATGTGTTCACAACACACAAACCCGCGTGTCATGTCCACATGCTTCCAATTTCGTCACTTAACTTCACTGTGAATTTTAAGTGACCATATAGAGGTTAACCCAAGGTTATCCTAGTCAAAAAGGTCCCTAGACCCATGGGGTATAACCCAAGGTTGATTTTTGCCTAGTTAGAACTCCCAGAGTCAATTAAAACACAAGAAAAAGGGTCTAAAAGAAATAAAGTTAAAACAAGATTTAAAACAACATTTCTTTACAACACTTATCACAATAAAAGTAAATCAAAAGATTGCCCTTATTCCCTTGACCTCATGCAACATTAACACATTACAACATTACAACATTTCTCCAAACACGAGGTTGATCTTAGTTCGTCGTGGAACTAGATCAGCTCACAAGGGATACAACACAGGGTATAGGATGATCTCCTGTAAATGTGGTTTCATTAATACCTGCACACTCAAACTCGAAGTCAATAACATAGAGATATCATAGCTGAAGTAATTTAAATACATGCATACCTAAACATTCTACAATATAACATCCTGAAATGACATTAAAGCTCTATTTCTAATATTAACCATTCATCATTTTCTTAGAAGCACATCTAATTACCATTCCACAATTATTTCCTTAAAAATCAATTAGGTTTAATAAACAAGATTCAAGATCAATAGTCTCTCAACATAAAAATAATAACAATAGCATTGCAAATAGTCTCATGAATAGTAGTGTAAAAAGTAGGCCTCACATCCTCTCCCCCTAAGATTGTACTTCCTCCTGGAAGTCATCAAAGAGGTGAGGGTAAAGCGTCTTCAGTCTCATAGCATCTTCCCATGTTGCAGTGACCTCATCATACATATCCCACTGGACCCTAACCTGGTCCATCTCTTGACCTTGAAGGCCCAGCGTCTGATGAGCCAATATGTGTATTGGCTCCAGAGCCAGCTGTCCGTCTACCTCTACCTGAAGAGCACTCCAATCCAATACATGAGACAAGTCAGACATATAATGACGTAATACTGAAACATGAAAGACATAATGGATACGAGACAGGCTAGGTGGCAAGGCTAAATGGTAGGCTACAGGTCCTATCGTCTCAAGAATCTCAAAAGGTCCTACAAACTGGGGTGCAAGCTTAGAGCCTTTTCCATAACGGATTGGACTCTTATGTGGTCACACTCTCAAGAATACCTTGTCACCCACTTAAAAGATTTGATCCATTCTCTTTGCATCTGCATACTTCTTCTGTCTATCCTGAGCTTCCTGTAATCTCTGTCTGATCAAAGTAACCTGCTGTTCCATATCCTGGATTATTTTGGGACCAATGGCAACTCGGTCCTCTAATTGATCCCAACTCAAAGGCATTCTACAAGGTCTGCCATATAAAGCCTGGTAAGGAGGCATACCCAATGAGCTGTGATACCCATTATTGTAGGTGAACTCAACTAGATACAGGTACTCCTCCCATTTAGATTGATGATCCATAACATACATGCGAAGCATGTCCTCTAACACCTGATTTACTCTTTCTGTCTGACCGTTGGTCTCAGGATGATAAGCGGAACTGAAGTTGAACTGTGTGCCGAACGCCTAATGTAAGGCTCTCCAAAAAGATGATGTGAAAATGGAGTCTCTATCAGAAATGATGTGGCGAGGTACTCCATGCAGTCTGACAATCTGATCTAGAAACACTCTCGCCACAGATGGTGCATTGTACGTTGTGCGTACTAGTGAGAAATGTGCCACCTTGGTCAACTTGTCAACTATCACCATGATGGCATCATGGCGTCGTGATGACATAGGTAGACCAACAATAAAGTCCATGGAAATGGTATCCCATTTCCACTTAGGTATCTCGTGTGGGTACAATAGTCCTGCTAGATGTTGATGCTCAGCCTTGACCCTCTGACACTCAAGGCATCGAGCAACATACTCTGTAATGTTGCATCTCATCCCAGCCCAATGATATAACTACCGCAAATCTGCATGCATCTTCTTCACTCCTAGATGAGCTGCATAGGGTGCTCTATGAGCCTCAGAGTATCACTGTACATAGATCACCCGCATGGGGTACATAGATGCACTGCCTATGTCTAAGTAATCCATCTAACTCCAGGGAATATCCTATGAATTTACCCTTCAGGACCCTTTGATTCTAGATTTCCTTTTGCACCTCAAGAAACCACTCATCCTTAGGCAGATGCTGTAAAATACGTTCTCTCAAATCCACCTTCAAAGTTAGAGTCAGGATCTCGTGGCGCCTTCAACTCAAAGCGTCAGCGACCATGTTCTCCTTACCTTTGATATAGTGGACATCAAAGTTGTACTCACATAAGAACTCCATCCAACACCGCTGGCAGGTGTTCAAATTAGGCTGAATGAAAATGTACTACAAGCTATGATGATCCGAATGGAGCTCAAAATGTTAGCCTAAAATAAAGTGTCTCCAACGAACAAGAGCATGAATAATAGCTGCAAGCTCTAGATCATGAGTAGCGTAGTTTAGTTCATGTGTTTTGAGTTTTCACAATTCATAAGCAATCACTCTATCACCCTACATAAGCATAGCTCCAAATCCCTCTAATGATGCATCCATGCAGATGACAAAATCTTCTACCAGATCAAGAACAGCTAATATGGGAGCACTAGTAAGATGTTCCTTAAGTATCCCAAAGGCCTTCTCACACTCCTCAGTCCAAGTGAATCATTTCCCCTTTCTTTGAAGAGATTCTCAATCATACCTACTGTCTCGATAACTGAAGCCTGAAAATCGGCCTGGCGGTTGTCAACCGCTGCAAACATACGGTGGGATTTACCCACATCACCCACAGTCTTCTTGGAACCTCCTGCATGATGTTGTCCCCCTGCTGTATAACCTTATGGGCACTCTAGCTATGTGTCCAGCTTCAACACAAGTATAACAAGGGCCCCTAATCTGTACCTATATAGTCTGAGTCCTACTTGACTGCTGCTGTCCTGTTCTGCCAGTAGACCCCTATGAACCCCTATACAACTGCTGTGGCCTCGCAGGTCCTGCAGGTGGTCCATGTTGTCTCTGATCTCTACGCGGACCCTACTGCTGCCAACCCCTATTATTTCCCCCATATGATTTCTGTTGTGTTTTAGCTTTCTGTTGCTACTGTGACTACTGTTGTTGTGGGGGCCTAGGAGGTAGTGGTGCTAAACTGTATCCTCCTTTAGAGAAAGGCTGTGTTGTCCTACGAAAATTCTGTTGATGTTGCTGCTGTCTCCAATCCTAGAACTGAGGGCAAGAACTCTGCCCCCATCCCTGAATCTCCTCAGTAATGTAAGCCTTCTCAGCAGCATCACTCAGAGTCTGGGGATCTGCCATCTGAACAGGTCCTACTATACTGTGGTTTAGACCTCTGATAAACTTATGCACCAGGAGTTTCTCATCATGGAGATACTCTGCATATCTAGATAACTCTGTAAACTTGCTCTCATACTATGCCACTGAGAGTCCCCTCTGCTGTAGGTCATGAAACTCGTTTATACGACGCTGTCTGTAATGGTCAGATAGATAACGCGCGTTGAAGTGCTCAATAAAAGTTTCCCATGAGAGGGTGTCTAAGAAAAGGTGACGCTTGCACTCCTCAGTGCGCCACCATGTAGCTGCTGCATCTCGTAATAAGTGTACTACCACATGGGCCTTTGTGTTGCCTGCGTATGGACACAATGCAAAGCACCTATCCAAACTGATAAGCCAGGCCTCTGCCTCAGCTCCCTCTATGGTTCTAATGAAGGCAAGAGGGTTCAATCTTAGTATATCCCTAATGGGATCTCCTCTGTTACTGCGCCCCCTGTAAGGCTCATTTGCATGATGATCATAAGGCCTGGGACCCAATTGCTCTACTCGCCCTGTCTCGTCATGCCTGGCATGATGTGTGGGGCTCCTGCTACGGGCTCTGCCAGCTGAATTAACCTCCTCTGTATCAGGCAACTTGACATAAGGCTCCACACGTGGTACCCCCTTATGGCTCTATGCAGGGCTCCACATGTGGCTCAACACGAGACTTAGCTCTTGGCTCCACACGTGGCTCCTCTCGCGGAACATCGAGGGGCTCGACACGTGGCTCTATGCGTGGCTCAACTACAGCCGGTGGAAGCCTATCTAAGATAGCCTGTAAGGCCTATAATATCTGTGGTCCCATGTCTAGTGGGGCTGGTGGTGCTTGCGATACCTGAGGAACTGGTTGTGCTTGTAGAACTGGCTGAACTTGTGGAATTGGCTGTTCTGGTGGGGCTCGCTGATCCGGTCCCACAGCTGAAGAATCAGTGTGCACCTTGGTGGTTGGAGTGCGGCGGGACAGTGTTTGCCGAACTCGTCTGGGAGGCATCCTACAAAATGAGGTAATCGCTAGTCAATTTGATTTGCGGAAGTGATAATGTGCCTAAACAAGCCCAGTGTTTGAAACCCTAGGCTCTGATTCCAAATGTCATGCCCACATTTCACATGCATTCACAACACGCAAACCCGTGTGTCATGTCCACATGCTTCCAATTTCGTCACTTAACTTCACTGTGAAGTTTAAGTGACCATATGGAGGTTAACCCAAGGTTATCCTAGTCAAAAAGGTCCCTTAAAAGAAAAAGTCAATTAAAACACAAGAAAAAGGGTCTAAAAGAAATAAAGTTAAAACAAGATTTAAAACAACATTTCTTTACAACACTTATCACAATAAAAGTAAATCAGAAGATTGCCCTTATTCCCTTGACCTCATGCAACATTAACACATTACAACATTACAACATTTCTCCAAACATGAGGTTGATCTTAGTTCCTCATGGAACTAGATCGGCTCACAAGGGATACAACATATGGTATAGGATGATCTTCTGTAAATGTGGTTTCATTAGTAATACCTGCACACTCAAACTCGAAGTCAATAACACATAGAGATATCATAGCCAAAGTAATTTAAATACATGCATACCTAAACATTCTACCATATAACATCCTGAAATCACATTAAAGCTCCATTTCTAATATTAACCATTCATCATTTTCTTAGAAGCACATCTAATTATCATTCCACAATTATTTCCTTAAAAATCAATTAGGTTTAATAAACAAGATTCAGGATCAATAGTCTCTCAACATAAAAATAATAACAATAGCACTGCAAATAGTCTCATGAACAATAGTGTATAAAGTAGGCCTCACACCGAGCACACTGCTCACAAGAGGCTCACTACCTACAATAGTTTATACAAGGAAACTAGATAATTGAACTAATGAGAAGCATCCACACTTGCTGAGGTTCAGTTTTGGTTAGGCTCAATACACTGATCTACTGCACTTCATTCTTCCTCTTCTTTGGAGCTGCTGTCCTATCACATACCGGACCTGTATTACAACTGTTACTCTGCTCCTATGCTTTTCTTCACACAACACAACTTACAACACACACCTACACATCCAAATCCATCTGGTATACATATATCCATACAAATGATTTCAACACCTTTCTAGTCGGCATTCAGAATAGTCAATATTATCCCAAACTTTGATCTGTCGGCTAAATCCTTGCTTGCCAAGTGATGCGTATCAAGGAGATGCTTATAGAATTCATCAATTATGTCAGCCAATCATGAGTGATACCTCAGGAAGCTTAAACACCATCAATATCTCATCTGGATTTAGGTTTGATGCTCTACCAGTTAGTTCTTCCTCTGTCTACTCTACCAAACAGGAACCCAACACTCAAGTGCTCATGTCTCTTCATTCTTCCATCACCGAAGGCTCAATCCCTAGAATCTATCAGTCAAGGTACACCTCTTGACTTCCCCAAGTCCATACTTTACTAAGATACTTCCTCTGAGAGATCCGGACTTGACTTTTGGACCTTGCCACATGCTCTGTTCTTGCTTACCAGAGCATAACACTTCTTCAATCTAAGTTTTGATATAGGCATGCCATGTCCTGCAGATGTGTGGGATGAACTTTGTTGCCATCAATAACAACAATCATGAAGCTACAATGTGTCTCTTGCCAACAATCTCCCCCTTTGGCATTGATGGCAACACTTAGTGAAAAATGACTAAGTGTCATACTACACTCCCCCTTAGTTGCTGCTCTGTTCTAATGTACACTTTACCGGAGCTCCCCCTTAGCTGGATTCCATATTTTCCACTGTTCCTCACTCCCCCTTTGGCATTAATGGCAAAGGGTAAGGTCCGCACACCAAAATTTCCCAAAAACAAATCTATACTTGGCCGCAAAAACATATTTACATGTTTTACTTACATATACTTAACTATATCTGCAAAAGTGGTTTTCAACTGTACTACTTTTGTTGCCCAACTCCTCTTCATCCTGTCCAAAATTAAGATGTGACCACTCAACAGGAATACAAAATCTTCTGCCCTCTTTAGATTTGTCAGATCATTGGTCTGGGCTATGGTCTGTGCATCACTTAGGGCTTCATGCATGGCTTCTAACTTAGGGATAATTATCCCTCTAAGTTCATTCAACCTATTTATTCTATTTTTCTTCTCCTTCTCAAGCTTCTTTGTTTCATTTATGTCTACAATAGCCTAACACTCTTGATTTACTATGGAGGAGGAGAGAGGATCAAAACTTTGAGATAAACTTAATAGTTTATCCTCTTGCTCTTTTACTTTCTTCTCAATGTCCTTGGTCACTTTAGGCTAGGATAAACAAAATTTATAGATATCTCTACCATCTTTGAGAGCATTTTCTAAGCTCTTTATTCCAATATCCATAACTCTCCTATCATTTTTTATTAGACCCTGCACTTCAGAGAATCTTTTTCCCAGAAACTCCTTCTGGACTTTATCTTCTACTGACTTCTCTAAGGAATCAAAATGTGTGCTAACACTATTAACTACAGATTTGAGATTACTGGATGAAGAGGCTGAGGGATCCTTCTAAAAAGATGGCATGATCTTCTCCAATACACCAGATGCAGTTTCTATGAGCTTGCAGTCTTCCATGTGAGACTTTAGAAGTTTTTATTTTGCCTTTGCTGAAGTAAAGGATGCTAGCTTCATGGTTTGAACTGGGGAGAGGGAGTCAAAATTGAACGGTCCTTGAAGAAGTTCCAGTTCATCAAATTCCATCATCTCCTTGGTTAAGAATTCTTCGACTGCTTCTGATGTGTCTCTTGCTGGTTACAGGGTTTTGTCCCCTTTTGCAACCTTACCACTATCATCTGTGGTCTTCTATGTTGGAGTTTTCTCTCCTTCTGCAGCCTTACTACTGTCATCTTCTTTTTCCTTCTCCTCTTCTTCTTGACTGATCTTCTCTTCTACTCTTTCTTCTTCTTTAGATCCGGAGTCTGCAGGGGAAATTGGAGGAGAGATGTTTTCTTGTTCATGGATCTCTTCTTCCGGAGCAAAGGATTCTAAGTCCTTATCTTTTTCTTCACCTAATTCCTTTACCTCTTCTACTACAGTCTTAGTAGATTCTTCTTTGTTATCCATTACCAAGGGCTCATCACCTAAATCCTCTATAACAGGAATATTGAATCTTTTATAGGCATTCTGGAGGATTTCTTCTGTTTCTTTTGCCACTTTATCAGTTTCTCCAAGCATGAGCTGATTCATTCTAGCCTTACTCTGGAACTCATCCTTTCAATCTTTGAAGATCATATCCATTTGTTTCAGAGTAATTGAAGGATAGAGCTGAATAGCTATCTATTCTCTAATCTCTAAGTCCTTAGCCTTGGCATTTTCTTTTCTCATTTCAAGTTCCTTCTCTAAACTTTTAGGAATTAGAGAAATTATTTCAATAAATGCTTTATTGTATATGTTCAAGTACTTAACTATGGCTTCCTCCAAGATCTTTCTATCTACATCATTATATGCATCATAGAATTCTGTTATTGGTTGCAGGTTCCCATCCACAGTAATTGATTTAACTACATCATCTAAGGATAGAGTGGGCCTTTCAACAAACTCTTCTATCTCTACCTCCTTGACTTCATCGGATACTTTCTTCTTCTTCTTCTTGATTTCTTCATCAGATTCTGTCTCTTCTTCATCCTTCTGACTAATATAAGACCTTGTTGCCTTTGTCTTTGTTCTCTTTTCTCCTTTACCAGATGATTTTGCTTCCGGTTTTGATGCCTTTGAGCTCTTAGCAGTGGCAGATGTAGAGCTCTTAGAGGATTTGGTCTGGGAGGGGGTTTCTACCAGTGCACTTTCTTTTTCTGCCTCTACCTTTTCTTTTTCTGCCCTTTCCATCTTTCCTCTATTTGCATCAAGTGCCTCTTTTGAGATACCATACCTTTTGGCAACATTCTCTACTTCTTTTCTCACTTTTCTCTTCATCTCTGGTTGCCTTAGCTCCACATAAATCTTCACACTCAGCTCTTTAAAGGTTCCAAACCTTTCTATCTTAGGATCCTTGGGCTGGTTGAGCATGTGTTGAAATGTAGCTCTACTATTTTCTCATCTACTTCATACCCCATTGGAATGACCCAGACTACCCTTGGCTCCAATACCTCCATTAGCCACTAATCAGTTTCTACCATAAAGCAAATTGTATCCTTATACTTTTCAACTAGAGATTGGGGGATTCTCTCTCTGGCTTGCATCATATTCTGAAAGTTCTTGAAGTAGCCCCAGAGTGCTGTGTTTTGTGCCTTGGCATCACCAAGTCCATGCAAGTAATCTCTGATTTGAATTGCAACAGGTCTATCATTCTGCCATACCCAACCACTGGATTCGGGCAGCTCATTCATAAAGTAGAAGAACAAACATAGTATCATCCCACCATACTTGAAAGAGTTCTTCTTGTCCTTCTTGATCTTTTGTAGGTTTTCCATCAGTTGGTTTAGAAGGAGTTCACAAAGATCATAATTTGTATTCTTTCTCAACATTTCATAAGCAGTGTAGATTGTTGTTCCGGATATAGAATTTTCTCTGCTAGAGTGATATATCTTGTAGCCAATAATCATGGAGGCAAACTTGATGTCCAGATCTATGATATCCTCAATTGTCATTGCTCTTTTATCAAATTTAGGTCTGGTAGCATCACTCACAGTTTGATTTTTGACTGATTTTAGAGTAAGTAACCCACCAGTTGAGTGTAATCTGGTTACTGCCCTAATGGCATCCTTGGTTATCTTGAACGGCCTCATCAACCATATAAAGTTATCATGCATTCTACTTAGAACATACCGGACCCATTCATCTTTCAAAAAATAGGGGAAATGAATGCATTGTGCAAAATGTTTGTCTCGGATAGCCTTATACTAAGGTTTGAGATCAAAAGAGTCATCTATTAACTGATTGTGATAGATATCTAACAACTTGGATTCTCCAAACTCTTCAATGTTCACATGAATGTATGCCCTAACGTCTTCAACATGCAAAACCCCATGTAGAATGCTAGAAAATGCACCTAAAGGATCCACTTCTAGAGATTTGTAGGGATGTTTCTTAAATTTAGGGCACGGCCTATCAGAAATCTTCACAACATTTGGGGTAGTCATCTTTAAAGATTCAGAGAAAGAACAGAAAATACTTCTTATGCCTTTTAGGGTTCACAGAATGAGCTGAAGAGATCACCAGTTGATTTGAATTCTGCGAATGATCCTTGAGAGAGATGAGGCAAGCTTGTTTGCAAATCTCTTCTTGTCCATTTTACTAATGGAAATGTGCAAATGAAGAGTAAACAAACCCTTTTATTTTTGGGAAAGCCCTAATTCCAAACTGCAATAAATGCGCAACTTAAGTTATTTCAGTTTCCTTGTTCTTCTAATTCTGAGAAGGATCTTTTCTGGATCACTGAGATATACTTAGAGTGAATAGTGACAATCTATCTTCCTTTCCCTAATCATTTGATCTATCCACAGATCAAGATTCCACAATTTTTGAATCAAGCCGGATCTAACTGTGAGAATCCTATTTTTATTGGATGACTGTTAAACCGGATCAATCTTTGTAGACTAGACTCTTCAAATCTTCTTGCAGATCTTTCATATCTTTACCAAACCTACTTTAGATGTTTCTCTAAGAACCCTTTAATCTATAACTTCCCATGTGCCAATTTCAGGCACCAATTGACTGGCTGGGGGAATTAGTTTTTCTTAGTGACTCCCCCTGAGCCAGAGCTCATCTATTCAATTTCTAGAAGGATTATTAGCACCAGATTCTGGTGCAGATCCATCCCCAACATTCTCTGTGCTTCTCTTCACCCAAATCTTATTCATCTCCCTTTGAATTTCATCTATGTTCACTTTTCCTTTCCCTTTGTCTTGGTTATGATTATGCTATTTTGGACCCCTTTTGTCTTGATTCTTACTTCTACAAAATTTGGCAATATGACCGGATCTACTACAATTGTAGAAAACAGCATTTCTTTGCATATTTGATTGATATCCTCTTGATCTACACTGATTAGCCATATGTCCCATTCTATTGCATGCAAAGCATCTACTATTGAATGAATTGTTCATTTGCATGTTTCTACACTCAAGGGATTTGTGACCATACCTTTTGCAATTGAAGCACTGTCCGGGGAAGGATGTATTAGTCTGATTCATTCTTCTTCTGCATTGATTTTCTTTATGATCAAAGTTATTGTAGTTGTGGCAGTATCCATTAAAAGATGGATATCTTTGAGCATTTGGTTGCCTTACCGGAGGTCTTCTAGGCCTGTTTCTTGGATTTTCTGATCTGGAGTTCTTTTGACTGAATCCAGAGCTTTCACCTTTCTCATACCCCAAGCCTTGCTTGTCATCTACCCTCTTTTGGCTTTGAAGAAGAACTTCAAGTTGGGTAGAGCTTATCTTGAATTTCTCTTTGTATTCATTTGCTATTTGAAGATCCTTTTTAAGATTGTCAATCTGATTCTCAAGTTATTCTTCATTATCCCTAGCTTTTTCAAGATTAGATTCAAGATGCCTGATTATTCTATCCATTTTGTGGCAGTCTTCTGATTTCTCTTTGAGAGATTGTCTTAGATCATCTTTAGTTTTCCTTTTTTCTTCAATTTCTTGGGTAAATTTCATAACTCCTGATTCCATTTCATGTCTTACCATAAAGAACCTATTTTGATAATTTTTCACATAACTTGGTTTTCTCCTTTATATCTTCATTTGTATCATTGTCTTCACCTTGACTTGCCAATTGCTGAAGTAGATCCTTTCTCTTTTTCATAAAGATACTCAGTTTCCCTTTTAGTTCATTTATGAAATCATCAGCCTATTTGAGTCTTTCCTTCAATTCATTGACTTCAAAGTTAGATTGCTCAAGATCATCTAGGGTAGACTAAAGTTGTTCCCTCATACCATACACATCCATTTGAATTCCCAAATCTTCCTCAAGCTGTTAGGCTCTGTTTGGAGGAACTTGGCTCTAATATCAATTGTTGATAACTGAGAGGGGGGGTGAATCAGTTATCTTAATTACTTCAACTTTTTGATCTTCCTTTACAATTAATGCAACATTAAATCATATAAGCAAACATAACTATGAAATGGAAATAACATCAATACACATGACACAATGATTTTGACGTGGAAAACCCTATTAAGGGGGAAAAAACCACGAGGTGATTAACCCAAGATTGTATTCTCTGTTAAAAGAATAAGATAGTACAAAATGGCACTTGCTAGTTAGGGCTCACTACTCGAGCACACTGCTCACAAGAGGCTCACTGCCTACAATAGTTTATACAAGGAAACTAGATAATTGAACTAATGAGAAGCATCCACGCATGCTAAGGTTCAGTTTAAGCTTTATGCCAATTTGTCAAAGTGTGAATTCTTTCAGACTGAGGTTAAGTATTTGAGTCATGTTATCTCTGGAGAGGGTATTGCGATGGATCCTTTGAAGATCCAAGCTATTATGGACTGGCCTGTACCTACTAATGTTTCTGAGGTCCATAGTTTTATGGGTTTGGCAGGCTACTATCGCCGTTTTGTTATGGGGTTTTTGAGGATTGCCCACCCTATTACTTCTCTTCAGAGGAAAGGAAGAAGTTTGTTTGGTCAGAGCAGTGTCAGGTATCTTTTCAGACTCTTAAGGAGTAGTTGACCAGTGCACCGATATTAGTAGTTCTTGATCCTGATAGGGACTTTGTTGTTTGTACCGATGCTTCTTTGGAGGGTTTGGGAGCAGTTCTGATGCAGGATGCTCGCGTGATTATCTATGAGTCTCGCAAACTCAAGGATCACGAATTGAACTATCCCACTTATGACCTGGAGTTAGCTGTAGTTGTGCATGCCTTGGTGCGGTGGAGGCATTTCCTCCTAGGGCATCAGTTTGAGCTGCACAGTGATGATCATAGTTTGCAATATATTTTCACGCAGCCAAACTTGAATGTGAGGCAAAGGTGTTGGATGGAGTTCTTTTGCGAGTATGACTTTGAGGTCAGATATATTCAGGGTAAGGAGAATGTGGTAGTAGATGCTCTTAGTCATCGGTGGCATGAGATCTCAACAGTCTCTCTTACTGTTGATTTGAGAGGTCAGATTCTTGTAGCACTTCCTACCAATAGTTGGTGTCAGGAGGTGAGATCCGAGATTGAGTTTGGTAGACCTTTAGAGGCTAGATTCTTCTATTACTCTTTTGAGTTAGATGGTCTTTTGCAACATTTGGGTTGTATCTATGTTCTGAGTTTGGAGGGTCTTCATACCCTAGTGTTGTTTGAGGTGCATCAGGCACCCTATTCTGCTCATCCGGGTGTCAAGAAGATGCATGCAGATCTGCATCAGCTGTACTTTTGGAGTGGTATGAAGCGGGATATTGCTGATTTTGTGTCAAGATGTCTTGAGTGTCAGAGGGTGAAGGTGGAGCACCAGCACCTTGCAAGTCTTTTGCAGCCTCATTTGATTCCAGAGTGGAAGTGGGATATCATTTCGATAGACTTCATTGTTGGTTTGCCGATATCCTCTCGCTGACATGATGCTATTATGGTCACTATGGATAGGTTGACGAAGGTAGCTCACTTCTCTCATGTCCGTGCTTCTTACAATGCCTCTACGGTGGCCAGAGTGTTCATGGAGGACATCGTCAGACTTCATGGGATTCCTCATAGGATCATCTCCGATAGGGATCCAGTGTTCACTTCCGCCCTTTGGACTTCCTTGCAGCATGCCTTGGGGACACAGCTGAACTTTAGTTTAGGTTACCATCCTGAGACTGATGGTCAGACTGAGAGGGTTAATTAGGTTCTCGAGGATATGTTGAGGATGTATGTGATGGATCGGCAAAGCAGTTGGGAGGACTACCTATATCTATTGGAGTTTGCCTATAATAATGGTTATCACAATTCTATTGGCATGTCTCCATTTCAAGCTTTGTATGGTTGTCCTTGTAGGACTCCTTTGAGTTGGGATTGTTTGGAGGATAGAGTTCTTCTAGGTCCTGATATGCTTAGAGATATGGAGCAGCAGGTTGAGAGGATTAGAGAGCATTTGGTGGCTGCTCAGGATAGATAGAAAAAGTATGCATATGCTCATAGGATCAATCATCAGTTTTTAGTTGGGGATCAGGTGTTCTTGCATGTGCGACCACGAAAGAGTCCAATCCACTTCGGAAAGGGCTCTAAGCTAGCACTGCACTTTGTTGGACCTTTTGAGGTGTTGGAGAGGATCAGTCCTATTGCTTATCATCTTGCTTTGCCACCTAGCCTTTCACGTATCCATGATGTGTTTCATGTTTCTATACTTAGACCTTACTATCTGGATATTTCTCATGTTCTTGATTGGACTGCTCTACAGGTAGAGGATGGGCAGCTGGCTTTGGAGCCCGTAGGCATTCTTCAGCACAAGAGACTTGCTCTCAGGGGCAAAGACATGGAGCAGGTTAGGGTCCAGTGGGATCCTAATGATGAGACCTCTGCTACCTGGGAGGATGCTTCCAGGATGAGGGAGTTATATCCTTACTTATTTGCAGGCTTCTAGGAGTAAGCTTGGTTCTAGGGGGAGGATGTAATACCCCTCAATTTTTGGCTTGTGATAGATGTTAGTTTCATATTTCTCTTTGACAGTTTGGAGACAGTTGCTAGTCGTTCATTTCATTTATTCAGTTTCGAGACATTTGGATTAGTATGTTATGGTTTATGATTCACTTTGACCTTGATGGACTATGTTCGATGGATATATTTAGACATGTGTTATGAGTTATGATGACATCAGTATTACTTCAATTATGATATGTTGGACATGATTAGTTATGGATTAACATTTGCATGTTTTATTAGATTCGTTGATATTTGGTTTTAAAAGATGTGGTTATAATCATGTTCAAGAGCAAGGATGGTGTAGCATTACTCGTTTTGAGTAGCCTACTACGCCGTGATTCTCTGACTCTCCGTGTGTAGACATATATGTATTTGATCATATACAACTAGTTGTTTGGATGCAGGCTGCAGGTACTGAACCTCGACTCCACCTGATATAGTAGGTTTGAGCAGGTTCTTACACCAATGAGTATCAGTGATGGGAGATAACATGAGGTCTATTCCACTAGGTTGGTCCTTGTCTTCTGTTGTGGTCTCGAGTTGTGTTGTGACACTTGGTCTTTGCCTTGTTATGTTGGTTATCTTGTGTCGTGGTGTACAGTCAAGTTGTATTTTATAATGTTTAATTATGTTCATGTGTGGTTGGAAGATACCTTAATGAATTAGTGTTTATTAATAAGGCTCTTATTATGTTTATTAGATAATTATTGATTTAGCCTAAAACTTTGTATGACACCTTGGTTAAATTTTATAATAGTTGGAATTAAATTATCTTCTATGTTAAACTATTTATGTCAATTGGAGTTACGGGTAATTAGTGGTTATTTGGTACAGAATAATTTGGATATGCGAAATTAATGCCTTGTGTTGTCAATTTTGAATTTGGAAGATTTGGAATCTCTTGTTATAGCAAATTTTTGAAATTCTTGGAGGAGTGGGTTGTTGGGTAATGGATGCATGTCCGTATTTATTTTATGAGTTGAATCATTTTTATAAAAAAAAAAGAAAATCTTGTTCGGAGGGGGTTGAAAAGAGAACAGAGAAATTGGGAGAAGGATAGAAAAATTGGTTGCTAGAGTTGGAGAAATTCTTGAGCAGGAACTGGAATCCGGGTATGTGACTTGGTTCTCTCTGTAAAAATTTCCAATGGTTGTAGCTTTAATTTTAAAAGTTGTTGATGTATGTTCTGTGGGTGAAACTTGCATGTTTCTGTAATTTAGAATTTGTCCCTCTCTGTGAAATCGCAATTGTTGTAGCTTGTAAGTTAAATTTTATTACAGTATGTTCTATGTGTCATCTAGCTTGTCTTGTTAGTGAAACTTGCTTGTAACTTAGAATTTGATTATCCTTGTGTTCCCTATGTGGTTGAATGCTGCTCCACCTCCTGTAGATTTCTTTAAAATGGATTCTTCTGGTTGAGCCTTTGTTTTAATCCTTCAGAGTTCTTGTGTCCATAATCTGTAGACTTGCATTGGGATCTCAATCATGTGGATTAGATGACTTAGTGTTGAGCTTTTATCAAACCCTTGTCCCTATTGTTCTTTCCATTTTATCTCACATTTCTATCTTCATCTAGTTAGAAGAGTTTTGGTTCTTACTTACAAGTTTCCATGCTTCTTGTAGTGCTTGCAGCTTTGTTTTGGTCTTCATAATATTTGTATCCCTACCTACCTTGGATTCCTTGTGTTGTGTTCCTCTGCAACCCTGATGATGTCTTGTGCCTTCAACCCTGCCTCCAGTAGGATATTACCTTGCATATATAAATATATATATATATATATTGGATTTTTTAGTAATATTGTGAAGTTGCTTCACAATTACTTTCACGGCAGCTTTAAATTTGTTTTTTTCTTTTGGCTAACAGAAACTTGCTCAAATTACCATGGCTTTTGAATGAGCTCAACTTGAAAACATTTAGAGATTTATATTTATGTTTAGTTCTCTTGGGAGGTCACTTGTGTAGACATAGAAGTTTGAACCCCCTTTTAGAAACTTTATGTTTTATTCTTGTTTCCTATGTAGGCTCTTCTTATTCATTGTTGCAACTCTTTTTGTTAGCTTCTATTTTGTCATAGTCTTCATCTCTAACTGCGGGTTGATGCATTATTTGTCAGTGGTGGCTCTTAGTGGCCTTGTTTTGTTGCTAATTTAGACTGTGGGGGGCAGTGTAGCATTTAAATATATTCTTGCGTTTGGTATAGACTGCGAGCCCTGTTGAGGTCGTAGTAGGGCATACTTATGCTGTCGCCTGCCTTAGACGTTGTGGTCATCTCAGACCCGTGCGCTTGTAAAACAATAGAGGTTTAGCATGGTATACTTGTTTTGTTTGGTAATTGGTTGTTAATCTCTGTCATCGTAGTTGAATAGTCTTAGTCGGCCAACTTCGTAGTGTTTAGTTTAATGAATGTTTGGGTTCTAGTTAGTGGGCCGACAGATTATATGCGAATGGGAAGAGGAATTCTTCCCATCTTCTTATGTCTATTAGACTCTTTTGTGTAGCCAATAGGTAGTGGTCCATGCCCTTAGGATAGTACTCGTGTGTGAGTTTTGGAAGTTGAATATAGTATTCGATTAGTGAAAAAGAATTTGTTCATAGTACTTGTTTGGACTGTGTCTTAAAAGATTTATTAGAATTTATGTAATTGTAAATAATTTCTTATGGAGGTTTTGTAAGAGTTGGTATATGATAAATCTTAATGGTATGTTATACTTTAGGGTTTATGATGTTTTGTCATTAAGATATGCTAGTTAGTAGGTATTATTAGAAGGGAATCATAGTGATAGATGTTGGAAGTCATTAGAAATTAAATGGGAAATGTACCTTCTTCTAGTTGTAGATAATAAGAAGAAAATGTGTTATGTTTGTCTCTTGTGGAATTTAGAAGTGGGTAAGTTAATTATGTTTTTAGGTAACAATTTATATGATCTAGTTGTTCTATTTATTATATTGTAGGTAGCTATCGCATTAAGGAAAAGTTATGTTTTATTAGTTGCCTTTGGGAATTTTAGAGTAAATTGTTTTAATGGTTCTTGTTTCTTGATGTAACAATAGTGTTCTAGTTAGGTATTAAGTACTTTGTCAAATATTAATGTTGATATTCAGGCTAGTAATACTTTAATCTGTGCTTTGTAAATGGCGAATATCTTTGTAATTGTAATTTCCTTCATCTTGATGCTTATATTTTGGAAAACAAGGAATTGTGTTGATTTGTTTATGTGACATTAAAGTGTTTTATCTTGGAAATTATTTAAAAAAGGACTTGATTCATAATTTTCTTGATTTTAGATTAGTTAAGCTATTTGGATTATGGTTCTCTGTCCTCTATGTCATTGTTCCCTTGAGGGTTAAGTTGTCATTTATGATATCATTGTGTAAATCGGTATTGAGTCATGAACCTGAACGTTCTTATAGATTGTTGTTAATCCTTATAAGTTGGTTTGTATGATTGAATCCAGAAGTATATTGAAGATTTTATGTTCATTAATCCTTCTAGTCATAGCTATATGCTTGTATGGGATCCTTGTGTTCGCCTTGGGTGGAGTTTATGTCTTTGATTTGGTTGATTGTGAAGTGGGGAAATCATGTGAGATGTCATGACCTCTTGGGGTCAAAATGCGGAAGCATTGTCCCTGTCAAATAATGGTTTCTTTTTTTTCATTGATTTTGTACCTATCTCCAGAGGTGTGTTGTTTTGGGTTTTGGTTCATATAGTGACATGTCAAGGCAATGGGATTTGTATTGTCAAGGACAAGTTAATGACATGAGTAATGGTTGGAAGCCGTTTTGTACCATATCTTTGCTCATGGTGGTTTGGATGTTTGTTTAGAGATTGCCAAGGGAGTGGCTTCTATGGTGGGACCGGTGCCTAGGGAGAGGCTGCCTGGGTAACCCTGTGGAAGTTATGAGAAAGTGTTAACTTAATAACTCATTAGGAGGGTTGGGGTAGTAAAACACTTAACAAGATAAGTAAGATACCTCACCCATGCCTTGAGTGCTCTCGTAGGCTAAGGATGGGATGAGAAGGCCTGGTTGGCAAGGCCGATCTCCTCATCCCCATGAGAGGACCTGTCAGCTCCGCATGTGTCACCCTATGGGGCCGGTGCCTAGAGAGGGGCTACTAGGGTAACCATAGATGGGGGCCGGCTTCTGGTGATAGATAGCCTGGGTAACCCATGCTAGGACCATGCGATGACACTCTCCTTACGTAACTCAGTTTCTTCCTCTTTATTTTGATGTTACCTCTAGAATATAGTCTTGGTTTCTTGTTGCTCTTGATTAGACGTTGGATTTGTCAGGTGGATTACTGTCATTTCTATGCATTCTTGTTATCTTGTATGCTTGTATGGAGTCTGTATTTCATTCTTGTATTTTTGACCTAGTGGAGCCTCGATGTTTATCTCCTAGCTCGGTGGGGTGGACCTCAGGGTTCCACATGGTTGGGTAGCAGAGCTATCCATTGGCCTTCTTCGAGATTCGATTAGAGTCCTGTATAGAGATGTTCCAGTTCCTGATTGCTTCTCCACTTTCAATGATGTTGTATACTTTCATTTGTACTCATTTATAAACTGACAAGATCGGTCTTGTAATCTTGTACTGAAACTTTGTAATCAAACTATCTTGCTATTGTAAAAGTTATTTTTTTATCTATTAGAGCAGTTTAATGTTTATCTCTATTATGGTTTTACTTTTTATTCGCTGATGCAGTTATGTTTCCCTAGGGTTGTTAGAAGTGCATTTCCCTTTTATGGCATATATTAGATGTCTCGTGTTATTATTTTGCAATCTCTTGCTTTAAAAAAAAAAATTCTCTGTAATTTGCACTTTTTATCTAGCACTCTAGGGTTGCATGATGAGGCATTACACGGTTGAAACCAAGAAAGAGATGGACAAGGTATGGATCAAGAAAGAATTAATTGAAGTTAGGGATCGATCCACACCAATATTTGGTGTAGATACTTCCTTTGGGAAGTAAATCGAGAGCTCTAACACAGGGGGAGCAGTGTTAAAAATCCAAAACCCCCAGCTAGAAATTGGGTGCCAGAATCCAGCATGAAGGTATATGATGAAATCTAGTGTGACACATCTCCTAAAGGAAAAACCGGAAGAAAAAGAGTCAATGCGGCATATTGCAAAGCAATTCTAATCAATTGTATTCTATAGTGAAGGGTTTTAACTACTTTTTGGAATGAGCATTTAATGATGATTAGGTCAAGTTGCATGGAGGATAAAAAGGAACTTGTTTGGTTTCAAAATCACTTTTCTTTTGAGGCTATCAGGTATTCAAAGAGGTTGGAGTAGACCTTGAGTAACGAAAACCAAGAATTGAAAGCATTTGGAGAAATTTGGAGAAAAGGAACTCTAATTTGATGAAATAATCTACTTCCATTCAAACCCTACTTGTGAATCTGTTAAAATTTTGAGATGGTGTCACTGCAAGTTGTTAATATTATTGAGAGACCTTGACCAAAATTCAAGAAACACCCGTTCAAATCAATCGAAGTCAATCGGTTAGGTGCATTCTCAAATATTCCCCACGGAGTCTTGCATACGAAGGATGTTAGGGCATATATTCATGTTGCCCTAGAGGAATTTACTGATAGCAGGTTTAGTGATCTCTACATAGAACACTTGAGTAATGAGAATCTTGAGCTAAAGAATGAATATTAAGCATTGGAAGAAAATAAATTTAGTAGACATGATATTTCCACAATCCATGATAGATTATTGTATTGAGCTTCTAGGAACATAGTGTTCCCAAAAGCTTGATACAATAAGAAAAGAAATTTATTTAGTACTCAAAATTCCCAACATTTATGGAGGGTGAATGGGTCCGGTATGTGTTAAGCAGGGTTCTTGATGAATTCATATGGCTTGAGAGACCTTTCAAGATTACAAAAGATGCTATAAGGGCAATCACTGGATTATGCTCTCCTAGATCAGTATCACTATTGAAAGCCATGAAGAATGATACAATAATGGTGGCTACTAGAGCAAAATTTGATAAGAGAGCCTTGACAATAAATGATATTGAGGATCATGTTGTGATATTTGCTTTAATGGTGTTGGGATACAAAGTTTATTTCACCAACTGATAAAACTTTGTTTCAGGCATGGCCATAAACATACCCTAAAAAATTATTAAAGAACATGCTGACTATGACATCTGTGAACTACTTCAATAGCAATTAATGGATAACCTGAAGAAGACAAAAGAAGGTAAATACCCCTTCAAATTTGGCACACTGATCATGTGCTTATTTTTCTATTTTATGCAAGAGTTGCCTGGTATGAAGAACCTATTCTGGACCAATGATAAACCTATTGCAATCCAAATCAAAAATTTGTTGAGAAGAATAGGCACCATTGATGCATAGAATACAACCCTATGGGGTTATTTCAAAAACTTCCAAAGATCAATGCAAGAAAGAGAAAGAATTCTGGAGAAAATTGTTGATAAGTATAAGGACACAATTTGTTTCATGGTCACCAAGGATCAATGCTTAATGGAAGCTATGGAACCTAGAGCTGTATGGGTAATGCCCATGGGATATGAGGTAGATGAATAAATTCTAGAAAACTATGCCCAGCACCTACTCAGCAAACCTAAAGATACCAAGGAAGAAAGGTTTGGAATATATGAGGAGTTAATGGTGAAACTCCATATTGAACTTAGACAAACTAAATATACCAAGAAAGTGAGAAAAGAGGTGGAAGAAATTGCTGCAAGGTATAGTATCACTAAAGAATAGCTTAAGGAATCAAGAGAAAATGCAAAGAAAGCCAAGAAGGAAAAACACAGAAGTGAATAGGCTAAGGTTCCAAAAGAGCCCATAAAGAAGCAAAGAGGGCCTAAAACAACACAAAGGACTACCAAAAGCTTTGCTACTTCATCCGGTATCACATCATCAAAGAAACCCTCTGTCAAAGATACAAAGAGGAAGAAGATGAAGGGAAGGAGACTATATATCAGTGTGGAAGAAATGGATGAAGAAGTAACAGAATCAGATGAGGAAATAAAGAAAATGAAAGTTGAAACTACTAAAGCCTCTAGAAGTAGCAAGGAGAAGTCCTCTAAAAGAAAGAAACCTAGTAAAAGACAGAAGATAGATGAGTCTCTAGCCACATTGACACTTGAAGATGTACTATAGTCTGTTACTGTTGATGGTAAGTTGAAACCTATGGCTAAATTTTATGATGATTACAATGATGTTGACAAAAGGATCTTGGAAGAAGCTATCATAGAGTATCTAAACATATACAATAAAGCCCTCATTGAAATCATTGGTGATCTCCTAGATACTTTGGGTAGCATTCTATCAGCCAGAAAGTAAATTGCTATGGCCAAAGCTATTGAGCTCAGAGAACACACACTGATAAAATTAAGTCTGGATATTACTCCAAAAGAAAAGGGAAAAATATCTAAGGCACTTAACAATGAGTTCAGATCAAAGAAAAGAATGAATGCATTGATGATAGGAGAAGCTAACAAAGTTATCAAAGAAATAGAGGAGATCATTTTGGAAACACTAAAGAAATACAATATTTCTACTATCTATGACAATGAGGAAACAAAAGATGAAGACACATCTCTACCAAAGACAAGCCATGATCAAGGACTAGAACAAAGTGATCAAGTCCTCAACACAAACACATTTAATATGTCAGATCAAGGAAAAACTAAAATGGATCTACCTCCAAATCAATAGGCTAAGAATAAAGAAGATAGGGAACAGATAAAAAGCTCTACACCGGAACAAAACATAGATCAACAAGAAAATATGACCATGGACCCTCTAGAACAAAGTCAAGAAGAAGTTCAAGGACCAATAAACTTGGCCTCATTTTCACCTATACAAAAATTCAAATTAGTATCTTTTGTTCAGGCCAAGGCACAAGAAGAGATGTTGAAATCGCATGACCAAGATAGTAAATTAATCAATGATGCATCCATGATTTTGGAAAAGTTGATGCCAACATTTCAAAAGGATACCTCATTATCCCCTACTAATCATCTCAAGGAGCTATTGAAATCTATAAGTACACATTTTGAGTCCTTTGAAAAATCTGCAGAAGCAAAAGTTAGAAAAGAATTTGATGAAAGGAGATTGGTAGAGTTAAAGACTATGATAGCTTGAGAAAAAACTCTATTAGATAATAGAATCAAGGGAATACAAAGTTCCATTGAAGAAGCTAGTAAAATATACAAATTCTGTCTATCTTGGCCAAAAATTACAAAGAAATTAGAAGATAAGATCAAAGACTTGGAACTCAAACTGCTCAATATCTCTGAAACATATAATCCAGTAGTTAAGTCAATAAATGCCAAAGAAACACAAGTTGCAAATATTCATAATGATTTGAACAATCTGATGAAGAAAATGGGAGAAATCAAAGATAGGTTGTGCCAGCTGAAAGGACTGATAAGTCTGAAAATTGATTCCGTGATCAATTTGGCAGATGAGGCCTTGAAATCTCAAGCACTAATTGAGACACCATTAGATGTCCAGAAGGCAGAGAAATTAGTATTTTTTATGAATGGCCACATCCATATTCTAGAAAGTGCAAGAAATAGATGGAATGGAGAGATAGCTCCAATAAAGACTATCTATAATGACTTTTTGCCTTCAATCACAAATTAAGTTGAAGACTGTACTTGTAAATATGCAATAGGATACATAAAATTTTGAAATTTTGATAAATTTTTGGTTCTGGATCACACCCTTTTCCATTGATGTCAAATGGGGAGAAGAAGATCAGTGAAAAATGGATAAGCATCTCAGGAGAAGCAGGAAAAAAAGTGTATATAGTAAGGGGAGGCAGTCAAGCATTTTTCACTAACTGTTGCCATCAATGCCAAAGGGGGAGATTGTTGGCAAGAGACACTGCTCCAATATGGACTTGCATGTTGTCATTGATGGCAACAAGGTCAAGAGAATTCATCAGCATGATAAAGAGACATTACTTCGGTAGACAAAATGAATTGGTGACAAGGCATTAAGTATTTTTGTCTGAAAGCCTAAAATGGCTAAGTATGGAAAGTATTTTGAGTAAGGGATAGAAATTGAATCAGTATGCCTCTGCAATTGAAGACTTGTAGATGTGGTTTAGGTTTGATGTTTGTTATTTCTTGGTGGTGTCATGCTCTAGAGATTAAGCCTTGACTTCCTCTGGAAGTCATTTGAAAGAATTATCTAAGTCTAGGTGAACAGAGGTATATCAGAGACAATGAACAAGGCACATTGTAATGGTCCACACTCCTCCGTGAGTATTTTGTTATGTGGTTTTAAGTTGTTGTAAACACTTATACGAAGTGTCTTACTCCAGAGTTGGGATATCTAAAGTCTACCAGAAGGATAGTTACAAGCTATTGAATATGGTATAGTGTTTGACAGAGTTTGTTAGAGACAGAGTCTAAGTTCTGATGATCTGCAATTCTTTGCAATATGAAATCATGCCTTGCACTTTTGAGGGTATGTTTGGGAATTTGTGAAGAGTCCTTGATATGACTTTGGAAGTGTTTTGTGATCCACAATAAAAGATGTAAATCTATAGATGAACTTGCTAAGCATGGTCTTAAGGAACAAGCTGACCAGTACGATAAATCATTAGGCAGAGAAGAGATATTATGTGAAGGATTTATTTAAGTTATTGAATGATTAGAGCTGACATATATGAACGTGTTTGGGTAAATATTTGGGTCCACATAACATATAGTGTATTAGATTGTGCCGACAAGCTACACCTTCCTATGTACACATTTCTCCTCTTGGATGCTAACCTGATTGTGGATCAAAATCATGATGTAGATATATAAATGGGATGAATTCTAGTAATGTGGTGTGTATGTAATGTGAATATGTGAATAGCAGAGCAGTGATTCAGATCAGTGATAATAAAGACTTGGGATTCAGAATTTAGTTGTTGGACCTTGGCATATTGATAGATGCTCATGCAATATTCCTTTTCATATACTATTTGATTTGCATTTGGTAGTGAGTCTTTCTTCATCAAAGTACTGAGCCTCCAATAGGGTTTAATAGCCCTTAGGGTTTAACAGCCCTTATTGTAATCTTTCTAGGTATAGGGTTGAAGTAGTGAGCTTAATAGACCTAGTTGTACTTCATGGCAGTGAGCCAACTTGTTCTAAGCTCATGGAGTGACCAAGACTGAACATCATTCTTGTAAATATTGCAATATATATTTGAGAGCTAATCATCTCTGTGGTTTTTTCCTCTTTGGGTTTTCCACATAAAAATCTTTGTGTTCATGTGTCATGCTTTCATGGTTGCTATTCATTTGCATGTTGTGTCTTTGTTTAATTAATTTTGGGAAAAGGTGAAAAGGAAAAGTGCATGAAAAGATTTATAGAACACTGATTCACCCTGCCCTCTTAGTGTTTTGGATAATCAACAATTGGTATCAGAGCCAGGTTCCTTTGAAAAAGTCTAATAGCTTAAGGAAGATCTGGGATAGTATGATCATGGTAGCAAGAAGATTTGGAAATTATGAAAGCTACAAACAACTAGAAGAAGCTCTTATGGATCTTGAAAATTTTGAAGCAGAAGTTAGGGATCTGAGAGAAAACTTGCAACAAGCTGACGATTGCATCTCAAAGCTAAAAGAGCAAGTCAAGAAATTCAAAGACAAATACAAAGAAGCTAATGATCAATTGATATATGCAAATGAAGCCCTGAATGATTTGGAAGCAGGAGTTATAGAAAGAATAAGAGGAGAAGGTGATCTAAATTTAATTGTGAAGAATAGAACCAAAGATTGTGCAAAACTTGAAAAGGAAATTATATGTCTAAAAATAGACCTAGAAAAGGTGAAAAGCTTTGAAGAAAAATTCAAGATAAGAACTGCAAAGCTTCTACTCAACATAACTTGTTTTCACTCAAATAGAAATGATATTCCCTCAATACAATATGAACAAACATCTATACTATCATATGCATGCATGTAACTGGTGTAACTCTATACTATCATCTACATGCATGTATACAATATGAACAAACATAGCCACATGCACTGAATTATAATATTGTAATTGGATTTCCTCTTATGGAGCAAGAGTATAGTTTTTTGAAAAATCAACCACTAATAGTATAGTTCCAACTAGAAATGTATTTCTACATGTGAGAAATTGTCCATCAAGCCATCAAGCATGTTGAGAGCGTTTGACATATTTTGGTACAATCTTACTCTTAAATTTTTATATGAATGCATGTACACTAATTTTTTCTTTGACTAAATCAAAATGCTTTCCAATTTTCCATCCTTTAAAGAATACTCAACATTCTTAAATCTTTTAACACCCACTAATTGTAGTCCAAAATTATTTTCAACACTTCCATGCATACAAACTCCTAAGAATGAAAGATTGCCACAACTAGTGCATTGTCTAGAAATACATGAACTTAAATAAAAATAATTGCCCATTAGATCTTTCACAAAACAAACTTGCTATAAACTCCATGATTGTTTCAAGTGGCATATTAATACCACATTCCTGCATAATCATGTTAGTATGTAAAGTACAATGTATATATCAAAGAAAATCATAATAATAACAAAATTACACATGCATTTTACAACAACAAGAGATTTGTTGCTTATTAATTTTGACATACCAAGGTTTACATTTTTCAAATGATCTTTGACTTAAGCTAATATTTCCAAATAACATTGAATCATCTAAAAATTTTCTATAAAATTCGTTTGAGTTGTGTCAAATAGGTGTTTTGGATGAGGATCGCAAATTTTGGACCCCACTCTTAATTTCAAAACATCTCTAGCATTAGATGATACCCTAGTATTATCATGCCAATATTTTTCAACCAAAGATTTGATTTCAATATTCAATTTCATGTCAAATCTTGGGAGTCAACCACTAAAATTCCAACATTGGTTCATTGGATTGTTTTCTATACTTTCTCTTCTCTTTGTCGCTCTTACCAATGTTTTAGGATGTATGTTTAGAATTCCACTAATATTGCTTAACATTCTTTTATCCAAAGTTATTTTATTAACTATAGTAGTTGTTATAGCTCATTGTGTCACATTCTTATCTTTAGATCGACTCTTCTATCTAATAGACTCAATGGCACTAGCAACAATGGATATAACATGTTTAAGTGATTCATCTTTTATTTTTGGTTTCACAAAAATGCCTAACTTTTTCATTACTTTTCTCATTTTCCACATTCTCATCAATTGCATCATGAGTTGACATTGATATGATAGTTTTTTCAATAAAAAAATGTTTGTATAATCTATTGGCATATGTTCTTATTTGTCTCCAAGAAATATTAATAGGAAGATTATCCAAAACAATACTTTCAATTTAAAAAAAAAAATTGGTTTCAACAACACAAGGATTTTCATTTTCAACAACAAAATGATTTTCATTTTAACTAACACAAGGATTTTCATTTTCAACAACAAAAGGATTTTCATTTTCACCAACACAAGGATTTTCATTTTCAACAACAAAAGGATTTTCATTTTTACCAACAAAAGGGATTCCATTTTCAATATTCGTTTCTACAACTTGTCTATGAATAAAATTGATCTCAACATTGTTCTATCCAACTTCTTCCAAATCACCGATACAAATATCATCTAGAATCTCATTTTCCATATCATTCAAAGGTGGATTTGAAGACATACCTAGATTCGTGTCTATTGTCACATTCTCCATAGCATTGAAAGGTGGATTTGTAGACATACCAGGATTAGTTTCTATAATCGAACTATCTTCCACATTCACCTCTTGCAAATTTGTGTCATCTACATCCATGGTTTCTTCAATGTTTTTATCTTCAATAGTCATGGAACCAGATGCTTCAACATTATTCTATTGAAATACATAGGACAACTAAGAGGGGGGGTGAACCAGTTGTCACAAAAACTTAACTTCATATAATTATCAAACCATCAACTATTTAATTACTGATAATCAAATTCAACCATGAAAGCATGAAAATATAAAATCAATCACAATCACACATTCAACACATGAGTTTATGGTACCCGTTCGCTTTCATTGGGTTATTGGAGACCAAGGTTTGACCCTAGTACTGATCTTAATAAAATTGCTTTGGTATGGGTTCATCTGCCTATTTTCCCTTAGAATACTGGGATGAAACTATTTTTAGTTCCATTGCTAATACTTTTGGTCATTTTGTTACCCTTGATAACTCCACACGCACCAAATCTCACTTTTTTTATGCAAGATTTTGTGTAAATGTGGAAATCAACAAGACTTTGCCCATGTTTATTGACATTAGCTCTAAATATGGAGTCTGACATAGTCCATCACTTATGAGAACTCCACAACTTACTATCAGAAATGCAAGAAGAAAGGATATCTCATTTCACATTGTAAGTTCAAGAAAGGTGAGGAAAATACTAATAAGGAATCTAATATGGATAACTTGAATAAGGAGGATACCATTGCTAATGAATCTACTCATTCTGGTAAGGAGAATGCACGGGTAGAAACTGCTTTTGATGCTTCACACATTTCCAAGCCAATTAGGGTTGTTGAGGAACAGAACCTCCATTTTCATGAGGTTTCACAACCAAACTTGGAAGATGGAAAGTTTCTGAATCAAGTTAAGGAAATCCAGTTAGAGAATAAGGAGGATACCGTTGCTAATGAATCTACTCATTCTGGTAAGGAGAATGCACAGGAAGAAACTATTTTTGATGCTTTATAGATTTTCAAGCCGGTTAGGGATATTGAGGAACAAAACCTCCATCTTCATGAGGTTTCACAACCAAACTTGGAGGATGGTGAGATTCCAAATCAAGTTAAGGAAACCCAGTTAAAGTTTGGTAACTTTGAGGAGGTTCAAGTTGAAGTTGACAAAGTTAAGGAGACCCAGATGAGATGTTTCAAAGAGAAGGAGAATCTAGATAAATGTTCCCCTCTTTGCAACTCGGTGACTCAATTTCATGAGCACCAATCTACTAAGATTGACTCCAATCAAGGAGCTAAAGTGCAGTCAAATGATAATATGCATTCTGCATTTCAAGAAATGTCTTTCTCTTCCCCAGGGAAACTCATTTCGGGTTCTCTTAAAGGAGGGTTATTTCCTCCCTCTCCAAGACAACAATTTGGCCTGCTTCTTATTTCTCCTAGAGTAGCTAGTGCTTCCCTAAGTGACCATGAGGAGTGGACATCTCAAAAGAAAAAAGTTCGTAAACCAAAGAAGACTATTGATGTGGGTTTGGATCCTATGAAAGGTAGACCTACATTGAGAGAAACTAGACAAAGAGAAGCAACTAGGGAGATTGCCAGTGGTAAGCAAAGGGCACTGGAAAACTCCAGAAAGTTATTTAAATGAAAATTCTTTTATGGAATATGAGGGGCCTTCATAACCCCTCAAAACAATTTGAGGTCAAAAACTGTATTTTTTACCACAAGGTAGATATTCTTTTAATTCAGGAAGTTAAAATGTTTGAAGAGAATTTCAAATTGGTTGCTGATAGGATCTGGCCTAATGTTTCCTTCTGCATTAGCCCTGCTATTGGTGCCTCTGGGGGAATAGTGACTATGTGGAATGCTTCCAAAATTCATGGTAAACTTTCTTTTTTGAACAAACACTATTTGGTGATTTATTTTTCTTTGCCTTCTTTTAGATGGAGTCTGGTCAATGTTTCTGCCCCTAACACCAAGGTGCTAAGGAAGAATCTTTGGGAGGACTTGGCTAATCAACTTGATTCTCATCCTGATTCTTAGTGGATGTTGGTGAGGGATTTTAATACCCCTCTATATCCTTCTAAAAAGTCTAGGGGAATTTTGGACTACTCTGATAGTATGTTGGACTTTGCTGATTTTATAAATTCCTTTGGGCTTCTTGACATTGATTTGATGAATCAAAATTTTACTTGGACAAATAGGAGGAAAGGGGACCAAATGATTCAAGGGAAGTTGGACAGATTTCTTATTTCCAATAATTGGCCAAATATTGTCTCCCTCAAACTGGTTGCTTTGCCTAGGACTATTTCTGATCATAATCCCATCATTCTAGACTGGGTTAATCATAAGAGGAAAGGTCCATTTCCCTTTAGATTTGAGGCTATGTGGAATAAAAATCATGATTTCAGAAATCTTATTTCTTATAGGTGGCAACTTCCAGATTTGGGTACTCCCATGTTTAGACTCTTTAAAAGATTGATGCATGTTAAGAGAGAAGTTTATGGTTGGAATAAATATAGTTTTGGTAATGTGTTTCCCCAGAAAAAGATCTTGTCTAAGAAGCTGGCAGATATTCAATATAAGATTGTTCAAGGAGATGCTTATGATACTTCTATGCAATTAGAGAATGATCTAATTAGAGATTGGAAGAACTTAATGAATAGAGAAGAGTTATTCTGGAAACAAAAATCTAGAGTGCAATGGCTTAAGGAAGGTGATCATAATAAAACTTTCTTTCATGTTTCTGCTCTTAAGCATAGAAAATCTAACTCTATTTCCAAAGTGAGATTGGAGGACGATAGAATGATTACTGAGGATGAGGAGATTGGAGATCATGCTATCAGATTCTTTCATAACCTGTTGTTTGAATAGGGTACGAGTGCTAACAATTCTCATATTGTCAATTAGCTTCTGAATAGCATTCCTTCACTGATTTCTGAAGAAGACAATGCTGATATTTTAAAGCCTATCTCTGAGGAAGAGGTTTGTGCTGTGGTCTTTTCTATGGGGCCTTTTAAAGCTTCAGGCCTAGATGGCTTTCCCCCTTTCTTCTTCCAAGAATTATGGGACATAGTGGGTATGATGTCACTGTTGTTGTCAAAGATTTTTTTAGAATTGGGAAATTACTAAAAAAACTAAATAATACCTTCATTGTCATTGTTCCTAAGAAGCCTAATCCAGAGATGCTTGTTGACTTCAGGCCTATTAGCCTCTGTAACACAATCTTCAAATTTTGCACAAAGCTTTTGGTGGTTAGATTCCAACCCCTTCTTAACAAAATTATCTCTCCTTCATAGAAGGGATTTGTTCTAGGGAGACATATCTTAGATGTTGTCATTACTACTCATGAAACTATTCATTCTATGGACAAGAGTCGCATCCTAGGTATGGTTCTCAAACTTGATATTTCTAAAGCTTATGATCAGGTCTCATGGAAATTTTTGTTTAAAATCATTCAGAAGCTTGGGTTTAATGATAAAGTGTCCCTTCTTATCAAGGAAGATGTTACTACTGCTAAATACTTTGTCCTTGTTAATGGGGTTCCTAGAGGTTTCTTTTCTCCCACTAGGGGAATAAGATAGGGAGATCCCCTGTTCCCCCTACCTTTTTATTATGCTTGTTGAAGCTCTTGGTAGATCAGTCCTCAGCAAGATCACCTCCAAAGAATTAATTGGGATTAAACCCGCTTCTTCTCTTTCTTCGATGCCCATTCAATAGTTTGTGGATGATACCATTCTTTTTGGCATTTCCTCTATTTTAGAGGCTTTAAGATGGAAATCTTTACTTAATGATTATGCCATGGCTTCTGGTCAGCATATTAATTTTCAAAAAAACAATGTCTTCTTTTTTAATACTCCAGGGGATCTTCAAAGGAAAATTATTAATATCCTTGGATGCACAGCTGCTGACCTTCCCTCAATCTACCTTGGTCTCCCTTTAACTACTAAGGAAGTTACTCCTAGTTTTTGGCATAACATCATTGAAAGAACTCAAAATAAATTGTTGGGCTGGAAAGGCAAACTTTTAAGCAGTGCTGGTAAATTGCAGCTTCTAAGGGCTTCTCTTCAGGGTATACCTACTTACTTTTTATCTTTATTCAAAATGCCTAGATATCTGGCTGACAAATTGGAGCAAATCCAAAGAACTTTCCTATGGACTGGCATGGAGGAAAAAAAGTGAATCTCTCTGGTTAAATGGGACAAAGTCTGATACCAACTGAAAGGAAGCTAGGTGTGCAGAAATCGCTTCCTACACTAATCTAATGAGGGGAGAGCTATGTAAATTCAATTTAATCCTAACTATTACAACAATGTTAAACCATTAACATGAGATTTGTAGCAATACACATACAACCAGAAAGAAGACAGAAGAAGAGAGACAAGATATACGGTGGGGAAAACCCTTATCAGGTGAAAAACCCCACACTCAAAAACCTGCACAATGTATTATCAAAACTGTATAATGTTTACAATACACTTGCAATGCAAGCTTCAATGGTCTTTAATACACATGTCTAGAGTCAATCTGCCAGCATAATAGTACCTGTAAAACATTTAATACATTTCCTCCTCCAAGCGCCTGTTTATATAGAATATACAAGGCAATGCTCGTCCTATCTTGAGATGGGCGTCCAACTTGGCCTCATGGCCCAAAACCCACACCTAAGGACACTTGATCAACATTGTAGAATGTGCCTGACACTTGTCCACAGCCCCCATCCCAAAGAGGTCACCTATTTCCAAAATGGGATGTGACAGATGCTCTTACGATTCTTACAAGCATCATAGAATCTGTCATAGCTGTCATAACTTATAGCTGTAAGAGAATCTATCATACACAGGCTATAAATAGCATATTCTCTTACAACATGTCATAGTCCACCTTGGGGCACCCAAATATGCCTTTTTCAAAGATGCTTCATGACACATGTCTTCACCTGTCTTACATTCTTCTATTTCTGACTCTTACATATCATAACTTCGTCATAGGAATCCGTCATAACCATTTCAGTCAACATTCCATTACACAACATCTAAGATGCTGACACATGGTAAGATATTCCTACCACTAAGTGGGATGCCTATCTCCTCATGTGAGGACAAAATTACATGTGGTCATATGCCATGTAGGATGACACATCACCGTGCCAACTCCCACACCATGACAACATAGGATTTGCATCCTTATTTTACAATAGGCAAATAATAAATAAATACAATGTAAAATAATGCAAGGAATTACCAAGGTTGAGACACCTTAATTCCCAACATTCTCCCACTTGTCGAATACCTTGTAAGAGCCAATAGAATAATAGGATTTAACTGCTATAAGCTGAGAGACCCATAGACTCCAAACACCATCTGAACTTCTCTATGCTCACTGGCTTCGTCAATGCATCTGCAACATTCTTCAAAGTATCTACCTTCTCCAAATTTACCTTCCCATCCTCTACCATGTCTCACATGAAGTGAAACTGAACATCAATATGCTTTGTTCTGGCATAGAAAGTTAGATTCTTCGCAAGGCAAATTACACTCTGACTGTCACAACTGATTGTAATTTGACCTACATCAACACCAATATCTGAACACAATCTCTTAAGACAAATGGATTCCTTACAAGCATAAGTTGCTACCATATACTCAGCTTCTATCATGGACAAAGCAACCATAGGTTGTCACTTACTCATCCAACTAATAGCACCACCAAACAGTGTAAACACATAAGCATCGGTGGATCTCTTGCTGTCAATGTCACCTGCCTAATTTGAATCCACAAATCCATGAATATCAACAGAATGTGGAGGTCTTGTAACATCACCATGATAGCATATGGAATACTCAGAAGTACCCCTCAAATATCTGAACACTCACTTAACTGCATCCCAATGAACCCATCCAAGATCAGCCATAAATTGACTAAGGACTCCCACTGCTTGGGTAATGTTTGGTCTTGTGCAGACCATAACATACATCAAACTACCAACAACACTAGCATAAGGTACTTTTCTCATGTCCTCCACCTCACTAGGAGATTTTGGACAATCCTCCACAGACAACTTTGTCCCCAAAGAAACATGAACACACAACGATCTACAATCTACCATGCTGAACCTATCCAACACGGTCTTCACATACTTACTCTAGCTTAACCAAAGTTTTCTATTAGTTCTGTCTCTTTTGATTTTCATTCCTAGAATGTACCTAGCTGCCCCTAAATCTTTTATTTAAAACTATGCTGACAACTGAGATTTAAAATCAAAAATCATATTCTTACCCTTCCTAATGAGAAACATATCATCAAGATACAATGCAAAATGAGAATATGATCACCATCAAATTTATAATACACACAGTGATTTGATTTCAATCTCACAAATCTAATTGACAAAACAAAGGCATCAAACTTCAAGTACCACCTCCTAGGAGACTGCTTCAAACCATACGAAGACTTCTTTAACTTGCAAACCAAATTTTCTTTACCTTTCACCATGTAATGCTCTAGTTGTGACATGTAGATTTCTTCCTCCAAGTCACCATGAAGGAAAGTTGTCTTTACATCCATCTATTCTACCTCTAAGTCATAAGCTGTTGTGAGAGACAACAGGAATCAAATGGATGTCAGCTTTGTAACGGGAGAGAAGATCTCACCATAATCTATACCCTCCACTTGTGAATACCCTTCGCAACCATTTTGGCCTTATACTTCTTAACACTACCATCTGTACCAAATTTCTTCTTGAACACCCATTTTCATCCAACGGGTTTCCATCCAGTAGGCAAAGGCACCAAGTCCCAAGTTTGATTCTTTTCCAAAGAAGCCATTTCATCCTCCATGGCCTCCTTCCAGGAACCTGCATCTTTTATTTCCATAGCCTCTGATATAGTTCTAGGTTCATCACTGTTAGTAACCAAAGCATAAGCACAACTAGAATCAAGCAATGTAAAGCTAATCCTTTCAAGTTGCTTTCTTATCCATGTAGACCTCCTCAAGGGCTAAGGTTGAGGTTCAGCTTCTTCATTTGAGCTTTTAGAGCTGTAAGAACTCTCCTCATCATCAGGTCCAACATTGTTTTTCTATTCAGTCTTCTCAAGGGTAGCAGGAAACTGAACAACATCCTCTTTCTTTTCTTTTTCCTCTAGCTGTAAAATAGTGGAAGAAGGTGTAAGCTCTCTAAAGATGACACTTCTACTATACAACACTTTTTCAGCCACAGGGTCCCAAAGCTTGTATCCTTTCACACTGACACCATAGTCAATGAAGATACACTTAACAGCCTTGTTCTCCAATTTTGACTACTTCTCCCTAGGCACATGTGCATATGCCTCACAACCAAAAACATGAAGATGCCTTATTGAATGCTTTCTACCAAACCACACCTCCATGGGTGTCTTTCCAACAAGAGATAATGTAGGAGATCTATTTACCAGATAGCAAGTAGTGGCAACAGCTTCAGCCTAAAACTTTTGTTCTACACCAGCTCCACTAAGCATACTCCTAGCCTTCTCCATCAGTCTCCTATTCATCCTCTCTGTAACTCCATTTTGCTGTGGGGTGTATGGAGTTGTATTATGTCTTTCAATCCCAAGTTCCTTGAAATATTTATTAAATTATGTAGAACAAAAATCACCACTGTTGTTAGTTCTCAAACATTTAATCTTTTTACCAGTCTAATTTTCAACAAAAGCCTTAAACTCCTTAAAATTACTATAGACTTCAGATTTGCTTCTGAGAAAATAAATCCATGTCCTTCTACTGTATTCATCTATGAAAGATACAAAATATATAGATTTTGATAATCAAGAAACATTAACAGGACCAAATACATCAGAATGAACAAGGTCCAACACACTAGAAGACTTATGAGAACTCGAGTAAAACTGAACATGGTTTTGTTTTCCATATATGTAATGTTTGCAAAAATCAAACTCAAGATTACAATCATCTAACCCCTCAACGAGGTTCTTATTTTTCAGGGTACGCAAACCCTTCTCACCAATGTGGCCAAATCTCTTATGTTATAACATTGTCTTTTCAGCAAGAAGCTTAACTTCCAAGGCATGATTACAACCATCAGGACTAGATAAAATAGATTTCTTCACTACTCATTCAGATGGTGGGGATGAAGTGACTACTGCCCTCTTCTTTGAGTCAGAAGAACCATTACATTGTGAAATGCATGCCTCCGGCTGAAACAGAGTACCTCTCCTAGTACCCTTAGCAAGCACCATAGCTCCTCTAGTCATCTTACATCCTTCTTTTGAAAAGACAACCTGCACACCTACATCATTCAACATACTTATAGAAAGCAGGTTTCGTGCTAAGCCTGGGATGTGCATAAGCCCAGAGATGCCCTTCACTTGTCCATCAGGGAATTGAATAGAGACTCTTCCATGACAAACAATCTTCAGATGAGAGTCATCACCCAGATACACCTTTCCACCATCAAACTCCTCATACTTGGTAAACGAGTCTCGATGCGAGGTCATGTGGAATGATGCCCCAGAGTCAATCAGCCACACATCATCAAATGCATGGGTTGCCAGGGCTGCGATGAAAGCATCACCATCATCTTGTGACTTGTTAGAATCTGAATCAGGAGCTTTCTTCTTCTTTTTCTTCTCCTCCTTGCATTCCTTTCAGAAATACCCAGTTTTGCCATGGTTCCAACAAAGAACCTTGGACTTTCCAAGAGATTTGGATCTCCCATGACATTTGGATCTACCCTTCTCATCTTTCTTGTCCTTCTTTTTCCCTTTCTCCTTGGGTCTTCCATGAACCGCAAGAGCCTCTTTGGCTGCCTCAGAAGACTTTCTTCGGATCTCTTCAGACAATAGTGAAGAAACCACTTCATCCATTTTGAATGTGGATGTGGTGCTTCCAATAGCCATGACAAGGTGATCCCACAAATCTGGGAAAGAACAAAGCAGGGTCATACAGCGATCCTCCTCCTCCATCTTCACACCAACAGATGTTAATTGTGCAACCAACATGTTGAAGCATTCATATGTTTGGAAATGGATCCTCCATCCTCCATTCAAAGAGAATACAATTTCTTTCTTAGGAAAAGTTTATTAACCAGGGATTTGTCTTGATACACATCTCCCAACTTCTTCCGAAGCAAGTTTGTAGTAGCCTCCTCATGGACATTTAACATAACAGAATCAATAAGACTAAGTCTTATGAGATCCTTAGCCTTTCAATCCTTGAGATCCTAATCAACTTGTGACATTGTAGCTAGTTTAGTTCCACTGATAGTTTCCCAGAGGTCTCGGTCTACAAGCATGTCTTCCATCTTGAGCTTCCATAGCTAGAAATTAGTTGCATTGAATTTCTCCACCTCTATCCTCCTAGATGTGCTTACCATCTCCTTGCTACAATAAGATTCAGAATACTCTGCACATACTCCCACTCAACTTAAGATCATCTCAAAAAACCCCTACCCAACAACTAGGACCAAAGGTGATCAAGCTCTGATACCAACTAAAAGGAAGCTAGGTGTGTGGAAATTGCTTCCTACACTAATCTAATGAGGGGAGAGCTATGTAAATTCAATTTAATCCTAACTATTACAGCAATGTTAAACCATTAACATGAGATTTGCAGCAATACACATACAACCAAAAAGAAGACAGAAGAAGAGAGACAAGATATAGGGTGGGGAAAACCCTTATCGGGTGGAAAACCCCACACTCAGAAACCTGCACAATGTATTATCAAAACTGTATAATGTTTACAATACACTTGCAATGCAAGCTTCAATGGTCTTCGACACTCATGTCTAGAGTCAATCCGCCAGCATAATAGTACCTGTAAAACCTGTAATACATTTCCTCCTCCAAGCGCCTGTTTATATAGAATATACAAGGTAATGCTCGTCCTATCTTGAGATGGGCGTCCAACTTGGCCTCATGGCCCAAAACCCACACTTAAGGACACTTGGTTAACATTGTAGAGTGTGCCTGACACTTGTCCACAGCCCCCATCCCAAAGAGGTTGCCTATTTCTAAAATGGGATATGACAGATGCTCTTACGACTCTTACAAGCATCATAGAATCTGTCATAGCTGTCATAACTTATAGTTGTAAGAGAATCTATCATACATAGGCTATAAATAGCATATTCTCTTACAACATGTCATAGTCCACCTTGGGGCACCCAAATATGCCTTTTTCAAAGATGCTTCATGACATATGTCTTCACCTATCTTACATTCTTCTATTTCTGACTCTTACATATCATAACTTCGTCATAGGAATCCGTCATAACCGTTTCAGTCAACATTCCATTACACAACATCTAAGATGCTGACACATGGTAAAATATTCCTACCACTAAGTGGGATGCCTATCTCCTCATGTGAGGACAAAATTACATGTGGTCGTATGCCATGTAGGATGACACATCATCGTGCCAACTCCCACAACATGACAACATAGGATTTGCATCCTTATTTTACAATAGGCAAATAATAAATAAATACAATGTTGAGAGACCTTAATTCCCAACATTCCTAAGTCTCATGGTGGGCTCAACATTAGAACCATACAAAAAATGAACAAGGCTCTTTTGTCTAAGATTATTTGGAACTTCATAAATAGGGATACTGACTGGGATGGTATTATTAAGGCTAAGTACTTACGAGACTCTAACAAATATTGTTTTCTCAATCAAGAGGGTCTTCCTCAAGGATCTGTTATATAGAATAAAATGATTAAATCTAGAAGTCTTGTTAATAAGGGAATGAAATGGAAGCTTGTTGATGGATCTCTCATCAATTTTTGGGAAGATCCTTGGTTGGGGGATGGACCTCTCTCTAATCAGATGGGAAATGAAGCTATTGTTGCTCTTGCTAAACAATTTTTTGGCACTAAAGTTATTCATTATATTTATCAAGACCATGGTGTTAGAAAATGGAAAAATCTGCTAGAATCTTGTACTAATTATCCCAATCTTAATCACCGGGCTAATACCATACAACAAATGCTTCTTAATACCCAGATTCCTCTATTTCCTAGAAATGATCAACTTTTTTGGTCTGCTGATAAAAAGGGGTTTTTTTTCATGTAAATCGGCTTACCGTTTGCTGATTGAGAAGGATCTTATGGATGACATTTGGAGGAAAGTCTGGAATTACAAACTCCTTCCTAAGGTTAACTTTTTCTGGTGGTTGCTATTCATAATAAGATATTGACTCAGGACAATCTTTAGCGAAGGGGTCTTCAACTGGTTAATAGATGTGTCATGTGCTTGAAAGAGGAAGAATCTGTCTCTCATCTTGTTTTACACTGTGAATTTGTGAGTGATATTTGGAGCAAAGTCCTTTTGAATTTTGGCTTACAATGGGTTTACAATAGGGAAATAAGAGAACTCATTGTTAATTGGATCCCTCCTCTATCCCATCCTTGGTTAGTGGAACTATGGAATCAAACTATTCTTTTTGTTGCTTGGTTCCTTTGGAAAGAAAGAAATAATAGAATCTTTAGAGAAACTGTTAGGAATCCTTCACAAGTTTTCTATTCTCTATCTAAAGGCCTCCTAGAAAATGTTTCTAATTCCAGCATCAAAACTATTGATAAACCTCTGACTCAGTATGAGGTCCTTATGGCTTCAAACTAGGGGATTATGAATCAAATTCTTGCTTTTGATGATTCAAATGCCTTAAAAGGTTAAATAGTATTTGGACCCGCCAGACCCAGGGTGGCTTAAGCTGAATTTTGATGGTGCTGCTAAGTCTAATGGCAAGGCTAGTGGAGGAGGAGTTATAAGGAATGATAGAGGAGATTTAATTGCTACTTATTCTAGAGGAATTGGGAACCAAACCAATAACTTTGCTGAAGCTTTATCTCTTTTATGGGGTCTTAAGTTGGCTATATCTTTGGGAATTCACCAACTTCATGTTCAGGGTGACTCTAAAATTATTATTGATGCTATCACCAAAGCTTCTAAGTGTGGATGGAAACTTAGAGACATTGTGTTTGATATTCAAACTCTTATATAGGCCATTCCTGACATTTCCTTCTCCCATATTTATGGAGAAGGGAACACTGTTGCTAATAGCTTGGCAAATTTTTGACAGCAGTTTCAAAACTGCCGTTGTTGGTGCCATTTTCATAATATCCCATGCCAGATTGGGGATATCATTGAAAAAGAGAAAGAAACCATACGATGAAGACACATCACTTCACTTGGCTTACCTACGTGGCTTCTCTTTTAGCACAACTCATGCTGATTAGACACTTTGCTGGTGATTGGAGTGAGTTCAGACAGCTTAGCACACGTGTGAAGGACAGACAGTTAATGAGAAATTATTGCATAAAAACTTTGGGCTATTAGTGTAATGATTTCCCTACTTCTGCTCGTATCTAAATTATTGCCTTTTTCATTATTATTCATTGCCCTATGATCGAAGTCTCTCAAATTTTTCACAATATTGTTGTGAGCCTTTGGGTCAAAGATTTTCAAACTTTTGCTACTTCCTTCTCTGAGTTCTTTGGGGTTTGTTGGTTTTTCATTATGGGAGGGGACAAGATTAGAACCAAGCCCAATAACTTCAGGGAATTTAAAGATTATGCCTTGGTCTAGCATTATTGTAAAGAAGGTGGTATCACTCCATTCATTGAGTGTTTGAACGGGCATGATGAGAATTTGTCCATTCAATTTGCTCAATCTTGGGATAATCGTAAGGTTCAAATTGGGAATATTAGTTTTGAGGTTTCAGAGAATGAAATTGCTATGGCTATAGGTTTATCTGCTAAGGGGATGAATCTGTAAAAGAAGTCTAGGGTTTCGGATGCCCAAAACTAGAAACTATTCTTTGGTGAAGGTGGGGAGTTGGTGCCCTATCAGGGAGGATTTGAGAGAGCCAGACTTCCTGAACCATGGGCAGATATGTGCTATATGGTGATGAAGTATTTCACTCTGGAGGGTCGTTTCACCAGGTCCTATTACTATCACCTTCCTTCGTTAAACCACTTCAGAAGGAATGCTACTATTAGTTTCCCTTTCTATCTACTTTCATCTCTTGAGTGCTCTGTTCACCATGTTAGGAAGATTTTGCTTAAAAAAACTGATGAAAAGCCTATTCCCCTACATCAAGGGCTTATCCATAGGTCATACCAGTTTCACTTGGCTTTGTCCCCTCCTTCTATTTAGCCCTCTAGTCTTGAACCTCTTGCTAATACCCCTATTGCTTCTGTGAACGCTAGTCATACTACTCCTAAGCTATTTCTCGAAGGTGTTCCTTCTTCTGGTACTCCTAAATCTTCTATTGTGAAAAATGTTCAAACCCCTCCTACCAAATCCAAGAGATCTTAAAAATGTCTCTCTGATTCTGCTGTGGAAGCTAACCCTTTCAAAGAAGACATTGGGGATTCTGGGCCCCAGAATGAACAGGAATTGGTCAGAGAGGGACCCGCAAGAAATTTGAAAAAGGTCAAATTGGAGGGTAAATTTACTGTTGTTAAGCGGTCTAGTCATATTGTTGGCAAACTGGCTCCTAAGTTGAAGCTGATTGATTACTCTGAAAGCAATTCTGAAGCCTCTACTCAAGAGGGGGAGAATAAGTCCAAGAGTGATGATGTTCAAGAGGTTGTTGTTGAAGATTCAGGTGGTGTTGAGGAGATTGATGGGCAAGAAATTCATGTGGAGATCTTTGACACTGAGGGCAATAAAGGGTTTGAAAATGCTGCTCACATTGGTGACTGTATTGATGTGGGAGCTACTACCACTTATGTGGAGGCTACTGACACTGATGATAACAATGGAAAGGATGTTCCTCTGTTCCTACTGAGGTTCTTGCAGATCCTTATTTTATTTAGGAGGACCACAATGCTGAAGATGGTATGGAGTAGGAAGTTAATGAGGAAGGTAATCACTCTGATGTTTTGACTCAGTTAAAGGAGCGGGTTGATTTTCTGGAGAAGAGGGCCATTTCTCTTGGCAGATTCATTACAAGCATGCTTTGTAGGCTGGCTATGGCTAATCTCTCTTTGCTGAAGGAATATGAAGTTCTCACTCATGGTGTTGATGATGACATGGCTAAGGAATTTGACAGAATGTTTGAGTTTCTTTTTAAAGGCTAGGAAGACACCCTTTCCTAGTCTTCTTTCTAAGCTTTCTGTTAGCTAGTTTTTTACTGATAGTTTCTTTTTGATGTATATCAGCTGTATGTAAGTTGTCTGTGGTGGTTCTTGCTCTTTTTGTCTTTTGAGCCTTTTTTGCCCTTTTTGGGTTCTGCTTTGTAAGGGTTCAGCCCCTGGTTTTGCCACCTTATACTATAAAAAACACAGGAGACACCAATTTTTTTACATGGAAAACCCTATAAGGGAAAAACCACGGTGGGTGTTAGCCCATAGAAATAAATAGGTTATATGTTTAATAACAAAAAATTAGATGCTCACTATCTATGGGGCTCACTGCCTAAAATGCTCACTACAAGGATTGGTTCACTGCCAGGGGTTGGCTCACTACCAAGGATTTTGAAATGATTTGATAGCACCTACTCTATGTTTGAGTTCAGTTCCATTGAAGCACAATATTCTTCCTCTGCTCTATTTTTCTTACTCTTCACACTTATTTGATCATTTTTTCTCCACAACCCCTTTTTCAAAACTTCATTACAAGTCTTTATGCAAATCATCAACCTTGGAATGTACATCAAGGTCGGCAATACATTCATCAACCATTGGAACAATCTCCAAGGTTGGCATTACAAGACATACATAGAAATAGGTTTGGACCTAATAAAAAAATTTGCTAAGGGAAAGATGTAAAGATGTATGCTGATCATGTCATGCCTTAGCTAGGACTCAAACACAATCCTTCATGCCATGACATGCTTCTACAATCTTCAAAACATCTTTGAAATTAGTGAAATCAACCAAGTTGACCAAGACTGGTGAGAACACTAGGTCATCTAAGAACATTCTTCATCCACCACATAAATTTCTCATTACGGACCAATCCAAGGGTAGGAAAATGATCAGGGGACATCCACAAGCACATTGAAATCATCAGGAACATTTGCACAACTTCTAACCACTCTATCAAGAAGATTCTTCAAACTAGAGCACATAAACAACATTACCAACTACTATCATAAGAAAAAGATCACTTGCGAACCACCAAATCATGAACCATTGGAGTTGAAAGTACATAACATCATTTTAGACTTAATTCTAGAACCACAAACAAAAATACTTCAATGTGGAGGAATGCAGAGCTTAATACTTTCTTCCTATCACCACCAAACATACAAAAAAAGCAATTTTCACTCTGGTGAACATAACTCACTTAAATCTTCATACCAGAGGCTCAAATTTTGAACATAACATCTTCAGAAAAACCTCTAAATAACTTCCAATCCATAGAAAATGATATTTAATCTATAGGAAATGCGGAGCTATCTATTTGACTGTTCTTCAAAGATACTCTGCAACATATTGTTTCTACCGGAGGAGAAAATTTTCCCAACATCCTCAAAACTCATTACAAGAAAGAAATAAAACAAGAGAACAATTGATATCAATGACAACACCAATTAGGCACATACTTGCAACAATCTCCCCCTTTGTCATTGATGGCAACATTGTTACCAATTTTTCTCTATAGCCCAAATTGGTAGAGTTGGAGTACATTCAGTTCATTTTAGATGAGAAAGTTTTTAACATTTGATTGTTATCTTGTTTTGCATAGTTGGAGTGCTTGAAAGATTCAGTTATGATCCATTGTTATAACAGAAGAAAGGGATTCAATTCATCATTTAATGCTTTGTTGAGTATTCATCAGTGATACAAGTTATTTCATTTCATTAGAATGATCATTTGGTTTATAAATGAGATATATACAAATGGAATAAACATTTCATTAAATGAAAACATGATAGATCAAATGTCCCACACAAGCTGTGGGAATAGATGAATTAGTACAAACATAGGAAATATACTATGCATCTGGAAATAAGAAAGGGAAAGAACATAGCCATCATTTCCTGTGTTATGCCTTTGGTTTCTGAGGTAGTTTTCTGCCCTTGCTCTTGATCTTCATAAGAACCTGTAGGATTGGAAGAGATTTGTTAGAGCTTCAGATATGAGTTCCATATGTGCCTATCAATAGAGGCATAATACATTGCCTATGGTGCACTAAATCAGATACAAATCATTTACATGCAAGAGAGACTCAAAAAGAAACATCATTAAGCTTCACTATTGTAATCTAACATATTTGTTTCCTGTGCAGGTATAGGTTAAATCATGATGTTGAAGATCATAATGCATGTGGTGCAAAGTGGGCTCCCACAAGGGTTGAGCCTAGCATGCTATCCCTGATTCTTAGGAGGGGAGTGAAACATGAATGCATATCCATATTGTTGAAAAGAGTATATTCAGAGCGAAACGAGTGACATATCAAGTGAATGCATGAACCAAAGTTCATTGCTCATACATGATCTTTAGTTCACATGATGAAATGACCACCATACATGAACAATGAGCTTTAGTAGTAAACTTGTCAAGATAGAATGAAGTATAAAATTGAATAAAAGGTACTTTTCAACATTAGAATGTCTATTCACTGTCATTGATTTTACTTGTTGTTACAATGTCATATTTTATGCATTCAAATCATAATATGAGAACAGTAAAAGCCATGGAGCATCCAATTATCACTGTTGCCTATGAATGGATTACAAAGTTTGTCATGATGTTTTCTTCTGTGTAATATGAATAGTCAACCAAGAGCCATACAGATATAATGATCAAATGAAGACATGCTAGATGCAGCCATATGAGTGATCAAACTAATACCATGAAGATGTAGTTGTAAGTTGTGTTTAGATATATTCATTCTAGTAAAGTGGAGAAGATGCAACAATTCAATGTGGTATGTATATATCTACATTTGATATGATACAAAGAAGTAGATGCCAAGTATGTATGCCATAAGATAGATCTAATTGGAACATTCAAAGTATGTGCATATCAAATGTAAACAATAATACCAGTCATCAAATGGAATAGGAATAGCATAAGTATAGATCATCAATGGAGCACATAAGTACATGGTTGTACAAGCTCAAGACATCAGATGCACTTCACGAAAATGGTGGTAGAAATGAAGTCTCAATATCTGTATTCATCTATAAGAAATACAAAGGGGAAAAACATACGCATTGTCATTACAAAATACATTGGAAATAGTAGGGAATGACCCCCTTAATCCTTTTATCATGTTTGTTTTCATCAGATAGTATTCATTGTAAAACAGAAAGATAAATGGAGTGGACAACAATACAATAGTCATCACCTTTCTCATCAACTACAGTACAAATTAGGTGTTATGTTAACTTTTTGATATGTAAAGAAAGGTCATAAATTACAGATGTAGCTACAAGAGGTAGCACATGAAGTTGCAAGTTATACATAGAATATCTGATATGAAGTTGAATGTAGTCATACCAAGTATATACAATATGAATGAGCTTATCTATCACAGTAAGACGATGAAGGACATATCAAAATGCTTACACATTTTTTTTAGCATAGAGTATATGCTTCAGTCCAAAAATGAAAAGAGAAAGTATTTTTGTTTCAATACCAAATGCATCTACAAAAAACAATCAAAGCAATAGGTATTTAAGCTTATTCTTCAGCCTTCATAAAGATCAGAGCTACTGTATGGAAGTGTTTTGGAGAAACCGAAGAAGGTAAAACATATCTTGTTGTTTTAAAACTGAAGTATCAGTGTATTTAAAAGCAGTCCTATGGATTCCTCGACCTTAAGGCAAAGTAGAATATACTAGATTGATATTGAGAATTTGCATCAACATCTGATGGTTTCAACTCAAGCCAAGTTGCTTTGATAAAATGGAAAGAAAAAGATCACATATATAGAGGAGATAGAGAAACTTGGAGCCTTTTCAATAGGAAGTCATAGTAAGAAATAATGGAGTATACTAGAAATAGCCATGGGCCTATAATGAGTTCTTCTCATGGCACAGTAAACCCCACTCTAGGTTTCGATTATTGACCTCATGTCCAGAAGAAATGGAAGATTTTGAGCCCATACAAGTAAAAATAATTAGGAAATATAGGGAAATGAGTACATGTACAACCATAGCCTCCTGTATATAAGTTACAAATAGAAATATGAAATAAATCTTCTTTATAATTGTAGTCTTAGAAATGTCAACTTTCATCATTAAGAATCCCATTTCGAGAAATATTATCATATGCAGAAAAAGAGAAGGTTTTGGGTTATCTCGACCATCTAAGAAACCACCCAAAAATGAGTAAAAGAATGCAGTATATGGCCACAACTAAAGAGACCTTTGTTTTAAACAAGGTAAATCCATTTTGGGTTTTGACGTAGAAGCATGTATATAGAAGAAGTGAGGAGCTCTTGAGTTATGAAGACACAAAGAAATGCTTAAAGACATGTACGTGGCCATGACCTATAAAAGTATAGTGGTTTCATAATACTTCAAACAGAGGATTTCATATTGAGTTTAACAGAGAATGTAAAGAAAATGCCTTTATTTCACAGCTTCCTGATTTCACATCGAGCTCATGTAAACAAGAAATCAAAGAGAGTGATGCAAAGTTCAAGATGAGAGTTTACCTTTTTCTTTTTTGATGGAGAAGCATAAAGAATGGCTGTGGGTTTCACTCTTATGGAGTCTTAGATAAACCCAATCTAGATAGCTATGGTGGCCTCAAAGCATAGAGAAGGAGCAGACCACAGTAGAGACAAAATAAATGCATCAAAAACTAGTGAAGGCCGCAGCTAAAAGCTAAAGAAAATAGTGGTAAATGAAGAAATGGTTTGAAATGTGTCATAGGGTGTTTTACCTTGTGATTTCCTATAGAAAATCCTCAGAAAAATGCTTAGAGATTGCAGAGAGTTGAGGGTTTCTTCTTTGAACCCTAGTCTTCATGTTGGCTGCCAAGCAGAGCCAAAAATCCCAAAGTTGCAAGCGTAGAATAGGCCCGAAAAGATAGGGTTGGTGTCATTTTGGGTTAGGGTTTCATCTATTCCCTAATTTGACTAATGTGATTTTTATCACATTGATTTCATTTTATATGCCTTGGTTAATAACCCATGGGGGTGTGTTGCCAACTTTTCATTTATCTAATCATATGACTTAGGTCCCTCTCTTATTTGGTTACCTTTGAAAATGAGCAGATAGCTCATATTCCTTAGAATATCTTGTAGATCTAGATAGAAAATAAGCCTCATAGGCTTTTATTTTTTGCAAAATTATTTAATATGCCCTCAAATTTTTATGATTTTTATAGAAAAACATATGTTCATCAAATGTAATATACTTGGCAGATAAAACTAAAGCCTTGTATTTTTATCCCTTACAAAGAATCAAATCAGGAAAAGAATAAAACTGCAAATCATTGTAAAATGATATTTTAAAGCAATATCTTATAAATTACTTGAAAATATTCATTATTTATGTAGTTAAAGAAGAATAAGGCAAACAATATCTTTCTTTTAAAGTTTGTTTTCTTTTGAGAAGATATGGACAAAATGGAGTTTTTATTAGGTAGATAAAGCATATTTTTGGTGGGATCACCTTGGAGGGCTTTTGGACAGTTTCTTTGTTCAATTTGGAGACAGTTTGGTGCCAGATTTCAAGGCTTTTTTATGGAGCTTGAAAATGGATCAAGATAACTATTTTAGGAGCTTTTTCCCAACTTTTCTTGGGAGATCATTCTGCAGGCATATATTGGAGAAAGCTAGCTCTTTCGCAGTCAGTTGATATCATTGTTTTCTTCTCTCTTGAGCACAAGCAGAGAGTTTGTAGACATTTTTTACTCAGTTTTTATCAGATTTTCATGTACTCCTTTCAGTTCAATATAGCAAAGCAGTCCTATTTCACTTCTTTTGCCTTCATAGTTACAATATTGATTTGATGCCTAATTATGATAACAAATATTTTATCCTTTGTCATGTCTCATTATTGTGAAACTGTGAAAATATTTCATATGATTTTGGTTGTATGTTGAGTTCAAATTGAACCTTCATGCAAATCACTTTTGAATTGTATGTTTTAAGTGAGGTTGTGAGAGTTCATGTTTAAAGAGTTATTTGTGAGTGAAAGTATTCAGATAGGTTAGAAATCAGGAGCATATTCTATTTAAGTTTGATTTCCATTTCAATTTGTCCTCTCACCTTTTCCCTCTACAAATCATTTAGATTAAGAAAAAAATTATTAGGAGAACCAGCTCACTCTGGAGGTTCACTCTAAGTTTAGGCAACCCACAGGCCTAGGAGTGTTCCCATGTGTTAGCAAATAGTTAAGTTGAATAACTTAGCATAAGGTGCATATCTGATTGATAACAATTTTTGGCATGCATGGTGGGACTCTAAAAGTATTTTCAGAGAAGTTTTTCAATTCTTAAAGCTGCTATTCTAGTATATGTAGCAGTGTTCTAACCTTTGGAGGCTTTTTATAGTATACTTGGCAACTCAATTTTCTCAGGTCTTGCATGTAGATCTAGTGTATCTAGCTTATGAAAACCAGATCTAGTTCTGATTCATTGGATTATTTATAGCTATCTCTACCAAGAAGAAGGGGTAGGACAATAAGTAGAACATTTGATTCATCAAAGTGGTCGAAATCAACACCCTCGAGACTCAATCCTCCAACTCCAATATAGAGAAGCAGGAGTTCAGTGCTGATAGTGTAGTTACCTATAATGGCTAGGTAGTTTGTATTTGTACCTTTTAAAGGGGGCAGCCCATTACAACTTGCCCAACATGATGATATTCTAGTTGCAGCCCTCAAAGTTCTACCATATTTCACTAGAGAAAACCACGACAGCTATTGAGCACATTCAGGATGTGCCAACGCTATGTTTGGTGCATAATGTCACCCAAGAAAATGTAGCAATCAAATTATTGGCTACATTATAGGGTAAAGCCTTGCAATGGTTTAGAGGTCTTGCAGAGAACTCAATAATGACATGGGATCAGCTAGGAGATGGATTACACAAACACTTTGAAGACAAGTCTGATCACCTCTCATTACTGGAATAGTTGAGCACCATCAAAAGGGCCCCCCATGAACACATGGCAGATTTCAACTACCGATTTCAGAGGACTTGGGATAGGATCCCTGCAATGGTAAAGCCTCTGCCAAGGTATGCATTTTTATTCTATCTTAAGGCTTTAAATAGTGAAATTTTTGTAATGATCCAGTCTATGGGTGGATCTACCCTTCCCGATGCTTTTGAGATTGCTATTAAAGGAGAAAATTACCTTATTCAAGCAGGGAAAATAGCCCCAAGGCCTCTTTTACCCATTTTCCTAGAAATCTAACCACCTGTGCCCATGACAGTTCCTCCTTTGGCTTCTATCCCACCAGTTCTACCAATGGGATATTAGGCTACAGCTCAAGAAAATTTTGTCCCAGCCTAATCCCAAGAATTCCAAGAGTTAAAGGGTATGTTACAATCTTTAGCAAGATTGTTAGCAATGAATTTGTTAATATCAAGAAGCAAATCAGTCAAGAACATAAGCCTTACCAAGCCCCCTATCAGTCTAATTAGCCAAATAGACTGCATTTCCAAGCTAATCCTCTGGGCTAGAGAAGAAATTACAACCCTAGACCTTTCTAGTCCTATAATCCTAATGCTGCCAACACTTCAAAAGAGCTTGTACCCACTTAGAACAATATGGTACGAGACCATGACCGGTGTTATCCATGTCACCAGCCCCACAACCAAGCTACATGTACAAATGGTTTGAGGAATCAGGCTCTTATGGTACAAAATAGTTATGTTGGTCCAGAAAATGTCCCAAATGAAGTTTTAGCTCAACAAGTTGATGCTGATGTGGCCTTAATGAACTGGCAAGGCACTGAATTCTGTGGTGTAAATTACCCTCAAGGCCAAAATTAGCCAAATACACCTGTTTCGACCAACACAAGGTCAAAAAAGAGGCTTGTAGACCTAGAACAATAAGATGTAAATGTACAACAGTAGCCTGCCAAGGACAGATTTAAAGTTTCTTCATCACAGGCTGTTCCTATAGCACAACCAAAGGTGCAAATTCTACAAAGAAATCAAGTTGTACCTAAAAAGGATCAGCCTAAGGTGCAATCACAACCTCCACAAAGGCAAAATGTTGTTGCTACTATTAAAGGACAGGAAAAGCTAAGTCCTATTTCTTTCAATGTTGTTGATCACCTCAAGAAAGCCACTGTCAATATATCAATAATGGATGCACTGCACATTCCTTATCATAAGGACTTATTACAAGAAGCTTTGGCTGAGCTTTCCATCATTGAAGCTTCTAGCCAAGAAAAGGCTAAAGTGGTACTTGCAAAAAACCCAGAAATTAAGAATGAACAACAAGCTCAAGAGGTAAAACCCCCTCCTTTTTACTTGAGTTTGATTATTGGTGACAAACTTGTTCATAATTGCATGATAGATTCTGGAGCAAGCAGTTCTATCATGCCCAAAAGTTTAGCTAATAGATTGGGATTAGTTTATGAACCCTTGTCAAAAGGAGTAGTCCAACTAGATGGGTCTGTTGTTAATACTACTGGAATAATAAGAAATCTACCTCTTACCTTGCATGCCTGTCCTAATTTTGCAATCCATCAGGACATTCATATTATAGACTTACCACCTTACTTTGCTATTTGCCTTTCTAGGGACTTTACTGCCAAATTGGGTGGGTTTTTATCTTCTGATTGGTCTCATTTGTTTTTTAGAACAAGATATGGTACGAAAGTAACCATATAATCTAAGCCTCTTGCCAAAGACCATGTTGAGCCATATGTCCCTAGCCCAATAAATGCTAACCTCTACATCACCCATGGGTAGGACGATCAATCCATGATCCTAGACCCTTTCTATCACACTAATGAGGTAGGATTAGGCATTTACAATACATGAACCTGATGCAGTGATTCCAAATCTAGTTAAGGATCAAAATCAGTCTAAACAACAAGAGAATCATCTTTGGAAGCTGTACTTTGATGGATTGAGGAGTAAAACAGGTGCTGGTGGAGAAGCTATCCTTGGTTCACCTAATGGAGACAAATACTATTCAGCATTAAGGTTTTCTTTCAGTTGCACAAACAACGTGGCTGAATACGAAGCCCTAATTCATGGTTTAGAATGGGCTCGAAAAAGAGGTATAAAGTGCTTACAAGTTTATGGTGATTCTAAGTTAATTGTAAACCAAGTTAGAAACTTGAATGTTACTAAGAATGATTTGTTTAAAAAGTTCAAGCATCAAATTTGGGATTCAATTGAAATTTTTTATGCTTTTAATCTGCTTTCGATTCCCAGAAACCAAAATAAACATGCAGATAGGCTTGCTGCCTTAGGATCTCAATTTGAGATTCTGAATGAAATTCATAACATAGAGGTACAGCCACATGTAAAAATGGTTGTTAGACCATATGTACCTAACAATACTATGAGTTGGTAGGTTTTTGACAGTGATCAACAAATTTTGAGTTTTCTAATTGCAAAAGCAGAATTTGTAGCCGATTACGAGCACAAGTAGCAACAACAATATGACAGCCAAGTTGTACAACTCAAGTCTAATAAGTTGCCAAAGGGACTTGTAACTTTAGAATCTATTTTTAACTCAGATGATCAGATCATAAAAGACAAGTGCAGCATAACTATGAAGTAGGAGCACTATGAGACAGTGGAGATATTCAAAGGTAAATTGCTGAAATTGGGAAAGGTATGAACTAAAGATGAACATCAGTCTTTTATTCAGTTATGTCAAGAGTTTAGTGATGTTTTTATATGGGAGTATAAAGATTTAAGAGGGTTTTATCTTGGTTTAGCTCAACATACCATCAAGTTAGAACCCAATGCCAAGCCTATCAGGTAGAAACAAAAGGCCCCTCAATCCTAAACTTGAGCATCTGATGAAAGACGAGCTAAATAAGTTAATTGAGAGAAGTATAATTTTCCCTATAAAATATACATCTTGGATCTCCAACTTAGTTCCAATCAGAAAGAAGAATAGAGAGATTTGACTTTGTGTCAATTTTTGTGATCTAAATCAAGCTTCATTAAAAGATCACTATCCTCTTCCTTCAATGGAACAAATTTTGCAAACTATTTCTAGTTCTGATAGATTTTCTTTGCTCGATGGATATTCAGGCTATAACCAGATTCTAGTGAAGGAGGAAGACCAATATAAAACTACATTTACAACTAAGTGGGGTACCATGGCCTACATGAAAATGCCATTTGGATTGTCTAATGCAGGGGAAACCTTTCAGAGGGCAATGGATATGGCCTTTCAAGGCCTTATGAACAAAATAGTTCTGGTTTATTTAGATGACATAACAGTTTTTTCAAAAGATTCTAATGAACATTTTGATCACTTGAAGTGAGTTTTTTAGAGATGTAGAGAGTTTGTAGTTTCTCTGAACTCGAAGAAATGCATATTTTATGTTCACAAAGGTAAACTCTTGGGACATATTGCCTCAAAGCAAGGTATTTCTATTGACTTGAAAAGAGTTTGTGCAATTCTAGATTTAGCACTACCTACACATAAGAAAGGCTTGTAGAGATTTCTTGGTAGAATTAATTTCGTGAGGAGATTTATTCCAAACATTGTAGCTTTGTTACAACCTCTCACTACCATGCTAAAGAAGAATATACCTTTCAATTGGACTAAGGAGGGTAAGAGAAGCTTCAAGCATATCAAAGAAGCTCTCGCAGCTGCCCCTACCCTCTTTAATCCCAACTATGAGATAGATTTCATTCTATATGCCTTTGGGGGGGCTGATACCATCTCAGCCATGTTGTGCCAACAAAATAATGAAGGCTTGGAGCAACCAGTGGTATTTTTTAGCCAGGTATTGCATGATTATGAGGTAAAGTATTCATTTATTGAGAAGCATGTTTTTGCTATTGTTAGAAGCCTCAAGAAATTCAGACATATGTTGTCCAATAACAGAATTCAGTTGATGGTTGCCCATCCAACTGTTAAGAATTTCTTACTTAATAGGGAAATAAATGATAAAATAGCTGGTTGGGTGACAAAGGTAATGGAATTTGATGTCAATATTAAGGTAACTAAGTTGATTAGGGACAAGGCCTTATGTGAGCAACTTGCTGGTAATGGAAAACACAGCCAAGAAGAAGCAGAAAATGCTGAAATAGTGCTAACTAATAGTGAACCAGTTGTTGTTCTAGCTCTTACTAATAGCTGGGTACAACAGATGATTCACTATCTGTAGACTGGTGAATGCCCCGAAGGTTTAGATAGGGCATGAAGAAGGTATTAGAGGTTACAAGCTACTCCTTATGCTATAATTCAAGGTGTTTTATATAGAAAAGATTTTAATGGTGTGTTTCTGAGATGTATTGAATTAGATAAGGTTGATAAACTGCTAGAAGAGTTTCACAATGGACCTTCATGAGGACATTTTTCTGCAAGGACAGTAGCCTTGAAAATAATGCAGGCTAGTTATTACTAGCTAGATCTGTTTAAGGATGCATTTGCTTGGGTGAGAAGGTGTGAAAAATGCTCATTGTTTGTAGGTAAACAAAGGCTTGTAGCTTTACCTCTGCACCCTATCAAAGTAGAACAACCAATTGCTAAATGGGGTCTTGACTTCATTGGACCAATAAATATGCCTTCAAGTGTAGGCCACAAGTGGATTTTGACTGCTACAGACTATTTTACTAAGTGGGCTGAGGTTGTTGCTTTGAAAAAAGCAAATGAATCTTCTATTCTAAGATTCTATCAGGATTTAGTATCCAGATTTGGTACCCCAGATTCAATTATCTCTGATAATGGTTTACCTTTTATTGGTTTAAGGATTTTATATTGGTCTATCAAAAATAACGTCTTTTTGAATACATCATCTAATTATTACCCGCAGGGTAATGGGCAGGCAGAATCCACTAATAAGAACTTGATAAAGATCATCAAAAAGACCATTGAAGACAACCAGAGGACATGGCATGAAAAGTTGAATTTAGCTCTTTGGGATAATAGAATTACTCCCAAGGGAGCTACTTGTTGTTCTCCATATGTTTTTACTTACGATAAGGAGTCTAAATTGCCTATTTCAATAGAATTACCAACTTTGACTTTCATTAAAGAATTTGAGCTGTTAGAGGAACAACCTTTAGTAGTAAGGCTAGCTCAGCTTATAGAATTAGAGGAAACTAGAAAAGAAGCCTTGAAGAAGCTTGAAACCCATCAAGCTCAAATGAAGAGTTCCTTTGATAAGAGGGCAAGGCCAAGAAGCTTCATTTTTGGTGATTTAGTTTTCAAGTGGAATGAATTGAGAAGTAGACCTGGAAAACATTCCAAGTTTGATGCAATTTGGGATGGGTCTTATGTAATCATAGAGTGCAAGGAAAATAATGCATTTCAACTTTCCAAGTTAAGTGGAGAAGTGTTGTTTATCCCAGTTAATGGGATCCACCTCAAACATTGCCTCTGAAGATAAGTTCTACTTTGTACCATAGTAGATTAGTGCTTTTGTTAATAAGTAATTCATGCACATTTACTTTTAGACATTTTTGTTTCCCTAAGTGTTTCTACACATGCTTTCTAGCCACTAGGGCCTTCTAGTTTGCTTTTAGTTTGGTTTGATTTTGTTTTCTACTGCTTTTTGGAGTAGTTTGAAGTGCTGAGTTTCAGTTTTCTAAGTTTGAAATAAGCAGAGTATGAATCAAATGCCCAATGGACAGTTTAAGGCAATTGGTCTTGATACTTCGCAGGCAAGCATATAGCAAAAGTCACTAGAAATGTTACCAATTTTTTGCTACAACCTAAATTGGTAGAGCTGGAGTACATTTGATTCATTTTAGATGAGAAAGTTTTTAACATTTGCTTGTTATCTTGTTTTACATAGTTGGAGTGCTTGAAAGATTCAGTTATGATGAATTGTTATAATAGAGGAAAGGGATTCAGTTCATCATTTAATGCTTTGTTGAGTATTCATCAGTGATACAAGTTATTTCATTTCATTACAATGATCATTTGATTTATAAATGAGATATATACAAATGGAATAAACATTGCATTGAATGAAAATATGATAGATAAAATGTCCCACACAAGCCATGGGAATAGCTTAACTAGTACAAATATAGGAAATATACTATGCATCTAGAAATAAGAAAGGGAAAGAGCATAGCCATCATTACCTATGTTATGCCTTTGGTTTTCGAGGTTGCTTTTTTCCCTTGTTCTCAATCTTCATAATAACCTATAGGATTGGAAGAGATTTGTTAGAGCTCCGAATACGAGTTCCCTATGTGCCTATCAACAGAGGCATAATACATTACCTATGGTGCACTAAATCAGATACAAACCATTTACATGCAAGAGAGACTCAAAAAAAAACATCATTAAGCTTCACTATTTTAATCTAACATGTTTGTTTCCTATGTAGGTCTAGGTGAAATCATGATATTTTTTGAATATCATAATGCATGTGGTGCAAAGTGGGCTCCCACAAGGGTTGAACCCAGCATGCTGCCCCTGATTCTTAGGAGGGGAGTGAAACAAGAATGCATATCCATATTGTTCAAAAGAGTATATTCAGAGCCAAAGGAGTGACATATCAAGTGAATGCATGAACTAAAGTTCATTGCTCATACATGATCTTCAGTTCACATGATGAAATGACCACCATACACGAACAATGAGCTTTAGCAGTAAACTTGTCAAGACAGATCAATGAAGTATAAAATTGAATCAAAGGCACTTTTCAACATCAGAATGTCTATTCACTATCATTGATTTTACTTTCTATTACAATGTCATATTTTATGCATTCAAATCATAATATGGAAACAGTAAAAGCCATGGAGCAGCCAATTATCACTGTTGGCTATGAATGGATTACCAATTTTGTCACAATGTTTTCTTCTATGTAATATGAATAGTCAACCAAGAGCCATACAGATACAATGATCAAATGAAGACATGCTAGATGCAGCCATATGAGTGATCAAACTAATACCATGAAGATGCAGTTGTAAGTTGTGTTCAGATTTATTCATGCTAGTAAAGTGGAGAAGTTGCAATAATTCAATGTGGTATGTATATATCTACATTTGATATGATACAAAGAACTAGATGCCAAGTATGTATGCCATAAGACAGATATAATTGGAACATTTAGAGTATGTGCATATCAAATGTAAATAGTAATACCAGTTATCAAATGGAATAGGAATAGCATAAGTATAGATCATCAATGGAGCACATAAGTACATGGCTACACAAACTCAAGACATCAGATGCGCTTCACCAAAATGGTGGTAGAAATGATGTCTCAATATCTGTATTCATCTATAGGAAATATAGAGGAACAACATATGCATTGTCATTACAGAATGTAGTGGAAACAGCAGGGAGTGACCCCCTTAATCCTTTTATCACATTTTTTTCCATTAGATAGTATTCATTGTAAAACAAAAAGATAAATGGAGTGGAAAACAATACAACAGTCATCACCTTTCTCATCAGCTACAGTACAAATTAGGTGTTATGTTAACTTTCTGGTATGTAAAGAAAGGTCATAAATTATAGATGCATCTACAGGAGGTAGCACATGAAGTTGCAAGTTATACACAGAATATATGATATGAAGTTGAATGTAGTCATACCAAGTATATACAGGATGAATAAGCTTATTTGTCATAGTAAGCAAATGAAGGACATATCAAATGATTACACTTTTTTATTTTGAGCATAGAGTATATGCATCAATCCAGAAATGAAAAGAGAAAGTATTTTTGTTTCAATACCAAATGCATCTACAAAAAACAAAAAAAACAATCAAAGCAACAAGTATTTAAGCTTATTCTTCAACCTTCATAAAGATCAAAGCTACAGTATGGAAGTGTTTTGGAGAAACCAAAGAAAGTAAAACATATCTTGCTCTTTTAAAAATGAAATATCAGTGTATTTGAAAGTAGTCCTATGGAGTCCTTGGCCTTAAGGCAAAGCAGAATATACTAGATTTATATTGAGAATTTTCATCAACATATGATGGTTTTAGCTCAAGCCATGTTCCTTTGACAAAATAGAAAAGAGATCATATATATAGAGGAGATAGAGAAACATGGAGCCTTTTCAACAAGAAGTCACATTCAAAAATAATGGAGTATGCCATAAATAGTTGTGGGCCTATAATGAGTTCTTCTCATGGCACCGTAAACCCCACTCTGGGTTTCAATTATTGACCTCATGTATAGAAGAAATGGAAGATTTTGAACTCATACAAGTAAAGATACTCATGAAATACAAGGAAATGAGTACATGTACAACCATAGCCTCTAGTATATAAATTACACACAGAACTATCAAATAAATCTTCTTTATAATTGTAGCCATAGAAATGTCGACTTTCATCATTAAGAAGCCCATTTCGAGCAAGACTATCATATGTAGAAAAAAAGAGGGTTTTGGGTTATGTCAACCCAAGCAACCACCCAGAAATGAGTAAAAAAAATACAGTATATAAGCACGACTGAAGAGACCTTCATTTTAAATAAGGTAAATCCATTTTGGATTTTGAAGTAGAAGCTTGTATACAGAAGAAGTGAGGAGCTCTTGAGTTATGAAGACACAAAGAAATACTTAAAGACATGTACATGGCCGCGACCTATAAAAGTGTAGTGGTTTCATAATAATTCAAATAGAGGATTTCATATTGAGTTTAACAGAGAATGTAAAGAAAATGCATTTATTTCATAGCTTCCTGAGCTCACATCGAGCTTATGTAAACAAGAAATCAAAGAGAGTGATGCAGAGTTCAAGTTGAGAGTTTGTTTTTTTCTTTTTTGATGGAGAAACATAAAGAATGGCTGTGGGTTTCACTCTTATGGAGTCTTAGATAAACCCAATGCAGATAGCTATGGCAGCCTCAAAGCATAGAGAAGGAGTAGACCATAGTAGAGATAGAATAAATGCATCAGAAACTATTGAAAGACATGGATAAAAGCCAGAGAAAATAGTGGAAAATCAAGAAAATGGTTCAAAATATGTCATAAGGTGTTTTACCTTGTGCTTTCCTATAGAAAATCCTCAGAAAAATTCTCAAAAATTGCAGAGAGTTGAGGGTTTCTTCTTCAAACCCTAGTCTTCATGTCGGCTGCCAAGTACAGCCAAAAATCCCAAAGTTGCAAGTGTAGAATAGGCCCTAAATGATAGGGCTGGGGGCATTTTGGGTTAGGGTTTCATTTATGCCCACATTCGACTAATGTGATTTTTATCACATTGATTTCATTTTATATGTCTTGGTTAATAACCCATGAGGGTGTGTTTCCCACTTTTCATTTATCTCGTCATATGACTTAGGTCCCTCTCTTATTTGGTTACCTTTGAAAATGAGCAGATAGGTCATATGCCTTAGAATATCTTGCAGAGCTAGATAGAAAATAAGCCTCATAGGCTTTTATTTTTTGCAAAATCATTTAATATGCCCTCAAATTTTTATGATTTTTATAGAAAAACAAATGTCCATCAAATGTAATATATTTGGCAGATAAAACCAAAGCCTTGTATTTTTATCCTTTACAAAGAATCAAATCAGGATCAATTAGGGAAAAGAATAAAACTACAAATCATTGTAAAATGATATTTTAAAGCAATATCTTATAAATTGCTTGAAAATATTAATATTTATGCTATTAAAGCAGAATAAGGCAAACAATATATTTCTTTTAAAGTATGTTTTCTTTTGAGAAGATATGGACAAAATGGAGTTTTTATTAGGAAGATAAAGCATATTTTTGGTGGGACCACCTTGGAGGGATTTTTGGCAGTTTCTTTCCTCAATTTGGAGATAGTTTGGTGGTAGATTTCAAGGCTTTTTTATGGAGCTCAAAAATGGATCAGGATAAGTATTTTTAGGAGTGTTTTCCCATCTTTTCTAGGGAGATCATTCTGTAGGCATATATTGGAGAAAGCTAGCTCTTTCACAGTCAGTTGAGATCATTGTTTTCTTCTCTCTTGAGCATAGGCAGAGAGTTTGTAGACATTGTTTACTTAGTTTTTATCATATTTTCATGTACTCCTTTCAATTCAATACAGCAGAGCAGTCCTATTTCACTTCTTTTGCCTTCACAGTTACAATATTGATTTGATGCCTCATTGTGATAATAAATATTTTATCCTTTATCGTGTCTCATTATTGTGAAACTGTGTGCAAATATTTCATATGATTCTAGTTGTATGTTAAGTTTAGATTGAACCTTCATGCAAATCACTTTTGAATTGTATGTTTTAAGTGAGGTTGTGAGAGTTCATGTTTAAAGAGCTATTTGTGAGTGAAAGTATTGAGATAGGTTAGAAATCAGGAGCATATTTTGTTTAAGTTTGATTTCCATTTTAGTTCATCCTCTCACCTTTTCCCTCTACAAATCATTTAGATTAAGAAAAAAAATCATTAGGAGAACTAGCTCACTCTAGAGGTTCACTCTGAGTTTAGGCAACCCACAGGCCTAGGAGTGTTCCCATGTGTTAACAGAGAGTTATGTTGAATAACTTAGCATGGGGTGCATATTTGATTGATAAAAAACATATGATGTGAAAAAATGTAAAAACCATCAAGACAAGATTCTCTCCCTTTATCTTTACACATTTGCACCCTTTCTTTTCTAAGTTTTTTACATGATTTCTCTCCCCCTTTGACATCAATGGCAAAGGGCACATACTTGCATCATGTTGCTCTGATCCAACTGAACTTTCTCTGATATCAATACTTTCTTTATCAGGAACTCATACCGGTAACATGTACCTACTCCCTTGAGAGGTTGCTCTTAGAACATCAATCTAGATCAAAGAATGAGACTTTGGGCACCACTAGACTGATGCAATTCCATGCATCTTAGTTTAGGGCAAGAGGGGTAATGACCCCTAACTTTTCTCTGAGATATTCAAAAGTATCCTTAGGTAGAGGCTTGGTGAAGATATCTACAATCTAATTCTTTGTGGACACATATTCCAGCTTTACTTCATTCTATGTCAGTTTTTCTCTCAGAAAGTGATACCTTATAGATACTTGCTTTGTTATTGAGTACATCATTGGATTCTATGAAATATTTATAGCACTTATATTGTCATAGAAGATTGTAACTGGATCTTCATACACAACTCTTATGTCCCTCAAAGTCTGCTTCATCCATAACACTTGTGTACAAAAACATGCTACTGCAATATATTCTGCTTATATAGTTGACAAAGAGATTGAGTCTTATTTCTTGCTTAGCCATGAAACCAACCTACAACCCAAAAAGAAAGCGCCTCCACTTGTACTTTTTCTATCATCAACATCCTTGGCCCAATCAACATCTGTATAAGCACTAAGAGTGAAATCATTATTCTTTGTATACCATAAGCCATGATCTAGTGTGCCTTTTAAATACCTCAAGATTCTCTTTACTGCCAACACATGTGATTCTCTTGGATCTGCTTGAAATCTTGCAACAAGAAAAATTGCATACATAATATTAGGTCTAGTTTGAGTTAGATAAAGCAATCCTCCAATCATAGATCTATACTTTTTCTGATCAGTCTTGGGTGATTCATCAGTTATTCTCAACTTGTAGACAGTCACCATGGGAGTACATATCAGTTTAGAGTCTTCCATCCCAAACTTCTTCAACAACTCTTTCACATACTTAGACTGAGATATAAAGATTCCTTTATTTGATTGATTAATTTGTAGACCCAGAAAGAAATTCATTTCACCAAACATAGACATATCAAACTCATTTTGCATTTCTCTTGCAAACTTTATGCACATACCTTCATTTCCTCCAAAGACAATGTCATCAACAAAGACTACAACAATTAGGATCTGATTATCATTGATTTTGAAATATAGATTGTTGTCAGTAGTGCCTTTACTAAACCCTAATTGCAACAACTATTTGTCTAACCATGCATACCAAGCTCTAGGGCCTTTCTTTAGTCCATACAAGGCCTTCTTCAATCTACACACCATATCACCTTGTTTTTTTAGTTAAAATCCTTCTGGTTGTTCAATGTAGGCTTCTTTCAATTCACCATTCAAGAATGCAGACTTAACATCCATCTGATACACTTTAAAGTCTTTGAATGCTGCAAATGCCAAAAACATTCTAATTGCTTTAGTTCTTTCCATAGGAGCATATGTTTCTTCAAAATCTATCCCTTCAACATGCGAGTACCCTTTGTATACCAATCTTGCTTTGTTCCTTACTACTTCTCCATTCTCATTCATCTTGTTTTTGAAAACCCATTTGGTGCCAATCACATTCTTATCAGCGAGTCTAGGAACCAGTTCCCAAGTTTGATTCTTTTCTATCTATGTTAACTCCTCTTCCATAGCTTTTACCCATTTTTCATCATTGCAAGCTTCATTCATAGTTTTAGGTTCAACTTTTGAAAGTAAACAGTAATTCACTTGTTCTTTTGCAACTCTTTTTCTTGTCAATACCACTTTGCTTTTGTCTCCTATAATCTGATCTTCAAAATGATTAATTTATACATACTTGGGAGTCTTAGTAGCATTTTCTAGAGCCTTTTCTTCTTCATCTTGACCGCCTTCTTGTTCAACCTTCTCTTCAATGATTCATAGTCACTCAGGTCTGATATTCTTCCCCTATCTTCATCAACCTTCACATTAGCATTTTTAATGATCTTCTTCAATCTCTTATTGTAGCACCAGTAGGCCTTATTCTTGGTAGAGTATCCAAGAAAGATTCCTTCATCACACTTAGCATCAAACTTGCCTAGATCTTCTTCCCTTCTGATATAGCATTTACTACCAAAAACTTTGAAATATCTTACTGTAGAAATTCTTCCATACCACAATTCATAAGGAGTTTTAGCAATGTTCCCTTTTACTTGAACCTTGTTTAGGATGTACACAACAGTGCGTATTGCTTCTCTCCAGTACACTTCTGGTAGATTAGCTTCTTTTAACATAGTCCTAGCAGCCTCTTGAACTATCATGTTCTTTCTTTCAACAACTCCATTCTGCTGAGGAGTCCTGGGTGCAAATAATTGTCTCTTTATCCCTTGTTCTTCATAGAAAATATTAAATTTATTTGATGTGAACTCACCTCCTCTATCAGACCTCAAGCATTTAATCTTCAACTCTAACTCATTCTCAACCATTGCCTTAAAGGCTTTAAACTTGTCTAGGGCTTCTAATTTATCTTTTAGAAAAGTGACCCAAATCATTCTGGAGTAGTAATCAATAAGCAATACGAAATACTTGTCTCCTTGCAGACTTCTTGTTCTTGTGTGACCACATAGATCTGTATGAACTAGCTCCAGTAAGCCAGTAGAGGATTGTTCATTACTTTTGAAACTTGTTCTTGTTTGTTTCCCAAATTGACATTCTTTGCAAATGATGTTGGCAGGCTTCACAAGCTTAGACAGATCTCTTATAGCCTGAACAAAACTTATCTTTACCAAGTCAAAATTGATATGAAACATCCTTCTATGCCACATCCAACTCTCATCAGTCTAAGCTAGTAAACAATAATCATTAGTTCCTTTTGAATGATAGACATTACCTATGGTCTTTTTACTAGTAGCAATCATTGTTATGGAGCTTTCTATGATCTTGCATCCATTATCCTTGAATCTTAGATCATAACCTTTTCCACACATCTAATCAACACTCAAAATATTATGCTTTAAACCCTTTACATATAGAACATCATCACTATTGTGCTTACCATCAAAAGAAATAGATCCTTTTCCACAAATCTTACCAGTTGTATCATCGCCAAACCTAACTAGTCCACCATCAAATTTTTCCAAACTAACAAATTTACTTTTGTCACCAGCCATGAGATGTGAGCATCCACTGTCAATAACCCATTCATCCTTATATTTCTTAACCTGAATAGCCAAAGCACTTTCTTCCTTTGGTATTTCTTCCTTCACACAACTAGCAAGATTAGTATACACAAGTTCTTTAATAGCAATAAATAATCATTCATTTACAATAGTACTAACATCATTAGATTCATCATTAGTCACACCTTCATCATCAAGATCTCTAACATAGTAGCACTTCTTTGGAGCTCTAGGCTTGTTCTCAAATCTTTTTCTATTTTTCAATTCTTTCAGGACATCTAGAAGCATAATGACCTACTTTACCACATGAAAAACATTTCAAAAGGTAATTTACCTTTGAACTTATTGGAACCTCTTTGTAATCTGTCAACAAAGTTATCTTCATATTCATCAAAGCCATCAATAGGATCCACTTTGTATTTTTCATCTCTGGAGATCTTATCAGAAATACTGGCTTTGAAAACAGTCTCAACTTTTGGCAGAGCATCACCAAACTCTCTCATCTCAAAGGTTGTAAGCTTTCCAAGTAATTGATCTTTGTTGATAGTTTTTATAGTCATTACTTCTTCAATTGCAGCTACCTTGTGACTATAGGACTTTGGTGCTGATCTAAGAATTTTCATCACAACTTCCTTATCACCAATAGTTCCTCCCATACCTTTTAATCCATTGACAAGTTCATCAACCCTTTGCATGCAGGCTATTATGTTTTCATCTTCATTCATCTTTAAACTCTCATATTTCACTTTTAGGCCCTGTAGCTTGGCTTCTTTTACATAATCTCCTCCTTCATACAGTTTCTTTAACTTTTACCAAACTTCATTTGCAGATTCTAGATCCATGACTTTTATCAACTCAGTGTCAGTCAAAGCACTTAACAGGGCATCTCTATCTTTTATATTCAACTCATATTCTTTGATTTCATCTTCAGTTCTCAAACCATTTTGAGGCATGGTATATTTTGTCTCTACATCTTTCCACACTTTAGAACTGTTATCTCTGAAAGTTGCACCCTACCAATCTATAGAAAATTGGTACTCTAGAGGAACATGGAAACACTCTTATGGCTGTGGGTCACCTAGAAATTAGAGTGAATCTTCGAAGAAGGCCAACTTCCTAAACTGTGTATCACCTAAGACTGACTACTCTATGGCCTTGACAAGGAAAAATAGTGAGAAAGATATCCATTAAAACTAAAATTAAACTCTAATTGGTGATACACCTAACTTAATGAGGAACATGAAAATATTAGATTCAAACACTTGGTATAATGACTGAAAGATTCTTGCACAACCTATCAACTTCTACTTCAACATAAATATTTCACAAGCAAGTTTATGTATGTAGAATTCTTGAGAGGAAAAAATGATTTCACACTTAAAACACAACTTGCAACCTGCATTAGTATTTTCTGCATAAAAGGCTCTAAATCTTGAGACAAAAGCCAAGAGGAAATAAAACTTACTTCATAGATAACTCTATCAAATCAGTTGCTAAGCACAAAGATGCAAAAGACAAGTAGGCACAATCTCCAATCAGTAGCATTCAAGGTCTCCACTATATTCCATATCAAGTAAACTAGTAAAATGAGTTACAAATTGTCAAAATTTTGAGCAAGGATTGTAAAATCACAAGTCTCCAAAAGTTGCATAATCAAAATGGTCTATAAATGAGTCACATAAGTGACTATATCCATCACTATCCAAGTGGTTCACCCAAACAAGGAGCTAAAAACCACCTTAGGTCGGATGCCCACCAAAAGCCTAAAATATAGGACCTAAATCCTCTCCACAAGAGCTCATAATGAGGGAAAAAGTTCATCATGACTTGGTCTAACATGATGACACATGAAAACCACTCCTAAAGGACTCCAAAGACAATAAAAACCTCCTAGATGCTCTCCAACACTCAACTCAACCACTAACTGCCTCTATGACTGATTCAAACCACTCATCTTTAAGGCAACTTAGTAGCTATATATTTGGCATGTGTCTGCCAACCTCCAAGGTCAATTAATACTTTGCATATGTCTTCCATAACCTATTTTGCATTTAAGGATAACAATAAACTTTAAATGATTTATAATTCCATCATTTAAGTTTAAATGTTTCACATTCTATATTCATGCAAAAGAAATAAAAAAGACACCTAAATATCTATGTGCTAAGCCTAGTGTGTAAGGATAAAGCATTAACAAATGCTAGGCATGAGATATCCTAAGTTTTGACCATGGGCTATATTATGAAAAGGTATAAACGTTTAAAAATACACAAAAAGCCCATCGGGCTCTTTTAGGGTTGAAACCCTAGAATACAAAAAGACAACTTTGATCCTTCATTTGCATTTTGCATTTTTGCAACTTTGTTGTTCTACTGCGCCGCCATGGAGGGTTTTCTCTGTAGAAACTTTCCTACTATTTGAAAGGATTTTAGATTGCATTTTCTAATGAATGGCCTCAAAGAGCCACAAGTGAGGTCAGTAAGCTTGTTTTTCTGAAGCAAAACTAAAAATCTGTCATTTTTGCTATTATTCTACACTATATATGATGAATATCTCATTTTCTCTCATTGTGTGACCATATCACCAGTATTTCATGCTCAAACAAGTTGTATTTTTAGGTGAAAAGCTACAGAAAATAGCAAAATTTATCATTTCTATATAAAAATGCTTCTTTGTGCATAATATTTTTTCATGATTTGGCTTCTGCTGTTGAAAATACTGAGAAACAAATTTATTTTCATTAGGGTTTGTAAATATCCTCAGTCCTTTTTTGTGGCTAGCCATGAAACATTATAGCTCTCATTGGTCTAAAAAAAATGGTTAAAGACACTCAACACATTTACTCTTTCTCTGGCAGTAAAAAAAAGGTTGTTTCTGTGGATTTATCCTAGGGTTTTAAAGAAACAAACCCTCACTTTATTTTATTTCCTCTGTATCTTTTCTTCTATAGCTAGATATCTATATACTACTCACTGTTGATTATGTCTTCCTTCTCTGTGAACACTCTCTTGACAACTCTCCTTTTGAAATCATTGTCCCTGTTATGAATTATTCATAGATCTATGTATTGCTTGAGACCTCTTTGTACAAATTGGTGGAATCTTGCCAATCCCCACACCTTTATCCAAAGTCTTCATGTCTGTCTTGACACATATTTGTAGCTTTCATGATGCCCACCTACTATAGTCACAGTCTTTTCCAAGCATAATTTTGTATGCCTCTTTTTTCTATCTCTTGGCAAGTCCATTCGCTACTTGACAAAGCTTTTTGGTGACTAACATAGACTTTCCATAAGAAAATTCTACCCCAAATTGTTTGCATTAGTCACAAAGCTAGGAAGACTCTCCAAACCAAAGGATACAGTGACTTTCTTATGAAGATTTTCATAACTTCATAGTCTTTTGACAAGTTCCCTCTGACATCTATATAGGGTTACGTTCATTTTTGATGGACTATTAAGTGCTTGACAGTGCTTATGACTTATAAGTGCACAGACCTTTCATACTTTTTAAGAGAGAACTTTGTTATTGTACAGGGTATCTTGAGATATATAATGCATTATATGGATTTGATGGAGCTCCTTCATGCATCAATGTTTAGACTTGTTGGTTTTAACATTGCTTCTTACCCACTAGAAAATCTTTGCCTATAGATCTCAATGCTCCATGACCTCTGTGATTTCTATCATTAGATCTTTCTCAGATAGTCTTGGAGATCTCTACTTGTTTTGTGGATCTCTGGCCCTTTGTTAACACTGTCTTACTTCTTTTGTTCACTTGACCTTAAACTATCCCTTTTTTAGTCACTTAGATGATTGCTCTCATCATTTTATAACAATCATTTATGACTATTTTTTATGCACAAGGTTGTTCTCCTAGTAGTGTCTTCATGGCTGTTGATAACTTCATGCTTTTGACTAATATCCTTGCAAGGTCACTGTCCTCTTTTAGGACTATCCTCCCAACTGTTGACTGCTCCTTCAATATTATGTTGGCCTCATCAACTACTTTTTGTGATAGTCCTCTATTACTATTTTAAGATAGTATTGACTCTCCCAGCCCTTATTTATTACTTGTATTTGCATTGTTACTGTCTCTTGACTATTCTCAAGATAAATACACAGTGTTCTTTATGACATAAGACAACTACACATTATTACAATACATTGGATCCCTAGGCATTTAGGTGATTTGACATCTTACCAAGACTTGTACATGCCTTAAGGAACCTAGTCTAGAGCTACCACCTTCTACATTTGTCAGTATTTCCTTTGTGACAGTCATACTATTCTAAAACTAATCTTTTAGTCATGATGGTTCTACTTCTTGTATGATTGCTCTAATCATGCATTTCACTGAGCTTGGTACTCTTCAATGGCTTGTATGCTAGTTTTAAACAAGGCTGTTCCAAACAATCATAATTGTTCCTGCTCCTCATATGGTGTATTGTGATGATCTATTTGTAGCTTTAGATGAACACAACATTATAGATATATTACTCCTTGAAAGCAACTACAGGTAGTATATATTCCTAATAATACATCATTCTTGAATGCACAATACACATGTTAATGAAAACCCTATGGAATCTCTACATATCACCATTTTCACACATTCTACATATACTGTCAGTCTCCTTGCATGGAGTTACATTTTTATGGCACAAACCTGCCATATCTCTGCACCTCAAACTCTTATAGAGTTTAGAGTTGAAAACTCTTAACTGTCTCTGGATTATCTTCTTTAATCACTGTGTTATTCTCTTGTAAAGACTATCATTTACCTTTGTTGAAAGGTTTTCAATCTCTCAATCATAATGAATCCATGCAATTGATGTTTCAGGTCTGCTCGTCTATTGCAGCCATAATGACAAACATAGAACACATTCAAAACAACTAATTGTAATTCTATTGAGCAAATATTTGTCATTTAGGATAGTAATTCTGCTAACTCATTCTCATCAGTGATGAATACCTGCTCAATTGAACTACAATTAAGGTACTTTACACTCTCATCCCTCTCAAAAGAAGAGGATAGCACGCTGGGCTCAACCCTTGTGGGAGCCTCATTTTATTGCACATGCTTTAATCAGATGAAACAAACAATAATTATTTCACCTATATCTACACAGGAAACAAACAAGTTAGAAAAATATGTGCATGTGAATGATGTTCTTGATTATCCCGTTGCTTTCTTGAAGGTCCATGTGACACTAATTGGTTTATTGCATCTAAAAGTTAAACTTTACATTTGTAGATGTATAGCATATGATATATGATGCATCATCATTGCTCTAACATCAGTTTTCAAAATTTTATGAAGATAACTAGGGGCAACAAGGAGACATCAATTGAGTGCATGACAAGTGGTCAACATGGGATGACACAAGACACAACGAACAGGACCAAGACTTGTCATTCAGGCAATGACGAGTCACCCTATCTCATATGCATATTTATCTCTTTAATTTTTAATAAATGTATAGTTTCTCTTTTCATTTGCAATGAAATAATTAGTCTCATGGCTTGTGTGAGACCTTATACATTTATTTTATCAATAAGATTATTATTTCTGAAAAGATTCATACAATCCTTTCTATGTTATCTACATTTGCATAAATGCAATCCAGTATAAAGTAATCTTCTGATTTTATTTATGCACATGCATGTAATGTAGCAAAAGAATAAAATGTACCTTTCTTTTTCCATTTAATCACAAAAGCTCTACCTGATTGAGTTGTTAGTGAAAATAGGTAACATTTTTGGTGACATATGCTATATGTTTTCTTGCTAAACATTAGACCAGTTGCATAGACCTTATACATTGGGCAATAGGGTCACTCAAAGACTTATAAAATACTTGGACAAACAAATTTCTGACTTTTGCAACTCAGCAGAACAATAGTGAAAGACACTTGAAAACCTAAACAAAAGCAAAATACAGAAAGGTAACTATCTAACTATGTTGGACAACACTTAGGGAAAACAAAAGACATCTAAACTATGGTGCAACAGCACTTATTGAAAGCAAGAAACTTAACCTACTATTCACAAAGGTAGATCATACATCAAAACACCTTTTCAGGTGTATTCCATCAACTGGGATAGGTGAGTTTTCTCCATCCATATTTGATAACTAAAATGCATTATGCTCCTTGCATCCAATGATGGTAAATGGCCCAGTCCACATGCTGTCAAACTTGGAGTGTTTGCCCGGCCTACTTTTCAATTCATCCCATTTGAGTACCATATCACCCTCTCTAAAAATTTTGGGAATGGCTTTCTTATCAAAGACTCTTTTTGTTTGAAGCTGGTGATACTCCATAAATTTCATAGCTTTATCTCTTACCTCTTCAAGCTCCATGAGCTGAGCATATCTAATAGCCATTGAATCTTCTTCTTCAAACATTTCCAGTTGATTCATGATGTCAAGAGCTGGCAGCTCAATAGATAGAGGCAGCCTTGCCTCTTTTCCATAAACTAGCGTATATGGAGAGTTCCCAATAGACCTTTTGGGAGTTATTCTATCTGCCCACAGAGAAAATTTTAGCTTGGTGTGCTAGGTCTTCTGGTCATCTTCCATAGTTCTTTTGATAATCCTTATCAAATTCTTATTTGTGGATTCTACCAAACCATTAACCTGTGGGTAATAGTTTGATGATGTATTCAAGTAAATACCATTCTTCACAACCTAATCAGTTACTCTTAGTCCAACAAAGGCTAAAGCATTGTCTGAAATGATTGATTCAGGAACTCCAAATCTGGATACTAAATCATAATAAAAGTTTAAGACAACATTCTCATTGGCTTCTTTCAAAGTCATTGCTTCAGTCCATCTCATGAAATAATTTGTTACTGTGAGTACCCACCTATGACCTGCACTAGACGGTGGGTTAATGGGACCTATAAAATCAATGCCCCATCTCATAAAGGGTTGTTCCACTTGAACTAGCTACAGAGGTAAAGCTGGAAGCCTCTCTTTGCCTATAAAAATGGCACATTTTACGCACTTTCTGGCCCAAGCATGGGCATCTCTAAATAAGTTGGGCCAATAATAGCTGGCTCTCATTATTTTCAATGCAGTAGTTCTTGGGGAAAAATGACCCCCAGCTATTCCATCATGGAAGTCATAAAGCACTTTGTCAATTTGATCATTATCAATGCATCTTAAGAGTACACCATTGAAATCCTTTCTAAAAATAACATCATTAACTAAAACATAAGGAATAGACTGTAATCTAAAATACCTCCTTTTAGCTTTGTCTAGACCCATTGGACACTCACCAGTTTGCAGAAAATGAGTCATATCTTTAACCCAACTTGCTCCAACAGCTGTAGTATCATTTTGAGGCTCATCTTCAGTAACTAGAACTACTTCTTCCTCATTTTCTTTTTCATTTTCAGACCCAGTAGCAAGTTGTTTACTAATTTATCTTCCCCTAACAAGCTTAGTTATCTTGATATCCACATCATACTCCATTACCTTAGTAATCCACTCAGCCCTTTTCTCATTCACATCCTTGCTCAACAGAAAATCTTTCACACCAGGGTGAGCAACCATTAAATGCACTTTGTTGTTAGAAATAAGATGCCTAAACTTCTTTAAACTCTTAACAACTGCAAGGACATGCTTTTCAATAAAACTATACCTCTGTACATAATCTTCTAGTCCTTGACTAAAGAAAGCAATGGGTTGTTCAAAACCTTCATTTTGCTGTTGTACCAGAATTGTAGAAATTGTATCTATACTACCATAAGCATACAAAATGAAGTCTTTTGAGAAATCATGGTTTACCAAAGTTGGTGCAGCTGATAAAGCTTCTTTTATGGACTCAAACTGAGCTTGGCTTCTTTTGTCTAGCTAAAAGTTGCATTTTTCTTTAACATAGAAGTGAGTGGCTTCAATAAATTTGCAATATCAGGTATAAATCTTTACAAAAAATTAATTCTACCTATAAATCTTTGCAGTCCTTTTTTGTGGCTAGGTAAAGGCAACTCCAAAATAGCCTTAACTCTTTCTAGATCGATGGTAATCCCCTGTTTTGACACAATATGTCCTAGAAGCTTGCCTTCATGGACATAAAAAATGCATTTCTTGGGGTTGAGGGATATGCCAAAATTCCTACACCTCTCAAAAACTTTTTTCAAATGAGACAAGTGCTCACTTACATTCTTAGAGAACACAGTGATATCATCAAGGTACACAAGTACTAATTTGTAGAGTAAACTTTTAAAAGACATATCCATGGCTCTTTGAAAAGTAGAACCAACATTGGATAGACCAAAAGGTAGTCTTTTATAGGCCATAGTGCCCCATTTTGTGGTAAAAGCAGTCTTAAATTGATCTTCCTCCTTGACTAAGACTTGATTATAACCTGAATAGCCATCAAGTAAAGAAAATCTTTCTGAACCAGCCACTACTTGCAGAATTTACTCCATTGAAGGCAGTGGGTAGTGATCCTTCAAAGAAGATCTATTAAGGTCTCTAAAGTCAACACAGAGCCTAATTTATCCATTCTTCTTCCTTACAAGAACAAGATTGGAGACCCAGGATGTATGCTTGATTGAGAAAATAATATTTCCCTCAATAAGCCTGGTTAATTTCTTAATCATTAAAGGCTAAAGTTTTGGGTTTAAAGGCCTCTATTTCTGCCTTATAGGTTTTGCATTTGGCTCTAATTCTATGGTATGTTGGGCAATTTGGGGATCAAATCCCTTTAAATCTAAATAATCCTAAGAAAATATGTCTTCAAATTCTTGACAAAGAGCAATAAATGCTTTCCTATCTTCAGGTGAATAGATCTTACCAATTTTAAGGAGCTTACCAATTAGAGGAGCTTACCTACATATTGGTCTTGTTCTTTTTTAGCTAATCATCAGTACCAAAGATAGATTCCAAGGTGACTAATCCCTTGGGCAGCTTGTTAGTTCTCAATTGAATGACTTGTTCATCATATTGCTGCTTAAGCTTTCCTTGATTCACTATAGAAAATTCATCTTCCTCTAATAGAAAATGTAACACCTGCTCATCACTTTCAAACACTTGCCAATGAATGCTATTGTTAGGGATAGAAGGTCTAGCAACAATCTTTACATATGGCTATACTTTTTCCCTCTAAATATTACTAGGAATATCAAATTGAGGCCCTACTGCAGCTAAACTATCTACATGCTTATTCTGACTCCTAGGAATAGAAACTAGATTAAAGGCATCAAACTCCTTAATCATGTCCCACACTCTATGTTTGTAGGACTTTAAAACATCATTTTTCATAACATGCAGCCCTCTCACCTAATTTCCAACAAGCTCACTGTCACCATATACCTGCAAGTAGCCAATCTTCCTCTTTCTTGCCCATTGCAAACCTTGAATCAAACCTTCATATTTAGCAGTATTCTTAGTGCATGAGAAAGCAAAATAGAAAAAAAATTATATCTATCACCTTGTGGGGACACAAGCATTACACCCCCATCAGCTCCATTTCTACTCCTAGAACCATCAAAGTACATTTTCCATAACTCATCTTGCTATCCTAACTAATGTTTTGCACTTTTTTCAAGGTTTGGTATTGTTGTTTCAGGTGCATGCAGCATGTAAACACCCATACATATTTCCTAAATGTGATCATTATGATTATCTACAATATTTTCCACTACCCACTCATTTAAAATCACTTTTGGCACACTTTCAGCCTACAGTTCTTGAGCAATAGCAAGCTCATTATCATCAAAAATAGTGCAATTGGCACATAAGGCTCAATGTGATCCTTGGCAAGCAACTCAAATTTTATAGTCACTTTTGTTCCATATCGGGTCCTAAAAAACATGTGGGACCAATCTGAGGACAAATATTCTCCTATTTTGGTAGTGAACTCCCTTGACAAACACATAGCAAAGTAGGGGGTAAAAAATGATAAACACCTCCTAAGAGATTGAAACATTTGGATAGGCATGCAATGTGAGACCTAAATCTTTAATCACACCTATATTGTTGACATATGTTCCATCTAACTGGACTACTCCCTTTTCAAGAGTTTGGTATTTTAGTCTTAATTGGTCTGCAATCTATTTTGGCATGACTGAACTACTTGCCCCACTATCTACCATATAGTTATGTACTAATTTGTCTCCTATTATCAATGAGACATAAAATGGAAGACATTTAACACCTTTACCTGGCCATTTGTTACTGTCCTGAGGTGAATTTGTAAGGACAGCTCTAGCTGGGTCAACTGTTGCATCACTAGACACTTTCAAATCAGACAAAGCAGATTGTAACATGTCTTTTTGGCTTGGAATGGCTAAGGAATCCCACATGGACATTGTCACATTCATTTTCTTCATATTTTCAATGATGTTGAAAGGTGAAGTAATATTTACCTTTTGATGAGACTTTACAATAGCAAGATCTACTTGAATGTGAGGTTGTTCCTTGGCAACACCTTGAATATTTCTTTGTAGAATACAAGGAATTTGAGATGTGGATGGATCAACAGCTTCTTTTTCTTTGTTTGTTGATTGTTCTATCTCAAAACCCCTCTTCTTAGCTCTTGTATTTGCTGCAATCGAAGAATCATCTCTATTTACTCCACAAAATTCATCTCCCTGCTAGTTTACGAAGGCAGTGTCATTTTGAGGTTGCTCTTGCTATTGTACAAGCCCATCATTAGGTGTGTTAGGCTAAGAAACTACAACATTCTATACCATTAATGCTTGATTAATAACTCCATTTGAGCAGGTAGCTTGAGTATCTGGTTGATTGCAAGGGAAACATCATTCATACTTTGCTGCAAGGTTATTCTGAACAAGAACAAGGTCTCTAACTGCATTAATTGGTGCAAGATTATAAGGCTGAAAAGGTCTTGGGTTTAAATTCTACCTTGTACCTTGGTAATTTCCTTGGTATGGTGGTCTATTTGCTTGGTATGGCTAGTTTTGCCCTTGATTTGGTGGTTGCTATGGCTATCTATTCTGGGACTATTGTTTCTTTATGCTCACTAGTTCATTTCCAAAAGTCTAAAGTATATTTTCAATCTTTTGTTGGCTGTTTTTAATCTCTCTTAGCTCTTGTGATGAGCTAGAAATAGTAGCCTCATTGTTGACAGCAGCTGGTAATGCTGTAATAGCAGGTAAAGGGGCAAATGATGGAATTTGTAATGGCATAGAAGGCTAGATTTCTAAAAAAATAGGCATTTGAGGCTTGGGTGCTATCTTTCTAGCCTGAATTAGGTTATTTTCTACTCTAATCACTATCTCACAAGCATCTGGTAAACTAGTACCTCCCATTGATTGTATCATGACTAAAATATCACTATTAAGAGCTTTTAAATAGTACAAAAAGGCATATTCTGATGAGGGTCTTATTGTGACTAAAATTCTATCCCATATTTTCTAAAAACAGAAGTTGAATTCCATCATTTGCTCCTGAGGAGCTCTTTTTATTGTGGTTAGCTGTTCAACCAACGATAAGTTATCAGACTTATCTTGAAATTGTTTGTGCAGTTTGGCACCCAAATCATCCCAAGTTCCAATGGTTTGTACCTGTAAGCTCTTGAACCATTGTAGGGCTTATCCTTCCAGTGAAGCAACTAGCAGCCTGATGGCTACATTTTCTTGGGTTACATGATGAACTCTACATAGAGAAGCCATGTCTCTAATGTGCTCAATCAGGGTAGTTTGATCCTCCCCTATGAAAAAAGGTAGACTCTTCAAGGCTGCCATGGGTATATCATCATGTTGTGTTAAATTTTATGGGCTTCCCTCATCAAATGCCACAAAAATAGCACTGGCCTACTTGTTCTATTCTTAGTGAGAGTCACCAGATATGCAAGAAAATGCCTCTAAAAGGCTTAAATATGTTGGTTGCATATCAAAACTAGCAATGATCAAGAAATGTAAGTATTGTTCAGATTCGAATAGTCCCACCAGGTGTGCCAAAAATTAATATCTCTGAAGGTTGCACCCTACAAATCTATAGAAAATTGGTACTCTAGAGGAACATGGAAACACTCCTATGGCTGTGGGTCACCTAGAAATTGGAGTGAATCTCTGGAGAAGGCCAACTTCCTAAACTTTGTATCACCTAAGACTAACTACTCTATGGCCTTGACAAGGAAAAGAGTGAGAAAGACATGCACTAAAACTAAAATTAAACTCTAATTGGTGATACAACTAACTTAATGAGGAACGTGAAAATATCAGATTTAAACACTTGTTATAATGACTACAATATTCTTGCACAACCTATCACTTCTACTTCAGCATAAATATTTCACAAGCAGGTTTATGTATGCAGAATTCTTAAGAGGAAAAAATGATTTCACACTTAATGGCAATGCACACTTAAAACACAACTTGCAACCTACATTAGTATTTTCTGAATAAAAGGCTCTAAATCTTGAGACAAAAGCTAAGAGGAAATAAAACTTACTTCATAGATAACTCTATCAAATCAGTTGCTAAGCACAAAGATGCAAAAGACAAGTAGGCACAATCTCCAATCAATAGCATTCAAGGTCTCTACTATATTCCATATCAAGTAAACTAGTAAAATGAGTTACAAATTGTCAAAATTTTGAGCAAGGATTGTAAAATCACAAGTCTCCAAAAGTTGCAAGTGACTATATCCATCACTATCCAAGTGGTTCCACCAAACAAGGAGCTAAAAACCACATTGGGTCAGATGCCCACAAAAAGCCTAAAATATAGGACCTAAATCCTCTCCACAAGATCTCATAATGAGGGAAAAAGTCCATCATGACTTGGTCTAACATGATGACACATGAAAACCACTCCTAAAGGACTCCAAAGACAATAAAAACATCCTAGATGCTCTACAACACTCAACTCAACCACTAACTGCCTCTATGACTTATTCAAACCACTCATCTCTAAGGCAACTTAGTAGCTATATATTTGGCATGTGTTTCCCAACCTCCAAGATCAATTAATACTTTGCATATGTCTTCCATAACCTATTTTGCATTTAAGGATAACAATAAACTTTAAATGATTTATAATTCCACCATTTAAGTTTAAATGTTTCACATTTTATATTCATGCAAAAGAAATAAAAAAGACACCTAAATATCTACGTGCTAAGCCTAGTGTCTAAGGATAAACCATTAGCAAATGCTAGGCATGAGATATCCTAAGTTTTGCCAACGGGCTATATTATGAAAAGGTATAAACGTTTAAAAAAATACAAAAAGCCCATCGAGCTCTTTTAGGGTTGAAACCCTAGAAGACAAAAGGGCAACTTTGAGCCTTCATTTGCATTTTGCATTTTTGCAACTTTGTTGTTCTATTGTGCCATCATGGAGGGTTTTCTCTATAGAAACTTTCCTACTATTTCAAAGGATTTTAGACTGCATTTTCTGATGAATGGCCTCAAAGAGCCACAGGTGAGTTAAGTAAGCTTGTTTTTCTAAAGCAAAACTAAAAATCTGTCATTTCTGCTATTATTCTACAATATATATGATGAATATATCATTTTCTCTCATTGTGCGACCATATCACTAGTATTTCATGTTGAAACAAGCTATATTTTCAGGCAAAAAGCTACAGAAAATAGCAAAATTTATAATTTCTATATAAAAATGCTTCTCTATGCATAATATTTTTTCATGATTTGGCTTCTGCTATTGAAAATACTGAGAAACAAAGGTTTATTTTCATTAGGGTTTGTAAATACCCTCAATCATTTTTTGTGGCTAGCCATGAAATATTATAGCTCTCATTGCTCTAAAAACAAAGTTAAAGACACTCAACAAGTTTACTCTTTCTCTAGCAGTAAAAAAAATAAGGTTGTTTCTATGGATTTATCCTAGGGTTTTAAAGAAACAAACCCTCACTTTATTTTATTTCCTCTGTATCTTTTCTCCTGTAGCTGGTTATCTCTATACTACTCACTGTTGATTATGTCTTCCTTCTCTGTGAACACTCTCTTGACAACTCTCCTTTTGAAATCATTGTCCCTGTTATGAATTATTCACATATCTGTGTATTTGCTTGAGACCTCTTTGTACAAATTGGTGGAATCTTGCCAATCCCCACACCTTTATCCAAAGTCTTCATGTTTGTCTTGACACATATTTGTAGCTTTCATGATGCCCACCTACTATAGTCACGGTCTTTTCCAAGCATAATTATGTATGCCTCTTTTTGCTATATCTTGGCAAGTCCATTTGTTATTTGACCAAGCTTTTTGGCAACTGACATAGACTTCCATAGGATATTTCTGCCCTAAATTGTCTACATTAGTAATGAAGCTAGGAAGACTCTCCAAAACAAAGGATATAGTGACTTTCTTATGAAGATTTTCATAACTTCATAGTCTTTTGACAAGTTTCCTCTGACATCTGTATAGGGTTACATTCATTTTTTGATGGACTATTAAGTTCTTGACAGTGCTTATGACTTATAAGTGTGTAGACCTTTCATACTTTCTGAGAGAGAACTTTGTTCTTGTATAGGGTATCTTGAGATATATAATGCATTATATGGATTTGATGGAGCTCCTTCATGCATCAATGTTTAGACTTGTTAGTTTTAACATTGCTTCTTACCCACTAGAAAATCTTTGCCTATAGATCTCAATGCTCCATGACCTTTGTGATTTCTATCATTAGATCTTTGTCAAATAGTCTTGGATATCTCTGTTTGTTTTGTGGATCTCTGGCCCTTTGTTAACACTATCTTACTTCCTCTGTTCACTTGACCTTAAACTGTCCCTTTTATAGTCAGTTAGATGATTGCTCTCATCATTTTATAACAATCATTTATGACTATTTTTTATGCACAAGGTTGTTCTCCTAGCAGTGTCTTCATGGCTGATGATAACTTCATGCTTTTGACTGATATCCTTGCAAGGTCACTGTTCTCTTTTAGGACTGTCCTCCCAACTGTTGACTACTCCTTTAGTATTATGTTGGCCTCATGGACTGCATTTTGTGATAGCCCTCCATGACTATTTTAGGATAGTATTGACTATCCCAGGCCTTATTTTTACTTGTATTTGCATTGTTACTGTCTCTTGACTGTTCTCAAGATAAATACATAGTGTTCTTTATGACATAAGACAACTACAGACTATTACAATACATTGGGATCCCTAGGCATTTAGGTGATTTGACAACTTACCAAGACTTGTACATGCCTTAAGGAACCTAGTATGGAGCTACCACCTATTACATTTGTCAGTATTTCCTTTGTGACAGTCATACTGTTCCAAAACTGATCTTTTAGTCATGATGGTTTTGCTTCTTGTATAACTACTCTAATCATGCATTTCATTGATCTTGGTACTCTTCAATTGCTTGTATGCTAGTTTTAAACAAGGTCGTCCCAAACAATCATAACTGTTCCTACTCCTCATATGGTGTATTATGATGATCTATCTATAGCTTCAGATGAACACAACATGATAGATATATTACTCCTTGAAAGCTATTACAGGTAGTATATATTCTTGATAATACTTCATTCTTGAATGTACAATGCACATGTTAATGAAAACCCTATGGAATCTCTGCATATCACCATTTTCACACATTCTACATATACTGTCAGTCTCCTTGCATGGAGTTACATTTTTATGGCACAAACCTGCCATATCTCTGCACCTCAAACTCTTATAGAGTTTAGACCTGAGAACTCTTACCTGTCTCTACATTATCTTCTTTAATCACTGTGGTATTCTCTTGTAAAGACTATCATTTACCTTTGTTGAAAGGTTTTCAAGCTCTCAATCATAATGAATGCCATGCAATTGATGTTTTAGGTCTGCTCTTCTATTGCAGTCACAATGACAAACATAGAACATAGTCAAAACAACTGATTGTAATTCTATTGAGAAAATATTTGTCATATAGGATAGTAATTATGCTAACTCACTCTCATGAGTGATGAATACCTGCTCAATTGAACTACAATTAAGGTACTTTACACTCTCATCCCTCTCAAAAGAAGAGGATAGCACACTGGGCTCAACCCTTGTGGGAGCCTCATTTTAGTCCACATGCTTTAATCAGATGAAACAAACAATAATTATTTCACCTATATCTGCATAGGAAACAAACAAGTTAGGAAAATATGTGCATGCGAATGATGTTCTAGATTATCTTGTTGCTTTCTTGAAGGTCCTTGTGATACTAATTGGTTTATTGCATCTAAAAGTCAAACTGTACATTTGTAGATGTATATCATATGATATATGATGCCTTGTCATTGCTCTAACATCAGTTTTCAAATTTTTATGCAGATAACTAGGGGCAACAAGGAAACAACAACTGAGTGCATGACAAGTGGTCAACACGGGATGACACAAGACATGGAAAACATGACCAAGGCTCATCATTCAGGTAATGACAAGTCACTGTATCTCATATGCATATTTATCTCTTGAGTTTTTTATAAATGTATAGTTTCTCTTTTCATTTGCAATGAAACGGTTAGTCTCACGGCTTGTGTGAGACCTTATACATTTATTTTATCAATAAGATTACTATTTATGAAAAGATTTGTACAATCCTTTCTATGTTATCTACATTTGTATAAATGCAATCCAATATAAAGTAATCTTCTAATTTTATTTATGCACATGCATGTAATGTAGCAAAAGAATAAAATGTATCTTTCTTTTTCCATTTAATCACAAAAGCTCTACCTGATTGAGTTGTTAGCGAAAATAGGTAACAATAACTAAGACAAAGGAGATGGATTTTTATTCGTACCTTCCAAAGAGCATAATTTGTCCCATCAAACTATGGAGCTTCCTTTTTAAAAGACATCCTAGATCTTCCTCAAGATGTTAGGCTTTCTTTTGAGGAACCTGCTCTAATACCAATTTTTCAAATACATAAGACAACTAAGAGGGAGGGTGAATCAATTGTCACAAAAACTTAACTTCATATAATTATCAAACCATCAAAGTTTTAATTACTGATAGTCATGTTCAACCATGAGAGCATGAAACCATAAACTTAATCACAATCACATATTCAACACATGAGACACCAGATTTTTTACGTGGAAAACCCTATAAGGGAAAAACCACGGTGGGTTTTAGCCCATAGAAATATATAAGTGATAACAATATCAAAAATCAGAGGCTCACTGCATATGAGGCTCACTGCCCAAAATGCTTACTACAAGGATCGACTCATTGCCAAGGATTTTTGAACTGATTTGATAGCATCTACTCTATGTCTAAGTTTAGTTCCATTGAAGTGCAATATTCTTCCTATGCTCTGTTATTCTTACTCTTCGCACTTATCTACTCATTTTTCTCCACAACCTCTTTTTCACAACTTCATTACAAGTTTTAATACAAATCATCAACCTTGGAATGTACATCAAGGTCGAGAATATATTCATCAACTGTTGGAACAATCTCCAAGGTTGGCATTACATAACATACATAGAAATAGGTCTAGACCTAATAAAAAAAATTCTAAGGGAAAGATGTAAATATGTATGTTGATCATGCCACACCTTAGCTAGGACTCAAACGCAATCCTTCATGCCATGACATTCTTCTACAATCTTCAAAGCATCTCTGCAAATAGTGAAATCAACCAAGTCAGCCAAGACTGTTGAGAACACTAGGCCATCTAAGAGCATTCTTCATCCATGATGTAAATTTCACTTTGCAGACCAATCCAAGGGTAGGAACATGATTAAGGACATCCATAAGCATATTGAAATCATCAGGAACATCCACACAATTTCTAACCACTCTATCAAGAAGATTCTTCAAACTTGAGCACATAAACAACACTGCCAACTACTATCATAAGGAAAAGATCACTTGCGGACCAAAAAATAATGAACCATTGGAGTTGAAAGCACATAACATCATTTTAGACTTAATTCTAGAACTGGAGACAAAAATACTTCAATGTGGAGGAATGCAGAGCGTAATACTTTCTCCCTGTCACCACCAAACATACAAAAAAAGTAATTTTCACTCTGGTGAACATAAATCACTCAAATCTTCATACCAGAGGCTCAAATTTGGAACATAACATCTTTAGATAGACGTCTAAATAACTCAAATGCATAGATAAGGATATTTAATCTATAGGAAATGCGGAGCTATCTATTTGATTGTTCTTTAAAGATACTCTACAACATACTATTTCTATCAGAGGAGCAAACTTTCTCAATATCCTCAAAACTCATTACAAGAAAGAAATAAAACAAGCACACAATTATCATTTATATACATTCTTTTTATCATTTATGTACTTATATTTTATGGTTTTATTTCAATTTTATTTATCCTCCTGTTTTTAGACTCTCTCTTCTTTTTTCTATCTCATTTTTACTCTCTATCTTGCACCCTCTAATTTTTAGCCTTTCTTTTTTCTCCTATTTTTAACTTATGGTTTTTGTTTTCTAGCTATTCCTTGCCCTCTGTGCCCTCTCTCTTTTTAATAAGCCTTCTCTGCAAGTTTATCCATTTCATTGTCCTCTTTTTGCCCTGATGATGGATCATAGAGTATGATCCGAAATGTTGACAGGCAAAAGCAATACATAGTGTTTCCAAAAATTATACATTCATATCATGGACTATGGAAATATTATGTCTACAAGAACATAGTTGACATCAATGACAACATTGATATTTTGACATCAATGACAACACTGATTAGGCACATACTTGCAACATATTCGTTGCTCGAATGTTCATTCTTCTATCTCTTTGTCATTTCACCTCCTTCTCTCTCTTTGCTTGAATTTCTTTAGGAGTCAATACCATCCTATCTTTCCTCTTTTGACAACATTGTGATCCCATGATTACAATATTTTTTAAGTACAAATGAATTTCAATAGTAAAAGTCTTTCCTTTTTATTCCTCCTTCAAATGCATAGAAAATGAACACAATTCCACTCCAAAATTGTCCCAATGTTGCCTCCTTCCAAAATTGAAATGAAATTACAAGTTCAAGAGCATGTAGAAGACAACATTTGATAAAAAAAAATTGTAGAATTAGTCGATGTCGGTCATACACAGTGATGTAAGATGTCAAGTTTTAGAAGACTAATTTTTTATTAGTAAAAATTAAAAATGGTCAAAATAGAAATGGGATCCTATTTTATTTTGTACCCCTAGAAATAATAAAAAATGCAAACGGGGTCCTATTTCATAAAATTTGAATTCTAGGTGTGGTTTTTGCTATGGATTTTGGCTTGGGAAAAGGCTTGGGGACACTACACTTAGCTTTGGACCTACATTGACCTACAACTGGAAGGTCATGTCAATGTCACTAAAAAAGAGTGACTTTGGACATATGTTTGAAGATATTTTTTGCATAATTTTTTGATGAAATTAAAACCCATTATAGATGAGATTGTGTAGATTCCAAATATGTAATTTTTTTACAATTTGATTTTTCTATTTTTCAAATAATTTTTTATGAAACTAGTCCATAAACTTGAAATATCAAATTTTCTTATTATTTTAATAACTTTTTATTAAAATGATTTTTTGTAAAACAAATTATACGTGAGCAATCTTTAGACAATTCTTTTCAATTTGAAAAAAAATCAAAAAATGATAATATTAGGTCATCTTATGTGTGACATACATGAGGGATTTTCAAAACAATAATTACGACCAATAAAAAATTAATAAAAAAATATTTTAAAAAATTACAAAAAAATATCGTGAGCAATCTTCAATGTCTTACAAATCTTTTCCCAAAAGGATTTATAAAAATTTAGTTATTTAGGTCAAAATATGGTTGGTGTACACATACATGGTATGGTGAAAAAAAATTGACTTTAAAACAATGGTTTTTAGACATGCCTATTGAAAATCAATTTGTATCATCTAGGTATTAAAATAAATTACATATTTAGAAACTAGACTTTGAGTACTACATTTCATATTACTAACCTTTGTAATACCCCACCTGAGCACCTTAGAAGACAACACATCTATGCTATGCAATGCAGAATATTTTTTTTATGTATAAGATAACAAAGTAATGTTTAGCAAATCAATATACATCATTAACTAACAACTTGTCTTCTAAGGTCCCATGGTTGCATTACTTGACAAATTAATCAACATAATTTACATGCATTACTAACTAAAATCGGCAGAACATTCTAAATCTACTACACTAATGATTATACATATACATCTCCATTTCATGACATCAGTTAGATAATCAACTTGATCAAGATTACACATACATATTCAAGTCCATACATATGAGTACATCATCATGTAGTTTATATTATCACTATCTTGATTACATCTGAATTCATACATTATGAATCAACTTATACATAGGCTAGTACATGAGCATAACAATTGTCTTAATAAACAAGTACAAGATCTGATGTCTGATACACAAGATATCTCCTCCTAGCTTATGAACAACGGCAAGGGAAAAACCAATGGATTAAGCTCTTCCACCCGACCATGTGGAACCCTGAGGTCCACCCCTCGAGCTTAGGAGTTAACATAAGGTCTCCACTACAACATACAGTCAGGTAGATAGTAGACTATAAGACAACACATGACTCCAACATCACAAGTCAATATCACAACAACATAACAGTACTTCCAAAGGCAAACACATAACAAATGGGGAGAGTACAACTAGGGAATGCTAGGCTGCAGTAAGGAGAGTGTCATCGCATGGTCCTAGCATGGGTTACCCAGGCTATCTATCACCAGAAGCCGGCACCCATCTATGGTTACCCTGGCAGCCTCTCTCTAGGCACCGGCCCCATAGGGTGACACATGCGGAATCAACATTCCTTTCATGAGGACAAGGAAGTTGATTTTGCCAACTACGGCCTTCTCATCTCATCCTTAGCCTAAATGAGCACTACAAGCATGAGTGAGGCATCCAATTATCTTTTTTAGTGTGAAAACTACCCAACCCCTAGATTAATTATTAGGTTATCACTTGATTACCAACTCCCAATGGGTTACCCTAGCTAGCCACTTTGGGCACTGGCCCCACATTGGAAGCCATTCCCCTATCTACACCTAGGAAACCCCATCCATCAAGCCATGCACAAATCATCATAACAATAAACTTGCATACACATTGCAAGGCATTAACCCTCTTACAAACTATGGCACAATCACAAGGACATACTCTCAATACATTATTCATGGCTTCTAGATGAAATGACACATGAGAAATTTCTTCTATACAGATGACAATGTGTCCCCATTGTCCTAACCAACACAATATCATATAACATACTCAAAACAAATAGATAATTGCAACATCCATGAAGGACTTCATTATCACACCATGATGCATTCTCAACATTCCATGTACATGTAAACAAACGTTATACCCTATGCCTCTGGAACTAACCACTCAAGTAGATGTAATAACATAGGGACCATGATGACATATCTAATTCACTTTCACAAATCAAGTTTCATAACCCTGTTATGTAAGCAATTGTACTCAACAAGAAGCCATTTTAAAACAATAATTTATGTTTATTTTAAACACTAATTGACTATATTAGGTTTCAATTAATGATGTCAATTAAATAATTTAACATTATCAAATTCAAACATAACTTGTAATTTAAATCCCAACCCTAAGTTAGTAATAACATCATTCTATATTTAATTTGTAGAGAAAACTATTATATTAATATTAAAACATAGTGTATCATTGATTGTATTCTCGTTAATAATAAATCTACAATTACATTAAAATAACTACATGTAAATATTTATTAAAACAATTATTTAGTTGATTTACAAATACACAAATATCATTAACCTAACTGAAGTAAACCACTGTTGTCCGTGTTATAAATCAAGTAAATTAAATAATTGCTATGTAATCTAAATTCAATTCTTGCAGATAACTTGAGGGTTCCTATTTATTTGTAACCATATAAAACCCCTAAATCTCGTAATAACCTATTTAACTTTAAGGTGAAAAGAATAGTTTTAATTACTTCTACATAAACATCGATTGCAAATACCTATGGAACAAATATTATTGATCTAACTATCACTACATTCACGAGTAATTAAAATACATATATATACAAAAAAAGAATCAATTTCCACAAGTCATTTAGAAAGAGAAAGTGATAGAGTTCAAAACCGCATTAAATTTCATTTATCCGCTCTAATATACCATCTTTCCTCATCATGATCCATTACATTCTAAATTTAATAAACCCAATAATTTCAATCATATAAATTTCGTTAGCTCAATTTAAATAAATCACGGGACCAATATAATAATAATAATAATAATAATACCACAAATCATTGAATAATAATTATTTTTCATCCACTAATAATTTACTGATACTACAAGCATTTGTATCAAAAGTAATAACTTCCCGTAACAAGATGTTAATAATTTTATTACCTGGAAATCTAAATATATTCAAATATAGCCGCGAAAATGAAGCAAATACCATTCAAAATATCCTTGACATTCTTAAGCAATTTTACTTAAGGCAAAGGAACAATCCATAGTTTAGGGATGTTGACCGCATTTATATAATTAAATTTTCTTTCCTGAAAGCATTATTTTGAAATGCTTAAAAAAAACTTAGTCTAAGACTAAGGGAAGGAGTTATTCAAGGCCAACTTAAAATAATCTTGCTTCTATTCTAAGACACTACTCCCTTTGAACACTTGCGAGATACTACAAGGACTCACACTCACAAAATCCATACTTTATTATGAAGATAGGAGCTCCCACTTAGAACTAATTCTATCATTGCTTAAAATAGGGATTAAGGTGATTAGATTTTACTTTCTTATAAGAATATGCTCAATTTAAAAGTTTCCACACTATGATGGACACTATTTAGATACTCCATGTCCGCACTCCAACATATTATGATGTCCTGAATTAAACACAGCTCTACAATAAGAGGAAACGACCTCAACTAAACTCAATAAATACTACATCTAACTCAATGAATACTACCGCTGGCACCCATAGGAATGACACCCTGTCCTGTGAGAATTTTATAAATATAGAATGGCATAAATCTACCTGTTCATAGTTATTCGTAAGGCTATGAAAGATAGAGGAGGTGATTTACAGCCACCTCAAATTGGAAACAACCACCTACTAGTTATATAGACCCCCCTTTATTTATGAAAGTGATAGCAATAATAATAATATCAACAGGGAATATGTTATGAAACCAAACATAAAATGGAACGCTAAATATTATTATTGTTTTATCAGGATGAGACAATCCCCAGCACCGTAATACTCTCATGTAAGACCTTACGGATACTAACAATGAATACAATTCTATATTCTCTATCCCAATGCTGCTCCTATCTTTAATCATATTCTGTTAGGAATTTTGGAATTGCTTTTAGGGTAAAATTCACCCCCTCGGGGAGCACGTTAATAAAATGGTGATAACAATTTTCATTTTTAGTAATTTCATTTATAAAAAAAGTAATAAGTCTTAACAAGAGTTTGTAAATAAATTATAATTTGTTTAAAACAAAGACACACATACACAGAAGAAAAAAAAATTTCTTCTAGATGAATACGGCAGCCCTAACCCTAAAATACCATTGGCATCCACTACTCATCTCGATCTCAGAGTATTATGTGAAGAGGTGCAAGATACGCACAACAATGGATTTGGCGAAACGTCTTAAGAAACTCTTAAGCAAATGCAAATTGCAAGTGTAAAGCCAGACGCCGAAACCTCTACCAGCATTTTGTCAGATATGATAGTGGAAATGCTCTGATAGACATATACACAAAATGGAGAAGTGTAGATAAGACATGCGACTGTGGGTAGGGCGTCTCAACATGAGACAAAGGAAACTCTTTAAAGAATGAATCATCTTTATTGTTGCTGCACCTAAGAGCCATTGTGTCTATCACACGAAATGCAATGATTGCAGGTTATAAACAACAGCGATCACTCCTACTGTCAACCTTAGCCATGCACATCATAGTATATTGAATCCTTTAAGTTGTATGTGTCATTGTCCATCGAGAAAGCATATTATAAGGTAGGTAGTTTGGTAAGTTCTCAAATAAACTAGTTAACACGGCTCATGATACTTTAGTCATAAGACCATTATCAGATGAACGACTATGGGTGAGAGCGGGTTTGACAACTTCTACAGTAGCTATGATGGAAATTCACCCAGACTCTACTGACTTTGATATCCTTCATCAAAATGGCACATGTGGGCGAACAGGTTCACTTGTTGGAAGCTACAAAAACCTCATATTACTAGTTTGCCCTAACAGGTTGTGCACAAGGCCATACGTTTTCTAAAGTTTATGAAGAAAGTTAACAATGCTAGATGACTTACGGGTGTAGTGTGCCTGGTTGCAATCCTCATCAATTACTGACTGAAACAAAAGAAAACTTTCCATAGACCAAATGTAAGGCTATGATCAAGCACTAAGGAAGAGCAAAAGTACACTTGGATTGAGCGCAATGGGAATTCCTGGAAGAAACCTATGTTCAATTCCCTCACAGGCAAGTTTCAAATTGAAAAAAAAACTATTCCTTCCAATAGGCATTCATGGAAAATACTTTAAGTTTGAATTCGGGACAGATAAAATTTAACATTGGGAAAATCGTTGCATCGAACGGGCATCCTTAGCAAAGACTCAAAATCAAACCGTCAAACGACGTGTTTAAAACTGAACAAGTTACCGCATCCAAATCTGGGCGTGACTGTGGCATGCTTAAAGAGATTACACCAGGTCCAGCCCTATGTAAATTTGACCCCATAGATAAGCATGGTCGAGTTGTCTAATACAATTTTATTCTTCGTCAAAAGAAAAAAGACTAATTTTGGGTAAACCAGACTTGACATTAAAACACAATTAAAACTGTGTTGAATGCATGGATGTGGTGAATGGGAAACAACTTATATTCCATTGAATCTAAAGCAAAATGGAAAATTGTGACAGGTTTCAAAATCAAAGATAGGTTGGAGGTCATGAGAATTTCAAGTCTGCCTTTAAGAAATCTAACACCAAACCCTAAATAAATCCCATCTATGGGGGAAAACACAATAATCTAATTCTATTAAAATTCATATGCAATAGGCATAAAACGTATACAGTTGCATACTTGCAGTTTGTTAAGCTTTTCCAGAATCTCCTTTCCTCTCCAAAATGCCAACCCCCCTTCCTTTCTCTTTCTGAAACCTTTTCTCCCCAAACCAGGACTCAACTCCCGGGATAAATGTAGGAGACAACCTCTCTTCCCGACAATCCACTTTCTCAAAACACGGGTTAGACTCCTCGAGTAAATGCATAACATTCCTCTCTTTTCCCCACAACCCACTATCTCATGGGATTCAAAATTAACTATCTCCCAAGGACTCCCAATTCCTCCAATTTGCAGTTGATGGCACCCGGTATTAATTTGCATATCCCCAAAAATACCGAGTACATGGAATAAAGCGACCACCCTAATTTTTTTAACCTTAGACTGTTATCGTTGTTACTATAAATTTATTTTATCAACATTATAGTTGTTTATTCACCATTACTTAAGTATTTTTGTTTTCTATTTAATTTAATCCGCTTACAACTTGTGACTTATTATTTCATGTAGTCATTTAACTAATTTATTTATTTATCTACTAATTCATGTTAATTTGCCAATTATCAAACAATTAAATCATTTATAATTAATAACAACACATACTTTCCTTAGCAAATGTTTACTTAACATTAGCTTAATTTTAACCTTATTTTTTGAATGAAGTACTAATCAAGCTTAAATCAACATTTTAAATTGGATAAACCCAACTTACTGGATGATACCTGACCATATATAAAGCCACAGGACATGACGACAAGATAATGACAAACAGTCCAACTGACGGTGACGACAGGATACACTACTGAGAACTCATCCTCTTTGAGGATGTCTACTAAGTAAGGAACCTTATGCTAACTCCAATCAACAACTCCATTGGCTAGGGCACACTCAGACCTAGTAGTTCAGGTGGAGTCGATGCCCGGTACCTGCATCCTGCAACAAACAACAAGGTTGTACATATATATATATAAACATGTAGTCATAGACACAATGAACGGAAGTCGCAGCGTGGCAGGGTACTCAAACACGAGTAATGCGACACTGTTCCATTCATGTAAACACATCATTAAATAACTACATCCATTATTAGTAATGCATCATAATCATGATCGAATAACACATTAAACTCAAAATAACATTAATCTATATCCATCAAATATGTCCATCGAACTGTGAAAGCATAAAGTACAAGAAATCAAGCATCACCCTAACATAGATCCATAATCAGCTAGCATAATAACAGAGTGTCCATCAAGATCAAGGAGAACATAAAGCATAACATACTAGTCCAAATGTCTCGAAACTGTAAATATGCAATATAAGACTATCAACTATACCAGAACTGTCATAGGAAATATGAAAATATCATCTATCACAAGCCAAAAGCGAGGGGCATTACAACCTTTTTTAAGATTCAACATTTAAGCGCTTCAAATTTTTAGGTCAATTGTGATAAATTCACAAAATTAGGGAAAACAATTCCGCTTTTTCTCCAAAAAGTGGACTCAACTTCTTTCACACACCCTTATTTTATTCAAACTATTAAAAAAAATATATGGCTAGAAAGATAAGAAGTAGTTTAATGTTTTGGTGGTGGTTTTGTAGAGTTTTATTGTAAAACATGTAAAGCTAATGAGGATGAAGTTTGAATATGTTATTTTATATGTAAAATATATATTTGTGAGCTAAAATGGAGGTCACACCCTTAGCTCTAGAAATATAAGCCTAATGAATGGGATTTTAATAATTTAATTTATAGTGTGAAAAACATGCACACATTATTTAAAACATAAAAATACTAAAATTTTAATATAATGAATAGACATATGGATTGGTAAATATTGAGCCATAACACATACACATTATGGATTATACAATTTTCAAAGAACAAATGCATTACATCATAAAACACATTTGGCCACCTTTTGGTTACCATCTTTGTGCTCTTCTCTCATGGGTTGTTGGACAAAACCTTTTGGCCTTTAAAAACCTCATATAATTTTGAGTATGTGCATAGAGACAAGGGACAAAAAGTGGCTAAATTTTCACATTCCTCCAAAACATAGTTGTGATCTAGAAAACATAATGATGCAATCAAGGTTGGAGGGTACAATTAAAGATTATCCAATTTACTTTATCTCTCTATCTCTCCCCTTCTCTCTTCCTTTACCTCTCTTTCAAGTTCTTCCTCTCTCTTTCATTCTCTCTATCTATGTCCCTCTTTCTATATATCTCTTCCTCTATCCTCCTCCATGTCTTTATCTCACTTCCTCTCTCCCTCCCTCTTTCTATATCTCTCTTTCTCTAGCCTCCTCAATGTCTTGTATCTCACTTTTACATAATTTACATTATATAAAACATGCTATATAATAACAAATATAACTATATTAGATATTATGTATTATATATAAAATAAATTTGATTAAATTATAAATAAATATTTAATATAAATAAATAATTTTATAATATAATAGTATTTTAAAAATATATTAAAAAAATTAATATTATATAAATATACTATACAATAATAAATAAAGTTATATTAGAGACTATATATTATATACAAAATAAATATAATTAAGTTATAAATATTAAATATGTCTCTCTCTATTCATCCATCTCTCTATATTATCTCTCTATTCGTACATCTCTCTATATTATGTCTCTATCTGTATTCGTCTATCTCTTTGTCTCTCCCCTTCTCTCTTCCTCTACCTCTCTTTTTATCTTCCTCTCTCTTTCATTCTCTCTATCTCTCTCCACTTCTCTTTTCCTCTCTTTGTGTATCCCTTTATCTCTCCATCTCTCACCTTCTATCTTCCTCTCTTTTATTCTCTCTCTATCTCCCTCTCTTTCTCTATCCTCTAGGTCTCTCTATCTCATTTCTAAATAATAACAAATATAACTACATTAAATATTATATATTATATATAAAATAAATATGGTTAAATTATAAATAAATGTTTAATATAAATAAATGATTTTATAATATAATATTTTTTTAAATATATTAAATAATTTAAATTAAATAAAAATATACTAAACAAAAATAAATACAATTATATTAGAGACTATATATTATATATTATATATAAAATAAAAATAATTAAATAAGAAATATTAAATATGTTTAGGCTAAATATACCATTTTATTATGAATCTAATATATTTTATATGTTACATAATATATTTTATATGTTATATAATATTAATTAGAAAAAGTATTGAATTTGTTTTTGTAATTCTCATTTTCATTTGTGAGTGGATGCAAAATGCCTAGTTAGTTGGATAATTATATGTGTGTGTGTTTTATTTCTCTTCACCTATGTAATGCATGTTACCATCATTTCTATCATTATCATAAACCATGTTCTAAAGCAACTTCAACTAGTCTTAGGAAATAATTCCCTCCGTGCAAGTCATATATAAACTTTGTAAATTTAGTAAGATATTTTTAAAAATCTTTTGACTCACTCATTTTTATATTCTAAATATAATCCACCAAGCATTATTATTTTTTATTTTAAACATTAAAATAGATAAATTTTAATAATATTATAGTAATCACTATTAAAAAAACTTATTTAACATTTAATTATTTTTAAATAGTTGTTAATAGATAAAACAATGGTGAAAACTCAAAGCAATAATTATATATTTATATTTTAAAAAATATATCTACAGTTTTTATGTTTTCTATAGTTTATGTGATTTTCTCCACTTTTTTCCTTCAACCGTTTTAGTTTTTTTTTGTTTTCTTAGAGTTTTCATAGTTTTGTGATTTCTCCACTTTTTTGTTTTTCTTCAATAGTTTCCAATTTCTTTTTTGATTTTCTCCACCTTTTTTCCTTCAAAGTTTCCAATTTCTTTTGTTTTTTATTTATTATTATTTTTCTATATATTTACATAGAAAATGAGTGATGTAGAATTTGCATAATTAATGTTTAAAAATACTTATGCTCTAAATAAATTATCTTAACATATAATTATTAATATGATATAAAAGCAATGCTTTTGAATTATCTTTTTATTAATTTTAAACTATATAAAAAAATTAATATTGTCTTTTAATATATATTTTTCTAGCATTTATAAATTGTGAGTGCCTCTTGTTTTTTGGGGTCAACATATTTTTATTTTTTTAAATGGTAGATTTTTATATTAATTTATAAAATATAACATATTGGTGTATACAACAAAAATAATTTAAAGATAGAAAAGGTAAATATTTATCTTGTAGTTCCATAAATTGGCTCTAATTTTCTGTAAATCATATTGTTTGTTGTCTATATATCACTCCACACTGTACTGCACTCTGAAGGTCATGGAATGCCGCAACAATGCAAACTAATATTTATCTGAAAGCAGAGATAATCATAATACGTCTGCAGATACATCAAGTATTATGGATTTATTTTAATTTCATTATGAGTGTTAACACTTGACTTGGTTTCATTATGAGTGTTAAGACTTGACTTGGTTTAGAAAATATTGAAAGTTAATTTAACTTTTTCAACAATTATGAATTGAGTAAGTGGTAGAGAAAAATGACAAAAAAGTATCATCCCAAGCACCTTTGAGTACGTAGTAGAGAAAAATGACAAAAAGTCACAACCCAAGCACCTTCTTACACCACATAGCCTTTCTTAAGCTGACAATAATTGATATTCATTTGAAATGAAATACCCTTTCTAAACTTGTATGAAGAAATGTATACAAATATGATAACTCGTAGGTGGAGAACCTCATTAGTTGATTACGGTATTCTTCTTATCTATACGATGTTTCAATGATAATGTTGTACACTAAATATCTTTAATGTTAAGTACATGTCCTTATAATTAAATTATTAATGTCCAATTACTCAATTAAAAGGATTCAAATTAAATTATTAATGTCTAATTACTCAGTTAAAAGGATTCAATGCTATATAAATTATATTCCATAAATCTTCCTAATGAAAAGTCAAAGATATTACAAGCTAAAATGTATTATATGCCAGCAAGTGGATCTTTATGTGAATTATTTTTATAGTTCTCAAGTGCCATCTATTATTGGAAAAATATAAATCACATGTTTTACTCAATTCAAAACTATATTCACATTATTGGTCTAAAATAAATAATTATTATTTAACTTATGCATAAACATGATTTAGGGAATGCAACATAAACTTCAATTATATCAATTATATCAGCAAGCTCAACTTCAAAAATTATAAATATTGCAAATTCAAAACATAGATCAAAATATTTAATTTTAATTATTAAATATTATTGAACTTAAGGTCTAGTATTAGCTTCAATTGCACCATGGTTTAGATCTCCATTTTCCCAATCACATTTTTCACCCCCACCTTTCCATCTTTCATAAAGAGGCACCATAATCTAATGCACATCTATAGATAATCATATGTACTTAATAAGTGGTTTTATTTAGGGGTGACAACATAAAGGAGTGTCTTATTGTTTACTTCAACAAGGAGCACAAATTAACATTTTATACTTTTTCCAATTTTCTCTCAATTATATAAAAAACAGATGATTAAAAAATTGAAGATAATGTAAACTAACATTTTGTGAGATTTCCTATATAAATTCTATTTATTATTTTATTAAAAAAATTAAATAATTTTTTATTTCAAAAATATTTGTTTCTATATAAGTGTTTCTTATAGTATTTTCTAATTAGTAATATTTTTTTAACCTATAAATTGATGAGACAGAAATAAAATACTTTTCATAAATTCTTAAAAATAGACCATTAACATTGATATGTAGGGCATACGTATTTTTTGTTGTATATTTTGTTTATTATTAGTTGTTTAAATGGAAATAATTATAATTTAGATACATATCTCTTGTAGCACATAACTCTTTTCATATATATTCAAATTATTTTTATGTTTTTGCTAAAGGACATAAATTGGAAGAGCAATCTTATTTTTCTAAATTTTATTTTCATTGTTTACTATTTTCCATGTGTGTCGAATAAAATCTTTATTTTTTTTAATAAATTTATGCTAATAAAATAAATATAATAATAAAATAAAACATATTAACACTTATATTTTCATCCTCACAAAATTTAATGTCACAATGAAATTTTTTTATCATGAAAAACATAATCCAAATCAACAAATTTTGTCCAATAAATAAAATTGAAACATAAAATTTGCATAAATTATTAAATCAATATATAAACCAAAGTGAAACACACATTATTCTTTTCTCCTCTAACAAAACTCTCTTTAATGTGAGCAATGTCAAGCTTCATAAATTTAGGCCATAAGTTTTGAAACATGCTAATAGTTTATATGAGTCAGATTTTAGAGGCACCATTTCTCAAATCTCTATTGACAAATATATAACTTAAGGCAAATATAACCTAAATTTATTTTAAGTGTATTTCTTTTTGAGAATAGTATATAAAAACACTTTGTTACTTTTCTATATTTAGAAAATGAGCCCCTAAGTTATCTCAAAAGAACCAACTAAAAAAATCAGCAATGTAGCTAAATGGGCCCACATAGTTAGGTGATGATCTTGAGGCTACTCTAGGCACCACACAAGGCTCTAATACTATGGTCAAAGGTCCTAAAAAGAAATCCTACCATCCCTACAGGAAAACAAAGGACAAATATGTTTAATATGTCTAATCATTAAAACACATCAAACCACATAACATATTACAAAGAACACCTACTGCTCTACAGAGATGTTACCAAAATTCCCTGGCTGAATTTTTTTTTTTTAATCCATACACCTGAACGCTCAACATAGGCTTAAAACAAGGCAAAATTAAAGTAGATATGGAATCGCTTTCCAGCGAACAAATTACCTAGACTACTAGACTTTTCTATTATAGAGAGATCATCCAAGGAAAAATGCCATGAACAGATCACAAAAAACATCATATAACAGTAGATCCATAATCTATTGAACAAGAAAAGTTTAACTTAAGGCCAAAGACCAGATCTATTGTCTAAAAAAAGAACAAAACCTAGGAAATCCTGTAACTATTATTGTAACATGTAAAATCTCCCTATTACAAAAAAACTTTTACGACAGTGAAAAACCATCCAACCAAAAAAGTGAAGTTACCCCTTTTACCCCAAGAAGTGAAGTAACAAATTTTAGAAAATCTATACCTCAAACGAGTTTCGACCTTCTGACCATGAATCTAGAAGTTTAAAAGAACAAAAGTCTAAAAAAATCAGTTAAAAATATGTTTCTCAAAGTTATAAACTCTTGTAACCTTCATCTCACACACTCTTCCTGAAAGCAATACATGGAAGAGTATTAGAAAACTCAAATTATTGCAAAACAGAGTGAAAATAAATACAACTACTCAATTGAACATGCTGCAAATCAAACCCTTGATTAGTAAAAAATCACAAGCATACAGAAAAACTATTGTTATAAGAGCAGAATCACCATTTTCTGCAAGGAGAAAAACGGTATAAAAAATTTATTGGCGTTTGAGTCTAGGCAATCAGTGTGATGGAATCCAAAGCTTTTTTTCATTCTTTTTAGATCCACAAACATCTTAAGTGAATGCCTAGGAATACACGTTGATCAAATGCTTCTCAACTTTTAATAGGACTACTTTATTGAAATGAAAGGTTTAATGATAACTTAATTGAAATGAAATGAAATCTTATCTCCTAAATGTCAGTAAAAGCTTTCTATTCATTTTAATGAAGTAATCATTAAAACTAATTCACTAAATGTGATAATTAGTTTTAGATCTACATATCCTATAACTGACATCTCAAGCAACCACACAATGATTTCCAGTCGGTAAAGTTGTTGGGAAATGAGGTGTCTCTATTGGCAAGAGACATTGCTAGGCATGTCAGGTGTTGTCATTGATGGAAACTAAATCTATCTTACACATCTGCATTGCATCTTTTGATCATACCGAAAGTTACAGTATAGATTTGTTTAAATCCGGATAGACAGGAACAGAGCATTTGACAGGGTTCAACACTTTGGTCCACATTTCTCCATAGGTAATCATATTCTGTTGCGGATCTGAGGGAATGTTAAGGGATGTTGGGACTACCTAAATCCAAATTTTTAGCCTTCGGTGATGATGGGATTGAAAGTTACAAGCATCTGAGTATCGGGTTTTGGTTAGACAGTTCAATCCAATGAAGAACAAGCCGACTTGGTGTTTGATCCTTGTGCGGATTAGAAAAAGTTGTTGGTTGAGTAATTTTTGAGATTCAGTGGTATTGTCTTCAACATGTTGGGTGACCTAAATACACAGGTTTTGGTCTGCATTGATGTTTGTGCATGGATTCAGCTGACAGGATAGTGATCTTGAAAATGTTTGTAAGTTTTCTTGAGGCCGACTACAGTTGATGAAATCTCATGTTGCGGATATATATAGTCAATGGGTTCAAACATTTTGGAGTGCAAATGTGTGAATATGATGTGACAGGTGCGAAGTGTGGCAATAACAAGTTTGAAGCAAAGAGATCTAAGGTTTGGATCATGGCAGAATAGTGAAACAAGGCAATGAGAGATGAAGTGTGTGAAGTCAGTATATTGAGCTTAACCGAAACTATAATCTTGCATCGTTAGATGCTATTCTTCAATTTAAACATTTTCAGTGAACTCTTGTAATTACTCTTGTAATTGATCTTGCAGGCAGTGAGCCTCCTTTGAGTAGTGAACTCTGGGCAGTGCGCCCGAAGGCATGTGCCTTCCCATTTGTAATACTTTTAACAAAGTATAAAATCTTGTGGGTTAACCCCCACCATGGTTTTTCCCTTAACCGGGTTTCTACATAAAAATCCTAGTGTTCATATGTGATGATCTTGTTGTTGTTTTTTTTTTAATCAAAGGGGTAAAAACTTTATTAGAAATCAAAAAAGAGCATTACAATAATAACCAAGGGACCCAGCCCTAGAAAAAGGTGAAAACCCCACAACATAAAACAACATCAACTATCCCCATGTATCCTCCTATCCTCCTCCAAGAACCGAACTAAATCCAGATGCAGCTCAGGGTTAACCTGATCCCAGTCCTCAACCTTCCAACCACTATCATGCTCAGAGGCCCATTTGGCCAAGCAGTCGGCAGCATGATTCCACTCCCTCGGGATGTGCACAAAGGATGCTTCCTCCATCCGAGAACTAACCTGAAGAATCCGCTGAACCACCGAAGCCAACTACCAATTTATATCAGATATCTTTCACTCATTCAAGAGATTAATCAAAATCTGTGAATCAGCTTCACATATAACCTTTCGCCATCCCAAAGCAAGGGCCCTCTCAATAGCATGAAGAATTGCCAGACCCTCCATGAGGTTAACAGTTTTCACCCCCTCATGTATAGAGAATAGAAAAATCACCGACCCAGCTGAGTCCCTGCCAACCCCACCAATTCTAGCAGGCCCAAGATTTCCCCTAGAAGAACCATCAGTATTGATCTTTAAAAATCCATTGGGGGGAGGTAACCACCTTCCAACCCGTTGAACCCTCTTTTTCCCATGCCTATAATTCCTGGAACTGATAAAAGAAGAATGAATTCCTTGAAGACCCAGTCTGGCCACCAACTCAGCATCACCTCTCGCCAAGGGGAAAACTACATCACATTTAGCTAAAACTGACTCCTGCAGCATTCCTAGCATACGCATCCAAACTTGCTGACCCACCAACTTCTTATCACAAAAAATTTGGCAGTTCCGCTCCAGCCAAATCTGCCAAAGCAGAAAGGTAGGGCCCACGAACCAAACTTCCTGCAAAAAGGAAGCCATAGAAGGAGGTCTTCCCATACAATCCTAGAATTCAACCAAAGAGCACGCATGAATACAAGGAAGCTTCCACACCTCCCACCACCAATGCCAAAGCTGCACAACAAAGGGGCACCAGAAGAACAAATGCGAAAAATCCTCTTCCGCTCCCCCACACAAAACACAAATTGAAGGTCCTTGAAATCCCCGTTTACGAATGTTATCCCGGGTCAAGCACCTATTCCAAGCCAAAATCCAAACAAAGCAATTGCATTTAGGCCACGAGAGTTTATTCCACACCCTTTTCCACCAATGAACCTCTACCCCAGTTAGCTTCTGAGCCAATAATACCTGATAACCAGAAGCAACAGAGTAAACCCCCTTAGGATTATGGGTCCAAGCAAGAATATCCTCTTCCAAAAGAGAACTACAACTCCTACTATGAAGAATCTTGTGAAGCTCAACACTTTCTTCCGCAAGTCCCAAATCTGGCCACACTGCAGGATCCTTCCAATGAGCTACCTCCAACTGACTAAAAGAAGCAACAAACTTGAAGTCACTCACCCTAGCCCAGCCAGCCTCGAGATGATCTTGTTGTTGTTGTTATTATGTTCTTATTTCTTTCTTTTGAATATATGTGATAAATTTATAAAGGAACATAATAATAAGTTTTGTGAAACATTGATTCACCCCCCCCACTCTCAGTGTTTCTTAATTGCAAAAATTGGTATCAGAGCATGTTTCCTTGGAAGAAGTTTAATAGGTTGAGGAAGATCTAGGAAGGTATTTCAATGGGTTCATTTAGGTATTCTGGTGGCATCAATGAACAACTTCAAGTTGCTTTAGAAGATCTTGATCAGTCTAGAATAGAAATCCAAGAACTAAAAGAGAACCTTAAAGATGTTGGGGATTTCATTCAAACCTTAAAAGGGCAACTGAGCAAATCTATGGAAAAGAGGAAGGAGCTACTTCAGCGGTTAGCAAACCAGAATGAAGACAATGACATGGATGAGGCTCTAAAGGAGAAGACAAAGGAATGTGAGAAGCTGGAAAAAGAAACTATTGTCCTAAAACATGAGATGGAATCTAGAGTGATGAGACTAACCAAAGAAATTGAGGAAAGGAAGAAGAATAAGCAAACCCTGAATCAGTCACTAAAAGAAAGAACAGAAGAGTGCTACCTATTGGATAGAATAATTGGTCATCTAGAGTCTAATCTACAAGAAACCAGGTATAATGAGGAACAACTTGAAAGGAAAATTGCATTCATAGAGCTACTTAATGTAGAAGTAGAGTGAATCCAAGTGGTCCATCCTTCTCCGGTCAATGCTTCAATTGTAAAAGGTATGGTCATAGATCCAGTGAATGCAAAAGTATGGTGATGAATAACTCTAACTATAGAGGAAATGTCAATTCTTTCAATAGCAAATGTTTTGCATGCAATAGATTTGGACACATGGCAAATCAGTGCAGATCAAGAGAAAACCAAGTAAATGAGCAAAGGAATGTTGTGTGCTTTAATTGCAACAGATCTGGTCATATTGCAAGTTTCTGTAGAAGAAGGAATGATGATAGAAAAGGTCCAGTGAATAGAAACTAGAATATACAGAAACTGGATAAAGGCAAGGGCAAAGTAGATGTGAATGAGATCCAGAATGAAATGAACAAGACATGGGTGAAGAAAGGTGAAATGAATATTGGTGATGGTCCACACTAGAATCTGGTGATGATAATTCCTCCGGGAATTGAAATTGGAGCTCTGGCTCAGGGGGAGCTGCATTGAAAAACTAATTCCCCCTGCCAGTAAGTGGGTACTTGAATCTGGCAAAATGAATGAAGGTAAAGAAGCCTATCGCAGATCTATTGAAGCAAATTTTGGAAGAAAAGAAGCTAGTACGATTGATTGTGGAGTAACTAAAGATTAACTGTATTCAGAAACAGTGTATCCTAAAGAGTTAGGGCAAAGCATTTATTACACTAATGAATTAGGTTTTGCGGAGCATAAAAGGTCATTCACTCAACATCTGAATCACTTTGCATTTGAAGAGAACAAGGAGAAGAGTGCCTAAGCTAAGATTTCAAAGATTTGGAGTGCGAAAAGTGAATTCGACAGCTAACCCTAATCTCGTGAAGAAAAAGGTATTTTTCTACGAAGCTTTAAACTTGTGAGCTTTTGAAATGGCTACTCCATTGGTTGTTGATATCACCGAAAGGCCCCAACCTAAATTCAAAAAGCATCCACACAAATCTGTAGAGGTTGATCCGCTAGGTGATTTCTATAATGTTCCACATGGAGTATTGCACGTAGAAGATATTAGGGCTTACATTCATGCTAGAATAGATGAATTTGGGGATTCAAAGATACTGGATTTGTTTAAGAATCCCCTGAGGGGTGAGATTTATGGTCTTAAACCTAAATATAAGGCACTGCAAGAAAAACACTTCATTCAGATTATAGGGTTTCCATACTTCGATGAGGACGAGTGGGTCTGGTATGTACTGAGCTGGATGCATGATGAATTTATGTGGTTGAAGAAACCTTTCAAGATCACAAAGGATGCCATTAAGGCCATGACAGGATTAAACTCATTCGGTGGACTGCCAATGCTAAAATCATTGAAGAACCAAACTATAATTGAAGCTACTAGATCAAAGTTTGATAAGAGGGCAATGAAAATAGATGATATAATTGATCCGGATGTCAAATTTGCATCTATGGTGATTGGGTATAAGATATACCACTCAAGTAGAGAAAACTTAGTATCTAGGACAGCTATTTATGCTGCTACCAGATGTTAAGAGAAAATGTTGACTATGACCTATGTGAGCTTCTAAAGAACCAGCTAATGGAGAACTTAAACAAGATCAAGAAGGATAAGAAGAACACATTCAAGTATGGTACGTTGGTCTTGTGTTTATTCTTTTATTTCATGAATGAGTTGCCCGGGATGAATAGCCTATGTTGGACCAGTGATAAACCTATTGCCATCCAAATAAGAGAGCACCTACACAATATTGGTGACTCCAATGCCCAAAGGACTACTCTTTGGGAATATTTTAAGAATTTCTAGAATATGATGCAATCAAGGGAAAGAATCCCTAGGTCTGTGGTAGAAAAGTACACAGACACAATTTGTTTCATGGTGGAAATAGACCAATGCTTGATGGAAGTAGTTGAACCAAGAACAATATGGATCATGCCCATGGGGTATGAAGTAGATGAACAAATACTGGATATGTATGCTCAATACCTTCTGAGAAAACCAAAAGACACCTCAGTTGAAAGATTTAGTACATACGATGAGCTCAATTTGAAACTGCATGTTGAGCTATGGTGACCTGAATCTAAGAGAAAGATCCAAAGGCAAGTTGAAATGTATGCAAAAAGCATTGGAATAACAAAAGAAGATATGAGACAAGACAGGGGAAGGATAGAGAAAGTTGAGAAGGAGAAGCAAGATAGAGAAAAGGGAAGTGATCCAGTAGAGTCCCCCTCTAAATCAAGAACTACAAGGAGTTCTAGTACAACCTCTGATGCATCACCTTCTCCTATTGCAGAGAAATTCAAAGAAAAACCTATCGATAAGGAAGGAAAAGGAACAAAAGTAATGGCCAAAAGGTCATGTGTCAGTGTGGAGAAGGAAGATGAAAAAGAGACCAATTCAAATGATGAGGTTAAAGAGTTGAAGGCCTTAGGCACTAACGCTACCAAAGTATCTAAGGAGAAGCCCTCTAGAGACATAAAGTCAAAGAAATCAGAAGCATCAAGGGTTGCCCAAGACAAGCCCTCCGGAAGTGTAAGGGTAAGGAAAAGGCAAAAGTTTGAGACACATGTTGAAAAATCTAACCTATCAATTGAAGACATTGTGAATGCAGTAACTGTTCATGGGAATTTGAAGCCCATAACACAATATTATCATAGCTTTGATGATGCTAACAAGAAAATCTTAGAGGATGCTACTTTAAATACCTGAATATATTCAAAAGAGCACTTGTGGAAATTCTATTAGATATACCTAAGAGTCTAAGTGACATTCTGGAGATGAGAAAAGAAGCTGCTAAAGAAAAGGATTTGGAGTTAAGGGAACATGTGTTGTCCAGTTTGTGTCCAGTCATCTCTAGAAAGGAAGTAGATAAAATCTTCAAAGAAGTTAAAAATGAATTCAGAAGCAAACTGAGGACGAACAAGCTGATGATTGGAGACACTGATGAAGTTGTTAAAGAAACAGAACAAATTCTAAGGAAAGCCTTGGATAGAAATAAGTTTTATGTGGTCACTAAGGAAATTGATGTTGATGATACATCCCTTCCATATGAAGAAGAGTTGAAGGAATATGAGCAACAAGTTGAGTCTAATGATTTCTCTGTTCCGGAAGAAGAAACATTGAATAAAGGAGATGAATAAATGATGAAGTTAATATTGAATGCTCAGAAGATACTCAAATTCATATGGATCAATCAGGTAAAGAAAATACAAAGATGAATATGGAGATAGATGCTCCTACTGAAGGTGATTATGAGAAGAATAAAGAGTAGAAAGGAGAAAGGGTGAAGAACAAGGAAGATCAAGAAAAAGAGATTGATGATGGAATTGATTCATCCATTCTGAATGTTGAGGAATTTGATGATGCTATTGCTGAGGATACAGAAAATTCTTTAGAAAAGAATGCAGAAGACATTTCTGATAAAAGAAAGGATGCCTCTAATGATGCATATAAAACAAAAGCAGAGAAAAAGAATGAAAGTGATAAGCAAGACAATGTGATTGACTCCAAAAAGGGAGAAGATGCAGGCCCTGAAGAGCATAAATCTGAAACATCATATTGGGCAAGAGACCTTGTAGAAGTAGTGAAAGAAATATTGGCAAGAGATAAACAAGGTACAGAAGATCCCAATATAATACAAGGCCCAATCAACTTGGATACTCTTTGACTGGTGTAGAAGATAAAGTTGGCCTCTCTTGCACAAGCTAAGGCCAGAGAGGATATCCTGAAGTCCCATATAGAAGACAGTGAGTTGCTTGGTCTTACATTTAGGATTTTGGAGAAAATCATGCCCACATTTTAGAAGGACTCATCAGCATACCCCTCTGATTAGTTAAAGAGTCTGGTAAACTCTATAAGTACTCATTTTGAAACTTTTGAGAAGTCAGTAGAAGTAAAAGTCCAAAATGAATTTAATGAGAAGAGATTTTGTAAAATAAAGAGAATAATCAATTATGATAGATCAATGCTTGATATTAGTGTAAAGAGTATTCAAAATGCCCTCTTTGACGGTGCAGAGATTTATAAGTTTTGCCTAACTCGGTCTAAATTTGTTGAAGATGTTGAGAAGAAGATTAAGGACCTAGAGCTTAAATTGTTCAATATCTCTCAATCCTATAGTCCCTTAACTGAGTCTGTAATAACTAAAAGATGTCAAGTAGCAACTTTGCATGATGAAATGAGCAATTTGGAGAAAGAAAAGGATAAAGTTTTGGGTAAATTGGATGAACTCCGAGGACTAATCTCTCCCAAGTTAGAAATAATGTTCAATGCACTAACAAAAGCTCAAGTTGCTGCTCTGACAAGTGGTCCCACTAATCTACAAAAGGCAGAGTCACAGGTATTTCTATTCAGTGGTCATATTTCAATTTTGGATGACATGAAGAAAAGTTGGGACAGTGAATTGGCACTGTTGGAAAACATTTTTGGTGATGTGCTTAAGTTCATGTAGATGAGATGTAAGGATTGTTTGTATATATATGCCCTTGTACATATAATTTTTACATGAATTTTGGCATGCGGATCTTGGCCTTTTCCATTGATGTCAAAGGGGGAGAGGAAAGAAGTGAAAAATGAGAAATTCATCTAAGGGGGAGCATTACAAATCACTATTGTACATAGTAAGGGGGAGCTATTCTAACATCTAGTCATTTTTCACTAAGTGTTGCCATCAATGCCAAAGAGGGAGATTGTTAGAAAGAGACACTGCTAGGCATGTCAAGTGTTGTCATTGATGGCAACTGAATCTATCTTACACATCTACATTGCATCTTTTGATCATACTGGAAGTCAAAGTATAGATTTGTCTAAATTCATATAGATAGGATCAGAGCATTTGACAGGGTTCAGCACTTTGGTCCACATTTCTCCATGCGTAATCATATTCTGTTGTGGATCTGAGGAAATGTTAAGGGATGTTAGGACTACCTAAATCCAAATTTTTAGCCTCTGGTGATGATGTGATTGAAAGTTACAAGCATTTGAGTATCGGGTTTTGGTTAGCTAGTTCAGTCCAGTGAAGAACAAGCCGACTTGGTGTTTGATCCTTGTGCATATTAGAAAAAGTTGTTGGTTGAGTAATTTGTGAGATTTAGTGGTATTGTTTGACATGTTAGGTGACTTGAATACACATGTTTTGGTTTGCATTGATGTTTGTGCATGGATTTAGCCAATAGAACAGTGATCTTGAAAAAGTTTGTAAGTTTTCTTGAGGCCGATTGCAGTTGATGAAATCTCATGTTGCAGATATTTTTAGTCGATGGGTTCAAGCATTTTGGGGTGCAAATGTACAAATATGATGTGAGAGGTGCGAAGTGTGGCTTTAACAAGTTTGAAGAAAAGAGATCTAAGGTTTGGATCATGGCATAATAGTGAAATAGGGCAGTGAGAGATGAAGTGTGTGAAGTCAGTATATTGAGCTTAAACAAAACTGTAATCTTGCATTGTTAGATGCTATTCTTCAGTTCAAACATTTCAGTGAACTCTTGTAATTGATCTTGTAGACAGTGAACCTCCTTTGAGCAGTGAGCTCTAGGTAGTGTGCCCGAAGGCATGTGCCTTCCCATTTGTAATACATTTAACAGAGTATAAAATCTTGTGGGTTAACGCCCACCGTGGTTTTTCCCTTAACTGGGTTTCCATGTAAAAATCCTGGTGCTCATATGTGATGATCTTGTTGTTGCCATTCTTATGTTCTTATTTCTTTCTTTTGAATATATGTGGTAAATTTATAAAAGAAAATAATAATAAGTTTTGTGAAACATTGATTCACCCCCCCCTCTCAGTGTTTTTGAATTGCAACAGTCTCAACCTTGCATATTTTCTACAAGAGTTATTTTTCATTTAATATATTCCTATAGCTATTACACATTTTTTAGTGCTTTGAAAATTGGTTTATTAGGTGTCAAAAGATTCCCACATAGTGGTATATTATGGAAGGCCTCTTTTTAGTTATGTTATGACAGATTCTATGACATCTGTAAGGGTCAAAAATAGTGGATTTCATTTTGGATGTGAGAGCTTATTTTTAGACTAGAATCTTGGCTGAGAAGTTTTACACATGGTTTTGTAAAACCATAGATGGTTTCTTTTATAGCCAGAAGTCTATAAATTGGAGGCTTGAGGAGTAGTTTGTGTGTGTGAGTTTGTAGGTATTGTTATGTTGCCAGAATGCTGCCAGAATTCTTCTAGAGTTGTTTACTGGTGATACTCTTTTAATAAACTTGCTTTGCAAGTGTATGTAATCTTGGTATTGGATTTAAAATACATTGAGCAAGCTTTTGGAGTGTGGGGTTTTTCACTCGAAAGGGTTTTCCCTACGTATATTTTTTGTTTTGTGTTTTATTGTTTATTTCATGTTTTGAATGTGCTTCTAGATTTTTTGTAATTTTTAGATTAGTTTTTAAAAGTTTTGCATAATGTTTCTCCTCAAGATTGGTGTAGGAAGTTGCTTCTACTACTTTAACTTCCTTACAATTGGTATCAGAGACTGATCACCTTTGGTTTCAGTTGTGGGTTGTTGGGTTTTTTGTGCTAATCAAGGTTTGAGTGGGAGCTTGTGCATGGGATACTTTGTGATCTTGTTGCATATATTTTTTTTAGATGGCGAGCATATCTAGGAGGATTGAGGTAGAGAAGTTTTCTTGCATAAAATTTGAAATGTGAAAGCTAAAGATGGAAGATCTGTTGATTGATCAAGATTTATGGGATGTAGTGGATGAAAATGTCCATAGGCATGTGGATCTAGATTTGGTTGCAAAATATGATGTAATGGATAGAAAAGATAAAGGTCTCATAAGATTGTGCCTTAAACATTCAATTTTGATAAATGTCCATGAAGAACCAACTTCAAAGAAGCTTTGGAAGAAGTTGGGTGAGATATATCAAGCTAAATCTCTAGTAAATAAGATTTTCTTGAGGAAAAAGTTGTATTCCTTGAGAATGGAAGAAGTTGGATGGATTTCTAAGCATCTAGAAACTTTCAATATGTTGGTGACTCAGTTGACCTCAGTTGGGGTGGAAATGGACAAAGAAGAAAGGTACCAAATTTTGTTGTGTTTGTTGCCAGACTCATGGGACTTGACCAAGTCATGGCTATTGGGAGCACTTGAGTCATCTTGACAATGGAGGATGTTGTTGGTTCTCTACTTTCCAAAGAGATGAGAAGTAAGGTCTCTCTGAATTTTCCAAAGAGGCTTTGAGTGTTCGAGGAAGACAAAAAGAATGAGGCAAAGATGAGAAGCAGCATGGCCATTCCAAGTCCAAGAATAATGGGAGATCAAAATCTCTTGGTAAGTCCAAGGTAATATGCTGGAACTGTGGCAAATCTGGACACTTCCAAAAGGGATGTAAAGAAGAAAAGAAAAAGAAGAAGAAGAAGCAAGATTCTGATTCTGATTTTGAGAAAGAAGATGGAGATGCCTTTATTGTAGCATTGGCCACTCGTGTAGGTGATAATGCATGGTTGATAGACTCAGGTGCACCTTTCCACATGACTCCTAATAGAAACTAGTTTAGTAAGTATGAAAACTATGATGGTGGTAAGGTGTATTTGAGTGATAATTCTTTCCTTGACATTATTGGCCATGGTAGTATTCATGTGAAATTTTCTGATGGTAGAGCTAGACGATTTGATGGTGTCTTCAATATCCCAAGACTAGCAAGAAATTTATTATCTGTTAGCAAGCTAATAGATGTAGGTGTGCATGTACAATTTTTTGAAGTAGGTGTGAAAATGGTGAGAGGTGCTATGGTGATAGCAAGAGGAAGCAGATTGGGTACATTGTACCAGCTGTATGCATGCACGGTTGAGTGCAATAGCACTTCTGATAAAATTAAGCTAGAAACTACTTCACTGAAAAAGGAGATGATTTCCTCTTCTGCAGATGGTCATGGATTCTGGGTACCCAAGGGTGCTCTATCTACCGAATCAAAGTTGCTTGCAGAGAAGACCATGTTATGGCACCAAAGACTTGGCCAAATTGGAGAGAAGGGTTTGAAAGCCCTAAAAAATAAGAACCTTGTTGAAGGTTTGAATGATTGCAATCTAGAGTTTGATTTCTGTGAACATTGTATTTATGGAAAATAAAACTGTGTTTAGTTTTACTCATCTTCTCATAATTCTTCATGTATTTTGGATCTAATCCATTTAGATGTATTTGGTCCTGTTGATGTTGCTTCTATTGGTAAATCAATTTATTACATTACTTTCATTGATGATTTTAGTAGGAGAAAATGGGTATATTGTTTAAAGAGTAAATCGCAAGTTTTTAGTCATTTTAAGGAGTTCAAAGCTATGGTAGAAACTCAGACTGGAAAGAAAATTAAATTTTTGAGGATTGATAATGGTGGTGAGTACTATTCTATAGATTTTGATAGATTCTATACAGATTGCAAGATTAAAAAACAAAAGACAACTCTGTATTCTCCTCAACAGAATGGAGTTGCAGAAAGAATGAATAGAACATTGATGAAGAAGGCTAGTAGCATGTTGAGTGGAGCTAGTCTAAAACAAAAGTTTTGGGCTGAATCTGTTGCCACTAATTGTTATTTGATAAATAGATCTCCTACATCAGCACTTGTTGATAAAACACCAATAAAGGCATGGTCGAGGAAAAAGCCTTCACTTAGACATCTAAGAGTTTTTGGTTGTGAGGCATATGCACATGTGACTAAGGAGAAGAGAACAAAGTTGGATTCTAAGGATGTCAAATGTATCTTCATCAGCTACAGCTATGGTGTGAAAGGATACGAGCTTTGGGACTTTGTTACACATAAGGTAATTTATTCTAGAAGTGTTATTTTTAGAGAGACTAAATCTTCTCTTCTTACTTTTTAGCCAGAACAACATAAAGAAATTGAGCAAAAAAAGGATGTGATTCAACTTCCTTCTATGCCTAAGAATGTTGAATCGAGACCCCAAGATAGACAAGAAGTTGAGAAGATCTAATCAGGCTCTGAATCTTTAGAAGAGAGAGAAGAGGAGGTCGAAGAAGTGGAAGAACCTCCACCTCAACTTGTTTAAAGGTCTACAAGGCATAGGCAACCACCTGAAAGGTATGGGTATTCACCTGATGATTGGAAGTGTATGTTTGCTTTGAGTACTAACATTGATGAACCAAGATCTGTGCAAGAGGCTTTGGGTATGAATGATGTAGAGTCCTGGAAAATAGCCATGGATGAAGAGATGGTGGCCCTTAAAGGAAACGATACATGGGACCTTGTACCATTGCCTGAAGGACGGAAACCTATTGGATGTAAATGGGTGTTTGAGAAAAAGATTGATTCAGATGGAAATGTTAAAAAGTATAAGACACGGTTGGTTGCAAAGGGATACTCTCAGGTTGAGGGTATTGATTATGGTGAAATTTTTTCTCTTGTTGCTAAAATGGCATTCATTCGAGGTTTTTATTATCTATTGTAGCAGCTTATGACCTAGAGGTCGAACAAATAGATGTGAAAAATGCTTTCCTTCATGGTGATTTGGAGGAAGAAATTTGCATGACATAGCCAGAGCACTACATGGTGAAAAGTAAAAGCAAGTTGGTTTGTAAGTTAAAGAAATCTATGTATGGCCTTAAACAAACTCCTAGGATGTGGTACCAGAAGTTTGATACTTATGTGTTGAGTTTGGGATTTGTGCGGTCTAAATCTAATCACTGTGTATATTTTGAATTTGATGGTGATCATTTTCAGGTAATTGCTTTATATGTTGATGACATGTTGTTTATTGGGAAAGGTAAAGGCTTGATTGTAGAATTGAAATCTCAGCTCTCTACAAAATTTGAAATGAAAGATGTTGGTGCAACAAAACTCATACTAGATTAGAAGAGATCGTGAGAAACGAAAGCTATGGCTTGGCCAGAGTAAGTATGTTTGTTTAATTTTGCAAAGGTTTAACATGCAGGATTGTAAACCACTTTGTGTTCCTAGTACATTGGGAATGAAGCTCTCTATTTCACAATGTCCTACATCCCCATCGGATATGGAAGACATGAGAAGAGTGCCTTACCAAAGTGCAGTTGGAAGCTTAATGTATGCTATGGTCTATATAAGACCAGACATTGCCCAAGCAGTGGGAGTTCTTTCATGTTATATGTCTAATCCTGAAGTGTGCATTGGGATGTAGTTAAGAGGGTCTTCAGATATTTGCCGGGTACAATAGAGTACTCTATTTGTTTTCATGGTATAGGAGATCAACATTCCCTAAGTATTCATGATTTGGTGGATTCAAACTAGGCTGGTGATGTCGATAGCAAAAGATCCACTAGTGCATATGTGTTTACTCTTAATGGTAGTGTAATCATTTGGATGAGCAAGCGACAGGCTATGGTCTCTTTGTCCACTACTAAGGCAGAGTACATGGTAGCTACTCATGCTTGTAAAGAAGCCATTTGGTTGAAGCATTTGTGTTTAGATATTGGATTGAAACAAGGTATAGTTATAGTTTATTGTGAAAGTCAAAGTGAAATCTGCCTTGCAAATAACTTGACTTTTCATGCCAAGACCAAACACATTGATGTTCAGTATCACTTTGTGAGAGATATGGTCGAGGATGGCAGGGTGAAGCTGGAAAAGGTAGAGACTATGGCAAATGTTGCAGATGCATTAACTAAGTCCATGAGCACAACAGAATTTAGGTGGTGTTCTAATTCTATGGGCCTTTTGGCCCCTAGCAGTTGATCTATGATGATGCTATTCCCTTGGCTCTTGCAAGGTATTCAACAAGTGGGAGAATATTGGGAAATGAGGTGTCTCAACCTTGCATATTTCTCGTAATAGTTATTTTTCATTCAATATTTTTCTATAGTTGTTACACATTGTTGGTGCTTTGAAAATTAGTTTATTAGGTGTCAAAAGATGCCCACATGGTGGTATATTATGAAGGCCTATTTTTAGGCATATTATGACATATTCTATGACATCTATAAGGTTCAAAAATAGGGGATTTCATTTTGGACGTGAGAACTTATTTTTAGACTAGAATCTTGGCTAAGAAGCTTTGTACATGGTTTTGTAAAACCATAGAAGGTTTCTTGTATAGCCAGAAGTCTATAAATTGGAGGCGCGAGGAGTGCTTTGTGTGTGTGAGTTTGCAGGTATTGTTATGCTATTGGAATGCTACCAGAATTCTTCCAAAGTTGTTTACTGGTGATACTCCTATAATAAACTTGCTCTACAAGTGTATGTAATCTTGGTATTGGATTTGAAATACATTGAGCAGGCATTTGGAGTGTGGGGTTTTTCACCTGAAAGGGTTTTCCCCACGTATATCCGGTGTTTTGTGTTTTATTGTTTATTTCATGTTTTGAATGTGCTTCTAGATTTTTTGTAATTGGTAGATCAATTTTTAAAAGTTTTACATAATGTTTCTCCTCAAGATTGGCATAGGAAGTTGCTTCCACTACTTTAACTTCCTTACAAAAGCCCCATCCAACAATATTGTATATATTTTTTGAAATTTAGACTTTTAAAGATTGTTTTTTTTAATTGAAAGAGATGCGGATTACAAAGGTAGAGGCAGTCAAAGACTGCAATAAAAAAATAGAATAAAATCAAACATATACAAGAACAAACAGCCTGAGAGATAGCAAAACAACAACACCAATCTTATCTCTATGACCTAAAGTTGCAACCCAAAAATCAATCTTCCACACTAAAACATCCCAGCACTATCAAGAAACTCTAGAATGAATGAAACTGAGCTGGAGCAATCTATGCATGCGCAGGAAGCTATAGCTCTACTAATAAAATGAAGATCTAATTGACTAGTAGGGGAGAGCTCTTCTGCAAAGCTGTCACACTAGATGTAGGAATGACTTGAAATCAAACCCATTAAACTCATTCCATTTTCAGTGAAGCAGTTATAGGAAAAAGTGTAAGGAAAGAACAGGTGCAGAAATAGCCTTCCTAATGTTAATTCAAAAGGGGAAAACATAGATAGATAGCATTTAATTTCAATTACAACTCACTAAGATGTACAAACCTAGAATTTAGAATAAACATAAATTATAACACAGAGAAAGACACTAGATGTACATGGGAAAACCCTTTCGGGTAAAAAACCCACCACCACAAGAAGATAACTTTATTATCAGTAAACTCAAAAGGATTACAACAAAGTATTCAGCCTTCTTGACCAGGCATCAATTCTCAAAACATGTCACTATTCATTTACTCTGCACGTATACAGCAAGAACTCACACTGTTCTCCAAATCATTCTAACCAATCTCTACAGCTCAAACTACTTATCAAACTATGCAAAAGATTAGTTATTAACACTATACATGGTCGATTCAGTTCCTGCAACCGACGATTTGATTTAACCATTTTTTTAATTCACAACAGTTCGTATTCATGAGATACTAAATATCCCACATGCATCAGTCATTCATCTTTTTTATATATATACAAAACCACAAGATATGTTATTCATCGTGCACTTTTGTTGCCGACTCAACCATTGGTCTATCCAGTTGGGAAGACTCTCGTCAAACAAGATTCATCAGGGTGACCAAGACCATCAGTGAGACAAGAAAATCAGTCTCGCTAAAATCCTCCTGTTAGTCTGATACACCTACAGTAAAGCTTCATCAAAGTATTGAAGAGATCCATTTCGGGGTCTTTCCGATATGCTCTGTCTCGTCGATATGATGTCATCACTACCTTGTCAAAGTATCAGGGTGACAGACTTCAGAGTCTCACCGAAGTGCTATGTCTCGCTTATATCAGAGTTTCAGGGTGACAACTACCAAAGTCTTACCAATGAGCTTCTGTCAGACTGATACAAAGAACTATCCATTCTAGTTCATCTAAGTAATTTGATCATGAACAAAGATGCCGAATAGAGGTTTCAAACAATAAAATTGAGACATAATATCTCTTCAATCTCCCACTTGACGAAGATTTTATTGTTACCTCCATATCAGTCTAAAACTCATTGAGAATCATGGGCATGAAAACCCATTGCATTTGAACACCATTTGAACTTGGCTATGCTCACAGGCTTAGTCAAGGCATCTGCAACATTTTCCAAAGTATCTATCTTTTCCAGCTTCACTTTTTTGTCTTCCACCATATCACGAACAAAGTGATATTAGACATCAATGTGTTTTGTTCTAGAATGAAATGTAAGATTTTTTGCCAAACATATAGCACTCTGACTGTCACAATTAATCTGAATTTGCCCTGCATCAAAACCCACATCAAAACACAACCTCTTCAACCAAATAGCTTCCTGGCATGCATGAGTAGCTACCATGTATTCTGCCTCTGTTGTGGACAAAGTGACTACAGCCTATCGCTTTCTCATCCAACTGATAGCACCACCATTTAACGTGAACACATACCCATTGGTGGATCTTCTACTGTCAATGTCCCCTGCCCAATTAGAATCAACATATCCCTGAATGCTGGTAGATCTATGAGATCCAACTAAGTTTCCATGATAGCATATAGCATAATCACAAGTTCCCTTCAAATACCTCATAACTCTTTTCATAGCATCCCAATGTGATCTGCCTGGATTTGCCATAAACCAGCTCAAAACTCCCACTGCTTGGGCAATGTCTAGTCTGGTATAGACCATTGCATACATTAGACTACCAACAACACTTGCATAAGGTACTTTCTTCATATTATCAATTTCATCAGAAGATTCTGGACAATCTTCAACAAATAGCTTTGTTCCCTACAAAATTGGAACAACTAGCTGTTTGCAATCAGACATATTAAATTTATCAAGAACATTGGTAACATACTTGCTCTGGCTAAGCCAAAGCTTTCTACTGGATTTGTCCCTTTTGATTTCCATTCCTAGAATGTAGTTTGCTGCCCCCAGATTTTTCATTTCAAACCTCAAGGACAACTAGGATTTTAAATCTGAGATCATACTCTTACTATTGCCAATAAATAGCATATCATCAACATATAATGCAATTATAAGAATCTAATCACCTTTAGTTTTATAGTAAACATAATGATTAGATTTAGACCTCACAAATCCCAAGGATAAGACATACATATCAAATTTTTGATACCACATTCTAGGAGATTGTTTCAAACCATAAAGAGACTTCTTGAGTTTACATACTAGATGTTCTTTACCTTTCACCACAAAGTGCTCTGATTGGGAAATGTAAATTTATTCTTCAAGATCACCATGAAGAAATATTGTCTTCACATCCATCTGTTCAATTTCAAGGTCATACCCTGCTACAAGTGACAACAGAAATCTAATGGACGTCAACTTAGCTATAGGAGAAAAAATTTCTCCATAATCAATTCCTTCCTTTTGAGAGTAGCCCTTTGCAACCAGTCTTGCCTTATACTTATCAATACTACCATCTGGACCATATTTCTTTTTAAATAGCCACTTACAACTCACTAGCTTTCTACCTTCAAGCAAGGGCACCATATTCCAGGTTCCATTTTTCTTTAATGATGACATTTCATCATTCATGGCTTCCAACCAACAATCTGAATTAGGCATATTAATGGCCTCGTTCATAGTCCTAGGCTCATCAGTATCAGAAAGCAAAGCATGGGCACAACTTGTATTAAGTATAGAAAAGCCATACCTATCTAGTTGTCTTCTTTCACATGTAGATCTTCTCAATGGCTAAGATTGAGGTACAGGTTCTTATTCTTGATCCAAACCTTTAGAGCTGTTGGAACTCTCCTCTAAATTGTCTACACTTGGTGCTTGTTGTTCCTCCTTTTTAGGGGTTAGAGGAATACTAACTTCACTCTTTTCTTTCTTCTCTTCTATCTTTTCTGGTTGACGATCAATAACCAAAGGTTTTAGCTCTCTGAAAATTACATTCTTGTTGTAAAACATCTTTTTAGTTACTAGATTCCAAAGCTTGTATCCTTTAACACAGACTCCATAGCCAATAAAGACACATTTAACAGCATTGTTATCCAATTTATATCTCTTTACCTCAGGAATATGAGCATATGCCTCACAGCCAAAGACACGAAGATGTCTTAGAGAGGGCTTCTTACAAGACCATGCTTCCATAGGAGTCTTATCAACCAATGCTGAAGTAGGAGAACGATTCAGCAAATAACAAGCTATAGCAACTGCCTCAGCCTAGAATTTTTGTTCCAAACTAGCATAACTTAGCATGCTTCTTGCTTTCTCCATCAACAATCGATTTAGCCTTTCATCAACTCCATTTTGTTGTGGAGTGTAAGGCGTAGTCTTGTGCCTTTTAATTCCACGATCTACATAGTACTTGTCAAAATCTGCATTGTAATATTCATCGTCATTGTCTATTCTCAAACATTTAATTTTCCTACTAGTCTAATTTTCAACAAGATTTTTAAATTCTTTAAACTGATTAAACACTTCTGATTTTCTTTTCAAAAAATAAAAAAATGCCCTTCTCGAATAATCATCAATAAACGATACATAATATCTTGATTTAGATAAAGAAGGAACATCAACTAGACCAAAAACATCGGAGTGTACATAGTCCAAAGCACCAGAAGATTTTTGAGAACTTGAGTAAAATGAAACACGGTTCTATTTTCCATATATGCAATGTTCGTAGAAATCAAACTCAAGATTACAATCAATCAGCCCCTCTACCAAGTTTTTGTTCTTCAAAGTTTTTAAACCTTTTTCACCTATATGGCCAAGCCTATGATGCTAGAGGATTGTTTTCTCTACTGGAAGTTTAACTTCCATTGAGTTTGCATCATGTGTTACAACAGTAGATTTTTTAGAGACAATATTACAACACATAGGTTTAGCATCTAATCTATACAATGTTATGATGAATTCATCCTTTGCCAGTACAATAGAACCTCTAGTCATCTTACAACCACCATTCAAAAAAGTTACTTGAACACTAGCATCATTAAGCTTACTAACAGAAAGTAAATTTTGAGCCAGACCTAGTATGTGTAACACTCCATCGATTCCCTTTATTCTGCCATTCGGGAATTGGATTCTGACTCTTCCTCAGCCAACAATTTCTAGTGTTGAATCACTTGCCAAGAACACCTTCCCACTAGCATATGGTTCATACTTTGTGAACCACTCTTTATGAGACATCATGTGAAATGATGCCCCTGAATCTACTAACTATACATCTTCAGATGCAGGTGTTGCCAAGGCTTCTACAAAGGCATCTACATCACTCTGAGAAGATTAAGTGTCAAAAGTATTCTTCTTCTTCTTATTTTTCTCCTCTTTGTAGTCTTTTCTGATGTGACCAGTCTGCCCATAGTTCCAGCACTTCACCTTGGACTTCTTTCTAGGAGACTTCAATCTCTCCTTTGACTTCGATTTGGATTTTGTCTTCTTGTCCTTCTGATTACCTTTTTCCTTTGATCTACCTCGAACAGACAGGGCCTCTTTAGCCATCTCAGAAGATTTCCTCTGCATCTCTTCAGATAACAACAAAGCAACAACATCTTCTGTCTTGAATTTAGTTGTTGTACTTCCAATAGCCATTACAAGATGATCACATGAGTCAAGTAAGGAACATAACAGAAGCATGCACCGATCCTCCTCCTCTATTTTTACACCTACAAAATCCAACTATGCAACAATCATATTAAATGAATTCAGATGGTCTTCCATAGATGCACCTTCATCCATCTTCAAGGAGTATAACTTCTTTCTCAAGAAAATTTTATTCACCAAGGACTTGCCCTGATAAATATCTCCTAATTTCTTCCACAAAGAATTTGCAATCGCCTCCTCATGGATGTTCAATAGAACAAAATCTGCAAGACTTAATCTTATCAGTCCTAGGGCTTTCCTGTTTGCTAAGTCCCAATCTTCTTGCTTCATTCCTGAGGGTTTAGTCCCAGACACAGCAACCCATAGATCTCTATTGATCAGTATATCTTCAACCTTAAGTTTCCACAACTCAAAGTTTGTGCCATTGAACTTCTCAATTCTATCTTTCCTGATGTGCTTGTCATCTTAATTTGTAGGTAAGACACAATAGACCTCTACAAAACTCCCACTTGTAGAACTAACACAAAAAACCCAACCTACCCACAAAGATAACACAATTGGCCATGCTCTGATGCCACTTGTAAGGAAAGAACAGGTGTCGAAACAACCTTCCTAATGTTAATTCAAAAGGGGAAAATGTAGACAGATAGCATTTAATTTCAATTACAACTCATTAAGATGTACAAACTTGGAATTCAGAATAAACATAAATTATAACACAGAGAAAGACACCAGATGTATGTGGGAAAACCCTTTTGGGTAAAAAACCCACCACCACAAGAAGATAACTTTATTATCAGTAAACTCAAAAGGATTACAACAAAGTATTTAGCCTTCTTGACTAGGCATCGATTCTCAGAACATGTCACTATTCATTTACTTTGCACATATACAGTATGAACTCACACTATTCTCCAAATCGTTCTAACCGATCTCTACAGATCGAACTACTTATCAAACTGTGCAAAAGATCAATTATTAACACTATACATGGTTGATTCAGTTCCTACAACCAACGGTTCGATTTAACCATTTTTTTATTCACAACCATTCGCATTCATGAGATACTAAATATCCCACATGCATCAGTCATCGTTCATCTTTCTGGTTTATATACAAAACCATAAGATATGTCATTCGTCGTGCACTTTTGCTGCCGACTCGACCATTGGTCTATCCGGTTGGGAAGACTCTTGTCGAACAAGCTTCATCGGGATGACCAAGACCATCAGTGAGACAAGAAACTCAGTCTCATTGAAATCCTTCTGTCAGTCTGATACACCTACAGTAAAGCTTCATCAGAGTATCGAAGAGACCCATTTCAGGGTTTTTCCAATATGCTCTGTCTCGTCGATATGATGTCATCACTACCTTGTCAAAGTATCAGGGTGATGAACTTCAGAGTCTCACCGAAGTGTTGTGTCTCGCTGATATCAGAGTTTCAAGGTGACAACTACCAGTGTCTTTCTGATGAGCTTCTATCAGACCGATACAAAGAACTATCCATTACGGTTCATCGAAGCAATTCAATCATGAACAAAGATACTGAATAGAGGTTTCAAACAATAAAAGTGAGACATAATATCTCTTCAAAAAGCACCTCATTACCTCATATTTAGACTGAATGTGACAAGGAAAGAATAACTCATTCCATGAATAGTTAGAAATCTAAAGTGTTGATATTTTTTCACCTGAAGGGACAGACGTAGCAAATACGACACAATGGGGTAAGTGCAGGAAGATGGGGGGCCAAAAAGGGGTCTTAAGTGGCCATTTTTTTTCTGAAATCAGGAAATACTGGCCTTGGATGAGAAATTGAGCATAGTTACACTCAAAATTTGGAGATGCAACCAAAACAATGTTCGTAGTGCTCCGAGTCTACTTTCTAAACTACTTTTTTTTTTAAATGGCATAGATTAAGGGGTTCAAAAGAGGGAGCCACAGAAATTGGTGTTGTTTCTGTCAAAAAAACATAACATAGCATGTTTTGTGGCTCCCTCAAAAGGTCAACTTTTTTTTGGTATTTTTAAAATCGCTTTGGTGAGAAATTAGCTAATAGCATGTAGTTTATGCTTGATTTTTTTGATAATTGTTTGATGAATATTTGATTTTTTACTAATTTTCAAAGTGGACACATCCTAAAAAATAGAATTTTGGTTGTGCTACCCCTATAAATTTTGAAAACTAATTGAAAATCATTTTTTTTTATAATATTTGTAGAATGGAGTCTAGTTTCTAAATATGTAATTTTTTTTAAATTTCAATGAATAGTTAATTTACAATGAAAAAAAGACCAAACAGTGGTTTTTGCCCAAAAACGGACACACAAACAAAAGAAATTAAAGATGAAAGGATTAACATTGTTAAAATGTGAAAAAAATTACATTATCAGATAGCTGAGAGAAAGCCTAACATTACTCAGGTGTTCGATTTGTTTGACCTTGAAACACGTGCAAATCTGAGGGTTAGCACGAACGAAATTATCTAAAATCTTGAAGAATATGGAAAAAGACGTCTGTTATTGTTCAAAAGGCACTCCAAGGCTTTGGGTTGGAAATCCAAAGCAAATCCCAAGCCCAAGGCTTGGGATTCCCAAAGCAAGACATAACGCGAGCGCGTTATAACATGAGCGCATTATAACGCGCTCTCGTTATAATGCGCTCTCGTTATAACACGCTCGCGTCATTCTTTTCTTTGCATTTTTCCTTTTCCACAAAAGTTTGTGCTGTTTTTCATGTTTTAAATAACGCGAGCGTGTTATGTTCAACTTAAATTTTTTTATGTTTAAGGTTATTAATCATGTATGTATGTATGCCTATATGTATGTATGTATCTATGTATGCCTATATGTATGTATGTATCTATGTATGCCTATATGTATGTATGTCTAGTGTCGAGGGTAGAGGAGGGTAGAGATGGGAGTGAGCCAGATAGGGGAGGAGAGGGGTGGATGAGGATTGAGTGATTAAGGTTTAAGGTTAAGGGTTGAGCATTTAGGGATAGGATTTAGAGTTTAGGGATAAGGGATTAGAGTTTAGGACCTTGAGGGATTAGGGTTTAGGGTTGAGGCTTTAGGGATAGCGTTTAGGGTTAAGGGTCGAGGGATTAGGGTTAAGGTAGAGTGTTGAGGGTAGAGGGATTAGGGATAGGGTTTAGGGTTGAAAGTTTAGGGTTGAGGGATTAGGGTTTAAGGTATAGTTTAGTAGTTCTTGTGGATAGAGCCAGTAAACAATGGGAGATTATTTGCCTGTTTCATAACAATATACCTCCCCTAAGTGCGGGGTGGATAGCAAGAAACATAGATGTACCCCAATGCAAAGCTTTTCTCATAATGATCATCCTTCTGATTTCAACTGTTAATTACTCACTGTGGATGTACCATACGCAAAGCTTTTCTCATAGTGTGTACACCTATTGGCATAATGAACCCCAGATGGGCCAGAAAAACATGCCATATAACATTGCTAACATTAAAAAAGTTCATAGCCATTTTTTTGACATGTTCTTACAACTCAAATATCTTTAAGAGAAGAGTGTCAAAAATGATGGGTTTAACAACCTAACATAAGGCAAAGTAGTTTTGTTAGGTTTAGGGATAGGGTTTAGGGTTTAGGGTTGAGGGATTATGGTTTAAGGTATAGTGTTGAGGGTTGAGGGTTTAGGGATAGGGTTTATGGTTGAGGGATTAGGGTTTAGGGTTAACGGATTAGGGTTTAGGGTTGACGGATTAGGGTTTAATGTTGAGAGTTGAGGGTTGAGGGTTGAGGGTTTAGGGATAGGGTTGATGGTCAAGGGATTAGGGTTAAAGTAGAGTGTTGAGGGTAGAGGGATTAGGGATAGGGTTTAGGGTTGAAGGTTTAACGATTGAGGATTGAGGCTTTAGGGCTGAGGGTTAAGGGATTGGGGTTTAAAATATAGTGTTGAGCATCGAGGGTTTATGGATAGGTTTTAGGGTTTAATTTTTAAGGGTTAAGGGTTGAGGGATAGTGTTTAGGGTTTAGGGATAAGGGATTAGGGTTTAAGGTATAGTGTCGAGGGTTAAGGGTTTAGGAATAGGGATAGAGTTTAGGGTTTAGGGATGAGGGATTAGGGTTGAGGGTTGAGGTATTAGGGTTGAGGGTTGAGGGATTAGGGTTTAAGGTATAGTGTCAAGGGTTGAGGGTTTATTAATAGTGTTTAGGGTTGAGGGTTGATGGATTAGGTTTTAGGGTTGATGGATTAGGGTTTAAGGTATAGTGTTGAGGGTTGAGGGTTTAGGGTTGACAAATTAGGGTTTAGGGTTGACGGATTAGTGTTTAATGTCAAGGTTAGGGTTAGAGTGTCAAGGGTAGAGGGATTAGGGATAGGGTTTAGGGTTGAAGGTTTAAGAATTGAGGGTTGAGGCTTTAGGGATGAGGGTTTAAGGCTTAAGATATAGTGTCAAGTGTTGAGGGTATAGGGATAGGGTTTAAGTTTTAAGGGTTAAGGGATAGGGATTAGGGTTTAAGGTATAGTGTTGAGGGTTGATGGTTTAGGGATAGGGTTTAGGTTTGAGGGATTAGGGTTTACAGTTGATGAATTAGGGTTTAATGTTTAGAGTTGAGGGTTGAGGGTTGAGGGTTGAGGTTGAGGGATAGGGTTAATGGTCAAGGGATTAGGGTTAAATAAGAGTGTCGAGGGTAGAGGGATTAGGGTTTAAGGTATAGTATCGAGCCTGTTGAGGGTCTAGGAATAGGGATAGCATTTAGGGTTTAGGGATGAGGGATTAGAGTTGAGGGATGACGGATGACGGATTAGGGTTGAGGGTTGAGGGATTAGGGTTTAGGGACAAGGTTTAGGGTTTAGGGACAAGGTTTAGGGTTAGGGTTGAGGGATTAGGGTTTAGGGTTGAGGGATTATGGTTTAAGGTATAGTGTTGAGGGTTGAGGGTTTAGGGATAGGGTTTAGGGTTGAGGGATTAGGGTTTAGGGTTGATGGATTAGGGTTTAGGGTTGACAGATTAGGTTTTAATGTTGAGAGTTGAGGGTTGAGGGTTGAGGGTTTAGGGATAGGGTTGATGGTCAAGGGATTAGGGTTAAAGTAGAGTGTTGAGGGTAGAGGGTGTTGGTTTTTCTTCTGAATCAGCATTAGGGTTTGCCAGTTCTAATGCATAGGCAGATTCAGCCAACTGCATACAGGAGGTTGCGTGAGCTCCTCCCCTTCACTTCTGGTTCTGCCGCACCAAGGGGGGTGTCCCTATTTGATAAAAGTATAACCTTGACTAGCTCAATGACAGAAGGATTTAACTTGACGGCAACAGGCAGAATACTCTCATGTATGGACCAAGATTTGTTTAACAAATCACAAGGTTGGCAACATTCTTGGACATAATGTCTGGTTAGGTATGAGAGCATGCAGAGGTTCCTAATCCTAATCCTACAACTAACAGGTGGAAGTGATGAGATGGGTTGAAATGGTGTTTGGAGTGATGGGACTTTCCTAGACCCATTGAACAGACAAATTCCCAAACCAGTGCCTTATCTAGGTAGCAGAGTCATATCTAAGACTGTAAATGTCTCCCCATGACAACATAAATTCATATCCAGAGGACCTGAGAATAATGCTACTGCTTGATAGCAACATGTCCAAGAAAGAGTATCATTAATGATCATGCTTAACAGATCCTATGATGCAATCTATTTCCCTTTGTATTTGATCAAAAGCCTATTTAACCACTCCTTGAGCAGATGCAATAAATCAGACACACAGTATGCATACACTGAAAAACTTGGAAGTCCTTGACAACCCTGTTTGAAAGGAAAACAAATGACATACAGGAGACAATCAGAAACAATACACACACAGGTGTTTTTCATTTAAAATCAATTTGCATAGAAGGTCATCACAGAGAAAATCATCATTTACAATCCAAGATAGATTAGTACACCAGACTAAGGACCGAGTCTGTAGCAAAAAATGCCTTTCAAAATGTGAACACCTTATGTTCAGAGTCAGAGCCGAAAGCCCAAAAAACCTCCAACCTCTCAAAAGTAACACAGCCAAAACCATTTATACAAAACCGTGTACATTCAGTAATTAATTACATGGCCAGAAGTCAAAAATTTGCCAGATACATCCATCAGAGGGAATGGCGCTTAGAAGCCATCAATGCAACAGACAAGGGAGGCCTCGAGCCTTGCGCCGCCATCAGGAAGTCTTCACTCAAAAATTGGGCAACCTAATCATGTGTACCATCGCCCATACCCCCGCTACAGTCGCCATTGATGGCTCAACCACCCGTGGCCTACCTGGAAACTATCGCTGCGTTCAAATGGAAGTTTCCCGCCAAAATGCGTTTACCACAGGTTCAAAAAAATGTAGGAAGAATAGTCCCACATGCATGCTGCTGAGACCACTTCATTAGTTTAAAAATGGGGCCGCATACATACCAAGTGTCGAGCGCTTTTTCCGCGCTCAACACACATGCCCTCGCCAAAAGCCTATCGCCAAGACTAACACCATCGGACCGCCCCAAAAATCTCTCACCGAGCCCAATAGTCTGGCTGATATAACTTGCTTTGCATTCCCCTTCATCGGCCAGAGATAGACCATCGGGCTGACCTTCCAAACCTTCGTCGATCTACCAAGTTACGCCAACAACACCCTCACTTCCTATCTCCGTCGGTGAAACCAACTCTATCAGCACAACAAGAATTGCCCTCGCCGACACAGCCGATCACCCCAATACACAATCCTTCGACGAGACACACGCCGATGACACCCCATCGGCCACACCTCCCATTGTCGGCACAACCCAAAACACTTCGGCCGACAATACAACTCTCGCCGATGACCACTCCAAATCCTCATCGGCCTGACACTACCCCATCGGCGGACCCTCCAACTGCTAGCCCGATATGCAATCTTACTCCGATGGCATTTCCCATCGGACAAACTCCTTACATCGGCAACCCAAAAATTTGCTTCGCTGATAGCCAAACACACACCGATGGACATCCATCGGCCAGACCAAAACAATCGGAGCACTCAAGAAATCTTTCACCGATGAAGCCAATCACTCTGATAAGACCAAAAACATAAAGCTTTGAACCATTGAACCCTGAACCAAAAGGGTTCAACACGAGGGTTCAACGTGATGGTTCAAACATAAAAAATAATACTCCATAGGCAACAAAGCTTCGAACCATTGAACCTTGAACCAAAACAAAAAGGTTCAAGCGGGAGGTTCAACGATGCAATATTTGCGCAAGGCAAATGCATAATGCGACCCTTTAGAAGAAAATTGAACCCTGAACCGCTGAACCACTGAACTTAGAGAAAAAAGGGTTCAAGTTCAAACCGAAATGTCGAAGACACAAAAACGAACCCATGCCGATGGAGAAAAGACGAAGACCCCTCCTCAAGAAATGAGATGCAGATGCTGAAAAACACTGAAGGGGTGCCAAAACTTAGAACCTTTTGGATATTTTTGGGATGGTGCCTGCATGAAAATTGCTAAATTAACTGACAGTGAATTCAGGCACCAACAGAGGGATTAGGGATAGGGTTTAGGGTTGAAGGTTTAATGATTGAGGGTTGAGGCTTTAGGGCTGAGGGTTAAGGGATTGGGGTTTAAAATATAGTGTTGAGTGTTGAGGGTTTATGGATAGGTTTTAGGGTTTAATTTTTAAGGGTTAAGGGTTGAGGGATAGTGTTTAGGGTTTAGGGATAAGGGATTAGGGTTTAAGGTATAGTGTCGAGGGTTGAGGGTTTAGGAATAAGGATAGAGTTTAGGGTTTAGGGATGAGGGATTAGGGTTGAGGGTTGAGGTATTAGGGTTGAGGGTTGAGGGATTAGGGTTTAAGGTATAGTGTCAAGGGTTGAGAGTTTATTAATAGTGTTTATGGTTGAGGGTTAATGGATTAGGTTTTAAGGTTGATGGATTAGGGTTTAAGGTATAGTGTTGAGGGTTGAGGGTTTAGGGTTGACAAATTAGGGTTTAGGGTTGACGGATTAGTGTTTAATGTCAAGGTTAGGGTTAGAGTGTCGAGGGTAGAGGGATTAGGGATAGGGTTTAGGGTTGAAGGTTTAAGAATTGAGGGTTGAGGCTTTAGGGATGAGGGTTTAAGGCTTAAGATATAGTGTCAAGTGTTGAGGGTATAGGGATAGGGTTTAAGTTTTAAGGGTTAAGGGATAGGGATTGGGGTTTAAGGCATAGTGTTGAGGGTTGATGGTTTAGGGATAGGGTTTAGGTTTGAGGGATTAGGGTTTACGGTTGATGAATTAGGGTTTAATGTTTAGAGTTGAGGGTTGAGGGTTGACGGTTGACGGTTGAGGTTGAGGGATAGGGTTAATGGTCAAGGGATTAGGGTTAAATAAGAGTGTCGAGGGTAGAAGGATTAGGGTTTAAGGTATAGTATCGAGCCTATTGAGGGTCTAGGAATAGGGATAGCATTTAGGGTTTAGGGATGAGGGATTAGAGTTGAGGGATGATGGATGATGGACTAGGGTTGAGGGTTGAGGGATTAGGGTTTAGGGACAAGGTTTAGGGTTAGGGTTGAGGGATTAGGGTTTAAGGTATACTATTGAGGGTTTAGGGATAGGGTTTAGGGTTGAGGGATTAGGGTTTAGGGTTGACGGATTAGGGTTTAGGGTTGACAGATTAGGGTTTAATGTTGAGAGTTAAGGGTTAAGGGTTGAGGGTTTAGGGATAGGGTTGATGCTCAAGGGATTAGGGTTAAAGTAGAGTGCTGAGGGTAGAGGGATTAGGGATAGGGTTTAGGGTTGAAGGTTCAACGATTGAGGGTTGAGGCTTTACGGCTGAGGGTTAAGGGATTGGGGTTTAAAATATAGTGTTGAGCGTCAAGGGTTTATGGATAGGTTTTAGGGTTTAATTTTTAAGGGTTAAGGGTTGAGGGATAGTGTTTAGGGTTTAGGGATAAGGGATTAGGGTTTAAGGTATAGTGTCGAGGGTTGAGGGTTTAGGAATAGGAATAGAGTTTAGGGTTTAGGGATGAGGGATTAGGGTTGAGGGTTGAGGTATTAGGGTTGAGGGTTGAGGGATTAGGGTTTAAGGTATAGTGTCAAGGGTTGAGGGTTTATTAATAGTGTTTAGGGTTGAGGGTTAATGGATTAGGTTTTAGGGTTGATGGATTAGGGTTTAAGGTATAGTGTTGAGGGTTGAGGGTTTAGGGTTGACAGATTAGGGTTTAGGGTTGACGGATTAGTGTTTAATGTCAAGGTTAAGGTTAGAGTGTCGAGGGTAGAGGGATTAGGGATAGGGTTTAAGGTTGAAGGTTTAAGAATTGAGGGTTGAGGCTTTAGGGATGAGGGTTTAAGGCTTAAAATATAGTGTCAAGTGTTGAGGGTATAGGGATAGGGTTTAAGTTTTAAAGGTTAAGGGATAGGGATTAGGGTTTAAGGTATAGTGTTGAGGGTTGATGGTTTAGGGATAGGGTTTTGGTTTGAGGGATTAGGGTTTACGGTTGATGAATTAGGGTTTAATGTTTAGAGTTGAGGGTTGAGGGTTGAGGGTTGAGGGTTGAGGTTGAGGGATAGGGTTAATGGTCAAGGGATTAGGGTTAAATAAGAGTGTCAAGGGTAGAGGGATTAGGGTTAAATAAGAGCGTCGAGGGTAGAGGGATTAGGGTTTAAGGTATAGTATCGAGCCTGTTGAGGGTCTAGGAATAGGGATAGCGTTTAGGGTTTAGGGATGAGGGATTAGAGTTGAGGGATTAGGGTTTAAGGTATAGTGTTGAGGGTTTAGGGATAGGGTTTAGGGTTGAGGGATTAGAGTGAAGTGTTGAGGGATTAGGATTTGATGTTGAGGGTTTAGGGTTTGGGGTTTAGGGTTAGGGTTGAGAGTTGAGGGATCAGAGTTAAGGGTTAAGGGATTAGGGTTTGACGTCGAGGGTTGAGGGTTGAGGTTTGAGGGTCAAGGGTTTAGGGATAGGGTTGAGGTTCAAGGGATTAGGGTTAAAGTAGAGTGTGGAGGGTGTAAGGATTAGGGATAGGGTTGGAGGCTTTAGGGATAAGGGATTAGGGTTTAAGGTATAGTATCGAGTCTGTTGAGGGTTTAGGAATAGGGATAGCATTTAGGGTTTAGGGATGACAGATTAGAGTTGAGGGATGATGGATTAGGGTTGAGGGTTGAGGGATTAGGGTTTAGGGATAAGGTTTAGGGTTGAGGGTTGAGGGATTAGGGTTTAAGGTATAGTGTTGAGGGTTGAGGGTTTAGGATTAGGGTTTAGGGTTGACGGATTAGCATTTAATGTCGAGGTTAGGGTTAGAGTGTCGAGGGTAGAGGGATTACGGATAGGGTTTAGGGTTGAAGGTTTAAGGATTAAGGGTTGAGGCTTTAGGGATGAGGGTTTAAGGCTTAAGATATAGTGTCAAGTGTTGAGGGTGTAGGGATAGGGTTTAAGTTTTAAGGGTTAAGGGTTGAGGGATAGGGATTAGGGTTTAAGGTATAGTGTTGAGGGTTGATGGTTTAGGGATAGGGTTTAGGTTTGAGGGATTAGGGTTTAGGGTTGATGAATTAGGGTTTAATGTTGAGAGTTGAGGGATAGGGTTAATGGTCAAGGGATTAGGGTTAAATAAGAGTGTCAAGGGTAGAGGGATTAGGGTTTAAGGTATAGTATCGAGCATGTTGAGGGTCTAGGAATAGGGATAGCATTTAGGGTTTAGGGATGAGGGATTAGAGTTGAGGGATGACAGATGACGGATTAGGGTTGAGGGTTGAGGGATTAGGGTTTAGGGACAAGGTTTAGGGTTAGGGTTGAGGGATTAGGGTTTAAGGTATAGTGTTGAGGGTTGAGGGATAGGGTTTAGGGTTGAGGGATTAGAGTGAAGGGTTGAGGGATTAGGATTTGATGTTGAGGGTTGAGGGTTTAGGGTTAGGGTTGAGAGTTGAGGGATCAGAGTTAAGGGTTGAGGTATTAGGGTTTGATGTCGAGGGTTGAGGGTTGAGGTTTGAGGGTCAAGGGTTTAGGGATAGGGTTGAGGTTCAAGGGATTAGGGTTCAAGTAGAGTGTGGAGGGTGTAAGGATTAGGGATAGGGTTGGAGGGTTTAGGGATAAGGGATTAGGGTTTAAGGTATAGTATCGAGTCTATTGAGGGTTTAGGAATAGGGATAGCATTTAGGGTTTAGGGATGAGGGATTAGAGTTGAGGGATGATGGATTAGGGTTGAGGGTTGAGGGATTAGGGTTTAGGGTTTAAGGGGGCGATATATTGTTATGAAATAGGCAAATAATCTCTGATTGTTTACTGGCTCTATCCACAAGAACTACTAAACTATACCTTAAACCCTAATCCCTCAACCCTAAACTTTCAACCCACCCTATCCCTAATCCCTCTACCCTCAACACTCTACCTTAACCCTAATCCCTCGACCCTTAACCCTAAACGCTATCCCTAAAGCCTCAACCCTAAACCCTAATCCCTCAAGGTCCTAAACTCTAATCCCTTATCCCTAAACTCTAAATCCTATCCCTAAATGCTCAACCCTTAACCTTAAACCTTAATCACTCAATCCTTATCCACCCCTCTCCTTCCCTATCTGGCTCACTCCCATCTCTACCCTCCTCTACCCTCGACACTATACATACATACATATAGGCATACATAGATACATACATACATATAGGCATACATAGATACATACATACATATAGGCATATATACATACATGATTAATAGCCTTAAACATAAAAAAATTTAAGTTGAACATAACGCGCTCGCGTTATTTAAAACATGAAAAATAGCACAAACTTTTGTAGAAAAGGAAAAATGCAAAGAAAAGAATAACGCGAGCGCGTTATAACACGCTCTCATTATAACGCGCTCGCGTTATGGCTTGGCTTTGATGAGCCTAAGGCTCGTCATTACCAAGCCATAACGCGAGCACGTTATAACGCGCTCGCGTTTTGACCTTTTTTTTTTTTAAATTAATCTGGCCACTTTTTGGCCCCCCGTCTTCTTGCACTTACCTAATGAGTTCCTTGGAGATGCAAATTCCCTATCACAGAGAAATAGGCCAAGAACCCTTGAATCTCTACAGTACTACCTTAAACAAGACTCCTTAACATAACACCAAATAACAACTACTGCAACTGTAGCAAAATAGAGCATTTGATAAGAAACCCAGTGAATTTCCAATGACGCCACCATCACAATGTATTAAAAATTCATTCCATAGAAGGTATAATCTTATCTAATGTTGGGTCCAAAGCCCTATTTATTCAAAGCTGAAGCATTTGGATTTTAACAAGCTAAATTTGATCACCCTTTTTCCTTTTTTTCTTTGAATCTCTTTGAAGCTGCGTAAATAAGGAAACAATTTGCATGAACACGTCAGAGTAAATCTAAACAATTCCTACTTCCTGATGAGAAATGGAATTAGAAAAAACTACCAAACACCTAATTTTCCAAATATGTAATAGAATAACCTATCTGAAAGCATTAGTCAAAACATTATTATGCAGACCCACCACCAACAATGCTTCATGCTAGTTCAATTGATGCTCAAAAATCCCAAGTAGATCATTATGAATAGTCTTCCAAAGTTTCTTAACATACAAACTTTCCTAAAAAATATGTTTCATGCTTTCATTTAGGTGACAAAACAGACATTTGGGAGGATGTCAGAAAACATCTCAACCTGCCTTCAATTGACAATTTAAAATGCAGAATATTTTAGGCCAAAAATTGGGCATTCATGTTAGCTTTAGAATCACATATCTGGGTAGATAGTTTAGTCCAAAATTCTCACTAAATCTACACCTCCACTTGATGTTTCAACGTGGGTTTAAAAGCAATTGTGGTAGAAGTCATCTGTAGATTTTCTTCAGGGGAAATGAAGTAAAATGGAAAATAGAGATCCATCGCCAATCCTTTAAAAAGTTACAAGGAACATTGGTACATATTTTCATAGAAAGTTCTATAGGAATCAAAGATTGTATAAAGATAAAAAAAATGTTCCCAACTATTGTTTAACCTAAAGCAAAGCTTAACAGATTACCAAGGAGCCCAGTTCAACATAGTGAAGTCCTAAATATCTCCCACCTAACGAATCTCTTTCTTAAACAAATAGTAGGCTTGTCTAGGAAAGCTGACAATAAGAGGTAGACCATGGTATTGAATCTATTGATTCCACCATAATGATGAGGAGCCAAAATTGAAGCCATATTGAAGAGATGACCCATTCCATTCAAGTAAATGGAAAACATGTTGCCATGCCTTCTGCACAGATTGAAGAGGAGGTGACCCTTTGATTTTAAAATATGATGTCATGAGAATCTTATCCTTCCAATTAATAGACTGCAATTTTTTTTTAACAGTTGCAAAGTTAATTCTATGACAAACCATGTTCACTTTCCAAGGTTCATCTCCTCGGATCTCCATGATTATCCATTTTGCAGATAAACAAATTCCTTGTGTCTTTGGGTCAATAAAACCAAGACCTCCTTTAGATTTAGGCTGAATGTAGTGTGCCCAAGAAGTATCTTTAAAGCCAACACTACATCCCATTTAGACAACAAAAATTGACGAATGAGTTTGTTCATATCCTCATAACCTCTATGTGAAGGCATCCAACAAGAAGAATAATAGACATCGGTGGCTATGAAAATTTTATTTACAACTTGGATTTTTCTTGCTAAAGATAAAAAATTATTACCCCAGTTAAAATTTTTTCTTGAGCCTATCTATGTACCATCTCCACATATCAGCAAGTGAAACCCCCAAACCAAAAGGTATCCCAAGGTATCTAGTAATTTCCCCATGTCTAATTTGTTTCCACTCTTTAGGTGTCCATCAAGGCCTGAGACCTGATTAAGTCATTAAAAATTTAGTTTTATTGTGTGTGAGTTGAGAACCTAAGACAACATAATACAAATCTAAAATTTCCATGGCATTGATGATTTCATCTTCAAAACTTTGTAGGAACAACATGCTATCATCAACAAAATGAGAATTAATGACCACAACATTTTGACGAATTGAAACTCTTGATATAAGCTTCAGCTGATTGGCCTTTTGTAATAGATACCCAAGAGCATCAGTTGTGAGGACATATAGGAATGGTGATAATGGGAAACCTTGTCTTTAATAGAATGTTGTAGAGGAAAGGAGTCAGTAACAACTTAGTTAATCAACATCTAAGCATTGGCATCTTTAAACAACATTTGCACTTGAGCTTGAATTTTAGATCCATAACCAAGCCACCGCATCATCTTAAGTATAAAATTCCATTAAATTCTATCATATGCCTTGTCAAAATCTAATTTGATTAAAAGAGCATCTTGACCTAATTGTTGAGCCCATTCAGTAGTTTCCCAAGCTAGAAAGAGATTGTCAAGAATGTATTGTCCACCCAAAAAACTAGTTTGTTCTTTCCTTACAATACCTTGTACCACGAGTTTGATTCGGATAGCCAACGCTTTCACTATTATTTTATATGAAGTATTGAGAAGGGTTATTGGTCTCCATCTTGAGATGGTGTCTTCATTTCTCCCTTTAGGTAAAATCTTGATAAGGCCCCTATTTATGATGGGACCTAAGGAACCTTTTTCAAAGGCTTCCAAATAAAGTAAATAAAAATCCTCTTTAATGTGTGGCCATATAGCTTGATAGAATTCCATCGGAAGACCATCAATAACTGGGCTTTTATTAGAACCCATCAAAAATAAGGCATGCACAAGCTCTTCCAAAGAAAGCATCTGATCTGAGAACTGACTATAAATAGGATCAATTTAATTAGGAATATACTCTTGAACAATCTCCTCTAGAGAAGATTGGATTTCATTCCATATCTAATCATCTTTGAGAAGATTTTCATAAATTTTTTGAAAGATCATACTAATCGCAGAGGGGCTGGTATACAGATTATCAAATTCAAATTTTATTTCATAGATTATTTCTTTTTTATGCTTGTAGTTTAAAATCTTGAAGAAATACTTGGGGCATTTGTTCTCTTCTTTTATCTAGTGTAATCTAGCATGAATCTTAGCCCCTTGTCCTCTATAGTAATCTAATTGGCGTCGTTGTGCCTCTGTGATAGCAATAGAGGTTGCAGATTAATGTTATTTGGATCAAAATTAAGTTTCTTTCTAGCTTGCTCCAACTTTCCTTGAAGGGATCTTTCTTTGTGTCTGCACTAGCTAGCCATTCTTCTTTCAAAGGTACAAAGAAAGATTGTACATTGGTCAATTGTAGCACACCACCAGTCAATCTTGGATTCACCTTCTTGTGGGTTTGGGAAGGAATTCCACATCTCCACTAAGGCAGTTAAGCAATCTTGGTTTTTTAGATGAGAAATATTAAGCTTGAAGGGAAGTGGAGAGACAAAATTTGATTTTGGCTCACATGAAACAGTGTAGAATATTGGGTAAAGATCAGATAATGTATTAGAATAGTCCACTTGAATGTAGTCATCAGAAGAATTATGGAACAATGATAGATTAGGTGAAAGATAAAACATGTCCAACCTGCTCAATTTTCTATCATCACCTAATATGCAATTGGTCCAAGTAAACCAGTTTCTAGTATGACTAGAAAAGCTATCATGTATTGGATCAACCACCCATATGGAATTCTGACAATACAACCAGCTATTAAATTCTTCATTGCTAAGTTTAAATGGACTAACAAAACTCCGATCACAAAGATGTTCCACCATATTGAAATCCCCACCAATAATCCAATCAGCAATAGGGAGATTTTTAGCCATCCAATCCCAAAGATCAACTCATTCTTTTGTAATGTTAGAGGCATATACAAAGTAGAACACAATCAACTGTCCATGGATAATTGTGAGGGTGCACACACAACTATGTGAAGGGTCCTCACCCTTATCAATGACAAACTTAGAAATCCATGGTTTAATACCCATAATAACTCCACCTTTACTGTCTTGATGAGATGTGTGTAAAAAGAGGGCATCTTTCCATACATGTGAAAGAGAAACTTCTAATCTGATATCACTAATCTTAACTTCTTGCAATAATAAAATGTTTGGCTTCCATTTAATTTAACTGTTCTCTTAACCTTGTATTTATGATGGGGAAGAGTAATCCCCCTTACATTCCAAGAAAGAATGTTGAATTTCATGGTGCAGATAGAAAATTGGTAGAGTTCTCTTGTGGCAACACACTAAAACTATTAGCTAGAATGACTTATTGAGTATTGTTCATATGTTCAAGTGAGGTTGAAGATGGAGATCTAGACCTTTGGCTTGAAGAGGGTGGAGGAGAAACAAAATTATGGGTGTTATGGATGGCCGACTTAGGGGAATGACACGTAGAATCACCACGATGCTAGGAGAAATTATTGGTGTGGGAAGGGGATCTAGGTGGTTCTTTTCTTTTTTTAACCAGTCTCCAACCATCAGTCATAATAGCATCTTTATAGGGAGAAGAAAGAACCAAGGGTGATTCAGAAGAGATATGAGAAGTTCATTGCAGAGGAGGAGAACATTGTGATGATGGAGTTGAAGAAGTTGAGGGAATCGAATTGGGGTAATGGAGGGCGTTAGAAGGTGAAACTGTAGCCTAGTTTGTATGGGATGAAATAGGGGTTTGTGAGGGTCTATTTCTCTTGAAAGGACAATCACAAATCAAATGGCCTTCTTTATGGAAAAAAAACATGCATTTGGCTTGTTCAAATAGACTAAAGGTTGTTTCATTTCAAAACCAGAGCCAACTAATTTAATATATTTAGGTAACAGGTTGTTCAAATCCATTTCCACACATACTCTAGGATGCACTCTAAGACTGACAAATTTATCAGAACTTTTCTTGCACCAAATGACTCTGCCCAACTGGGCAATGATATCTTTCAAAAATGGTCTAAAGGAAAGATTTAGGTAGGGCAACTCTATCCACATGGGGTATTGGGACCGAGATGGACCTTCACGATAGAAATCAAATCTCCAAGCGTGAAGATAACATATCTACCCACAAATCACCTATGTTCGATATTGAAGCACCCCCTGAACATGTTCAGTAGATCTAAATATACATGAAACATAACCTTTTCCTAGACCTCTTAGGGCTTCAATTTCCCAGCCCCTATTTTCCCAATAACTTTTGCCCATTTATAAAAATCTATTTCAGAAGGGATTCCTCTTAGGAAAAATAGAATAACAGTTCTATTCTGGTATTCAGAGATAACGTCCATTACATCATCAGAGAGAAAAAATTCTAAGGATTTACCTTTTGTTTTGTTATTACTCCCTTCTTCCATAACATTGTCCTCAACTGCATCTTTTCCAGGGTTTTGCATCGGTATCTCCTCTCCTTTTGTGCCATCAGATATTTCCGTAATAACTAGAGCATGTTTTTGGCCATCCAAAATTAATGCAACTTCCATTACACTTTTAGTTTCAAATTCTCCTGTATGACCTTCCTTAGACGCTAGCTCTGCCTTTTACTCTTCCTTGGTTTGCCTTGCCACTTATTTCAGCCTCATTGAAGCTATGTTTGCAGCGAAGGAAAAACTTATGGTGGCTAGGGTTTGATGAGGATACAAAAAATTCTAGTTGCATCTTTGCACTCTTCCGGTCCAAATATTTTCTAGAAAGTTTTTTTGAGTACAATTCTTGACTTTTAAAGATTGTCATAGGTGAATGAAAACTGAGTAGTTTGGTTATCCTTTCAAAAAAAAAACAATGCAATAAACTATAAATTCAAATATTATGCTGCTAGTTGTAATTACTGATTACAACCGATCAGTAAATAATTACGGATTGAACAACTTTTCTGATGTCATGTTAAAAAAAATAGAGGAATGAAATCAATGTCGAATTAAAACCCTAGGGAAAAAAATGATAGCCAATGCTGATGATTTTCTGGCACGTCCCATAATTTAACGAGAGGAAAACCTCCCACATATAAGCCTATCGGCTAAATATTTATCTACACAAGTAGACCAATGGATCTCTGACGCTCTCTATTTATTAGACATTAATTAGATTTTTAGTTCACCATTTAACTCTCAAAAAGTCACGTCACACGCATGTCAACTAAAAAGCCCGGCACATTGTACGCTAGTTGATTGCATTTAGCTTAACTGTTCAGGAAAGTTTTTTATTTTTATAAAAATTATATAACATATTTTTTTTAAAATACTTATTATATTCATATTAAAAAAATTAGCCCTATAGTAAATATTTATAATTTATCTAGGGCTGTTAAATTTATTATCAATACATGTTCACAGTGTCTCTAGGTCACAAACCTTTAATTTTGAGGTCTGATTAAAGGTTAAAGGCCACATTGTCCTTGTTCTCAAATGATGAATGCACTACACCCCTATAAAGTCACAAATGTCTATCTAACATTTTGAATGAACTTTTCACAAAAACTCATTAATTAGAATTGAACAATATTGTGTAAGATTAACTTTTAATTAATGGTTATTTTTGTAAAAGGTGTATTGGAATGTTGGATAGCCACGGGGCTATAAATGATATTGCAAGATGCTAACATTGATTCCCACATGAATATTGAATTTTGTGAACCATTCAAAGTATCAATAGTATGTTTTAGCGATATGATAGGGTCATGGTTAATCCTAACAATATGGGAAAGGCTTGTGTATCCCTCACCTCCCATGTGTCTATTATTTCCCACATGCTTCATAAACATAATGTGATTAGACAACTAAAGTCATCTACATTTAAATCAATCAGTGCCAAATAGTTATAGAATCATCATGGTAAGGCATATTTTGAGGAGGTTATTTAATAAATTGAAATGCAAAAACTATTCTAGGCTATTTTGATCAATTTTGATTTAGAATTAATAGGATAAGAGATAAGGATGCCATTTTTGAACAACATGGAGAATAGCCATCATCTTTTTTTGATAAGTTGATTTAATGAGAACTCACCCTATCAATTGTTTGTTGGTGAAGGTAAGAGGCCAACCCTCTTGCATCAAAACAACACTCATAACTATCCCTAAGGGATCATGTAATGAAATTACTTTCAGAAGACAAGAATATAATAAATATGCTACAATACTTCATAATACTTGATAATAATAAGCCACTTCAAGGGGGAAACCTACAAACTCTTCAATAAGAACATAATTCACAATATAATGATAATAAACTAACCACTACCTCATATATATACCATAATAAATGTCATGGATGTCACCTAGGCTAAGCTAACTACCTATATAAGACACTATAAATGTTCATGTAACTTATTTAAGGTTTATGAAAGCCACAAGTTGGCTATGCATATTCCTATGTATGCTATAGGTTAAGGGAGTTCATGCCCCCTTCACACAAATGATGTCCTCAACAATAATCAATTGTAGATGCTTCTACACAAAATCAAGTTATTTTCCCATGTGGCATATTCAATAGGTAAACTCTTCCATTGAATAAGGTACTCTAACACTTGTTCAACCTACTCTTTTTTCTTTTTTGACAAGTGCTTGATAGTAGTTATTCTCCTCCTCATGTTTCTCATCATTTGTCTTAGTAGAGTGTGAATGAAGGTTAATAATCAATTAAGCATTCTTATTTATTATTTTCATAATTTTGCAAGGCCCAATTTTCTTAGGCTTTGATTTGTTATAGGTACCTTGACAATACCTCTCCTTATGCAAATGTACCACAATCATTTCTCCCTCTTGAAAAATTATTTTTCCTCATATGAAGATCAACATTTTTCTTATATCGTTCATTCATCGTTTTCAATTTGTGCTTAACCTATTGATTTACCTCTTGAATACTCTTTATAAAATCTATAACATCTTGGTTGAAACATGGGTTTATAGGCAAATCAACTAAGTCCATAATCCTCTTAGGATTTGAACCATACACAATTTGAAATGTATCTACTTATTTGTAGACCTATTTATGCTAGAATTATAAGAAAATTTAGCTTGGGGTATCACCAAATCCCATTGTCAAGGGTTGTCCCCCATTAGGCACATCAATATATTGTCTAGGCTCTTATTCACCACCTTAGTTTGACCATCAGTTTTGAGATGGTACACCAAACTAAATTATAACTTGTTGTCCAATGTTTTCCATAAGACTCAAAAATTAGCCTAAAATTGGTGTCCCTATCACTAGTTATAATTTATGGAATACCATGTAATAGTACTAATTCCCTAAAAAACAAAGGTGCCACTTGAATTGCATCATTTGTCTTCTTACAAGGTATGAAATGAGTCATCTTAGAAAAGTGGTCCACCATTGCAAACATTGAATCATGACTTCTTTGGGATCATGGCAGCCCTAAGACAAAATGCATGGAAATATTAGTCCATGATTCCTTTGGCATAAGTAAACACATATATAGGTCTATCTTTTACTATTTGGAACACCCTATAAGCAACAACAAACATATTCACATATTCTAATATTAGGCCAAAGCAATTTTCACTCACTGATCCAATAGTCTTATCCCTTCCAAAGTGTCTACCCACTTGAGTGCATCCCTCTCACAAGGTTTTCTCTCCTCAATACAAGGGGAATACAAATTTGAGATCCCTTAAACAAAAATCCATCTACCAATAAAAGGTCTTCAAATGAATGCATACCTATATCATCTTAATTACTTAGAATTACATAAATGCTGTCAAAATATGAATCATTTGCAAATTCACCCTTTATTTCTTCAAAGACAACTAGTATATGACTCATTACAACCAATAAATGAAGCCTTCTACTTATGGCATCAACCACTACACTTGTTTTACTACTCCTATGTTGTACAACAAATGTATAGGCCTACAAGAGTGAAGCATGTTTGACATATTTGTGGAAAAGATTACCCTATGAATTTATGTACTCAAGGCTTAATTATCTATCATAAAAATGAATTTCTTATGTCAAAGACAATGCCTCCAATGTTTTAATGCTTGTACCATAGCATAGTGTTTCTTACCATAAGTTGTGTTAGGATTAAGGTGCCATCAACCTTGTAAATCCTATGTAATTAATTACTCCTAATATTGTCTATAAATCACCCATAAGGGATGAAAGGTTTCACCAGCAGTGGCCTTGTTTCAACTACATGTTCATATCTGGTCCTTGACACTCATTCGTCATTGTCAATATAGACCGTTGATTATTAGGTCACAAATCTATCGGTCGATATTTTTTTAGCTATCTTACCCTAGAAGGCAACCCCCATTTATAAGGATATTTGTACTATATCAGATTGGAGAGTAACAGGCGCTGCTAGATTAAAGACTGAAGAAACATAGGAAGTGCATGTATTGTAATCTCGTATATTTGAAGGTAATACAACTTGGAGCCTCTTTTCTTGGTGGATTTTTTTACCTGAAAGGGTTTTCTCCACATTACATACTGTGTTATGTGTTTAGATCTTAGTGCATGTTATTTATGTTTAATGGGTTTTAATTTCTATTGCAATCTCGATTGATTCTACATTGTTTAGAGGATAATAAGGTTTGAATTAGATTTTTGTTGTGTGGTTTGCACCTTCATTTCTAACATTTGGTATCAAAGCCTAGCCAATTTTGATTCTTGGGTGGTAGTGTGAAGGTTTTTTAGCTGTAACTTGGGAGATTTGGTTGTTATTCTTGCAAATATGTGCCTAAGAGGTGTTGTCATTGATGTCAACATATCCTTGTTGCCTAGTTAGAAGACTAGAATGTTGATGATATTGAGAAAATTAATAAAGATCAATGTATGCAGACCATATGGTTGTGTAGAGGATTGTCTAAAATAGCTCCAGTTAAGTATTGAGAGGTCCACATGGAGATCTGAAGAAGCTCTGGCCATCTATGTAGAACTTGGTTTTGCAGTGTTCAAAAGAAACAAAGTGACAAGAAATGGGTTTGGATTGCTCCGCAAATGAAAAATTATGATCTGTGAATCTAGAGGCATGTTTGGGAAGTCAGTGTGTATCCTCAACTCAAGTGGTTAATGGTTTGGAGGTCTACAAGCAATCTTTCTAGGTTGACAGTCATTGTAGATAGTGTTCTTGAGGTTCTGGATGAAGATACAAGTGATTCTAATGATTTGGAGGAGTGCGGATGTTTTTGTTGAATTCAACGTGCTTGTGGAAGTCTTTGGATCATGTGACTACTGTGTTGGAGGTCCACATTAAAGATTGAGCTCGTTAGTGAAGATTTCTTTCTTGGTGTTGATGTTCTTTCCAGTCTTGGCCGACCGAATGATTCAAGTGTGTTGTAGATAATTTAAGAGCATTTCCCTAGAGTGAGGTGTGTTGTTTATGGAAGATTCAAGTCTTAGCTATGTTTGGCCAATAATATAGTGATTCACATTAAGACAAGCCAACATTGATGTTCATTCCAAGGTTGATAAAGAATATAAATATTTGTGGATGAGTTGTGGAAAGATGTCTTTGTGCGAAAATGATAAAATCCTATGAGAAGTACAGAAGCAGAGCAGAAGTAGAGAGGAAGAAGTGCAGAGGATCAAGAGTAGTAAAGGATGAAGATATAGCAAAGAAGTGTCTGAGGATCACAGAAAAAAATTGTGAGCTTTCAAGAGATTGAACCAAGCATGAAGAATATGCTATTTCTCAGTTCATTATCTCTGTGTTAAACTTAATTTCTTGTAGGCAGTGAGCCTCTTTGACCAATGAGCTCTGGGCAGTGCACGCGAAGGCATGTGCCTTCTCCTTTTCTAAGTACTTTTAATAGGGTACGAATCTTGTGGGTTAACCCCCACCATGGTTTTCCCTTAACCGAGTTTCCACATTAAAAATTCTAGTGTTATGTGTGTTCATTTGTTTCTGCTCATGTGTTGATGATTCATGCTTTAATGTTTACATCATTAATCAGTTTTAAGTGGTAAAGAAGAATTAATTACTACAAGTGATAAAGTTGTAGGACAACTGATTTACCCCCCCTCTCAGTTGTCCAGCCTAATTCCAACAATTGGTATCATAGCAGGTTCCTCTAAAAGAAGCTTTACTGCTCGAGGAGATCCAAGATGTCAACATACAAGAAGGATAGTCCAAGATTTGATGGAACAAACTACACCCTTTGGAAAAGTCAGATGGAATGTCATTTATAATGCATGGGTGAATAGTATTGGTTGATAACTAACAATAAGTATGTGCCTCCTTAGAATGGTCCTACAACAGTAGATCAAATTAGAGATGTAGAAAGTAACATTCGAGCTAAAGAAGCCTCGTTGAGTGCTCTGACTGATACAGAAATAAAATGTCTTTGGACTGAAAACTACTCATCAAATCTGGAAGAAGTTAGAAAATTTGTATGATGGTGATGAATATGTCAAATGTGCCAAGTTACAAAGTCTAAGAGGTAGATATGAAAGTTTGAGGATGAGTGAAGATGAAAACATCACTTCCTACATGCAAAAGATAAATGAGCTTGTGTGTGGTATCAGGAGTGCTGGTGGAACTTTGGAAGAATCAGAGATTGTTGCAAAAGTGCTTAGATCTTTATTTGATTCATACAAACATAAGGTTGCTACTATAGAGGAGATCAGACTGTCTCAAAAGTCACAAGAGATCAGTTGGTTGGAAAAATTTCAGCATTTGAATTGAGTGAGTTTGGTGATTCTCTTCCTAAATCAGAATCTACATTCAAGGCCAGTGTTTTTGGAAAACAAAGATTTGATCCTGAAAACTCTTCAAGAAGATCAACTAGATATGAAAAGGCAAGAAAGGAACTTGAAGAAGATGAATCTGGGCTTGAACAACTTGAGGCCCTTATTGCCAAAAAAGTACCAAGAGGAACAAGTAAGTATGAAGGAATGTTACCTCTCAAATATTTTGCTTGCAATAAGATTGGTCATTTTGCTTCAAGATGTCCGGACAGGTTTTCAAAACCAAACACTAATAGACCTAGGGGTCAGAAGAAATGCTACTATGTCCAAGAAGCTAAAGGAGTCACAGATGATGAATCTGATAAAGGGAGTACCTCTGAAAATGATTGGGTGTTCGTTGATATCAAGGAAGAAGATCTGGTGTCTACTGAATCTATTGGTTGTGTGAATGTGGAAAGCACTTTAGCTACTCAGATTGAAGAAAAGGATGAATGGGTGATTGACAGTGGGTGTTCTCATCATATGACCAATGATAAAAGCAAGTTTGTTAGTTTGGAAAGATATGAAGGTGGAATTGTGAAGTTTGGAGACAACTCTGCTTGTAGAATCTATGACAAGGGATCCATCTCTTTTGATGGTAAGAATGACACTAATTATGTTCTGTATGTGGAAGGATTGAAGAACAATCTTCTCAGTGTTGGATAGTTGGTTGATAAGGGTTATGATCTTCGATTCAAGGATGGAAAATGTAGAATCTTGGAAAGATCCAGAACTGAAATTGCATCTGGTACTTAGACTAGAGGTAACATCTTTCATTTAAGTAGTTTTGGTAAGAGTTGCTTGATTGCTCAGATTGATCAGAGTTGGTTATGGCATAGGAGAATATGTCATGTGAATTTCGATAACATTGTTAATATAAGTTCTACTTAGGCTGTGAAAGATCTTCCAAAAATTGTAAAACCTGCTAATAGCTTGTGTAGAGAATGCCAGTTGGGCAAACAAAGCAGAACTACATTTAAGAACAAAGAACAAAATTCAAGTGGATTATTGGAACTTGTGCATATTGATCTATGTGGTCCTGCTAGAATTAGGAGTGTGCAAGGAGACAAATATTTTATGTTGCTGATTGATGATTAGTCTTGGATGATGTGGGTAACCTTTTTGAAAGATAAATCAGAAGCTCTTGAAAAATTCAAAGTGTTCAAGGTTATGGTGGAGAATGAGATTGGTGTGAAGATAAAGTGTCTAAGATTTGACAGAGGTGGAGAGTTTACCTCCGGTGAGTTTGATTCATTATGTGAAAAGCAAGGAATAAAAAGATAGTTATCTTCTCCTAGGACTCCTCAATAGAATGGAGTTGTGGAGAGAAAGAACTGGACCATTCAAGAAGCTGCTAGGACCATGATGATGGAAGAAAATGTTCCACAAGTCTATTGGAGAGAAGCTATGAGTACTGCTGTCTACACTCTTAACAGAGTGCAAATCAAAGGTAATTCTGGTAAGACACCTTATGAGCTATGGTTTGGTCATTCTCCTACTGTGAAATATTTTAGAGTTTTTGGTAGTAAATGCTATATCAAAAGAGATGAGGACCTTGGCAAGTTTGATGCAAGAAGTGATGAAGGAATATTTCTAGGTTACTCTACTCAAAGCAAGGCATACCGGTGTTTTAATAAGAGATTGAAAAAGATTGTTGAAAGTACTAATGTCAGAGTTGATGAAAGCAAGGAGAGATCTTTTAGGTCTTGTGGATATGATTTAGGTGATCAAGATGAAAGTCAAAATCAAGGAAGGCAATTTCAAACCTAGACTCAAATCTAGATTGATCCAGAAAATCCAGTGACTCAAGAGGATAGTGTAGATGTTGAGGAACAAGCTCAAGAAACAGAAGTTCAAGCAAATCCCAAAACTCCCAGGTATGTAAGGCTGAATCATCCTGAAGCTCAAATCATAGGAGATAGAAACAAAGGTGTTCAAACTAGGAGAATTGCTGAAGATCAAGAGGAAATTTGTTTGATTTCAAAGATTGAACCAAAATCAGTAAGTGAAGCTTGCAATGATGAAAATTGGGTAAAAGCAATGGAAGAAGAATTAATGCAAATTGAAAAGAATCACACTCGGGATCTTTTTCCTAGACTTGAAGACAAAAATGTGATTGGAACTAAATGGGTCTTCCAGAATAAACTAAATGAAGATGGTGAAGTTGTAAGAAACAAAGCAAGGTTGATATGCAAAGGATATTCTCAAGTGGAAGGAATTGATTTTGAAGAAACTTTTGCTATGGAAGCAAGAATAGAAGCAGACAAGTTATTTCTTACATTTGCTGCTTATAAAGATTTCAAGGTATATCAGATGGATGTCAAGTCAACATTCCTAAATGGAGAGTTGGAAGAAGTCTACATTGAGAAACCGGAAGGATTTCAGTTGTCTGATAAAAAAGATATGGTCTATAGATTGATGAAAGCATTGTATGGACTCAAACAAGCCCCAAGAACCTGGTATGCAAGATTAGATAAGTATCTGCTAAAATTAGGTTTTAGCAAAGGCACTATGGACAGTAATCTCTACTTGAAGATTGATCATGAGCACATCCTAATTGTTGAGGTATTTGTTGATGATATCATTTTTGGTGGAAATGAGAGTATGTGCAAGACATTTGCTAATCAGATGCAAAGTGAATTTGAGATGTAAATGTTTGGTGAAATGAATTTCTTCTTAGGTCTACAAATTACTTAGTCAGATAAAGGTATCTTCATATCTCAATCTAAGTATGTGAGAGAATTGTTGAAAAAGTTTGGGATGGAAGATTCAAAGCCAACAGGTACACCTATGGTAACCGAATACAAGTTGAGTAAAGATGATGACTCCCCTAAGGCAAATCAAAAAAGGTATAGATCAATGATTGGAGGATTGCTCTATTTGACTCAAAATAGACCTGATATCATGAATGCAATTATACTTGTCGCTAGATTTCAAGCTGATCTTAGAGAATCCCATGTGGTAGTAGTCAAGAGAATTTTTAGATATCTCAAAGGGACACTTGACTATGGCTTGTGGTATCCAAAGGACAATGACTTCACTCTTCATGCATATACTGATGCTGATTGGCCAGGAGATGTGGATGACAAGAAAAGTACTAGTGGTGGTGCATTCTTCTTGGGAAGAAGATTGGTTTCTTGGTTGAGCAAAAAGTAAGAGGCAATATCTTTGTTTGTTGCAGAGGTAGAGTACATAGCAACATCAAGTAATTGCACTCAAGTTTTGTGGATGGAGCAAATGTTGAAGGATATCAGAATTGTGTTTGAGGATCCTATTACAATCTTCTGTGATAATTCAAGTGCAATAAACATCTCCAAGAATCTGGTGTTGCATTCAAAGACAAAGCACATATCCATCAAGTTTCATTTCTTGAGAGAGAAGGTAAATGAGAATGAAGTTAGATTGGAGTTTGTTTCTTCAAAGGATCAGATTGCAGCCATATTTACCAAGCCTCTACCTAAGGATACTTTTGAGTATCTTAGAGAGAAGTTAGGGGTTATTACCCCTCCTGATCAGAACTAAGATGCAATAGGGTACATTAGTCCAGTGGAATTTACAGTCACATCTTGTGATCTGGATTGATGTTAAGGAGATACTACTCAGGGGGAGTAGTTAGTATGCAAATTATTAGAGATCAGTCTAGAACAAAGGGGGAGAAAAGATTGCAAATATGTGCCCTTTGCCATTGATGGCAAAGGGGGAGAGAAGTTATATGAAAACTAGTTGCTGATGAAAGAGGGAGTAGTGAAGAAAGTGGTTACAAAAGTAATAAGAGAAAGGGGGAGAAGTTCTTGTCTTGATTAAATCAGTTTTTCACATCATATGTTGCCATCAATGACAAAGGGGGAGATTGTTGCAAATATGTACCTAAGCGGTGTTGCCATTGATGTCAACATATCCTTGTTGCATTGATGTCAACTGTATCCTATTTTGTTGCCTGGTTAGAAGACTGGAATGTTGAGGATATTGAGAAAATTAATAAAGATCAATGTATGCGGACCATATGGTTGTGTAGAGGATTGTTTGAAATAGCTCCAATTAAGTATTGAGAGGTCCACATGAAGATCTAAATAAGCTATGGCCATCTGTGTAGAACTTGGTTTTGCAGTGTTCAGAAGAAACAAAGTGACAAGAAATGGGTTTGGATTGCTTCGCAAATGAAAAATTATGATCTGTGAATCTAGAGGCATGTTTGGGAAGTCAGTGTGTATCCTCAACTCAAGTTGTTAATGGTTTGGAGGTCCGCAAGCAATCTTTCTAGGTTGATAGTCATGGCAGACAGTGTTCTTGAGGTTCCAGATGAAGATGCAAGTGATTCTGATGATTTGGAGTGAGGATGTTTTTGTTGAATTCAATGTGCTTGTGGAAGTCTCTGGATCATGTGACTATTGTGTTGGAGGTTTGTACTGAAGATTGAGCTTGTTGGTCAAGATTTCTTTCTTGGTGTTGTTGTTCTTCCCAATCTTGGCCAACCGGATGATTCAAGTGTGTTGCGGATAATTTAAGAACATTTCCCTAGAGTAAGGCGTGTTGTTTAAGGAAGATTCAAGTCTCAGCTATGTTTGTCTGACACTATAGTGATCCACGTTAAGACAAGATGACCTTGATGTTCATTCCAAGGTTGATAAAGCATATAAATATTTGTGTATGAGTTGTGGAAAGATGTCCTTGTGTGAAAATGATAAAATCCTAAGAGAAGTATAGAAGCAAAGTAGAAGCAGAGAGGAAGAAGTGTAGAAGATTAAGAGCAGTAAAGGATGAAGATATAGCAAAGAAGTGTTTGAGGATCAGAGTAGAAAATTGTGAGCTTTCAAGAGATTGAACCAGGCATGAAGAAGATGTTATTTCTCAGTTCATTATCTTTGTGTTAAACTTAATTTCTTGTAGGTAGTGAGCCTCCTATAGGTAGTGAGTCTCTTTGAGTAGTGAGCTCTGGGTAGTGTGCCCAAAGGCATGTACCTTCTCCTTTTATAAGTACTTTTAACAAGGTACGAATCTTGTGGGTTAACCCCCACCATAGTTTTCCCTTAATTGGGTTTCTACATTAAACATTCTGGTGTTATGTGTGTTCATTTGTTTATGTGTTGATGATTCATGCTTTAATGTTTACATCATTAATCAGTTTTAAGTGGTAAAGAATTAATTGCTGCAAGTGATAAAGTTGTGGGACAACTTATTCACCCCCCCTTCTCAGTTGTCTGGCCAAATTCCAACAGTTATTTGTTTGCAGATCTTGTGTAGATATCATGGCTTCATCCACTATTGTTTCTACCTCTTAGTTGGACATCGAAAAGTTTAATGGCACAGGGTATGAATTGTGGAAGTTGAAAAAGGATGATTTGATTGAAGAAAGAAACCAGTGGTTAGCTATTACGAAAGAGAAGAAACTTGATGATGTTGCTCCTGATGAGTGGGAAAGACTGAGTAAAAAGGAATGAGGTACAATCTGGCTATGACTTGTAGATTTTATTCTACTGAATGTTGCAAGTGAGAAGTTCGCACATAGCTTGTGGAAGTGTTTAGGTGAGTTCTACCAAGCCAAGAGTATGGTAAATAAACTTTATTTAGAGCATAAGTTATTTTCAATGAAAATGAAAGAGGGTGAATCTATTGTAGAGCATTTGAATTCATTTAATTTTTTATTGAGTCAACTAGCATCTATAGATGTGGAGGTGAATGAGGAAGATAAATGTATATTGCTTCTCTATTCTTTGCCTGATTCATTGGAGAATGTTATTTTGGCTATCACTGCTAACCTCATAGATTTAAAGTTGAATGCTCTTGTTTTAGTTTTGTTGTCACATGAATTGAGGAAGAAAAGTTTGGATAGTTCAGGGGATGCTCTCAGTGTCGAGGGAAGGTCTATGGAAAGAGGACCTAAAGGAGATCAGAAAGGGGCTAAGGACAAGTCCAAGGGCCAATCTAAGACTCTTGGGAAGAAGAACAAAGTTAAGTGTTGGAACTGCGGTAAAAAGGGACATGTGAAGGAGTACAAAAACCCAAAGAAATAGTGGGAGAGTGCTTCGGATAAGCCCTAAAATATAGGTGAAGATCTTTAACTTTCTGCATGTAATGTTGTTTCTAATGATCATTGGTTGGTTGACTCAATATGCTCATTTCATATGACCTCGCATAAGGAATGTTTTTCCACATACGAAGAGTATGATGGAGGTAATATATACCTTGGGGACAATTCTACATATATGATAGTTGTGAAAGGCAAGGTATTGTTGTGTTTCAATGATGGGAGGATTAAAACTCTCCTTGGTGTTTTGCATGTTCATGGATTAGCTAGAAATCTGATTTCAGTATCAAAGTTGAATTATTTGGGAATGCATGTAACATTTGACAAGCATGGCTGCAGATTGGTGAGAGGGAACTTGGTGGTAGTGAAGGGGAAGAGATTAGGAAACTTGTTTAAGCTTGAAGCCACTACAGATTGTAATGCCTCTTATGTATCTAAGGCTAGTACTAAAAATACATGTATGTTGTGGCACCGTAGATTGGGCCACACTAGTAATAATGTTTTGAAAACTATCAAGAATAACAATTTGTTGGATGGTTTCTCATATTCTGATGAGAACTTTGATTTTTGTGAGCATTGTGTGTTTGGTAAACAAAACAAAAAATCATTTCCTTTAGGAAGCAATAGAGAAAAAGATAAGTTAGAAATTATTCATACAAATGTGTTTGGACCTGTGGATAATGATTCTATCAAAAAATCTTATTATTTTATCACCTTCATTGAAGATGTATCCAGATTTACATGGACTTATTTTATGAAACACAAATCTAAAGTTTTCACTAAGTTTAAGGATTTTAAAGTCTTAGTTGAAAACCAATTAGGATTGAAGATAAAAATATTAAGATCTGAAAATGGAGGGGAATATTTCTCTAAGGAATTTGATGAGTTTTGCAAGCATGCAAGTATTATCAGACAAAAGACAACTCCGTATACACCACAACAGAATGGTGTTGTAAAAAGGATGAACTGAACAATCATGGAAAGAGCCAGAAGTATGTTGAGTGATGCACAATTGGATAAATGCTTTTAGGAAGAGGATGTGTGTAATACTTTCTACTTGATTAACATATCTCCTTATAAGGCTCTTGATTCGACACCTTATGAAGTGTGGATAGGTAGGAAACCTTTTGTTTCACATTTAAGGGTTTTTGGCTGTCGGGCTTGTTAGGGTTAGACGGTAGAAGATATCAATTAAATGCAAATAAAGATTAAACATAGGAATGAAAATACACAAAAATAATAACAGTGAGAGACAAGTTTTAACATGGTTCACCCAAACTAAGTCTACATCCACCAACAAAGAGTCCAATATTATTATCCAGTAAATCAAAATTTATTACAACCAGCAATCCCTACAACTCAATACTGTTGCAAAATGCTACAATACAATATCAACGGAAACCCTAACCCTTAGCCATTTTTATCACAACTTTTGTCAATTACAAAATAGGGTTTTTTTATGTCAGCCAATGAAATATAACTCCCGACACCTTAATAAAATAATAAAAAATTGTGTGAGGTTTTTTATTATAATAACTCCCTGGACCCCACAATGGGTGTTGCCCCTTGACCCTGTAGGAATTTGGGGGGAAACCACATCGATAAAAGTAGGGTAAATTTAACCTTCGAGTCTGATTAACCTCCATATAACAACAAGGCTTTTGTTCATGTGCCTTAGGCAAAGCGATCTAAGTTGGATTCAAAAGCTGAAAAGTGTACATTCATTGGATATGGTGATAATGTCAAAGGTTATAAGCTTTGGAATCCACTAACCTGTAAGATTATCTATTCTAGATATGTTATTTTCAAGGAACTTAAAGCTATTTTTGAACTTGAGAAGCCAAAAGAAAAAGAACAAAAGGTAAAGAGAGTGCACTTTGATTTAGAGTAGCAAGATGTACCTTAGGAAGAACATAATGATGGATTGGGGGGTGAAGAAGAAGAAGAATATTTGAGTAGTTCTGATGAAGATGAGTCTATTGTTACAGAAGAAGTTGGTGCAGATGATCATACAAAAGAACAAGATAATACTCTTTCTCCACCCTTGAGGAGATCCACAAGACAATGGAATCTAGTTGACAAGTTAGCCCACTAGATTTCTATTGTATATTTGCTTTATTGAGTATTGACGATGAGCCTAGATCCTACAGGGAAGCTATTTTTGTAGATGATAGTGAATATTGGTAGTTAGCCATGTAGGAGGAGATGACGGATTTAGAATCTTGTAACACATGGGATCTTGTTCATTTTCCCAAAGGAAGAAAGGCCATAGGTTGTAAGTGGGTCTTCAAGAAGAAGTTTGGAGCATATGGTTCATTAGAGAAGTACAAGGCTAGACTGACCATAGCCAAGGGCTACTCCTAGAGAGAGGGAATTGATTTTGGTGAAATTTTCTCTCCTATTGCTAAATTGACTTCTATTAGATTTCTTTTATCCATTGCTGCAGGTTATGGTTCGGAGATTGAGCAAATGGATTTTAAGACTGTGTTCTTGCATGGAGATCTTGAGGAAGAAATTTATATGCAACAACCTATAGGTTTTGAGGTAAAAGGAAAAGAACATTGGGTTTGCAGGTTGAAGAGGTCTCTCTATGTTTGAAACAGTCCCCCAGAATTTGGTATCCAAAGTTTGATTCATTTGTATTGAAATTGGGTTTTGTTAGGAGGGAGGAGGATCATTGTGTGTACATTCATTGTATTGATGATGCTATACTGATTATTGCATTGTATGTTGATGACATGTTATTTTTTAGCAATACTAAGGGTATGATCAGTGATCTTAAAGCCCAACTTTTAGATGCATTTGAGATGAAGGATCTTGGAGTTGCTAGGTACATTCTTGGTATGGAGATCAGGAGGGATAGAGGTAATAGAAAGCTTTGGTTGTTGCAAAGTATGTGAATACCATTTTGTAGAGATTTAGTATGCAGGACTATAACCCAGTTAAATTTTCTTTACCCATTGGTACTAAGCTTTCATTAGATATGTGTCCAAAGAATGAGGATGATTTTGAGGATATGTCTAATGTGCCATATGCTAGTGCTATAGGGAGTTTGATGTATGCAATGGTTTGCACTAGGCCAGATATTTCTCAAGTAGTGGGAGTTTTAAGCAAATTTATGTCTAACCTTGGTAGACAACATTGGAATTATACGAAGAGGGTTCTTAAGTATCTTGTAGGTACTCCTAATTATTGTTTTATTTATTCTAGTACTGATAAATCATTGGACATATAGGGTTTTGTTGATGCAGATTAGGTAGGTGACTTGGATAGTCAAAGGTCCACTAGTGTCTATGTGTTTACTCTATTTGGAGGAGTAGTTAGTTGGATGAGTAAGAGGTAGCCCATATTTGCTTTATCCACCATAGAAGCAGAGTATATGACTACTACTTATGTCTCTAAAGGGGAAGTCTGGTTGAGGAGACTATGTACAGGTATTGGATTTGATCAAAGAGGATTAAGATTGGTTGTGATAGCCAGAGTGCTCTTTGTTTGCCAAAAATCATATGTATCATGCTCGGACTAAGCATGTTGAGTTACAGTATCACTTTGTTCGAGAAATGGTTGCAAATGGATAGATTGAGATGAAGAAGGTAGACACTTATGAGAATGTTGTAGATGCTTTGACCAAGCCTGTGACCATAGATAAATTTGTTTGGTGCAGAGAGGCCATGGGCCTTGCCTCTAGTGCCTAAGTATTTTATGGTTTTCCTATGGGTATTTATAATGAATGAGTTCAAGTGAGAGAATGTTAAGATTAAGGTGCCATCAACCTTGAAAAATCTTATATAATTGCTTACTCCTAATATTGTTTGTAAATCACCCATAAGGGATGAAAGGTTTCACTAGTAGTGGTCTTGTTTTAGCTACATGTTTATATCCAGTCATCGACGCTCATTCATCTATGATGGGGAGCCATCCACCTCGACGGGGGTTCGGGTGGCAGTGCCCCTGAAACCACATTTTATTTATATTTTATCATTGTAAATCAAGATCATTCTTCATTAGGTCACAGATCTGTTGATTGATATTTTTTCAGTTATCTTTCCCTAGAAGGCAACCCCCTTTTATAAGGATATTTGTACTACATTTTTATCAAATTGGAGAGTAACATGCACCGCTAGATTGAATACTAAAGAAATAGAGGAAGTGCACGTATTGTAATCTCATATATTTGAAGATAACACAACTTGGAGCCTCTTTTCTTGTTGGAGTTTTTTACCTGAAAGGGTTTTCTCCACATTACATATTGTGTTATGTGTTCAGATCTGAGTGCATGTTATTTATGTTTAATGGGTTTTAATTTCTATTGTAATCTCTAATGATTCTACATTTTTTAGAGGATAATAAGGTTTGAATTAGATTTCCATTGTGTGGTTTGCACCTTCATTTCTAACAATTTGTATACTTAAATTTAGCTTCATTTAATTGGTCACTAAAAATGTTCATAGGTTTCCTTCTTGGCTTAACAAGTTCCTCTGATAGCTACCTATAACACATCACACTCAACTATAAAAAAGTTTCTCAAAGTCTGGTATAGAAATATTAGGAGCTTAATTAACCTTTCTTTTGATCTCTTCAAAAGTCACATCAACTACCTTGGTCCAAGCAAAGACTTTCATTTTTATACAATCAGTCAATGGTGCACTTATATTGTTGATATTCCTAATGAGTATATTTTAAGTTTCACCAACTGATGGAGGCTCTTCACCTCAGTGATACTTTGAATCCAGTAGGTCACTCACAAATCACCTTAACTTTTCCAAGATCCATGTTCAATCCATCTATTGAAATAACATTAGCCAAGAATATTACCAACTTATCTTTCCAAAACTCAAGCTTTTCAGAATTGATAAAAAACCTTTGCACTCCTCTATATTTCTACTAAAAATTAAGATATCATTAAAATAGGCTATGATAAATTTTCCAATGTACAATCTAAATTCTTGGTTCCTTGTTTGCGTGAATGTAGTTGGAGCATTGGACAATCCAAACTAGAGTGGTACACATCACCTCCTCTAGTCTCTGAAATGTCATATTAGCTACCTCTTTTCATTGGAAAGCATCCTTTTTTAAAAGTGTTGTGAGGAGTGTTGCTATGTAGCATAATTCTTTACAAATCTATGATAGTATCCAATGCGATCTGAATTATGTGAATTCAGAGGACAATACCTAGCATTGAACCTATAGCATTGTAGAACAATCAATTAAATATGAGTTTCTACAATTTTAGCAAACTCATTGGGAGTTGGATGCCTCCAAAAATTACTTTATTTTCTTCCATTTCAAATTTATTTACATTTGAAGAGAATACAAAAGTTCACCTTGTCCTTGGAATTCAAAATAGATAGTTGGGAGGTGACAAAACAAAATAAAAAAATGAATTTTTTAAAAAATATCGATTTTGGAACCCTAACTTGGTGGGGTCATAACTCCTAGTCATTTGGTTAAATTTTGGACTTCTTGGAATCGTTGGAAAGATCTCCAAGATAACTAGTTTGAGGTTCTAGGAAGCTAAGCCTTTGTCTATTCCCTTCCTAAGCAACTGAAAAAATCTCGAGGCCCAATTTCACTTCGAAGGTCTATGAAAATATTATTTACTGAGATGTAGAAAATACTAAAAATTAGATTTTCAATATTTTTTGTAGTTGCCTATGCAAATGCCACCCAAGTGCTCCTAGATCGATATAGGATCACAATGATTCAATGGAAAGCCCTCAAGTTCTTAAAATTTTTAAGAACCAATCACTCGACCTTAACCTTAATTCTATTCAGATCAAATTTTACTTTTTCAAGAGACAATGTGACCCAAGTATTCCATCTCTTAGAGTCCAAAAGCACACTTAGAAGACCTGCATTAAGATAATGTTGCTGGAGAATTTTTAATGAATGATCAAGATGGTGCAAATGGTCTTCCCATGTCTTGCTATAAATCAATATATTATTAAATAAAATTAAGGCATTTGAATACAATGGTTCTTCTATGGCAAGAAATGCTACAAAGCCCACCATTAACTCTAGACAAGTCCATTACTATAAGATCAAATTCTTTGCCAAAGAATTATAATGTAGACCATTCTTTGTTTAGACTAGTGGCATCCATGAGTCCCTCAATTCAAGAAACATATTTCTTAAAATGCATAATAGATAGTATCATAGATGACACAAGTAACATGGTAGTAGATTACATTATTTAGATGAATAGGTATTGTTGGGTCCCAAAATAATAGCAACACAAAACTCTAAAACATTTCTAAATCGCCTAGGCCAGGGATTGTCATCAAGGTGATAGAAAGAGGTTTATCAACAAATTATGGGTGATTTTGGCCAACTAAAACGAGTGGGTAGACTCCTCTACTCTTTGAGCTCAATTTGGACTCTAGAGGGATATTCCAAGGGGTGTACCTAAGAAGGTATTGACATCAAAACTAGATGTACAACTAAAAGTATTTGAACAACCAAACCCAAGTTGCTTTATCAGCACCAAATTTGTCACTAAACTGAGAACAACTAGTTGTTGCAAGACCCCTATATAGTTGATAAAGGCAATCCTACACAATGAGGATGCACAAGAACTACTAATACTTCCAAAGATAAATATATTGTTTTGTTTTTAATATTGGGTGATCTACGGCTACTCAGACTGGTGCCTATCCATTGGGCCACAAAGTCTAATATTCAATAGAGGAAAAATAACTACAATGAAATCTATAGTTGCCTATTTGATAAATCAAATGCATAAAAATCAGCACCAAATCACTAAGAATTCTTAATAATCCACACTATACCATGTTCTTCCTTATGTAATATTGAAAATATCATTTATAAAGACTTGGAAATGAATTAAGAATTATCACATTCATTTAAATCAATGATTACATTCATACCATGAAATGTGGCAAGAGAGAACCCTAATTGCGATCAAAGTTTGCTAGAAAGAACATCCACAGCAATGGAGAAAAACAAGAATTTGAAACAAAGATTTTCAAAGTATATTACATACATTTCATAGTTGTTTCATGTTGAATAATGACTACAAAATAACCTTTTCTAATCTACTTTCTGGAACTAAGAACTTGCTGAGAAAATTGCTCAACTGACCAACCAACCCTTATTACATCTAAAACATATGCATATATAGCATTACAAACTCATTCCATTAACCCAGGTGCTACACTTAGTCAATGAGTATGCCTCTACCATATTAATTTCAGTCCCACAATGTAGTTAGAAAAATTGCATGTTGGGAAACTTGCCCATTCCCCAAAAATTTGCCAAAATTGACAAAAAGAAGATTGCTTGCACTCATATTGTACCTATGCATTGAAAAGAGAAGGTTCGACTCCCTTTTCCTGACATTTGTAACCTTTGACATATCCAATTTGTTTTCCAAATGTACATGTGCAATGAAGGATTTCACTGTGTTAACCACTTGTGTGGGACTCTCTACAGAATCATTAAATTTTGGGTACAAATCAACCTTAACAATCTTGCAATCATGGCATATTTTCAAGGAATTACCCTTTTAAAACATTTACAACACTTTAAATATGTTGTCCAATTTTCCCTTTTAGGGCCATCTGAATTCTAACTATACCCTTATGTACACTAGGCATATCCTTCTTCTCTTTATCGACCTTTTTCCATTTTCACAAACTTCTTGTTTGTCACTTCATTCTCCCTTTGTCGGAAAACTTCAACATTTTCAAACCATTTCTTTGTTGCCTCCTTCTACCTTGTCAGCAAATCTTACCTTTTTTGAACTTGGCTTGTGTTCTTGCTTTTCTCCCCTCATGAGCTTCTTTTTTACCTCATTAGCACTATTTTGCCTTATTAGAAAATTTTCAATTTTACAAACCAGTTGGCTTGTCTCTTTCTTCTTACGTTCTCCTTCAATCAGAGAAATCATATTTTCACGAACTAGTCTTGCTTTTCCCTATATCAACAATTTTGACTTTTGTGAACTCTTCTTTCTTTCTTCCTTTTCATCTTATCTTCTTTGTCATCAATTTTTACTTTTGCTAAACCAATCCCTATTTTTCCCTTTATCTTTCACCTTTCTATCGACAAATCTTCTTGCAGATGAACATTGGACTTGTCTCTCCTTTTTCTTTTCCTTTTATCATCTAATCACCATATCAACAAACTTTGAAATATTCAAACTATTTGGCTAGTTTGATTTTCCATTAGTTCCCCGACAAAGTCTTTTTTCCTGTCATTTTGCCTTAGAAAATTTTCATCTTTTCTATTTACCTTATCTACAAAATTTCTCAGAGGCGAACCATTGTGACTTACCTTTTTCCCTTATTGGAAAATTTCACCTTTCTGGAACCATGGACCTTGTCTCCTTGTTATCGATCAAATATGTCTATGGAAAACTTGTCATTGGTTATCCCTTATCTTCTTATGTTCGAATGTCTCTTCATTTTCGGGGAAAAGGCTCATTGGTAAACTTCTTGTCATAAAAACCATGAGTTCTCAAACCAAAGGGTTCACCAACCAAGACTTCAACTTCCCTTCAATTTCTCCCTTAGAATTTACTTTATCTATGTCTTTGCTTGGCAGACCCTTCCTCTATCGGTGAAGTGGCTATCGGTGGAACCTTCAATTGATGAACTGCTATGTTCACAAACTACAAAATTCGCTGGCAAATCTAGCCTTTCCTTACTTTCTTTTTCATTCTTTGATTTACATTTCTCTTATCTTTTTGCCAATGAAGAATCCTGCTCCACTCTCTATCGTAAAAGGGCTCGTCAGCAAACCATGTTATCAGTGAACTATGCAGTTCGCTAACTTGTTGTTTGCTAATAAAGACTTCATATTTCTTTCCTTAAAAACTTTCATCTGTCACCACCCCTTTCACTTTCTTTAGTTGGCGAATCTTCATAACATCTAACTCATTAGTCGGTAAACTTTCAAGTTTGCAAACTAAGACTTTTGCCGATAAAAGAACCTTTTGTCATTGCTTTACTTAAAAGTTTTTTCTTTCTGTGGGCCTCCTTTCTTCTTCTATTGTCACCTTCCCATCGCCTTATTAGCGAATAGGGAAAGGCAAACCTCCAAACTAGTTTTCTAGTTCGTACTTGTTCTAATTTATCAATAAAGGCTTGTAAATGTTCATTTTTTCATTTTTTCAAAGGGAAACACAAAGTGACTATACTTAGAAGAATTTTGACCTAATTAAAATTCCTATAAAAGATATCTTTGATTAGGTATGTATGAGGGATTTTTGCACAAAGGAAAAAAGGGGGAACTTTTAATGGATTTTGGGGCAAAATAGTGCATGTTTGGGAACAAAATTTTATAGGTCCCAATAGTGGCTCTGGTTGGAGATGTGTGACAAGCGATGTCATAGCAATGATCTCAAATCTTTAGGAAGGCCAAAAAGGTAGAAAATAGACAAAAGTGAAAAAACACAAACATATTTACAACAAAGGCTTATATACATGACACAATACAGTCATAAACATTAGAGCACAATAAGATTATTGACTGTATTCAAAATTTAGGGGAAGTGTTACCTATGAAAAATAATGCTTCAGATGTTGACTATGAATGGGTAACTCCAAGAGCACTCCTTCTAGAGTAATCAAATGGTAAACATTGAGCTCTAATTTCTTAGCTACTTCGTATGGCCCAAGCCATAACGAATCAAATTTGTACCATGTTTCCCCTTAACTTTAGATTTTGTATCCCAAAGAAGTACCAAGTCACCAACCTAGAAATCTCTTGACACTATATTCTTATCAAATAAAAGTTTCATTTTCTTCTTGTGATTCAACATTTAGTCATGTGCAGCTATTATTTGTTCTTCTAATTCATCAGTTGCAATATCCTCTAGGACATTACATCATACTGATCCTTTTCTATATCATGTAATAGTTGGTAGACTGGTAGCTGCATGTTGATTGGCATCTTTACCTCTGCTCCATACACCATCTCAAATGGGCTCCTTCCAATGGATCTTTTGAAGGTTATTCTAGTCAATCCATAGAGGATACTTTAGTTTATCATCCCATCTTTTCTTATTTTGATCCAACATCCTTTTTATGATCTTCATTAGGCTTTTATTACTAGATTCATCATGTCCATTACTTTGGGGGTGATAAGGGGATAAATACACAAGGTTTATGCCAAAGTTAGAGCACATGTCAAGTATTTCTTGAGACTTAAAGCACATGGCATTATCTACAAAAATCTTGGCTGGTACTCCAAATCTAGTGATTATATTGTTGACTATGAAAGCAATAACCACTTTGGAAGTTGCATTATGAGTGGAATTGCTTCTACCCACTTGGTGAAGTAATCAGTGGCCACAAGGATACAATTAAATCTATTACTAGACTTTTCTTGTATCCCTGCAATAAAATTGATTCCCCACTACTGAAAGGGTGCATCAACAACAAGGGACAAAAGGGGTAATGCTCTAGCAAATTTCATCTTGCTAGAAAATTGTTGGCAGGCATCACATTTTCTTATCTTCTATGCCACATCTTTGAATAAAGTAGGCCACCAGTACCCAACCCTAAGGATCTTATGGGGAGTGGTTTTAGATTTGAAGTGTCCTCCACAAACACCATGATGACACTCATTCATCACAGTTTCAGCCTGCTCTTGATTCAAACATTTGAGCAATATTCCTTCATGATTTCTCCACATGAGCTCATCTTGGAATAGGACATACTTTTGAGACTAGAGCTTAAGGGTCCTCTACCGAGTGACATTCATTCCTAGGGGACAATGCATGTTGACAAGATAAAAGATAATATCTCTATACCATGGATCATTATTCAACATGCATGCATAAAAAGATGTTGGGAACCTGTGTTTACCCCTTCTCTTTACTTTGTTAGTATATTAGTTGCTATGGATGCATATGCTTTATAAGTCATCCTATGAGCATATTGTATTATCCCACATTCATGGGAAGTAGTAATTGTTTAGATTAGACTTAGTATATAAATAAGTGTTGAGGCCAATGAAGGCATCCATGAATTTATTGTATTAAGCTTGCTCAAAGGAGGTTGCCCCCTCGAAGTGGCCTGCAATCAAAAAATTCCTTATGTGTTTCTACTATTTATATAAATATTTTATTTCATGCATTGTTCATTATATTATTGTAGGAGGTTCCTCTCATTTGGTATCGGAGCACTTTCTTGGGCTTGCAAGGTGGAATTTTTTCTAAAAAAAAATTTTCGAAGTGGCCCTCTAGGTGTTGTGATTGTTGCAGTAGTATCTTTTTTTTACATTTGTATTGTTCATTTGGAGTGCAGGTTTGGATCAAGGAACATCCTTATCTACTTAACTATGGGAAGTACTTCAGCATATAGCCCTAAAATTCATTGTGAGGAGTACCACAGGAACCCTGAAGTAGCTAGCCCATTAAGAGAACCTACCAGTGAAAAGGGCAATGGCCCCTAACCAATTGACTAGTTCCCATCCATGAGGTAAACCAAGAGCTATCATTTGTGGGAAAGCGATTATTATTTTTACCTGAGCCATGGAGTGAGGGGTACTACCCCAATATGCAAGTCGTTAGACATCATTAGTGGCTAGAGTGACTTCCTTGAACCTTTAGGAAGTTAAACAGACTTGGGGCCCATATCTATTGATAGAAAGCAAATCATAGATTGAATCCATCTAGAGTAGTTGGCAAATTGTTTCCAGGAAAATAAATATATTTACACTTTTTTTCCATATCTTTCTTATTTTAGCTCTGTTTCCTCTCAAAATTCACTGAAACACCCAAAATCTCATCCTGCACATTTCCTTCCTTGAGGACCTTATCCCAATTCCACTTATCAAAGTTAGAAATCCCACATTTGTCTATTTTTAGGGTTTTCCATAACTTATTCAACTCTCACCCTATAGCCTTGAGATTTTACCACAACATTCCTTTCATGTTTATGCTCCTTTGTCCCTCTTGGACAAATTTTCCCATTCTTTCATCCTGCTTCTAAAATCACCATTTTCTTCTCCCCTTTCCCTTAGAAAGTGTCCAAAATCTAGTCAAACTCCAATTACCCATTGCAGTTTTCCCCAAATTAAAATTTCCCTTTATTAAACATGTTTTAATACATGTTTTTCTACCCATTCCAAAAAAAAAATCTTCTAGCTATGGTAGTAATCTGATCAAGAGCAAAATACATGGAGGATGAAATTTCTACCCTGAAGTCCAGAATCTATGATCTTGATGAAAAAATTCTTGGCCTCAATCTTCAACATTCAACCATGAACAATAGATGACAACCAGAGTCTTCTTTAGACACTGGGTTTTCTTCTTCCAGCAATTTTTGTGGGATGAAGCTTGCTTTTTCTTGATTCAATGGTGTAGATCTGACTAGATGGATATACTGGGCAGAACAATATTTTGGTCTACATAATACTTTTGATGTCAACAAAGTCTCGCTTGCATCCTTTCACCTGGAACATGAAGCCCTTCAATGGTTCCATTGGTATCTCAAGGCTCATGAAGAGTCATAATGGACTGATTTTTGCAAACTCATTTTGGAATGATTTGGCCTTAGTTCTTTTGATGACTTCACTAGAACACTCACTAAACTTTGCCAAATAGGCACTATGAGAGAATATCAGACTGAATTTGAAAAACTAGCCAATCATATAGAGGGATTGTCCTATGAATTTTTTAGGATTTGTTTTGTCAGTCTTCTTAATGATGCAATTTGATCTGAGGTTAAAATGTTTCATCTGAGCATAATGATGGAAGCCCTAAGGTTGGATAAGATGGCGGAAGACAAGATCATAGCTCAACAACGCTCCAAATCCAATTTTGTTCTATTCAGAAATATAGCTCCCCAAAGATCTCAAATAGTGCCATCTCCTAAAATAACTCCTATCAAGAATTTGACTAAAGCAGAGATGTGGGCACGTAGATAAAAAGGACTTTATTATAATTGTGATGAGAAATTCACTCAGGGACATCGATATGTTGAGAAAAATCTATACTTATTGGATGTGGACTCTCCTTCTGAAACTAAAGTTTGGGTAGATGCTCAGAATATAGCAGATGATCAGGAAGAATCTTAGTAGCCACTTGTTGAACTTGCTTCTTAGGAAGACCACCTAGACATCTCTCTCCATGCCTTAGTAGGAGTTCCTACCCCACAAACCATGTGGGTCAACGGTTACTTCAAGAAGCTCCCTCTTACAATACTCATTGATTTTGTTAGCACTCATAACTTCATTGACCCTAGGATCGCTAATACGGCTAATTTTTTTGTTCATCCTTGTTCCAACTTTGAACTCATGCTTTCTAATGGGGGCACATTATGGTGCAGGGGCACCAATGCAAGTCCTCATTAATAAGATCTTTTACTAGATTGTAGAGGTTGAGGCCTTTTTTTGGTCACTTAATAAGGTCATTATAGACCATGGTTGATGTAATAAGGTCTAGAAAAGGCCATTTTTAAGTATTAAAGTCATGAAGGGGTCAAGTGGTTAAATGTTGTTCAAAGTTGTAATAATATTGTTTATGCAAGCTTCATTGTTTTGTTTGTTTTAAAGCAAATCCAACGGTTATAACCTTCAAGATATGGTTGGATCGGTTGTAAGGTAGTTGAGAATAGATGTAATAAGTCTCCCATCAATGAAACAAGAGGGAGCATGAATTTTGATGAGAATATAATAACACAAACTCTGTTTTTCTGTTGTTACCACATTTTTTCTCTGCAAATTCACTGTTCTAGACCATACCACAGGCCTGAATGAACTAGTCAAGGCCTAATAGTCATTCAAGGTGAAAGAGTGGTGAGTTAACTTCCATATGCGTGTGGTTTGAGGTTTTTTCATTCAGTTTTGAGAAAGTTCTCTTTATTTTACTGAAACTGCCCAGTCAACTGTCCAAAATAGGGGTTTGAAGTCTTAAATGGAAATCTAACCCATTCCACTCTCTATGACTACTATGATTCATGGAATGGGTCCAAAATATTAGGAATTAGATGTTTGAATGTTTTGAGGAGCAGGGGAATTCATTTGATGGCTATGGGGCATGAAACCCTAGTTGAGTTTCTTTATTTTTTGTATGAAAATGGTGGTTTAGGGAAGTAATTTGATGAAACACTATTGCTAAGGATTGTATGATGGTTTTGTAATCATGTGCAAGTGTGATTAAACATGGTTGAATCATTGGTCAAGGTGGTGGAGCGCTAGGATATAGTTTTTCAATAAACCCTTGGAGTTTGCATGAAAAGTGAGGGTTTTCGAATAAGGTATCTTAAAGGCCAGATCACTGACAAATTATTGTGGATTTTGTTGTTTGTAACACAACTTATGATTATCCATTGAGTTTGGGTTATTGTCAGGGGTTTAGGAAGCACTTCCTTTGTAAAAGTGGCCTAAATAGGCCTAATTGTAGGAAGAAAACCTCAATTTTGAGACACACTTCCCAAAAGAGTCCATATTGAGATTAAGATATGTTGTACAACATGGAAATGGGTATCCTAAACATTCATTGAAATTTGGGTTTGAAACCATATGAGGAAATTGGGTCAAAAAAATCTTAAGTAGGGCCACTAGGATTAAAGGCTTGGGGCAGACTTGTTGCAAAAAGGGAATCTCAGGGACTTCAGAGTGGTTTAGTTATGTTTGGTTGATGAATATAATCTTGTTAGATGCCTCTTAAAACCCATATGAAGATTTAAATCATTGTTGCAGGTTGGAGACCTTAGTGATAGTTCATTGAAGAGTCATTGTGAGAGTTTAAGAGTCAAGTAAAGAGCACAAGTTTTGTGAGACTATAAAACCAAGTTGTTGCCACCTTGTAGTACATCAAAGTGGTATCAAATCTTAGGTTCTAATTTATTTGGGAAAAGGTTGAAATTTGTTGCAGGTTGAAGGATTGACAAGTGGAAGGTGAAAAGGCAAAGTTGTAAGGATGCCTCAAAAGAATAGTGGTACTGCTAGAGAGTTGTAGGAGTTAAGGGAGAAAAATGCTAAGTTGCAAGAGTCATATAATATTGTGTTGGCTAGGCTTGAATCCATTGAATCAAATCAGAGAAGAGGGATGGTGGTAGAAGATGTTAGTGATGAAGAAGACGAGTTTCTAGAAATAGAAGAGGAAGAAGAGGAGTTGGACCCTGAGGAACAAAGGATAACCAGGATGATAAGAGCAGTCAAGAATGACCAACATAAGGTAAAGATTGAGCTACCGCTATATGGAGGGAGTTTGGATGATGAGGAGCTTCTAGATTGGATTGCAGCATTGGATAACTACTTTGAATGCGAAAATGTTTTGATCAGGGAGAAGATAGCGAGGAGCAAGCTTAAAGAACATGCACTTTTATGGTGGGACTATGAGCAATCAGAGAGGAGGAAGAAAGGCAAGGCAAGAATAGTTTCATGGGACAGAATGCTGGCAAGGATAAAAGGTAAATTTCTTCCTAAAGATTATGATGTTCAATTGTATAAAAACCTTCAAGGATTGAAGCAAAAAGAGTTAGATGTTAAGACATACACTGATGAATTCTATAAGCTAAGCATAAGAGCAAGTAGGATGGAAGATGGGACTGAAAAGGTTGCTAGATACTTTGAAGGTTTAAGGTTCAATATTCAAGATGAATTGGTTATAAAAAACCCAAATACGGTTGAAGAATGTTTTCAAATGGCTATTAGAGTGGAAGAGAAGATGAAAAGGAAACAAGATTAGTCTATGAGAGACAGAGGTAGAAATACAAGGGGTAGAGGATCTTTTCATACAACAAAACAGACCTTTGAAGCACAAGAAGACACAAACAAGGACAATGATCAAGTTGTTGATTCTAGAGGTGGCTTTAGATGTACAAGGGGCATATTTGGAGGAGTAAGAAGTTCAAATGTGTTTGAAGGTAGATACTACAATTGTAATGAGTTTGGACATCTAGCCTATAAGTGCCCTAAAAAACAAGGTTCAACATCAAGTAGTGAAAGAAAAAGTGAAAGAAGAGCTCAACTTGTTCATGAGGAAGAGGGTGAAAGTTCAAAATCTCCATATATTGAAGTTGTTTCAGAGACAGGAGAGACACTAATGCTTAGAAGGACATTGTTGTAGGCACCTAAGGAGAAAGACATGAGTCAAAGAAGGAGCTTATTCAAGACTACATGCAAATGTAAAGGTAAAGTATGCACAGTTGGTATTGATTCAGGTTCACAAGAAAACATGGTGTCTAGGGAGATGGTAGCTAAGTTGAAACTAGATAAAGTGCCTCATGTAGCACTATATAAAGCCTCTTGGGTAAATGATAGTCAATCTCTTTTAGTAAATGAACAAGCATATGTGGATTTTCATATTGGTGAATACAAAGATAGGGTCCTATGTTATGTCTTACCTATGGATTGTTGCCATTTTCTATTGGGGAGACCATGTCAATTTGATAGGAAGACAATGTATGATGGTTGGGAGAATACCTATCTTATCAAGAAAGATAGAAAAACATTTAAGCTAACATCTTTACAGGAGGATGAAAAAGGGAAAGGTAAAACCAAGATAGTTATATTTGGAAAGAAATAATATGAGAGTGTAGAAGAAGACACAAATTTGGAAGTTGATGACAATACAAAGTTTTAAATTACCCTGACAGCAGATGTGAAGGTAAATGTAGAGTTGCAAGATAGATTGACAGTGGATTGGAAATAAAATGTCTTGGTGGGGACCATTGTGTGTCCTTTGATAGGAAGTAAAGTCGTGAGGTATGAAGAAACTACAAGGACAGTGGGATCTAGGTTTGACCGTGCATAGGTATAGAATTCTGACAAAACAAAAGGATTGAAGATGGGGATGAAAAGATAGAGTGTACAAGAAGTTAAGAGTGGATATGAGCATGGAGATGAGATAAAGGTAAAGATATATTAGGGGAATACAAACAAGCATTTGTTTGGAGGTGTAAAAGCAAAGATATCATTAGGTTTTGAAAGAAGGCAGACCTTAGGTCTGATAGCAGATGTGAAGACAAGTACAAATGCCAACAAGTACAAAGATGCAAGGAAGAATACTAGTTCATTGTATATGAACCAAAGAAATGTGTTTGAAGATAAGAGAGTATGTGGAGAGCATGGAAAAAGGCATAACTCATGTGACATGAGTTATTTTTAAGGGGGGTTGTATGGTGCAGGGGCACCAATACAAGTCTTCATTAATAAGATCTTTTACTAGATTGTAGAGCTTGAGGCCTTTTTTTAGTCACTTAATAAGGTCATTATAGACCATAGTTGATGTAATAAGGTCTAGAAAAGACCATTTTTATGTCTTAAAGTCATGTAGGGGTCAAGTGGTTAAATGTTGTTCAAAGTTGTCATAATATTATTTATGCAAACTTTATTGTTTTGTCCATTTTAAAGAAAATCCAGCGGTTATATACTTCAAGATATGGTTGGATTGGTTGTAAGGCATTTGAGAATAGATGTAATCAATCTCCCATTGATGAAACAAGAGGGAGCATGAATTTTGATGAGAATATAATAACACAAACTCTATTTTTATGTTGTTACCAAGTTTTTTCTCTACAAATTCACTGTTTTAGGCCGTACCATGGGCATGTGTGACCTAGTCAAGCCCTGAAATCCATTCAAGGTGAAAGAGGGGTGAGTTAACTTCCATATGCATGTGGTTTGAGGTTTTTTCATTTAGTTTTGAGAAAGTTCTCTCTTTTTTTTTTTTTTTTTTTTTCTGAAACTGCCCAGTCAACTGTCCAAAACAGGGGTTTAAAGTCTTAAATGGAAATCTAACCCATTCCACTCTCTATGACTACTATGATTCATTTATGAGTCCAAAATTTTAGGAATTAGATGTTTGAATGTTTTGAGGAGCAGGGGAATTCATTTGATGCCTATGGGGCATGAAACCCTACTCGAGTTTCTTTGTGTTTTGTATGAAAATGGTGGTTTAGGGAAGTAATTTGATGAGAAACTATTACTAAGTGTTGTATGATGGTTTTGTAAGCATGTGTAGGTGTGATTAAACATGTTTGAAGCATTGGTCAAGGTGGTGGAGGGCTAGGATATAGATTTTCAATAAACCCTTAGAGTTTGCATGAAAAGTGAGGGTTTTGGAGTAAGGTATCTTAAATGCTAGATCAGACAAATGATTATGGATTTTGTTGTTTTCTAATACAAATTATGACTGTCCATTGAGTTTGGGTGTTTTTCAGGGGTTTAGGAAGCACTTCCTTTGTAAAAGTGGCCTAAATAGGCCTAATTGTAGGTAAAAAAACCTCAATTTTGAGACACACTTCCCAAAAGAGTCTACATTTACTTTGAGATATGTTGTACAACATGGAAATGGGTATCCTAAACATTCATTGAAATTTGGGTTTGAAATAATATAAGGAAATTGGGTCAGAAAAACCTCTTAAGTAGGGTTACTAGGATTGAAGGCTTGGGGCCTACTTGTTGCAAAAAGGGAATCTCAGCGACTTGAGAGTGGTTTAGTTATGTTTAGTTGGTGAGTATAATCTTGTTAGATGCCTATTAAAACCCATATGAAGATTTGAATCATTGTTGCAGGTTGGAGACCTTAGTGACCTAGTTCATTGAAGAGTCATTGTGAGAGTTTGAGAGTCAAGTCAAGAGCACAAGTTTTGTGAAGAACTTGTAAAACCAAGTTGTTACCACCTTGTAGTGCATCAAAGTGGTATCAGAGCTTAGGTTCTAATTTATTTGGGAAAAGGTTGAAATTTGTTGTAGGTTGAAGGATTGACAAGTGGAAGGTGAAAAGGTAAAGTTGCAAGGATGTCTCCAAAGAATAGTGGTACTGCTAGAGAGTTGCAGGAGTTAAGGGAGAAAAATGCTAAGTTGTAGGAGTCATATAATGTTGTGTTGGCTAAGATTGAATCCATTGAATCAAATCAGAGAAGAGGGATGGTGGTACAAGATGTTAGTGATGATGAAGAAGAGTTTCTAGAAATATAAGAGAAAGAAGAGGAGTTGGACCCTCAGGAACAAAGGATAAATAGACTGATAAGAGTAGTCAAGGATGACAAACATAAGGTGAATATTGAGTTACCCTTGTATGAAGGGAGTTTCGATCATGAGGAGCTTCTAGATTGGATTGTAGCTTTGGATAACTACTTTGAATGTGAAAATGTTCCGGAAGATTAGAGGGAGAAGATAACAATGACCAAGCTTAAAGGACATGCACTTTTATGGTGGGACTATGATAAATCAGAGAGGAGGAAGAAAGGCAAGAATAGTTTCATGGGACAGAATGGTAGCAAAGATAAAAGGTAAATTTCTTCCTCAAGATTATGTTGTAGAATTGTATAAAAAACTTCAAGGATTGAAGCAAAAAGGGGTAGATGTTAAGATATATACTGATGAATTCTATAAGCTAAGCATAAGAGCAGGTAGGATAGAAGATGAGACTGAAAAGGTTGCTAGATACCTTGGAGTTTTAAGGTTCAATATTCAAGATGAATTGGCTATAGCAAACCCAAAGACAGTTGAAGAATGTTTTCAAATGGCTATTAGAGTGGAAGAAAAGTTGAAAAGGAAAGAAGATCAGTCTATGAGAGGTAGAGGTAGAAATACAAGGGATAGAGGATCTTTTCATACACCGAAGCAAACCTTTGAAGGACAAGAAGACACAAACAAGGGCAAAGATCAAGTTGTTGATTCTAGAGGTGGCTTTAGAGGTACAAGGGGCAGATTTGGAGGAGGAAGAAGTTCAAATGTGTTTGTAGGTAGATGCTACAATTGTAATGAGTTTGGTCGTCCAACCTATAAGTGCCCTAAAAAACAAGGTTCAACATCAAGTAGTGAAAGAAAAAGTGAAAGAAGAGCTCAACTTGTCCATGAGGAAAAGGGTACAAGTTCAAAACCTCCATATATTGAAGTTGTTTCAGAGATAGGAGAAACACTAATTCTGAGAAGAACATTGTTGCAGACACCTAAGGATAAAGACATGAGTCAAAGAAGGAGCTTATTCAAGACTACATGCAAATGTAAAGGTAAAGTATGCACAGTTGTTATTGATTTAGGTTCACAAGATAACATGGTGTCTAGGGAGATGGTAGAAAAGTTGAAACTAGATAAAGTGCCTCATGTAGCACCATATAAAGCCTCTTGGGTAAATGATAGTCAATCTCTTTTAGTAAATGAACAAGCATATGTCAATTTTTAGATTGGTGAATACAAAGATAGGGTCCTGTGTGATGTCTTACCTATGGATTGTTGCCATTTACTATTGGGGAGACCATGGCAATTTGATAGGAAGTCAATGTATGATGGTTGGGAGAATACCTATCTTATCAAGAAAGATGGAAAAACATTTAAGATAACATTGTTGGGAAATAAGGTGTCTCAACCATGGTAATTCCTTACATTTTTTAATGTTTTCATTTATTAGTTAATTGCCTATGTTGTAAATATTTGTAAATTCCATATTGTCATATTGTGGGATGTGGCACGGTGATGTGTTGATCCTACATGGAATATGACAACTTGTAATTTTGTCCTCATGTGTCGGCATCTTCCATATTGTGTAAGGAAATATTGACTGAAATGGTTATGACGGATTCCTATGACATGTAAGAGTCAGAAATAGAAGCTTGTAAGATAGGTGATGACATGTGTCATGAAGCATCTTTGAATAAGGCATATTTGGGTGCCCCAAGGTGGAATATGACATGTTGTAAGAGAATATACTGTTTATAGCATGTGTAAGACAGATTCTCTTGCAGTTGTAAGTTGTAACTGCTATGACAGATTCTATGAGGATCGTAAGTGTTGTAAGAGCATCTGTCATAGCCCATTTTGGAAATAGGTGACCTCTTTGGGAAGGGAGTTGTGGACAAGTGTCAGGCACATTCTACAATGTTGACCAAGTGTCCTTAGGTGTGGGTTTTGGTCCATGAAGCCATGTTGGATGCCCATTCCAAGAAAGGTCCAATATTGCCTTGTATTTCCTATATAAACAAGTGCTTGGAGGTGGAGTTTGTATCACAAGTTTACAGGTACTGTTATGCTACTGGATTGACTCCAGATATGAGTGTCCAAGACCATTGAAGCTTGTAAGATAGGTGATGACATGTGTCATGAAGCATCTTTGAATAAGGCATATTTGGGTGCCCCAAGGTGGAATATGACATGTAAGAGAATATGCTATTTATAGCATGTGTATGACAGATTCTCTTACAGCTATAAGTTGTGACCGCTTGACAGATTCTATGACGATCGCAAGTGTCGTAAGAGCATATGTCATAACCCATTTTGGAAATAGGTGACCTATTTGGGATGGGAGCTGTGGACAAGTGTCAGGTACATTCTACAATGTTGACCAAGTGTCCTTAGGCATGGGTTTTGGTCCATGAAGGCATGTTGGACACCCATTCCAAGAAAGGTCCAATATTGCCTTGTATTTCCTATATAAACAGGTGCTTGGAGGTGGAGTTTGTATCACAGGTTTATAGGTACTGTTATGCTACTAGATTGACTCCAGACATGAGTGTCAAAGACCATTGAAGCTTGCATTGCAAGTGTATTGTAAACAACTTTCAGATTTGTTAATACATTGTGCAGGTTTCTGAGTGTGGGGTTTTTCCCCCGATAAGGGTTTTCCCCACCGTAAATCTTTGTCTCTCTTCTTCTATCTTCTTTCTGGTTCTTGTGTATTGTTGTAGTAACTTTGTTAGATGTTGTATGTTTCTGTAATTATAAGGAATAAATTGAATTTGTATAGCTCTCCCCTCATTAGATTAGTGTAGGAAGCGATTTCCACACACCTAGCTTCCTTTCAGTTGGTATCAGAGCCTGGCCAGTTTTGGTCTTTGTTGCAAGTATGGGTTTAACCGGTATTGTCATTGATGTCAACATACTCATGTTGCATTAATGAGAAGGATTGGATGAGCTGTGTGCTGAGGATATTGAGAAAATTAGTCTCAAGCAAGAACAGTGAAGAACACTGATGACAACAAGGTAAAAGTCCAAGATAGGTTGAGGATCAGAGGATACGGATTAAAGGGTTTGTCAATATGTGTCTGTAGGTGATCCAGTAGAGATTTTAGAGTTCTACATGAAGATATGAAGAAGTTATGGCTGCTCAAGTAGAACCAGTTCCGGCAAGTGTTCAGAGGTGACATAGTGACACAGATAGGTCCGGTGAGATCCAGAAATGCACTATCCTATTTTGTAAATTTGAGGAAGTGTTGAGAACGTCCTTATGAAGTGTCAAGTTGATTGGCTCATGGTTTGAAGGTCTGAAAATACCTATTCTTTTGTGACAGTGATGACAGACTGTGTTCTTGAGGTTTCAAATGAAGGAGAGAAGGATTTCAGTAAGTAGATGAAGTGCAGATGTTCTTGGTGATTCAGGAAAGCTTGTGGTGATCTGTGGATCATTTCCAGTTCATGTTGGTGGTCCACATTGAAGTTAAAGTTCGTATTTGAAGAATAACCACTGGATGTTGGTGTTCTTCCTAAGATTGGCCGATCGAATGTATTACACATCTTGCGGATGTTCTTGTAGGTGTTTGCGATTTAGATGATTGTTCCTAAGTCGATGTCATGTATAAATAAGGGATTCTAAAGTCATTTCAAATGTGTCTTGCGGTGATGAGTGTGTGGTAGTGAGGAGGTGTATGAAAGGCAGAGCAGAAGTATTGGGCTTAAATGGAACTGATTCAAGCATGGTGAAGATGCTATTTTGCAGTTCATGAAGGTGATACTTATTTCTTTGTAGACAATGTGTCTCTTGTAGGCAGTGAGCCTCTTGTGAGCAGTGTGCTTAGGTAGTGAGCCCTAATTGGAATGTGCCATTTTGTTCTTTCTATTCTTCTAATAGAGAATACATTCTTGGGTTAATCACCCTGTGGTTTTTCCCTTAACCAGGTTTTCTACGTCAAAATCTTGGTGTCTTATGTGTTGATGAGTTTTTGCTTTTGATTTCAATGCATTATGTTTCATGTTTAATATACTGCTAATCACCAAGAAGATTTAAGTGTGTAAATTGGAGAAAGTTTTGCACAACTGATTCACCCCCCCTCTCAGTTGTGTGCCCTAAGTCTACCAATTGGTATCAGAGCCACGTTCCTCTAAAAGGAGCTTAACCACTTGAGGAGATCCAAGATGTCATCCTACAAGAAGGATAGTCTGAAGTTTGATGGAACCAACTTTGCTCTTTGGAAAGATCGCATGAAATGTCACTTGTAGTGTATGGGAATGGTGTACTGGTCCATGGTTATAAAAGCATACGTACCTCAACAGGGTGGTCTAACAACCCAAAATGAAATCACAAATGCTGAAAACAATATGCGGACCAAAGAGGCTCTTGTAAGCACATTATCTAACTCAGAGCTCTCAAATGTTATTGACCTACCAACTACCTTTGAGATTTGGAACAAACTAGAACTTTTGCATGAAGGAGACCAGTATGTTAAATGTGCAAGGTTACAGAGTCTAAAAGGGAAATTTGAAAAACTGAAGATGAGAGATAATGAAAATATTACCACTTTTATGCCAAGAGTGAATGAGCTGGTTTGTGGAATTAGAAATGTTGGTGGAGTCTTGGATGAAAATGAGATTGTTGGCAAAATTCTCAGATCCTTCCTGCTTCTTACAAAATCAAGGCTATTGCCATTAAAAAATTCAGAGCCCATACAACTGCCACAAGAGATCAATTGGTTGGGAAATTGGCTGCATTTGAAATGATAGAGTTTGGAGATGACCCCCCCAAGACTAAATTTGCATTCAAAGCCAGTGCCTCTGTTAAAGGTAAACAAAGGTTTGATCCAGGAGAGAATTCTTCAAGGAAATTGTCATGGTATGAAAAAGCAAGAAAAGATCTGGAAGAAGAAGAAGTAGAAACTACTCAACTTGAAGCCCTTATTGCAAAGAGGCTGCCAAGTTGATCCGGTAAGTATGAAGGAAAATTACCTTTTAAGTGTTTTAACTGCAATAAGATTGGTCATTTTGCCTCAAGGTGTCCAGAAAGATTTTCAAGGCAAAATCCTAACAAGCCAAGGTTCCAAAAGAACTGTTACTATGTACGTGAAGATGATGATAATGAAGGAGTAATAGATGATGAATCAGAGATAGGAAACAAATCTAGAAATGAATGGGTGTTCATTGCCATCAAGGAAGAAGATCCAATGTCCTCTATATCTGTCAATCTTAAGACTGTGGAAAGAGCTCTGGCTGCCCAAATTAAAGAGAAGGATGATTGGGTCATTCATAGTGGATGCTCTCACCATATGATAGGTGACAAAAATAAGTTTGTAGATTTGGAAAGGTATGAAGGAGGAGTGGTAAAGTTTGGTGACAATTCTGCTGGTAGAATCAGAGGAAGAGGAACTATTTCTTTTGATGGAAGAAACAAAACTGGTAATGTACTATATGTTGAAGGTTTGAAGCACAATCTTCTCAGTGTTGGACAGTTGGTGGACAAAGGCTATGATCTCTAATTCAAGGATGGAAAATGCAAAATCTTTGAAAGTTCTGGAACAGAGATTGCATTCGGTACTCAAACTAAAGGTAATATCTTCCATTTGGTTGGTACTGGTAAAAGATGCTTATTTTTCAAATTGATCTGAGTTGGTTATGGCATAGAAGGATGTGTCATGTGAATTTTGATAATATCATCAAGATAAGCAATACTCAGGCTGTAAGAGATCTTCCAAAATTAGTGAAACCTACTAACAGCTTGTGCAAGGAATGTCAGTTGGGTAAGCTGAGCAAAGTCACATTCAAAAGCAAGGAACTGTCTTCTACTAGATTATTGGACTTAGTTCACACTAATCTTTGTGGTCCGACAAGAACTAGGAGTATTCAAGGTGATAGATACTTCATGCTGCTAATTGATGACTATTCTCGGATGATGTGGGTAACCTTTCTAAAGGAGAAATCAGAAGCTCTTGAAAAATTCAAATATTCAAGGCTATGGTAGAGAATGAAATATGATTAAAGTTGAAATGTTTGAGGTTTGATAGAGGTGGAGAATTCACATCCGGTTAGTTCATAGAGTTCTATGAGAAACATGGAATTAAGAGACAATTGTCTGCTCCTAGGACTCCATAGCAGAATGGAGTAGTGGAGAGAAAGAACCGAACCATGCAGGAAGCAGCTAGGACCATGATGATGGAAGAAAATGTTCCTCAGATCTATTGGAGAGAAGCTGTCAGCACTGCAGTCTATACTCTCAATCGAGTTCAAATCAGAAGCAATACCGGTAAGACCCCTTATGAACTCTGGTTTGGCATTACTCCTACTGTAAGATATTTCAGAGTCTTTGGTAGAAAATGTTACATCAAAAGAGATGAAGATCTAGGCAAGTTTGATGCTAGAAGTGATGAAGGAATATTCTTGGGTTACTCTACTCAAAGAAAAGCATACCGGTGTTATAACAAGAGACTGAGAAAGATGATATAAAGTACAAATGTGAAGGTTGATGAGGGAATAGAGAAACCCTCAATGTTTTATGAATATGATGAAGATGATCAGAATGGTGTTCTGGTTCAAGGAGTTCAGTCCTTTTCTGAAAATTAGATTCAAACTGATCCGGTAAATCAGGAAGAAGAGATAGGTCTGAATGAGCCTGATCAAGAAGCAGAAGTGCAAGAAACTCCCAAAATTCCAAGGTATGCAAGACTGAACCACTCTAAAGATCAAATCATAGGTGACAAAAGCAAAGGTGTGCAAACTAGAAGGAAAATTGCTCAAAATTCAGATGAATATTGTCTGATTTCAAAGATTGAACCTAAGACAATAAATGAAGCCTACAATGATGAAAACTGGACCAAAGCAATGGAGGAAGAGTTGATACAAATTGAGAAAAATCACACTTGGGATCTTGTTCCTAGACCTAGAAACAAGAATGTGATTGGAACCAAATGGGTCTTCCGGAACAAACTAAATGAAGTTGGTGAAGTAATAAGAAATAAAGCCAGATTAGTCTGCAAATGCTACTCTCAAATAGAAGGAATTGATTTTGAAGAAACTTTTGCTCCGGTGGCAAGAATTGAAGTAGTTAGATTATTTCTTGCATTTGCTACCTTTAAGGATTTCAAGGTGTATCAGATGGATGCCAAGTCTACTTTCTTGAATGGTGACTTAGAAGAAGAAGTGTACATTGAACAACCAGATGGATTTCAATTATCTGAGCATGGTGATATGGTTTGCAAGTTGAAGAAGGCATTGTATGGACTAAAGCAAGCCCCAAGAGCCTGGTATGAAAGATTGGACCAACATCTTTTGAAGATTGGTATCAACAAAGGTACTGTTGACAGTAACCTATATTTCAAAATTGATCATGAAAACATCTTGATTGTTGAAGTATTTGTTGATGATATCATCTTTGGAGGAAGAGATAGTATGTGTAAAACTTTTGCAAATCAAATGAAAAGTGAGTTTGAGATGTCTATGCTTGGAGAAATGAATTTCTTCTTGGGTTTGCAAATTACTCAAACAAAGAAAGGAATCTTTATTTCTCAGACCAAATATGTGAAAGAATTGTTGAGGAAATTTGGAATGGAAGATTCAAAGCCAATGAATACTCCCATGGAAATCGGATGTAAGTTGAGCAAAGATGATGACTCTCCTAAGGCAGACCAAACAAAGTACAGATAAATGATTGGAGGATTATTGTATCTCACTCAAACTAGACCAGATATAATGCAGGTTGTTGGTCTTGTTGAAAGATTCCAGGCTGATCCCAGAGAATCTCATGTCATGGCTTTCAAGAGGATCTTTAGATATCTAAAAGGGACAGTTGAGTACGGTCTGTGGTATCCTAGAGATCATGACTTCTCTCTTCATGCATATACAGATGCTGATTGGGCAGGAGATGTGGATGACTAGAAGAGTACCAGTGGTGGAGCATTCTTTTTGGGAAAAAGATTGGTTTCTTGGATAACAAAGAAACAAGAGGCAATATCTCTATCTACAACTGAAGCAGAATATATTGCAGCAGCAGGTAGTTGCACTCAAGTTTTGTGGATGAAGTAGATGTTAAGAGATATTAAAGTAGAATATGAGGAGCCTATCACAATTTTCTGTGATAATTCAAGTGCAATAAATATTTCTAAAAATTTGGTGTTGCATTCTAAGACTAAGCATATATCTATCAAGTTTCACTTTCTAAGAGAGCAAGTGAACAAGGATGAAGTTAGACTGGAGTTTGTGCCCTCCAAGGATCAGATTGCAGATATATTTACTAAACCTCTTCCCAAGGACTCTTTTGAGTATCTCAGGGAGAAGTTAGGGGTTATTGCCCCTCCGATGATGAACTAGGATGCACTAATGTGCATCAGTCTAGTGGATATCATAGTCATATCTTGTGATCCGGATTGATGATGAGGAGCTGCTACTCAGGGGGAGTAGCAGGTATGATTTTGAAGTATTGGAGTTGCAAGTATGACCCCTTTGCCATTGATGTCAAAGGGGGAGATAAGACATGTGAAAAACAAATGGTTGATGATCAAAGGGGGAGTAGTAAAGGAAGAGAAGACATGTGAATAGTTGTTGTTGATAGGGGGAGTTGTGATAGTTAGGAGAAGTTCTTGTCTTGATGGTTCTTCACATCATATGTTGCCATCAATGACAAAGGGGGAGATTGTTGCAAGTATGGGTTTAACCGGTGTTGTCATTGATGTCAACATACTCATGTTGCATTAATGAGAAGGATTAGATGAGCTGTGTGCTGAGGATATTGAGAAAATTAGTCTCAAGCAAGAACAGTGATAACAAGGTAAAAGTCCAAGATAGGTTGAGGATCAGAGGATGCATATTAAAGGGTTTGTCGATATGTGTCTGTAGGTGATCCAATAGAGATTTCAGAGGTCCGCATGAAGATCTGAAGAAGTTATGGCTGCTCAAGTAGAACTGGTTCCAGCAGGTGTTCAGAGGTGATAGAGTGACACAGATAGGTCTGGTGAGATCCAGAAATGCACTATCCCATTTTGCGGATTTGAGGAAGTGTTGAGAATGTCCTTATGAAGTGTCAAGTTGATTGGCTCATGGTTTGAAGGTCTGAAAGAACCTATTCTTTGTGACAGTGATGACAGACTGTGTTCTTGAGGTTCCAGATGAAGGAGAGAAGGATTCCATTAAGTAGATGAAGTGCGGATGTTCTTGGTGATTCAGGAAAGCTTGTGGTGATCTGTGGATCATTTCCAGTTCATGTTGGTGGTCTGCATTGAAGTTAAAGTTCATATTTGAAGAATAACTACCGGATGTTGGTGTTCTTCCTAAGACTGGCCGACCAGATGTATTACACGTCTTGTGGATGTTCTTGTAGGTGTTTGCCAACTTAGATGATTGTTCGTAAGTTGATGTCATGCATAAATAAGGGATTGTGAAGTCATTTCAAAGGTGTCTTGCGGTGATGAGTGTGTGGTAGCGAGAGGTGTGCAAAAGGCAGAGCAGAAGTATTGGGCTTAAATGGAACTGATTCAAGCATGGTGAAGATGCTATTCTGCAGTTCATGAAGGTGATACTTATTTCTTTGTAGACAGTGTGTCTCTTGTAGGCAATGAGCCTCTTATGAGCAGTGTGCTCGGGCAGTGAGCCCTAATTGGCATGTGCCATTTTGTTCTTTCTATTCTTCTAACAGAGAATACATTATTGGGTTAATCACCCCGTGGTTTTTCCCTTAACTAGGTTTTCCACGTCAAAATCTTGGTGTCTTATGTGTTGATGAGTTTCTCCTTTTGATTTCAATGCATTATGTTTCATGTTTAATGTACTGCTAATCACCAAGAAGATTTAAGTGTGTAAATTGGAGAAAGTTTTGCACAACTGATTCACCCCCCTCTCAGTTGTGTGCCCTAAGTCTAATAGTCTTATCCCTTGGGTAGGGGTTTTTTGAGCCGATCTTATGTTGGGTGGGAGTCTGTGCAGAGTATTCTGATTTCTCTTGCAGTAAGGAGATGGAAAGCACATCAGGAAGGTTTGAAGTGGAGAAGTTCAATGGTAGTAATTTCAAGCTGTGGATGGTCAAGATGGAAGACATGCTTGTTGACTGAGACCTTTGGGAAAGTGTTAATGGAACTAAACTAGCTAAAATGTCACAAGATGAGTGGGATCTCAAGGATCAAAAGGCTAAGGGTCTCATAAGACTTAGTCTTATTGATTCTGTATTGTTAAATGTCCATGAGGAGACTATTGCAAAACTACTTTGGAAGAAGTTGGGAGATGTGTCTCAAGCAAAATCCCTCGTTAATAAACTTTTTCTAAGAAATAAGTTTTATTCTCTTCGAATGGAGGACGGAGGATCCATTACTGAACATATGAATGGTTTTAACATGCTAGTTGCATAATTGACATCTATTGGTGTAAAGATGGAGGAGGAGGATCAGTGTATGACCCTGCTTTGTTCTTTGCCAGACTCATGGGATCATCTTGTCATGGCAATTGGAAGCACTAGATCCACATTCAAAATGGAAGAAGTGGTTTATTCACTGTTGTCTGAAGAGATGTGGAGAAAGTCTTTTGAGGCAGCCAAAGAGGCCCTTGCAGTTCATGGAAGATCCAAAGAGAAAGGGAAGAAGAAGGACAAGAAAGTTGAGAAAGGTAGATCCAAATCTCGTGGGAGATCCAAATCTCCTGCAAAGTCCAAGGCCCTTTGTTGGAACTGTGGAAAAACCAGGCATTTCTGAAAGGAATGCAAAGAGGAGAAGAAGAAGAAGAAGAAAGCTCCTGATTCAGATTCTGACAAGTCACACGATGACGGTGATGCTTTCATCACAGCCCTGGCAATCCATGCATCTGATGATGTGTGGCTAATCAACTCTAGTGCATCATTCCACATGACCTTGCATCGAGACTGGTTCACTAAGTATGAGGAGTTCGATGGTGGAAAGGTGTATCTGGGTGACGACTCTCATCTGAAGATTGTTGGTCGTGGAAGAGTCTCTATCTGATTCCCTGACGCTTAAGTGAAGGGGATCTCTGGGGTTATGCACATCCTAGGCTTAGCACAAAACCTACTTTTTGTAAGTATGATGAATGATGCAGGTGTGTAGGTTGTCTTTTCGAAAGAAGGATAAAAGATGACTAGGGGAGCTATGGTGCTTGCTAAGGGTACTAGGAGAGGTACCATGTTTCAGCTGGAGGCATGCATTTCACAATGCAATAGTTCTTCTGACTCAAGGAAGAGGGCAGTAGTCACTTCATCCCCACCATCTGAACGAGCAGTGAAGAAATCTATTGTTTCTAGTCTTGATGGTTGTAATCGTGCATTGGAAGTTAAACTTCCTACTGAAAAGACAAGGTTATTGCATAAGAGATTTGGCCACATTGGTGAGAAGGGTCTGCGTACCCTAAAAAATAGGAACCTCATTGAGGGGTTAGATGATTGTAATCTTGAGTTTGACTTTTGCGAATATTGCATTGTTTTGCAGCCAGAAGAAATAGTAAAGAAAGAGGATGTTGTTCAGTTTCTTGTTACCCCTGAGAAGATTGAATAGAAAGACAATGTTGGACCTGATGATGAGGAGAGCTTTGGTAGCTCTGAAAGCTCAAATGAAGAAGATGAACCTCAACCTTAGCTTTTGAGGAGGTCTACACGGATAAGAAAGCAACCTAAAAGGTTTGGTTTTACATTGCTTGATTCTAGTTGTGCTTATGCTTTGGTTACTAATAGTGATGAACCCAGAACTGTATCAGAGGCTATGGACATGAAAGATGCAGGTTCCTAGAAGGAGGCCATGTAAGATGAAATGGCTTCTTTGGAAAAGAATCAAACATGGGACTTGGTACCTTTGCCTCTTGGATGGAAACCCGTTGGATGTAAATGGGTGTTCAAGAAGAAATTTGGTGCAGATGGCAGTGTTGAAAAGTATAAGGCTAGATTGGTTGCAAAGGGGTATTCACAAGTGGAGGGTATAGATTATGGTGAGATCTTCTCTCCCATTGCAAAGTTGACATCCATTCGATTCCTGTTGTCTCTGATAGTAGCTATGACTTGAAGGTAGAATAGATGGATGTGAAGACAACTTCCTTCATGGTGACTTGGAGGAAGAAATCTACATGTCACAGCCAGAGCATTACATGGTCAAAGGTAAAGAAAATTTGGTTTTCAAACTTAAAAAGTCCTTGTATGGTTTGAAGCAATCCCCTAGGAGATGGTACTTGAAGTTTGATGACTTTGTGTTGTCAATTAGATTTGTGAGATCGAAAACGAATCACTGTGTGTACTATAAGTTTGATGGTGATCGTATTCTCATTGTTGCACTGTATGTTGATGATATGTTGCTCATTGGGAAGGGTAAGAATATGATTTCTAATTTTAAATCTTAGTTGTCAGCACAGTTTGAAATGAAAGATTTAGGGGCAGCCAGGTACATTCTAGGAATGGAAATCAGAAGAGACAGAACCAGCATAAAACTATGGTTAAGCCAGAGTAAGTATGTGAAGACCATGTTGGACAGGTTTAGCATGGCAAATTGTAGACCATTGTGTGTTCTTGTTTTCTTGGGGACAAAGTTTTTTTGTTGAGGATTGTCCAAAATCTCCTAGTGAGGTGGAGGACATGACCAGAGTACCTTATGCTAGTGTTGTTGGTAGTTTGATGCATGCTCTGGTCTGCACAAGACCAGACATTGCCCAAGCAGTGGGAGTCCTTAGTTGGTTTATGGCTAATCTTGGATGGGTTCATTGGGATGCAGTTAAGCGAGTGTTTAGATATTTGAGGGGTACTTCTGAGTATTCCATTTTCTATCATGGTAATGTTTCAAGACCTTCACATTCTATTGATATTCATGGATTTGTGGATTCAGATTGGGCAGGTGACATTGACAGCAAGAGATCCACCAGTGCTTATGTGTTTACACTGTTTGGTGGTGCTATTAGTTGGATGAGTAAGCGACAACCTATTGTTGCTTTGTCCATGACAGAAGCTGAGTATATGGTAGAAACTCATGCTTGTAAGGAAGCCATTTGGCTTAAGAGATTGTGTTCAGATATTAGTGTTGATGTAGGTTAGATCACGATCAGTTGTGACAGTCAGAATACAATTTGCCTTGCGAAGAATTTAACTTTCCATGCTAGAACAAAGCACATTGATGTTCAGTTTCACTTCATATGAGACATGGTTGAGGATGGAAACGTAAATTTGGAGAAGGTAGATACTTTGAAGAATGTTGCAGATGCATTGACGAAACCAGTGGGCACAGAAAAGTTCAGATAGTGTTCGGAGTCTATGGGCCTCTCGGCCTATAGTAGTTAAAACATGTTTTTCTATTGGCTCTTATGAGGTGTTCGACAAGTGGGAGAATGTTGGGAATTAAGGTGTCTCAACCTTGGTAATTCCTTACATTTTTTAATGTTTGCATTTATTAGTTAATTGCCTATGTTGTAAATATTTGTAAATTCCATATTGTCATATTGTGGGATGAGGCACAGTGATGTGTCGATCCTACATGGAATATGACAACTTGTAATTTTGTCCCCACATAAGGAGATAGGTGTCCCACTTTGTCGTAGGAGCATTTTGCCATGTGTTGGCATCTTCCATGTTGTGTAAGGGAATATTGACCGAAACGATTATGACGGATTCCTATGATAGAATCTATGTCATGTAAGACTCGAAAATAGAAGCTTGTAAGATAGGTGATGACATGTGTCATGAATCATCTTTGAATAAGGCATATTTGGGTGCCCCAAAGTGGAATATGACATGTTGTAAGAGAATATGCTATTTATAGCATGTGTATGATAGATTCTCTTACAGCTGTAAGTTGTAACCACTATGACAGATTCTATGATGATCATAAGTGTCGTAAGAGCATCTATCATAGCCCATTTTGGAAATAGGTGACCTCTTTGGGATGGGAGCTGTGGACAAGTATCAGGCACATTCTACAATGTTGACCAAGTGTCCTTAGGTGTGGGTTTTGGTCCATGAGGCCATGTTGGATGCCCATTCCAAGAAAGGTCCAATATTGCCTTGTATTTCCTATATAAACAAGTGCTTGGAAGTGGAGTTTGTATCACAAATTTACATGTTCTGTTATGCTGCTGGATTGAATCCAGACACGAGTGTCGAAGACCATTGAAGCTTGCATTGCAAGTGTATTGTAAACAACTTTTAGATTTGTTGATACATTGTGCAGGTTTCTAAGTGTGGGGTTTTTCACTCGATAAGGGTTTTCCCCACCATAAATCTTTGTCTCTCTTCTTCTGTCTTCTTTCTAGTTCTTGTGTATTGTTGTAGTAACTATGTTAGATGTTGCATGTTTCTGTAATGATAAGGAATAAATTGAATTTGTATAGCTCTTCCCTCATTAGATTAGTGTAGGAAGTTAGTTGCTGACAATACAAAGTCTGAAATTACCCTAACAATAGATGTGAAGGTAAATGCAGGGTTGCAAGATAGATTGATAGTGAATTAGAAAGAAAATGTCTTGGTGGGGACCATTGTGTGTCCTTAGATAGGAAGTAAAGTCGTGAGGTATGAAGAAACTGTAGGGATAGTGGGATCTAGGTTTGACAGTACAAAGGTACAGAATGTTGACAAAACAAAAGGATTGAAGACAGGGATGAAAAGACAGAGTTTACAGGAAGTTAAGAGTGGATATGAGCATGGAGATGAGATAAAGATAAAGATAGATCAGGGGAATACAAACAAGTGTTTGTTTGCAGGTGTAAAAGCAAAAATATCATCAGGTTTTGAAAGAGGGCAGACCTTAGGTCTGATAGCAGATATGAAGACAAGTACAAATGCCAACAAGAACAAAGATGCAAGGCAGAATACTAGTTCATTGTATATGAACCAAAGAAATGTGTTTGCAAATAAGAGAGTATGTGGAGAGCATGGAACAAGGCATAACTCATGTGACATGAGTTATTTTTATGGGGGGTTTTGATGCAGAGGCATCCACACTATAACCTTACAATACAGCATGGATGTCTACAGCCCATCATCATCATCATCATCATCACCTTATTCAATTATCAACAGCATCATCATGTTCGACCAGCGCGAACATCCTCCTGACGTCCACTGTTCACTTCAGCAACAACTTCCGCCTTCGCTATCTTCAGCATCATGATAATCAACAGGATAAAGAACATCCGGTTCCTCCCATTTATCCTGATGATGACCAACCTTCACTTCTCGCACCGTCCCTTTGATGCTGACGTCACCCGATATCCTGATGACGTATATCCTGATGACGATGACGTCACCCGCAGCTCCTCAATATCCTGCTGCTCCGAAATATCCTGATGACGTATATCCTGATGATGATGACGTCATATCCTGATGTTGGCCAAACTTAACTTTTTCGGCCCGCGATCAACCCGATCTTCTTCCTTAAGCCGATACGCTCCTCCTCGGCTCCTCCTGATGATGATCACCCCGACGCACTTGCACTTCATGCAATCAACTGCATCATGCCGATCTCCTCCTACTCGGATGATGATGCTCAAAATGACTGCAGGACATTCACCAGATTATCCTGATGATGCAGTTTTGACAAACTTTCAGCCTTAGCGGATTTTCGCTGTTCTGATCCGCCAAACCTCCTGGGATGACTCGATCCACTTCCAGGGTGATCTTCCACACTTTATCAGCTCGACCTAGCACATGCCCATGCTAGGGTCTTCAACACCTTTCAGCCGCGATCCTGCACACCTGCATGCAAACAAACAAACTAACATCTACCCTACTGTACATCACCATTCCACCGATCAGACAAATCAACCGGTGGAATGGATCAGCGAATCCATGAAAACCACCCAGATGCAGTAAATCGATTAAACAATAGAGACCAAACAGAAGTTGAACAGAACAGGATCTCTTATTCGATTTCAAAAGATGCTATTACAATATTCAGTCTCTCCTCTCGCAAAGTCTGATCGATGATCTATGCAATATCAACCGATCCGCCTGCTTAAATAGATTTTCCTACGAGTACTACTGACCCGACTCCAAGCGGCTGGGAACTCTCCAGGCGGCTGGGAGATCCAACCGGACCTACAACATGACAACTGTCCTAACAAACTGGCTAAAAATAGCAAATCCTGGTTAGCATGATCTTATCATGATCAGCATGACCTTATTACATGCATTTGGTCTTATCAGACCTTCTTGAAAACATAAACAAGACCTAAAACAACTAACTGCCTCATGAAGGCCAGCTGTCAGGTAGGTGCTCCTGCACCATACTCCCCAACAGAAAAGAACTCATGTCCCATGAGTTTAGTATGTGGAAGTCCTCCACCTTTACACTTTGCCTTAGCACTATGCTGAACTGTTCCAGCTTTGTCCTCTGCTGGCTCTTGGCTGCTCCAAGTCTTCTGCACTGTAACTTGCTTTCTGGCAAGGAAATCCTCATGCCTGTTAATGTAGGCTTTTCTCTCACATACCCTGTGTTTGCCCGGTTGTCTGACCAGAACCTCTGTCTGAACTGCCTCTTGAACTTCTGAAATGTTCAATCCTATCTTCCTTTCAATCTTTATAGGCCAAGTTATAGTCCCAACTATGACAACATCCTTGTCATTCCTCTCAACTGATTGCTGTTTACAAACCTGTTTCTGCACCTGCTGCTGACCTCTGTCAATCAAAACTAAAACTTTCTTCAACCTGTTGTCCTGAACAACTTCTTTCCCTGCAGTATCCTCAATTGCCTTTATGCCTGCTCCTATAGGCATCTGCACATACTCCTTCTTTCCCATCAAAATGATTTTGGCTGCCCCCTGTGCTGCAGCATCTGCCTGCAATGACATCAACTTCATAGTTTTCCCATCTTTCTTGATGGTATAGGTATTAGCGTACCCATCATACAGTACCCTTCTATCAAATTGCCATGGTCTACCCAATAGTAGGTGACAACATTCCATGGGCAAAATATCACACAAAATTCTATCATGATATGCTCCAATCTGAAAATCCACATATGCCTGTTCAGAGACAAAAAGTGATTGACTATCACTCACCCAAGAGGCCTTGTAAGGGTGTGGATGTGGAATCCTTTCCAAATTCAGTTTATCCACCATTTCCTGAGATACCATATTGTCTGTTGAACCAGTATCAATGACAACCTTACATTTTTTACCTTTGCTCTTGCAGATGGTCTTGAAAAGAGCTCTTCTTTGTGAGGATTCTTTGTCATGTACCTTCATGGTAGTTGCTGTTCTTCTCATTAGCAGAGACTCTCCACTCTCTGGATATGCATAATTATCAGGCTCCTTATCCTTTTGATAAGTGTTTGAACTCTGCACACTTTGCTCTACTGTCTCTTCTTGTACCAGTTGTACCCTCTTGTCATTTGTTCTATCATTTCTGGATGATGAACCTTTGTTTTTTGGACATTTGAAAGATGGATGACCAAACTCACCACAGGTGTAACATTTTCCTAAAAATGTAGTAGAACCTCTACCACCTCCAAATCTTCCTCTATTACCTTTCCATCCACCCCTGAAATCAGACTGTCCCTGTCCTTTACCAGTGTCTTCTTGACCCTCATTGGTTTGCTTTTGTGTAGGGGCTGCTCCTCTTCCCCTCATATGGTTTCCTCTTCCTTTCATGGACTTATCATGTCCTCTATTCATCTTTTCTTCAATCCTGATTGCCATTTGATAACAATCCTCCACATTCTTAGGGTTAGCTAAAACTAACTCATCTTGTATGTTAAATCTCAAACCAGCCAAGTACCTAGCCACCTTCTCTACCTCATTCTCATGATGACCAGATCTCATACTTAACTTATAAAACTCCTCTGTATATGCCTTCACATCCCTTTCCTTCTGCTTTAAAAATTGCAGCTTCTTAAACATCTGGATTTCATAATCCCTTGGCAAGAATTTACCTTTTATCCTTGCTACCATCTTATCCCATGAAGTGATCTTTGACTTCCCTTGTTTCCTTCTCTCAGATTGTACATAATCCCACCATACCAAAGCATGACCTCCTAACTTGGTCTTTGCAATCTTTACCTTCTGATCCTCAGCAATATCTTCACATTCAAAGTGATTATCCAGTGCAGCAATCCAATCCAGCAACTCATCTTCATTCAAACTTCCAGTATATTTGGAAACATCAACCTTTACCTTAGGTTTATCACTCTGCACTGCCTTTAACAGTTTTGCCAATCTCTGGTCTTCTGCATCCAGATCTTCAGCTACCTCTTCATACTCTTCAACAGTATCTTCATCTTCTTCAGACTCACTGTCTGCCACTTCCCTCTTTTTGTTCTTTTCCAGGGCTGTAAGCCTGGCTTGAAGTGCTTCAGCAAGCTCCTTCATCTTCCTCATCTCTCTGGCATGTTTCTCCTTCATCTCTTGCAATTCCCTTGCAGTCCCACTACCTTTCGGAGGCATTTTGTCAACCTCTTAATCAACACACAACACACAATCAACTCTACCTCTGCCCTTTCGGTGACAGAATCAACGCACAACAGCCCAGATGTTTTGCTGAGCTCTGATACCACTATGATGCAGAGGCATCCACACTATAACCTTACAATACAGCATGGATGTCTGCAGCCCATCATCATCATCATCATCATCACCTTATTCGATTATCGACAGCATCATCATGTTCGACCAGCGCGAACATCCTCCTGACGTCCATTGTTCACTTCAGCGACAACTTCCGCCTTCGCTATCTTCAGCATCATGATATTCAACATCATGATAATCAACAGGATAAAGAACATCCGGTTCCTCCCATTTATCCTGATGATGACCAACCTTCACTTCTCGCACCGTCCCTTTGATGCTGACGTCACCCGATATCCTGATGACGTATATCCTGATGACGATGACGTCACCCGCAGCTCCTCAATATCCTGCTGCTCCGAAATATCCTGATGACGTATATCCTGATGATGATGACGTCATATCCTGATGTTGGCCAAACTTAGCTTTTTCGGCCCGCGATCAACCCGATCTTCTTCCTTAAGTCGATACGCTCCTCCTCGGCTCCTCTTGATGATGATCACCCCGACGCACTTGCACTTCATGCAATCAACTGCATCATGCCGATCTCCTCCTACTCGGATGATGATGCTCAAAATGACTGCAGGACATTCACCAGATTATCCTGATGATGCGGTTTTGACAAACTTTCAGCCTTAGTGGATTTTCGCTGTTCTGATCCGCCGAACCTCCTGGGATGACTCGATCCACTTCCAGGGTGATCTTCCACACTTTATCAGCTCGACCTAGCACATGCCCATGCTAGGGTCTTCAACACCTTTCAGCCGCGATCCTGCACACCTGCATGCAAACAAACAAACTAACATCTACCCTACTGTACATCACCATTCCACCGATCAGACAAATCAACCGGTGGAATGGATCAGCGAATCCATGAAAACCACCCAGATGCAGTAAATCGATTAAACAATAGAGACCAAACAGAAGTTGAACAGAACAGGATCTCTTATTCGATTTCAAAAGATGCTATTACAATATTCAGTCTCTCCTCTCGCAAAGTCTGATCGATGATCTATGCAATATCAACCGATCCGCCTGCTTAAATAGATTTTCCTACGAGTACTACTGACCCAACTCCAAGCGGCTGGGAACTCTCCAGGCGGCTGGGAGATCCAACCGGACCTACAACATGACAACTGTCCTAACAAACTGGCTAAAAATAGCAAAGCCTGGTCAGCATGATCTTATCATGATCAGCATGACCTTATTACATGCATTTGGTCTTATCAGACCTTCTTGAAAACATAAACAAGACCTAAAACAACTAACTGCCTCATGAAGGCCAGCTGTCAGGTAGGTGCTCCTGCACCAGGTTTTATGGTGTAGGGGCACTAATACAAGTCTTCATTAATAAGATCTTTTACTAGATTGTAGAGGTTGAGGCCTTTTTTGGTCACTTAATAAGGTCAATATAGACCATGGTTGATGTAATAAGGTCTAGAAAAGACCATTCTTATGTCTTAAGGTAATGTAGGGGTCAAGTGGTTAAATGTTGTTCAAAGTTGTCATAATATTATTTATGCAAACTTCATTGTTTTGTCCATTTCAAAGAAAATCCAATGGTTATATCCTTCAAGATATGGTTGGATCAGTTATAAGACAATTAAGAATAGATGTAATAAGTCTCCCATTGATGAAACAAGAGGGAACATGAATTTTGATGAGAATATAATAACACAAACTTTATTTTTCTGCTATTACCACGCTTTTTTTCTGCAAATTCACTATTCTATGCCATACCACGGGCCTGTACGACCTAGTCAATGCCTGAAAGTCATTCAAGGTGAAAGAGTGGTGAGTTAACTTCCATATGCACATGGTTTGAGGTTTTTTCATTCAGTTTTGAGAAAGTTCTCTTTGTTTTTCTGAAACTGCCTAATCACCTGTCCAAAACAGGGGTTTGAACTCTTAAATGGAAATCTGACCCATTCCACTCTCTGTGACTATTGTGATTAATGGAATGGGTCCAAAATGTTAGGAATTATATGTTTGATTGTTTTCAGCAGTAGGGGAATTCAGTTGATGGCTATGGGGCATGAAGCCCTAGTTGAGTTTCTTTATGTTTTGTATGAAAATGGTGGTTTAGGGAAGTAATTTGATAAAACACTATTGTTAAGGGTTGTATGATGGTTTTGTAAGCATGTGAAGGTGTGATTAAACATGTTTGAAGCATTGGTCAAGGTGGTGGAGGGCTAGGATATAGATTTTGAATAAACCCTTGGAGTTTGCATAAAATGTGAGGGTTTTGGAGTAAGGTATCTTAAAGGCTAGATCACTAACAAATGATATTGAATTTTGTTGTTTTGTAACACAACTTATGACTATCCATTGATTTTGGGTTTTTGTTAGGGGTTTAGGAAGCACTTCCTTTGTAAAAGTGGACTAAATAGGCTTAATTACAGGCAGAAAACCTCAATTTTGAGACACATTTCCCAAAAGAGTCCATATTGAGTTTAATATATGTTGTACAACATGGAAATGGGTATCCTAAACATTCATTGAAATTTGGGTTTGAAACCATATGAGGAAATTGGGTAAGAAAAACCTCTCAAGTAGGGCTACTAGAATTGAAGGCTTGGGATAGTCTTGTTACAAAAAGGGAATCTTAGGGACTTGAGAGTGGTTTAGTTATGTTTGGTTGGTGAGTATAATCTTGTTAGATGCCTCTTAAAACCCATATGAAGATCTGAATCATTGTTGCAGGTTGGAGACCTTAGTGACCTAGTTCATTGAAGAGTCATTGTGAGAGTTTGATAGTCAAGTCAAGAGCACAAGTTTTGTGAGACTTTGTAAAACCAAGTTGTTTCCACCTTGTAGTGCGTCAAAGTGGTATCAGAGCTTAGGTTCTAATTTATTTGGGAAAAGGTTGAAATTTGTTGCAGGTTGGAGGAATGACAAGTGGAAGGAGAAAAGGCAAAGTTGCAAGGATGCCTCCAAAGAATAAGGGTATTTCTAGAGAGTTGTAGGAGTTAAGGGTGAAAAATGCTAAGTTGTAGGAGCCACATAATGTTGTGTTGGATAGGCTTGAAGCCATTGAATCAAATCAGAGAAGAGGGATGGTGGTAGAGGATGTTAGTGATGAAGAAGAAGAGTTTCTAGAAATAGAAGAGGAAGAAGAGGAGTTGGACCCTGAGGAATAGAGGATAAGCATGTTGATAAGAGTAGTCAAGGATGACAAACAAAAGGTGAATATTGAGTTATCCATGTGTGGAGGAATTTTGGATGATTAGGAGCTTCTAGATTGGATTGCAGCTTGGGACAACTACTTTGAATGTTAAAATGTTCTGGAAGATCAAAGGGAGAAGGTAATGAGGACCAAGCTTAAAGGACATGCACTTTTATGGTGGGACTATGAGAAATTAGAGAGGAGGAAGAAAGGCAAGGCAAGAATAGTTTCATGGGATAGAATGATGGCAAGGATAAAAGGTAAACTTCTTCCTAAAGATTATGTTGTTTAATTGTATAAAAAAATTGAAGCAAAAAGAGTTAGATGTTAAGACATATATTGATGAATTCTATAATTTAATCATAAGAGTAGGTAGGATGGAAGATGAGACTGAAAAGGTTGCTAGATACCTTGGAGGTTTAAGGTTCAATATTCTAGATGAATTGGTTATAGAAAACCCAAAGATGCTTGAAGAATGTTTTCAAATGGCTATTAGAGTGGAAGAGAAGTTGAAAAGGAAACAAGGTCGGTCTATGAGAGGAAGATGCAAAAATACAAGGGACAGAGGATCTTTTCATACACCAAAATAGTCCTTTGAAGGACAACAAGACACAAACAAGGGCAAAGATCAAGTTGTTGATTCTAGAGGTGGCTTTAGAGGTACAAGGGGTAGATTTGGAGGAGAAAGAAGTTCAAATGTGTTTGCAGGTAGATGCTACAATTGTAATGAGTTTGGACATGCAACTTATAAGTGCCCTAAAAAACAAGGTTCAACATCAAGTAGTCAAAGAAAAATTGAAAGAAGAGCTCAACTTGTTCATGAGGAAGAGGGTGAAAGTTCAAAACCTCCATATATTGAAGTTGTTTCAGAGATAGGAGAGGCACTAATTCTTAGAAGAACATTTCTGCAGACACCTAAGGAGAAAGACATGAGTCAAAGAAGGAGCTTATTCAAGACTACATGCAAATGCAAAGGTAAAGTATGCACAGTTGTTTTTTATTTGACTTCACAAGACAACATGGTGTCTAGGGAGATGGTAGATAAGTTGAAACTAGATAAAGTGCCTCATGTAGCACCATATAAAACCTCTTGGGTAAATGATAGTCAATCTCTTTTAGTAAATGAACAAGCATATGTCAATTTTCAGATTGGTGAATACAAAGATAGGGTCCTATGTGATGTCTTACCTATGGATTGTTGCCATTTGCTATTGGGGAGACCATGGCAATTTGATAGGAAGTCAATGTATGATGGTTGGGAGAATACCTATCTTATCAAGAAAGATGGAAAAACATTTAAGATAACATTGTTGGGAAATAAGTTGTCTCAACCATGGTAATTGCTTACATTTTTTAATGTTTTCATTTATTAGTTAATTGCCTATGTTGTAAATATTTGTAAATTCCATATTGTCATATTTTGGGATGTGGCATGGTGATGTGTCGATCCTACATGGAATATGAGAACTTGTAATTTTGTCCTCACATGACGAGATAGGCAACCCACTTTGTGGTAGGAGCATTTTTCCATGTGTCGGCATCTTCCATATTGTGTAAGGGAATATTGACCGAAACGGTTATGACAGATTCCTATGACATGTAAGAGTCAGAAATAGAAGCTTGTAAGACAGGTGATGACATGTGTCTTGAAGCATCTTTGAATAAGGCATATTTGGGTGCCCCAAGGTGGACTATGACATGTTGTAAGAGAATATACTATTTATAGCATGTGTATGACAGATTCTCTTACAGCTGTAAGTTGTAACTGCTATGACAGATTCTATGACGATCGTAAGTGTCGTAAGAGCATTTGTCATAGCCCATTTTGGAAATAGGCAACCTCTTTGGGATGGGAGCTGTGGACAAGTGTCAGGCACATTCTACAATGTTGACCAAGTGTCCTTAGGTGTGGGTTTTAGTCCATGAAGCCATGTTGGATGCCCATTCCAAGAAAGGTCCAATATTGCCTTGTATTTCCTATATAAATAGGTGCTTGGAGGTGGAGTTTGTATCACAGGTTTATAGGTATTGTTATGCTACCAGATTGACTCCAGACATGAGTGTCCAAGACCATTGAAGCTTGTAAGACAGGTGATGACATGTGTCATGAAGCATCTTTGAATAAGGCATATTTGGGTGCCCCAAGGTGGAATATGACATGTTGTAAGAGAACATACTATTTATAGCATGTGTATGATAGATTCTCTTACAGCTGTAAGTTGTAACCGCTATGACAGATTCTATGATGATCATAAGTGTCGTAAAAGCATCTGTCATAGCCCATTTTGGAAATAGGTGACCTCTTTGGGATGGGAGCTATGGACAAGTGTCAGGCACATTCTATAATGTTGACCAAGTGTCCTTAGGCATGGGTTTTGGTCCATGAAGCCATGTTGGACGGTCATTCCAAGAAAGGTCCAATATTGCCTTGTATTTCCTATATAAACAGGTGCTTGGAGGTGGCGTTTGTATCACAGGTTTACAGGTATTGTTATGCTTCCAGATTGACTCTAGACATGAGTGTCGAAGACCATTGAAGCTTGCATTGCAAGTGTATTGTAAACAACTTTCAGATTTGTTAATACATTGTGTAGGTTTCTGAGTGTGGGGTTTTTCACCTGATAAGGGTTTTCCCCAACGTAAATCTTTGTCTCTCTTCTTCTGTCTTCTTTTTGGTTCTTGTGTATTTTTGTAGTAACTCTGTTAGATGTTGTATGTTGCTGTAATGATAGGGAATAAATTGAATTTGTATAGCTCTGCCCTCATTAGATTAGTGTAGGAAGCGATTTCTGCACACCTAGCTTCCTTTCAGTTGGTATCAGAGCCTGGCTAGTTTTGGTCTTATCTCTTGGGTAGGGGTTTTTTGAGCTGATCTTAAGTTGGGTGAGAGTCTGTGCAGAGTATTCTAATTTCTATTGCAGCAAGGAGATGGAAAGCACATCAGGAAGGTTTGAAGTGGAGAAGTTCAATGGCAGTAATTTCGAGCTATGGATGCTCAAGATGGAAGACATGCTTGTTGACTGAGACCTTTGGGAAAGTGTTAATGGAACTAAACTAGCTACAATGTTACAAGATGAGTGGGATCTCAAGGATCAGAAGGCTAAGGGTCTCATAATACTTAGTCTTGTTGATTCTGTGTTGTTAAATGTCCATTAGGAGACTACTGCAAAACTACTTTGGAAGAAGTTGGGAGATGTGTATCAAGCAAAATCCCTGGTTAATAAACTTTTTCTAAGAAAGAAGTTGTATTCTCTTTGAATGGAGGATGGAGGATCCATTGCTGAACATATGAATGGTTTTAACATGCTAGTTGCATAATTGACATCTATTGGTGTAAAGATGGAGGAGGAGGATCGGTGTATGACCCTGCTTTGTTCTTTGCCGGACTCATGGGATCATCTTGTCATGGCAATTGGAAGCACCAGATCCACATTTTAAATGGAAGAAGTGGTTTATTCACTGTTGTCTAAAGAGATGTAGAGAAAGTCTTCTGAGGCAGCCAAAGAGGCCCTTGCAGTTCATGGAAGACCCAAAGAGAAAGGGAAGAAGAAGGACAAGAAAGCTGAGAAGGGTAGATCCAAATCCTGTGGGAGATCCAAATCTCCTACAAAGTCTAAGGCCCTTTGTTGGAACTGTGGAAAAACCAGGCATTTCTGAAAGGAATGCAAAGAGGAGAAGAAGAAGAAGAAGAAAGATCCTGATTCAGATTCTGACAAGTCATAGGATGACGGTGATGCTTTCATCATAGCGCTGGCAATCCATGCATCTGATGATGTGTGGCTAATCAACTCTAGTGCATCATTCCACATGACCTTGCATCGAGACTGGTTCACTAAGTATGAGGAGTTCGATGGTGGAAAGGTGTATCTGGGTGACGACTCTCATCTGAAGATTGTTGGTCATGGAAGAGTCTCTATCCAATTCCCTGACGATCAAGTGAAGGGGATCTCTGGGGTTATGCACATCCCAGGCTTAGCACTGAACCTACTTTTTGTAAGTATGTTGAATGATGCAGGTGGGCAGGATGTCTTTTCAAAAGAAGGATACAAGATGACTAGGGGAGCTATGGTGCTTGCTAAGGGTACTAGGAGAGGTACCATGTTTCAGCTGGAGGCATGCATTTCACAATGTAATAGTTCTTCTGACTCAAGGAAGAGGGCAGCAGTCACTTCATCCCCACCATCTGAACGAGCAGTGAAGAAATCTGTTGTTTCTAGTCTTGATGGTTGTAATCGTGCATTAGAAGTTAAACTTCCTACTGAAAAGACAATGTTATTGCATACGAGATTTGACCACATTGGTGAGAAGGGTCTGTGTACCCTAAAAAATAGGAACCTCATTGAGGGGTTAGATGATTGTAATCTTGAGTTTGACTTTTGCAAATATTGCATTTATAGAAAACAAAACTGTGTTTAGTTTTACTCAAGTTCTCATAAGTCTTCTAGTGTGTTGGACCTTATTCATTCTAATGTGTCTGGTCCTGTTAATGTTCCTTCATTATCAAAATCTGTATACTTTGTATCTTTTATAGATGATTACAGTAGGACATGGATTTATTTTCTTAGAAGAAAATCTAAAGTCTATAGCAAGTTTAAGGAGTTTAAGGCCTTTGCTAAAAATCAGAGTGGTAAAAAGATTAAATGTTTGAGAACTGACAATGGTGGTGAGTTCGGTTCTATAGAATTCGGTAAGTATTGCAAGGAACTTGGGATTGAAAGACATAAGACAACTCCATACACCCCGCAGCAAAATGGAGTTGCAGAGAGGATGAACAGGACACTGATGGAGAAGGCTAGGAGTATGCTTAGTAAAGCTAGCCTAGAACAAAAGTTTTTGGCTGAAGCTGTTGCCACTTCTTGCTATCTGGTAAATAGATCTCCTACATTAGCTCTTGTTGGAAAGACACCCATGGAGGTGTGGTCTAGTAGAAAGCCTTCAATAAGACATCTTCATGTTTTTGGTTGTGAGGCATATGCACATGTGCCTAGGGAGAAGCGGTCAAAGTTGGAGAACAAGGTTGTTAAGTTTATCTTCATTGGCTATGGTGTCGGTGTGAAAGGATACAAGCTTTGGGACCCCATGGCTAAAACAGTGTTGTATAGTAGAAGTGTTATCTTTAGAGAGCTTACACCTTCTTCCATTATTTTGCAGCCAGAAGAAATAGTAAAGAAAGAGGATGTTGTTCAGTTTCCTGTTACCCCTGAGAAGATTGAATAGAAAGACAATGTTGGACCTGATGATGAGGAGAGCTCTGGCAGATTTGAAAGCTCAGATGAAGAAGCTGAACCTCAACCTCAGCTTTTGAGGAGGTCTACACCGATAAGAAAGCAACATGAAAGGTTTGGTTTTACATTGCTTGATTCTAGTTGTGCTTATGCTTTGGTTACTAACAGTGATGAACCCAGAACTGTATCAGAGGCTATGGACATGAAAGATGCAAGTTCCTAGAAGGAGGCCATGGAAGATGAAATGGCTTCTTTGGAAAAGAATCAAATGTGGGACTTGGTGCCTTTTTTTCCTGGATGGAAAGCCGTTGGATGTAAATGGGTGCTCAAGAAGAAATTCGGTGCAAATGGCAGTGTTGAAAAGTATAAGGCCAGATTGGTTGCGAAGGGGTATTCACAAGTGGAGGGTATAGATTATGGTGAGATCTTCTCTCCCATTGCAAAGTTAACATCCATTTGATTCCTGTTGTCTCTCATAGTAGCTTATGACTTGGAGGTAGAATAGATGGATGTGAAGACAACTTTCCTTCATGGTGACTTGGAGGAAGAAATCTACATGTCACAGCCAGAGCATTACATGGTCAAAGGTAAAGAAAATTTGGTTTTCAAACTTTAAAAGTCTCTGTATGGTTTGAAGCAATCCCCTAGGAGATGGTACTTGAAGTTTGATGCCTTTGTGTTGTCAATTAGATTTGTGAGATCGAAATTGGATCATTGTGTGTACTATAAGTTTGATGGTGATCATATTCTCATTGTTGCACTATATGTTGATGATATGTTGCTCATTGGGAAGGGTAAGAATATGATTTCTGATTTTAAATCTCAGTTGTCAGCATAGTTTGAAATGAAAGATTTAGGGGCAGCTAGGTACATTCTAGGAATGGAAATCAGAAGAGACAAAACCATCATAAAACTTTGGTTAAGCCAGAGTAAGTATGTGAAGACCATGTTGGACAAGTTTAGCATGGCAAATTGTAGACCATTGTGTGTTCCTATTTCCTTGGGGACAAAGTTGTTTGTTGAGGATTGTCCAAAATCTCCTAGTGAGGTGGAGGACATGAGCAGAGTACCTTATGCTAGTGTTGTTGGCAGTTTGATGTATGCTCGGGTCTGCACAAGACCAGACATTGCCCAAGCAGTGGGAGGCCTTAGTCAGTTTATGGCTAATCCTGGACAGGTTCATTGGGATGCAGTTAAGCGAGTGTTTAGATATTTGAGGGGTGCTTCTAAGTATTCCATTTTCTATCATGGTAATGTTTCAGGACCTTCACATTCTGTTGATATTCGTGGATTTGTGGATTCAAATTGGGCAGGTGACATTGACAGTAGGAGATCCACTAGTGCTTATGTGTTTACACTGTTTGGTGGTGTTATTAGTTGGATGAGTAAGTGACAACCTGTTGTTGCTTTGTCCATGACAGAAGCTGAGTATATGGCAGAAACTCATTCTTGTAAGGAAGCCATTTGGCTTAAGAGATTTTGTTTAGATATTAGTGTTGATGTAGCTCAGATCACAATCAGTTGTGATAGTCAGAGTGCAATTTCCCTTGCGAATAATCTAACTTTCCATGCTAGAACAAAGCACATTGATGTTCAGTTTCACTTCATATGAGACATGGTTGAGGATGGAAAGGTAAATTTGGAGAAGGTAGATACTTTGAAGAATGTTGCAGATGCATTGACGAAACCAGTGGGCACAGAAAAGTTCAGATGGTGTTCGGAGTCTATGGGCCTCTCGGCCTATAGCAGTTAAATCATGTTTTTCTATTGGCTCTTACGAGGTGTTTGACAAGTGGGAGAATGTTGGGAATTAAGGTGTCTCAACCTTGGTAATTCCTTACATTTTTTAATGTTTGCATTTATTAGTTAATTACCTATGTTGTAAATATTTGTAAATTCCATATTGTCATATTGTGGGATGTGGCACGGTGATGTGTCGATCCTACATGGAATATGACAACTTGTAATTTTGTCCTCACATGAGGAGATAGGCATCCCACTTTGTGGTAGGAGCATTTTTCCATGTGTTAGCATCTTCCATGTTGTGTAAGTGAATATTGACCGAAATGGTTATGACGGATTCCTATGATAGAATCTATAACATGTAAGAGTCAAAAATAGAAGCTTGTAAGACAGGTGATGACATGTGTCATGAATCATCTTTGAATAAGGCATATTTGGGTGCCCCAAAGTGGGATATGACATGTTGTAAGAGAATATGCTATTTGTAGCATGTGTATGATAGATTCTCTTACAGCTGTAAGTTGTAACCACTATGACAGATTCTATGATGATCGTAAGTGTCGTAAGAGCATCTGTCATAGCCCATTTTAGAAATAGGTGACCTCTTTGGGATGGAAGCTGTGGAAAGTATTAGGCACATTCTACAATGTTGACTAAGTGTCCTTAGGTGTGGGTTTTGGTCCATGAAGCCATGTTGGAAGCCCATTCCAAGAAAGGTCCAATATTGCCTTGTATTTCCTATATAAATAGGTGCTTGGAGGTGGAGTTTGTATCATAGATTTATAGGTACTATTATGCTTCTGGATTGAATCCAGACATTAGTGTTGAAGACCATTGAAGCTTGCATTGCAAGTGTTTTGTAAACAACTTTTAGATTTGTTAATACTTTGTGCAGGTTTCTAAGTGTGGGGTTTTCACCCAATAAGGGTTTTCCCCACCATAAATCTTTATCTCTCTTCTTCTATCTTCTTTCTGGTTCTTGTGTATTGTTCTAGTAATTCTGTTAGATGTTGTATGTTTCTATAATGATAAGTAATAAATTGAATTTATATAGCTCTCCCCTCATTAGATTAGTGTAGGAAGTGATTTCCGCACACCTAGCTTCCTTCCAAACATCTTTGCAGGAGGATGAAAAGGGGAAAGGTAAAACCAAGATAGTTATATTTGGAAAGAAAGAATATGAGAGTGTAGAAGAAGACACAAAGTTGGAAGTTGCTGACAATACAAAGTCTGAAATTACCCTAACAATAGATGTGAAGGTAAATGCAGGGTTGCAAGATAGATTGACAGTGAATTGGAAAGAAAATGTCTTGGTGGGGACCATTGTGTGTCCTTAGATAGGAAGTAAAGTCGTGAGGTATGAAGAAACTGTAGGGACAGTGGGATCTAGGTTTGACAGTACAAAGGTACAGAATGTTGACAAAACAAAAGGATTGAAGACAGGGATGAAAAGACAGAGTTTACAAGAAGTTAAGAGTGGATATTGGCATGGAGATGAGATAAAGATAAAGACATTTCAGGGGAATACAAACAAGTGTTTATTTGCAGGTGTAAAAGAAAAGATATCATCAGGTTTTGAAAGAGGGCAGACCTTAGGTCTGATAGCAGATATGAAGACAAGTACAAATGCCAACAAGAACAAAGATGCAAGACAGAATACTAGTTCATTGTATATGAACCAAAGTAATGTGTTTGCAAATAAGAGAGTATGTAGAGAGCATGGAACAAGGCATAACTCATGTGACATGAGTTATTTTTATGGGGGGTTTTATGGTGCAGGGGCACCAATACAAGTCTTCATTAATAAGATCTTTTACTAGATTGTAGAGGTTGAGGCCTTTTTTGGTCACTTAATAAGGTCATTATAGACCATGGTTGATGTAATAAGGTCTAGGAAAGACCATTCTTATGTCTTAAGGTCATGTAGGGGTCAAGTGGTTAAATGTTGTTCAAAGTTGTCATAATATTATTTATGCAAACTTCATTGTTTTGTCCATTTCAAAGCAAATCCAATGGTTATATCCTTCAAGATATGGTTGGATCAATTGTAAGGCAATTAAGAATAGATGTAATAAGTCTCCCATCGATGAAACAAGAGGAACATGAATTTTGATGAGATTATAATAACACAAACTCTATTTTTCTGCTATTACCACACTTTTTCTCTACAAATTCACTGTTCTATGCCATACCATGGGCCTGTACGACCTAGTCAATGCTTGAAAGTCATTCAAGGTGAAAGAGTGGTAAGTTAACTTCCATATGCACATGGTTTTGCACATTGTTGTTTTGTAACACAACTTATGACTATCCATTGATTTTGGGTGTTTGTTAGGGGTTTAGGAAGCACTTCCTTTGTAAACGTGGCCTAAATAGGCCTAATTACAGGCAGAAAACCTCAATTTTGGGACACACTTCCCAAAAGAGTCCATATTGAGTTTAAAATATGTTGTACAACATGGAAATGGGTATCCTAAACATTCATTGAAATTTGGGTTTGAAACCATATGAGGAAATTGGGTAAGAAAAACCTCTTAAATAGGGCTACTAGAATTGAAGGCTTGGGGTAGTCTTGTTACAAAAAGGGAATCTTAGGGACTTGAGAGTGGTTTAGTTATGTTTGGTTGGTGAGTATAATATTGTTAGATGCCTCTTAAAACCCATATGAAGATCTGAATCATTGTTGCAGGTTGGAGACCTTAGTGACCTAGTTCATTGAAGAGTCGTTGTGAGAGTTTGATAGTCAAGTTAAGAGCACAAGTTTTGTGAGACTTTGTAAAACCATGTTGTTGCCACCTTGTAGTGCATCAAAGTGGTATCAGATCTTAGGTTCTAATTTATTTAGGAAAAGGTTGAAATTTGTTGCAGGTTGAAGGATTGACAAGTGGAAGGAGAAAAGGCAAAGTTGCAAGGATGCCTCCAAAGACCAAGGGTATTGCTAGAGAGTTGTAGGAGTTAAGGGAGAAAAATGCTAAGTTGTAGGAGTCACATAATGTTGTGTTGGATAGGCTTGAAGCCATTGAATCAAATCAGAGAAGAGGGATGGTGGTAGAAGATGTTAGTGATGAAGAAGAAGAGTTTCTAGAAATAGAAGAGGAAGAAGAGGAGTTGGACCATGAGGAATAGCGGATAAGCATGTTGATAAGAGAAGTCAAGGATGACAAACAAAAGGTGAATATTGAGTTATCCATGTGTGGAGGAAGTTTTGATGATGAGGAGCTTCTAGATTGGATTAAAGCTTTGGACAACTACTTTGAATGTTAAAATGTTCTGGAAGATCAGAGGGAGAAGATAATGAGGACCAAGCTTAAAGGACATGCACTTTTATGGTGGGACTATGAGAAATCAGAGAGGAGGAAGAAAGGCAAGGCAAGAATAGTTTCATGGGATAGAATGATGGCAAGGATAAAACTTAAATTTCTTCCTAAAGATTATGTTGTTCAATTGTATAAAAAAATTGAAGCAAAAAGTGTTAGATGTTAAGACATATACTGATGAATTCTATAAGTTAATCATAAGAGTAGGTAGGATGGAAGATGAGACTGAAAAGGTTGCTAGATACCTTGGAGGTTTAAGGTTCAATATTCTAGATGAATTAGTTATAGAAAACCCAAAGATGGTTGAAGAATTTTTTCAAATGGCTATTAGGGTGGAAGAGAAGTTGAAAAGGAAACAAGGTCGGTCTATGAGAGGTAGACGTAGAAATACAAGGAGTAGAGGATTTTTTCATACACCAAAATAGTCCTTTGAAGGACAACAAGACACAAACAAGGGCAAAGATCAAGTTGTTGATTCAAGAGGTGGCTTTAGAGGTACAAGGGGTAGATTTGGAGGAGAAAGAAGTTTAAATGTGTTTGCAGGTAGATGCTACAATTGTAATGAGTTTTGACATCCAGCCTATAAGTGCCCTAAAAAACAAGGTTCAACATCAAGTATTGGAAGAAAAAGTGAAAGAAGAGCTCAACTTGTTCATGAGGAAGAGGGTGAAAGTTCAAAACCTCCATATATTGAAGTTGTTTCAGAGATAGGAGAGACACTAATTCTAAGAAGAACATTGTTGCAGACACCTAAGAAGAAAGACATGAGTCAAAGAAGGAACTTATTCAAGACTACATGTAAATGTAAAGATAAAGTATGCATAGTTGTTGTTGATTTGAGTTCACAAGACAACATGGTGTCTAGGGAGATGGTAGATAAGTTGAAACTAGATAAAGTGCCTCCTATAGCACCATATAAAGCCTCTTGGGTAAATTATAGTCAGTCTCTTTTAGTAAATGAACAAGCATATGTGGATTTTTAGATTGGTGAATACAAAGATAGGGTCCTATGTGATGTCTTACCTATGGATTGTTGCCATTTGCTATTGGGGAGACCATGACAATTTGATAGGAAGTTGATCTATGATGGTTGGGAGAATACCTATCTTATCAAGAAAGATGGAAAAACTTTTAAGCTAACATCTTTGCAGGAGGATGAAAAAGGGAAAGGCAAAACCAAGATAGTTATATTTGGAAAGAAATAATATGAGAGTGTAGAAGAAGACACAAAGTTGGAAGTTGCTATCAATACAAAGTCTGAAATTACCCTCACAGCAGATGTGAAGGTAAATGTAGGGTTGTGAGAAACATTGAGAGTGAATTGGAAAGAAAATGTCTTGGTGGGGACCAATGTGTGTCCTTTGATAGGAAGTAAAGTCGTGAGGTATGAAGAAACTACTGGGACAGTGGGATATAGGTTTGACAGTATAGAGGTCTGACAAAACAAAAGGATTGAAGACATGGATGAAAAGACAGAGTGCACAGGAAGTTAAGAGTGCATATGAGCATGGAGATGAGATAAAGGTAAAGACAGATCGGGGGAATACAAACAAGTGTTTGTTTGCAAGTGTAAAAGCAAAGATATCATCAAGTTTTGAAAGAGGGTAGACCTTAGGTCTGATAGCAAATATGAAGACAAGTACAAATGCCAACAAGAACAAAGATGCAAGGTAGAATACTAGTTCATTATATATGAACCAAAGAATAGTGTTTGTAGATAATAGAGTATGTGGAGAGCATGGAACAATGCATAACTCCTGTGACATGAGTTCTTTTTAAGGGGGGTTCTATGGTGGAGGGGCACCAATACAAGTCTTCATTAATAAGATCTTTTACTTGATTATAGAGTTTGAGGCCTTTTTTTGGTAACTTAATAAGGTCACTATAGACCATGGTTGATGTAATAAGGTCTAGAAAAGACCATTTTTATGTCTTAAAGTCATGTAGGGGTCAAGTGGTTAAATGTTGTTCAAAGTTGTCATAATATTGTTAATGCAAACTTCATTATTTTGTCCATTTTAAAGCAAATCCAATAGTTATATCCTTAAAGATATGGTTGGATCAGTTGTAAGGCAGCTGAGAATATATGTAATAAGTCTCCCATTGATGAAACAAGAGGGAGCATGAATTTTGATGAGAATATAATAACACAAACTCTATTTTTCTGTTGTTACCATGTTTTTTCTCTACAAATTCACTGTTCTAGGCCATACCACGGGCCTGTGTGACCTAGTCAAGGCTTGAAAGTCATTCAAGGTGAAAGAGTAGTGAGTTAACTTCCATATGCATGTGGTTTGAGGTTTTTTCATTCAATTTTGAGAAAGTTCTCTTTGTTTTTTTGAAACTGCCTAGTCAACTGTCCAAAATAGGGGTCTGAAGTCTTTAATGGTAATCTGACCCATTCCACTCTCTGTGACTACTGTGATTCATGGAATGTGTCCAAAATGTTAGGAATTAGATGTTTGAATTTTTTGAGGAGCAGGGGAATTCATTTGATGGCTATGGGGCATGAAACCCTAGTTGAGTTTCTTTGTGTTTTTATATGAAAATGGTGGTTTAGGGAAGTAATTTGATGAAACACTATTGCTAATGGTTGTATGATGGTTTTGTAAGCATGTGCAAGTGTGATTAAACATGTTTGAAGCATTGGTCAAGGTGGTGGAGGGCTAGGATATAGATTTTGAATAAACCCTTGTAGTTTGCATGAAAAGTCAGGGTTTTGGAGTAAGGTATCTTAAAGGCCAGATCACTAACAAATGATTGTGGATTTTATTGTTTTGTAACACAACTTATGACTATCCATTGAGTTTGGGTGTTTGTTAGGGGTTTAGGAAGCACTTCCTTTGTAAAAGTGGCCTAAATAGCCCTAATTGTAGGTAGAAAACCTCAATTTTGAGACACACTTCCCGAAAGAGTCCATATTGAGTTTGAGATATGTTGTAAAACTTGGAAATGGATATCTTAAACATTCATTGAAATTTGGGTTTGAAACCATATGAGGAAATTGGGTTAGAAAAACCTCTTAAGTAGGGCTGCTAGGATTGAAGGCTTGGGGCAGACTTGTTGCAAAAAGGGAATCTCAGGGACTTGAGAGTGGTTTAGTTATGTTTGGTTCATGAGTATAATCTTGTTAGATGCCTCTTAAAACCCATATGAAGATCTGAATCATTGTTGCAGCTTGGAAACCTTAGTGAACTAGTTCATTAAAGAGTCATTGTGAGAGTTTGAGAGTCAAATCAAGAGCACAAGTTTTGTGAGACTTTGTAAAACCAAGTTGTTGCCACCTTGTATTGCATCAAAGTGGTACCAGAGCTTAGGTTCTAATTTATTTGGGAAAAGGTTGAATTTTTTTGCAAGTTGAAGGATTGACAAGTGGAAGGTGAAAAGGAAAAGTTGCAAGGATGCCTCCAAAGAACAGGGGTACTACTATAGAGTTGTAGGAGTTAAGGGAGGAAAATGCTAAGTTGCAGGATTCACATAATGCTGTGTTGGCTAGGCTTCAAGCTATTGAATCAAATCAAAGAAGAGGGATGGTGGTAGAAGATGTTAGTGATGAAGAAGAAGAGTTTCTAGAAATAGAAGAGGAAGAAGAGGAGTTGGACCCTAAGGAACAGAGGATAACCAGGATAATAAGAGCAGTCAAGGATGGTAAACGTAAGGTGAAGATTGAGTTACCCATGTGTGGAGGGAGTTTGGTCGATGAGGAGCTTCTAGATTGGATTGCAGCTTTGGATAACTACTTTAAATGTGAAAATGTTCTGGAAGATCAGAGGGAGAAGATAAAGAGGACCAAGCTTAAAGGACATGGACTTTTATGATGGGACTATGAGAAATTAGAGAGGATGAAGAAAGGCAAGGCAATAATAGTTTCATGGGACAGAATGGTGGCAAGGATAAAAGGTAAATTTCTTCCTACAGATTATGTTGTTCAATTGTATAAAATACTTGAAGGATTGAAGCAAAAAGAGTTAGATGTTAAGACATATACTGATGAATTATATAAGCTAATCATAAGAGTAGGTAGGGTGGAAGATGAGACTGAAAAGGTTGCTAGATACCTTGGAGGTTTAAGGTTCAATATTCTAGATGAATTATTATAGCAAACCCAAAGATGGTTGAAGAATGTTTTCAAATGGCTATTAGAGTGGAAGAGAAGTTGAAAAGGAAACAAGATCATTCTATGAGAGGCAGAGGCATAAATACAAGGGGTAGAGGATCTTTTCATACACCAAAACAGTCCTTTGAAGAACAAGAAGACAAAAATAAGGGCAAAGATCAAGTTGTTGATTCTAGAGGTCACTTTAGAGGTACAAGGGGCAGATTTGGAGGAAGAAGTTCAAATGTGTTTGCAGGTAGATGCTACAATTGTAATGAGTTTGGATATCTAACCTATAAGCTCCCTGAAAAACAAGGTTCAACATCAAGTAGTGAAAGAAGAGCTCAACTTGTTCATGAGGGAGAGGGTGAAAGTTCAAAACGTCCATATATTGAAGTTGTTTTAGAGACAGGAGAGACACTAATGCTAAGAAGAACATTGTTACAGACACCTAAGGAGAAAGACATGAGTCAAAGAAGGAGCTTATTCAAGACTACATGCAAATGTAAAGGTAAAGTATGCACAGTTGTTATTGATTCAGGTTCACAAGATAACATGGTGTCTAGGGAGATGGTAGATAAGTTGAAACTAGATAAAGTGCCTCATGTAGCACCATATAAAGCCTCTTGGGTAAATGATAGTCAATCTCTTTTAGTAAATGAACAAGCATATGTGGATTTTCAAATTGGTGAATACAAAGATAAGGTCCTATGTGATGTCTTCCCTATGGGTTGTTGCCATTTGTTATTGGGGAGACAATGGCAATTTGATAGGAAATCAATGTATAATGGTTGGGAGAATACCTATCTTATCAAGAAAGATGGAAAAACATTTAAGCTAACATCTTTGTAGGAGGATGAAAAAGGGAAAGGTAAAACCAAGATAGTTATATTTGGAAAGAAAGAATATGAGAGTGTAGAAGAAGACACAAATTTGGAAGTTACTGACAATACAAAGTGTTGGTCTCCGGATCGGCCAAAAGATAACATTATTGGTTCAACTCCCCAGCGGAGTCGCCACTTGGTTGGTTCCTTCTCTGTAGAGGATTTGCCAGTTCCAATGCATAGGAAGATTCGGCTTACAAATATAGGAGGTTGCATGAGCTACCTCCCCTTCACTTTTGGTTCTGCCGCACCAAGGGGGGATTCCTATAGCTAAATATTTAACCTTGACTCGCCCAATGACAAAAAGATTTAGCTTTACAACAACAGGCAGAATACTCTCATGTTTGGACCAAGATTTGCATGATAAATCACAAGGTTGGCAGTGTTCTTAGACATATCTTACTGGTTGTTGATGAGAGTATGCAGGGTCCTATTTCTACTCCTACAAACTAACAGATTGGAAATATGAAATGATTTGTATTATATTTTTGGATGCAAGACAAGGGTTTTTGGGTCATAACTACTACACAAGGGCAGACTGGTGCCTATCTCAGGGCAAGGAGTCAACTAGACGTATACAAAAGAATGATTTGCACTGGCATTCAAGTTTCAAGGGGTTAGGACTGGTATTTGCCTTACAAACACCACCCAAGACTGAGTATTTAGCTGCCTCTACTTACAAATATCCTAGCTAACATACATTCTTCTTCATACTTAACCTAAAACAATTTAATCCACTCCTTGAATGGAAGTTAGAGATCAAGCATGCAATACAACAAATCTGTATCCTAGAATCTTAGAAACCCTTAGCAACCAGATTCAAAAGAAGGGATGCATGTAGCAAATGGAGACAAACAACTAAACACATGCAACAATGCGTTTTTCATATAAAACAACAATGAAACTGAACATATGTGCAAGGTGCATTCAAATGCAACTGATAAACTCACAAAAAGAGATAGAACAGCCAAGAAATGCTCTAATCTTCGTTATTTCTCCCAAAAAAAGTGCCCAAGTCTTCAACAACCAGAAAAATGAGTGACACAGTTCGCTATATAGTGAGAACATGTACCCAACAATCAAGTACATGGTCATCTCAAAATTTTGCCAGATACAACGCACCATGAGGATGGCACCTAAAACATTCAATGCAGCTAAAAGAAGAAAAGGAATGAGTAGGTGAAATTGGGGGATGTGCCACCGTCTAAAGATTTTCACCCTTAATTGGGTAGCTAGTCTATCATTTCAACCCATACCTCTTGCAAACCTGCCATTAAAGCCAACCTACCCACAAGATGCAGCAGTTGTGTGCTTTGAAGTTTATTCCTGCCTGAGGTGATGCAATGAACACATACAAATCTCCTCCTTTGAAAATTTGAACCATGGCCATCAATTTCCCTCTTCCTGCTAAGATCTGCGGCTCCAAATCGCTTTGAAGAGTCGCCAGCCAATGAAAATGTGTCATGCAGGCAGCTTTTCCCTATCCTAGACTTTTCACGGCATAAACATACATTTTGCCTTTTCGCCTATTTTTCCCTTTGTATATGCAAATGCATATACATACAACCACTTGCAGCACAAGGTGCAAACCCCAAATCTTATGAATCAATTTGAAATCACAGTTGGGTCCGGCCTTGTATTTACTTCCTTTGTATATCGCTTTGTACATTGCATGTACAACATGCAATATACATACAATCGCAGACTCCATTGTAGTTATGAGGCAGATTGGAGAAACCTTTGAAATCTGGCTTGTATCTTTTCCTGTTGCATATCTCTTTGTATATCACATATACAAATGCAAAAATACATACCGCAGACCCCAAATCACCATGAAATAAATTTGAAAGCACCACCGGGTCCGGGCATTGTATCTTCCTTCTTGTATGTTGGCCTTGTACATTGCACATATACAATGCACCATATACAACTAATTGCAGACCCCAAATCTTAAATCTGCCAAAATACATTCTTCTTTCACGTCCGGGTCATATCTCTTCTTCTTTGTATATCTAAACATACAATGCACTTAATATACAAACTACGGACTCAACGCTGAATTTACCAAATTTGATTTGCCAGTCAAGTCCGCCTTGTATATCCTCCCTTGTATCTTTGCCTTGTATATCGCATACATACAACTGCAAATATACAAGAAAAACATACATACAATCAGACTTTTGCCTTTATCAACTAGAATGTATGATCATTTCGGGTCCGGGCCTTGCATCTCAGGATTGCATATTGCATTGTATGTTCGATTGCATGTGCAAACATACAATTGCCTATATACAACTGGTGGACCCCACCCTTTGGTTCTTTCCTTGCATGTATCTTTCCTTTGTATGTTGTCACCGACGCATCATATGCTTGCATGTGGCAAATGTATAAGACCCTTGCATCGTTACAATGTACATTCCTTTGCATATAGCCATTGTATCTACCCATTGTATCTTAAACATACATGCAAACCCTTACATACAAGCATGGAATATTCTAGGAATTTGCAATGGAATCTTCAATGTACATCCACTTTTCACGCCTGGAATTGCACATACAAGCCCGATATGCATTCAAAGATGCATACAACCAATTTTGCACTTTTTGAAGCCGATTTAACTCTTTTTTCGGGCCCGCTAATGTACATTCATGCTTCCACGTACAAATAGCAATGCATATACAAAGATACATACATGCAAAAGTGAAGGCCGACACACTTAGAATTTTTTTTGGGTTTTCTTGAAAAGTGCTTGCGAATGAATACTTGAAATCTGAATTTTATGCAGGCACCAACACAAAGTTTGAAATTACCCTGATAGTAGATGTGAAGGTAAATGCAGGGTTGCAAGATAGATTGATAGTGAATTGGAAAGAAAATGTCTTGGTGGGGACCATTGTGTGTCCTTTGATAGGAAGTAAAGTCGTAAGGTATGAAGAAACTGTAGGGACAGTGGGATCTAGGTTTGACAGTACAGAGGTACAAAATGCTGACAAAACAAAAGGATTGAAGGCAAGAATGAAAAGACAGAGTGCACAAGAAGTTAAGAGTGGATATGAGCATGGAGATGAGATAAAGGTAAAGACAGATCAGGGGAATACAAACAAGTATTTGTTTGCAGGTGTAAAAGAAAAGATATGATCAGGTTTTGAAAGAGGGTAGACCTTAGGTCTGATACAGATATGAAGACAAGTACAAATGCCAACAAGAACAAAGATGCAAGGCAGAATACTAGTTCATTGTATATGAACCAAAGAAATGTGTTTGTAGATAACAGAGTATGTGGAGAGCATGGAACAAGGCATAACTCATGTGACATGAGTTCTTTTTAAGGGGGGTTGTATGGTGCAGGGGCACTAATACAAGTCTTCATTAATAAGATCTTTTACTAGATTGTAGAGGTTGAGGCCTTTTTTTGGTCACTTAATAAGGTCATTATAGACCATGGTCGATGTAAGAAGGTCTAGAAAAGACCATTTTTATGTCTTAAAGTCATGTAGGGGTCAAGTGGTTAAATGTTGTTCAAAGTTGTCATAATATTGTTAATGCAAACTTCATTATTTTGTCCATTTTAAAGCAAATCCAATGGTTATATCCTTCAAGATATGGTTGGATCAATTGTAAGGAAGTTGAGAATAGATGTAATAAGTTTCCCATCGATGAAACAAGAGGGAGCATGAATTTTGATGAGAATATAATAACACAAACTCTGTTTTTCTGCTATTACCACTTTTTTTCTTTGTAAATTCACTATTCTAGGCCGTACCACGGGCCTGTACGACCTATTCAAGGCCAAAAAGTCATTCAAGGTGAAAGAGTGGTGAGTTAACTTCCATATGCATGTGGTTTGAGGTTTTTTCATTTAGTTTTTGAGAAAGTTCTCTTTGTGTTTCTCAAACTACCCAGTCAACTGTCCAAAATAGGGGTTTGAAGTCTTAAATGGAAATCTGACCCATTCCACTCTCTGTGACTACTATGATTCATGGAATGGGTCCAAAATGTTAGGAATTAGATGTTTGAATGTTTTGTGGAGCATGAGAATTCATTTGATGGCTATGGGGCATGAAACCCTAGTTGAGTTTCTTTGTGTTTTGTATGAAAATGGTGGTTTAGGGAAGTAATTTGACGAAACACTATTGCTAAGGGTTGTATGATGGTTTTGTAAGCATGTGCATGTGTGATTAAACATGTTTGAAGCATTGGTCAAGGTGGTGGTGGGCTAGGATATAGATTTTCAATAAACCCTTGGAGTTTGCATGAAAAGTAAGGGTTTTGGAGTAAGGTATCTTAAAGGCCAAATCACTAACAAATCATTCTGGATTTTGTTGTTTTGTAACACAACTTATGACTCTCCATTGAGTTTGGGTGTTTTTAAGGGGTTTACGAAGCACTTCCTTTGTAAAAGTGGCCTAAATAGGCCTAATTGCAGGTAGAAAACCTCAATTTTGAGACACACTTCCCAAAAGAGTCCATATTGATTTTGAGATATGTTGTACAACTTGGAAATGGGTATCCTAAACATTCATTGAAATTTGTCTTTGAAACCATATGAGAAAATTAGGTCAGAAAAACCTCTTAAGTAGGGCTACTAGGATTGAAGGCTTGGGACAGACTTGTTGAAAAAAGGGAATCTCAAGGACTTGAGAGTAGTTTAGTTATGTTTGGTTGGTGAGTATAATCTTGTTAGATGCCTCTTAAAACCCATATGAAATCTGAATCATTGTTGTAGGTTGGAGACCTTAATGACCTAGTTCATTGAAGAGTCATTGTGAGAGTTTGAGAGTCAAGTCAAGAGCACAAGTTTTGTGAGACTTTGTAAAACCAAGTTGTTGCCACCTTTTAGTGCATCATATTACCCTACAAAGGGAAGTGTCACAATGTGTGTATCTCTATTGGGGATTATAACATGTGCTATGACATGTTTGCCTTTCCCTTAGGCAGATCTGATGTGGTTTTGGATGCCTAATGGTTACACACACTTTGACCCATCTTATGGGATTTTGCTAAATTTTGGATGCATTTTTCAGAAAATGGGCAAAAAAACACATTGAAGGGCTAAAAACTAGGGTCTCTCAGCATCATAAGTTCACATCGCATAAAAAAGCTTCTTAAGAAGAACTCACATGGCGTCATTGCCTAGCTCCATTCCATTTAGATGCAACCATCATTGATCTCCACTACACATTCTAATCTACAATGAATTTTGGATCTAGATTGTATGCACAAAGATGGGGGACCAAAAAGTCACCACCATGGGACTTTTTGGTTCAAAATAGAGCAAAATGCAAGTGCATTATAATGCAAGCGCATTATAACGTGAGTGCATTATAACATGCTCGTGTTTTGTTTGCTTTAAAAGTACCAAAAACATGCATTTCTACCATTACCTGCAGACAAAGGAGTTTGTATGCATAAAAAATAGGGATCAAAGTGCGAGTGTGTTCAAGGAAAGTCTCTCCAAGCAAGTGCAAGAGAGAAATTGACATTTTCACAATGCCACCTCGTCAAACCCGCTACCAAAGATGTCGTGAAGCAAATTTGGAGGGTATAGCAGCCAAAGATGGTAGGGTTTGATTGATTTTTGTTAGTTTGAGAAGAATTATTGACTTTTGTAATGTTTGATTAGTTTTTTATATATTACATTTATAGTTATTGAGGCAAGAGAAAACACAATTCCAATTGAGGAGGGTCAAAACAACCCCCAAAACCCTCCAAACCCTAAAAACCCACTTTTTCACATCCTCACAATGTAAGGGATACTCAAGAAAACTACCTAGGGCAAATAGAAGAAAACAAAAGACATCTTCAAACTCTTATTGAAATACTAAAGAATCCAAGTGCAAGCACCAATCGTAGGAGAGCACTTGCGAAGTCATTAGAGGAGATTGTTTCCCACACCGAATTGATGACAAAACAAATCATCAAATTTCAAGACTATAGGGAGAGGTGTCAACAATACTATGCTGACAAATTGTCATATGAACAAGTGAAGAATAAAAAATTTACAAAATATCAATTATGTGCACACTTTATTAATCCTAAAACTAGCCAAAGACTAGAAGAAACTTGCAAACGGTTCCCTATTCATTGGTGTAGGAATCAAGATATATCCCAAAACTTTTGGGATAGATGGTACATGGTCTTCGATGAGTGCCCATGCAACAACAATGAGGTGCCACAATATTTCTTGAGGAAACTCCATTGTAAGTTCATCCTCAAGAAGATTCCTAATTATTTTGACATTTGAGAGTTCCAGGGCTAAGGTGGTGGCTCTGCCCAAGATAGAGAGGGGGCTCAATGACCATGTATCTAGACCCTTGTTGAGGCCAAAATCCGTGTCACTCCCTTCAACTTTGAAGAAGAGCGTTGAGGTGGAGACATTACATTCATTGACTACTCTCATGCAGTCTCTAGCACAACATGCTGATGATCTTACCCAAGCCAATGAGGGTGAGTGTAGTAGGCATCATTTGTCCCCACATTTGTGTAGTTCATGTGGGAACCTATGTGATTATGGGACACAGGACTCATGGTAGGACTCTTGACAAGATGCTGCAACGCAAGGGCAACATCTAATGATAGAGACATCCATATTGGATGAGATTGTTCTCACTGATGATCTCCTATAGATTACATTTGGTATTGACTCTTAGGTAATTTATTATAAGTTTCATCTTGATTTAATATATTCTTATTTGAAATTTGTAATTAATTTTATAAGACTATCTATATTATAAGTCAAAAATAATGTATGTAATTGTCTGTGCAATGAAATTCCAGGGTCAGAGTCTTCATCCTGCCTCTGTTAGCCATCCATTGGTAGGTTATGAGAGGAGGTCAAGTCAGCAGGTATGTAATTTATCACATGATCGTAATTATTATACATATATCAATGGTAATATTATTTTGTGACAATTTGATGATTTCAATAGGGAGCTTCATCAGCATCTCCATGGTTTCCTTAGTCCCCTAGACACAAAACCACCATTTATACAGAGGTACATTTAACCATTTCTAATCATTATGCATTTAAATAATGTTATGTCCATTTATTTTGGTCAAATAATCTTGAACTCTATTTTTAGATGCTAAATATGGAGACTCTTCCTTATCTTCATGAGTCAGTGTGGGTAGGCATTGTTGCAACCATATGTCTTCAAATCCTTTGACCGAGGTATGAGCCAATAACATGAAAATGTCATAATTTTGTATTTCTTATTTTATCTCATGTCATTTGATGTACATAAATGATATTTATCTTTAGTCAATTTTGCTTCGTGATGCTTCTCATAGGAGGTCACAACTCTAGCCTGTCCAACTACAGATAAAGAGAGAAAAGATGATTGAGGGTGATCATCAGATAGTGGTAAGTGATCGATTACATATGTGATGTTATATATTTCACATTTTCTATATTAATGTCCATATGTTAGGGTTAGCCTGCAGAAGATATCAATTAAATGCAAATAAAGATTAAACAGAGAAATGGAAATACACAGAATTAATAACAGTGAGAGACAAGTTTTAACGTGGTTCACCCAAACTTGGGCTACATCCACCAAACAGAGAGTCCAATATTATTATCCAGTAAATCAAACCGATTACAACCAACAATCCCTGCAACTCAATACCATTGCAAAATGCTACAATACAATATATCAAAACCCTAACCCTTAGCCGCTTTTATCAAGCTTTTTGTCGGTTACAAAAATAGGGTTTTCTTATGTCGGTCAATGAAAAATAACTCCCAGTGCCTTTATAAAATAATAAAAAACCGTGTGAGGTTTCAGGGGCACTGCCCCCGAGCCCCCGCGAGGGCACTGCCCCTGGACCTCACCCTGTATCACGGCACTGCCCTTGGACCCCGCAAGGGGCGCTGCCCCTTGACCCCGTCTTGGGGGTGCTATCCCCAAACCCCCACTGCCCCTTGCCCCCGTAGGAATTTGGGGGGAAATCAAGCCAATAAAAGTGGGGAAAATGTAACCTCTGAGTTTGATTAGGCTCCATATAACAACAATCTCCCACTTGGAGACTAATCAGACTCCACACCATATCATCTTCCACTTGGAGACTGATCATAATACCACTGACCCTATAGCTCCCACTGGAAATAAGCACCCTAGACTCTGCTATTTTAATTTTGTTGTTTTCAGTTGAGAAGACCAACCGAAGCTGAAGAGGAGCCCAGCTTCTCCCTTGTCACTGCCTTTGTAAACATATCCACTGGATTATCATCTCTATGTATCTTTTCCAACTGTAATTGTCCATCATCCAACACTGACCGAATGAAGTGATACCTCAACTGTATGTGTTTGGTCTTAGAATGCAAGGTAGAATTCTTTGCAAGATGTATGGCACTCTGGCTATCTGTATACAAATAATAATTAACCTATTGTTGCCCAATTCTTCCATGAAAGATTGCAGCCATATCATCTCCTTGCTTGCCTCTGTTGCAGCTACATATTTTGCCTCTGTGGTGGATAAAGCAACCACCTTTTGCAACCTGGAAATCCAACTCACCGCTGTTCCACCTACAGTAAAGACATAACCTGTAGTACTCCGCCTAGTATCAATATCTCCTGCCAAATCTGAGTCTACATAACCTGCTAAATCAGCATTAGAAACCCCAAAACATAAATGTTTATTGGATGTACCTCTCAAATATTTGAGAATCCATTTTACCGCATTCTAATGCTCCAATCCAGGATGACTCATATACCTGCTGACAACTCCTAAAGCATGTGCAATATCCGATCTCGTGCATACCATGGCATACATTAAACTTCCTACAGCTGAAGCATATGGTACCTTGGACATTTTTTTTCCCTCCTCTTGTGTCTTTGGATACATCTCCTTAGTCAATTTCAAATGACTAGGCAAAGGTGTGCTGACAACTTTTGCATTCTCCATATGGAATCTCTGCAACACCTTTTCAACATAAGCAGCCTGAGATAGAGTCAATTTTTTGTTCTTCCTATCTCTGCAAATTTTCATACCAAGGATTTGTTTGGCTGCCCCCAAATCCTTCATATCAAATGACTATGCTAACTGTTGTTTTAACTCTCTTATGTGATCCATGTTAGACCCAGCTACAAGCATGTCATCAACATATAAACATAAAATAATGTAGCTATCATTATCCAACCTCTTAAAATAAACACAATGGTCAGAATTACACCTGTTGTAGCCTTGCTCAGCCATAAAACTATCAAATTTCAAATACCATTGCCGAGGTGCTTGTTTCAGGCCATACAAACTCTTCTTCAATCTGCACACTTGTTTCTTCTTACCTTTGACCACAAATCCATGGAGTTGTTCCATGTATATCTCCTCCTCCAAATCACCATGGAGAAAAGTAGTTTTCACATCTAGCTATTCCAAATGCAAATCTTCAGCAGCCACAATACTTAAAACAATACAAATAGAAGTCATCTTGACAACCAGAAAAAATATCTCATCAAAATCAATGCCCTTTTTCTGTGCAAATCCTTTTACAACTAACCTGGCCTTAAATCTTTTCTTACCTCCATCTTCCTCTTTCAGTCGGTAAACCCTTTTTACCTGCAGGTAACTTACATAATTCCCAAGTCTGATTTTTTAGCAAGGAGTCCATTTCTTCTTTCATAGCAAGCTCCCACTGAACCTGTGTATCCACCTGCATAGCTTCATCATATCCTTCTAGTTCACCAACATCTGTTAACAAAATAGAATACAAAGAGGGAGAAAACTTTTCAGGAGGTCTACTTAGCCTTGTCGACCATCTAACATTCACTGGAGTTTGTGGTATTTCTGGTTGCTATTGTGGAGCATGAGGAACCACTGGAACATCACTATTTGGAGTATCATCCAGTACCACATAATCTTTTGCTTTCTTCTCATGCTGCTACAACTGATCTTTGTACAACACCTTCTCATTGAATATGACATCCTTGCTTCTCACAATTTTCTGATTTTCAAAATCCCAAAGCCTATAACCAAATTCATCAATGCTATATCCAACAAAGGTACACTTTTTTGATTTTGCATCTAGCTTGGTTCTATTTTCAGAATCTACATGTGCAAATGCTTCACATCCAAAAGTTTTGAGAAAAGAATAACTCACCTTCTTACCTGTCCATGCTTCCTCTGGAATACCACAGCCCAAAGGAACTGAAGGACCTCTATTAATTAAATATATAGCAGTGTTGATAGCCTCTGCCCACATGTTTAAAGGCAGCCCAGCATGCAATCTCATGGTCCTTGCACGCTCCATTATTGTCCTATTCATGCATTCAGCCACTCCATTTTCCTGTGGAGTCCCTGGAACCGTTTTCTGCCTACGAATTCCATTAAAAGAACAATAATCTTCAAATTCTTTGTTGCAATACTCACCACCATTATCAGATCTAAGACATTTTAATCTTTTACTTGTCTCATTCTCAACCAAGCTTCTCCATTTCTTAAATGTTTCAAATACATCAGATTTCTATCTAAGGAAATAAATCCAGACCTTCCTAGTTGCATCATCTATGAATGTAACATAATACCAAGAGCCACCGAGAGAAGATACCTAAGCTGGTCCCCATACATCTATATGCACAAGCTCCAACTTTTCATTTTTCTTTTACTTCCCATCCTTGAGAAAACTGACTCTCTTTTGTTTTCCATACACACAACTTTCACAGAAATCCATATTAATACATTTCAGACCTGGTAAAACTTTCTTAGAATGAAGTACCTTCATACCTTTTTCACTCATATGCCCAAGTTTGTTATGCCACAGTGTTGTTTCAGAACCTGCAACAACTTTTCCAGTCTCTTCCTACAAACCTGCAACAACTGTTCCTGAACCTGTTTGTTTTTCCTTTGTAACATCTAAAGTAGAAGGAACAGTATGACCTGTACAAAGATATAAGGTGCCTACTTTCACACCTTTTGCTACTACTAAGGCACCTTTTGAAACCTTCCAATTATTATCAGTAAATGTAACAGTGCAACCTTGTTCAGTTAGCTGCCCTGCTGAAATTAAATTCCTACTGAGCTTTGGAACATGCCTTACCTCTTGTAGTAGCCAATGATTCCCATTCTGTAACTTAATCTTGATTCTTCCCTTTCCAACAATCTGACAGGGTTCGTTATCTCTCAAATAAACCAGCCCAAAATCCCCTTGGACATAATCAATAAAATAACTTCTATGGGGTGTAGCATGAAATGAGGCCCCTAAATCTAAAACCCATGAATCATCAGCATTATCTAGGGAAAGAATCAAAGCATCATCTTCAGATTTATTGCTTACCACATTTGCCTCCTTATTGCCTTCTTGTTTGTCTCCTTCTTTATTTTTTTGAGACCAGCAATCTTTCTTCAGATGACCTAGTTTCCCACAGTACCAGCAATCTTTTGTCCTCTGGTTTGGGATCTTTTGTCCTTTGGTTTTCCTCGTGACTTCCCATGACCTCCAAAACCTTTTCCTCTCTCCTTTGATCTGCCCCTACTCTCTGCATTCAAAACACTACCTGATGTGGATCCACCTAAGCTTTTCTTATGAATTTCCTCACTCAGAATAACACCAATAACATCATCAAATTTTAGGGTATTTGAACCAGAAACAGAGTTACTAACTGCCATTACCAAACTATCCCAACTTTCAGGCAATGAACATAATATCAAGAGAGCTCTAACTTCATCAAATTTTACATTTACAGAAGTCAATTGACTGACAATTATATTAAATTCATTTAAATGACCTGTCACAGATCCACCTTCAACGATTTTCAAATTAAACAAACGCTTCATGAGAAATACCTTATTTGAGGCTGAGGGTTTTTCATACAATTTAGCCAAAGCTTTCATCAGACCATTTGTTGTCTTTGCTTCCGTTATATTGAATGCCACCGACGGTGCCAGGCACAACCGAATGGTTCCCAGTGCCTTTCTGTCAAGAAGATTCCAATCCTCATCAGACATTGTTGCCGGTTTCTTGGCTACTCCTTCCAACGGCCTCCATAAATCCTTTTGATAGAGGTAATCCTCCATCTGCATCTTCCATAACTGATAGTTCTGCCCATTGAATTTATCAACCTTCAATTTCCCCTCGTCCGCCATTGCTCCCACTCAGCCATGAGACTTTCCTAAAGATGATAATTGAACACAACCCGCTTTGATACCGCTTGTTAGGGTTAGCCGACAGAAAATATCAATTAAATACAAATAAAGATTAAACAGAGAAATGGAAATACACAGAATTAATAACAGCGAGAGACAAGTTTTAACATGGTTCACCCAAACTCGGGCTACATCCACCAAATAGAGAGTCCAATATTATTATCTAGTAAATCAAACCGATTACAACCAACAATCCCTACAACTCAATACCGCTGCAAAATGCTACAATACAATATATCAAAACCCTAACCCTTAGCCACTTTTATCAAGCTTTTTGTTAGTTACACAAACAGGGTTTTCTTATGTCGGTTAATGAAAAATAACTCCCAGTGCCTTTATAAAATAATAAAAAACCATGTGAGGTTTCGGGGGTGCTGCCTCTTGACCCCGTCTTGGGGGCGCTACCCCCAAACCCCGTAGGAATTTGGGGGGAAACTGCACCGATAAAAGTGGGGAAAATGTAACCTCCGAGTCTAATTAGGCTCCATATAACAACACCATATTGTTTGATTGTATTAACAGGTAAAGCTGCATGAACATCTATCAAGGAGGTCTACTCAATGACAAAGAGAGGATGATTCACTGATTGGATCTCCATCTTCATGATCAAGCAAGGGCCACTGATTATTTGATGAAAGTCTATAGGAAACTAGTTTTTGGGACAATTTTTGTATGCCTAGATGGCTTTGTATACATACTTTTGTATGTTACCGATGTATATTTTTGTATATGCATGTATGGATTTGTTTGGATATGCCTATATGGCTTTGTATATAAACTAGATGTTATGTTCATGACATTATGTATATGATAGTTTATATTAAATATTTAATATGATAATCAATTATCATTATAGGAATTTTGTTTTACATGTGTCAATTGCATTTTCTTGAAAGTTTATAAATCATTTTCAAATAATCCATTTTGTGCATATCTTGCAATCATTGTATTCCATGAGATTGTGTAATTCTTTGAGACATCATGTCAAACAATTCACGTGCCGTGTCTATGCTTCCACACTTTCCATACATGTCTACAAGGGTAGCTGCAAATACAATATGTAACAAAATTCCTATATCCTTTATGCTTTGATGGTTGTCCAAACCATGTTCCCTAGATCCTATTTTGGCATAGGCAAGGAGGATGTTGGATAAGGTTGTGCAATTTGGTTTTAGACTTGCCAATTGTATTTGGTTGAAATTTTCTTTTGTGCTTTTGTGAAAGTTTTTAAAGCCTTATGAAAACTCCATTTCATGCATATCTTGCAATCATTACATTCCATGGGACAACATTTCTTTGAGGCATCATGTCAAATAGTTCACATTCCTTGTATATGCTTCCACACTTTGCATACATGTCTCGCAGGGTAGTTGCAACTACAACATTTGTCAAAATTCCTATATCCTTTATGCTTTGATGGATGTCTATACCGTGTTAAAGATACCATTTCTAGGTTTTGGAATTTCGCTTTACAACCATTAATTGAATTTTCTTGAAATTTTCTAAAGCCTTATCAAAAAATCCATTTTGTTCATATCTTGCAATCATTGAATTCCATGACGTGACATTTCTTTGAGGCATCATGCCAAACCATTCACATGCCTTGTCTATGCTTCCACACTTTGTATACATGTCTTTCAGGGTAGTTGCAACTACAACATCTAATAAAATTCTCATATTTATCCTTTGATGGATGTCCATTTTGGCATAGGCAAGGATGATACAGGCTAAGGCTGTGGAATTTGGCTTTACACCTGCCAATTGTATTTCCTTGAAAGTTTATAAAGTCTTATCTAAAAAATCCATTTTTGCATCTTGCAATCATTGCATTAAATGAAATGGCATTTCATTTCAAGGCATCATGTCAAATAGTTCACATACCTTGTCTATGCTTCCACACTTTGCATGCATGTATAGAAGGTTAGCTGCATTTTGGTAGAGATAGGGAGGATGCTGGGAAAGGTTGTGGAATTTGGCTTTACACGTGCCAATTGCATTTGCTTGAAAGTTTCTAAAGTATTTTTAACAAATCAATTTTTTGTATATCCTACACTCATTGCATTCCATGATAGGACATCTCTTTGTGGTGTTGTATCAAATAGTCCACGTGCCTTGTCTATGCTTCCACACTTTGCATACATGTCTACAAGGTGCAGATGCAATTACAACATGTGATAAAGTTCCTATATCATTTATGCTTTGATGGTTGTCCACACACTGCTCCAATGATCCTATTTTGGTAGAGATATGGAAGATGTTGGCAAAGGTTGTGGAGTTTGGATTTACACATGTCAATTACATTTACTTGAAAGCTTTTGAAGTTTTTTCAACAAATCCATTTTTTGCATATCTTACAATCATTGCATCCCATGAGAGGAAATCTCTTTGTAGTGTTGTATCAAACAATCCACATGCCTTTTCTATGCTTCTACACTTTGCATACATCTCTACAAGGGCAGTTGCAATTACAACATGTGACAAAATTCCTATATCCTTTATGCTTTGATGGTTGTCCATACGTTGTTCTAAAGATCCTATTTGACAAGTTCTTTTCATGCAATGATGATAACCTCCCAAGCCTAAGTGACAAGTTTATACAACATTATGATCAAGTGGGTCACTTCTAACAAAATGAAGTGTAAGGTGACTAATCCTAACCTTCACTATCCTAACAAACATGAATTACTAGACAACAAACTTAGAAATTGCCATTATAAACCTAGATGCCTAAATCTCGATAATAACTATGTCCCAACCCTCAACATGATAACATGGATCCATGAAAATATCCTAAGCAAAAATATTATGACAAGATAGACCTTCCACATAATATTGTTCATCTTAATGACAAAACTGCCCTTCACCCTAGACCCATGACAACAATGTATAGAAAGACAGTTTGGGATGTCCAAATAGTCAAGTTTAAAACAAAGAATTAGGTGGCAACAAAAACACGGGGCTTATGTGTTATATGGCAATCAGGTTTGCCCTTCATTGTTTTGATTGGGCCCTTTACTTCCCAAGATGAGGGTTAGAGTATCTTCATTTGCACTCTAGCTCAGGAAGATAGAAGCCTAATTTCCACCATCCTCTCGATGAGGAAGATCTTGTAAATCGTGAATAGTACAAGTAAACATTATGACTTTCATGCAGCTATGGCAGTCCCATACCTCATAAAAACCTATTTCCTTAATATCCAACTATTTCATAACTCCAGTGGTGGTGCTTGGACCACTTTATTAGCTTTATTCCATTTGTTTTAACAAGGCTTCAAGGATTATGAGTATAGGAATCTCCTAAGATGGTTGTTGGTCAATGCATATGGATAAAAAGACTTCTTGTTGTTGCTACGTTCTTGTGACTGTCAAAAATTTTATGTGCTTTTAGTAGACGTAGTGAAACTTTTAGTTATCCCACCAAGTTGCCATGACACACCCATATTATTTTGACATCATTTCTCTTTACAATACACTAAATGGATTCAAGAAGCAAAGATAATTCTTAATACACAATCACAAGTAATGAGCCCTAGTAGCCATGGTAGAAATACCTCTGCTACACAAATATTTGTCAAGTTCAAAGGAGGAAATCATGATCTAGCACTACATGCATGGATTCAGGAACCCTGACCTAGAGGAGACAACCTATATCCCATTACTCTCATATCAATCTTCTTGACAATATTTGGGCCACATTGAAATTTAAAAGAGACAAGATGCTAATGTACTATTATGACTATCTTCTTCATTTATATCCCCCAGATATCCTCACACTATCTTCACTCCTCATACCTAGGTGCATTTTTGGATAGTGTTCAAAATGCAAATGGAGAGGGAGGTTCATACCATATATTCTATATCCTTATAAAATAAATGATCACGCATGACTCATAGATACTTTAATAATTAGAACAAGAGCCCACTATGACTGTCATGGTTTAAGTCCCTTACACTAACCCTCAAATATCCCAAATGACTGAGTAAAGATCCCATTGTCCACCTCTAGACTATCCCTTAACACATTTTAGTCTAGTGATTAGTTTTAGGATTGTGATAGTAGTTAAACCTGCATAATGATATGATTTTATAACCTCACAACAATGGTTGATGATGACGTTCCTTCAATGATCAACTTCTAGGCACCTTGTATCAATCACTATTTCTATCACATAGGTAGTCCTAAACCATTCAACTTGACTATTCTTTTACAATCGTGGTAGTCCTCTCAATGAGATGAGTGTGTTTAGTAATGCCCCCTTGATGCCCTAAATAATCCTCTAATAGTGTTATAAGTCTCCCTTACTATCATAACACTTAGGAAGAGGACTATGGATTATTTCATTCAAGGTTTGTGGACCATACATGCAATCATCTTTCAGATAAATCCCTATAAAAATCATACATAGTTATGACATTGTTGGTTGTCCTTGTGTGGAGACTCAAACACGTAAACACTTCCTCATAATGGAATAAGTCATTTTCTCATGAAGACTAACAGATTCTACCCATAAGGTTTAACTTACTAGCCCAAATAGTATGAAAGTCAACCATGCCCTATTTTAGTAGCCTATCAAGGGATTGAGAATCCACCATAATGCTTGGGTATTGAGAAATTGTGTTAAAGATATCTTAGGAGTGATGAATAACCATATGAGGTAGATGACAACTTAATGAAACCATGACAACCCTTCTGCTAACCAAGACAATGATCTATGGACTAGGGTAACTTTGTGCATCATAATAGTCTCAAAGTGCCTTTAGTTCTAACTTTGAAGTTTATAACAATAAGAACATGATAACCTTAACAAACTTTCTCATAAAACCTTCATACAACTTATTTCTTTGTGACAAAATTCCTTTCATGAAATGTACCTAGTATATTGTGATTGTCACAACAACCAACCCTTGGAAACCCTTATGCAAACTCATTGATGGCTTTGGACCTTCATTACTTTAGACTTTCAACCACTAGCACAGGCATTAATCATGCATCAGAAGACATAGAAAGAAATCCCTTTCAACAAAATAGACAATAGGGTTTGGTGAGTTGCCATTGGCAATGAAACCCTAGGTCCTCTATATCTCATTTTTTAAGCAAAACCTTCACAAAAACATTAGTAAAACACCATATTATTTCAGTTCAATCCCACAAATAGGTTAATCACCATGTAAATAGCATGAAATTATGTAAATGCAATGTATTTTGACCTCTAATCATGGTTGTCATAGTTAAGACAATAATGGATCAGTCCATTATCTCTTTGTATTTTGCCCAGAAAACCTTATGAAATATGGGCTCTAGTCAGGTAGAATGAATAACATACATCTCTAAATGTTGGTCACACACGTGCAAGCAAAGATTAAGGTTTTAGGCATTGAAACGTGTCCTCCACAGGTGGCAATGTATCCATAAACTAGTCATGAATGGAAGAAAAACCCACCACCTTCCTTAAACTCTTTCATGCCTGTATAAGCATGGCATGTAGGCCCTTTATAGATAACACCAAACCAAATAATCACCTCTCTCATATTTAGAAACACCCCCAAAGCCATAAATTAGTGATAAGTGGGATATATGCTAAGGCTAAGATTTAGGCTTTATGTTCTAGCCTTCACATTAAAGCCTTTAGGTTTAGGCTTTATGTTCTAGGCTTTAGGATTTATGTTCTAGCCTTCACATTAAATACCTCAGAAACCAATACTCACCAAAATACACATCATAGGACCTCAAAGTCATGTAGGAATCCACATAGAAAAAATCAAATGAATTTAGATATGACGCATGGTAATGACCATGAACTTGGTGATATTATAGGAAATGCTTAGAGGTACTACAAGTAGCTAGAATTAATTAGGTGTTTGTCATACAAAGATCAAAGACAACCCTAGGTTGACTATAATGTATCAAAGGCATTATTTTCTTCCTAGAGGATACTTATACCCTGGCATTATGAATGTGAAGTCTACAAGAAGGGAGTGTAGAAGAGAGAAAGAAGAGGACAATCATAATGAAGAGATAGTTGTGTTGGTAATCAAAGAGTAGAAATCCTAAATTAAGAAGGGAAGACAACCCCATCAAGTCAAGCATGTCATTCCCACATAAAGACAACCCTAGCAAGGCCAATAGACTTACTATGACACAGTACATTTATGGACAAGCATGCAATCATGAAATAGTCTTAAAGTCAAGAATGTGATAGTCATCAGCAAGAAGAAAATCACTTAGCTTTGTGACTGTTATCATGGCATTAAGTCTTCTCCTAAACCTAATTACTTGTTCATCAAGAAAAGGATATTCATGATAATTAGAACTCACTCACATATCATGTAAGATAACTATTACTAAATTATGTTCACACCTAATTTAGCAAGGCCTAGATTGCAGTTGTTACAAAGGAGATAAAAGAAAAAAAAATTAAGTATATGATCACTCAATCAAATGCCTGATATCTTGGCAAGAGAACAAATAGAGGATCATTTATTAGGGTAATGTGACAGTCCAATCAGAACTGTCAAACCATCCTGATAAGTGCAATGTTTGGTCTCAGGACAAGATAGCAGACATTCAAGGAATGACAGGTATCTAACTAGTTTTATCTTTCAGTTATGATGTTATTGAATTATTCAAATATCACAGTTCAGTGCAAAGAAAAAGTATTTATAAACTGTCATTTCATCATCATGTTTTAAACATGTGTTTCAAATCAGATTCAGTTGTTTTATCCTATGCATTTGATTTACAAAGAAAACATACATAAATCATTGCATAAGGTAAAATAACTGATTATATTCAAGATAATGTTTAAATATGTCCCACACAAGTCGTGGGAATGACTAAACTAAGCCAATGCAACAAAGAATGCAAGATATACATCCGATAATAAAGAAAAGGAAAAGAGCACATGAGGAAAATGATATCCATCATTACCTTATCATGAAGGTTGATTCTATTGTCTGGCAGCTTGGTCTTCATATCTTGATCTTCTTGCTCTTGATCAGGATGGTGGACCTGCAAGGTTGGAGAAAAGTTTTGTTAGAAGCTCCAGATATACAAATTCATCATATGCTTTATTAGCAGATATATAGACTTGCAAATATTATGCATTAATACAACTGGATCAAAATCAGACATGTGCAATAAATCAAATCATCATGAGAGAAATCAAGCAGCTTCCAAAGGTATGTTTTTTGCTAACTTGTTTGTTCACTGTGCAAGTATAGGAAAAGTTATGTTGCTGATTTAAAGACATTAAAGCATGTGGAGAAAATGGGCTCCCATAAGGGTTGAGCACAACATGCTCAAAGTAATGCCACTATGCATAGATATTCAATTGAACAAACAAATAGCAGTTTTACGTCATGTTCCTGTTATGCCACAAATCATATCTCATCAATGATCAAGTGCAAGAGAAGTATAGTTATATCAAGGAATACAACCAAAGCATTTAAAGATAATAGGTATTTTTCCATTCTTTGTTATGAATAAAGTGTGATATTATTATTGAACAGATGAATAGTCCTATATCATCCAGGGTACAATCATAGAGTGACAACATGAACATCCATACCGTGGAGCAGAATGGGCAAGTTACAGGAACCATCAAACAAATCTGTTACCATGTCATCATGAGCCCATATTCATATGAGAATAATAACAAAGAGATGTCATTCACATTTATGTCAAGAGGTACATAATTTAAGAATGGGAACTACCATTTTGCAAAGACAAGAAAAACATAGATTGCTTGAGGATAGAGTTAGGAGTAGCTAACAGAGATCTCATGACAATTTCTAATCACAGTGGAACATCATTGCAAGAGGACAGACATGTCCATCAACAGAGAGAGAAATTCTATATGCATTAGATGATAGTTTCCAAGCAGATAGAATAGTCATGAAAGAGGATACCACATAAATGACGGGAGGAGCAACTATAAATTAAGAATATACCAATCATATGCCATTTTGAATGCTATGAAGGAGTTCAGATCAAACAAGAGAAAATACAGTCAAGGTGGAACATTCATCCAAGAGCTCCTAATGCTATCAAAAGGAGGATGCAATATATATAATACATGTTAGCTCAATGTACAAACATATGCCTTATGCACAGATGTACAAGGATAAATGAAAGAACAATAAAAGAGAATCAAGAAAGATCAGTCTTGCTATAGGCATAAGGGATATTGTGTGGTTGCATCATTATGAGAGTGCCCATGTCTAGTATAATTTGTAATATTCATGTTTTAAAAGCCTTATTTCAAGATGGAACAACCTTATAAGATATACAATCATGAGAGATTCAAGCAAAGAGATGCTACTCACAACACTGTCTAAGAAGAGAGAATTCATATCAAAGATGCAACCTATCATAAACAGAGTGACTGTATTAGGAGAAGGTAAGGTTTATTTCCAATAAGCCACTTATATTTTGCAAACACATTGTCACAGCTAAGAAGGTACAATGATGTGTCATCATTATCTCATCACTTTATAAGGCACAGTGGAGTCATAAGACAGAGTCAAGTAAACTTGATACAAAGAACCTCCATTGGAATAGTTTAAAGGCACTAGTTGTCATAGAAAAATCACAAATGCAAGATGATAAAAATAGTCCATAGGTGGAACAACACCCTTTGTTTTGTGATGGAGAAATGAGTCATAAAGAATGAGATACTGTCAACATTTCATGAGAAGTAGAGATAGTCATTTTCTTTTATTTACATCTACAGGAGAGAGGAAAGGCACAACAGAAATGACAAATCTGAATACAAGAGATATAAGGATAGCATATATTTTGAACTCATTCTACAATCTTCATCAGGAAATGCAAAATCTACAGTATATATAAGTCAAAATGGAGCAGCATGCACTATAAAATTAAGGTCATTTCTTTTAACTATCCCCACTAACTAAGGAATAATGTTATTTGAAATGCATAGTGGAGAAGTAGGTGAAACCCTACTAAGGTTTTACCTGTGATAGAGTTGCTTTTACTTTTGTCTTTCAAAAAAGAACCAAAGAACAAATAGTGCATTTTTTCCATCATTTTTGCAAAGAAAGGTAGAAAAATGGAGAAAGAATGAAAACCTAGTTTATTGATGTTACAGAAGAGTAGGGATCCATTTCAGACCCTCATATTTTTATGCCTTGTGGGAAGAAAGTTACAAGAGAAAGAATGAAAACCCAGTTTACTACTATTACAGAAGAAAGAGAAACTTGAAAACCTTATATCTTTATGTGTAGGGAAGACCAAAGGAAAAATGGTGCTCATTTTATTTTTTATTTTCACAAGGGTTTTAAGAACCAGATGAACAAAATGTAGTGTTCCATGTACATAGTGAAGAAGGTTGTAGCCTACATACAAGGGCTTCTACAAGAAAATTCCAAACCCACAAAATGATTTCAAACCCTTGTAATATTCCAGGTGTGCAGAGAGCCATTTTCCCTCTTTTTTAAAAACAAGAACTAGAATAGTGCAAGAAAATCTTTCTTCTTATAGGACTTCCCCTTTTGCCAATAGGAGTTACATTTTTCATGGGGTAAGTTTCTTTTCTACAAAAACAAAAGTGCAAAGTGTATATAGTGAGCATGGTTGTGGCCTGGAGGAGTATTTCTACAAGAAAATGTAAAACCCATATAGTCTTTTTCAAAACCCTCATCACACAAAAGATACACAGTCAAAAGCTTGAATGGTGCAGATGAAAGAGGCGTTACCTTGTAGAAATTGTAGAAAGAAAGAAAAGTTGCCTATAGACCGCAAATTCTTGCCTTCATATTTCTTACAAAATAGCTCAAAATGGCAGCCTCATAATAGAAAAAGTAAACCACAGTGAGAAATAGTGTGAAATGCATAGTAGACTACTTCAAGGACTACGACCTGTAGGCCTTTTTCTTGCACAAAAAAATCAAGAAAATGTTTTGAACTATCACAGAAACATGCTCACCTTCATTTCCTGTTGAAGTCATCAAGAAAACCCATGAAGAAACTTTCAAAAAATTACAGAGAACACAGAGAAATCTCAAACCCTAGGGACCTTGGCGGCAACAAAATGGAGGAGCAGAAAGAAGCAAAAATGAAAATGACAAAAGATTAGGGTTTTTTCCCTACTTTTGATCGATGAAGTCATGGTGTCTTTTGACTTTTGTTTTAATTTGAATCATTGTTATCCTCTTTTCACCATGGTAAAGACTTGAAGTCTTTTGAAACCTAATGATCAAACCTTATCATCCCATAGGGGCCCGTGAGGGCACATCTGATATTGTTACCTTTTGATTTATACAAAAGTCAAACAATAATCAGTAGATAAGGTTGAATGCCTTGTGAATTTTTTTTTGCAAAGGTGTCTGGATAAAGTCAAAATAAGTGCAATAATTCGAATGTAAGGAAAGGGTAGATGAAGATTATACATGAAGAGATTAGGTGGTGCTAGGGTATGGTATGAAGGTGATGATATGAAATACATTATGTGTATAAGGAGTAATAAGGTATGAATGTAATGTATTGCATTAGTCACGCGAAAGGAGTTATAAGGCATTTTTACATGATGATGCATGGCATGACACATATTATATGGCATGATGTATGCATGGGAGACATAAGGGATATAACTTATTTCTTTTCCTTGTATTAAGGGTGAAGTATGATGCATAGTGTATAATACAAAGGGAGTTATAAGGTGTTTTGCATGATATAATATGTTTTGCATGGGAGACATAAGGATGGTAAAAAATGAAGATATTTCTATCTTTTTCCATGAATGAGGGTTTTTTTTTGTCTTGGCATCATAATTGATGCATTGATGTAATCATGTATATCCAAAGGGAGACATAAGGGGTTAATTTTTGTCTTTTATCTTCTAAAGGGGCAAATACATCCAATTTTGCATGATTTTCCAACTAGATTAATGTGAACAAGTAATAAAGTAATATCATTATAATTTACTTTATTATTTTGTCACAAGTTGTAAAATCAAGGAGATAAGACAAATTGAAACTCATAGTAAAGTAATCATGCAAACATTACTTTATTATTTGCTCACATGTCCAAGATCATGCAAAATTGAAGGATATAGTTAACTGAAGACTTTTAGAGCTTTTTGCATGGCTTTTTAGTCAAAATTGGAGAGTTTGGTCAACTTTTAGGTCAAACATATAGATGAGAGTAGTTTGGAGCTATTTTTGCTCAATTTGGGATAGTTATAGCCCTTATTTTTAGGGATTTTCTTATTTTCTTATGGATCAATTTTGAGAGCTTATTTTTAGAGGCAGTTGACTGTAGTTGACCTTTCTAGGTCTCTTGGAGAGAGAATATTATATATTGTAAGAAAAACTTAGGTTTTTTTAGTTCTTGCCTTTTTTTCTCTTTACACTTTGAGAGAGAAATAAGGTTTTGTAACTCATTTTTACAGATTTTATAGATATTACAGCAGGTTACAGGTTCTATTCTTTATCTTTTTATGCAATTGTTCCTTTATTTTTCAGCTGAATCAAGTGTCCACCTTTCCATTAATGCTACTTTTGTAAATGATTTGATGATATTTTATTGTGTTTAAACATCAAAACCTTTAAAATCATTATCTCATTTATACTTGCATGTATTATATAGATTGAAAATCACAGGTCTTAGGTTGTGCAATTGGAGAAATTTCCTTTTTTGTTGTGAAAAACCCTTTTCCTTCAAGAAGAAAATCATTTCCAGCCTCCCTTAGAATTATTTATGTGATCAAATTACCAAAAGTGGTCTGTGTGGATAGATTTTTTGAGATCTATTATGAGTTAGATTGTCAGTTTTCCATCAATTTTAGGTGCATCACGACACTTTATATTACAGTTTTTGTGTTTTTTAGTAGATCCTTTTAACCCTTTTCCACATCAAAGTTATAGATCCATTGAATCTTATAAGGGAACCTACCCATAATATGGAGGTTCAAGTTCATTATAGGTCACCCGTGCAGCCTAAGTTTAATCCCATGTTACACAGGATTGCTGAGTTTCACAACTTTGCATAACGGGTGTAATCCTGCTTGTCAACAATAACAACAATAGGATAATGTGGACTATAATGGGGTGCCAAATCATATGTTAGCAGTGGAAAGGTGTTAGGAGTGACATTTTACATTCCATAGCTCATGGGGCTGAATGAACTTCGCCAATGCATTGAGGTGGGTGGGTAAATGCCAGGGGAGGTCTCGTTTCATATGCCAAACACCCCAGTCATTCTAGGTAGCAGGCTACTGGCAAAGTCCCTTAAGATCCCTAACACCAAAAAATTATCAAACTTTGATGGAGCAGTTCTTAGAATTCAAGGTAGATGGGAATATTCTGTTTAGCCCTATAGGTGCACATGGGGTCCATCCACAATAACCTCTCTCAGTTTTAGTCAACTCCAGTCCATTTGACCATGCCGAAATCAAATACATTCGTGCAAAATGCTTCAATTTCATGTAGTGGAAAGGTGCTAGAAGTGACATTTTACATTCCATAGCTCATGGGGATGAACAAACTTTGCCAATGCATTGGGGTGGGTGGGTAAATGCTAGGGGAGGTCTCATTTTATATGCCAAGCACCCCAGTCGTTCAGGGTAGCAGGCTACCGGTAAAGTTCCTTAAGATCCCTAAGACCAAAAAACTACCAAACTTTGACGGAGTAGTTCTCAAAATTTGAGGTAGCTGGGAACATTCTGTTTGGACCTAAAGGTGCATGTGGGATCCTTCCACAATAACCTCTCTCAGTTTTGGTCAACACAAATCCATTTGACTGTGCCAAAATCAAATGCATTCTTGCAAAATGCTTCAGTTTCATACAGCACAACCTTGCCAAGTGCTATATTTTTTGATTTGCTCATCGTGAGGTTGAACCAACTGTGCCAATGTGTTGGGGTAAGCAGGTAAATGTTATGGGAGGTCTCATTTTGTGTACCAAGCATCTCAGTTGTTTTGGCCTGTAAGCTACCGACAAAGTGACTTTGTCATACCTTATAACCCAGAACAACTGGGACCCTTGGCACACCAAACAAGACCTCTTCTGGCATTTACCCACCCATCCTAATGCATTGGCAAAGTCTGTTCATCCCCATGAGCTATGGAATGCAAAATATCACTCCTAACACCTTTCAACTTTGCTAGTAGCTTGCAACCTGGAACGCTTGAGACACTTGGCACACAAAATGAGACCTCCTCTAGCATTTACTCTACCACCCAAATGTGTTGGCATAGTCTATTTGACCCCATGAGCTATGGAATGCAAAATAGTAGTCTTAGCAACTTTCTACTTTGTTGGTATCTTACAACCCATAATAATTGGGATTCTTGGCACACAAAATGATGTAGCCAACAACATACACTCATTAGAATTGTGCCATTAATCATGTGTGAGTGCCAAAGATTCAAAATAATTGGAAAATAAAAATCTTCTATTCACCAAATTTGCTGCTACAATGAGAGAAAACTCTATTATATCAAAGAACAAAAATACCAAAAAATTACCTTTTTTGGCAAATTTCGATAATTGTCAGATTTTGCCATTTTAGGTAATTTCACATGCATATCTTTGAGAGTCCAGTTTTTTCCCAAAAACTTCCTAAAACTAAGGTAGGATGAATTACCAACTAACATCTTAAATTTGAAACATGAGTTTCAAGTTATTAACAAAAACAACTTTTAAAATACTAGGAAAAAACACTAAATTGCCATTTTGAAGGCCAAGATGAAAGTTTCAAGCCCCAAAAAAGTGCCAAAATGGGGACCAACCCACTAGGGTTAGTTGGGAATCCACATGCCACCTCATAACACATCCACCTATAAAATTTTAGCCCAAACGGACATCCGAGTCAAAAGTTATGACCTCCGAAAGTCCCTACATCACAAAAAAAGACCTCCCCTAACATTTTCCTACCCACCCCAACGTGTTGGTGCAATTGGTTTGGCCCCATGATGAGCAGAACAAAAAATATGGCACCTAGTAATGTTTTGCTACATGAAACTGAAGCATTTTGCAAGATTGTATTTGATTTAGGCACAATCAAATGGACTAGAGTTGACCAAAACTGGGAGAGGTTATTGTGGACAAACCCCACATGCACTTGTAGATCCAAATATAACATTCCCATTTGCCATGAATTCTGAGAACTACTCCATCAAAGTTTAGCAGTTTTTGGTCTTAGGATCTTAAGTGACTTTGTCGGTAGCCTATTGCCTTGAATGATTGGGACCCTTGGCACAAAAAATGAGACCTCCCTTGGCATTTAATCATCCATCCTGATGCATTGGCAAAGTCTGTTCAGTGCCACAAGCTATAGAATGCAAAATTTCACTCCTAGCACCATTCCACTGCATGAAACTAAAGCATTTTGCAAGAATGCATTTGATTTCGACATGGTCAAATGAACTGGAGTTAACCAAAACCAAGAGAGGTTATTATGGACAGACCCCACATGCACCTATAGGTCCAAATGGAATGTTCCCAACTACCCTAAATTTCAAGAACTGTTGTGTCAAAGTTTGGCAATTTTTTGGTCATAGGGATCTTAAGGGACTTTTCTAGTAGCCTGCTGACCTGAATGACTGGGGTACTTAGAACATGAAATAAGACCTCCCCTAGAATTTACCCACCCACCCCAACATGTTGGCAAAGTTTGTTCTGCCCCATGAGCTATGGAATGCAAAATGTCACTCCTAACACCTTTCGACTTTACTAATAGCTTGCAACCTGGAATGACTGAGACACTTGGCAAATGAAACAAGACCTCCTCTAGCATTTATCCACCCACCTAGACATGTTGGTGCAGATAGTTTGACTGCATGAGCTATGGAATACAAAATGTCAGTCCTAGCGCCTTTCCATTGTATGAAATTGAAGCATTTTGCAAGATTGCATTTGATTTTAGTATGGTCAAACAGACTAGAGTTGACCAAAACTGAGAGATGTTATTGTGGATGGACCCCACGTGCACTTGTAGGTCCAAATAGAGTGTTCCAAGCTACCACAAATTCTGAGAATAGCTCCATCAAAGTTTGGTAATTTTTGGTCTTAGGATCTTAAGTGACTTTGTTGGTAGCCTACTGCCTCAAATGATTGGGACCCTTGGCACATGAAAAGAGACCCCCCCTAGCATTTACCTACCCACCCTAATGTGTTGGTGAAGTTCGTTCAGCCACACAAGCTATGGAATGCAAAATGTCACTCCTAGAACCTTTCCACTGCATGAAACTGAAGCATTTTGCAAGAATGCATTTGATTTCAGCATGATCAAATGGACTGGAGTTGGCCAAAATTGAGAGAGGTTATTGTGGAAGGACCCCACATGCACTTGTAGGTCTAAACAGAACATTCCCAGCTACCATGAATTCTAAGAACTGCTCCATCAAAGTTTGGCAGTTTTTAGTCTTAGGGATCTTAAGGGACTTTGCTGGTAGCTTGCTGCCCCAAATGATTGAGGCACTTGATACATGAAACAAGACCTCCCTTGGCATTTACCCACCCACATTGATGCATTGGCGAAGTCCGTTCTACCCCATGAGCTATGGAATGTAAATTGTCACTCCTAGCACCTTTCCACTGCATGGAAATGAAGCATTTTGGAACAATACGGTCCTTGCCACCATAGGCAAATGAAATTAATTTAGAAAAAATCAAGGTAGGTTTTTGTAGGTGGACTTGATATCCACCTATACATGAAAAGAAGATGTTCCTAGGTGTCACAATTTGATTGAATAGTCGATCCAATGTTTGTCACATTATTTTCTTAGGGCTCTTGAGAGATTGTCTGCATTCGATATATCCAAGATTGACAATGAGGCTTTGCCACTGAAAAGACATCCCCCTAGCATTTATCCACCCACTTGGATGCATTGGCACCATCTGTTCGGCCCCAAGAGATGTTGAATGTAAAAATTTAGTCATAATACCTTTCTGGTAGATGAAAATTTAGTACTATAAAGGTGTTCTCACTTGATCCAATGTCTTGTAGGGCATCAATTGAGGCTTCCCTTACCACTACTATCAATTTTTTTTAATTAAAACTCATTAAGACTCATTATGATATAGTAACATCACTAAAACAAATTAGAACCCATAGTAACATCGTTAAAGCTCATTAAAACTCATTATGAAATAGAAAGTAAAGGACATATCATCATGAAATAATCATGAAAACCTTGTCTTTCTGTGGGAGTGTCCCAGAGAATGCCCACAAATCATTGGTGTTTGGGTTCTCAACTCTATCATGTCTTCCAATGGCTCTCATTAGAGCTTTTCTACTTATTTTCAGTGCTTGACTTGTCTCTCTAATGAGGCAAGCTTTCTTTGTTTGTTGACTTACTATTGTTGATGTAATGACACATTGTGTGACATTACTATCCTTGGTATGTGAGGTGGAACCCACACTCTCATATGCACTCATTAGATTCTTGAAAATTGATTTTTTACTTGAGGGATCCGATGTTCTTAGGCCAAGAATCTTCATAGTGGGCCTAAATTTTAGATTTTTGATCAATTCAACAAACAGTTGACATCTTTAGATTTCATTTAAATTCTCAAAGAATAATTTCCATATCTTATTTGCATATATTTGGCAAGTGCAGTTGGGAATCTTATCCTACATGGGCTTTAACACATTCTCATTGATATCTATTAGAAACTTAGGCTTCTTGTGCAAAATTCTAGGAGGTGTTTTAATTGGTAAAGTTGACTCAACATTAGGAATTTCTTCAATATTTACTTGAGATGGGATGGATGACATACCTTCAATTGGAGATGAAAAAGATGAAAAGGCTTAAAGTTGAGATGAAGAAGATGGTGTACCTTCAATGATGTGTGAATGATGGTGTGCCACCAACTTGAGAATAAAATGAAGATTTACCTTCTACTTCACCTATGGAAGATGGAGTGTCTCCAATTTGAGAAGATAATGATGGTGTTCCTTCAACTTGACCTATGAATGATGGAGTGCCTCCAACTTGGAGATTCACTTTCCTCATTGAATGGAGGTTTTGCATTTGTTCCCTTTGTGCTGCTAATTCCATCTCTCTCTTAGCTTCATTAGATGTGTCATGTTCCTCTTCAATTGGCAATGGTGGAATGTCTTCTTGTATGGTTGACAATTTCCTACTTGCATGAATTCACCTCATTCTTTCTCTTTTTTGTTGTGTGGTTACACAAGATGCCCCATTTTGCCATAACAAAATAGGGACCCAACTTGTTTAGCTTTTGCTTGTTCTTTGTTGTTTTTCTTTGGGTGTTTTGGTAAAAGTCACAAACAAGAGGATATCACCCTTACACATGCATATGCCTCACAAGAAATGCTTGAATGTCAAAGTTAGAATCTACCTAGTAAACCTCATAATGTTGTATAGTGTAGAATTTTAAGTAGGTTTGCCTTTTGGATCACCCTGAAATTCCTTAAGGGTAGAAAGTTATACTTGGTCAAAGTTTGGTCAAACCTGATATCTACTAGGAGGGTCACATTCACTAATGTCAATCATATTCACTAATATCCCTGATATAGGCTTTTAATGAAGAAAACCTGACATCTACATATTAGCCAATGTGTGAATGTCAAATTTAAATGTAGAAGGCATTTACCCATCAAATACCTAAGGGTCATCTTTCAATGAGGGTCATATTTCTCAATATCCTTCATATTTCTTAACATCCCTGATCTTTGGAAAACATGACGATGACATCATCTTATTCTGATTTATAAAAGACCTAGTATGATGATGACATCATCATACCCCCGATAGTCAGAAAGGGTCATATTGCTTAACATCTGTCATCTTTCATAATATCCCTGACCTTCATTAATATGACAATGATGTCATATCCCTGACCAATTTGGAGTCTTTTAAAATATTTTGACGTCATCCTCACCTCTGGGTCAAGGGTGATATTTTGCATTGTTTAAGATCTAGATATTTCTCAATATCCCTCATATGAACCTTTAAGACCTACAAAATGAGGATCTTTAGTAACCAATGGAATATTGCCACGTGGCATGTTGACTAGATGCATAATGTTATCGTCACTATGTAAAAGGGATATATGACCCAAGTTTGGTCGTCGATCGATAATTGACCGTTCTCATGATGACATCACCCTCATATTCAAAACATCAGTCATATTCACTAATATCCCTAATCTTCACAAATATGCATCCTTGCATTAAATTCCACCCCAATGGTAGGTCAAACCTTCATATTTTCAAATAAGCACACACCACCTATTAAAATCCCAAAGCCTCAGGTGTCGATCAACGGATGCCAGTAAAATGACACTAATTTCACCCTAATTTGCTAATGTTTCAGTTTAAAATAGGGATTTAATCTCATTTCAAATTTATCAAACATTCAAACCAAGAATTACAGAGCCCCTACTAGATTAAAATGACATTACTGCAACTTGCAAGCCCAACGGAATGGTGAACGGTGAATGAGAAACAGTAATTGCAAGGTGAGCCTTCTTAATCCAGACATCACCCACATAGTAAAAGTAACAGATATTAGGTATGTAATGGTAAAAACCTCCTTTTGTCATTTATGGTGAATAAATAGGTAAAGATGGTTTTGACCAGAGTAATTAGCATGATGATGCATGAAATATAATAGAGTAAAGAATTATCACCATAAAATTCATGTGATTGTTGTATCCACCACTGCACACAACACATAGGGTAAGATGCACATGTTTCGTTGCAAGATACAATGGCAATCTGGAAGAATAGGTCAAACACATAATTTTTGAAACCCATCTACATACAACCCAAAGGGATATCCTTCAAATATGGGCAAATCAATGATACACACCCTGAGAACACCAACCTTAACACATGGACAACTAAACTGGAGAAAGGGGGTGGCAATCCCCTGCTCATCAATATATACAGTTCTGGAATGTGGCATGCTGGAGGGTTTCTGTATGCTATGGAGGCCACTGAATTAGTGGTAGAGTGTGCCAGGAATTACAATGTGAACACCCAGAAGGTGGAGAAACATGGTAGAGTGTATGCAGACTTTTCTATTGAAGGTATCACTGCAACCTTCAATCTGCCTAGAGGACCTCATCCGGTTCGATTAAACTTGGGTAAACTAGAGAAGGAGTATAATAGAAAAGAAAAGGAGGCCAAGAGGATCATGTACCAATGGAGATCTAGTGGTAGCACCTATAAGGCTTCTTCCAAGTTGCCCATGCATCTATACAAGTTTGACTTTGCACCATAATATCAGTACGTGATGGTGATGCTCAGCAGAATGACATGACAACAAAATGCTGGGTCTTTCTACAACTTGATGTTGTTGGCAAGATGCACTACTACACATGACAAGTGTTGTCATTAATGGCAGCTAAGTCCTTCCTACACATCCACATTACATATTTTGTTCATACTAGAAGTCAGAGTGAAGATTTGTCTAAGTTCGAGTAGTCAGAAACAGAGCATGTAACAAGGTCTAGTATCTTTGTCTGGATGTCTCCGGTGGTAATTCACAATGTGCTGCAGATCTAAAGGAGTGATAAGGATTATTAGGACTATCTAAATCCATAATCTTAGCTTTCGGTGATAAAGGATTCAAAAGTTATAAGGATCTGAGTATTGGGTTCCAGTTAGTTAGTATAGTCAGAAGAAGAACAGGGTGACCTAGTATTTGACTTTGGTCTAGATGCAAAAAAGTTGTTGGACAAGCATTTAGTGATAATCAGTCATATTGGCTGACATGATTGATGATTTGGGAACACAAGTTTTTGGTTTGCGTTGTTAATTGTGTATGGATTCAGTCGACAGAGCAGAGTGCTTAATAAATGTTCTAAGTTTTCTTGGAGCAGACTACAATTGATTGAATTTCTTGATGCAGATATATATAGCCAATGGATTGAGTGTTTTGGTGTGCAATAGTGATGTGATGATAAAGTAAGTGCAAGAAAAGGTAGAAAGAAATGTGAAAGAGAAGAGATCTAAGGTCCAGATCATGGAAGAATAGTAAACAGGGTAGAGTAAGGATGAAATGTACAAAATTAGTATTATGTGCTTAACCAGAACTAGATTCTTGCATTGGCAGATGCTATTCATCAGTTCAAACAATCTATAATCTTCTTGTAATCATTCTTGTAGGTAGTGAGCCTCTTTGAGCAATGAGCTCTGGGCAGTGAGCCAGAAGGCATGTGCCTTCCCCATTTGTAATACTTTTAACAAAGTATAATCTTTGTGGGTTAACCCCCACCATGGTTTTTCCCTTAACTGGGTTTCCATATTAAAAATCTTGGTGTCAAGTGTGTTATTTAAGTTTCTGCTCATGTGTTATTAATTCTTGCTTTTCATGGTTATATCATTAATGTGTTGCTAAGTGGTAAAGAAGAATTAACTTCAGCAAGCATTAAAGTTTTAAGACAACTGATTCACCCCCCCTCTCAGTTGTCTGCCTTAATTCCAACAATTGGTATCAAATCTAGGTTCCTTGGAAGAAGCTTAATAGATTGAGGAAGATCTGGGAAGGAGTTTCAATGGGTTCACTCAAAGAACAACTTCAATTGGCTTTAGAAGATCTTGATTGGTCCAAAGAAGAAATAACTGATATGAAAGAGAACCTTAAAGATGCTGATAATTGCATTGAAATCTTAAAAGAAAAACTAAATAAATCTATGGAAAAAAGGAAGGAGCTACTTCTATAGCTAACTAATTTTACTGAAGAAAATAGCATGAATGAAGCTTTGGAAGAAAAAACAAAGGAATGTGAGAAGCTGACAAAAGAAGTCTTTGTTCTAAAACATGAGATGGAATCTGGGGTGATGAGGCTAACCAAATAAATTGAGCAAAGGAAGAACACTGAAGAAGAATTGAATCAAACCCTAAAGGAAAGAACTGAAGAATGTTGCAGAATGGATATAACAATTAGCCTCTTAAAATATGATCTACAAGAATGCAGATATAATTAGGAGAACTTGAAAGACAAATTGTCATTCTCAGACATGACCTAGAAGTTGCAAGTGAATACAAGAAGTTCAAGATAATCTCAGCTAAACTTGAAGTGATGCTTGAGAGTTAGAAGAAGGCTGATGATAAGCATGGTCTTGGGTATGAAAAAGGTGAAATCTCTAGATCTAGACAAAGAAACTCTCAATCAAGAAATGGGAGAAACAGACCTAGAAGGCCTCCGGTAAGACAACCTAATGCTCAAAGGTATCCATATTTCAATGGCAATTTTTTCAAATGTAATAAGTATGGTCATAAATCTAATCAATGCAGAAGTCAAGTAAACCAAAATGCATCATCTTTCTCCGGTCAATGCTTTACTTGCAAAAGGATAGGTCATAAGGCTATGGAATGCTAAAGTGGGTCAAGGAATCCTCCTAATAACAAGAAAGTGTTCAATGGAAGATGTTTTACTTGTAATAAGTTTGGGCATATTGCAATACAATGCAGATCTAAACCTACTCCAACATGTGATTGTCAGAAAAATAAGATTGTATGTCTTAATTGCAACAAATCCAGTCATATTGTAAGATTCTGCAGAAGCAGGAACAATGAAAGAAGAGGTCCAGTAAATAGAAAACTGGATAAGCAGAAACAAGACAAAGGCAAGGGAAAAGTTGATGTAAATGAGATCTAGAATGAAATGAACAAGACATGGGTGAAGAAAAGTGCAATGAACAATGGTGATGGGTCCGCACTAGAATCCGGTGTTGTTAATTCCTCCGGGAATTGAATTAGGAGCTCTGGCTCAGGGGGAGTTCCATTGAAAATCAAATTCCCCCAACCAGTGAGTGGGTTCCTAAATTTGGCACAATGAGGGAAGATATTTTGGGTTATTGTAGATCATTTGGAAGGATTTTTAGAAAAAAGAAGTGGATATGGTAATTTGTGGAGTGATTAATGAGAAACTACTTCAAGAAACAGAGTAACTAGATGAAGTTAGGGCAACACATTTATTATAATGACAAATTAGGTTTTGTGGAGCATAAAAGGTCATTCTTTCATCATTTGAATCACTTTGAATTTGAAGAGAACAAGGAGAAGAGCATCTGAGCTAAAAATCTAGATTTGAAGCATGAACAATGAATTCGACTAGCAAATTCATCAGCTAACCCTAACTCCATGGAAGAAAAAGGTATTTTTTTGCAAAGCTTTGAACTTGTAATCTTTTGAGATGGCTACTCCTCTTGTTGTTTATATTACTGAAAGGCCTCGTCCAAAATTCAAGAAGCATCCATACAAGTCAGTCGAAGTCGAACCATTAGGAGCATTTTCTAGTGTCCCATACGGAGTGCTACATGTTGAGGATATTAGGGCATAGATCCATTGTAGCGTAGATGAATTTGGGAATTTAAAATTGCTAGAATTTTTTGAAAACTACCTAAAGGATGATAACTATCAATTGAAACTGGAATACAAAGCCCTAGAAAGCAAACTTTTTCTACAAGTCATTGAATTTATGACATTTGATGAGAGTGAGTGGGTTTAATATATCTTGAGCCAAATGCATGATGAGTTCATATTGTTGTTGAAATCATTCAAGATTACAAAGGATGTTATCAGGATTGTAACTGGGTTAAATTCAATTGATGGTTTACCCATGTTGAAATTTGTGAAAAACCAGACTGTTACTGATGCAATCGGTGCCAAGTTTGACAAAAGGGAAATGACTATCAATGATATTATTGATCCAGATGTTAATTTTTCCTCAATGGTAATTGGTTACAAGATTTATCACTCCAGCAGGGAGAACTCTATGTCTGGAACTACCATATATGTTGCATACCAAATGCTGAAAGAAAATGTAGATTATGACCTGTGTGAGTTGCTACAAAACTAATTAATTGAGAACTTGAATAAAATCAAGAAGGACAAGAAAAACACCTTCAAATATGGTTCTTTGGCTATATGCTTATTTTTCTACTTCATAAATGAAGTGCCTAGAGTAAAGGGTGTGCACTGGACAAATGACAGGCTAGTTGCAATGCAAATAAGAGATCATCTATACAACATTGGAGACTCTGATGAACAAAAAACTGCAATCTGGGGATACTTTAAAAAATTTTAGAGTATGATGCATTCTAGGGAAATAATCCCTAAATTAGTTGTTGAGAAATACAAGAATGACATCTGTTTCATGGTGGACACTCATCAGTGCCTAATGGAAGCTGTAGAACCTAGAACTGTTTGGATTATGCCTATGGGTTATGAGGTAGATGAGAAGATTTTGGACATGTATGCTCAACATCTCTTTTGAAAACCCAAGGATGACTCTGTTGAGAGGTTTGGGACTTATAAAGAGCTTGGTGAAAAGCTACATGTTGAACTCCGGAAGCTAGAGATTAAGAGAAAAGATCAAAAGCAAGTAGAAATGTATGTTGAAAGCATTGGCATAACCAAGGAATCCGTGAAGTAGAACATAGAAAGAATAGAAAAAGCTAAGAAGGAGAAGCAAGATAAGAAACAAGGAAGTACTCAAGTAGAATCATCCTCCACTTCAAGGACTACTAGGAGCTCTGTTGCTACCCCTGTTCCCCCAAAATCTGCCAAGATTGAGAAACCAGAAGACAAATCATCCGGTAAGGAAATGAAAAGAATAAAAGTAATGGAAAAAAGGCCATATGGCAGCTTGGAAAAAGAGGATGAAGAAAAGACAGATTCTGATGATGAGCTTAGAGAGCTAAAGGCCACAGGTACTAAAGCAGTCAAAGTGTCTAGGGAGAAGCAAAGCAAAGTGACAAACAAGAAGCATAAATCAGAGGCTGATGTTGAGAAGGCAATCCCTTCTGTGGAAGATAGTGTCAAAAAAATCACTGTTGATGGAAATCTCAAACCAATTACTGAGTTCTATGATCTTTACAATGATGTTGACAAAAGACTTTTGGAGGAAGGCATTATCAAATACTTGAATGTATTCAATCGGGCACTGGTAGAGATTTTGTCAGAAGTTCCAAAAGGTCTGAAAGATATGTTTGAAATTAGGAAAGAAGCTGCCAAGACAAAAGATATGGAGCTGAGAGAACATGTGCTAACCACTCTATGTCTGGTGATCTCCAGCAAAGAAGTAGACACAATTTTTAATGAGGTCAAAAATGAATTCAAGAGTAAGAAAAGAATGAACAAACTAATGATTGGAGAGATAGAAGTTGTCTAAGAAACTGAGCAAATTCTGAGGAAAGCATTGGACAAAAAATAATTCTTTGTGGTTGTAGATGAACCTACTGATGACACACTAGTTCCAAATGATGAAGAGCAGCAGAAGAATAGGCAACAAATTGGATTGGATGACTCCCCTGCTTTGGAAGAGGAAGCAATGAACAAGGAAGATGAAAAGACAATAGATGAAACTATTGATGCAAGAGGTATTCAAACTCCTTTAGATCAATCCAAAGAAGATATAGAGATAAATATAGAAATAGATGATCAAATTGAAGATGATAAAACAAAAGAAGCTAAGGATCAAGAAGCATAAGAGGCAAAGGAGAAAAATGAAAGAGAACAAAAAATTGCAAAGGATGATGAAAAGCTCAAGGAAGACAATCCAGTTGATAGTACTAGTAAGAAAATTATGCCAACATACCAGAAGAATTTTTTAGCATCCCTCTTTGGATGGTTAAAGAACTTGATAAACTCGATAAGCTCTCATTTTGAATCTCTAGAGAAGTCTATAGAGGTCAAGGTTCAAAAGGAATTCAATGATAAAATATTTGATGCTTTAAAAGGGTTGATTGGAGTAGACAGAATGGTGTTGGATGCTAGTATAAAGAGTATTCAAAATGCTCTTACAGAAGGAGGAAATGTATATAAATTTTTCTTATCCTATCCTAAAGTTATAGAGGATATTGAAGATAAAATAAAAGTGTCTAAGAAAAATTTATCTAGTGTATCCAATTCTTTTGATCTTGTGGTAGCATTAGTGGCAAGCAAGGAGGGTCAGGTGATCAGCTTGATTGAAGATACAAAGAAATTGTCAAAAGAAAAAGAGAGCATAGAGGCAAGGTTGAGTGAGCTCCGAGGACTAATTTCCCCCAAAATGGAAGCAATGTTCAATGCTCTGACTGAAGCTCAAGCTGCAGCTCAATCAAGTGACCCCATTGATCTACAGACAATAGAATCACAAGCATTTCTTTTCAGTGCAATTTTAAACACTATAAAGAAGAGCTGGGATAGCGAGTTGGCACATTTGAAGAACATTTTTGGAGATGTACTTAAGTATATGTAAATAAGACTTAAGGATTATTTATATATATGCGGCTTGGTATGTAAAATTTTTGTGTAAATTTTGGTTTGCAGACCCCACCCTTTGCCATTGATGTCAAAGGGGGAGTGAAGAACAGTGAAAAATGAGGAATCCAGCAAAGGGGGACCATTGGATATCAGTGAAAAGCATAAGTGTACATAGTAAGGGGGAGTTGTTTCGACACTTAGTCATTTTTCACTAAGTGTTTCCATCAATGCCAAAGGGGGAGATTGTTGGCAAGAGACACCACTACACATGACAAGTGTTATCATTGATGGAAACTAATTCCTTCCTACACATCCACATTACATATTTTGTTCATACCAGAAGTTAGAGTGAAGATTTGTCTAAGTTCGGGTAGTCAAAAACAAAGCATGTAACAGGGTCTGGTATCTTTGTCCAGATCTCTCCGGTGGTAATTCACAATGTGTTGCAGATCTAAAGGAGTGATAAGGATTATCAGGACTATCTAAATCCAAAATCTTAGCCTTCGGTGATAAAGGATCCAAAAGTTATAAGGATCTGAGTATCGAGTTCCAGTTAGTCAGTATAGTCAGAAGAAGAACAGGGCAACCTAGTATTTGATCTTGGTCCAGATGCAAAAAAGTTATTGGACAAGCATTAGTGATAATCAGTGGTATTGTTTGACATGATTGATGATTTGGGAATACAATTTTTTGGTCCATGTTGTTAATTGTTCATGGATTCAGCTGACAGAGCAGAGTGCTTAATAAATGTTCTAAGTTTTCTTGGAGCCAACTACAGTTGATTGAATTTCTTAATGCAAATATATATAGATGATGGATGTGAGTTTTTTGGTGTGTGATAGTGATGTGATGATAAAGTAAGTGTGAAAAAAGGTAGAAAGAAGTGTGAAAGAGAAGAGATCTAAGGTTCGGATCATGGAAGAATAGTAAACAAGGCAGAGTAAGGATGAAGTGTACAAAATCAATATTATGTGCTTAACCGGAACTAAATTCTTGCATTGGAAGATGCTATTCTTCAGTTCAAACAATCTATAATCTTCTTGTAATCATTCTTATAGGCAGTGAGCCTCTTTGAACAGTGAGCTCAGGGTAGTGAGCCCAAAGGCATGTGCCTTCCCCATTCGTAATACTTTTAACAGAGTATAAACTTTGTGGGTTAACCCCCACTATGGTTTTTCCTTTAACTGGGTTTCCACATTAAAAATCTTGGTGTCAAGTGTGTTATTTGAGTTTCTGGTTATGTTTTATTAATTCTTGCTTTTCATGGTTATATCATTAATGTGTTGCTAAGTGGTAAAGAAGAAATAACTTCAACAAGCATTAAAGCTTTGAGACAACTGATTCACCCCCCCTCTCAGTTGTCTACCTTAATTGCAATAGATGTATGGAATCATAAGGATCATAGAGGGTACTGATGAGAAACCTCTATGGGCAAAAATCATAAGTGACACCCTAGATGAGGGCATAAGAAAGTTGGGAGGTAAAACAAACATGTTCCATATGACATTCTACGTGGTATATGCCTATGCATATAGGGGCATGTTTGATGGATTGCAGATAGTGGGTAGGGTTGGTAATAACCCTGGAGATGTGAGCATTTGGGATCACTACCCATAGCTGAAGAGAAGAGAATCTCTCCAACACTACCAGAGAGTGAATGATTCTTTCTCCATGCACCTTGTCAGAAAGATGGAGGAAGATAGAGTGAAAAGACTGGGCATTGAAGCTCAAGTAGTAATATACAAACATGGGGCCTAGTTCATCTAGTTCCCCACCTTTTCATACATAAGAGTGGAGGGTTTCATTGATCAACCCCTTATGTTGCCCAGATATCCCAATGACAAAGTCATATTGATGGAGTTTTGTAGGTAGATATTGCCTTTTTGTGGAGGCCTGCATTAAAAAGAAGATACCTCACATTTTATTTCCAATCACAATTGGATGGTATATGTGCCCAGATAGGGAGAGTGTGAAAGATGTAATTGGAGGGCTAAATCTGATGCACCTGTAGCCATTTTCACTGGCTAGGTCATAAGACCCCTATGACAGGATGTAGGCCCTGCTGAAGAGACTAGTGCATCAGAAGCACCTCGAAGATTTTTGGGTAAACTATGATGATGAGGTGGAAGTTAGAAGGAGAAGCTACTAGAGGCTTACCTTGAATCAGATACACACCTTTGATTACATATCGGTGCCTGCTCAGTTGCATACAGATGATGGTTTGATCATGTCCAGAGAATATGAGGGGATATAAAGGTATACAATCAAACAATATCAGCCCCAGATTGGAGTCAGCTAGAAGTGACCTCCTTGGATCAAATAATGATGAAGGTCATACAATTGACCAAAGAGTGGGTGGAGATAGAAGCCACCAAGATGAAGGAAAGAGGAGTGGCACTTACAGTGGATAACAAAAGAAAAAGACAAGAGTTATCAAATGAGGAGTATGATGATTTCCTCAGGGAAAAGAGCCAGTCAAAAGGAGAGAGGAAACATGGTAAAGTTAAGAAAGGGAACCAAGCAATTGGGGTGACAATCATTTGTCAGCCCTAGCAAAAGGGAGATACAACCTGTACTTCTGTTGCTGTTACTCCTACTACCACCACATCTGGTGCCATTACATCACATACACCTACAAAGTAGAAGCCTCCTATTGCAAAACTTGCACCTATTATTGAGGAAGAGGAAGAAGACTCAGATGATGATTGTTTGATAAGGAGAAAGAAGACAAAGACCCAGGAGACCCCACAGAAAAAGTGAACACCTATTATGAGAGGGACAATATATCCATCTCCCCTTATCATGCTAAGAGTAGGGGGAGACGTCATTCAAGAGAATTTGCAGCATGAAGTTCCCATTCCAGAGATCATGCAATTCAAAGCTAACAAGGCAAAGGAACAAAGAAAAGAGATGCATGAGGTAAGGGATGATCAATCCTTCCCACTGGATAGCACTCTAGAGCTCTCTAATGATGTAGTGAATGATGTATCTGCTAGTTCAATGGAAACATTGGTAGAGAACACTAAGATGACCCCACATGGTACTCCCATAGTCCAACAAAAGGAAGTCCATCATGAGGAGGTCAAGGTGGATGATATATAAGAAGGAAACCCTGAATTGGTGGCCTAACAAATAGGGTTAACATATTTAGTTGACCAAGTCACTAGCCCTGCAACCATAGATCTAACATATCAGGGTGATGATAATCAAAATAAGAATACAGAATTACCTCTAGAACAGGACAAAGAAGAAGTTCATATGCATGTGGAGGATGAAGAGATGGTCAATCAAGATGATGCTCAAGACAATCAACAGGTACCTGAGAAGGAAACAAATGAAGAAAGAATAGATCAAGCCGAAGACCATACAGAAGTTGACACATCAAAAGATGAAGGACAAGGTCTTCAGGTGGGTAATGATTAGAGAGAACAAGAAGATGATAATGTAAATAAGAATGATTAGGATAATCATCCAGATCTGTCAGATAAGGATGTCCAGACTCCTCATGAAGACCAAGTAGCACATAATGTGCAGGACCAAAATGTAGAAGTGGTTCCACCAAAACAAGAAGGTCCAACACAACAAGAAGTCCCTAAACAAAAGGAGACCCCTTAGGGGGAGATTCAAGATGACCAAAGGAAGAAACCTTTGCCACCAAGGGTGGAAGAAAATGTAGGATCTCATGATGCTCACATTGAGCACACTGATTAGCAGGGGTCTTCAGATGAAATACCATATTGGCTAAGGCAAGAAGTGAATCCATCTCAAGTGATTGAAGTACTTGAATTTGATATTTCTTCATTGTTTTCAATAGAAATGATCAAACCAAAGAGAAGGGCTAGAGCCACTTCGGCAATAAAGAGAGATCCTACCACTAGGAGAAGGACAACTCAAGTAGCTCTGCCTATTTTAGACAAAGCCAAGGGAGAGTTAAATGTTAATGAATTCCAACTAACCACCATTGATTTAGGTTTTGCAACTGAAGAACAGGAGGGCCAAGAGGCCAAATATATTATTGATTCTTAATTGAAAAGTGTGGAAAGAGAGAAGAACAAAAATAAAATGCACAAAGAGCACATTTCTCAACTACATATATTCATAAAAGGATTAATTGATCCAAATCACATGCCTATCAGCACCGCTACTCCTTTGACCATTATATCTCAAGATGAGTTGACTAGACTGGATATTATGAAGCATAAGGCACATGTGATGGACAATTAGTTTGTTCAGTTTGCCACTAAGGCTGAGAAAGTAATAAAGGTATCCCTTGCCAATTGGACTTTCCTCATCACATTGACGAGTAATGTAGATAAACTACAAAATTAAGTTGGGAAAAGGTCGATTAAAGTGGAAAAGAATTTGATCACCTTGGCAGAAATAAAGAAGATAGGTGTGAAAGTACTCATCTCCAACAAAGTGTTGAACAATCATACTTCAAAACTATTGGGAAGCTGGTATGAAGATACCAAAATTGAAATTGATATACTAAAGAAATGTAATTCAAAACTCAGGGATATTAGTGTGAAGTTACATCACCTTATGTCTAAAGAAGTAGACATCTTAGAAGCCTTTGAAGATAAAGTAAGAGGAAAGATAGATAATTAGGATGTTCATTTTGCAGTTAAGGCCTTCTATGATAATTTCAAGAATGCATCAGATGACCCTCTCCACCATTTTTTAGAAGATGTAATAAATAAAGCCATGAGGATGAAAGCAAAGGTGGAAGAATATAATGAAAACTTGAATAGCCAGAAGAAGAAATGGTTTGCTTTACAAACATAGTTCCACTCACAGGAGTTTGTTATAACAAAGGATAGAGTCCAAGATGGAGGAGAGATTGAAAGGATAGTGTACGCATATGAACCCATCAGGGTGACTATTAGCGCACATATAGAATATGACCCATCTACTAATGAAGAGGAGGAAGAATAATTGAAAATCAAGAATGATGGGGTCATATACATTATATGTCAAAGAGATGATCATGTATCACTAGATGGTTGCCAGCTGGCAACCTATGCCATGATGACTTTTGTTGACCAAGTCAAAGGTAACAGAGACCGTTGATCTAAATTGTTAAATCCTGATCATTGGATCATTTGTAACCATCTCCTATTTTTGTCTTATAAAAGGACATGGAGTGCATTTTGTAAGATTATTCAAAGCTTAATTGAGATTAGATTGCTGAAGCATCAGGACTAATTCTCAAAGTTGATGATAAATGTACATGTTCATTGCATACTTAATGAAGAAGAGGACCTAAGATTACAAACAATCACATATTTTGAGTAATCTGTGGATGAATTCTTGATTTGCATTTTGATTTTCCACGTCCCTTGGATTGCAATTCTTGTTATGCATGCTGTCTTCATCCCTTTTCTACCAAAGTTTGCATCAACCATACTTAGCTGTGGAACATCCTGGTGAACGTATGGTTTGATTTCCTTCTCTTGATAATAGTACTTGGAGTGTATATGCATCAATAGCTAAAGATTCACAAATTTTAGTAAAATTTAGCAAGCATTCATTTCAATTTTCTTAATTTCATTCAAATCATTATCATAATTGCAAACATACAAATGACTTAATAAAATACATAGAAATATGCTAATATCCCAAAGGAACTTGAACATTTATAGCATATTTGAGCTAAATAGCATGGAGAATTGAAAATATCATGCAAATATTTGCCTATAATCATATCATTTGGATAAATTCATAGTGCAGAGATAAGAATTAATCAATAATAGTTGATGATCAGAAGAATTGATCAAACTTATAAAATATCTTCATCATTTATTGAGTAGAGTAGGATTATCCTTGTCTATTAAATAAATTTACAGAAAGCAAGAGAATAACTGGATGTTCAGACATCAGTTCTTGGAAGCAGAAATTGAAGCCCCTTGAGTAGAAAATAGCAAAGCACATCAACCTCTAAGTGACATCAGTAGATTATGAGGTAATCCACGAAGACTTGGGATCCTGAATTCTTTGAATTCATCATATCTTTCAAGATGTTGAAGGTTTGATATGCAATTCTTCTTCTGTGTGTTTTGTGACTAACATCATAACCAACACCAAATTGGCACTAGAAGGAGGGCCTGAATGCATATATATATTTGAAGAAGCATTTTATTCCTATTCACTCTAAATCATCCATATCTGTATGAAAGTCTACTGCAAGCTACATGCCCCTCACTTGTAATGCAATACCAAATTGGTGTTAGAAGGAGGCCTATTATGCTTCTATTCCTTGAACCGGTTGCATACACAACATTCCTACAAATATACAAGGTGATATTGTCAGAATTTGTAAGGATTAATTGTGCTTTGAAGCATTTGTTCAAAGATTCACTAACTTTAAATCACTTTAAGTGTTCTGGTCATAAATATTTTAATATTGTGCTTGAACACGTTGATCTTTATAGTTAGTTGCTAAAAGTTTTAAATAGTGAGTCACTGTTTAAGTTTTATTGCAAATATCTAGTAGTAATTGGTCTGTAGGGCTGCATTAGCTTGATATTTACAATTAGAAGTTCAAAACCTACTTACATTTGCATTTGATACAAATATTGCATAAATACTTAGTCATCACGAAGTCTCAACCATGAATAGTCATCCTAGGAGATCATTTCTTCTGATCTTTGTAAGAATCTAGCCAAAATTCTCATATTTGGTTTTGAGCTATCAGACTCCTGGCTCACAGGCCAAATATCAGGTCTAGATCTGTTGGACTATTTGAAGAATTACCTATATGTGGACTTAGACCTCAAACCATTGATATTCATCATAGTCCTGAGGTTAACGCATCGCCATCCTTATCAGGACATACTGTAACACCTCTGGTATCCCCAATCATGTCTCAGTCACCTCCAGGATCCTTAGTTATACCTCAAGTCCATCAGGCACTAGTCACAATGTCCTTCTTTACCACTTAGTCACCCCTTGTGTTTACTATGTATCATCCTTTGCCAAAAAATCTTGATAAGATATGTCCTAAATATCATCCATATCAAGATGTAGAGGATCATATCTGGACATTCAAAGATGCCTACTTTAGAGCTAGAATAGAGCATCAAGATGTTGTTTGTAGGTTGTTCCCTTACTCTTTAGGAGAAGAAGAATATACCTGGTACATCAGTCTCATAGAAGCAACTATTCATACCTAGGATGCTTTAGAGAAAGATTTCTTAGGGAAATTTAAAATATCAGTTGATCTAGCCATTATCTATCACATGTTTGCTACAATCAAGAGACCTGAGGGAGAAATGATCCCTAATTTCAATGCTAGGTTCCAAAAGATGTATTCCAAACTAGTTGCTCCTTACAATGTAGGTGATGAGGTAGCCAGTGTTGGCAAGAGACACTATATGGATTCATGGTTGTTGTCATTGATGGCAACAAAGGTCATCCCACATATCCGCAAGTCATGATGTGTCTCTACCGGAAGTCAGAATAAAGAATGTTGTGGTCCGGTGAACAAGAACAGAGCATGTGGCAAGGTCCGACAGATTGATCCGGATCTCTCAGAGGAAGTGTCTTGGTGCAGTACGGACTTGGGGAAGTCAAGAGGACTACCTTGAGTGGTATATTCCAAGGATTTAGCCTTCGGTGATGGACAAAGAAAAAGATATGAACAGTTGAGTACCGGATTCCTGAGAGACAGTGAAAACAGAGGAAGAACTGACTGACAGAGTATCAGACTACTTTCTGGATGTGTTACTATTGATGATAGAGGTTGTGAAGGCATGAATCATGTTTGGCCGACATGATTAATGATATCTACAAGTATATGCTTGATCCGCATTGCTTGGTGAGGAAGGATTCAGCCGACAGAACAAGAGTTTGTAAGAAACTAGACTGTTCCGGATGCCGACTAAAAAGGTGATGAAATTACTTGTGCGGATATATATAGAGGATGGATTTAGTTGTGAAGAGTGTGATGGTGTGAAGATATATGCGAAGAAGTACAGAACAGAGCAGAAGTAGCAAAAAGGATCCGGTATGTGAAAGATAGCAGAATAAAGAACAGAGGAAAGATGAAGTGCAGCAGATCAGTATACTGAGCCTAACCGGAACTGAACTCCAGCATATGCAGATGCTTCCAATCAGTTCAAGACTGTGATTCTTATCACTTTGTAGACAGTGTGTCTTCTTGTAGGCAGTGGGCCTCTTGTGAGCAATGTGCTTGGGCAGTGAGCCCTAATTGGCAAGTGCCATTTTTTGTAATCTCCTATTCTTCTAACAGAGAATAATTTTGGGTTAATCACCCCATGGTTTTCTCCCTTAACAGGGTTTCCACGTCAAAAATACTGTGTTATGTGTTTCTTATTTCATGGTAATGTTTTTGTGTTTGATTCAATGCTGCATCAATTAATAAGAAAGTTCAATAAGGGAAATAATTAGGATAACTGATTCACCCCCCCCCTCTCAGTTATCAACAATTGGTATCAGAGCTAAGTTCCTCCTAATAGAGCCTAACAGCTTGAGGAAGATCTGGGATCTCAAATGGATGCATATGGTTTAAGGGAGCAACTCAAGACTGCCCTTGAGGATCTTGAACAGTCAAATTCTGAAGTCAATGAATTAAAAGAAAGACTCAAACAGGCTGATGAATTCATGAGAGAATTAAAAGACAAATTAAGTCTCTCTATGAAAAAGAGAAAGGAGCTGCTCCAACAGTTGGCAAGACAAAGTGAAGAAAGCAATACAAATGAAGAATTGACTGAGCAAACCAAGTTATGTGAAAAGTTATCAAAAGAAGTCATTATGTTAAGACATGAAATGGAATCAGGAACTATAAAGTTTACTCAAGAGATTGAAGAAAAAAGAAAGGCTGAAGACAATCTAAGACAATCTCTTAAAGAAAAATCAGAAGAATGCCACCAGATGGACAGGATTATCAGACATCTTGAATCTGATCTTGAAGATGCCAAAGATAATGAAGAAAAACTTGAGGATCAAATTGCCTCTCTCAAAAGAGACCTTCAAACAGCAAATGAATATAAAGAGAAATTCAAGATAAGTTCTGCTCAACTTGAAGTTCTTCTTGGAAGTCAAAAGAGGACAGATGACAAGTATGGTTTGGGATATGAGAAAGGAGAAAGCTCCGGATCTGGTCAGAAGAATCTTGGATCAGAAAATCCAAGAAGCAGGCCTAGAAGACCTTCGGTAAGACAACCAAATGCTCAAAAATATCCATCCTTCAATGGATACTGCCACATCTGCAACCACTTTGGTCACAAAGCTAATCAGTGCAGAATGAGAATGAATCAGATTAATTCATCCTTCTCCGGACAATGCTTCAACTGCAAAAGGTATGGACACAAATCCCATGAATGCAGAATTATGCAAGTAAACAAATCATTCAAAGGTAGATGCTTTACATGCAATAGAGTAGGTCATATGGCTAATCAATGCAGATCAAGAGGATATCAGTCAAATATGCAAAGAAATGTTATTTGCCAAATCTGCAATAGGTCCGGTCATAATGCTAGAGTCTGCAGAAACAAGTATCAGGACAAAAGAAATCTGGTGTATAATCAGAATCAAGACAAGGGTAAACAAAAGATGAATGCGGATGAAGTTAGGAATCAGATGAGCAAGATTTGGGTGAAGAAAAGTTCAGAGAATGTAGAGGTTGGATCCGCACCAGACTCTGGTGCTGATATTTCTTCCGGAAATTAAAAAGTGAGCTCAGGCTCAGGGGGAGACTCAAAGAAAATCCTGTTCCCCCAGCCAAACAAGTGGTGCCAAATGTGGCACAAGATGCGGATTAAAGGGTTTGCAGATATGAGTCTTGAGATGCTTTAGTCAAGATTTCAGAGGTCCGCATGGAGTTATGAAGAAGCTGTGATCGATCAAATAAGACCTGTTCAGGGAGATGCTCCGGTATGACAAAGGATTACAAAAAAGTCCGGAGAGATCCGGAAGTGCACTATCCTGTTCTGCGGTTTGGACAGAATGCTTGGGATGTTCTTGTAATATGTTACCTCAATTTATTCATGATTGAAAGATCCGGATGATATTCACAGATCAGGACTAATCCGGGATACTCCAAGCTATCTAGACAAGGCAAACCGGATTAATGTAGGTGAAGCATTTATTACAGACAGATATTAGGGTTTGCAGAGCAATATAAGGGATTTCTTAAAAGTCATTTGCTCATTCTGCACTCAAGAAGAAGCAAATAGTGGAGCTCTGCAACAAGATTCATCAAGCACACCAAAGATTTCCTGCCGAAGTCATTGCATAAAGAAATCAATCCAATCACTCCGTGCAAATCGAAGGCGCTTAAGGTATTCTCTGTTTTTCATTACCTCACTGCAAATCTTTGAAGAATGGCTACCCCAAACATAGTTAAGATCTCTGATAGACCTCGCCCCTCATTCAAGAAACATCCTTACAAATCATTGGAGGTAGATCCACTAGGAGCCTTCTCTAGTGTTCCTCATGGTGTATTGCATACGGAAGATATTAGGGTTTACATCCATGCGAATCTTGAAGACTTTGGAGAATCAAAACTAATGGATATCTATCACAAACAATTGATAGATGACTCCTTTGAGATCAAACCTCAGTATAAAGCCATCCAGGACAAACACTTTGCACAGTGCATTCATTTCCCCTGTTTTGAAGAAGATGAATGGGTCCGGTATGTACTAAGTAGAGTACATGACAACTTCCTATGGTTGAACAAGCCCTTCAAGATCACCAAGGACGCAATTAGGGCTGTAACCGGTCTGCACTCATCCGGTGGATTACCTGTTCTCAAATCTGTCAAAAATCAGACAGTCAGTGATGCAACCGGATCCAAGTTTGACAAAAGAGCTATGACAGTTGATGACATCATTGAACCGGATGTCAAATTTGCAGCTATAATAATTGGTTACAAAATTTATCACTCCAGTAGGGAAAATTCAGTACCGGGAACTGCAATCTACACAGCCTATCAGATGTTAAAGGAGAATGCAGACTATGACTTGTGCGAGCTTCTAGTAAACCAACTCTTTGAAAATCTGCAGAAGATTAAGAAGGACAAGAAAAACTCCTTCAAATATGGCAATCTGATCCTTTGTCTCTTCTTTTACTACATGAATGAGCTTCCCGGATCCAGTGGATGGATATGGCAGAATGACAGACCGGTTGCCATTCAAATCAGAGACTATTTGCATGAACTTGGGGATGCAAAAGCAAGAAATACAGCTCTATGGGGTTACTTCAAGAACTTCCAAAGCATGATGCATGCAAGGGAAAGAATACCCCAATCCCTTGTTGAAAAATACAAAGACACAGTATGCTTCATGGTAGAAACAGATCAGTGTCTGATGGAGGCAGTGGAGCCTAGGACTGTCTGGATCATGCCTATGGGGTATGAAGTGGATGAACAGATAGTAGAGCTGCATGTTCAACACATGCTAAGCCAGCCCAAAGATCCTAAGGCAGAAAGGTTTGGAACCTTTGAGGAACTGAGTGTAAAGTTACATGTAGAACTCAAGGAACCGGAGATAAAGAGGAAGGTAAGAAAAGAAGTTGAGCATATTGCTCAAGGCCTAGGCATCTCAAAAGAGGCACTTGATGCCAGCCGGGAAAAGAGGAGGAAGGCTGAGGAAGAAGAGAAAAGTAAAGAAAGTGTTCCGGTTGAAACTCCCACCCGGACCAGATCATCAAAAAGATCTGCACCTCCCTCAACCAAAAGTTCAAAACCGGAAGTCCAGGCATCCGGTAAAAGATCCAAGACAAAAGCCACAAGGGCTTATAAAAGCCAAAAGGATGAAGAGGAAACAGAGTCAGATGAGGGAGTAAAAGAAATAAAGAAGCAGAAGAAGAAAGGATCCGGTAAACCCTCCTCAGGACAAGACAAGGATGAAATGGCAGAGGTATCTGTTGAAAAGCCCACTCTGTCTCTAGAGAGCATAATCAAGTCGGTCACAGTGGATGGAAACCTTCAACCAATGACTGAATCTTATGATGACTTCAGTGAGGCTGACCAAAAGACTCTGCAGGAAGCCACAGTCAAATATCTGAACATATATAATAAGGCTTTCATTGAGATCATATCTCTTATTCCTAAAAGCCTAGAAAAGGAATTGGAAGTAAGAAAGAACAATGCTCATGCAAAAGATCTTGAGATCCGGGAGCAAATAGCTATTCAGCTATATCCTCAAATTGATCCCAAGACAATGAACATAATCTTCAAGGACTGCAAAGATGAGTTCAGAAGTAAAGCCAGGATGAATCAACTCATGCTTGGTGAGACTGACAAAGTGGCCCAAGAGACAGAAGAGATCCTCCGGAAGGCCTTCAAAAGGTTCAATCTTCCTGTTGTAGAGGACTTAGGTACAGAAACAGCTGAGGGCTTGGAACCCTCTGCTCCAGAAGAAGTGGGCCCTGAACATACAAGCATCTCTCCTCCGGTTTCCCCTACAGTCTCCGGATCCAAAGAAGAAGAGCAATTACAGGAGAAGGAAGCAGTGGTGAAAGACAAAGAGGTTGACAGTTCCAAGACTGTAGAAGAAAAGAAATATTTGTCTCTAGCAAGAGACACTGCACAAACTGTTCAACAATTTTTGAGCAAAGAAACTTTAGAGATTGATGAACCGGAGCTTCTAAAAGGCCCATTCGACTTTGACTCTCTCTCTCCGGTACAAACAATGAAGATAGCTTCATTTGCAAATGCCAAGGCAAATGAAAAACTCCTGAAGTCTCATATGGAAGACTGTGAGTTAATAGAGGCTGCTTCCGGAGTACTTGTAAAGATTATGCCATCAATCCAGATAGATCCGACAGCCTCCTCTTCCGGTAATCTAAAAACCTTAGTCAGCAGTGTTGATACACATTTTGATTCTCTAGAAAAATCAGCTGAAGAAAAGGTCCGGAAGGAATTTTTGGATAAAAGATTTTTAGAGGTATTAGAATTAATCTCTAAAGATAGGAAGATTGTGAGCATTGGAATAAAGAGCTTAGAGAATGCTCTTAAGGATGGCGGTGACATCTACAAATTTTGTATATCCTGGCCAAAGGCAATAGCAGCAATTGATAAGAAAATAAAAGAGGAACAGGACAAGCTACAAAGCTTATCTCAAAGTTTTGATCCTCTCTCTTCCTCCATAATAAATCAAGAATGTCAGACTATTGCAGTCTTGAATGAAATAAAGAATCTTGAGAAGGAAAGGAAGAATATCACTAACCGGATGGGAGAACTTAGAAGGATTATAATCCCTAAGTTGGAAACTATGCATGAGGCCATCAGTGATGCTCAGACCACCGCCCAAACAAAAGATCCGACAGATCTCAAGCGGGCAGAAGCTTTTGCATTTTTGTTAAGTGGTCACATTTCAATTTTGGATAGAATGAAGCAAAGTTGGGCTACAGAAATGATCCAATTGCAGACATCCTTTGCAGACATTCTTCAGTATATGTGAGTATGTAAATATGCGGCTATATATAGAAATTTTTTTTTTTGAAAATTTTGGTGTGCGGACCCTACCCTTTGCCATTGATGTCAAAGGGGGAGTGAGGAGCAGTTAAAAATGAGGAATCCAACTAAGGGGGAGTTCCAGAAATTGTATATAAAGACAGAGCATCAGCAAAGGGGGAGCATAGTGAAAACACTTAGTCATTTTTCACTAAGTGTTGCCATCAATGCCAAAGGGGGAGATTGTTGGCAAGAGACACTATATGGATTCATGGTTGTTGTCATTGATGGCAACAAAGGTCATCCCACATATCCACAAGTCATGATGTGTCTCTACCGGAAGTCAGAAAAAAGAATGTTGTGGTCCGGTGAACAAGAACAGAGCATGTGGCAAGGTCCGACAGATTGATCCGGATCTCTTAGAGGAAGTGTCTTGGTGCAGTGCGGATTTGGGGAAGTCAAGAGGACTACCTTGAGTGGTATATTCCAAGGATTTAGCCTCCGGTGATGGACAAAGAAAAAGATATGAACAGTTGAGTACCGGATTCCTGAGAGACAGTGAAAACAGAGGAAGAACTGACTGACAGAGTATCAAACTACTTTCCGGATGTGTTACTATTGATGATAGAGGTTGTGAAGGCATGAATCATGTTTGGCCGACATGATTAATGATATCTACAAGTATATGCTTGATCCGCATTGCTTGGTGAGGAAGGATTCAGCCGACAGAACAAGAGTTTGTAAGAAACTAGACTGTTCTGGATCCCGACTAAAAAGATGATGAAATTACTTGTGTGGATATATATAGAGGATGGATTTAGTTGTGAAGAGTGTGATGGTGTGAAGATATATGCGAAGAAGTACAGAACAGAGCAGAAGTAGCAAAAAGGATCCGGTATGTGAAAGATAGCAGAATAAAGAACAGAGGAAAGATGAAGTGCAGCAGATCAGTGTACTGAGCCTAACCGGAACTGAACTCCAGCATATGCAGATGCTTCCAATCAGTTCAAGACTGTGATTCTTATCACTTTGTAGACAGTGTGTCTTCTTGTAGGCAGTGGGCCTCTTGTGAGCAGTGTGCTCGGGCAGTGAGCCCTAATTGGCAAGTGCCATTTTTTGTAATCTCCTATTCTTCTAACAGAGAATAATTTTGGGTTAATCACCCCGTGGTTTTCTCCCTTAACAGGGTTTCCACGTCAAAAATACTGTGTTATGTGTTTCTTATTTCATGGTAATGTTTTTGTGTTTGATTCAATGCTGCATCAATTAATAAGAAAGTTCAATAAGGGAAATAATTAGGATAACTGATTCACCCCCCCCCCTCTCAGTTATCAACAGCCAGATCTATTTATCATTTAGCTATAGATCCTTTGACCTCAATGCTCATCAGAAGAACACATCCACCTATCACCACATTGTCTGTTGAATTTGAGGAAGCAATCAAAGTAAATCAACAGTTAACCCTAGGCTTTGCACCTAGCACTAGATATCTAGCATATCCTACCCAACCTCAAGGGAATGGAGTTATGATACCTCTAGTCATCATGCCTAACCCCTTTGTAGGTACCTCCACTTAGCATTTTGCCTCCTTCAAATAGAAATGGTTAGATAATGCCTCATCCTGGACAGATACCCTAGGATACAAGCCAAAATAATGGTAACACCTCATTCTTTAAACCTCAACAAGAGAATGTAGTGGCCAAGGCTCAAGAAGAAAACAATGATATTAAAGAAATATCTGCACAACTACGAAAATTGACTACTGAGATGACTCACTTGAGAAGCCAAAGTTTCTATCCTCAATCGAATCAAAATAGAGGATATGGAAACAATAATGATAGATCCGGATATCCTGACAGGGGATACACCAATGATAGAAATTTTAATAATGGCAATAATAACAACAATACTGCTCCTAGATAGACTAGAGTATGGAATACTAGGCCAAACAATAGTTCTCTGCCATCACCACTAGACAACTAGCTACCTAATGAGCCTAAACAAACAACTAGAGTCAATTTAGTAGAGGATTCCCTGACTAATTGGTGTAGAATGCATAACACCAATGTACATGCAAAGTTAGACTATCCCCAATTTAAAATAGCAGCTAGTATTTTCCAAGCTAAAATTTCCAACACTGCAGGAGATCCTCCTCATCCTGAAGGGAATGAAATTGTCCATTTAGGTATGAGTCTACCTTGATGTTGGAGAGTTTTATTAATAATCAGCATCAACATTATCCAATGACTTCTTATCATGAGAATAACACACTAGCAAGTGAGGAATCAGCCTTAGCATTTGAAACAAAATATGTCTTTCCCTTTGAGCATGAAAACGAGCCAGAACCTGAACATGAAGAGGTTCATGCCTATCAACAATAGTGTTAGGGTAGGCACAACTACAATCTTAGGAATAATCCTAATAGACCATTTTCCCTCTTAACCACATCAGTTCCTCCTAATAATTTCAACACTCCGCCTGATCCTAAGGCTAGTAATAACCCTAGTGTGCCTAAGGTTAGTAATCAATACTTTACTCCCCAAGGAATAGTGTCAAAAGCTATCTGTCAGCTCACCGAGTCTGACAAATTAGTCACCTATCTTGTTAAAGAGATGAAGAGGGTTAAAATCAACCTATCCTTCTTAGAACTACTCAAAACCATAGTTATCGGGAAGGGTTTTCTAAAGTCTTTAGATGAATCCACCCCAAGGGAGGACAATCATGCTGATAACCTGAGTCATATCCTGACTAAGGTTCTAGTATCCAAGGAAAATAACACCAAATCTAAGGTGCAGGCTACTGTTCAGGCCACTGAGACCTCCCATATGATTGTCTATAAAAACAAAACCAAATCACCTTCATTCCTACTCACATTAAGGATGTTTGGAAAGAACTTACACAATTGCCTAGTGGATTCAGGTGCATCAACCAACGTGATGTCATTATCCATTTGTAATGCCTTAGGATTACACCCTACCAAGTCCCTCAAGAAGGTGACATAGTTAGACAAAACAAAAGTAAGTGTGGTAGGAGAGCTCACCCACATTCATATGCAATTAGCATCAAATCCTATGATCCAGTATTATATTGACATCCAAGTGGTTGATATCCCTGATACTTATGGCATGTTACTCAATAGAGATTGTTAAAAAATACTTAATGGTTACATGTCCACAGACTTCAGCCACATGTGGTTACCCTGGAAGGGGATCCCTAATTAGCTCAGGATATAAGCTTAACCCAAAATGAAACACATGATCACAGAGTATAGCAATAGCAACGAGATAATGTATGTGGATGTAGAACCAGGAGTGTACACTATTACACCTCAAATGGTGGATGTAGAACCAGGAGTGTACACTATTAGACCTCAAATGGTTAGGATAGAGGAAGTTCTAATGTATAATACACATATATGTAGAGAGATTCATCAGGATAATAGGGTGATAATAGAGCCAGACTATAGTTTAGATGAAAATGACAAAGTAGATCACTTTATAAGTTTTGAATTGTATTTATCTAGGGAAATGCAATGCTGCCAATCACTAGGCATATCCAATGAGGATATCTTAATGGAGGCTTGGTGTAGGTTACATGATGAAGCACACTCAGAGAAAATATGTGACGCATGTTAGGATATGATGGAGCTGGAACAAGCTTGTAGCAAAAAAGGATCATCCTTAACTGAAGTAAGTATAACATCTATTTATGAGGATACTGATTATTGTTTGTCATCTATAGATACAAGAGGAGATGAGGACATTACACATCATGATGGAAAATATATGCATAATTCAGATGAAATCCTGATGTATGATGAAAGTACTCATGGGGAGGAAAATGATATCACCCTAGAGACTGACTGTCTAATTGAGTCAGATTATGAACTATCAGATGAGGATAGAGGGAGTAACTTGACCAAGTTTGAGGAATTCTTAGTTAAGCAAATTTAGAAGCTTACACTATAGGAGATCCCTCCACATCATGCTTTGATGGAGGGATGGTGCAGGCTCCATGAGATAGCACATTTAGAAACTATATGTGCATTATTCTTGCACCTACTACATAAGCAAGAATAGATAGTTTCTAAGAATTAGTCATCTATTGACAGAGACATGTTCCAACAAAAGGATAAAGAGGTTAAGGAACAAATAGATAGTGATAGGGATGATATCATAGAAGTAACAAGAAGAAAGATATTAGGATCACATCAACTATCAAAAGAGATGAAAGGTGAATCACAAAATTTGAAATGGTTATCAAGTGGTGCAGCCGCCAGAACTAAAAAGAAAAGGAAAGGTCTTGATAAGCCCTTAACAAAAGATAAGCCATGGATCCTTAGGTTTGATGGATCCAAGTCAAAACAAGGAGTTGGAGTAGGCATAGACCTCACTAACCCAGCAAGAAAGTCTTTCTTAGCAGCATACAGACTACAATTTCCATGTACTAATAATGTGATAGAGTATGAAGCTCTAATTCATGGATTGTTGTTTGCTTTGAAGAAAAGAATTAGAATTCTGCATGTCTATGGGGACTTAGAATTAGTGGTAATTCAAGTAAGGAATATCTATGCTTGCAATTATAAGAGATTGTCTAATTATAGACATAGGGTTTGGGACTTGATTAAGGAATTTGATGCATTCAACATCACCCATGTCCATAGAGAACAAAACTATAAGGTAGATGCCTTAGCACAGGCTACCAGTACATTAGAGCCATTATCCATCTCTGGATTGAAGAGATTTTTAGTGGAGCTAATATCCTTTCCCTCCATACCTGACAATGTTACTAATCTTCAGGTATTTGATGATGATCAACATATTCTGGACTTCATAGCAAATAGAGATGTGTTTGATGCATGTATCCTGGATGAAAAGAACTTGGAAGATTACATATGGGAAGAAGAAGAAATTATGGACTTGCCTAGCAATAAGATTCCCAAGGGATGATTGAATTAGAAAAGGCATTTGATCTACATAACATGATGAAGCAGAAAGATCTCCCCAAGACAAATGGAGGGGAGTACTCACCAGTCAACATAGGACAAAATGAAGAAGTGAAGAAGGTCCTGATTGGTAATGTCTACACCAAAGAAGAAAAGGTAGGGATAACCCAAGCATTGAAAGATTACATCCATGTTGTTGCTTGGACTTATGATGAGTTAAAGACATATGATAGATCTATTATCACTCACACTATCCCACTAAAGATGGATGCCAAGCCTTTTAGATAGAAATAGAAGCCGGTCAATGCACTATTGGAACTCATCATCTTCAAGGAATTCAAGAAGCTATTGAATGCTAGGATCATATTTCTTGTTAGGCACTCAACATGGGTAGCCAATTTGGTCCTAGTGAGGAAGAAGAATGATGATATATGCCTCTGTGTAGACTTTAGGAATCTGAATAGAGCTTTTGAGAAGGATAATTATCCTCTACCCTTGTTGGACAAAGTTTTACAGATAGTAAATGGAGCCTAAATGATGTCATTCCTGGATGGTTTCTCAAGATACAACCAGGTGATGGTAGATAAAATAGATAGATTGAAAACAACATTCACCACCAAGTGGGGGATATTTGCTTATAGGTGCATGCCTTTTGGATTGATAAATGCTAGGGCCACATTCTTGCGTGTAATGGATATAGCATTTAGAGGCCTGGTGGGTAAATGCATAGTCATTTACATGGATGACCTTACCATTTTCTCAAAAAAGAGGGGTGATCACATAGAAGACCTCAAGAGAGTGATCAAGAAATGTGAGCAATATGGTATCTCACTTAATCCAAAGAAGTACATATTCAGAGTAACTACAGGTAAATTACTAGGTCACCTAATATCAGAGAATGGGATCATCATTGATCCTGCCAGGGTAGACTCCATCATGAAGCTACAACTTCCTAGTAGTAAGAAGGAACTCAAATCTTACTTTGGTAAGATAAATTTTGTGAGAAAGTTCATCACAGGGTTTGCAGAGATTGTTAGGCCACTTAATGCAATGCTCAAGAAGGTTGCCAAGATTGAATGGACACCTAAAGCAAGGGCTGCATTTGAGGACATTAGCAAAGCCATATCAAATGCACCTGTCCTAGTAAGTCTTGATTATACAAAAGACTTTTATATTTACTCATTTGCTTCAGAACACTCATGTGTAGTAGTCCTAACACAAAGAACTGAGAGTAAGGAAGAAAAACCCATAGCATTCATGAGTTCCCCATTCAGAGATGCTGAGCTAAGATATATGGATGTTGAAAGACAAGCTCTCGCCTTGGTCAGGACAATGAAGAAATTCAGGCATTATATCTTGAGGAGTAAAGTAATAGTTGTAGTACAAGATGCAGTAGTGAAAATGCTCCTAACACAGAGCGAACCAGGAGAGAAAAGAGCCAAGTGGATCATAGTGCTTCAAGAGTACAACATGAACATAACACCCATGAAGCTAGTAAGAGGGAACTCTAAGCCAGATGATTTATGAGACTAATCCTATCATAGTTAGTTAGCAATATGTGGTGAATAATAAAGAAGATAAAGAATGGTATTCTAATATCAAAAAATATCCTGATAACTAGGAGATGCCCATTAAAGATGCAAGCTTCTCAAAGGAGATCTCTGAGGGTAAGATCACAAAAATACATGATTAAAGGAGGAGTCCTTTTCAAGAAAAATTATGACGGGATATACCTCAGATGTCTGGACAGACCAGAAGCTGACAAGGTTCTTGTGGAACTATATGACAAATTTGGAACAACACATGGTTCTCACTTAGATACTATACATGCTATCCTAAGGGCAATATATTACTGGCCAACCATTTTTAAGGACACTATTGAGCACATCAAGTATTGCCATACTTGTCAAGTTGCTGCTAATAGGGAGAAGTATGTTGCTCAACCCCTGCAGCTAGTCATGGAGATGCGCCCATTTACTCAGTGGGGCATGGATTTTATATGTCAAATCAATCCTCCATCATCTCCAGGCCATAGGTACATCCTGACAATCACTAATTACTACACCAGGTGGACTGAAGCAGTCAGTATCAAGACTTGTACTATAGAGGATATGATCAAGTTCCTAGAAGACAACATAATAACCAAGTATGGGGTCCCATATGCTTTAGTATGTGACAATGGACCTGCATTTGCTTCATTGAAATTGTCTAGTTGGGCCTTCGACTATGGTATCATCTTGAAATTTTACTCAAACTAGTATCCCCAGGAAAATGGCTTAGCAGAGTCAACCAACAAAAAATTGTTGAACATCATAAAGAAACTGATAGAGAAAAACCCTAGGGAATGGAACACCTTTCTCAAATACGCTTTATGGGTGGATCGAACCAGAATGAAGATTGCTCTAGGAAATTCTCCTTACCACTTAGTATATTGGGTGGATCCCATCCTCCCTGTCAATCTCAAGATCCCCACATTGAAATTTGCACAAGAATACCTAGGTATAGATAATAAACAGGAAGTCAGGTTGCTTCAGCTGATGTACCTAGAAGAAAAGAGAGACAAGGCAATTGATCAATTCGCCAAGCATCAGGCTACTGTCAAATTCTCATTTGATAAAAGAGACAAGATAAAAGCCTTTAGGATTTTAGACTTAGTCCTAGCATGGGATAGAGAACATAATAAAAAAGGTGATCATGGTAAGTTTGATTAACTTTGGATTGACCCTTTTCAGATTTCAGAGATCCTAGGAGACAACACCTATAGACTCAAGACCCTAACAGGTGAGGATGTCCCATTACTAGTCAATGGACAATTCTTTAACCATTATTTCCAAGCTTAGACAGGGTTAGGTCAGGGTATTGTATCATAATGTATATTCTGTATAGTTGTTTGTGTAGCTTTGCTTTGTGTGTTTGCTTGTTTGATTTTGTTTGTTGCTGTTGAGTCCTTGTTTTGGTCTAGCAAGATAAGTGCACCTTTCCACTTCATAAAACCAATAAAATTGTTAGAATTCAGGGAATGGATCCAAATTCTTACTTAGATTATGACTCATGTTAGTATGGGTACCTTCAATTAGGTCTGTGATGTTTTATTCATCCATGGTAATTCTTTTGTTTAAGGAGATCCTCACAATGACACACCTAACAACCTTGGGTTTGTTGAATACATTAGTATAGGTGTTAAGTAAAAAATCATGAGGTTACCCTTTCTACCATTGCAATTCCCAACCTAAAGTAGCAAGTGACCACACCTTGCATAATGAGCTTATATGATCATACCCAGTGAAAATTGAGTAAAAAAAAGAAATAATTGAACATCCAAAGAGGATAAAATTTAGGCCATCTAAATAACTCTACCAGAGCTATGGACACCTGTTGGTAGTGGGGCTCTACTTAGGGGAAATGCAATGATAACCTTGTCGAGGCTATGGACGCCTATTGGCAGCAAGGCTCTATCTAGGTTGGTTATGAGGGATGAACCCAAACTATGTAGCTTAACACTAGTTACTAGTATTTTCAACTTACTTTCAAGATGAGGATTATTAATCACATGCCCACACCTGATCCCTTATCAACATCGTTATATTGATGAACATGATAATCATTCAGGAAGGTTAGGTTGCTTATGCTTGGTAAGAGTTAGAACATTATGTTTTAATTTGTTCTCATCCATTGAATTATTGGAGTTTTGTTGTTTTCTTTGGTGGCAAGTTGTTCTGTGGTTACACAACATGCTCCATTTTGCCATAGAAAAATAGGGACCCAACTTTTTTTGCTTCTACTTGTTCTTTGTTGTCTTTCTTTGGACATTTTGGTAAAAGTCAGAAACAAGAGGATATCACCCTTACACATACATATGCCTCACAAGAGATGCTTGAATCTCAAAGTTTGAATCTATTGTAGTAAACCTCATAATGTTGAAGAGTGTGGAATTTTAAGTAGGTTTGCCTTTTGGATCACCCTAAAATTCATTAAGGGTAGAAAGTTATACTTGGTCAAAGTTTGGTCAAACCTGATATCTACCAGGAGGGTCACATTCACTAATGTCAGTCATATTCACTAATATCCCTGATATAGGCTTTTAATGAAGAGAACCCGACATCCACATATTAGCCAATGTGCAAACATCAAATTTAAATGCAGAAGGCATTTACCCGTCAAATACTTGAGGGTCATCTTTCAAAAGGGTCATTTTTCAATGAGGGTCATATTTCAATGAGGGTCATATTTCTCAATATCCCTAATATTTCTTAACATCCCTCATCTTCAACAAACATGATGATGACATCATCTTATTCTAATTTAAAAAGACCTAGTATGATTATGATGTCATCATACCCCCGATAGTCGAAAAGGGTCATATTGCTTAGCATCTGTCATCTTTGCTAATATCCCCAACCTTCATTAATACGATGACGACATCATATCCCTGACCAATTTGGAGTCCTATAAAAGATGTTGACATCATCCTCACCTCTAGGTTAAGGGTGATATTTCACATTGTTTAACATCCAAATATTTCTTTATATCCCTCATATGAACCTTTGAGACCTACAAAATGAGGATCTTTAGTAACCAATGGAAAATTGCCACGTGGCACATTGACCAGATCATGCCAATGCATAATGTTATCATGACTATGTAAAAGGGATATATGACCCAATTTTGGTCGATGGTCGACAGTTGATCATTCTCATGATGATATCACCCTCATATTCCAAACATTAGTCATATTCACTAATATCCCTGATCTTCACGAATATGCATCCCTGCATTAAATGCCACCCCAATGGTAGGTCGAACCTCTAAAATTTCAAATAAGTGTGCGCCACCTATTAAAATCCCAAAGCCTCAAGTGTCGATCAATGGATGCTAGTAAAATGACACTAATTTCACCCTAATATGCTAATGTTTTGGTTTAAAATAGGGATTTAAGCTCATTTCAAATTTATCAAATATTTGAACTGAGAATTACAAAGCCCCTACTGGATTAAAATGACATTACTGCAACTTGCAAGCCTGATGGAATGGTGAATGGTGAATAGGAAATGGTAATTGTAAGGTGATCATGCTTAATCTGGACATCACCCACACAATAAAAGTAACAAATATCAGGTATGTAACGGCAAAACCCTCCTTTTGTCATTTATGGTGAATAAATAGGTAAAGATGGTTTTTACTAGAGTAATTAGCATGATGATGCATGAAATATAATAGAGTAAAGAATTATCACCATAAAATTCATGTGATTGTTCCATCCACCACTACACATGACACATAGGGTAAGATGTACATGTTTCATTGTAGAATACAATAGCAATCTATAAGAACAAGTTAGACATAGAAGTTTTGAAACCCATCAACATATAGCTTGAAGGGACATCCTTCAAATATGGGAAAATCGATGATACACACCCCAAGAGCACCAACCTTGACGCATGGACAGCTAAACTAGAGAAAGGGGGTGGCAATCCGCCGCTCATCAATATATACAGTTCTGGAATGTGGCATGCTAGAGGGTCTCTGTATGCTATGGAGGCCATTGAATTAGTGGTAGAGTGTGCCAATAATTACAATGTGAACACCTGGAAGGTGGAGAAACATGGCAGAGTGTACGTAGACTTTTCAACCGAAGGCATCACTACAGCCTTCAATCTACCTAGAGGACCTCATTTGGTTCGATTAAACATGGGTAAATTGGAGGAGTATAATAGCCAAGAAAAGAAGGCCAAGAGAATCATGTACCAATGGAGATCTAGTGGTAGCACCTATAAGGCTTCTTCCAAGTTGCCTGTGCATCTATACAAGTTTGACTTTGCACCACAATATTAGTACATGATGGTGATGCTCAACAAAATGATAGGACAACCAAATGTTGGGTCTTTCTACAACTGGATGTATGGCACCATATGGATGGTAGAGGGTACTGATGAGAAACCTCTATGGACAAAAATCATAAGTGATGCCCTGGATCATGGCATGAGAAAGTTGGGAGGTAAAACAAACATGTTCCATATGATGTCCTACATGGTATATGCCTGTGCATATAGGGGCACGTTTGATGGATTACAGACAATGGGTATGGCTGATAATAACCCTAGAGATGTGAGCATTTGGGATCACTACCCATAGCTGAAGAGAAGATAATCTCTCCAACACTACCAAAGAGTGAATGATTCTTTCTCCATGTACCTCGTCAGGACGATGGAGGAATACAGAGCCAAAAGACTGGGCATTGAAGCTCAAGCAGTAATATACAAAAATGGGGCCTGGTTCATCTAGTTCCCCATCTTTTTATACAAAAGAGTGGAGGGTTTCACTAATCAACCCCTTATGTTTCCTAGAATCCTAATGACAAAGTCATATTGATGGAGTTTTGTAGGCAGATATTGCCTTCTGTGGAGGTATGATTGAAAAGAAGAAGATACCTCACATTTTATTTCCAATCACAATTGGATGGTATATGTGTCCAAATAGGGAGAGTGTGAAAGATGTAATTAGAGGGCTAAATCTGATGCACCTACAACCATTTTCACTGGCTAGGTCATATGACCCCTATGACAAGATGCAAGCCCTACTGAAGAAACCAGTGCATCAGAAGGACCTAGAAGATTTTTTTCTAAACTATGATGATGAGGTGGAAGTTACAAGGAGAAGCTATCAAAGGCTTACCTTGAATTAGATACATACCTTTAATTGCATACCGGTGTCTGCTCAGTTGCATACAGATGATGGTATGATCATGTCCAGAGAATATCAGGACAATAAGGTATACAATGAAACAATATCAGCCTTAGATTAGAGTCAGCCAGAGGTGACCTCCTTGGATCAAATAATGATGAAGGTCATATAATTGACCAAAGAGTGGGTGGAGGTAGAAACCACCAAGCTGAAGGAAAGAGGAGTGGCACTTACAGTGGATAACAAAAGAAAAATAAAAGAGTTATCAGATGAGGAGTATGATGATTTCCTCAAGGAAAAGAGGTAGTCAAAAGGAGAGAGGCAACAAGATAAAGTTAAGAAAGAGAACCAAGCAATTGGGGCAACCATCATTCGTCAGCCCGAGAAAAAGGGAGATATAGCCTCTACTTTTGCTACTGGTACTCTTGTTACCATGACATCTAGTGCCACTACATCACATACACCTGCAAAGTAGAAGCCTCATGTTGTAAAACTTGCACCTGTTATTGAGGAAGAGGAAGGAGAGTCAGATGATGATTGTTTTATAAGGAGAAAGAAGAAAAATACCCAGGAGACCCCACAGAAAAGGCGAACACATGTTATGAGAGGGGTATCAGATCCAACTCCCCTTATCATGCTAAGAGGAATAGGAGAGAAGGTATTCAAAAGAATTTGTAGCATGAAGTTCCCATTCCAGAGATCATGCAATTCAAAGCTAAGAAGGTAGAGGAACAAAGAAAAGAGATGCATGAGGTAAGGGATGATCAATCCTTCCCACTGGATAGCACTCTAGAGCTCTCTAATGATGATGTAGTGAATGATGTATCTGCTAGTTCAATGGAAACATTGGTAGAGAATACTAAGATGACCCCACATGGCACTCCCATAGTCAAACAAAAGGAAATCCATCATGAGGAGGTCAAGGTGGAGGATATAGAAGAAGGAAACCCTAAATTGGTGGCCCAATAGATAGGGTTAACAAATTTGGTTGACCAAGTCACTAGCTCTGAAGCCATAGATCTAACATATCAGGGTGATGATAATCAAAATAAGAATACAGAATTACCTCCAGAACAGGACAAAGAAGAAGTTCATATGCATGTGGAAGATGAAGAGATGGTCGATCAAGATGATGCTCAAGACAATGAACAAGGACCTGAGAAGGAAACAAATGAAGAAAGAATAGATCAAGCCCAAGACCATATAGAAGTTGACACATCAAAACATGAAGGACAAGGTCTTTAGGTGGGTAATGATCAAAGAGAACAAGAAGAGGATAATGTGAATAAGAATGATTAGGATAATCATCTGTATCTGCCAGATAAGGATGTCTAGACTCCTCATGAAGACCAAGCAACACATAATGTGCAGGACCAAAATGTAGAAGAGGTTCCACCACAACAAGAAGCTCCAACACAACAAGAAGTCCCTGAACAAAAGGATACCCCTTAGGAGGAGATTCAAGATGAACAAAGGAAGGAACCCTTGCCACCAAGGGTGGAAGAAAATGTAGGATCTCATGATGCTCACATTGAGTACATTGATCAACAGTGGCCTTCAAATGAAATACCATACTAGCTAAGGCAAGAAGTGAATCCACCTCAGGTCAGTAAAGTAACTAAATTTGATATTTCTTCATTGTTTTCAGCAGAAATGATCAAACCAAAGAGAAGGGCTAGAGCCACTTTGGCAATAAAGAGAGATCCTGCCACTGGGAGAAGGATAGGTCAAGTAGCTCTGCCTATGGTGGACAAAGCCAAGGGAGAGATAAATGTTAATGAATTCCAACTGACCACCATTGATTTAGATTTTGCAACTGAAGAATACGAGGGCCAAGAGGCCAAAGATATTATTGATTCTTTATTGAAAAGTGTGGAAAGAGAGAAGAACAAAAATAAAATACACAAAGAGCACATTGCTCAACTGCATTCATTCATAAAAGGATTAATTGATCCAAATCACATGCCTGTCAGCACCGCTACTCCTTTGACCATTATATCTCAGGATGAGGTGACTAGAATGTGTTAGTGCCTGAATTGACTGACAATTTTTGAGCAATTTTCATGCAGGCACTTTCCCTAAGTATCCAAAAAAAAAATGTTCTAAGTATTGGACCTCCTCAGCATTTTTTCAGCTGCATCATCATATTTTCTTGAGGAGGAGGTCATCATCATCATGTTTGCTTCGATGAAGGTCATCATCATCATGTTTTCTGTCGACTTGTTTTTCATCAGGATCATCATATTTCGATATCGGGTGATGTCTGGATATCATCCTGATCCTGCTGATGAGCTACAGTGCGCCCTGATTTGCTTGCGGGGGTGATTTTTTCAAGTATCCGGTGATCTTCCAATTATCACCTTGCCCAAACATGATGATGATGTTGCCCTGATATTCTGAAGGGGTTATTCTTTGAGTTGTTTGACCTGACTTGTTTTTTCTTAAGGGTCGTCATCATCATCATCATATTTCCAGTTATCACCGTGTTGCTTGCGGGGGTCATCATATTTTCTGCCTTCATGATATTTCACCGGGGTGATATTTTTATCATCGGGTGATCTTGGTTATGATCATCCTGATAATGTTGTTGAAGAGTTCTAAGTGCGACCCAATATTCACTGGGGTCATCATATTTTGAACGTCAGGATGATCTTAGTCAATATCATCCTGATGATGTTGTATCACTTCTTGTTCGTTGTTTTGTCATCCTGATGATGCTGACGTCATTCTTATGTCAGGGTGATATCTATTTCTCTGCCTATCTGCATCATGATATTTCCGAAGGAGGGGATGATATTTTCATATCACTCGGGTGTATGTTTGTTCCAGCGTCATGATGATGCTGATATCAAGGAGATATCCGCCTGCCAGCTTCGTGCATTATCTAGTGGGGGTGATCTTTTCAAGCATCATCATATTCATCTATCGCCCCGATCCTATAGTGGAGCTACAGTGCAACCTGATATTTGTACATCAGGATGATATTTCCAAATATCCGGTTGTCTTCCGAATATCATCCTGATGTTAGTATGATGATGACGTTATCAAGGTCCGGGGGGGTCATATTTCTAACACAGATCATCTTGTGGAGATCCCCCGATATTTGCAAACATGATGATGACGTCATCCGGATATGAGGAGGTGCGCAGTAGGCAAATATGATGATGACGTCAGCAGGATATGATGATGATGTCATCAGGATGTTCATCGGCCAGACTTTTGGTATAAGCTCAGCAGGAGGATGTTCCTCCGATGGATTAGGTTGTGCGGATGAAGGCGATTATCATGCAGTTATATTGCAATATGATGCTGACGTCAGGGTGATATTTCAAGCAACAGGATATCATGCTGCTGGAGGATGATGATGATGAAGTCTTATACTAGTGTCGTCAGGAGCAAAAGCACCGACATGATATATGCTCATGACCTAGTATATAAAGTGTTAATGAGGTTGCTGCGGGGTGCATGTGGGATAATTGATATCCTGCATTTTCAAATATCATGATGATGAATCTCGGCGGGAAATGGTTGCGATCGACTATTAGATGTTCTTCCCAAGGCCGCGGGTTGGTGCGCCATTAATGGCGAAGGTTGCAGAGGTATGGGCGGATCTGGTACCTGATTGAAGGTGTACATCAGCGGACAGTGGCGCAGGGCTCGAGATATCTTCCTGTCTCCTCCCCTACCTGCTGCATTCATGTTTGGGCGCCAATCTGGTAGTGTTTGAGTGCCATTTTCCTGATACTGTGTATCTGGCGGGATTTTTGGTCAACCATGTAATTAATTGCTGTGGTACACTACCTGGCTGTTATAAGCAGGAAGTGTTACTCATTTGTGGTTGTTGAAAGTTGAAGATTTTTGGCTCTGTAATTCAAAGCAAGCTGATCTGGTTGCTCTGTATAGTTTAACTTGTGAGTTTATGTATCTCCTGTTGTACGATTTGGCATGAATCCACTGATTTCATGGTTAATCTTATATGAGTAATGCTATCTTAGCATGTGTTGTGTTAATTCTATCTCCAGTATTGCATGTATTCTTCTTCTGGATCTGGATATTTGGGTAATGTTTAGATTCTAGAGCATAGAATTCCTATGTTGAATGTCTGATCTTTTAACTTCTGCTCAAGGGGTAGATTAAACTGTTTTCAGGTTAAACATTGGGAAGGGTATACTGCAGTAGGGATGCCATAAGTAGAGATAACTTAACACTCTTTATTGGGAGATATCTGTAAGGCAGATATCATGTATATCCCCCTGAAATCCAGTTTTAGCTATTCATGCTGATCATTCACAGGTGTATGTCTACCGACTCCAGGCCCTGGATAGGCACCAATCTTGCTTTGTGTTTGTGTTACAACCATGTCCAGCTTTGCATCCAAAACTCAAACTAAACCATTTCATACTTCCTCCTGTTAGTTGTAGGAGTAGGATTAGGAACCCCCTGCATGCTCTCATACCCAACCAGACATCATGTCCAAGAATGTTGCCAGCCTTGTGATCTATCATACAGATCTTGGTCCATCCATGAGAGTATTCTGCCTATTGTTGTCAAGTTATATCTTTCTATCTTTGAGCTAGTCAAGGTTACATCTTGAGTTATAGGGATACCCCCCTTGGTGCGGCAGAACCAGAAGTGAAGGAGAGGCAGCTCACGCAACCTCCTGTATTTAGTTGGCTGAATCTGCCTATGCATTAGAAGTGGCAAACCCTGATGCTGATTCAAAAAAAAAAAAAAACCAACAGAATGGACATTATGAAGCATAAGGCACATGTGATGGACAATTGGTTTGTTCAATTTGCCACTAAGGTTGAGAAAGTAATAGAGGTATCTCTTGCCAATTAGACTTTCCTTAGTACATTGAGGAGTAATGTAGATAAACTGCAAAAGGAAGTTGCACAAATGTCGATTAAAGTGGAAAAGAATTTGATCACCCCAACAGAAATGAAGAAGATAGGTGTGAAAGTGCTCATATCCAACAAAGTGTCAAATAATAATACTTCACAACTATTGGGAATATGGTATGAAGATACCAAATTTGAAACTAATATACTGAAGAAATGTAATTCAAAACTCAGGGATATCAGTGTGAAGTTACATCACCTTATGTCTAAAGAAGTAGACATCTTAGAAGCCCTTGAAGACAAAGTAGGAGGAAAGATAGAAAATTAGGATGTTGATTTTGTAGTTAAGGCCTTCTATGACAATTTCAAGAATGCATTAGATGACCCTCTCCACCATTTGTCCAAAGATGTAATAAATAAATCCATGAGGATGAAAGCAAAGGTGGAAGAATATAATGAAAAGTTGAATAGCCAGAAGAAGAAATGGTCTACTTTACAAACACAGTTCCACTCACAAGAGTATGCTATAACAAAGGCTAGAGTCCAAGATGGAGGAGAGATTGAAAGGATAGTGCAGGCATATGAACCCATCAGGGGGATTATTAGCGCACATATAGAAGATGATCCATCTACTAATGAAGAGGAGGAAGAATAAGTGAAAATGTAGAATGATGGGGTCATATACATCATATGTCAAAGAGATCATCATGTATCACCATATGGTTGCCAACTGGCAACCTGTACCATGATGACTTTTGTTGACCAGGTCATAGGTAATAGAGACCATTGATCTAAATTGTTAAATCCTGATCATTGGATCATTTGTAACCGCCTCCTCTCTTTGTCCTATAAAAGGAGATGGAGTGCATTTTGTAAGATTATTTGAAGCTTAATTGAGATTAGATTGCTGAAGCATCAAGACTAATTCTCAAAGCTGATGATAAATGTACATGTTCATTGCATACTTAATGAAGAAGAGGACCTAAGATTACAAACAATCACATATTTTGAGTAATCTGTGGATGAATTCTTGATTTGCATTTTGATTTGTTGTGTCCTTTGGAGTGCAATTCTTTTTATGCATGTTGTCTTCATCCCTTTTCCACTGAAGTTTGCATCAACCATACTTAGCTGTGGAACATCCTGGTGAACCTATGTTTTGATTTCCTTCTCTTCATAACAGTATTTGGAGTGTATATGCATCAATAGCTAAAGATTCACAAATTTTAGTAAAATTTAGCAAGCATTCATTTCAATTTTCTTAATTTCATTCAAATCATTATCATAATTGCAAATATATAGATGATCTTAAGCAAATACATAGAAATTGATGCAGGGACTTCTGGAGGTCATAACTTTTGACTCAGATGTGGGTTTTCTATGAGATTTTATAGGTGGATGCATTGTGAGGTGGCACACATCCACTTGTAAAATCTCGTAGAAAACCCACATCCGAGTCAAAAGTTATGACCTCTGGAAGTCCCTGCATCAGAAATATGCTGATATCCCAAAGGAACTTGAACATTTATAGCATATTTGAGCTAAATAGCATGTAGAATTGAAAATATCATGTAAATATCTGCCTGTAATCATATCATTTGGATAAATTCATAGTGTCGAGATAAGAATTAATCAATAACAATTGATGATCAGAAGAATTGATCAAACTGTTGCAGTACTTAGTAACACTGAGAGGGGGGGTGAATCAGTGTTACAAGAAACAAAACAAATTTTTACACTTTATTATAGATTTGAACATCAAACATGAATGATGTTTTCAATACTCATTAATGCATGAACCACTATGTTAAATAGATAAGTGATCATGTACTATGAACATATGAATCAAATAGCAAATAACAAAATAACACAATGAAGTAGAAGACAAATAGCATAACATAGAGATTTTTAGTAGTGGAAATCCTCTAGGGTAGAAAACCACTAAATGAAAATGCCTCATTGGCTTATTTAAATAATCTTCCTCACTGGCTACACAAGTGTCTCACTAACCTTCTAATATTGCCTCACTGGCTTGCATTCATTCCTGCCTCACTGGCTTGTTTCATTTCTACCTCACTGCCTTGTCATAACCAATACAATGAATAATATAATCAATTACAGAGGGACACTTTCTTTCACTGAACCTCAATAACTCTGGTATAACATCAAAAACAATGCTTTTCAAGTCACCTATTTTCAACATTACATCAGATATATATAACATGTTGCATTTTGTGTTCAAAGTCTCTCTTTTGTTCATCATATAGTTTGAGAAATAAATGTGCCCATGAAACTATTTCAAGTAGTTTTCAACTATTAGGCAGTTATGGTCGAATAGACCTCATATGTCTTAATAATATGCCTTTGAAAATATCATAGTAAAAGAGTTTACATCAAACTATATGGTGAGTTAAACAGAGCTTTCGTTAAAACCCTAACTAGGGTTATAAACCCTTTACAAAAATTGTCTTACAAGTCAAGGATTCCATGCAATATTGCCACCTAAAAGGTTTCAAAACAAATAGTTATAACTGATCATAACAGAGTATTAAATATCCACAGGATGACTTTGAAACCCCTTGTCATACCACAGTTAACAAATATTACAAGCTCTACCATAAACACATGTAAAACCCTTAACTAGATTTGAAGAAATAGTTTTTTTTTAAACCCTAATCACCATTGTTATGGGTAATCATTTATTGTTAAGAAAAATAAGAAATACCTTATTTTTTGAAGGCCCATAATAGAGATTTTCAAAAACTAAATAGAATGATTCATAACTATTTTCAAAGACAAAGCCTAGCTACAGAATATCAACCATCACAATATTGTTGTGGTGTATAAACAAAATATTAAATATACCTTTGTTCCACATTGCATATGATAAGATTTTGCAAGAAGGATGATCCAAGAGATGAATAATATCACCTAATAGGCTAATCAATAACAACCATGTTTGCTAAAGAATGAGTCAAAATCTTTTACCAAAATCTACCTCATAGTCCAGCTTTGTCCCATCGTGTAGATTCTCAAAAGACTTTCAAAGATACTTGCTAGTCTTTCCATAACATTCCATGATTGCACTTAGAATGAAACCCTAGCTCTGCCAAAAATATCCAAGGTTAAGACTTTACAAAATGAAATTGTTTTGTTTCCTTTTTGCCTGATATCAAACCATGTAATCGGTGCCCTCAGTGAGCCCTAAAAGGGTCGGTGATATCAATATTAAAAATGAACCTTTTTTACATGTTTCTAGAGCTTGAAACCTGCTTAACAAGTTGAGCCCTTAAGTGGCTTGAATGTGGCATTTTATTACTTTATAACATTGAAAATAAAATCAAAATGTCACCTTTTGAATAATTCAAATGACAAGGAAATACCTTTCGTGACCTGTGGTCACCTTAATGTAATGTATCAAATGATGACCATTGTAGCCCATATAAAATGAAGATATCAGACTGAATAATAGTTCATTATTTAACTCTAATGTAGCCATATGATATCAATGTTTTTACAATGTGTTCATGTCACTATAATGAACTTACCATGGATGTCCATACCAAACAACTAAGGATGCCATTGTCAATACTTACAATGCATATCTATACTAAGATACCCTGAGAATTATGTTGCCATATCACCATGATAAGTGGTATGTGTCCATAGCAATGCTCTATCCACATTACCAGTAATACCATGCTGTCAGTACCATGCCAACTGTCATGATTTCATGTGAATGTAATATCAAAATGAAACAGTATAGCAACTGAGATGAGCATCAAATGTATACTGAGCATCAAATGCATATCAAATATCATAGAGCTTTCATAGAACATGTACGACTATGAGCATACCATCAACAACCACAAGAGATAAATCAACTGTATAGAGATTACCATTAACAACAATTGTCATAATGAGCATGTATCAACATCAACTAATCGTGAACAAAACTAAATGTCAAACATGTAAATGTATATCAAATGAGATGAACCCGTTTGTCAAACTGTATCACTATATCAACTGTCATGTGTCATGATACCATACACATATCATACCAAGTTATGTATTTGTCATCAGGGACAACAACTGAGGGGCAACACAAACTTATAAAATATCTTCATCACCTATTGAGTATAGTAGGATTAACCTTGTCTATTAAAGAAATTTACAGAAAGTACGAGGATAACTGGATGTTCAAACATCAGTTCTTGGAAGTAGAAATTGAAGCCCCTTGAGTAGAAAACAACAAAGTACATCAACCTCTGAGTGACATCAGTAGATTATGAACTAATCCATAGAGAATTGGGATCATGAATTATTTGAATTCATCGTATCTTTCAAGATGATGAAGGTTTGATATGTAATTCTTTATTTGTGTGTTTTGTGACTAACATCATAACCAACATTTTCCTCTCATTCTCAGCTTCACGCTTTTCTGGTGTTAGAGTCTTTGCTTGTTTCCTTGGCATGATGATGATTTCTACAAGCATGATAATAAAGACAATGATAATTAGAACTTTGATAATGACAATAAATAACAGCTGACAATGAATAACAACTGATTCATAATAGCAGAGCATATCCGTTATCAATAGTTGATAATCACAATGAATAATAGCTGATTCATGACAACAAAGCCTATCCTTTATCAACAACTGATTATGACAATGAATAATAGCTAATACATGACAACAGAGCCTATCCTTTATCAACAACTAATAATGAAAATGAATAACAACTTATTCATGACAACAGAGCCTATCCTTTATCAATTGTCTTGGTATGGTTCTACAAGTTTGATTTTTAGTAGAGTTAGGGTTAGTGTAAAATAACAAGGTGTAAAAATTCAAGGTAGAGTTTTGTTTCATGATGACCTACTTGTAAAGGAGGATCTTTTGTGAGTTTTAGCACATCCTATCAACCATGACTATCATGAAGTTATTTATAATGCCTTGCGCAAATATCTTTGATATTTTTCCATAGGTATCAATAAGGTGAAGGTAGATCATTAGTGCAAGTTTTCCAAGATAAATTATCACAAGTAATACATAACCATCACCCTAAGATGCAAAGGTATTGTCCCATAATGAAAAGATAGCCGCCAATACCATAAAAATTATTGGAGGTATTTAGGATTATCATGATATACTTGACTGAAGATCATCATTTCATGTAAAACAAGTTGTCCTAAACTATATTTTGAGTATATCCCATATGTGAACATTATCATTTACAATGATATACAAATTTATTATGGAGGTGATGTTGAGGGAAAATACTATCAAATTGCACTATGACTATTACAAACAACCACATAGACTGTCACATCATAAACATAGAAGACTATTATGAAACTCTATATCACTATTAAGGTCAAATATTCAAAATATGCAATAGGCTCTCACTACCCTATTCACATGAAAGATTACTCTATCAAATGAAAGATTATGAGGATATCAATATGTTATATAGTACTCCTTAGGATTACAAGATAAGAGATGACAATGATGAAAAGGACTGATAGTTAGCATGCATAAAACTAGTCAAATTTGGAGGAGAAAGAGAACTTGTAGCTACTATAGGTATTTTTACATACAACAATTGGAAAGGGAGTCACTATAGTGAAAATACACTTGTAGGAAAGGTGGCTACTTGTAGCCATAGGAATTGCAACAAAAGGAGAGTGTGAGCATTACTTCACTTGCAACAATTGGGAGATAAAGTAGAAGGTGGCTAATTGTACACATAGGACTTGTAGCAAAAGAGAGAGTGAGCAATGTCTCACTTGTAACAACAAGAAGTTATAGTAAAGTAGAGGCTACTTGCAACAACTTGAGGTGTATCCATGGAGTGGTGGGCACTTGCAACAAAAGGAATGAGGTGCTTGGGGTAGGCACACTTGCTAAAATAGGGAGATTGCTCAAGTTTGATGGTAGCATAAGAGGCAATTTTTCAAGGTGGCAAAGGGGTCATGAAGAGGAATGATGGTGTTGGACACAAACATGCAACAAAGGTAGCATAATGAGAGTTCTCATGTGGAGAAAGAGAGGTTGCAAGATTAACAATGAGGAGTTTGGTATTTTATGCTTGAAGAGTACATGCTTGCTAGTAGAGTAGAATCAACCAAATAAGAATGAGTCATGAAGATGAAGAGGTGGTAGAGCAAGTGTTGGTTGCTGATGTGGTTACATTAGTTATGTAATGAAGGTACAAGTTGGTTTCATGGTTGTGAGGTGTACAAAAGACCTAAGAAGGTAATCAAGAGGCTACATGAAAGCAACAAACTAGTAGAAAGGGTGGCAATAAGGAGCCATACTTATGGAAGGATGACAAAGAGATTTGAAGGGATATTTGGAGGCAATGATTGGGTGGAAAAGTAAGTTACAACAACATTAAAGGAACCCATTCAAGGAAGGATGGAAAAAAAAGGATAGTTGAGTATATGTTGGTAGCAAAATAATTAGCTACAAAGGATGAAGGTAGGAATTTAATGCCTATTATGAGTAGTAGGTAGTGGTGGCTTCAAAGAGGTTGTAGAATGCATATACTATATCAAATGCAAAGGTATTGGCACTTTGGGAGAAGATAATCATAGATTGTAAGTTAAACAAATGCACACTATCAATAACAATAATGTTTCAAGTTCTGCTCATTTCATATTGTTTGTTATGTATCATAGAATGATAATCCTAAGAATAAATCATTCATAGATTGTATCAAACCCTAAGAATATTACCAATTATATGCAAAATAACTAGTGACCTAAGAACACCTAGAAACAAACTACTTGCTAGTCTATCATGTGTAGGTTTATGGATAGTTATTTTTCTACTAATTTTGGATGATTATGAGGATATCAATGCATGGTCACCTATATTGTATGGTACTCCTTAGGATTACAAAGTAAGAGATGAAAATGATGAAAAGGACTAGTTATATACATATTAGAATTGTCAAGCACCTTAAATGGACTATCAACACAACTAGAACTATCATGATAGTCAATAGGAACATCAAACCCTATGAAGATAATTTCATATCTTGTCAAGGTGTAAAGGATGGGTTTTCTAAGAATCATAAATGTATAGGACAGTCGTTGTAACCTTAGGAATATCACATGGCATTGTTCAAACAGTAGTCCAAAATAAGAATGATCAAATCCTAGGGATTTCATAACCAAATTGGTGCATTACAAGGGAAATCACAAGATCATTGAAGGATAAATGGTGAGACATGCTATTAAAGAAGAATATAATGATGAGAAGATGAGAAGGAAGAAGATCTAATGAATATCTAATGAAGAAGTTCTCATGACAACAAATAGAAGATCTAAGGAAGAAGTTCTCATGACAATGTAAATAGAATGTTTCTATCAAGCAAATGTGTTTATTAAAAATAGATCTACTCTATAAGCAACTCTTGAGGATACAAATTGGTTATGTCATGTGGTTAGTATGGTCAATTGACCTTTAAGGACTTGAACTTGTCACATACTAAGAAATTTGTGGATTGTTCAAGATCTTGTTGAAGAGTTTGATCATAAATTGATAAGATAGTGATAGAAGCCTATGTGGTAACCATGCATTGAGAGTCAAATTGTGCTATAACTATTACAAACAACCACATTGACTGTCACATCATAAACATAGAAGACTATCATGAAACTCTAGATCACTATTAAGGTCAGATATTCAAAATATGCAATAGGCTCTCACTACCCTATTCACATGAAAGATTCCTACATCTAATGCAAAGGGATTAGCACTTTGGGAGAAGACAATCATAGTTTGTAAGTTGAATGGCCAAGAGGATGATTGTGACAACTCATTACTATATAAGAACCAAATATATATATCAGATTTATAGCATTCATAGCTCACTATATTTTAAATGTTAATACAAATGGTTACATTAGTGATTATGAGTGTTCTAAAGAACATAAAGTGAATTAAATTGGGCATAAATAACATACCTTAGAATTTGATATTCAAGTTGACCAATCCTCCAAAATTTGGCTTCAAAATCTTCAATTATTCTTTTTCGCAAGTTTGATTATGAATTCTATATAACTCTAGAGTAGGATTAGTGTAATTTATGAAAAAAAAAACATATATCATCAAATTCAATCTATATCAATGGTAATTAGCTTTAAAACAATATGAAACATGAAACTTTCAATTTAAATAATCAAATTTTGTCCAAAAACATGCAAAATCAATTCTTCTACATTGAAAAAACAAAAAGGGTGGAAGATTAATCAAAAAATGATTCTTAATATGTCAAAAAACATGAAAAAGTGTTTTCTTATCTGATAGCACGCATGATATGTAGGGAATAACAGACATGTGGGGTCTCAATCACAGATCTCACATGGTTTTTTCCTATTTTTTGCTTCCCATAATGCTAGTGTGTTATATAACGTGAGTGTGTTTTGGGAAACATGAAAAAATTAAGCTTTCATGCATGCAAACAAGTAAATTTAGTTTTTTCTCTCTATATCTATAAGTATATATCATCTCCATCATCCCTCTACTTCTCAATCTCTCTGCTTATGTCTTTGGCCATGGCCCTCACCCTCTATCTCCTTATCTTTCCCTCTCTAAACTCCTAACCTCTAAACCCTAAACCCCTATCTCCTTGTCTCTATCATCCCTCTACCTCTGAATCTCTCTGCCTATTTCTCTGGCCATGTCCCTCACCTTCTATCTCCTTATCTTTCCATCTCTAAACTTAATGTAGGAGCATCTAGTGGTTTAAGGGCAATCTTGCATCACCCAAAAAGATGTTGATTCAAAATCTTTTAATTTATTTTCATTTCTTTCCATAATTAGTATTTCTAGTTCCATAATTTCTTGAATAATGATGTAGGACTTTCAGTTTTTCCAAACTGCTAAAAATAACAAACTGCTATTTGTGGAAAGTTTAACTGCCATTTCTGAAAAGTTTGTATTTGGGCACAGATTGAAGTGAAATTTTACAGGAAGCTTAGTAAATGAAATATAATACCTTTAGCGAAGGAATCAGGCAAAGGTCATTTGTGAGCTGAAAGATATTAAAGTTTCTATTTTTTTAAATGCCCCTGAAAATTTTTGAAACCAAATATGAGGCACTAAAACATCCCATAACATTCTTAAAAGTTGACATAAATCTATTTATGGATTTCTATCATGATAGTTCACTTCACAATCTTTCCATCACTTCAAAAGATTCATCAATCGAACACCCAAATCAAAAGTTATGCTTCTTGGAAGTTGACCTACTTTTGGAGGGAGTTGCAAATTTTAAAATTTAGCTGGAGGCCACCAAAAAGTGCTATTTATGACTATTTTTGGGAACCCTAGGCAATAGTAGAGTTAAGGGGGAAAGTGTAGAGTCAAGAAAAGGTGGGAAAACAGAAACCCTAGCTGATTTGGGGTTACAGAAGGTAGAATATTCCAGAGCCTAGTGATAGGTAGCTGTAATGTGTTGTAATCCCTAGAGGATTGATTCCTCTGATTATATTTGAACTTCTATAATGTAATGAGTTGTCCAAATCAATAAAAAAACATTCTATTTTCTATGTGCAATTTTTGTTGTTGTGTGTTTTATGATTTACCCCCTTCATCAAGTGGTATCAGAGCAAGGGTTCCTGAGTGTGTAGACAGATTGTCGACCATGAGGCAGTTTGCACTAGGACCTGAGGTTGTGGGTTTTCTATGGAGATCAAGATGCATCCATGAAGAAACCATGTTGGGAGAAATACTTTGATGAAAGAGGGTTTTAGAGCCCTGCAAAGGTAGATCGATGCATTGAAAGAGGAGCTGTGAAGAGGGTTTGAGCTGAGAACAAGAGAAGAAAGTGAAGATGAAACTAAAGAAGAGATATCTGAGGAAGAACAAGAAGTTGCAAGAGATCCTACAGAAGCTGGGTTGTTAAGGACCATTTTGAAGATTGGGAAGAGGCCTAGGATCGAAGTTTCTACCTATTCTAGAGATTTGAATCTAGAACAATTTATTGACTGGATCAATGATATGGAAGAATATTTCAAGTATGAAGATGTGGAGGACCCAGATTGGGTCAAGTTTGCAAAAACAAAATTGAAGGGCCATGCTAATATTTGGTGGAAGGAGGTCCAGTTAGAGAGGAATAGAATAAGAAAATGAAAGATTACTAGATGGGATCATATGGTGGAAAAACTAAAGAATAAGTCTATTCATTTGGACTATGAGATGGAGTTGTTGAAGAAGCTGCAAGGAAGGAAGTAAGGTAACAGTTTGTCAAGGAATATATAGAAGAGTTTTACAAGTTTACTATCAAAATAGGCCATGAAAAGGCCAACAAGGAGAAGGTAGTCCATTACATTAATGGGTTGAGGCCAAGTATTCAAGAGGAGCTAAGCCTAGTTAGAATGACCACCATAGAAGATGCGTACTAGTTTTCCCTGAAGGTGGAAGAGAAGCTGAATAAAAGATTCGAGAGTAAGCAAAAAGGAAGAGGTCAAGGCAGAAGGACTGCTGGAAGAACCTATGGAGGTTGAAATGAAGATCAAAAGAAAAGTGAAGAAGCTGGCATTAGTCAAAATCAAAGTGGAGATAATGCCTACTGCCATTGTGACTAGAACAATGGTGAGCAAAGAGGAAGAGGAAGAGGTAGAATTGGGCAAGGACTTGGAAGAGGAGGTTTCAGAGGAACCTATTTCCAATGTGGAGAAGAAGAACATTGAGCATACGAGTGTCCACAACATCAAGGAAGGACAAACAAAAGACCTAAGGGTAATGCACGAGTTACACATGTAGATGAAAATGCGCATTCTGATCATTCTAAAGATGGTGAAAGGGGAGAAACCCTAGTTGTCAGAAGAACCTTGTTGAATGAGGAGAGAGAACCCAATCAGAGGAAGAGTTTATTCCACCCAAGGTACAAATGTGAAGGTAAGTGTTGTGATATTATTATTGACAATGGAAGCACTGACAATCTTTTTTCAAAGGAGATGGTTGACAAGTTGAAGTTGACAAGAAGAAAGCATCCACATCCATATCAGATTGCCTGGTTGCAAAAGGACCATAGATCTTTGGTCAATGAGTAGTGTTTAGTCAAGTTCAAGATTGAAGACTACCATGATGAGGTGCTGTGTGACATCATACCAATGGATGCATCTCATATGTTATTAGGGAGGCCATGGAAGTATGATAGGTGCGCTGTCCATGATGGTCATGCAAACACATATTCCTAACAAAGGATGGAGTTCATCACAAGTTGAAGCCCTTGAAGGAGGTGGAAGAAAAGGTATGTAGTACTGCCAGAATTTGCTTTGTAGATGGTAGAAAATTTTTGGAGGGTATGAAGCATGAGCGTCATTGCTTTGCATTGATTCCTAAGATCAGTCAAGAGAAATGTGAAGATGTACCAGTAGAAGTCTTAGATATGTTGGAAGAATTTCAAGATATTGTCTTTGATAATGTACCAAAAGGTTTACCACTAGTGAGGAAGATAAGTCATCAAATGGATTTGATACCAAGAGCCAGTTTGCTGAATAAGGCAGCTCACAGAATGACCCCTATGGAGAATGAAAAGATGAACAGACAAGTTCAGGAGTTGTTGAGGAAGGGACTTATAAGGGAGAGCCTAAGTCCATGTGCGGCACCTATAGTACTAGCACTGAAGAATGATGGAGAGTGGAGGATGTGTATAGACTCCTGAGCCATCAACAAGATTATGATCAAGTACAGATTTCCATTGCCTAGAATGGATGACATAATGGATTGTTTGAGTGGAGCCAAGTACTTCACAAAGATTGACCTGAAGAGTGGGTATCACCAGATCTCTATATCAAAGAAGGAGATGAATGGAAGATAGCCTTCAAGACAAAGGAAGGTTTGTATGAGTGGTTAGTCATGCCATTTGGGCTAACCAATGCACTGAGCACATTCATGTGGCTCATGAACGAAGCATTGAAAGAATTTTTGAGAAGTTTTGTTATTGTTTATTTAGATGACATTTTGATTTTTAGTAAGACTTGGGATGAGCATATGATGCATATCAAAAAAAATTTAGAGAAGTTGAGGGAGGAGAAGTTGCTTATTAATTTCAATAAATGTAGTTTTGAAAAGGAGTTAGTATACCTAGGATTTGTTGTCTCAAAGGAAGGCCTTAAGATAGACCCAGAAAAAGTAAGAGCTATCATTGAATGGCCTATGCCAAGGAATGCTACAGAGGTATGATCTTTTCATGGTTTGGCAAGTTTTTACATAGAGTTTATAAAAAAATTTAGTAGCATTCATGACAACAAAAGAGGTAGTTAGCACCTAAAATAGCACTGGAATTTAGTGCATTTGAGTTCATGAATTGAAAACTTCTTCTGGTGCAAAACTCAGTGCCAAACTTCATTTCACTTTAGTGCCAGATTTAGCATTAGGTTTAGTACTAGATTAAGTGCCTAGTTTGGCGCTGGGTTTAGCGCCAGATTTTAGTACCAGGTTTAGCGTTAGATTTAGTGCCAAATTTTGTTGCTTCCAGTTTGGATTCTGATTTTGCTTCTGGTTTTGCTTTTGGTTTTGCTTCTTGTGTTGCTTCCAAGTTTTCTTCCAAGTTTGCTTCTAGGTTTGCTTCTAGTTTTGCTTCCAATTTTGCTTCCAATTTGCTTCCAGTTTTGCTTCTGATTTTACTTTCAGTTTTGCTTCCAATGTTGCTTCCAGATTTGCTTCCAATTTTGCTTCCAATTTTGCTTCTAGTTTTGCTTCCAATTTTGCTTCCGGTTTTGCTCTTAGGTTTGCTTCTAGTTTTGTTTCCATTTTTACTTCCAATTTTGCTTCTGGTTTTGCTTTCAGTTTTACTTCTGGTTTTGCTTCTAGTTTTGCTTCCAATTTTGTTTCCAGTTTTGCTTCCACTTTTACTTCCAATTTCGCTTCTGGTTTTGCTTCTAGTTTTGCTTCCAATTTTTCTTCCGATATAACGGTTCTTGTTGCTTCCAATTTTGCTTCCATTTTTGCATCTTTTGTTGCTTCTAATATGGCTTCTATTATTGCATCTTTTGTTGCTTCTAAAATTGCTTCCATTATTACTTCTTTGTTTGCTACCTGGATTGCTTCTATTTTTGTTTCCTAGATAATGCTAAGTTTTGCTTCCAAGATTGTTTTTGGTTTGCTTCTAGTTGGCTTCCATTGTTGCTTCCTTTTTTCCTTCTAAAAATACTTCTTGTTTTGCTTACATTTATTAATTTAATATGCTTTGTTTCAATTTAATTAGTTAAATATATCATGCCTCTTAAATAACTCATATGATTAAATAACAAGATAATTATTATAACATGATCATCATCTATAATTAAAACAAGTGAGTCAAATATCTAAAATTTAATTAAATTTGACAACATCTATCCTGAGCAGTAAATTAAAATCATCATACGTAATAAATATCCATCCAAAAATCATCGACCACTTTCAATATATATAAATTGACAAGTCAATATTGATAAGATCATCACAATATATAACTAAAACAAGTGAAAGTCAAATATGCCAGTAGATCAATAACATGTCCAACAATCGACATAAGTCAAAATGATACATGTACAAATGATATAAGTAAAAATGATAAATTATATAACTCAAAATGATACAAGTCAAAATGATACATGTCCAAATGATATAAGTCAAAATGATACATAAATTTATGATACAACTCATTAATATGGTACTGCAGGCTGTGAAAATGATACATATGATAGTAACCATGAAAAGAGGCATCATAACGATATATCAACAATGATCCATGATGCAGTCTATATAATCATGAATGTCATTGGCTACTACTAGCAACTGCCTCATCATCATCAACAACATCATGATCATCATGATCATCATTATCATCATCATCATCATCGGCCTTGGTGTCTTTTGTATCTACGTCATCATCATCCTCTATTGTGTGATCTATACGAGAACCAACATAATCTGGATCTCTATCATGAGGATCATCTTAATCTTCTGGAAGACCTGTGTTCTACAAAAAAAAACATTTAAAATGAAAAGTTATTATTTATTTCATGCAATAATTTATTTTTATGTTATATATCTAATATTACAACATATGAAATGAAACCATAATCATATTACATCATATCAAAGTGCACATACCATAATAAAATTTCAAAAAAGTTACAGCTAATATGTCATTCCAATGATGTGAAACATGCAACAATTCTAATAAACATTAGTAAAGATCATAAAAAAATTTGTTATACAATTTAACTACCAACTATAAATTCTATTACATAATGTTAAGTGTCATAAATTGCTTGGTCCATGTATGTTCTTTTTTACTATTAATCTAATAACCTGCATTAGACAAAAACATTAAAGAGTTTTTAAGTAGCAGTTGATTAATTTCTCTTACATGTCATTAAGGAATGCACTTTTTTTTTTCAATAATTATTTATCTTAAGGTTCATGAGTAACCTTAAGATAAAGGTCTATTTTGTTTGAAAAAAAAATGAAGTTAGTAATATGGCTTTATCCAGCTGATTTTAGAAAGAAAAAATGTTATCTCTATTCCTACTCATAGGTCTTCAATGTGAGTGGGAATAGAGAAAATTTGGGGATTTAGAAAGAAAGATAAATTTTAGGGTGTCTTCAAGATAGCCAACACAGGCAAGGAGGTCAACCATGCACACATAATGATCAACTATAGCTGTAATGCAATAAGGGTTACAAATGTGATTGAAGTATGTACAACTCTCATCCACTAAACCTGCATGGTTGCATGCACCTAGAATACAAGCAAAGCTAACAATGTTAGGATATGTTCTAGAGTGCTTAATTAATTAAAATATTTTGAGAGCATCCTTGCAAAATCCATTTTGTGCATATCCTGCAATCATTTCATTCCATGAGATGACATCTCTTTGAGGAATTCTGTCAAACAGTTCACATTTTTTGTCTATGATTCCATATTTTGAGCATATCCTACAATCATTGCAGTCCATGAGACCACATTTCTTTGAGGCATTCTGTCAAATAGTTCACGTGCCTTGTCTATGCTTCCACATTTTGCATACATGTCTAACAAGGTAGTTGCAACTACATCTGACAAAATTCCTCTATCCTTTATGTTTATGATGAACAAAGTGCCACACTAAGGGGCATACAACTACAAACTATCTAGTGGTGGGAGCTCAAGCTATAAATGCCACATAGTTTCCTCTTGCTCAACACATACCTAATTGCACCATATGTCATGAGACTCATGAAATTGTCCACTACTGCAAAAGTGAAAGGATGTTCCTATCAATTACTAGTGCAAGGTTTGCCACACATCAATCTCTTGAAGGCAAGAGGAAGTCAGAAAATCTTTACCTGGGATTTGGTGTAAGGAGGCAAGGATGGAAGTGAGTCTAAATGGAGGTGGGCAGAATGAAGGCAGAAGTACTGCTAAAGTGCAAATTAGTTGTAGGCTCGACATAGTCTGTCTACTCATTTTCTAGCCATGGGATATACAATCTTTGATGAAGCCTCTCGAGGCTTCTATAAAACAAGAGGTTTCCATAGGAGAAGAAAGAGAATCCTCAAGTACGATACGATGGAAGACTCTAAGAATGAACCTGCAAATGGAGGTGGTTTGACGAGATGCGAATGTACCACCTTCCCATAGGTGGCAAAATCCCATGCATGGAATGGTCATCCTTAGGATTGGAGGTTGGGGGAGAACTTGGCCACAGGCTTCTTTTTAAGCTAAGGCGAGATTGAAGTAGATTATGATGTTTGTTCTTAGGGAAGTGGGTCCAGACAAAGCGATGCCCCAACATTTTAGAGTGGAGTTACGCTACGAGGAGGATGAAATTGGAGGGTAACAGATTGCATACCTGTTCAATAAAGCCAAAAGTATGTACAGGTTGTGGGAGCAAGACTCTAGGGGCTAAGAGCTGTGAATGAGATTGGTGAGAGAAGATCTAATGGACATGGTCAGGACTGTCATGGTGTTGCAAGTATGAGGTGAGCCAGTGTTGTCATTGATGTCAACATACTCATACTGCATTGACAAGAAGGATTTGATGAGCTTTGTGCTGAGGATATTAAGAAAATTAGCCTCAGTCAGGAACAGTGAAGAACAGTGATGAGAAGAAGGTAAATGTACTGTATAGGTTGAGAACCGGAGGATGCGGATTAAAGGGTTAATAGATATGAGTCTTGAGATGCTACAGTTAAGAATTCAGAGGTCCGCATGAAGATCGGAAGGAGTTGTGGCTGCCGGTATAGAACCGGGTCCGGCAAGTATCCGGAGGTGACAGAGGATCACAAAAAGGTCCGGTGAGGTCCGGAATTGTATTATCCTAATCTGCGGATTGGAAGGAGTGTTTGGGATGTCCGTGTGATGTATCATCCTGATTTGTGTATGATTTGGAGGTCCGGAAGTACCTCTTGCATTATGACAGTGGCGACAGACTGTGTTCTTGAAGTTCCGGATGAGGAAGACAAGAGATCCCAAGTAAGCAGAGGAAGTGCGGATGTATCCGGACATTCAGACAGGCTTGTGAAGGTTCTTGGATCATGTTTAGGTTTTGTTGTTGGTCCGCATTGATGGTAGAGCCCGGAATTGAAGTTATTCTTCCGGATGAAGTTCTTGCTTTGTGTAGCCGACCGGATGAGATGTTCATCCTGCGAATGTTCTTGTGATGGCCGACCGGATGCGTTATTCATCTTGCGGATACTCCTATGGTTGTTTGCCGACTTAGATGCTTGTTCCTAAGTCGATGTCTTGTATAAATAATGATTTGTGAATTCATTTCAGAGTGTGTGAGGATGAGTATGGGATAGCGAAGAAACATGCGAAAGGCAGAGCAGAGATTGTTGCGCCTAATTGGAACTGATCCGGACATGGTAGAGATGTCATTCTCCAGTTCAAGACTGTGATTTTCATCACTTTGTAGACAGTGTGTCTCCTTGTAGGCAGTGGGCCTCTTTGTGAGCAGTGTGCTCGGGCAGTGAGCCCTTATTGGCATGTGCCATTCATTTTTCCTTATTCTTCTAACAGAGAATAATTCTTGGGTTAATCACCCCGTGGTTTTTCCCTTAACCGGGTTTTCCACGTCAAAATCTTGGTGTTCAATGTGTTGATGCTTATCTGCCCTTGTGTTTATGTATTATGCTTCCATGGATGATTATTTGATATGCTGCTAACTAACAACAGTGAGTTAAGTGTTTGAATAAGGAGAAGTTTTATACAACTGATTCACCCCCCCCTCTCAGTTGTATGCCCTAGATCCAACAATTGGTATCAGAGCTAAGTTCCTCTGACAAGAGCTTAACCGCTTGAGGAGATCCAGGATGTCGTCATACAAGAAGGATAGTCCGAAGTTCGATGGAACCAACTTCACTCTCTGGAAAGGTCGCATGAAGTGTCACTTGGAATGCATGGGAAAAGCATACCTGGGTATGATTTCAAAACCATATGTACCTCCACAAGGTGGTCCGACAACCCTGAATGAAATCACAGAAGCTGAAAACAATCTGTGGACCAAGGAAGCTCTTCTAAGCGCATTGAATGACTCAGATCTCTCGAATGTCATTGACCTACCCACTGCATATGAGATCCTAACTAAATTGGAACTTCTGTATGAAGGAGATGAGTTTGTCAAAAGTGCAAGGTTGCAAAGTCTGAAAGGGAAATTTGAAAGATTGAAAATGAGAGATGATGAAAACATCACTACCTTTATGCCAAGAGTAAATGAGCTAGTATGTGGAATCAGAAATGCTGGTGGAACTTTAGATGAAAATGAGATTGTCTGCAAAATCCTAAGATCCCTTCCTGCTGCCTACAAAATCAAAGTTGCTGCCATTGATGAATTCAGAGCCCACACAACTGTCACAAGAGAACAACTGGCTGGCAAACTAGCTGCATTTGAAATGACCGAGTTTGGAGATGATCCACCCAAGACTGAATCTGCTTTCAAAGCCAGTGCCTATGTGAAAGGCAAACAGAGATTTGATCCGGGTGAAAACTCATCAAGGAAAATGTCATGGTATGATCAAGCAAGAAGAGACATGGAAGAAGAAGAAGCAGAAACAGCTCAACTTGAAGCCCTCATTGCAAAAAGACTGCCAAGAGGATCCGGTAAGTATGAAGGAAAACTACCCTTTAAGTGTTTCAACTGCAATAAGATTGGTCATTTTGCCTCAAGATGTCCGGAAAGATCTGCAAGATCTAATACTCACAGACAAAGGTTTCAAAAGAATTGCTATTATGTTCATGAAGAAGATGACAATGAAGGAGTAACAGATGATGAATCAGAACCAGGAAACAAATCTGGAAATGAGTGGGTGTTTATAGCTATCAAGGAAGAAGATTCCATGCTCTCTGAATCTGTCAATCACAAAGTTGTTGAAAAAGCCTTAGCTGCTCAAGTGGAAGAAAAGGATGATTGGGTTATTGACAGTGGATGTTCTCACCATATGACTGGTGACAAGAATAAGTTCTTAGACTTGGAAAGATATGAAGGAGGAATGGTAAAGTTTGGTGACAATTCTGCTGGCAGAATCAGAGGTAGGGGAACTATTTCCTTTGATGGTAAGAGCAAAACAGGAAATGTACTGTATGTTGAAGGATTGAAGCACAATCTTCTCAGTGTTGGTCAGTTAGTGGACAAAGGCTATGATCTCCGGTTCAAGAATGGAAAATGCAGAATCTTTACAAGCTCCGGAACTGAAATTGCATCCGGTACTCAGACAAGAGGTAACATCTTTCATCTGGTTGGTTCAAATAAAAGTTGTTTGTTTGTTCAAATTGATCAGAGTTGGTTATGGCATAGAAGAATGTGTCATGTAAATTTTGATAACATCATCAAAATAAGCAATACTCAGGCTGTGAGAGATCTTCCAAAGTTGATAAAACCTACAAATAGTGTGTGTAAAGAATGTCAGTTAGGCAAACAAAGCAGAGTCTCTTTTAAAAGCAAAGATCAGTCCTCTACCGGATTGTTGGAATTAGTACATACTGATCTATGTGGTCCGACAAGAATCAAGAGTCTGCAAGGTGATAGATATTTCATGTTGTTAATTGATGATCATTCCCGGATGATGTGGGTTACCTTTCTAAAAGAAAAATCAGAAGCCTTTGAGAAGTTCAAAATCTTCAAAGCTATGGTGGAGAATCAAACCGGATTGAAACTAAAGTGTCTAAGGTCTGATAGAGGTGGTGAATTTACATCTGGTGAATTCATTGACTTTTGTGAGAAACAGGGTATAAGGATACAGTTGTCTGCTCCTAAGACTCCACAGCAGAATGGAGTAGTTGAGAGAAAGAACCGGACCATCCAGGAAGCTGCTAGGACAATGATGTTGGAAGCAAATGTTCCTCAAATGTTTTGGAAAGAAGCTATCAGCACTGCAGTCTACACACTCAATCGAGTTCAAATCAGAAACAACACCGGTAAGACCCCCTATGAACTCTGGTTTGGCATCACTCCTACTGTGAAATATTTCAGAGTATTTGGTAGCAAGTGCTATATTAAAAGAGATGAAGATCTATGAAAGTTTGATGCTAGAAGTGATGAAGGAATTTTCTTGGGATACTCCACTCAAAGCAAAGCATACCGGTGTTAAAATAAGAGATTGAGGAAGATGATAGAAAGCACCAATGTAAAGGTTGATGAAGGAATTGAGAAGCCTTCAAGATTTTATGAGTTTGATGAAGATGATCAAGACAGTGTTCAAGGACCTCAATCCTCTCCGGTGAGACAGAGTCAGCCTGATCCGGTAAATCAGGAAGAAGAGATAGGTTTGAATGAGCCTGATCAAGAAACAGCAGTGCTGGATACTCCCAAAATTCCAAGGTATGTAAGACTGAATCACTCTGAAGATCAGATCATAGGTGACAGAAGCAAAGGTGTACAAACTAGAAAGAATATTGCTCAAGATCAGAATGAATGTTGTCTGATTTCAAAGATTGAACCTAAAACAATAAATGAAGCCTGCAATGATGAAAACTGGACCAAAGCAATGAAAGATGAACTGATGCAAATTGAGAAAAATCATACTTGGGATCTTGTTCCCAGACCTAGAGACAGGAATGTAATTGGAACCAAGTGGGTCTTCCGGAACAAACTAAATGAAGCTGGTGAAGTAATCAGAAACAAAGCTAGATTGGTCTACAAAGGCTACTCTCAAATAGAAGGAATTGACTTTGAAGAGACTTTTGCTCCGGTGGCAAGAATTGAAGCAGTCAGATTACTTCTTGCATTTGCTGCCTTCAAAGACTTCAAGGTATATCAGATGGATGTCAAGTCTGCCTTCCTAAATGGTGATTTGGAAGAAGAAGTTTACATTGAACAACCGGATGGATTTCAATTGTCTGATAATAATGATATGGTCTGCAAGTTGAAGAAAGCTTTGTATGGATTGAAGCAAGCCCCAAGAGCATGGTATGAAAGGTTGGATAAGCATCTTGTGCAGATTGCATTCAACAAAGGTACCGCTGACAGCAACTTATATTTCAAAATTGATCATGAAAACATTCTGATTGTTGAAGTGTTTGTGGATGATATCATTTTTGGAGGAAGAGATAGTATGTGTAAAACTTTTGCAAATCAGATGAAAAGTGAGTTTGAAATGTCTATGCTTGGTGAAATGAATTTCTTCTTGGGTCTGCAAATTACTCAAACAAAAGAAGGGATCTTCATTTCTCAGACAAAATATGTGAAAGAATTGTTAAAGAAATTTGGTATGGAAGACTCAAAGCCTATGAACACTCCTATGGCAACCGGATGTAAGTTAAGCAAAGATGATGATTCTCCAAAGGCAGATCAGACAAAGTATAGATCAATGATTGGTGGGTTGTTGTATCTCACTCAAACTAGACCAGATATAATGCAGGCTGTTGGTCTTGTGGCAAGATTCCAGGCTGATCCTAGAGAATCTCATGTTATGGCAATCAAAAGAATTTTTAGATACTTGAAAGGAACAGTTGAGTATGGTCTATGGTATCCTAGAGATCCGGATTTCTCTCTTCATGCTTACACAGATGCAGATTGGGCAGGAGATGTGGATGACCGGAAGAGCACTAGTGGTGGAGCATTCTTTTTGGGGAAGAGATTGGTTTCTTGGCTAAGCAAGAAACAAGATGCAATATCTCTGTCTACAACTGAAGCAGAATACATTGCAGCAGCAGGTAGTTGCACTCAAATCTTATGGATGAAGCAGATGTTAAGAGACATCAAAGTTGAATATGAGGAGCCTATCACAATTTTCTGTGATAATTCAAGTGCAATTAATATTTCCAAGAATCCGGTATTGCATTCTAAGACTAAGCACATATCTATCAAATTTCACTTTTTGAGAGAACAAGTAAACAAGGAAGAAGTCAGATTGGAGTATGTTCCCTCCAAGGATCAGATTGCAGATATCTTTACAAAACCTCTTCCCAAGGACTCTTTTGAATATCTCCGGGAGAAGTTAGGGGTCATGGCCCCTCCGGTAATGAACTAAGATGCACTGTTGTGCATCAGTCCGGTGGCTATCACAGTCATATCTTGTGATCCGGACTAATGGGGAGCTGCAACTAAGGGGGAGCAGCTGGTATGATTCTGATGCATGAGAATTGCAAGTATGAGCCCTTTGCCATTGATGTCAAAGGGGGAGAGAAGACATGTGAAAAACAAGTGGTTGATGATCAAAGGGGGAGCAGCAAAGAAAGACATGTGAAGAGTTGTTGTTGATAGGGGGAGCTGTGACAGAAAAGAGAAGTTCTTGTCTTGATGGTTTTTCACATCATATGTTGCCATCAATGACAAAGGGGGAGATTGTTGCAAGTATGAGGTGAGCCAGTGTTGTCATTGATGTCAACATACTCATACTGCATTGACAAGAAGGATTTGATGAGCTTTGTGCTGAGGATATTAAGAAAATTAGCCTCAGTCAGGAACAGTGAAGAACAGTGATGAGAAGAAGGTAAATGTACTGTATAGGTTGAGAACCGGAGGATGCGGATTAAAGGGTTAATAGATATGAGTCTTGAGATGCTACAGTTAAGAATTCAGAGGTCCGCATGAAGATCGGAAGGAGTTGTGGCTGCCGGTATAGAACCGGGTCCGGCAAGTATCCGGAGGTGACAGAGGATCACAAAAAGGTCCGGTGAGGTCTGGAATTGTATTATCCTAATCTGCGGATTGGAAGGAGTGTTTGGGATGTCCGTGTGATGTATCATCCTGATTTGTGTATGATTTGGAGGTCCGGAAGTACCTCTTGCATTATGACAGTGGCGACAGACTGTGTTCTTGAAGTTTCGGATGAGGAAGACAAGAGATCCCAAGTAAGCAGAGGAAGTGCGGATGTATCCGGACATTCAGACAGGCTTGTGAAGGTTCTTGGATCATGTTTAGGTTTTGTTGTTGGTCCGCATTGATGGTAGAGCCCGGAATTGAAGTTATTCTTCCGGATGAAGTTCTTGCTTTGTGTAGCCGACCGGATGAGATGTTCATCCTGCGAATGTTCTTGTGATGGCCGACCGGATGCGTTATTCATCTTGCGGATACTCCTATGGTTGTTTGCCGACTTAGATGCTTGTTCCTAAGTCGATGTCTTGTATAAATAATGATTTGTGAATTCATTTCAGAGTGTGTGAGGATGAGTATGGGATAGCGAAGAAACGTGCGAAAGGCAGAGCAGAGATTGTTGCGCCTAATTGGAACTGATCCGGACATGGTAGAGATGTCATTCTCCAGTTCAAGACTGTGATTTTCATCACTTTGTAGACAGTGTGTCTCCTTGTAGGCAGTGGGCCTCTTTGTGAGCAGTGTGCTCGGGCAGTGAGCCCTTATTGGCATGTGCCATTCATTTTTCCTTATTCTTCTAACAGAGAATAATTCTTGGGTTAATCACCCCGTGGTTTTTCCCTTAACCGGGTTTTCCACGTCAAAATCTTGGTGTTCAATGTGTTGATGCTTATCTGCCCTTGTGTTTATGTATTATGCTTCCATGGATGATTATTTGATATGCTGCTAACTAACAACAGTGAGTTAAGTGTTTGAATAAGGAGAAGTTTTATACAACTGATTCACCCCCCCCCTCTCAGTTGTATGCCCTAGATCCAACACATGGATGGTGTGGCAGTGGAGCCCGAACAGGGATTTGCTCTTGCCACCCTTAGCCTAAATGAGGAGAAGAAGAAGGTGAAGCTGCACAAAGCCTAGGCCCTCTACAAAAAGGGCGTGGAGAAAGAAAATAACATAGGAGAGTTCTTGAAGTTCCTGGAAGCCAACCCGAGTCTGATTGATGAAAATGTAATAGCTAGGATGGTGGATATTGCTGAAGGCATACGTTATATATATCACTAGATGTAATGCCTCAGTTTTCTATGTAACTTTTTTTTTGATATTTTAATATAGGGAGCTACCCCCATATCTGGTAGTGCTTACCAAAAAAAAACAATATCCAACTAAGTTATTGAAAGTCAACTATTGATACCTCATTCTCCATCCAGATTACAAAATCAGTCAACTTTTTGCTTTGGAACATATCCTTTTCAAATTGAGTTGGATGTTGGCCATATTTATCCTCCTATCAAATCACGGCACATGGACTAGTTAAACTAATTAATATCCAATCATTTAGTTTTTCCTAGGAAATAAAAAAAATATCATTTAACATATTAAATATACTTACAAATGTACAGATCAAGGCCTGTAAACCTTTCTGGCCACTATGATGCATGGCACGAAGTTTGTCAAGCCTAGCCTTAGAGGCCTTGTCCTAAAACATATACTAATTCAATTTAACTATGCACAAATAAAATTTAAAAATTGTTTAATAAATTTGATATAATCTTATGAGAAAATTCAAATACCTGCATACTCTCCTCACTGGACTTCCTCCATGCATCGGACTTCTCATATGTTTTTACAAGATCTTTCCATACTTTCACACTTACATCAATTGGCCTTTTTTTGAGCCTTAGCTCGAGAGGGAGTTTTTTTATCTTCTTTGTTTGGTTGCACCAAAATCTCTTGTAGTTTTGAGACATTCATAGCTTTATCTTCTTTATAGACCAACCTGTGCCAAATTCAGTCTCCATGTCATGGATAACTGCTTTTTGCAGGTGCATGGGTATCTTTGAGAATGACAAATATATATGGTCTTTGAACCATTGAAGGCATGATTCCTTCAACCTATTCACAAATGTTTTTCCAGCATCTGTCATTCGAACTTCCCTTGAAACCACATCATATTCTATCTTGGTATCGTAGGTACCAATGCAAGATACAAAACATGGCATGGTTGTTGAAGAAGTCTGTGTCCCAGGAGTGGCTAGGACATTGGAAGCCTCTGCTCCCTATTCCACATTATTAGAGGTTATTGTTATTGATTTCCTCTTGGATCTTTTGCTCAATCCAGGACTAGTTGGGGAATCAATTGATTCCCTTTGACACTATTGATTTGGTTGCAATTTGTTTTAGGGGATTTACCAGATAGTTTTTCTATGTATCTGGCAAGCATTGTCAAGTCCACACCATTCAATTTGTTCACTACCTCTACCCCCAATATGGAAGCCAATGTCTCTTTATCTTTGTCAGTCTCATGTCCCTATATATATATATCTTCTTTTAAATTTAGAAATAAAAAACCAAAAACCAAAACATCAAAGAAATAATGGAAACATTTACAAATCTATAAATTGATAATGAATTACCTCATTGTGGCCAGAGTCTACTCCCTTTGCTCTCTTCCCTCTATTGCTTGACATTTTGAGGCAACCTAGGGCAAATTATTTTCATCTAGTCTGTGGAGGCAAATGAAGTACACACTGCTAGGTATGAAAGTTTTCGTTCATATTTTCTGTATTCCTCAAGGTTTCTAACCTTTACTTTGTAGAGCAAATCATGAAGCTGTTTTCCTCTATAAGTTTGCTGCAAGAAAGTAAGCTTATACATCAATTGACATAAATCTAAAGAGAAATTTTATAAACTAGTGGCAAAATGTGATTTCATCCATATCAAGATAGACAACAATTTCCTTTAAGCAAAAGTTGAGATATCTGATTCACATAGTTTAATCCTAAAGCACACATTTATAATATTATGGAATGTGGAAATTTGTCATCTATTATGAAAATCCTTGCTCAGAATTATCTTCAACAAATGCCCTATGAATATTACAAGACCCACATTTGTCCAAACGAATCCAACATCTGACGTTAAAAAAAGAGTAGATGAAAGAGAGGTGATGCCCTTACATGGCACGAATAGAAGAAGAGTAGCATGAATTGAAAGGCTAAGATATATGGAAGCAAAGCTTGTCGTGGCTCAAACCTGAGACTTTTGAGATGTAAGAAAGTGAGTATGCGCTTTAGGAATGGAAAGGAAATTAGGGTTGGAATACAGGTCCCGTCATTGCCAAGGATCTACCCAAAATAAGGGCAAACACAAAAAACCCAAATATTTGATCTCTACACACCCAATGCTCGATCTCCAAACCCAAATTGAACACCAAAAATCAATAAAGTTTTGTATTGTGTTTTTTTGTTTTTGGGTATGTGCAGGCTGGAATTTTTTATTTATTTTTTATTCATTAGTTAGCACAATTATCGCTGACTTTAGCACCAACTTTTAGGCCTAAATGTATTCTATTTGGGGCGCAAAAGGCAACACAAAGTGCACCTAATTTAGTGCCTATTAGTGCAAAATGATGTATTTTTCTTGGAAGTTGATATCACTATCTAATGGAATGCCAAATTTGGTTGCTTGTAGCAACCTCACCAAATTTGGATTGTCCTTATAATAAGTAACTATATCTTGTTTCCATGATAGCATTTTGACTTCATGCTTCTCTTATGATTAGCTCAATAATGACTCACTCTTTCATGACCTTACATGTGGTTGGTGACAATCCTTATGCAAGTGATATGGCTTTGGAAAAACCAAACAACTCTTCTCTTACTATCATGACATGATATTGGGACTATATTGGTAGCTTATGGCAATGCTTATGGTATTGTGATTTTCATTTCTATGTTCTCATTAACCTATTTTAGGTTGAAGCATGGTAACTAACCCACTAGCTATTATGACAGTCATAAAATGACTAGACAATCCTCTCCACTTCTACTATGATAGTCCTATGCATGGAGTTTTCTTCATGACAATCCCCAATAATGTGAATTATTGATAGTACCCAGTTCAAATGGAGTTTTGGATGGTGTAGTAGGTTGTCCCTATGGCTCATGATAGTGCATGCCTTGGTTATGTCCTTGTGACATTACTCTCTAGATATCTCCTCTTTATAGTGACAAGGTTTCAAGAACATGACAACTTGGGTAAGGTATCAACTTGTCTCTTTAACCTCTGGATTGTCATTTTTCAAGAATTGATCTCATTGAAATGCAAAGACATGTTGATTGATGACTAACTACATTGTTACTATGATAGTGACTTAACCTGGTCACAAGATTAATGACACAATTTTATAGTAATAACTCTATGGATGCATACCTAGCTATCCTAGGCGTACTATGCCAATAATTTATTGTTGCTAGTGTTGCTTTTGAACCTCCTATGGTTGTTACATATTCCTCATGGTATGACAACCTCTATAATGTTAATTATGATATTCATATGATGCTGAATATTGGAGCTATGGTTTGGATGACCTAATAACATTTGTGATAGTCCTTTGGGGTTGTGATATACCTTTTGGGTTGTAACAATACTTAGGATGGTTGTCCATCAGCTATAACAAGGCATAATGATGGTCCTTGATATCATCCCCCTATAATGATAGTAATCCACCATATACCAGTAATTATATAAGTTATAACAATCCTAATGGTTGAAAGATGATCTTTGATACCCCTATTAATAGTCAAGGCAAAATTTTAAAGTGGTTGCTAAAATAGCACTTTTTAATAATAAATGATTACCTAACTTATAATGTTAGCAATTCCTTTTCTTATTTTTGTCAATCACAGTCCTATATCATATGGTGGCTGCCCTTTATTCCCATATCAGTCCATTGACTTGCTAATAAATATTCTAAATCATTGGTAGTACAACATTAGGTGGTATTTGGACAATAGAAATGATATGACAACATTTGAATCCTCATGATCCCACTACAATAGTTGATTAACACTATGATGGTCCCCTGACTTATCATTTTGACACCAATTATTTTAGTTGGAGCCATGAACTTCCATCTAACATTTCAGAGTTGGATTTGGGATTAAGGACAACCTTAAGATATGTGATAGGAGATTGACAACATTTTAACTAAGTCATGACAATCTTTGTTTATATTATGTGACTTCACTATGATCTTGAGGCCTAGTTTAAGAGGCCATGAACTATTTCCTTCACTATCTGACAACCTTCCACTTCCTCACATACCTATGATAGTCCTATTTATACATCTAGTTATTCCTTAGATCTTGTCAATCCTTAAGGCATGATCACAACATCCCTAAATACCCGAACTACATCTCAATCGTATCAAAATTTCATTGTAATTTCACTTTCCTACCATGACTACATACTCCTCCTTCATCCTTTGTGACATAGATCACAGGCTTGTTACATCAATGTCAAGGGCTTAGAATTTCATCACCTAGTAAAGCATGTTACCAAGATTTGATGGATTGCCCATTAGGCAATCAAATCTTGGTACTCAAAGGATCTTTGCCTCTCTCTTACACCATGCCCTTTATCTTCTTAATTGTTACAAACCCTACAAGCAAAAAAAAAGATCATTAAGTCTTTCAATATATCTATACATAAATTATAACATTAAACCCTCTACTAAAACTCCAAAATATCAAACCCTAGGTGACAAAACTCTCACATTTGAGGGAAAAAAACTAGAATAAATGTTGAATTTCATGGTAACTCAATAATTCCCTCTCTCAAACTAATGACTTATTGCATATATGGTTTGAAAGAATAGAAACCAGTCATAGATTAGATGAAAAGATCAAGGAGATGCATGTTAGAGAGTATAAAACTCAAAAATCAAAGGTCTTTTTGGGCCTTTTTCCAACAATATGAGCAAAATTCAAACTTAAAACATGTAGCACAAGTACCATATGACTCATTCGCATACATCACACATGTGGGACCACTAAGAAGGGAGGTAGGTGCTTAATATGAGCAATGACAATTGCACATAATGTTTAAGTTCACTTCAACAGATGGTTGGGGTTATGATAGCTAATAGAGGGTTTTCTTTTCAAAGGAGACCATTAATTTTGGAGTGAAAGGTAATGGTGAAATATAACATAAAGTCCCTATAATTAAAGAATATCCAATGGCTAGGATTAACCTAACAAAGATCTAATGACGTGATTTCAAAATTAACATCCAAATCATCCTTCCCTCCATCAAGAATTTAAAATTTTGGTGCCAAAGACTCTTTGAGACTGTTTTGAGGGTTCTATGATAGTTTTGAGGGGTTTATGGCCACTTGAAGAGATATAGATAGCCTTAAAATGACCCATAAAAGAAAAAGGAGAGTCAAATATGAAATAAATATCTTTTTGATGTGAATTTCTAGTCATCTTGAAATCATAAGATTTGAGCTCTAGTTGTCAAGATTCCACATGTAAACTTTTTGTGAAGAGCAAAATGTTGCAATGTCCTATTTTGTTTTTCATAGCGTGTCTTAATGAAAAGCGAGTGTATTAACAAGATAAATTCAACAACATTCTCTTGGTGCATAGCTGTTATGTGACTATTGTCATTGTTGTATGTATTACAAGATCTAGAGGAGGCCATGGAGAGAGGACGTGGATGGCGTAGAACTACTAAATTGCAAAGAGGAAAGTGGGTGGAAATAGATATGACAACATAATCTGTAGATATAATAGAGGTAAGAAGAGAAAGCAACCTCAACAAAAGGAGGAAGGTGTTTATGAATTCACAAATGCTACAACATAGAGGAGATAAAGTCATTTTTCTGTCCACAAGGCCTCTGAGGTCAAACTTATTGGTTGAAAATGCATAGGAATGGTGATTAAATGTGATTCTATAATCAAGGGAAAAGTTTGAAAATTAGGATGGCCAAAACATGATATCAATATGTCAAATATATGACTAAAGTGAGGTTTTGTGTTGGATAGCATATTTGTTGAAATGATATAATGGGTGTACTAAACATTATTTACTATAATGTTGTGTATTATAGGGTCTAGACGAGGCCATGGCAACAGATCATGTCATATCAAATGAGGACACAACGGATGAAGTGGGACATCAAGTACTCAAATTTTGACTTAACTTAGGAAAAAATGATCTTATGGCATTTTGTGATACGTCCATCTTTTTTCACAGTATTATTGAAATTTATAATGTATTATCCAATCTTGGCATAAATTAATGCATGTTGTTGATTATTTTAGATGGAGATTGGAGCAAATGCAGAGCCTAAGCGTTCAACTAGCAAAAGAAAAAGATATGTACGTGGACGTGGACCTAAAATTGTTAAATCACGTAGAGGACAGTGGTTGGAAGAGGATATGACAATGGATCCTACAGACACAACAAATGATTGCACTGAATAAGAGGTTGGCTAGGACTATAGTACATGGGATGAATACTTTGAGAAAATTGTTGTTTGTGGATGTTCTGCATGTCATGGAAAGAAACAATTCAAATGAGCGATTGTACAAAGACATTACATATAGAATGAGCTTCTAGTTGGTAGTATGCCTCCTACAATTGATTCAAATCCAATAGGATTTGTGGTAAGGTTTTTTCCAATTTGATATAAATAACATGTATACTTCATTTAAACCTTATTTTATATTATTTAAATAACTAATTTTTTTCTTAATAGATACTTGTAGGATAAAGTTCTTGGTTTAAAGTTTCCTGGATCATCGACTTCTAGCCTAGAGGGCAATGATCATTTATCAGATGATACATATAACAAAAATATGTGCCAATATACCAGATCGGAAGATGAGGAATTGATGAAAACAAGCAACAGAACAAGAACCAGTTTAAAGATGCATAATTTACTTAAAGACAAGGGGAAGGTGGACTACATACCCTATGAGAATGAATGTGATGGAGATGATGACTTGCCCCTGAGTTTGAGATCAATTTACAAAGAGACATTTGATTGTCGACTATATTACACTTGGCCTAGTGATCAACAACTACCAATAGTGTACGAAATATTTTAATTTTGGGGATATAGCTACATGATATAACCCTCCAATATTCATAGAGTGAATCTAGGCCTCTTTATTGTCCAAAATGTACATGTGGGATCTAAACATAGAAACAATTCATAACAAACCACTAGGAGATTAATGCCATATTATGGTCCATCATATTACAGTGGTGAATGGAGAAGGCTAGTAGAATATAAGCCTAGCATGTCAGTATATGGTCTAAATTCAAATATGTATACACATCATCTCCAATTGGAAAGTGGAAAAGAAATGAATAGAGGTTATCTTATGTATATAGATGGACGTGCATACACACACAAAAATATTGCAGGATTTATAAATAGTAGTAAGGGAAGGGACCCTACTGTAAGACTGAATTGTCAATTTGTTGAGGTTATAAATGATTAAGATGGAGATATGGAAAGAGAGGTTGATAGATTGATAATGGTTGAGGCTATTATGGACCTTACCATTGGGGATGAGTTATTGATTGATTACCCCTTCTAGAAATGCACTCCTGCGCAAAAGAAGAGGGAAGAACAAGGTCTCCCTAAGGATGTTCTTAAGGGCAGAAAACCAAAGAATAATAAATGAGTGTGGATTGATTTTTTATAAACTATGTTGTCAAATTGTGTTTTATTTAAATTATTGTATAAAAAAAGTAGTCTATAAAATAATGTTCCATTATTCAATTGATGTATATATGTTTATACAATTTATATTTTTTTTTTTAAGCCACATTTGATTATATTTCTTTGAAATTGATACATTTATGATTTATCCAATTGTTTCCAAACATTAAATAATGCTTGCATTTGTTGATAGGTAGAAGATGTTGATGAAACACATAGTAATACGTAAGATCCAATTGGGTAATTAAGACTTGGATGGGATGATCCAAACCATCCTTTAAACAATACCAGGGTGAAAAGAGCATTATTGAAGAGAATACTACCAGCTAAGAAATGTTAGGAAAGGTGTCTCAATCTTACAACTTTGAAATCTTACTATTCTTCCTAGTTTTGGTCTTTTTTGGATACCCTTTATCTTAGATATTGGTCTAGAACTTTCAGAGTTTCCATAAGTTTCCTGGAGAGCGAGAAATAGCGAGACTTACTATGTTTAGTAAGTTCTTCATTTGAGCTCGGATTGACCTCAATTTTTTTCTAGAAGGTGTGGAACAACTAAGTGAACATCTCGGGTGAGTTTCATCTCAAGATCATATCTAGATCGCGAGATATTAAAGTTTCTATTTTTTGAAACTACCGAAAAAGTTTTGAACTCAATTTTTGGGTATCAAACCTTCTCTAAATGTCCTGAAAATTGTCATAACTGGTGAAGCAAGTTACAGGGTGATAGAGCACTTCACGAGATTCCTGACACATAAAACAGTTCGTTAATCAGACACACGGATCAAAAGTTATGGCCTCCAGAAGTTGGACCTTCGGTTTTGGGAAATGCAAAAATGTGTTGGATACATAAAAGAGCTGTAAAGGGGAGAGTTAGACATGGTGGTGTGTCATTTGGCACATCATGAGGCATCTTTGATTGGGAGATAATTTGGGTACCACTTTTGGGTTGTTTTAGCTATGGTTTTGTAATTACTATTGGCGGTGTGTTGTATTGTATCTCCTATATATCAGGAACTTGAGATGGAGATTGTATGTAGAATCTTTTAGATGTTGAAATACCTCCTGGATTTCTGGTTAGGTATACTCCTGTAAAATCTTTCTCTGCAAGTATATTGTAATCTTCATGATTTCTGAATAATATATTGGGTGGCTTTGGAGTGGGGTTTTTTACCCGTAAGGGTTTTCCCCACGTATATCTTGTGTTGTGAGTTTTGTGTTTGCATTTAGAAATTGTTATCATTTTCTGTTAATGTACATCTTAATCTATAACTATGAAAGAAATTTGCATAAATATCTCCTCATTAGATCAGTGTAGGAAGCATTTTCTGCATACCTTGCTTCCTTTCAGTTGGTATCAGAGCCTGATCACCTTTGGTTCTAGTTATTGGGTAGAGGCTTTTTTGAGATGATCTTCATTTGAGTGGGAGCTTGTGCAGAGGATTTTCTATTGTAGGTAAGAGATGGTGAGTACATCTAGGAGGTTTGAGATAGAGAAGTTTAACGGTAGTAATTTTGAGTTGTGGAAACTCAAAATGGAGGACATGCTTGTAGATCAGGATTTATGGGAAGTTGTATCTAGTACGAAACTAGTGGCGATGTCTCAAGAAGATTGGGATCTCAAAGATCGAAAAGCTAAGGGTTTGATAAGACTCTGCTTGGCTAATTCAGTGCTCCTGAATATCCATGAAGAGAAGACTGCAAAGGATCTTTGGAAGAAGCTTGAAGATGTTTATCAGGCTAAATCCCTGGTGAACAAGCTATTCTTGTGAAAGAAATTGTATTCTCTAAAGATGGAAAATGGAGGATTTGTCATTGATCACCTAAATACATTCAATATGCTCGTTACCTAGTTGACTTCTGTTGGTGTAAAGATGGAGGAAGAGGATCAATGTATGACATTAATGTGTTCCTTACCAGATTCATGGGACCACCTTGTTATGGCCATTGGGAGTACCACTTCCACCTTCAAGATGGAATATGTGGTTTCTTTGCTGTTGTCTGAAGAGATGCAGAGAAAGACTTTCAAATCGGCTAAGGAGGCTCTTACAGTTCATGGTAGATCTAAAGAGAAGGGAAAGAAAAATGATAAGAAGGAAGAAAAAGGAAGATCCAAATCCCATGGGAGATCTAAATCTCCTAGAAAGTCCAAGGCCCTATGTTGGAACTGTGGCAAACCTAGTCACTTCTGCAAGGAGTGCAAGGAGGAGAAAAAGAAAAAGAAGAACAAAAATGATTCAGATTCTGACAAGTCCTCTCAGGATGAAGGAGAAGTGTTTGTCACTACCTTGGTAATGCATGCATCTGAAGATGTGTGGGTTATTGACTCTGGTGCATCTTTTCACATGACCTCGCATCGGGACTGGTTTTTGAAGTATGAAGAATATGATGGTGGAAAGGTGTACTTGGGTGATGATTCTCACCTAGATATTGTTGGCTATGGAAGAGTCTTGATTCGATTCCCTAATGGACGAGTAAAGGGAATCAATGGTGTTTTGCATATACCTGGTTTGACACAGAACCTTCTTTCTATAAGTAAATTGAATGATGTGGGTGTGCAGGTTGTTTTCTCAAATGGAGGATGCAAGATGACTAGAGGATCTATGGTGTTGGCTAAGGGTGTTCAGATTGGGACTTTGTTTTAGCTTGATGGATGTAGAGTACAGTGCAATAGTGCCTCTGTTTCAAAGAAGAGAGCTTCAGAGTCTTCATCCTCACCATTGGAACCAGCAGTGAAGAAGACTGTTGCTTCTACTTCTAATGGTAGTGCTTTTTGGGTACCTAAGGGTGGTCATTCTATGGAGATGAAACTTCCAGCTGAGAAGACAATGTTATGGCACCAAAGGCTTGGTCACATTGGTGAAAATGGTTTAAGGACCCTAAAGAATAAAAATCTTGTTGATAGTATGAATGATTGTAACCTTGAGCTTGATTTCTGCAAACATTGCATTTATGGAAAATAAAACCGTGTTCAATTATATTCCAGTTCTCACAAATCTTCTGAGGTGTTGGACTTGATTCATTCTGATGTGTTTGGTCCTGTTAATGTTCCTTCAATTTCAAAATCTATTTACTTTGTTTCATTTATTGACGATTATAGTAGGACATGGATGTATTTCCTTAGAAGTAAATCTAAAGTCTTTAATAGATTCAAAGAGTTCAAAGCTCTTGTAGAGAATAAGAAGGATAGAAAGATTAAGTGTTTGAGGACTGAGAATGGTGGTGAGTACTATTCAACAGATTTTGACAAGTTCTATAAAGAACAGGGGATTACGAGGCACAAGACAACTCCATATACCCCTCAGTAGAATGGAGTTGCAAAAAGGATGAATAGAATGTTCATGGAGAGGGCAAGGAGTATGCTAAGTGGAGCTAGTCTTGAACAAAAGTTATGGGCTGAAGTTGTTGCTACCACTTGTTACCTGATTAACAGGTCTCCTACATCAACACTCATTGATAAGACACCTATGCAGGCATGGTCTAGTAAAAAGCCTTCATTAAGACACATTCAAGTATTTGGTTGTGAGGCATATGCACATGTGCCTAAGGAGAAGAGGTCTAAGTTGGAGAACAAGGTTGTAAAATGTATCTTCATCAGTTATGGCATCGGTGTGAAAGGGTACAAGCTTTGGTATCTAGTAGCCAAGAGAGTTTTGTATAGCAGAAGTGTGATCTTGAGAGAGTTTAATCCTTCTTCTATTGTCTTGCAGCCAGAGAAAGAAGAGAAGAAAGATGATGTGGTTTAGCTTCCTTCCACCTCTAAGAAAGTTGAACCAAAAACATCTGTTGGACTTGATAATGAGGAGAGCTCTAGTAGCTCTGAAAGTTCATGAGAAGATGAAGAACCTCAACCTCAACCTTTAAGGAGGTCCACGCAAATAAGGCAGCAACCTGATATGTTTGGTTATTCATTGCATGATTCTAGTGTATTTTTGCTTTAATTTCTAACACTAATGAACCTAGAACTATGAAAGAGGCTATGGCTATGAAAGATGCAAGTTCCTGGAAGGAGGCCATGGAAGAGGAGATGGCTTCTTTGGAAAAGAATAATACTTGGGACTTGGTGCGTTTTCCTGAAGGACAAAAACCTATTGGATGCAAATGGGTGTTCAAAAATAAATTCGGTGTAGATGGCAGTGTTGAGAAATATAAGGCTAGATTGGTTGCGAAGGGGTATTCTCAGGTGGAGGAAATTGTCTATGGTGAGATTTTCTCTCCCATTGCAAAGTTGACATCTATTTGGTTCCTATTATCTCTTGCAATAGCGTATGATCTAAAAGTGGAGCAGATGGATGTGAAAACAACATTCCTTCATGGTGATTTGGAGGAGGAAATCTGTCATAGCCAAAGCACTATGTGGTGAAAGGTAAAGAAAATTTGGTTTGCAAGTTAAAAAAGTCTTTGTATGGTTTGAAATAGTCTCCTAGGATGTGGTACCAAAAGTTTGATGCCTTTATGTTGAGTATTGGATTTCAGAGATCAAAATTAGAGCATTGTTTTTACTACAAGGTTGACAATGATTGCATTCTCATCATTGCATTATATGTTGATTATATGTTACTCATTGGGAATGGTAAAAGTGTGATTTATGATTTGAAGTCTCAGTTGTCAGCATAGTTTGAGATGAAAAATCTAGGGACAACTCAGTAGATTTTGGGAATGGAAATCAGAAGAGATAGAACAAATAGAAAACTTTGGTTAGGCTAGAGTAAGTATATTAAGACTGTGTTGGAGAGTTTCAACATGATGGATTGTAGACCTTTGACTGTTCCTGTTATGATGGGGGCAAAGTTATCTATTAAAGATTGTCCAAAGTATCCTTATGAGATAGAGGATATGAATAGAGTTCCTTATACAAGTGTCATTGACAGTTTGATGTATGCGATGGTCTACACAAGACCAGACATTGCCCAAGCAATGGGAGTCCTTAGTTGATTTATGGCTAATCCTGGATGGGTACATTGGATGCAGTGAATAGAGTGTTTAGATATTTGCGGGGTACTTTTGAGTATTCCTTATACTATCATGGTTATCCTATAGGACCTTGGCATTCACTTTGTATTCATGGATTTGTGTATTCAGATTGGGTAGGTGACATTAACAGCAGGAGATCCACTGATGCTTATGTATTCACTATGTTTGGTGGTGCTATTAGTTGGATGAGTAAGCAGCAACCTATGGTCACTTTGTCCACTACTAACGCTGAGTACATGGTAGAAAATCATGCTTGTAAAGAAGCCATTTGGCTTAAAAGACTGTGTTTTGATGTTGGGTTTGATGCAGGGAAAATTACTATTTGTTGTGACAGTCAGAGTGCCATATGTTTGGCAAAGAGTCCTACTTTCCACGCAAGGACTAAGCATATTGATGTCCAATACCATTTTGTTTGTGACGTGGTGGAGGATGGGAAGGTTAACTTGGAAAAAGTTGAAACTTTGATGAATGTTGCAGATTCCTTGACAAAACTTGTGAGCACAGGAAAGTTTAGATGGTGTTCAGAGTCTATGGGCCTCACAACCCCTAGCAATTAAATCATGGTGTTACTCCTTTTACTCTTACAAGGTGTTCAACAAGTGGGAGAATGTTAGGAAAGGTGTCTCAACTTTGAAATCTTACTATTCTTCCCAATTTTGGTCTTTTTTGGATACCCTTTATCTTGGATATTGGTCTAGAACTTTCAAAGTTTCCATAAGTTTCCTGAAGAGCAAGAAATAGCGAGACTTACTATTTTTAGTAAGTTCTTCATTTGAGCTTGGATTGACCTCAATTTTTTTCCAGAAGGTGTGGAACAACTAAGTGAACATCTCAGGTGAGCTTTGTCTCAAGATCATATCTAGATCGCGAGATATTAAAGTTTCTATTTTTTTGAAACTGCCGAAAAAGTTTTGAACTCAATTTTTGGGTATCAAACCTTCTCTAAACATCCCAAAAATTGTCATAACTAGGAAAGTAGGTTACAAGGTGATAGAGAACTTCACAAGCTTTCTGACGCATAAAACGGTTCATCAATCAGACACCCGGATCAAAAGTTATGGCCTCCGGAAGTTGGACCTTCAGTTTTGGGAAATGCAAAAATGTGTTGGACACATAAAAAAGTTGTAAAGGGGAGAGTTACACATGGTGGTGTGTGGTTTGGCACATCACGAGGCATCTTTGATTGGGAGATAATTTGGGTGCCACTTTTGGGTGGTTTTAGCTCATGGTTTTGTAATTACCATTGGCGGTGTGCTGTATTGTATCTCCTATATATCAGGAACTTGAGATGGAGATTGTATGTAGAATCTTTTAGATGTTGAATTACCTCCAAGATTTCTATTTAAGTATACTCTTGTAAAATCTTGCTATGCAAGTATATTGTAATCTTTGTGATTTCTAAATAATATATTGGGCAGCTTTGGAGTGTGGGTTTTTTTACTCGTACGGGATTTCCCCGCGTATATCTTGTGTTGTGAGTTTTGTGTTTGTATTTGGAAATTGTTATCATTTTCTGTTAATGTGCATCTTAATATGTAACTGTGAAAGAAATTTGCATAAATCTCTCCTCATTAGATTAGTCTAGGAAGAATTTTCCACATACCTTACTTCCTTTCAAGAAATTCAAAGAGCCGATGAGATCCGCATACATTGATGACATGCCACCTAGCCTTAATGATGATGATCATGATAGTGAAAATGCAGCGCATGAAGAATGATTGAATGAAATGCTTACAGGTTTCTTTGGGGATGGAAACAATGATAAAAATAATGATCACATGGTTGACAGTAATGATGATAGTAGGGGTAATTGCCACCAACGTAATGTTGATGATAACAACCTGAAAGACTCCATCAAGAAAGTAGCGAAGACACCCGTGTTCAAATCAGGTTCAAGTAGAACCTCAAAATTGGCATGCATATTAATATGACTAGAAATCAAGTCACTATTTGGTTGGTCAGACAAAGGATTCACTACCCTACTGAAGTGAGTTGAAATCTATTTCTTACTTTGCATTGTCAATTAGTGTACATAATTCATAAACATTCATCAACTTCATTTATATTTCTTTAAGGGGATTTTAAAACCATATATTTTATATAAACAATCCTAGTATAGATTGACATATCAAACATGTTCATAATAAGTCAAACATTCAATTGATTTAATAGCTGGCAATCTTACAGGGTCCTAAAAACTAAAATATTCCCTGAAGAGAATGTGTTGTCATCAACTAGCAGAGAGGCGCATCTGTTGTTGGTTGAGTTGGGGATTGAATATAAGAAAATTTATTCATGTAAAAATGATTGTATTTTATATAGAGATGAATATCAAAACAAGGTAGAATGCCCTGTATGCAAAGAGAAGAGATATTGTATAGACGTACAAGGTCCTGCAGTTCCAAAGAAGGTTTTACGCCACATGTATACCTATACTTCAATGAATGTTTCGTTGCAAGTCACTTGCACAAATGATGGACTAGCATGCAAAGAACAAGAGTAAAGATGGATTCATGTGAATTCCAGCCAACTCTAAAGCAATGAAACATAGAGGAAAAATGGCCAAGAAAATTCAAAGATGAACCTTGTAGTATCAGGTTTGGTCTTGCAATTGATGGAGTGTGCCCAAATTATAGTGTTTGGCTAGTCAGATTAATAGTATACAATATTCCCCCATGGATGAGTGTTAGAAAGGAGCACCTTATGCTAACTCTCATTGTTCCAAGAAAACATCAAGTTAAAAACATGGATGTTTATCTTGCGCCTTTTATTGATGAGATGCAACTGCTATGGAAAGGCATAAGAATGTATGACATATCATGTTCCCCATCAAATAGGTCCTTCATGTTGTATGGTGTACTATGTTGGACTATGCATGATTTCCTAGGACTTGGTGCTTGTTCTAGTAAGATAAAATATTTAGGTATTTACACTCATAATTTATTATCATCCCAACTTTCATACTTAGTTTTATACTTTTTTTTGATGTTATTAACATTACTTATTGAATTGTAGGGCTTCAAACAAAGGGGATATTTACATGTCCAAGATGTACAGAACAATTTCAAGGGCAGTATTCTAAAGATCTACATAAATTTATTTACGCAAACAACAGGGTTTTTCTACCACTAGATCATAAGTTTAGAAATCGCCTAAAGAATCAATTTGATGGAAAACTTGAAAATAGAGGCCCTCCCATGATTATGGGTCCAGGTGATTGGCTTAAGAAGTATGAAGATACTGAATTGAAAACTTGAGAGGATTTTTTTGATCGGGGTGATTCAATTGAAGAACTAGAACAAGTTGTAGTTAGTATGCCAGAAGAAATGAAACAAAAATCCATATTTTATGAGCTCCCTTACTGGAAGGATCTATTAATATCTCACCTATTAGATCCTATGCACATCTTCAAAAATTTCCTAGATTCTATATTTTGACATATATCAGGCAAAGAGAAGGATACCTTGTCTTCGAGGAGAGATATTGCTCTTTTGCGTACCAAAATTGATAGAAAAGATTTGTGGCCAAATAGGGAAAATGAAACATATGTAGAAGCTCCATGGATTTTGAAAAAAAAAGAGCTATACCAACTAAAAATGTCATCTGAATAAGGACACCTACTAGCTATGGGTCATGATTGGCTAAATCTTTTACAGTTGATGGGTATATCACAGGATTTAAAACACGTGATTTTCATAATTTTATGAAGGTATTATATATCATCATTTAACATTTACTGCTAACATTGATTAAGTACTAAATATATTTTGATATTTTGTTGTGTGAAAAAAAATTACTAATGATCTTTTCATAAATGTGTTTGATAGCATATCATGCCATTGGCAATTAGGGGGGATTCATGTCTTACAATTGACTTAAGGAATGTCATAAGTTGATTGTCAGCATTTACAAGGTATGTGGTTATATGAAATGTTCATGTGTGAGAGACATAGAGATATTATATTGCATTTTAATTTTGGACTAAAGGTTCATACTAATTTACTATTCTTATATTAGGTGGGTGGCCTCCAAGGAGATCCACAAATGTGAAGTGCCAAAATGGAAGAAGGAAATTGCATAAATTGTATGTGTATTTGAGAAGGAACTTCCTGCAAGTCCATTTACTTATACACCTAGTTGATGACATTGAATTGGCGAGTGTCATATCAATGAGTTGGATGTTTTTCTTTGAGAGGTATATAAAAACTCTAAAAAGATATGTCCGACAAAAGGTACATCCAGAGGGTTGCATGGTTGAAGGGTATGTATTGAATGAAGCATTTTTCTTCCTGAGTGAATTCATTGGTAAGGATTTTCAAGATGGGCCACCCTTCTGGGATGAAGAATGAGCATCAGATATTATTGATGGAGAAAAACCACAATCTAATGGTGTTCAAGTAGAAATTAGTAAGTAAATTCATGATCAGTGTGGTTGTTTTTCTTGCAATCATTCATTTACTCTATAATTTATTTGTCAAATTAACAACATGACATTTGGAGTTTGAAATAAACATGTTGACATGTAATAGGTATAGACAAAAGTGCTATAGTCAACAAGTTCATTCTATACCACATGGTCTTTATGAACAAATGGATTGATCTGTATGATAAAAAGAGAGAAGTGTTAGAAGTAAGGAGATAATTTAAGAGATCAAACCCAATCCACTTCCCACTGATCTGCTTGGGGAATGGGGCAAAGATTACACACTAGAATGGGTTACTAAACATATTCAAAATCAAATAGAAGATGTAGGTATAGATTCAAACATAATAGAAGATGAAATCAACATGTCTAGAGGATGTGAAAGAAAGGTACAGTTAGAATTTTACAAAATGTTATTTCCTTACAGTTTTGACACTGTTAACTATTTTAATATTCATCATTGTATTTGTTTTCACTAAAATAAATGGTATTTCATAGGAAAGGAAATATACAACAATGTGGGCATATGGTTGACATTATCGTGTAGAAAGTGTAGATGTAAAGAGACGATCCTTCGATTGTGGCATCATGGTTGACTTCAAGAAATCCAGTCGATCAAGCTCAAAAGATAAGAATATAAATGAAGGGAATCTACAATATGTTGGGAAAATACAAGAAATTATTGAGTTGGATTACCGCTCTTTTAAATGTTGTATTTTTAAGTGTAGATAGTATGAAGCATTTGAGAGGACACAAAAACATGATACTCATAGTGGATTATTTTCTATGGATTCTTCATGTTTCCTACCGGAGGATAAGGAGCCTTATGTTCTACCAATTCATTATGAGCAGGTATTTCTTTAACTCAAACAAGAAGCGGTAGTGATCATTAATCTATTAATTCATAGTTTATTGTGAATATATACATGTGTTTATTAATCAATAAAATTGTTATACCATACATCTAATATATGTATGGCGTTCATGTGCAAGTATTTTTCTATGAAGATATTTTGGACAGGAAATAGATATTTGTCATACATTATGATCTAAGATTAAGGCATGTATTTGACGATGCATTAGTGGATACTGAGAAAAACAATGATGACCAACAAAATGAGAGAGAGGGATTAGAGAACACTAAAGAAATTGACATCCATGATGATGTTGAAGATGGTTATGTTCAAGCACAAGAAGACAACAATCCAGAGTTAGATGATGTTATGGAAGACAACAATATGGATGGTATAGAAAATGATGATCCAAATACATCTGGTAACAATATAGATGGTCTATAGTCAAATTTCAATGATGATGAAGATGATGCAGGTCAAAATGAGGATGATGATAATATTAAATACTTGAAAGAACATATGAACATTAACAATGATACACTGGATGACATTGTAGTAGACAATAATGTTAATGACCAAGATTTCTAACTTTTCTAAATTATTTGCAATCCATGTTTAAAAAAGGATGATTCTTATGGCCTAAACTTTGAAATGCTTCAGTAATATTATTTGTGTCGATACAAATTACCTATTGCAATATCCTTAAATTCTTCAATCTTTGGTATGAATTGTTGGCAGAAAAAATAAGGATTACTTGGATGCAATTTCTTTTTCATTGCTTTATATTTTGCTTGAATGTCAAGGTCTTAACCTAATCCTCATTTTGCACTAAGAAGAAACCTCAGTCTTAACTCTACAATGGCCTCGATTCATTGCAAGGAAGTTATGATTGAGGATTTGATGACTACTACATATTTTAATGGGGAAGATGTTTTTCATCATGATGCACATGTTGCACATATGGATAGGCAAGACATGAATCTTACTACACAAATACTTATATCAAACCTTTACAAATTTGAGCAATAATTTTAATTAAATGGATTGATTGATGTTCTTTATAACTTGTTAATGCATAATCCTTATATGATGGAAGTATTAAGTGATATAGGTTAAAGGATAAGCTCATCAAGTTCCTTAAATAGTGTCTCTCCTCCCCTTCCTTCACAAGCCTCTTCGTCTAGTGTGCCTCCTTCCACATCTTCTCCTGCATTAGCCATGCCCCATATCTCTTCTCTTCTCTTTATTGCTTATCAATTTTTCATAGCTCCTATCATTGATCCTCTCATTATACCTACTTCTCATATTGTACCTTCCACTCATCCCCTGATTATGTTTACTTCTTACCCATTACTCATGTTCCCACTTCTAGTGTTGTCATTCCAACTTCATTGTTTGTCCCCTAATCAACCTACACTCCTTGTATTATCTCATGTTGCCACTTCCACTCCCATTTTAATCATAACTCCTAATGTTCATCCTTCCAACATAGATGTCATCCTTAAAAGAATTGATGAGATGCAAAGTAAAGTTGATGCATTACCCCTAGTAATCAAAGGATATCATAGGAGAAATCATGCATAATCCACTTTCATTTGAGTTATTTCTTATCCATTTCTAGTTTGTTTGGTGGCCCCTAGCTTTGTAATGTATAGTGGTAAAGGGGACCTTATGACATAATTGGGAGTTTGTTTTGATTATTTTTATGATGATAAACCTTTTACAAAGCTCTTCCCTAGAAACTAAAAGGATTATGTAATTGAATGGCTTTATTCTCTCCCTCATAGTTCTATTCATTCATTCAATGATTTGGCCAATGCTTTTGTACATCACTTTAATGTCAATATTGGTTTTGTTGGTACTCAAATTTGCAAATTATAAAACCCTAAAGATATGCCAAATATTATGATTAGGTTTTATACGTGAATTTGGCCAACTAATAGAATTGATCAAATTAATCAAAATTCTCTACACTTTAGGCTCTATTCAAGCCTAGGTGGGTGTTACCTTGTGTTGGGTTTTGCCCAAGATGGATGTTTCCTAATTATCCCTACAAGGTAGCCATCACTCATCAATAGGATTCTTGGGTCATGGGCCAATAGTACAGGAGATAGACTCTATAAATATCTCATCTTCTTTAGGCTCTGCAAAACCTAGGGGGTATTCCCTATTCAACATCTATGAAATATTTCTATAATCTTACTAAGATACTGATATAAAGTAGATAAATCCTCTCTTGAGTAGACCAAAACTATAAAATAACTACAAAGGGGCTAGCTTTCAGCCTTATATCCCAGTTGTGAATTAGAGGATTTTGGGTCCTAAACTACTTCTAAATCCTATAGGTTTGTGAATAATATTCTGATTTGGTTTTTGTATTTTAGATGCAAGACAGGAGTTTTGAATCATAAGTTCAACAAAAGAACAAACTGGTGCCTATCTCAGGGCAAGGAGTCAACTAGATGTATATATGTGAGTGATTTGCATAAATACAACTGACATTTCAAGTTTCATGGGGATAAGTTGGTATTTTCCTTACAAGCACCTCCCAAGGTTTAGTATTTAACTATCTCTACTTATGCATATCCTTGCTGCAATATGTTCTTCCCAATATTTAACCAAAAACATTTAATTTTCTCCTTGAACAAAAGTAAAAGATTAAACATTCAATAAAGAAAAACATACACAACTTGAAGACAAATAGCTCTATACATACATTGAAGCATTACTCATATAACATCAACAAGAAATTGAAAATATACATGCAACATTCATTCAACATATAACTCATAAACTCATAGCAAAGAGAATAGAATAGCCCAGAAAGTTCTGCATTTTCCTTAGTTCTTCAAAATTTTCCAAGTCTTCAACAACATGAAATGAGTAATACAGTTCCATTATATAATAGGAATGTGTAACCTCATCAATTAATACATTGTCTTTCAAATTTAGTGAATACAGAGAAGCACCAAAAGGCATTGGAGAAACATTAATTGCACCAAAGGAAACATAAAGGAAGGAGTGGTTGGCCTTGAGAAACATGAGGAGCTTCCTGGGGACCTACATTGTTGTGGTTGGAAGATAATAGCCAAGTTGTCGTTCTTTAGATCCATATCTATCCTCCCACTCACCCTATGTACTTTTAGCTGGCCAAGGAAATGAGATGATTTCTACTATCTTTCCATTGTGGCTAACATACTGTGCATCTAGGATACTTTTGACACTTTTACCAAATAATTCAAATGTAATGTCTACCACATGCAGTTTTTCAAGTTTCCAAATTAACACATGTAGAGCTGGGTCTCCTTTATTGCAACAAGCTGGAATTAACTGATTACCATTATCGATGACTTCCTTCCTCCGCTTGTTCATGTCTTTCTTTGTCCCATCAGCTTCTAAAATATGAGGTAACTATTTTGTGTCCATCTTTTCAACTGCTTGCATTTTATCCTTTAATATTGTATCCAATTTTAATTGATAAGTAGTCACCTCCTCAAAAAATTTCAGCATTCCTGCTACCAATTGCATCTCAAGAGGAGCCTCTAGATCATATCTAGAACACCTGAGAAAGTCTCTAATTTTCCCAATCCTTGGTAGCCAGTTGGTCTTCATAGCTGATAGCCTTTATTTGTCTGATTCATGTTTTTCACGTGCTATCCTTAATAGGGAGTAAGACTTATGGGTCTCCTCCAACCTAGCCAATATTTTATTGATTCTATATGTGACTAAATTTGTGGCCACATCCTTCACTTTACCTTCTATTCCTTCATTCAACTTCTTATTCTCTTCTTTCAATTCCTTTATCTCTTGAAGCATGGATTGCATGTCCACTGGTAATGATTCTACAATATATATAATTGGAGGAGTTTGAGATGGACTAGCTTCCAATTAAGGTTGACTCTCATAGAGACTAAGCTTAGTCATTGCCTCTGTGTATTTCCCCAATAATTCATTGTAATCTTTCTGCAATTTGAGTGTTGTTACCTCTGTAAAATCTGTTGTCTATACATTCAAGATGGCTACTTGAGGAGCAAGGGTGCTTGACACCCTCTTGATGATCACATTACTAGTCAATTCCTCCAAACCTACCTTTGGTTTCTTATCATTTTAGGCCAATGCCCAGATAGCCAAGGTATCAAATTTATGGTCAAAGATAGCACCCTGCAATGCCCTCTTGGCTTGTTCTCCACTTACATTTACATCATCCCTGGTAATGGTATCAAATACAATAGCATTTGATAGTGTCCAATGTGGCAATAGTAGGATTTTGCTTTTCTTCACAAGTGCTCTCCCTTCTTCAGGAGTCATGGCTTTGATATCCTTGTTCACTTCACTCAAAATCCTCCTTGTGATAACATCATATTCTGAAGGGTTTGTACCACTTTTTGCTTCTTCTATCCTTTTTTGGAACTCCTCACTCCTCATTCTTAATACAAAGGATTTGAACTCTGCGGTGGTAATGAATGCATCATCGGAGATAAATTGATTACATGCTACTTCCCTTACATCTTCAGTGTCCACCTCATTGTTGATTGTGGATCTTATCAACCTATTCTCTATGGAGGCATACGATGCTATCCTTGGGGGAGAATGCAATGTTACAAGTATGGGCCTAACTGGTGTTGTCATTGATGTCAACATACTCTTGTTGCATTGATGAAAAGGATTGGATGAGCTGAGTGCTGAGGATATTGAGAAAATTAGTCCTAATTAGGAACAAAGAAGAATAGTGAAGATAGTAAGGTAAAGGTCCAAGATAAGATGACTATCAAAGGATGTGGTTCAAAGGGTTTGTAGCTATGAGTCTTGAGATGATCCAGTAAATATTTCAGAGGTCTGCATGAAGATCTGAAGGAGTTGTGGCTAATCAAGTAAAACCGGTTCTGACAGGTGTTCAGAGGTGATAGAGTAACACAGATAGGTCCAGTGAGATCTGGAAATGCATTATCCTATTCTGTAGATTTGAGGGAGTGTTGAGGAAGTCTTTGTGAAGTGTCAACTTGATTGGTTCATGGTTTGAAGGTCTGCAAGCATCTATTCCTTTGTGACAGTGATGACAGACTATGTTCTTGAGGTTCCAGATGAAGGAGAGAAGGATTTCAGTAAGCAAATGAAGTGTGGATGTTCTTGGTGATTCAGGAAATCTTGTGGAGGTCTCTGGATCGTGTCCAATTCTTATTGGTGGTCCACATTGGAGTTGGAGCTCACAATTGAAGAATAACTTCCAGATGATGGTGTTCTTCCTAAGACTGGCCAACTGGATGAATTACACATCTTGCAGATGTTCTTGTAGATGTTTGCCGACTTAGATGATTATTCCTAAGTTGATGTCTTGTATATATATGGAGTTGTAAAGACTTTTCAAAGTGTGTCTTGTGGAGATGTGAGTGTGGTAGCGAGGAAGAGAGTGAAAGGCAGAGCAGAAGTATTGGGCTTAAATGGAACTGATTCAAGCAAGGTGAAGATACTTATCATTTAGTAGATAGTGTGTCTCTTGTAGGGAGTGAGCCTCTTGTTAGCAGTGTGCTAATGGCAGTGAGCACTAATTGGCATGTGCCATTTGTTCTTTCTATTCTTCTAACAAAGAATACAATCTTGGGTTAGTCACCCTATGGTTTTTCCCTTAACTGGGTTTTCCACGTCAAAATCTTGGTGTCTTATGTGTTGATGTGTTTCTGCTCTTGATTTAATGCATTATGTTTCCATGATTGATTTATTGATATGCTACTAAATCACAAAAGGATTTAAGTGTGTAATTGGAAAGAAAGTTTTTGACAACTGATTCACCCCCCCTCTCAGTTGTCTGTCCTGAATCTAACAATTGGTATCAGAGCCAAGTTCCTCTAAAAGAGCTTAACCACTTGAGGAGATCCAGGATGTCATCCTACAAAAAGGATAGTCCAAAGTTTGATGGAACCAATTTTAATCTTTGAAAAAGTCACATGAAATGTCACTTGCAATGTTTGGAAATGTAGTACTGGACCATGGCTACAACAAAGTATACACATCCACAGGGTGGTCCGAAGGCCCCAAATGAAGTCACAGATGCTGAAAACAATCTGTGGACTATAGAAGCTCTTCTAAGTGCATTGCCTGATTCAAAGCTGACAAATGTTGTTGACCTACAAACTGCTTTTGAGATTTGGGAAAACTGGAAACTCTACATGAAGGAGACAAGTATGTCAAATGTGCAAGGCTACAAAGTCTGAAAGGAAAATTCAAAAATCTGAAGATGAGAGAAGATGAAAACATCACTACTTTTATGCCAAGAGTAAATGAGCTTGTTTATGGAATTAGATGTGCTGGTGGAGTCTTGGATGAAGATGAGATTGTTGGTAAAATTCTCATATCCCTTCTTGCTTCTTATAAAATCAAGGTTGCTGCCATTGAAGAATTCAGAGCCCATACAACTGTCACAAGAGATCAATTGGCTGGTAAACTACTCAGCTTGAAGCCCTTATTGCAAAAAGACTGCCAAGAGGATCCAGTAAGTATGAAGGGAAAGTGCCTTTTAAGTGTTTTAACTGCAATAAGATTGGTCATTTTGCCTCAAAGTGTCCAAAAAGATTTTCAAGGCCAAATCCTAACAGATCAAATTTCTAAAAGAATTGTTACTATGTTCATGAAGAGGATGATAATGAAGGAGTAACAGATGATTAATTAGAGATAGGAAACAAATTCAGAAATGATTGGGTGTTTATTGCCATCAAGGAAGAAGATCCAATGCCCTCTGAATCTATCAATCATAAAGTTGTAGAAAGAGCTCTGGCTTCCCAAGTTGAAGAAAAGGATGATTGGGTCACTAACAGTGGATGCTCTCACCATATGATAGGTGACAAAAATAAGTTCTTAGATTTGGAAAGGTATGAAGGAGGAGTGGTAAAGTTTGGTGATAATTCTACTGGTAGAATCAGAGGTAGAGGAACTATTTCTTTTGATGGAAAGAACAAAACTGGTAATGTACTGTATGTTGAAGGATTGAAACACAATCTTCTCAGTGTTGGACAGTTGGTGGATAAAGGCTATGATCTACAATTCAAGAATGGAAAATGCAAGATCTTTGAAAGTTTCAAAATAGAGATTGCATCTGGTACTCAGACAAAAGGTAATATCTTCCATTTAGTTGGTACCAGTAAAAGTTGTCTATTTGTGCAAATTGATCAGAGTTGGCTATGGCATAGGAGGATATGTCATGTGAATTTTGATAATATCATCAAGACAAGCAACACTTAGGCTGTAAGAGATCTTCCAAAACTGGTGAAACCTACAAATAGTTTGTGCAAAGAGTGTCAGTTGGGAAAACAAAGCAGAGTCTCATTTAAAAGCAAAGAACAATCTTCTACCAGAATATTGGACTTAGTTCACACTGATCTATGTGGTCCGACAAGAATCAGGAGTGTGCAAGGTGATAGATACTTAATGTTACTAATTGATGACTACTCCCAGATGATGTGGGTAACTTTTTTGAAAGAGAAATCAGAAGCTTTTGAGAAATTCAAAATATTCAAGGCTATGGGAGAATGAAACTAGATTAAAATTAAAATGTCTGAGGTCTGATAGAGGTGGAAAATTCACATCTGATGAGTACATAGAATTATGTGAGAAACATGGAATAAAGAGACAGTTGTCTGCCCCTAAGACTCCACAACATAATGGAGTAGTGGAGACAAAGAACCGGACCATCCAGGAAGCATCTAGGACAATGATGATGGAAGTAAATGTTCCTCAGATCTATTGGAGAGAAGCTGCCAACACTGCAGTCTATACTCTCAATCGAGTTCAAATCAGAAGCAATACCGGTAAGACTCCTTATGATCTTTGGTTTGGCATCACTCCTACTGTGAGGTATTTCAGAGTCTTTGGTAGCAAATGTTACATCAAAAGAGATGAAGATCTAGGCAAGTTTGATGCTAGAGGTGATGAAGGAATATTCTTGGGTTATTCTACTCAAAGCAAAGCATACCGGTGTTATAACAAGAGACTGAGAAAGATTACAGAAAGTACAAATGTGAAGGTTGATGAAGGAATTAAAAATCCCTCAAGGTTTTATGAATATGATGAAGATGATCAAAATGGTGTTATGATTCAAGGAGCCCAATCCCCTTCTACAATTCAGATTCAAACTGATCCGGTAAATCAGGAAGAAGAGATGAGTTTCAATGAGCCTGATCAAGAATCAGAAGTGCAAGAAACTCCCAAAGTTCCCAGGTATGTAAGACTAAACCAGTCTGAAGATTAGATCATAGGTGATAAAAGCAAAGGTGTACAAACAAGAAGGAGAATTGCTCAAGATTCAAATGAGTATTGTCTGATTTCAAAGATTGAACCTAAGACAGTAAATGAAGCTTACAATGATGAAAACTGGACTAAAGAAATGAAGGAAGAGCTGATGCAAATTGAGAAAAATCACACTTGTGATCTTGTTACCAGACCTAGAAACAAGAATGTCATTGGAACCAAATGGGTCTTCCAGAACAAACTGAATGAAGTCGGTGAAGTAATCAGAAATAAAGTCAGATTGGTCTGCAAGGGTTACTCTCAAATAGAAGGATTTGATTTTGAAGAAACTTTTGCTCCGGTGGCAAGAATTGAAGCAGTCAAATTATTTCTTGCTTTTGCTACCTTCAAGGACTTCAAAGTATATCAGATGGATGTCAAGTCTGCCTTCCTAAATGGTGACTTGGAAGAAGAAGTATACATTGAGCAACCAGATGGATTTCAATTGTCTGATCATAGTGATATGGTCTACAAGTTGAAGAAAGCTCTGTATGGACTAAAGCAAGCCCCAAGAGCCTGGTATGAAAGATTGGATAAGTATCTTTTGAAGATTGGTTTCAACAAAGGTGTTGCTGACAATAATTTGTATTTCAAAATTGATCATGAAAACATCTTGATTGTTGAAGTGTTTGTTGATGATATCATTTTTGGAGGAAGAGATAGTATGTGTAAAACTTTTGCAAATCTAATGAAAAGTGAATTTGAGATGTCCATGCTTGGGGAAATGAATTTCTTCTTAGGTCTACAAATCACTCAAACAAAGAAAGGAATCTTCATTTCTTAGACCAAATATGTGAAAGAATTGTTGAAGAAATTTGGGATGGAAGACTCAAAACCAATGAATACTCCCATGGCAACTGGATGTAAATTGCACAAAGATGATGACTCTCCTAAGGCTGATCAGAAAAAGTACAGGTTAATGATTGGAGGATTGTTGTATCTCACTCAAACTAGACCTGACATTATGAATGATGTGGGTCTTGTTGCTAGATTTCAAGCTGATCCTAGAGAATCTCATGTCATGGCAATCAAGAGGATTTTTAGATCTAAAAGGAACAGTTGAGTATGGATTGTGGTATCCCAGAGATCATGATTTCTCTCTTCATGCATATACAGATGTAGATTGGGCAGGAGATGTGGATGACAGGAAGAGTGCCAGTGGTGGAGCATTCTTTTTGGGGAAGAGATTGGTTTCTTGGCTGAGCAAGAAACAAGAGGCAATATCTCTATCTATTGCAGAAGTAGAATATATTGCAGTAGCAGGTAGTTGCACTCAAGTTTTGTGGATGAAGCAAATGCTAAGAGACATTAGAGTGGAGTATGAGGAACCTATCACAATCTTCTGTGATAATTCAAGTGCAATAAATATATCTAAGAATCCGGTGTTACATTCAAAGACTAAGCATATATCTATCAAGTTTCACTTTCTAAGAGAGCAAGTGAACAAGAATGAAGTCAGATTAGAGTTTGTGCCTTCCAAGGATTAGATTGTAGATATCTTTACTAAACCTCTACCTAAGGACTCTTTTGAATATCTCAGGGAGAACTTAGGGGTTATTACCCCTCCGGTGATGAACTAAGGTGCACTAATGTGCATCAGTTCGGTGGGTATCACAGTCATATCTTATGGTCTAGATTGATGATGGGGAGCTACTACTCAGAGGGAGCAGCTAGTATGATTCTGAAATGGTGGAATTGCAAGTATGTGCCCTTTTCCATTGATGTCAAAGGGGGAGAGAAGACATGTGAAAAATAAGTGGTGGCTGATCAAAGGGGGAGTAATAAAGAAAGAGAAGACAAGTGAATGGTTGTTGGTGATAGAGGGAGTTGTGTCAGTAAAGAAAAATTCTTGTCTTGATGGTCAAAATAGTTTTTCACATCATATGTTGCCATCAATGACAAAGGGGGAGATTGTTGCAAGTATGGGCCTAACTGGTGTTGTCATTGATGTCAACATACTCCTGTTGCATTGATGAAAAGGATTGGATGAGCTAAGTGCTGAGGATATTGAGAAAATTAGTCCTAATCAGGAATAGAGAAGAATAGTGAAGACAGTAAGGTAAAAATCCAAGATAAGATGACTATCAAAGAATGCGGTTCAAAGGGTTTGTAGATATGAGTCTTGAGATGATCCAATAAAGATTTCAGAGGTCTGCATGAAGATCTGAAGGAGTTGTGGTCTCAAGTAAAACCGGTTCCGACAAGTGTTCAGAGGTGATAGAGTAACACAGATAGGTCCGGTGAGATCTGGAAATGCATTATCCTATTCTGCAGATTTGAGGGAGTGTTGAGGAAGTCTTTGTGAAGTGTCAACTCGATTGGTTTGTGGTTTGAAGGTCCGCAATCATCTATTCCTTTGTGACAGTGATGATAGACTGTGTTCTTGAGGTTCCGGATGAAGGAGAGAAGGATTTCAATAAGCAGATGAAGTGTGGATGTTCTTGGTGATTCAAGAAATCTTGTGGAGGTCTCTGGATCGTGTCCAGTTTGTGTTGGTGGTCTACATTGGAGTTGGAGCTTGCAATTGAAGAATAACTTCTGAATGATGGTGTTCTTCCTGAGACTGGCCGACTAGATGAATTACACATCTTGCAGATGTTCTTGTAGATGTTTTCTGACTTAGATGATTATTCCTAAGTCGATGTCTTGTATATATATGGAGTTGTAAAGACTTTTCAAAGTGTGTCTTATGGAGATGTGAGTGTGGTAGCGAGGAAGAGAGCAAAAGGCAAAGCAGAAGTATTGGGCTTAAATGGAACTGATTCAAGCATGGTGAAGATGCTATTCTCTAGTTCAAATATGTCATACTTATCATTTAGTAGACAATGTGTCTCTTGTAGGTAGTGAGCCTCTTGTGAGCAGTGTGCTTGGGCAGTGAGCCCTAATTGGCATGTGCCATTTGTTCTTTCTATTCTTCTAACAAAGAATACAATCTTGGGTTAATCACCCCATGGTTTTTCCCTTAACCAGGTTTTCCACATCAAAATCTTGGTGTCTTATGTGTTGATGTGTTTTTGCTCTTGATTTAATGCATTATGTTTCCATGATTGATTTATTGATATGCTTCTAAATCACAAAAGGATTTAAGTGTGTAATCAGAAAGAAAGTTTTTGACAACTGATTTACCCCCCCTCTTAGTTGTCTGTCTTGAATCTAACATGCAATTGATGTGGGGACTGTGGGTCCTATTCCTTCACTACCTCTTCCTCCAGACTCACAACTTCCATTTCTTTTATTGTCTCAAGATCAATTATCTTTATTCTCTTTGGGGCAGGGGCATCAAGGGAGTCAGGGGAACTTTTCCTAATGTAAATGCCCCTTGAACTACTTGGCTGATATGTAAGCCTCTCTTCTCTAGTAGGTGCCTCAACAATCAATTCATCTCCTTTAGAAAATAACATTTTGATTCTTTCAATGGGGTTTTGGATTTCAATGAAAGCCCCTTGATATGCAAGGTTGGAATTCTTCTTCCTTTTCTCTGCATCCATTATCAATTTCCATTTATTTCTCAAGAAAAGCACTTGCTACATCGATTCACAATTTCTGATAGTATCCTCATCAAGCAGGACATAGTGTGGGTATGCAGGCCTACTAATTTTATGTCGTGTCATGAATAAAGCCTTCAGGATCAAAGAGCCTTATTTTCTCCATATTCATCTTGTAACATGCAACATGAAACCAATCTAATCTAAACCACTTTTATCAATTGTAATAAAATCATGAAACTTTAGAGATGTTGGGATAAGAGATCCCTTCTTATGCTTTCTAAAATGTTCCTTATCTGCTACATTCAGTTGTTTGATGATCTCCATAAATCCTATTCTTTTGGGCAAAAATTTTGTTAAGGAATAGGGTGGAGCCTCATACCCATAGATTCTAATACAAGTTGTATTTTCATGTAAAAACCAATCTCCCCAATTGTGATTGATATTTATATGGGGGGTTCTTTCCATTGGTCTCAAGAAATCCTTAATCTCCTTTGGTATCCTTTCTGCAACTAGCTCTAGGAAACCCAACACTTTCCTCACAAAATACTCCCCAAAGGTGACATAGCTAGCATATTTGAAGTGCATGTCTAGCATGTAGATCCACATTTGAACTGGCATGGCATTGCCTTCTGCATCAGTCATTCTCAAATGCAATTCCTTGCCCCAATGGCCAGACAGAGAAAATAGGATCATGTGGCACATTAACAAATACTAAGTGAGTTTTACATGGGGACCTAGAGTGTACATATTATTCTTAATGGTCATCATCTATTCATGCATCTTCTTTGACAAGTAACCTACATAATCATATGGCTTCTCGGCTTCATAATCTTTGATATATACTGCCATCATCATTAGAGGTACTGGCATTCTATCTGATGCATCTCTCCTGAGCACATGACACAAGATATGATAATTTTTAACAAAATATTACATGAACAAGCTACATCTGAGAGGTTCCTCTTCTATGTCATGGATTTTGATCAAGGCTCCATCAACCCCCTTCAATCTATGCTTGGCCGAGTTGTAAGATCTCTATGCATACCTAAGACCTTTGTATTTTTATCTAAAAGCATTCAAGTCTATAGGTATACCAGTAGTAGGATTAAGATTGAAGACAGTAGTAATGTAGCCCTTTGTGAATCTAATGATAACATTGCCATTTCCAGATAAGATAGACATGGTCTTAGGGTCATACCTAGTTGCTCACCAAGTATGTGTTTATGAAGACATTAGGGCATATCAATTTGGCTAAATCTAATGTCCAAGCATGGTAGACTGGGGCTTTGTAATCAATTCATTTGTGCCAATGCTCAAATAGACTCCAAGCAGACACAGGGAGCCTAGCATCTCTACAATCTACACAAAGGTCATATATTTTATCATTTCTACCAACCTCTCCTAAATTTGTCAAAGGTCTTTTAGACAAACTAGGACACTGAATCATGATGTCTTCATCCAGGCTGCGTTTTGAGGTTGAAGCTTGACCTGACTAACTTATTTTGTGTTTTATGCAGGCAACCTAGGGTTTATGGAATTAACAACTACCCTAAATGTCTCAGAAAATTCTTACTGATAGAACACTAAGTGCAGGGGAGAGACGTTGACTTACTAGTTTTGGACATCGTAGAGGCTTTGAATTGCTTCTCTTTGCTTGCTCTAATGATTCTCTGATTCTAAATGCGATCACTCCTTGAAGAATGACAAGAAATACCTTGAATCATGTTGTTATAACATCAAATTCATGTACCACTTTGTATATTAATGGAGGTCATGGCAACCATAACTCTACTCATGCCACAGTCACTTGAAAATATTCATTGTTTGCATTTTTGAATTTGGACCATTGATCATTTGTTACCTTTCTAAAATCCACGGCCTCAGTTCACTGACTAGATTTGACAATCTTAGTCATCTTGGTTGACAAGTCATCGCTCAATGGGAATGACTAGATGCGTGTCACCTTTTCATGGCGTCACAATTGAGGAGGGCCCACCATGTGCATACTACACGATGGTATGACATAGCACCCATGCGCCTTTATTACACTTGCCTTTTAGTCAGTGGATGCCACATGTCGTCATCTTGCCATCTTGTGGTGAATATTCCTTCTAAAAAGATTCCCTTGTGCTAGTGCACAACTGTTAGATCTTAAGCTTGTTCAGGGGACCATCAATACTTTGACATGTGGCAGTGGATAGTTGGATTGAGGAAAACACTTCGTAGGAAAAGGTTACACGGACAGGTGGCAGCCTTTCATGGCCAGGTATGACATCATCCTGACATGCTCTGTGACGGTGCGATTCTCATTTTAAAAGACTTTAGGACTCACTAGCAGCAATAGGTAAGGACTAGGCTAAGGGGCCGATGAACCCATGGACATCAAGATTTAAAGTTGTAACTTAAAGGATCAACAACCAGCAATAAATGGTCAACACCAGAATATAACAATAGAGTGCATGACCTAGACAAAAGGGGGAAAGGGCTTTTGAAACTGGACAGTTAGAATTTTTTTAAAACCTAAAACCCTAACCCTAGGGGGAACCACCACCTTGTTTCACCAATGACAATTAACTTTCAAGTTTGTTGATGGCTTTAGAATAGATTAAGGAGCTTATGTAATTTTGTCAATTAAATCATCCACTTCACTTAACCCAATCTGGCATATGATTTGGATTAATGTTTTCTATAAATCTTTAAACCCTACTCCTAAAATAGAAAAACAAAATTAGATTTTGAAAATATATACAAGGGAATGATTTTCAAAAGAGAATGACCGGTGCTTGCCACATGAGGAGTTTGTTTATCTTTAATTATTTATCATATATATCCTTAATTGTATCTATGCCATGTTATCTTGTGATAAGTACTTGAGTAAGACCATAAATGAAAAATGAAGTGGACATATTATCATCTATATTATAGCTAATTTATTGCACAAATATTTTAATTTATCATTGATCTCATGTTTCTATTCATTTTCAACACTTTTAATAAAGACATCATAATCATAATATTCTTCTTCATCATTAGAATGCAACATGTGATCATCATAGGAAGCAGGAGAAAGAGGTAGTCATGTTTGCAAGGTGAGGGTTTGACCTAGTACTTTGTTGAAGGGGACTTAAGGATCCTAGATGTTTCTTAGGAATGCAAAATTAAAGGCATTGGGTTGTTTCCAACAAATGCAAGCCACAAAAATCTCAAAATAAATTTTTTTTTTTTAAATCCTAAACATAAGCATGGAAATATCAAGTTCAAAAAAATGTAGGCAAATAAATCATACACTATGTTGGTTCCCAAAAATGCAGGTTGCTAACCCTAAGAGGATGCCAGACTCTATATTTGGATTTGCAACGTTTTTGGACCAATTGACAGAGCTATTAGCTCCCTACACTTCAGGTCCTGCAAACCTAGGCGGGTGTACCTTTGTAACTAAAGCAGAATGAACACTATATGACTTGATTGGATTAGTAAATCTATCACAATGGCATAAAATGTAATAGATGCAGTCTACAGATTATCTCCTACTCCTAATGTACTAACTTGAAATAGAAATATTTTGAATACGAGTTTGGATAGTAATGACTAGTGCCTACTTCTATTGGGCTATGGAGTCGGTAAATGGATGAAGATTTAATGGAAACAGATGTATGAGGTAAGTTGATCTACTTCACAGTTTAACTCAAACTTGTAAGGCACATGGGATGTTTGCACCTTATGCAAATGTGCAAGAATGTCAGTTATAATGCTCTTCTTATACTATCCCAATGATATTCCCCGTATTACTGTGAACAACTGAGAGGATGTTTAATTCTAGTAAGAAGAAAATTTAGACCAGACTTGTTTTGTAGAAAGGATTTACCTCTTGGCAGAGACCTTATGACAATTCTGATCAACTTATTTATAGAAACCAACCAATTCGAACACACTGAATCAGCAAATGTGACCAGATAAATCAACAATATTCTTGATACGATAATTTAAATAATACGGAAAAACCATTTTGGAGACAACATTACAACATTTAGGATTTAATATTAACATTACAGCTGAACACTGAAAATAGATAACTGAATTGAAGCACTCTGTTCCATTAATAAAAAAATGTGTATATAACAGTTCTGATGAGGCAAATGGATGGAGTGGAATTAAATAATTTCCTACTGCTACCCTAAACCTACTGCTCTCTTCTAATCTACTGATGTCTCTTATTTCTATTTTGTATCTCCCTTATATATTTTGCAAATTTAGGGTTACGACCCTTTATATTCCAGTGCATCCTTTGGTACAGCTCTTCATTCAATTGTCTTCAACAAAATAAAATATTTAATTAGTTGCCATTGGCAAGTTAAATATTTTAATTAACTTCATTTTTGTAATCTCCTTGAAAATTAATTTTAATGGTAATCTTCTTGGAGACTTCAAGTTCAATTTTACTCGTCCATATTTAATCACCCACTTTTAACTCTTCTGGTAAAAATGTTTGACATTGCATTTACTTTGTGTGTTTTCACCTTTGTTTTGCCAAAATATTCATTTGGGTAAAAATTATTACTCATTCTCTCCTCCTTGGTGAAAAGTATCCCTCGAGCTTTATATACACAAAATATTTCTTCACTTCTTTGAATTATTTCACCTGCTTGGCAAAAGTAGTTTCATTAACTGATTGAACTTATATTACCCTCGATGAAATCCATTTTCATGGGCATTTTTATTTACCATGTTATTCTCGCAAAGTAAATCTTCACTTTGCTGTATTTTTAATGAGAAAATATTTCTCATTTTATTATCTACCTGTGAAGTTTACTGGATACCTCATTTTCATTTCTCCTTTGATAACTTTTTTTTAATTTCTCATGGGGCTCCAATATATCTTGTCGGTGTGACATAACTACATCGGAAGCTTCAAAATATTTCACACCAATATGCCATTTCCTACTGATAAAACCTCCATCAGCGTGACATAGAAATTCAGAGTGAATAAAAAATTTCTTTCCGAAACATCTAGTCTCACCGATATCGCATTTTTGCAGCACTATGTCATGTGGTTTTGTTCCTGTCTCCTACAATCCTTTTTATGTTCCACAACTCATGATTTAGAGGATGCTGGCGAAGTTTACGGAGTACAGCTATATATCTACCAATTAACCTAAAAGTTTCTGTAGCCTTTTCTTCAAATCCAACTGTATATCTGGCGAGCACTGTGCTTCATGAGATTATATTTACTTTTTTGAATCATTTGTTGGCTTGATATTCTATTTGTTATGGGTGAAGGACCTCCACGAATGTCTGAGACAATCATCATCCATTTCATTATCAGGATCATGCGGTGCAACCACCATTTCTTTTCACCTCTGGTAGTCTATACTACATCTTTCTGACCTGTTGGAAATGGTGGTAACAACGTTCCAACCATTGGATACAAGCCAGCCACTATAACTGCATGTATAATACCAGTGTGTTGAGCATTCAAGCTACAGGAATGATTGTCCTAGGGGATAAATCCTCCTTTTGGCGAGCCTTCTTGAAGCACTACAAACAGAGCTCCTCAAGAGGAGTCCTCTTAATCTCAGGAGCCTGATAATTAGGCAATGCTGCAGCACAGATTTTAGAGAAGAGATAATAACAAACCACTATTTGGCACCGCCCAGCTCGTCATTCTTGTTGTCTTGCACTCGCCTTAGATACCCAATCCATTTGTAGAGTGGATACATTAGTATAAGGATCATAGCTTTTCTTTTTCATTTGACCCTTGTCAATTACATCGTCAATAGTTATTGCAGTTTTAACAATGTTCGTGGAGATAACAATCTTTTGAACACCACTAGGTGGGCGTTCGAACACCTTTTTTCTGCTCCACAATAGGAACCATATAGTGCAATGGCATAATTAGGTACTTTGTATTATCCCTAAAGATGGGAGATGCTGGCAGGTGCTCTCTACAATGAGATATATCTTCCCATCCTGGTGCCTGCAGCTAGTTCTTCAGTTATTTGATTCCACCAAAGGTTTAGGAGGAGAACATGGCATGTAACAACTATGCTAAGACCGAGGCTTACAACTTTTATGGACATTATTATTACAGTCACCTCAGGGGACATCTTAAAACCATACATAGCCTTATCCTTTACTATCACAGATATAGTTCCATCAATCTTCTATACTGAATGCATGATTTTTTGAGTGGAACCTCAAACCAATCAAGCATGCTAGTCCATTGGAAAAATACTATTGCTTTTCCTGGAGTCTCTATGACATGCTTCTTCAGAATTAGCTACAAATCTAGACTCATTTCCTCAGATAATTCATCTACATTCTCTTATGGACTATCATCTGGTATGCAACCTAGATAACCTGCATCTTTATCCATATTATTGGCAGAAGGGCTCCTTGGGATACTAGCACGTACCCTTCGTAGAGCTTGCAGAGTATCCAAAACAATTTTAATCTTTGATGAAGTTACCCCCATGTCCATGAAATTTGAAACTGGTTCATCTGATGAACATTTTGTAGTCCCATCATTCATCTGATCACCTAAAATGCGTTTCTGTATGGTATTCTGTAAAGTGGCTAAAGAGAATACTGAATCGGCTTTTAACTAACACTTGTAATAAATAGCATTATCAGGCCGAATAAGGTGGGTAATATGCATTGATTACAAAATACATGACTACAGAGAGCAACAAAAGCTACTTCCGGGGCATCATTTCGTATTCCACAGATGGCTAATGAACCTTCCAAACTATTTATGAGATCATTCAGCTTTTCGCTAGGCAGTTTCTTTGATGTTCCTACAGACGATCTCCAAGTGGAATCAAAATAAGTTTGATTGTCTCCGGACGTGGTTTATCATCATAATCATATTTAAGAAAGCTACAAGCCAGTGCATTGATATAAAGTTGAGCCTCAGTTGAATCAAGACCAAGTGCAATTATATTAAACTCGCTGTAGAAGTTAATATCTTTCTCCTCGATCTGACGGAAATGGGGTACAATGTTTACTTCACTAACTCACTCCATGACTCATTTTATACCTAGCTTCGCTTTTGACTTCCCCATATCTTGAATCTTGAAGATTGGGTTCTACAAGAATATTTATTATATAAACTATGTAATACAATTGTTTCTCGATTTCTTCAGTCTGTTGTGTTTGATTCTTTACCTCCATTCTTGTCTCGTTTAGTTTCCATAGTCCAAAAAAAACTTAGCATACCTAAGCTTCTCAAACATTGCTATATATTCTTTCACATTTTTCTCTGAGCAAAAAAAATCTGTCAATCCACAGAATGTCCCCCCGGCCGAAGAACTCTATCCCAACATAACAAATTCTAAAACTCCACGTCAATCCACCCATCAAGAAACAATGTAGTGTGAATAATATCAAGTGTGTTATCAAAGAAGGGAAGCCTCTGGTTGATAGAAATGTATAGAGGAATGAACCCCCTCAGTGCTATCATTTCATTGAAGGGTGCCCCTAAGTTAAGGGTGGTTGTGGCTATTGTAACATTCTTGGGCCTCATCAAGGCAGCGAAGGTTACTATCCCAAGACTGAAATCTAGGCCAATTTTGATCTCTCCAGGTGCCTTTAGGCTTAACACTTCATCCACACTAAAATTTGCAGTGTTGCTATTGTTGGCTGTCCATCTCATGGACTCTTGAATTTTCCAGGTCAAAAGTACTTAGCACACTTATGGAATCCTCATGGTTGAGCATAGAATCCATTAGCACTTCCAACCATACCTTTTGACAACTTATATGCAACAAATTATCCTGTCCAGTTCTGTATTTTGGAGAATGCATCAATGAGAAATACTAAAATAATGTCACCTGGAACCAAACCCCTTTTGTAACATTCAATCATGCAACTTAAAAGCCTCTTTGTCACTTCCAAGTATTTAGAGTAAGCATCAATCTATTTTTGGTACCCAGATATTTTCAATTTACAATTCCTACTATCAAACCCATCTTTTGATGATAACTGTCTCTCTATTTCAACGAGCTTTGGCATCAGTTACTCTATATCATTTGCTTTCTTGTATGGAGTTTTATATTCAATAATTATTTTTATTCCATCGTATAGATTTTGCAAGTGTATTTTAAGTGCCAAAGCTGAATTTTACATTATGGGGACCTAAAATTTTTTGCAAAAATTGGTATGCAAATTTTAGGTCCCAACACACTAGATAATAGAAGATTTAAGTCCAATCCTAGATTTAATTAAACTTTAAAGTACAAGGAGTTGAGAGTAGAATCAAATATTGAGATATTAAGTAATTAAGATATATAAATGAAATAATTGAGAAGAAATACAAAACTTATTTGATCTTTTTAGCATGATGTCAAATGTGAAGTGTGTGATTAACTAATGCATTATAAAAAAAGAATGAAAACTAGGATTTTCTACTAGAATAATGATCATGAGATTGTGGCAGTGATTAACTAATTTTTTGCATTCCTTCTTCACTTGTCCTCTTTTTCCATATTTCCAAAACTTTACTCTTATCTTCCTAAGGATTCTAGATTTTCCTCTTGACTTGGATTGATATTTATACCATTCCCCTTTAGATCCACTTTTGTCCTTAGGCCTTTGCAGAACATGGAAGGCATCCTTAGAACCTTCATCATTGAACTTTCTCCTCATATGTAAACCAAAACACATTCTAAACACTAAACACTAAACTTCTAAACCATAAACCCTAAACCATAAATAATGCCCCTAAACCCTAAACCTCTCTCTCTCTCTCTCTCTCTCTCTCTCTGAGTTAAATCCTTTTCCTATAAGCTTTCCTAGCTACTTTTCCTTTTCCTTTCCAATTTCCCTTTAGATCCCACCAAATTTTCCCTATTTTATTATTTTCTACCTCTCCTCTCATCATTATTCCCATCCAATGAACTTTAGTTTTATATTGTTTCCATTTCAACCTACCAATTTATAACCTCATCCCTATTTTCATGTCCTAATTTTCTTGTTTCCATTTGCTTTGTTGATAAGGGAGACAAATAGAGGCAGAGAGAGAGAGAGAGTCCTAGTTTTCTTGTTCATTTCCTTCATCAATAAGTGAGAGGGAGAATTAATAGAAGGGAGAGATAGGAAGATATAGGTCGAATGATAAGGGGAGGGAGGTAAGAGATAGAGAGATAGGGAGATCTAGCTAGGTAGAGAGAGATAGAGAGGAGACAAATAGGGAGAGATAGAGGAGACAAAGGAGAGAGATAGGGAGATAGAGAGTGACTAGAGAGATGTCTAGAGAGATAAAGAGATAGATGAATGATAGGGGAGAGGTAAGAGATAGGAAGAGATAGATAGGTAGAGAGAGAGGAGATAGATTAGGAGAGATAGAGGAGATAGAGGGAGAGATAGGGAGATAGAGAGTGAGTGAGATGTCTAGAGAGATAGGGAAAGAGATTGAGAGGTAGAGGGATGATAGAGAGTCGAGGGAGATAAGGGAGATAAGGAAGATAGAGGTTTAGGGTTAACTAGGTTTAGGGTTTAGGGGTTAGGGATTAGGGGCATTATTTAGGGTTGAGAGATTTAGAGAGAGAGACTTCTTTTGACATGCAAGCGTAAACCCTAAATAATGCCCCTAAACCTCTAAACCTTCAATAATGCCCCTAACCCCTAAAACATATATAAACCCTAAAGAATGCCCCTAAGCCTTGAGCCCTAACCCCTAAACCCTAAACCTGAGAAACCCTAAACCCCTAAATCCTAAACCCCAAACCCCTAAACTCTAAACACTAAACCCAAGCAACCCTAACCTCTATCTCCCTATCTCTATCATTCATCTACCTCTCAATCTCTCTCCCTATGTCTCTGGCCATGTCCCTCACTCTCCATATCCCTATCTCTTCCAGTTATGTCTCTAGCCATGTACCTCACTCTCTATATCTCCCTATTGGTCCTCTCTCTAAACACTAAACCCTAAACCTCTAAACCCTAAACCGTAAATCCTAAATAATGTTCCTAAACCTTAACCCCTAACCCCTAAAGTCTAAACCCAAGAAACCCTAAACCCCTATCTCCCTATCTCTATCATTCCTCTACCTCTCAATCCTTGTCCCTATCTCTCTAGACATCTCACTCTCTATCTCCCTATCTCTCCCCTCTCTCTCTCACTCTCTCTCTCTCTAGCTATATCTAAACCCAAGCAACCCTAAAACCCAAACCCCTAAACCCTAAATCCAACCAAATCTAAACATTTATCTCCCTATCTCTATCATCCCTCTACCTCTCAATCTCTCTCCGTATGTCCCTAGCCATGTGCCTCACTCTCTATCTCCCTATCTCTCTCTACAGTCTCCTCTATATCTCCCTATCACTCCTCTCTCTCTATAAACCCTAAACCCTAAACCTCTAAACATGAACCCCTAACCCCTAAACAATAAACCCTAAACCCTAAATAATGCCCCTAAACCCTAACCCCTAACCCCTAAACTTGAGAAACCCTAAACCCCTAAACCCAAGTAACCCTAAACCTCTATCTCTCCCCACTCTCCTTATCGCCTTTGTCCCTCTACCTCTCAATCTCTCTCTCTATGTCTCTGGCCATATCCCTCACTCTCTATCTCCCTATCTCTCCCCTTGATCTCCACTATATCTCCCAATTTGTCCTCTATCTCTCTCTAAACCCTAAACCCTAAACCTCTAAACCTTAACCCCTAACCCAAAAATCATAAACCCTACACCCTAAATAATACTCCTAAACCCAAGTAACCATAAATTAGGTGCTAAATTAGGTGCTACATTAGGCACTAAATTATGCACTAAATTAGGCACTAAATCAGGCACTACATTAGGTGCTAAATTAGGCACTAAATTAGGCACTACATTAGGCACTAAATTAGGTGCTAAATCAGGTGCCAAATCAGGTGCTATTTTAGTCATTAAGTCAGGTGCTAAATGAGGCAATAATTGAGGTGCAAAAGTAGGTGCTAATCTAGGTGCTAAATTAGGCGCTAAATTAGGTGCTAATTAGTGCCTAAATTAGTGCCTACTTGTTCTGATCAGTGCAAAAAATGCCAAAAATAGTGCCATCATGATAAATAGCATTGACTTTTTCAATAAATTGGAGAAAAATATATTAAAATAGTGGGTGGAAGAAAAAAATGGAGCAAAAAAGGAGCTAATCATAGGGATTTGTTGTAGTGATTTGTGCACCCCTAACAGAGACAATGAGAGGGGATAGAAAATAGTTTAGATGGACTACAGGAGCAGACACGAGTTTTGATACATTAAAGAAGAAAGTCATAGAGAAACCTATATTGGCACTTCCAGATTTCAATAAGGTATTTCAAGTAGATTGTGATGCTAATGGTAGTGTTATAGGAGCTATTTTGAGTCAAGAAGGTAAGCCCATTGCCTACTTTAGTGAGAAGCTCAATGATGCCAAGAAAAAGTATTTTGTTTATGATCAAGAGTTTTATGCAATAGTTCAGGCTTTAAAGAAAAGGATACATTATTTGTTGCCAAAAGAGTTTGTTTTATATATTGATCATCAGGCCTTACAATATCTTAATAGTCAAGGGACATTAAATCAAAGGCACTTAAAATGGATTGAGTTTTTGCAGAGTTATACTTTTATTTTGAATTACAGGAGTGGGAAGTCTAACATAGTTGCAGATGCCTTGAGCAAAAGGCAAAATTTGTTGACAGAAATGAAGACAGAGGTTGTTGGGTTCGATGAGCTCAAAAGTTTGTATCCTGAAGATCTAGATTTTGCAAAGGCCTAGAAAGATTGTTTGGAACTTGTTACTTTGGACAGGACAAAATGGTTGGATTTCATAATCCAAGATGGCATGTTGTTTAGAGGAAGCCAGTTGTGCATTCCAAGGAGTTCCATGAGAGAGAACCTAATAAAGGAGAAGCATAGTGGGGGATTAGCTGGATACTTTGGTCAAGATAAGACCATTGCGATTGTTGGTGAGCATTATGATTGGCCATAGTTTTAGCAAGATGTGAGGAAATTTGCGCAGAGTTGTAGAATGTGTCAAATGGCAAAAGGAACAAGTTAGAATGCAAGGCTATATCAGCCATTACATGTACTAGAGAAGCCATGGGATGATATCAATATGAATTTTGTTCTTGGTTTACAAGGGACATGATGGAACCATGAAAATTTTTTGCATGTTTCTGATAGTTTTATTCCCAGCTTTATGTCACCTGGTTACTAGATTTCCATACTTAGGGTTCTTTTGCTTAAAAATGTTTTGAGTAACCCAACTCTGCCAAAAACCCTAAACCCTTTTAAAATCAAGTCAATAGTTGCACTCAATATAATTCTTTGGTGACTGCCTGTTCCCATCACCATCCTTTTAAGTTCCCTTTTAATGTCGTCCATCAACATTGTTTACCAGCCCCTCGCCAAATAAATACCATCTATAGCCCGCGCTGAAGGGAAGCCTAATATTAAAAAAAAATTTGCCTGATTGGTTACCCTTCGTATAAATGGAAAAAGGTTGTATAGATGTCAGAGACCAATCCTACTAACTAGTTTTGTGTAGGTGGCGCATGCGGATTCATTTCCGCCATTCCACCCATGATGAGTTACAAAGGAAACTAGCCTCAGTGGAAACACAGAAAGGGTGATAGCTGGCTGTGGATAGTCCTGGATGGAAAGAAGGTGGGTCCCAAGTGTTATATATTAGTTTTGTCTCAATTCCTCCATTTCACTAAACTCCATCAAAAGGTTTTTTGAATGACCACAGAATCATAGAATTCAGACACATGACTTTCTTAAAGTGATGGGACTCTTATATTAAATGCATGTCTTAGATGTGGCATCAAATGTGACCATTTTAAGAGATGCTCTGCTCGAAGTACAATGATCCGATAGTTATCCACAATTCTGTCGAGATCATATCTCTGACCACATCCTTCATACACAAAATGGCGGGTGTCGTCTTAACTGCACTAGGAAGGGGGTTTCTCCTCAGGATCACGATTGGAAAAGGATGTCCAGGTGGCATGTTGCTATTGAGTGAAGAAAGCAATAAGGTCTGACCTAGAAAAGGGTCAAATCAGCACCGTCAAGGTGCGCCAACTGGGATCAAGATCAACGAACTAAATTCAAAATCATATTAGAAGGATTCGTTGGCACTAAACCTGACTAAGTTGCATATCAAAGCATTAACTACTCAGGCATGTGCAGGGTCTTCATCACCATCGCTTCTGAGGAAATTAGTAATAGAATTATTTGGCTTATGCAAGCTTGACCTTTGGAAATCTGTGCCTCTACAAGAAATGACATTTCATCCGCTGTGTGATGAAATTTGATGACAGTGCTCAATTGGGAGAACCAAGACACCTGATCTCATAGAATTTGATACAAGAAGTGATGTTTTCAAGTTATGTAGAATTATGAAGCCCTATCTTTCTATTCAAATTTGGCAATCTTGACAGAAATGTACCGAAGTGACTAGAAATTAATACACCACATATGGGTGGATTTATGCTTACATCTTAGAATTTCTATAAATAGGCAAGTGTTGCTATTACCATGCATATTGTTTAAACTACTCTGATAGTATGGTTTTCCACTATTCTCATATGCTCTGTTTACTCCCCTGTTCTGTAGGATTTTCTTCCTTCTTCTCATGGCTATCAGTTTGTCCTTACTGGATTAGAAAAGGCCTAGAATTATTTCTTATGGAATAGGTGGTTCTGGTAAAATTAAGGGGTAGCAACAACACTGGGCAAACTTTTACTTGCATTTCTTCTTCCTATTTCTTCATCTGGATTGAAACCTTAGTTTTTAATCTCAATACTCGAGCTATCCCTTATGGCTATGATTTTGCAGATTGGAATCAGGTGTGGAGGAAACTCATTTTTCCTTCTACCTTCATCCCTCTTCTACTTTTCCTAATAATGCATCAACTCTAATTGTAGGGATGTTTCCTCTCCAGATGTAGCATTTAAAGGTAGAATGCTCCCAGTTTGTCATTACTGTTGTTGCCCTCACCAGGTGGATGGTATATCCATATCTGGTCCTATGTGATCTCCTCTGGTCTTTGTCTGGATGAATTGGTTGGTGACCATTCAACTATGAAAGAGGAATCACATCCTTGCAAGTAGCACTAGGCACAAAGTGAAGAACTTCAGTTAATGGGGTTTTCTTTTGATATTGACGCTTGCAGTCACTCCTAATTGAAGCAGTTGAATTGGGCAGTGAATGCTCTTATAAAAATTAATAAGTGGCATAGGATGGGGATAAGGGCCTCCACAAAATCAAACAGATGAGTCCCCATCAACATCACTTCCTATTTTCCTGCTTAAATTAAGAGGACACATTTGTGGAAAGCAGGTACTTTAACATTGCGCCAAAGTTACAAAGCATACAATTGAGAAGTGGTTACACCAGCCTCTTCCTACAGCTGCATATGTTGGTTACAGAAATTTTGTAACTTCTTTTGTCTTAAAGCCTGAAGCTTGTTTCTCCCTTATCTCTATAAAAGGGAATTCAAGGCTTATTGAAAATCATTGGTTCAAGGTCATGTATTCAGACTCAATCTGAAATATAGGTCAATTTGGTCAAGGAAGAGTTGTAAATAGGTTTGTTTTTTTGCAAATAGGAATTAGTCATCTATTTTCAGGTTTCCATTTTCAAGTCTCTTTTGATTTCTTGATAGAACTATTGAAAGTTTTGATGTAAGACCACTAAACAGTTTATTTTACAAATCTTGTTGAGTCTTGGAATATACTATCTCCTATTTCATGTATATAGTTTCACATTATGAATATATATTTGGTTAAAGATCATTTTTATTCATCATCAAAAATTTTCCTGTGCTAGCATATTTCTCTTATGGGTTTTACTCAAGGAGTAATGTAAAAATTGCTATTAGAAAGTATCAAGTGTGATTCAAGCGTATAGGGATAACTAAGTATGGTTAATTTTAAAACTAGTAGAGTAATTTCAATGTAAGGCATTGTTACAACTTTACAATAAACTGAGGTTTCTTATAGCACATTTCCTTTATCTTCTTATCAATTTAATCTTTTTGACTCTATGGCCCGTGGATAGGCACTGATCTGTTTATGAACACTATACTAAACTTACACCCCTTTGGCTATTCTCAACATGTTTTTGAAATCAATTCAAACATTTTCCCTTCCAGCAATAGGCTTTAGATATTTATATTGATTAAGTTAAAATTCCACATGTTCATCTGCAAAGAATAAGATTAGAGCTTAAAGAAATTCAGCCCATCTCTTTACCTTATCATATATTCTTTCAAGCAATTACAAGGAACATATCTATGATTAGAACAGTGTTGACAGGCTAAACACCCCATAGGGAAACCCATCCATTTGAAGTAGAAAAACTATTTTCACCCTCAAGAAGAAGGCATTAATCAAGCAAAGATAGCCTTCAAAAAAATCCAATATCCCACTTACTAGGAACACCCTCCTTGGTTTCACAGAGCCTAAAGTGCAGAGGAAGAAAGAGGGGAATTGAGGCAAAGGCCCTCTATTCCAAAAATCTCCTATTAATTAGCCAATCCCTCAAGGAAAACCGATTATTAATAACTGGTTGATTTTATAGGTTTACTACGAGAATCAAGTTGGGAATTTAAAACAACCAACAGATTGGTGACTCTATTGGGGACTCACCTTTTAGGAAAAGAAAACCTATGTCTTATCCAAACAAAAGTGCCAATACTTTATGAGATCTAAAAGAGGTTTCTGTCCATTCAAAGTTTTCTCATGTTTTCTGAATCTATAGATCTATATTCTCAAACTAGGGGTCTTTGATAGATGTGTTAAAAGGATAGAGGACTATTTGATTATATTCCTTTCAAGGAAAAGGATGGCGACTCTACTATAAATTTTCCATTAATAGTTGTGATAGATGCAGGACTGTTACATAAAGTTTTATATGTTAGAATATTCTATATAACCCTACTGTGAAACATGATTCAAAAGTTGGTCCTGAAAAAAGAAACAATATGTTCCTCAACAAAATAGAGGTGGTGACTCTATGAAAAAGGATCTAGTGATGTAGTCTAGTGTTATTGATTTTGCATGAATATCAATACAAAATTTGCACCAGAAGCAAAAAACTCTCTTTAGGTATTTTACTAAGCTTCAAAATACATTCCTAGAAGTTTAGAAATGTATAAGCAACAATCACATTTCTTTTGTCAAGGTGGGTTTGTCATGGAAAGATACGGGGCAATTAACTTCAATAATATTTGGGGGTTTCCAAACCATATACCCATGGAAGTTAGAAATCAGATAACTCAGTTCAACAATGACATATCCAAAACAGTTAGTAGCCATTTACAAGATTTTTGTGACTTAATGGGAGATTATGGAAATAGATCACAAGGATATAGTCATAAAATTGTTTGTTCAAACTTTTAAAGGAGAAGTTAGAGATTGGTTTGCATATCTGCCCAATCAGTCTATCTTTTCTTGGCAAGATTTAAAGATTGCTTTCATGGAGAAATTTGGGGAAAGAATAGATGTAGGTATATTGATTAAGGAACTCATGCAGATTGAAAAGGAAGATAAGGAATCAGTCCCAGCTTTCAATTTAAGATTTGCCAGAATAGTGAGGGAAATTCTTGAAAATATCAGACCCAATGAGGCTATGTGTTTGATCATATATTTGGGTGCATTCAATAAAAAAATAGTTATAGACTGAGAGATAAGAACCCTTCTACTATGAGACAAGCATATTCCTTGGCCATGAACATAGAAAATAATTTGAAGCACACAGAGATAAAGAGTTTTGAGTCTGTGAAAAATGGGTATGAAAGGAATAATAAATCCATCTATCCTCCCATTTATCAAAGAAAAAATAAAATGGACTATTCTTGTAAACCCATGCCAAAAAAACCAAGTTACAGAACTTAGTATGATGAAGTGGATAGAGACTATGATCAGAAAAGAGAAGTTTTAAGTTCCTGTACTCCTACTACTCATTTCTCCCCTTAGTATCAGAATAAAAGAAAATCCCCAGAGCCTTGCAAAGCAGCTTATGAAATAATGGACACCATGATACATAAGGATATATCAGTTAAGGAAGTCCCTTTGACTTATGAACAAATTAAAGATATTTCCTCAATCTGTGAGGAAATATATTTTACATCAAAATCTCCTAAAGAACTAGCCTACTTTAAGTTTGAGTCTCATGAAGGATTAATCCTCATCAATCATACAGAAAATAGTGAGAAATTATTAGAATGCTCATATCAAAATGATGAGAGTCCCGAATCAGATGATGATACTTGCTATCAGGGCAGTAACAATGATGATTGTACAAATGAAATGCATATTAGAGACAATCCATTATATGATGAGCCTATAGATTTGTCAATAAGAGAAGATATGGAGCCTTATGAATGCATAGAAAATCCACTCTTTGAAGAGACTCCTAAGGGAACTAATGAGGCAATATTAGTTCTATATCCAAAGGTATATGGGGAAATAAACACTGTATTAAAAAATCAGGGCCTAAATCTCTAGCCTAATAATGTTTTCCACTCCTATATTCAACATCAAAATGAAGAGCCAATTCAGAAGGTAGAAAGTAAGGACATAATATCATATTTCAAAAGGGAAATAGAGTATGATTGTTTCAGGTTTGACATTGATTTGGGAGAATGTAAAAGCTCCCCTCTTACCAATTATAATGTAGATTATGATTGCTTTTATTTTTCAGATATATGCAAAGGGCAGAGATCTGGAGATAATAATATTTTTACATGGTCACCGAATCTCCTTCTGATGGCAGTATCCATCAATTATCTATGATTTAGAATGATGGAAGAAGCCATGGAGAAGATGAAAATAATTGTCCAAAAGGTTATCTGAATATCTATGTAAGGAACGGATTGGATTTCAATGAGGTTTTCCAAAGTAGTTTAACAAAGTCATTGGAAAACAAAATGTTTGATAGAGGCAAATTGGATATTTTTATTACATAATGACTTGAGGTCATTATGTGTTTGGTTTGCTCCTCCAGAGTTCTTCTGTGATCTCTCTCTATGCATGATTGAACAGGCATCCCCAACTAGAACCACTGATGGAACCATGAAAAATTTTCCATGTTTTCGATAGTTTTATTCCTAGCTTTATGTCACTTGGTTACTAGATTTCCATACTTAGGGTTCTTCTTAAAAATGTTCTGAGTAACCCAAATCTACCAAAAACCCTAAACCCTTATAAAATCAAGTCAATAGCTGCACTCAATATAATTCTTTGGTGACTACCTATTCCCATCACCATACTTTTAAGTTCCCTTTTCATGTCGTCCATCAACGTTGTTTACCGGCCCCTCACCAAATAAGTACCGTCTATAGCCCATGTCAAAGAGAAGCCTAATATTAAAAAGAAAACTTGCTTGATTGGTTACCCTTCATCTAAATGGCAAAAGGTTATATACATGTTAGAGACCAATCCTACTAACTAGTTTTGTGCAAGTGGCGCATGCGGATTTGTTTCCGCCATTCCGCCCACGATTAGTTGCAAAGGAAACTGGCCTCAGCAAAAATGCAAAAAGGGTGACAACTGGCTGTGGACAGTCCCGGATGGCAAGAAGGTGGGTCTCAGGTGTTATATATCAGTTTTGTCTCAATTCTGTCATTTCGCTAAACTCCATCAAAAGGTTTTCTAAGCAACCGTGGAATCAAGGAATTGAGATGCATGGCTTTCTTAAAGTGATGGGACTCTTATATTAAATGCATGTCTCAGACATGGCATCAAATGTGACCATTTCAAGAGATGCTCTTCTTGAAGTACAATGATCCAACGATTATCTGCCATTCTGCTAAGATCATATCTCTAGCCACATCCTTCATACTTGGAATGGCAGGGGCTATCTTAATTGCACTACGAAGGGGATTTCTCCTTGAGATTGCAATTAAAAAAGGATGTCCAGGTGGCATGTTGCTATTGAGTGAAGCAAGTAGTAAGGTCTGACCTGGAAAAGGGTCAAATCAACACCATCAAAGTATGCCAGCTGGGATCAAGATCAATGGCCTAAATTGAAAATCATGTTAGAAGGATTCATTGGCATTGAACCTGACTAAGTTGCATATCAAAGCATTAACTACTCAAGCATGTGTGAGGTCTTCATCACTGCCGCTTCAGAGGAATTTAGTAACAAAATGATTTGGCTTATGCAAGCTCGACCTTTGGAAATCTGTGCCTCTACAGGAAATAATATTTCATCTAATGTGTGATGAAATTTGATGATAGTGCTCAATTGGGAGAACTAAGACATCTAATCTGGCAAAATTTGATACAAGAAGTGATGTTTTCAAGTTATGCGAAATTATGAAGCCCTATCTTTCTATTCAAATTTGGCAATCTTTAATATATTTCCATTTATGACAGAAATGTACCGAAGTGATTAGAAATTAATACACCACATATGGGTAGATGTATGCTTACATCTCAAAATTTCTATAAATAGGCAAGTGCTATTGTTACCATGCATATTATTTAAACTACTCTGACAGTATGGCTTTCCCCTATTCTCGTATGCTCTGTTTGCTCCCCTGTTCAGTAGGATTTTCTTCCTTGTTCTCATGGCTATCAGTTTGTCCTTACTGGATTAGAAAAGGCCTAGAATTATTTCCTATGGAATAGGTGGTTCTAATAAAATTAAGGGATAGCAGCAACACTGGGCAAACTTTAACTTGCAATTCTTCTTCCTATTTCTTCATCCATATTGGAACCTTAGGTTTTAATCTCCATACTCCAGCTATCCTTTATGGTTGTGATTTGGTAGATTGGAATTAGGTGTGGAGGAAACTCATTTTTCCTTCTACCTTCATTTCAACTATGAAAGAGGAATCACATCCTTGCAAGTAGCACCGGGCATAAAGCTAAGAACTCTAGTCAATGGGATTTTCTTCTGATATTGACGTTTGTAGTTGCTCCTAATTGAAGTGGTTGAATTGAGCAATGAATGCTCTTATAAAATTAATAAGTGGCATAGGATGGGGATAAGGGCCTCCATAACATCAAATAGATGAGTCCCCATCAACATCACTACCTATTTTCCTGCTTAAATTAAGAGGACACGTTTGTGGAAAGCAGGTACTTCAACATTGCACAAAAGTTACAAAGCATACTGTTGAGAAGTGGTTACACCAGCCTCTTCTTGCAACTACATCTGTTGGTTACAGAAATTTTTTAACTTATTTTGTCTTAAAGCCTAAAGCTTGTTGCTCCCTTATCTCTATAAAAGAGAATTTAAGGCTTATTGAAAATCATTGGTTCGAGGTCATGTCTTCATACTCAGTCTGAAATATGGGTCAATCTGGTCAAGGAGGAGTTGTAAATAGGTTTGGTTTTTTGCAAATAGGAATTAGTCATCTATTTTCAGGTTTCCATTTTCAAGTGTCTTTTGATTTCTTGATAGAACTATTGAGAGTTTTGATGTAAGACCACTGAACAGTTTATTTTACAAATCTTGTTGAGTCTTGGAATATACTATCTCCTATTTCATGTATACAGTTTCACATTATGAATATATATTTGGTTAAAGATCATTTTTATTCATCATCACAGTTTTTCTTGTGCTAGCATATTTCTCTTATGGCTTTTACTCAAGGAGTTATGTGAAAATTTCGATTAGAAAGTATCAAATGTGATTCGGGCATACAGGGATAACTAAATATGTTTAATTTCAAAATAGTAGAGTAATTTCAATGTAAGACATTGTTATAACTTTACAATAAACTGAGGTTTCTTACAACACATTTCCTTTAGATTCTTGTCAATTTAATCTTTTTTACTATATGGCCCCTGGATAGGCACTGATCTTTTTATGAACACTATACTAAACTTATACCCCTTTGGCTATCCTCAACATGTTTTTGAAATCAATTCAAACATTTTTCCTTCTAGTAATAGGCTTTAGATATTTAGATTGATTAAGTTAAAATTCCACATGTTGCTCTGCAAAGAATAAGATTAGAGCTTAAAGCAATTCAGCCCATCTCTTTACCTTATCATACATTCTTTCAAGAAATTACAAGGAACATATATGTGGTTAGAACTGTATTGATAGGCTAAACACCCCATAAGGAAACCCAAAAATTTTAAGTAGAAACACTATTCTCCCCCTCAGGAAGAAGGCGTTAATCAAGCAAAGATAGCCTTCAAACAAATCCAATATCCCACCTACTAGGAACACCCTCCTTGGTTTCACAGAGCCTAAAGTGCAGAGGAAGAAATAGGGGAATTGAGGAAAAGGCCCTTTATCCCAAAAATCTCCTATTCATTGGCCAATCCCTCAAGGCAGATTGATTATTAATAAGTGGCTGATTTTATAGGTTTGCTGTGAGAATTAGGTTGGGAATTTAAAACAACCAATAGGATATAGAGAGGACATGATTCCATTTTTGTGGTGGTGGACAGATTCTTGAAGATGGCACATTTTATTCTGTGTACGAAGACTAATGATGTTGTTCATATTGCAGAGTTATTTTTAGAGAGGTGGTAAGACTACATGGTCTACCTAAGAGCATAGTTTCAGATCGAGATACTAAGTTTCTTGGTTATTTCTGGAGGACATTGTGGAAGAAGTTGAAGACAAATTTGAAGTTTAGTTCTGCACGTCATCCATAGACTAATGGATAGATAGAAGTGGTGAATAGGAGTTTGGGTAACCTACTACGATGCTTAGTAGGAGATAAGCCCAAGGGATGGGATTTGATTTTACCACAGGTAGAATTTGCTTACAACAATTCTATCAGTAGGAGCACAAGTAAATCACCATTTTAGATTGTTTATGGAAGTAGTCCAAGAAATACTTTAGAGTTAAGGAATCTAGACAAGGGAGAAAAGACAAGTGCTGAAGCCAAAGACATTGTAGAACACCTGAAGAATTTGCATGAAGAGGTGAGAAAGCATATTAATAAGATCAATATTCAGTACAAGGCTAAGGTAGATCAGAAGAGGAGATATAAGGAGTTCCAGGTAGGAGATGAAGTCATGGTTCACTTGAGAAAAGAAAGGTTCTCAATTGGAACATATAAGTTGAAAATGAAGAAATTTGGGCCATGCAGGATTTTGAAGAAACATGATTCAGGAAATGCATATGAGGTAGAACTACCGAATGGGATCAATATTTCCCCTGTGTTCAATGTTATTGATTTAACACAATATCATGAAGGTGGCATAGAGGATGGACCAATAGAAGAATAGTGGAGTATTCCGGTAGCTAGTTCAACAGAGGAGATAGCAGAGATCTTGGATAGCCGTGTGGGAAGAAGTACTCAGAACAAGCAATATGAAGAATATACGGTGAAATGGAAAGCAAGGCCTGAAGAAGATTCTTCTTGGTTGTCTAAGGCAGAGGTTGACCTTTTGGGTTTTCCTCAAACAAACACCTAAGACATGACATGGTCACTTCTCAAATTACCTTGGGTGTTTGATGTAGGAGCATCCAATGGTGTAAGGGCAATCTTGCATCATTCAAAGAGATGTTGATTCAAAATCATTGAAGTTATTTTCATTTCTTTCCATAATTAGTATTTCTAGTTCCATAATCACTTGAATAATGATGTATGACTTTCAGTTATTCCAAACTGCTAAAAATAGAAAACTACTATTTGTGGAAATTTTAACTGCCATTTCTGGAAAGTTTATGGCACAGATTGAAGAAAATTTTTACAGGAAGATTAGTAAATGAAATATAAGACCTTTGGTGAAGTAGTTAGGAAAAGATTATTTGTGAGCTGAAAGATATTAAAGTTTTCATTTTCAAAATGCCCCTAAAAATTTTTGAAACCAAATATGAGGCACTAAAATGTCCCATAACATCCTAAAAAGTTGTCAGAAATCTGTTTACGCATTTCTGGTGTGATAGTTGACTTCATGAGCTTTCTGGCACTTCAAATGATTCATCAGTCAAACACCCGGATCAAAATTTATGCTTCCCGAAAACCTACTTTTGGAGGGAGTTACAAATTTTAAAATTTAGCTGGAGGCCACCAAAAAGGGCTATTTATGACTATTTTTGGGAACCCTAAGTAGTAGTAGAGTTAAGGGGGAAAGTGTAGAGTCAAGATGTAATATGCTGACCTGTTCTGCTATAATTGTTTTTGTCTTTTTAATGGGTTTTTGTATTTTTTTTATTAATGTGGTCTTTCAAACTAAATAGAAGATACAGAAGGGGTTTTAGTTTTGGAATTGCATGTGTAATTTTGAGAGAGATTTTTCCATAAAAACATGAAATAATTGATGAGCAATCAATTAGAAATAAAAATGAACACATTGCAAACTTGGGAACACATACCCAAATACATATTTTGCATCTTTTTCCATTTTTTAGTTTGCTGCTACAAATTTTGGAGTTGACAAGAGAGGAAGATCAATAATATCTGGAATCATACAATGAAATGAAGAATACCTAGAAGTGCATATGTTATTCCAACCTCATGGCGGCCACTTTGCATCAATACCCATATGCCAAAACTATTTTTTGTGAGCACCCATGTCAAACTCTAGTTGGAACTGAAAATTGCAGCAACACCCAATAGCTCAAATCTGCAAAACTCAAATACCTAGATGAATTATTTGCAACACAACATCAAAATCCATCACTCCTCAAACATACACACCAAAATACCAACATGCAAGCCAAAATCTCCAATAAAACCTCGCTATCATAAACCTGTAAATTGAACATTTTAAACCCTAGCAACATCAAACTCAATCTTTGAAGCTCTATGACGAAATCTACTTGACTTCATCCATCTATATGGTATGCAAGCATCACCACAACCTATAATCCCAAGGGAGCATCACCCTAGAAGTCTAGAATAAGCATTTCCAAAGAAAAGAGTTCACTCTCAACATATATCAGCAAAATAGAAGATAGCATTAATTTCAAAATGAAGCTCCAAATTCAATATATACTCCTCAAACATAGCCCCCAAAACAAGCAAGAATATTTCTTTGAGGTCCACCACTAAAAACAAAATGAAATCAATTTTATTTTATTGATTTAAATCTCCAATAAGGCTGCCACGATTTCCTAGTTTGCTGCCCTCTTGTGTGCCCCACAAAGAAAATAAAAATAAACTTTATTTTTGACTTTATAAAGGAAAAGCCATTCCAAGAGGGGGGCCACCTCTCCCTAGGTGCTCAAATCCATGATGGTCATACCCTTCGTGGCCACTTTTTAAGATGCAACCTTCTATAATAAAATAATACATTGAGACACAACTCCCAAGGTAAAGTAATTTTACTAGGACTTTAATAATATAAAATGTAATTAAAGATTACATTTTAATCCATCTCTAATGCTTAGTAAAATATATTAAGTAGAAATAAATTGAACCATATAAATAAATCCAACTCCTCACTAGGCTCAACTTGAGATCATCCCCTAATCACCTGAATTAGCCCATGGGAATGTTGAATAGGCTAATCTACAACACTCCTGAAGATCACTCAGGAAGTGGGGACATGACACAAGAAAAGGTGGGAAAATAGAAACCCTAGCTGATTTGGGCTTACAGAAGGCAGAAGATTCTAGAGCCTGGTGATAGGTAGTTGTAATGTGTTGTAGTCTCTAGAGGATTGATTCCTCTGATTGTATTTGAACTTCTATAATGGAATTAGTTGTCCAAATCAATAAAAGAACATCTTATTTTCTATGTGCAATTTTTTTGTTGTGTGTTTTATGATTTACCCCTTCATAAAAAATCCTAACCCCTAAACCTAATCAACCCTAAATCCCTATCCCCTTGTCTCTATCATCCCTCTACCTCTCAATACGTCTGCCTATGTCTCTTTCCATGTCCCTCACCCTCTATCTCCCTATCTCTCCCTCTCTAAACTCCTAACCCCTAAACCATAAACCTGATCAACCCTAAACCCCTATCTCCTTGTCTCTATCATCCCTCTACCTCTATCTATCTACCTATGTCTCTATCCATGTCCTTCACCCTCTCTCTCCCTATCTCTCCCTCTCTAAACTCCTAACCCCTAAACCCTATCTCCTTGTCTCTATCATCCCTCTACCTTTCAGTCTCTTTTCCTATGTCTATGGCCATGTTCCTCACCCTCTGTCTCCCTATCTCTCCCTCTCTAAACTCCTAACCCCTAAACCCTAAACCCGATCAACCCTAAACCCTTGTCTCCTTGTCTATCATCCCTCTACCTCTCAAACCTCTCTACCTATGTCTTTGGCCATGTTTCTCACCCTCTATCTCCCTATCTCTCCCTCTCTAAACTCCTAACCTCTAAACCCTAAACTCGATCAATCCTAAACCTGATCAACCCTAAACCACTATCTCCTTGTCTTTATCATCCCTCAACCTTTCAATCTCTCTACCTATGTCTCTAGCCATGTCCCTCACCCTCTATCTCCCTCTATCTCCCTCTCTAAGCTCCTAACCCCTAAATCCTAAACTTGATCAACTCTAAACCGTATCTCCTTGTCTCTATCATCCCTCTACCTCTCAATCTCTCTACCTATGTCTCTAGACATGTCCCTCACCCTAAACTTGAGAAACCATAAACCACTAAACCCTTAATAATTACCCTAAACCCTAACCTTGAGAAACCACACTAAACCCCTAAACCATAAATAATTTCCATTTAACCCTAACCCCTAAACCCTAAATTTTAGCAACCCTAAACTCATAAACCCTCAATAATGCCCCTAAAGGTATGAGCAACCCTAAACCCATAAAACCTAAGTAATGCCCCTAAAGGTCTGAGTAACCCTAAACTCATAAACCCTAAATAATGCCCCTAAACCTAAGAAACCCGAAACCTCTCTATCTCTCTCCCAAAAACCCAAAACCCTAAATAATGCCCCTAAATTCTAACCCCTAAACCATAAAACTGAGCAACCCTAAACCCCTAAACCCTAAATAATTACCCTAAACCCTAAACTCATAAAGCTCTCTCTCTCTCTCACCCTATCTCTCTCCTCTCTCCCTCTTCCTCCCTCTCCCTCTCCCTTGTTGACAAAGAACATGGAAACAAGAAAACTAGGACATGTAAAGAGGGATGAGGATATAAATTAGGATGATGAAATGGAAACAAGATAATTTATGAAATTTCATTTGATGGGAAGAATTATGAGGATAGGTAGAGAGGGGAGGGAAGTAGAGAGTGAGAAAGAGAGAGGGTAGGAGGTGGAGACAGGAGGGAAGTAGAGAGTGAGAGAGGGTATGAAGTAGACAGGGGAAGGAAGAAGAGAATGAGAGAGAGAGTAGGAGGTAGAGAGGGGAGGGAAGTAGAGAGTGGGAGAGAGGGTAGGAGGTAGAGAGGGGAGGGAAGAAGAGAGTGAGAGAGAGGGTAGGAACTAGAGAGGGGAGGGAAGTAGAGAGTGGGGGAGAGGGTAGGAGGTAGAGAGGGGAGGGAAGTAGAGAGTGAGAGAGGGTAGGAGGTAGAGAGGCGAGGGAAGAAGAGAGTGAGAAAGAGGGAAGGAGGTAGAGAGGGGAGGGAAGTAGAGAGTGAGAGAGGGCAAGAGGTAGAGAGGGGAGATAAGTAGAGAGTGAGAGAGAGGGGAGGAGGTAGAGAAGGGAGGTAAGCAAAGAGTGCTCTAAGAGAGAAGGTATGAGGTAGAGACGAGAGGGAAGTAGAGAATCAGAGAGAGGGTAGGAGGTAGAGAGGGGAGGTAAGAAGAGAGTGAGAGATAGGGTAGGAGGTAGAGATGAGAGGGAAGTAGAGAATCAGAGAGAGGGTAGGAGGTAGAGAGGGGTTGGAAGAAGAGAGTGAGAGAGAGTGTAGGAGGTAGAGAGGGGAGACAAGTGGAGTGAGAGAGGGTAGGAGGTAGAGAGGGGAGAGAAGTAGAGAGTGAGAGAGAGGGTAGGAGGTAGAGAGTGGAGGGAAGAAGAGAGTAAGAGAGTGGGTAGGAGGTATAGAGGGGAGAGAAGTAGAGAGTGCAAGAGAGCATAGGAGGTATAGAGGGGAGGGAAGAAGATAGTGAGAGAGAGAGAGGGTAGGAGTTAGAGAGAGAGAGAGGTGACAAAAATAGAGACTCAAAGAGAGGGTAGGAGGTAGAGAGGGGAGGGAAGTAGAGAGTGAGAGAGAGGGTATGGGGTAGAGAGAGGGGGAGAAGAGAGAGAGAGAAGGTAGGAGGTAGAGAGGTGAGGGAAGTAGAGACTCAGATGAAGAGGGTAGGAGGTAGATAGGGGAGGGAAGTAGAGAGTGAGAGAGAGGGTAGGAGACAGAGAGGGGAGGGAAGAAGAGAGTGAGAGAGAAGGTAGGAGGTAGAGAAGGGAGGGAAGCAAAGACTTAGAGAGAGGGTAGGAGGTAGAGAGGGGAGGGAAGTAGAGAGTGAGAGACGATAGGAAGTGCAATTTCCCTTGTAGACATGTATGTAAAGTGTGGAAGCATAGAAAAGGCATGCCAATTATTTGACCTAACACCTCAAAGAGATGTTTTATAATGGAATGCAATGATTACAAGATTTACAAAAAATGGATTTGTTGAAAAGGATTTAGAAACTTTCAAGCAAATATAATTGGCATGTGTAAAGCTAAATTAGCTCAACATAACATGGGTGCATTATAACGTGCTAGCATTATGTGAGTTATAATGCACTCGTGTTATGCTGAGCTAATTTGGACATGTTTTTCCAGTTTCTAACAAATTTTTTAGATAATTTAGAGCATACTCCCCATCAAGATTACACTTTTTTCAATGAAAAGTAAAACTAAATACCACCATAATCTTAAAATCTCTGTTAGTTGTCTAACCATATATTTTTTCACATTTTGAGTACGTTAATGGTTTCATCAGGAATTTCTTTTGTTAGTGTATCTATTTTTTGTCAAAAACTAGTGTCTAGTATTTTTGACTTTTTTTAACCATTCATCAAAATTTCAACTAAGTTACATTTTTAGAAACTAGAATCCATTCTACACATATTAGAAAAAAATTGATTTTTGATTAGTTTTCAAAAATTTTAGGGAGGAACATGCTCAATTTTCTATTTTTCAAGATCTGTCCACTTTGAAAATTACTAAACAACCAAATATTCATGAAAAAATTCACACAAATTAGGGATAAACTACATGGTGTTAGATAATTTCTCACCAAAGCAATTTTTGAAATACTAAAAAAGTTAACATTTTAGGGGGAGCACACCAGACGCTATGTTTTTTTTTTGGAGAAAAATATGATCAATTTTTGTGCTCCCCCTTTTTGAACCCCTTAATCTCAACCATTTTTGAAAAAAAATAGTGATTTAGAAACTAAATTCGGAGCACTACGACTCTTGTTTTGGTTGCATCTTCAAATTTTGAGTATAACTACAATTTTGCATCCAACATCAATGTTTCCTAATTTTAGAAGAAAAAAAAGTGGCATCTTAAGACCCCCTTTTGGTCCCTCAACTTTGTGTACTTACCCTCTAGGTATTCATGTGTTTTTGCTAAACCAGTGGGATTGCCACCTTCATAGCTAGAGAACCACCATATTCATCTCCTTCTTGGAAGCATTCCTCCCAACATCAAGCCCTACCGCTACCCATTTAACCAAAAGATAGAGATTGAGATGATCATTTGAGACTTACTAAAGCAAGACATTATTCACACTAGTACCAGCCCATTTTCTTCACCAGTTCTTCTTGTCTAGAAAAAAGATGGGTCATGGCACCTCTGCATTGAATTCTAAGCACTTAATCACATCACAATAAAGGATAAGTTTTTGATTCATATTATTGATGAGCTTCATGGCACTCATTTTTTCTCCAAGTTGGATCTTCATTTTGGGTATCACCAGATCTAAGTTCATGAGAATGACATCCCTAAGATAGCTTTCTACATGCATGATGGCCACTATGAGTTTCTGGTCATGCCCTTTGGCCTCAACAATGCTCCTTCAACATTCTAGGCATTGATGAATAAAATATTTCAGCCCTACCTACAAAAATTCATTTTGGTCTTCTTTGATGATATCCTCATCTATAGTAAAACATGGGCTGAGCATCTCCAACATCTGGATCTCGCACTACATATTCTCTCTAATCATCATCTCTGTGCAAAGTAGTCTAAATGTGTTTTTGGCTAGGACAAAGTGGAGAATCTTAGGCATATTGTTTCGGCCCAAGGGGTTCAGGTGGATCCTACAAAAATAGCCACCATGAAAAATTGGTCGCATCTTCAGACACTTAAGAGACTTCATGGTTTTTTGGGGTTGACTAGCTACTATCACAAGTTTGTCAAGGATTATGGGAAGATTGCAGCTCTATTGATAGACATTTTGAAAAAGGATGCTTTTACCTGGACACAAGTTGTTGAGTATGCATTTGAAAAATTACAACAAGCTATGTGTACTACACTTGTTCTAGCTATGCCATATTTTGCAAGACCTTCACTATTTAGAGTGATGCTTGTGGCAATGGACTTGGTGTTGTTCTCCACTAAGAAGAATGCCCCATTATGTTCACTACCAAAGCCCTTTCTAGAAAGAATTTAGTACTCTCCACTTATGAGAAGGAAATGACGGCCATTTTGCATGCAGTACAGAAGTGGTAGCCATACCTAATGGGGAATCATTTTTGCATCAAAACTAATCACCAAAGTCTAAAATATTTCCTAGAATAATAGGTCTCCTCCCCAACACAATAAAAATGAGTCAGAAAACTCATGGGTTATGACTATGAGATAACTTACAAGAATGGTAAGGACAATATTATGGAAGATGCTCTTTCTCACACATTTGATGACCATGCTTCCCTTTCAACTATTTCAATGCCTATTCTGAATTGGTTGGAATCTGTACAACAAGGCTATGTCAATGACTCTTCATTATCTCAAATCATTTAACATCTAGCCTCTAATCCCTCTATTTTACTACATTATTTCTTGGGATGGTGCTTCTCTATGATACGAGGGTTATCTAGTGCTTCCCTAGAGCACAGATCTTCAACAGGATGTAGTCTATGAATTTCATGTTTCTCCATCAATAGGGCACTTAGGGTTTCTCAAAACTTATGAGTGGGCATGGCGTAACTTCTTTTGGAATGGAATGAAAAGGACAATTCAACATATGGTGGGTAAATGTGATACCTGTCAAAGCAAAAAAGATGAAACAACACTCATTCCTAGGTTGCTTGAACTCTTTCCCATCCCTACAAGGATTTGGACAGATATTTCTATGGATTTCATTGAGGGGCTCCCTAAATCTAGAGGGAAGATAGTGATCTTGGTTGTGGTTGATTACCTCTCCAAATTTAGTCATTTTTGTGCCCTCATTCATCCCTATACCACATCTTCAGTCACACAAATTTTCCTAGACCAGATCTTCCATCTTCACGACATCCCTTCTTCCATTATCTCAGATCGTGATGCAACCTTCACCAATCTTTTTGGATAGAACTATTTCGACACAACCAAACTGAAGATGAATTCCAGGTATCATCTGTTGCAAGTATGAGGTTAACCAGTGTTGTCATTGATGTCAACATACTCATATTGCATTGATAAGAAGGATTGGATGAGCTGTGTGCTGAGGATATTGAGAAAATTAGTCTCAATTAGGAACAGTGAAGAATAGTGATAAGAAGAAGGCAAAACTACTCAATGGGTTGAGAATCAGAGGATGTGGATTAAAAGGTTTGTAGATATGAGTCTTGAGATGTTCCAGTTAAGATTTCAGAGGTCCGCATGAAGATCTGAAGAAGTTATGGCTGCTTGTGTAGAACTGGTTTCGGTAAGTGTTCAATGGTGACAGAGTGTCACAGATTGGTTCGATGAGTTCTGGAATTACATTATCTCATTCTACAGATTGGAAGGAGTGTTGAAGAAGTCAGTGTGAAGTGATAACCTGATTTGTGCATTGTTTGGAGGTCCAGAAGAACCTTTTACATCATGACAGTGATGGCAGACTGTGTTCTTGAAGTTTCGAATGAAGGAGAGAAGGATTCCAGCAAGCAGATGAAGTGCGGATGTTCTTGGTGATTCAGGAAAGCTTGTGGTGATCTGTGGATCATGTCCAGTTCATGTTGGTGGTCCACATTGAAGTTAGAGTTTGTATTTGAAGAATAACCACAAATTTTGGTGTTATTCTTAAGACTAGCCGATCGGATGTATTACACATCTTGCGAATGATCTTGTAGGTGTTTTCTGACTTAGATGATTGTTCCTAAGTTGATCCCTTGTATAAATAAGGGTTTGTGAATTCATTTTGGTGTGTGTCTTGCGGTGATGAGAGTGATATAGCGAAGAGAAGTACGAAAGGTAGAGTAGGAGTTTTTGGGCTTAAATGGAACTGATCCAGGCATGGTAAAGATGCCAATCTCCAGTTCAAGTTTGTAATACTTGTTATCTTGTAGACAGTGTGTCTCTTGTAGGCAGTGTACCTCTTTGTGAGCAGTGTGCTCGAGCAGTGAGCCCTAATTGGCATGTGCCATCTATTTTTCTTATTCTTCTAACAGAGATTAATCCTTGGGTTAATCACCCCGTGGTTTTTCCCTTAACCAGGTTTTCCACGTTAAAATTTTGGTGTTTCATGTGTTGATGTGTATCTACTCTGGTGTTTATGTCTTATGCTTTCATGAATGATTAATTGCTATGCTATTGATTAACAAATTGGATTTAAGTGTTTGAACTGAAAGTGAATTAAGGATAACTGATTCACCCCCCCTCTCAGTTATCAACAATTGGTATCAGAGCCAAGTTCCTCTAAACGAAGCTTAACTGCTTGAGGAGATCTAGGATGTCGTCATATAAGAAGGACAATCCAAAGTTTGATGGAACCAACTTCACTCTTTGGAAAGGCTGCATGAAATGTCACTTGGAGTGTATGGGAAAGACGTACTTGTTCATGGTCACAAAAACATATAAACCTCCACAGGGTGGTTCGACAACTCTAAATGAAATCACAAATGCTGAAAACAATCCGCGAACTAAAGAGGCTCTTCTAAGTGCATTAACCGACTCAGAGCTCTCCAATGTTATTGACCTACCAACTGCCTATGAGATCTGGATTAAACTGAAACTTCTGCATGAAGGAGATGAGTTTGTTAAGAGTGCAAGGTTGCAGAGTCTCAAAGGGAAATTTGAAAGATTGAAGATGAGAGATGATGAAAATATTACTACCTTTATGCCAAGAGTAAATGAGTTGGTGTGTGGAATTAGGAATGCTGGTGGAGTTTTGGATGAAAATAAGATTGTTTGCAAAATTCTCAGATCCCTTCCTGCTGCCTATAAAATCAAGGTTGCTGCCATTGATAAATTCAGAGCCCATACAACTATCACAAGAGAACAATTGGCTGGCAAAATGGCTACATTTGAAATGACTAAGTTTGGAGATGATCCCCCAAGACTGAATCTACATTCAAAGCTAGTGCCTATGTGAAAGGCAAACAAAGATTTGATCTCGGAGAAAATTCTTCAAGGAAGCTATCATGGTATGATCAAGCAAGAAAAAACATGGAAGAGGAAGAAGCAGAAACAGCTCAACTTGAAGCCCTCATTGCAAAAAGACTGCCAAGGGGATCTGGTAAGTATGAAGGAAAATTACCCTTTAAATGCTTCAACTGCAATAAGATTGGTCACTTTGCTTCAAGATGTTTAGAAAGATCCACAAGATCAAATTCTAACAGACAAAGGTTCCAAAAGAATTGTTATTATGTTCATGATGAACTGATAATGAAGGAGTAACAGATGATGAATCAGAGATAGGAGACAAATCCAGAAATAAATGGGTGTTCATTGCCATCAAGGAAGAAGATCCAATATTCCTTGAATCTATCAATCATAAGGTTATGGAAAGAGCTTTGGCTGCCCAAGTTGAAGAAAAGGATGATTGCGTTATTGACAGTGGATGCTCTCACCATATGACAGGTGACAAGAACAAGTTTCTAGATTTGGAAAGGTATGAAGGAGGAATGGTAAAGTTTGGTGACAATTCAGCTGGTAGAATCAGAGGTAGGGGAACTATCTTGATGCGGAGGATCGGGCAATATCTTACTAAACAGGGTGAACAACCCATTAAAAACCCACCAACCTAGGGTTTAGGCTTCCTTTTCTTCAATAACCCCTTTCTTAAGACCACATAATACCAAAATATGCTTCCATTTTCTCATCGGCTAGACCTAATCTATCGGCCACCTCCTAATTTCTTCCACCGACATGCTATTCTTTCCAATGGTTAGAAACCATCGCTCAGACTTATACTGTCGGGGTGACTCCTCCGTTGTCCTCCGATATACATACTTACGCCGATGGCCTCAAAGGCTCCTTCAAACTACACTGTCGGTAAGACACACATCTTCGGTCAAACATTTCTCAACCTCGCCGATGGGAACACTTACGCCGATGCACTCCTTCTATCGGCATGACCCATTACTATCGGTGAAGCCTCTAACAAATTCCCCGACGGTGCATTTCACGCCGATATTTCTTGTCGGCAATACCTCACTACAATCTTCCCGATCGGTATGACCTTCAACCGTCGGCCCACGATCAATTTCTCACCCCGATACTTATGCTCACGCCGATGCCTTTAGCCAAGGTTGCTATCGATGAGACTTTCACTATCGGATGGACATAATTTCCTTAAGCCGATGCCTTTGACTCTCGCCGATGAACCTTTACCTTGAACCATTTCATTGAACTATTTTGTTGAACCACTGCCTTGAACCTTTCAGTTGAACTGTTACTTTGAACCATTCGTTCGAACCATTTGCTTGAACCAAATGAACCTACGAGTTCATTTAGCTGTTGAACTCGTGAACTTCGTTGAACCGTTTCTTTGAACTAGTTTAGCACGATGGTTCACTCCGATGGTTCAACGGTGAGGTTCGCTGCGACTTAACACTTTGGCCAAACAATCATCTCCTCAGCCCGATGCTAAGGTTCACGCCAATGCACACAGAGATTTCTTTCTGCGATCGCTTCTATATATCTCACGAGGCTTTCTTCTTTTCCCGTTTAGTTGTTACTATCTTCCACATTACTGTTGCCGTTTCTGCAACTAAACACACACACAAATTTCTAATCTAGTACAAATCAAAATAACATAGAACAACAAAGAGGAGAACTAAAAATAGATTTGCATTCCACTGGTCTCGACCAAGGTCTCGACCAGTGGAATGAATCAAAACTCGATTGCTCTTACAAAACACTAAATTTTATTTCTCTTTCTGAGATTACACGCTTCGCTATTGCTCCTTTTTTTTCTCTTCCTCCTCTTCTGTCATCTTTAACAAACATGGACTGCCTATTTAAAGGCTCACTTCTTGGTAGTTACACACGGTGGAATCTCAATCGATTCGTCACCTCTGCCATCTATTACACGATAGTTACAACTTGGACAGTTACAACTACTTCCTATCCATTTACAAAAGGTGCCATGTGGCTTTACAATATGGGACACATTGGTCCGAATCAGAACAATTGGCGCTAGGCCTTACAATAATTAAAAATGATAATAGGGGGCTTCTTGACGGTAATGGGGTGCTCTTGCACCATACTCCCAGACTTGAAAAATTTCCATGTCCCATGGAAATGCTCGATGAGAACTGCAACAACTCTGTTCTCTTGGTGTCTTCAAACTTGATGCCTCTACCACTTGTACCATTCAATGGTGACTCCTCTCAACGGAGTTTAACTGGCTGCTCCTCCAGATGTTGCTATAAGTCCAACCTCAATGCTGCACCAACACTTCTGTCCCTCACCTAGGAGTCCTCTCATGCCTCTCTCCCCAGGACTTTTGGCGACACTCACTGGACCTCTTTCTCAGGCCCTTGAACCATCTCCTGTGGTTCCATGACAGATCTCTTATCTGCCTGCTTGCAGCTTGTGGACATGCATCTGCAACCACAAATATTAGTACATCAAAACACCAATCTCTCACTTAGATTCTGAGAGCTTTCGCTGGCTCTGATACCAATTTGGTGCGGAGGATCAGGCAATATCTTACTAAACAGGGCGAACAACCCATTAAAAACCCACCAACCTAGGGTTTAGGCTTCCTTTTCTTCAATAACCCCTTACTTAAGACCACATAATACCAAAATATGCTTCCATTTTCTCATCGGCCAGACCTAATCTATCGGCCACCTCCTAATTTCTTTCACCGACATGCTATTCTTTCCGATGGTTAGAAACCATCACTCAGACTTATACTGTCGGGGTGACTCCTCCGTTGTCCTCTGATATACATACTTACGCCGATGGCCTCAAAGGCTCCTTCAAATTGCACTGTCGGTGAGACACACATCTTCGGTCAAACATTTCTCAACCTCGCCGATGGGAACACTTACGCTGATGCACTCCTTCTATCGGCATGACCCATTACTATCGGTGAAGCCTCTAACAAATTCCCCGACGGTGCATTTCACGCTGATATTTCTTGTCGGTGATACCTCACTACAATCTTCCCGATCGGTATGACCTTCAACCGTCGGCCCATGATCAATTTCTCACCCCGATACTTATGCTCACGCCGATGCCTTCAGCCAAGGTTGCTATCGATGAGACTTTCACTGTCGGATGGACATAATTTCCTTAAGCCGATGCCTTTGACTCTCGCCGATGAACCTTTACCTTGAACCATTTCATTGAACCATTTTGTTGAACCACTGCCTTGAACCTTTCGGTTGAACTGTTACTTTGAACCATTCGTTCGAACCATTTGCTTGAACCAAATGAACCTACGAGTTCATTTAGCTGTTGAACTCTTGAACTTCGTTGAACCGTTTCTTTGAACCAGTTCAGCATGATGGTTCACTCCGATGGTTCAACGGTGAGGTTCGCTGCGACTTAACACTTTGGCCAAACAATCATCTCCTCAGCCCGATGCCAAGGTTCACGCTGATGCACACAGAGATTTCTTTCTGCGATCGCTTCTATATATCTCACGAGGCTTTCTTCTTTTCCCGTTTGGTTGTAACTATCTTCCACAATACTGTTGTCGTTTCTGCAACTAAACACACACACAGATTTCTAATCTAGTACAAATCAAAATAACACAGAACAACAGAGAGGAGAACTAAAAACAGATTTGCATTCCATTGGTCTCGACCGAGGTCTTGACTAGTGGAATGAATCAAAACTCGATTGCTCTTACAAAACACTAAATTTTATTTCTCTTTCTGAGATTACACGCTTCGCTATTGCTCCTTTTTTTTCTCTTCCTCCTCTTCTGTCATCTTTAACAAACATGGACTGCCTATTTAAAGGCTCACTTCTTGGTAGTTACACACGGTGGAATTTCAATCGATTCATCACCTCTGCCATCTATTACATGACAGTTACAACTCAGACAGTTACAACTACTTCCTATCCGTTTACAAAAGGTGCCATGTGGCTTTACAATATGGGACACATTGGTCCGAATCAGAACAATTGGCGCTAGGCCTTACAATAATTAAAAATGATAATAGGGGGATTCTTGACGGTAATGGGGTGCTCCTGCACCATATCTCTCTTGATGGAAAGAACAAAACTGGTAATGTACTGTATGTTGAAGGATTGAAGCACAATCTTCTCAGTGTTGGTTAGTTGGCGGACAAAGGTTATGATCTTCGGTTCAAGAATGGAAGATGTAGGATCTTTGAAAGCTTCAAAACTGAGATTGCATCTGGTACTCAAACAAAAGGTAATATCTTCCATCTAGTTGGTACTAATAAAAGTTTGTTTGTTCAAGCTGATCAGAGTTGGTTATGGCATAGAAGGATGTGTCATGTAAATTTTGATAACATCATCAAGATAAGCAATACTCAGGCTGTAAGAGATCTTCCAAAGTTGGTAAAACCTACAAATAGTATGTGCAAAGAATGCCAGCTAAGTAAACAGAGCAGAGTTTCATTCACAAGCAAGGATCAGTCCTCTACCAGATTATTGGAGCTAGTTCATACTGATCTATGTGGTTCGATAAGAATCAAGAGTATGCAAGGTGATAGATATTTCATGTTACTGATTGATGACCATTCCCGGATGATGTGGGTTACCTTTCTGAAGGAGAAATCAGAAGCCTTTGAGAAGTTTAAAATCTTCAAGGCTATGGTAGAGAATCAAACCAGATTAAAACTGAAATGTCTGAGGTCTGATAGAGGTGGTGAATTCACATCTGGTGAATTCATAGACTTTTGTGAGAAGCATGGTATAAAGAGACAGTTATCTGCTCCTAGGACTCCATAGTAGAATGGAGTAGTTGAGAGAAAGAACTAGACCATCTAGGAAGCATCCAGGACAATGAAGATGGAAGCCAATGTTCCCCAGATGTTTTGGAAAGAAGCTGTCAGCACTACAGTCTACACTCTCAATCAAGTTCAAATCAGAAGCAATACCAGTAAGACTCCTTATGAACTTTGGTTTGGCATCACCCCTACTATGAGATATTTCAGAGTATTTGGTAGCAAGTGTTACATTAAAAGAGATGAAGATCTAGGAAAGTTTGATGCTAGAAGTGATGAAGGAATTTTCTTTGGTTACTCCACTCAAAGCAAAGCATACCAGTGTTACAATAAGAGATTGAGAAAGATGATAGAAAGTACAAATGTGAAGGTTGATGAAGGTATTGAGAAGCCCTCAAGATTTTATGAGTATGATGAAGATGATCAGAATGATGTTCTGGTTCAAGGAGCTCCATCCTCTCTTGAAAGTCAGATTCAGACTGATCTGGTAAATCAAGAAGAAGAGACAGGTCTGAATGAGCATGATCAAGAGGCAGAAGTGCAAGAAACTCCCAAAGTTCCAAGGTATGTAAGACTGAACCACTCTGAAGATTAGATCATAGGTGACAAAAGCAAAGGTGTGCAAACTAGAAGGAATGTTGCTCAAAATTTAGATGAATGTTGTCTGATTTCAAAGATTGAACCTAAGACAATCCATGAAGCATGCAATGATGAAAATTGGACAAAAGCAATGGAAGAAGAATTAATGCAAATTGAGATAAATCACACTTGGGATCTTGTTTCTAGACCTAGAAACAAGAATGTGATTGGAACCAAATGGGTCTTCCGGAACAAACTAAATGAAGTTGGTGAAGTAATTAGAAATAAGGCCAGATTAGTCTGCAAAGGCTACTCTCAAATAGAAGGAATTGATTTTGAGGAAACCTTTGCTCCGGTGGCAAGAATTGAAGTAGTCAGACTATTTCTTGCATTTGCTGCCTTCAAAGATTTCAAAGTGTATTAGATGGATGTCAAATCTACTTTCCTGAATGGTGACCTAGAAGAAGAGGTGTACATTGAACAACCAGATGGATTTCAGTTATTAGAGCATGGTGATATGGTCTGCAAATTAAAGAAGGCACTGTATGGTCTAAAGCAAGCCCCAAGAGCATGGTATGAGAGGCTGGATAAACATCTTTTGAAGATTGGTTTCAACAAAGGTATTGCTGATAGTAACCTATATTTTCAAATTGATCATGAAAACATCTTGATTGTTGAAGTGTTTGATGATGATATCATCTTTGGAGGAAGAGACAGTATGTGTAAAACCTTTGCAAACCAAATGAAAAGTGAGTTTGAAATGTCAATGCTCGGTGAAATGAATTTCTTTTTGGGTCTGCAAATTACTCAGACAGAGAAAGGAATCTTTATCTCTCAGACCAAATATGTGAAAGAACTATTGAAGAAATTTGGAATGGAAGATTCAAAGCCAATGAACACTCCCATGGCTACCGGATGTAAGTTGAGCAAAGATGATGACTCTCCTAAGATAGATCAGATAAAGTATAGATCAATGATTTGTGGATTACTGTATCTCACTCAGACTAGACTAGATATAATGCAGGTTGTTGGTCTTGTGGCGAGATTCTAGGCTGATCCTAGAGAATCTCATGTCCTGGCAATCAAAAAAAAATTAGGTACTTGAAAGGAACAGTTGAGTATGGCCTATGGTATCCCAGAGATCATGACTTTTCTCTTCATGCATATACAGATGCAGATTAGGTAGGAGATGTGGATGATAGGAAGAGTACAAGTGGAGGAGCATTCTTTTTGGAAAAAAGGTTGGTTTCTTGGCTAAGCAAGAAACAAGAAGCAATATCAGTGTCTACAATTGAAGCTGAATACATTGCAGCAGCAGCAAGTTGCACCCAACTTTTGTAGATGAAGAAAATGCTAAGAGATATTCAAGTAGACTATGAGGAACCTATCACAATTTTCTGTGATAATTCAAGTGCAATCAATATTTCCAAGAATCCGGTGTTGCATTCTAAGACCAAGCATATATCTATCAAATTTCACTTTTTGAGAGAACAAGTGAACAAGGGTGAAGTCAGATTGGAGTATGTGCCCTCCAAGGATCAGCTTGCAGATATTTTTACTAAACCTCTTCCCAAGGACTCTTTTGAGTATCTCAGGGAGAAGTTAGGGGTCATGGCCCCTCTAGTGATGAACTAGGATGCACTGATGTGCATCAGTCTGGTGGATATCATAGTCCTATCTTGTGATCCAGATTGATGATGGGGAGCTGCTACTAAGGGGGAGTAGCTGGCATGATTTTGATGTGTTAGAATTGCAAGTATGAGCCCTTTGCCATCAATGTCAAAGGGGGAGAGAAGACATGTGAAAAACAAGTGGTTGATGATCAAAGGGGGAGCAGTAAAGGAAGAGAAGACATGTGAAGAGTTGTTGTTGATAGGGGGAGTTGTGACAGAAAGGAAAAGTTCTTGTCTTGATGGTTTTTCACATCATATTTTGCCATCAATGACAAAGGGGGAGATTGTTGCAAGTATGAGGTTAACCATTGTTGTCATTGATGTCAACATACTCATATTGCATTGATAAGAAGGATTGGATGAGCTGTGTGTTGAGGATATTGAGAAAATTAGTCTCAATCAGGAACAATGAAGAATAGTGATAAGAAGAAGGCAAAACTACTCAATGGGTTGAGAATCAGAGGATGTGGATTAAAGGGTTTGTAGATATGAGTCTTGAGATGTTCCAGTTAATATTTTAGAGGTTCACATGAAGATCTAAAGAAGTTATGGCTGCTTGTGTAGAACCGGTTCCAGCAGGCGTTCAGTGGTGACAGAGTGTCACAGATTGGTCCGGTGAGTTTCAGAATTACATTATCTCATCTGCGGATTGGAAGGAGTGTTGAAGAAGTTAGTGTGAAGTGATAACTTGATTTGTGCATTGTTTGGAGGTCCAGAAGAACCTTTTGCATCATGACAGTGATGGCAGACTGTGTTCTTGAAGTTCCGGATGAAGGAGAGAAGGATTCCAGCAAGCAGATGAAGTGCAGATGTTCTTGGTGATTCAAGAAAGCTTGTGGTGAACTGTGGATCATGTCTAGTTCATGTTGGTGGTCCACATTGAAGTTAGAGTTTGTATTTGAAGAATAACCACAGATTTTGGTGTTATTCTTAAGACTGGCTAACCGGATGTATTACATGTCTTGCGAAGGATCTTGTAGGTGTTTGCCGACTTAGATGATTGTTCCTAAGTCAATGCCTTGTATAAATAAGGGTTTGTGAATTCATTTTGGTGTGTGTCTTGTGGTGATGAGAGTGATATAGCGAAGAGAAGTGCGAAAGGCAGAACAAGAGTTTTTGGGCTTAAATGGAATTGATCTAGGCATGGTAAAGATGTCAATCTCCAGTTCAAGTTTGTAATACTTGTTATCTTGTAGACAATGTGTCTCTTGTAGGCAGTGTGCCTCTTTGTGAGCAGTGTGCTCGGGCAGTGAGCCCTAATTGGCATGTGCCATCTATTTTTCTTATTCTTCTAATAGAGAATAATCCTTGGGTTAATCACCCCATGGTTTTTCCCTTAACCAGGTTTTCCACGTCAAAATTTTGGTGTTTCATGTGTTGATGTGTATCTGCTCTAGTGTTTATGTCTTATGCTTTCATGAATGATTAATTGATATGCTATTGATTAACAAAGTGGATTTAAGTGTTTGAACTAAAAGTGAATTAAGGATAACTAATTCACCCCCCCTCTCAGTTATCAACATCATCCACAAATGGATGGCTAGACTAAAATTGTCAACAAATGTTTGGAAACTTACCTTCATTGCTTCACCTCAAAACAATAGCATCAGTGGGCAAATTGGTTCCCTCTCGCTGAATGGTGGTACAATACCTCCTACCACACTTCAACTAAAATGATTCCGTATGAATCCATCTATGGTTAGAAACCACCAGTGCTCCTTCCATACACCCCCAGTATTTCACTAGTTCAAGCAATTGACATGATTCTTTGAACCTAGGATCACATTCTCAACATTTTATAGGACAATCTTCACTTGGCAAGAAATAGAATGAAAAAACAATCTGATCAACACCGTTCTAAGTGCACTTTTCAAGTAGGTGATATGGTTTTTCCTCAACTACAACCATACAAGAAATCATCCTTTAAAACTTAAAGGGCATCATAAGCTATCTCCAAAGTTCTATGGGCCATATAAGGTTCTCCAAAAGATTAGATCGGTTGCTTATAAATTGGAGCTCCCATCTTCTTCTCGAGTTCATCCAATATTTCATGCCTCTTGTCTAAAGAAAGTTCTTGGCACCAATATCAGAGCACAAACTATTTTACCAAAACTTGATAATGAAGGATCCATCTTTCTGGAGCTAGAGGCAATCCTCAATTGGTTCATTCATCAACTTCCCTCCCAATCCATTATAGAGGTATTAATTTAGTGGCATAGAATGTAACTAGAGGATGCAATGTGGGAACCTCTATTTTAAATTCAACAACAAATCCCACATTTGAAGCTTTAAGGATAGATTTTCTAAGAGGGAGGGGATGTTAGGAACTTGTGTTTAACCCTTCTCTTTACTTTGTTAGTATATTAGTTACTATGGATGCATATGCTTTGTAAGTCATCCCGTGAGCATATTGTATTATCCCACATTCATGAGAAGGAATAGTTGTTTATATTAGACCTAGTATATAAGTAAGTGTTGAGGCTAATGAAGGCATCCACGAATTTATTGTATTGAGCTTTCTTAAAGGAGGTTTCCCCCTTGAAGTGGTCTACGATCAATAAATTCCTTCTATATTTTTTCTATTTATATAAATCTATTATTTCATGCATTTTCCATTATAGTGTTGGAGGAGGTTCCTCTCAACAGATGGAACAACATCTACTCCATTCACCTCAGCTGCCTCTAAGTTGGAATTTGTCATCAACTTAGCTAAAACCTGGCATCTAACCAACTTTGTGACTTGTATATCCATGTCATATTCTTGGATCTTGTTGATCCATCTGCACTTTTTACCTGAAGCTTCTTATTGCATGAAAATGTCCTTTACTGATGTTTGTGGTACATATGCTATGATATTGGCTCATGTGAAATAAGATTTGAAATTTATTGTGGCCTTGACTAATGCATAGGCAGGCTTCTCCATAATGGAATAATTTGATTCAACAACATGTAAGGACTTGCTGAAGAACCCTATTAGCTGCTCAAATACATCCTTATCCTTTTGCAATAGTACAATAGTAATAGTATAAAATGAAGCAAAAGAGAAAAGATAGAAGGGATTTGCATAATATGGACTTACCAGCACTAGCACATTCTTGAGAGCCTCCTTTATGTCTAGAAAAGCTTTAGCTAGCTCCTTTTCCCAATGTGATGGATTGTCCCTTCTTGAGCATCTTGGATATTGCTTTAGTATTCTCAACAAAATTAGGAACAAATCTCCTCACAAAGTTAATCTGCCCAAAGAAGGACTAGACACCATTGACTATTTTAGGCTAAGGGATAAGGTAAATGGCTTTAACCCTTTCAGGATCAATTTTAACCCCATTGCTAAACACAATATGTCCTAGCAACTTTCCCTCTTCTACTCAAAATTGGCATTTCTTGGGATTCAAAGAGATCTCATACTCTAAAGATCTATCAAAAATCATTTGCAAATGCTTGCAATGATCTTTTTTATCCTTTGAATATATAGTAAGATCATCATGGTTTACATCCATGATCTCATCAATGAGGCCAGCAAAGGTCACATCCATTACTCTTTGAAACATTGATCCTGCATTCTTCAATTCAAATGACATTCTCAGATAAACATATGTTACCCAAGGACTGGTGAATGTTGTTTTGTATTGTTCTAACTCCTTAACCAAAACTTGATTTATCTTGAGAATCCATCCATCATAGACATCAGATCTAAACCAATAACCCTCTACAAAAGATGATCCATGCTCGAAAGAGGATAATTATCCTTAAGGGATTTGTTGTTTAGATTTATGAAATCTACACATAGTCTAATCTCCCCATTCTTCTTTCTCACTGGGACAAGATTAGACACCCACATAGAATGTCTAATTGGTTTAATTATACCTCCCTCTTTCATCTTTAGCAATTGTTTTTGCATTTTGGGAGCTATAGTGGGGTTTATAGGCCTCTGTTATTGCATCAGGTTGAAGGGGGATAGTATGCTGAAATAAATCCTCCCTATAAGCTTTCAACTCATCATAGGACCATGCAAAACATTTTCTAAATTTTCTCAATAAAGAAATCAGCATTTGCTTTTAATGAGGCTTTAATTTCTTACCTATGTAAACCATTTTAGGTGCCTCTTTAGTTCCAAGGTTAATACCTTCCACATTATCTTCTTCTACAGGCTTACCTTTACTCTTCCAATGGTCTGCATTATCAAACATTGTCTCCAGTGCTACCAATCCCTTAATAATGGTATTTGTCTTTAATTGCACCACCTCACTGCCAAACAACCTTTCTTTGCCGTTTTCCATCTCTACCCTAGGCTGTCAGTCAATCACTTGACTATCAAATCCATCCATGCAATCTTGAGGAAATTGAAAATTTGATTATTTTCAGTGAACACTTGTCAATTATATATGTTATCATGGATTGTTGGCCTTGTAAGCACTTCAACAACATGATGACCATGAGGATAGTCTAATTGAGGATTAAGTTTTGATGCAACTACAACTAGGGAATCAACCTCTTCATTTCAAGTTCTCTTAACCCATTCAATACCAATAGCATCAAACAACTCCATGGTATCCCATACAACATTCTTGTATGCTCTGAGTTTTCTATCCTTGGCAGAAAAATTATTTCTTATATGTTGTACAATCAATTCTAAGTTGCCATATATTCTCAGGCATTGGAATCCATGTTTATGAGTGACATTCAAACCTAGCAGAAGTGCCTCATAATTAGCCACATTGTCAATGCACTGAAATTCCAGTCTAAAAGACATGCCAAATTATTTTCCATCTTATAATATCAAAATAATCCCAGCGCCTGAGCCTTCTCTTGAAAATGCACCATCAAAATACAATGTCCATAAATCAAATGCTTGACAATTAGAAGTGGCAGGATTGGAAGATAAAACATTCAAGAAAGGATTATCATCACTGCAATATCCCATAAAATAGTCTATATCAGTGTCAAAGAAATTGGCATGACCCTCCGCTGTTTTATATTTGTCCTCTATGTTTTGGTCTTCGACCTTCTTTTTCCTATATAGTTTCACCTCTAGGCCCTAGATTGGAATGGTGGCATATGATAAATCCATCTGAATACTTCCACCCATAGATGCCACCCATTTCCTTGATAATATAATAGGGTAGGGCAATCCACAATAATTATGTCCATCAAGAATAATTTGTCAAGATATGTAGCTAATTTGACCTCAACATCTTTGATGAGACCTATCACATTCAGCTCCCTAGAATCCATGGAAAAACACTTACCAAAGGATTTGGACACCTTCAATCCTAATTCATTTATGATTTCAAGTGGCATGACCATGCTAGATGCCCCCGAATCAAGCATGCAATTGTGTAGCAACCAACCATATATGATCAAAGTGGTATAGAAAGAATTTACTCCCATTATGTTGTTAACCATAGAAGACCCTAAATAAACCTCAACCATTTCATCATGACCTATGCCTTCATCATTACAACTGGGAGCAATAACAGGTAATTTTTGGGCATCAACAACAATAATAAATGACTCTGCACTATCTCTATGTTCAAGGATTCTAAGGAGTTCCACTATTGGCACATAAATTTTGATTTGGCTAAAGACTTGAGCCATGTCAATAGGTTTATAATTAGGCAAAAGAGTATCACTTGAAATAGTAATATCATTTACACAAGGAATGTAAGGTATTATTTGATGAGATCAAACATCCTTACCCTTTTCCTTTGTCTTCTCCTTTTTTGGTTCCTTTTGTACCTGAGGCTAATCATGATTCTCACCACCATTTGGATAATGAACCCCTAGAATGGGTGTAGTAACTGGTTGCACCATCAGCACTAGATTCTTCTACACATTTATTTTTTTCTGCTAGAGGCTACACTGGAACTTTCTTCTTTTCAGGCACAGTCTTTTTTGGAGCACTACTACATTTTTGCTCCATGTTCCCCTTATATTTGTCCATGTCCCCATTCAATCTTTGCCATTTTGACTCCTTGGCAGGGGCATTATGCACAAGGAAAGTCCTAATTCTTAATTGATAGCCTCCTTAGACCTGTAAAATGGATACATAAGTCAACGCTTTCATGTCCTCTTTTGAAGGCTTGGACTACTACTATTTCTTCTGCTTAAGGTCCCTTAAGTGCCCAAAATCATGAGATGGAAATTAATATCTCTTTGGACCTTCATCATAATCATATTGGAAAATATGATCATCCTCTTCATAGTTGTCACAATCAGCATCCTGATCCATTTGCTCATAATCTTTAGCATCAAATTGATTTATTTCTTCTTCATAATACTTAGTTGTGCCCTCTTCATTTGGAAATTCTTCTTCTCTACTCAATGAGTGAGCCACCACATAGTTTTTAGGATCATGGGGGAGAAAACAAGCCTTGCACCATAAAGAATCATCTTGGAAATTAACTTGATCCTTTCTCAATAGATCAGGGGTGTCCCTTTTAGGTTGTTTGAAGCTAACATGTCTAGGGGCAACTTGTTTATCATTTTGTTGTGGCCTTTTAGACTAATCAATATTATAAGGTCTATTATCCAATCTCTGACCATTAAAATGCATTACAACACCCTGAGGCGGCAACCCTTTATCATTTCTAGCAACTTTATATGACAAATCTTTCACAACCCCCATGAGTTTATCTAATTTTTCATCAGTAGTGAGGGGTTTGTTGATGGCTAGCTTATCTGGCTAGGACAACTTGATATCAGATCTTTTGATATGCTTCCCTAAATCTCTCATATTATTTTTTATATTTATGGTTGTAGCATATGCCTCTCTTAATGTTTGTAAACTCTTGTCCCTTAAACAATAACCTATTTTTGAATCAAAGGCACCACAATATAAAACTAAGCACATAGATTCATTGGGTCTCATATGAGGAGGTACCTTTCTCATTGTAATGATGAAGCGGCTGTTGAAGTCAGCTACTATTTCATTTATTACTTTCTTGATGCCTATAAGTTCATGGATAGCAAACTTGGGATCAATCATGTCCCCATACTACAATCTAACTACTCTCATGAACTCCTCCCAAGAATTAATACAATTATCAGAGAGGGATTTATACCATTCTTTAGCACTCTCTTCCAATGAATGTGATGATGTTTAAATTTGCAAGCAATCACCAACAATGGGAAATTCCAAGAATGTGGGATTGACTATTTAAATAACCTCTAGATTTTAAAGAACCTAGTTCTTCTCTACGGGTTTTGAGGAAAATGGAAGAAAAAATAAGATTATAAATTAATGCTTAAAACAATTGCTATGGCGATGCACCAGAATCATTATTTAACCGAAAAACATGGTGATTAAAACTAAAAGAGTCCACTGGTAACATTAAAGAGCAGATAGCATGATTTACATTCACAACATATTATATCAGTTTAATCAAAGGCTCTAAATAGAAAGCAAGAAATAGGAAATAGAAACACATCATAGTTTTCACATAACACCACTCTCTCTTCATTGTTTGATAGGAGAAAAAAGTACAGAGGAAAAAACTTGCACAAACTAGAACATTCAATTCCTCATGAGAGGCATCTGTCGAGGCAAGAAAATATTTCTACTCTAGCTGCTAAAACTGTTTGATCTCTAGTTATGTCTATATGTATTTATTATTCATGCTATTTAAATCCAAAAAAAAACCCTTTGAAGACCCTATGAAACTTACCAAAATATCTCTAACTACAAATCCTGCCAAAATCATCTCTAATAACTGAGACTCCAGTTAACTAACTATTTTTGTTATGAGTTGTAGCTTCCTTTCTTTGACAGGCATAAGAAAATAAAACTCCCTCTCATTTTACTTGGCATGGCTTGCTGTTCTGTAAGAAATAAAGTTTCCTTTATTTATGAAATTCGTTTCCCGTGAGTTTTTTATGTTGCATGAGTTTCTTAATATAAATCTTTTTTAGCTTTACTTCTGAGAGACCCCACCATATTTTACTTGACTCGTATTATTTACCCATGACTCACGTAACTTACTCTTTAGTAATGAATCATTTCAAAATAAAACACTTTGTGAAATCTTAAAAGATTTCAATAATGATTCCTTAGAAATATTCTATGGGAAACAAAATAAAAGATTTTCTTTATTCCTTTTGTGCCATGTGTGAGACTGGCACTTCATTTCAAATTCACAATTTCCTTTTGCTCTCGGGAGTGCACTGTTGTGCCATGTGGAGAACTGGGGCTCTTGCTTTTCGAAAGATACTCCATTAAAATAATAAAGCATTTCTTTATTACCTTGTTGGTTTCAATAGTTTTAAAAAAGCTTCTTTATATAATAAAACTTATCCAAATACATTCTTGTGAGCTTGTTGCATGACTCTTTATTTATAAAGCATTAGCTTTATTCTCCACAGGCCCACCACATTATAAGACTCACCATTAAAATGACTTATTTATTAATCTTTATAAAAGATTAAATAAAGTTTCAATGAAATATTAAATTTCATGTGAGCTTTTAAAACAATGGAAATAATTAATTCCCATATTCCATCATGTGGTGTATTGGCGCTTCTTCGGGAGCAAAATTCCTCTGCCAACTTCTTGCTTGTGTGCAGTTGAGCCACATGTCAACCTGGAGTTCCTCTTGGCTCAAATAATCTTTGGTATTTCTTAAAAGTGTGACAGCCATTAGATAGACTTTGGATCTGACGGTTCCTGAGTCTTCATCATTTGTATGCTCTGTGTGACTCTATATAGGCAGCACCTTGAGCAGAAAGACCTGTGCTTTGATACGCTGTGAGTCATATCCATTTTCAAAGCTAGGCTTCTTCTATGGTTCTATCTGCATCCAAAATGCCGAGTCTCTTTGCACATTACTTGAATCTCTTTTACTAAGCCTTCATGGTTCACATCTTATGCCTCTGATTTGAGGTAGCCATTAGATAGACTTTGGATCTGACGATTCCTGAGACTTCATAATTTGTATGCTTTGTGTGACTCTTATAGGAAGCACCTTGAGTAGAAAGACCTATGCTTTGATATGTTGTGGGTCATATCCATTTTCAAAGTTGGGCTTCTTCTATGGTTCTATCTGCATTCAAAAGGCCGAGTCTATTTGCACATTGCTCGAGTCTCTGTTATTGAGCCTTCATGGTTCACATCTTATGCCTTTGATTTGATAAGCCGCACTTGAATTCTCTTATGGCTTGTTATCTTATCAGGTTGCACTTCATTTCTAATGCTAGTGCAATCATTATGTTGTAATTGAGTCTTTGATATGTTCTTCAAGTGCATCATATTGGATGCTCCTCTAAGTTTGATGGCTTCACTTTTATAATGGTTGTGTTTCATATTTCATATGGTTGCCTTTGTTACTGCTAGCAGATGCTATACTTTGAATGGAAGCACCTTTCATTACATATGTTGTGTATTTTCCTCAGATTGAAACCTTTTGTATAGGCTGGCACCCTTCTATATGTTGTTCTTTGGATTTAAAAGTGGCACCCTATCTCGAGCTACATGGATATTGATAGGGTGAGTCTTGCTTTAAAACTGCGCGTTATTTCTCCATGTGTGATCTACACTTCATGTTTACATGGTTGTGCGTCATTTGTATTATGCCCCATTGACTTTGATAATGGAAGCCTTTGATAAATCCAGTTGCACACCTTGATCTCTTTGCTAAGACTCCATTTTTAATGCTTCTGCATTATTAGTTCCATAGTGTCTTGCCATACTTTGATCATGACTGGGCATTGACTCAGAAATGGGTGATAGATTTTACTTTTGGACCTGTACCTTAATTCAAATGTGTCTCATATCCACAATGGCAGTGCCTAGATTCTATAGGTCGAGCCTCATTTGCTTGAGCATTGGCTGAGATGGAGATTTATGGAATGGCTGCATCATTGTTTTGTCAAGCACAATTTAGATAACAATGTGTCTCTACTCTTTAGACAATGCCATATTCTATAACTGATGTGCTTTTGAAATGAAACATACCCCATCATAGAATGCATAATTCCTATATGGTTGAATTTCATTGTTGATGATGTGAATATATGGGTAGTGGCTGCGACTCCATAAAGAGGTCATGCCATACATTATATGAGTTACACTTTGATTTTGAAGATGACACCTAATTTAGAATGGCTCGTGCCTTCTTTTAATAATACTTGTGTCTTATTGCAATTGGTTGACTTTCCACTAAAGGTTGTGTGCCTTTATCTATGAAGAATAATGTTGTGCATTTCTAATGGTGGCCTATGACTTATATTATGATGAATGTGTGCCTTTTTTTAATGAAGGATGTCTCCACTTTGAATGCACCTTCAATGTTTGAATTGTAGCGTTAAAGACTTTTACCAGTGCCATCTTGATAATGCCAAACAACTTAGATTGAGTGCCTTTATTCATATGCCACGCCTTATACAAAAGGTCGCACCACCATATTGAACTACGCTTTGCCTCCCCCTAGTGTCCTAATATGAAAGTCACACCATATGTTATAAGGCCAAACCCTTTTATATTTGACTACATTTTTCTTTCATGATGAGTTCACATCATGAGGGGTGTCGTCATGTCTTTGTGAAGCAACACTTTGTCTATGTAGCCTGCCATACTTCTATGGCCTATGTATTGTTGAGTATTAAACTTTGAAAGGATATATCTCTTTTAAGTACTATGTTTAGATAGGCAACTGATTGTATGGTTGATGCACCTTCCACATATTTGCTAAGTATTATTTAGGAATAGGAGACTCTGCATCTCATCCTACTAAAATATTTCATGGAGAACAAAAGAAACAAGAATCTCTTGAATAGAACCAGAATCATTACTCATCTGACATGCATCAAAATTTTTGAGATGGTGTGCAAAATTTGCACAACAATTCTTGGCGACTAGCTAGGAAAGTGTGCCCACACACGCTAAATCCCAGAAAATAGTGCCTTATCCATTAGGCATAGTGATCAAAAACTCTGAAACAAAAATCATGCAACCAACCTAACACACAACTGCCCAAAAAATGCATTGAATCTAAAATTGAAACACTACTGAACCAAACACATTCCACAACTGATTGACCACTGAAACTGACCTTACATTGTCACTACAACTAAGACCTATGCCACTAAAAACTTTATTGAAAGAAAACAAACTGAAATCTGAAAACTGATTCTGCTGCTATAGCTTATTCTGAAACCATTGAAATTAAACTATCCTCAAAGAAAACTTGACATGAACATGCCCATTCATAGGGACAACAAAATAACTGTCGTATCTGATGATTTTGCTCCATTGAATGCACATTGAACTGATAATGGACCAAATGAAATGCATGAAGAAAAATAACAAGAACTTGTACATTGGTGCCTTCCTACATTCCGGAGACTCTCCTTTGGCATGAAAATATTAGTCAAGCTGATTTGCATATTGTTCTTGCTTGAGTGGAGGGTGAAGAGAAAATCAAGTATATGTGAACTTGGCTTTATTGGTGACTTCTTTTGCATGCACTTCTATAGGATCTTGACTAAGATAGCATCACAATCAGGTTTGCATATGATGGATCTACCCATAGCTATCTTGAATTTTATTGGAATTTCTTCTTGCAAGAAGAATGGAGTATGATACAATTCTTTATGCAACTCTTCACTATTACAAATGTTTCTTGAGGCCTCATTATCATGTAGCTTTAAATGTATTTGTGGCTCTTCCTCCAAAAGGAGAGAATACACATCCTCCAAAATAGAAGATAGATCAACATTTGCACATACCTCTTCTTTGAAATTTCCTCCATGATTACCTAAAAGAAGCTTTACAAATGAGCTATCAGTTGCCCAATGATGGAATCTCCTTCATCCAAAATCTGATATCCTTTTTGGATCATTGAGAATAAATCCTCGTTTTGTTTCTTACCATGCTCATACAACTCAAAAATATCCCCTACAAGATGTGAAAACTATTTACAAAAATAAAAGCACTCACTCCTTATAGATTCTATAGAAACGTCCCTTACAACTTTTTTTTCAAGATGAGGTAGAGATGTTGCATCATTATTCACCCATTACTTTTTACCTTCAAAAACCCTTTTCAAGTACTTTTCAGCTTCTAGAAGAACCAAGTCCTCACCATCATTTGAATCCTTTTCATCACTTGACTGAATTTTTGAATCACACTTTGCCACGTGTGCATGAGGCTTAGAATCAAAAGAACACACTAAATAAATAGGAGCTATCTCTTTTCTTGTATGTGGATTACATTTTTCTTTGATTTCAAAGTGACAAAGTATCTGATATGTGACTTATATTGGCTAATTTGTAGCCATAAAGGCTTGTAAAGCACAATTTTTAGAATAAGCAGGTCTCTTCTATGCCTGAGGGAGGATTTCTTCCATAAACTAACTACATTCATATTTCTATCCATAAGCGATTTGATGCATGATATTTGGATCAACATGATTCCTTCTTTGATATCTTATCTCATTTAGCTCATGGATGAAGGATTCTATAAGCTCGTTTACTTACAACATCTCCTTATTATTTGACAAATTAGTAGGGAGGGTGGGTGGACTAGAATAAATATGCATTTGGCTATAAGCAAGGGATTGAGATGGAATATTTGCATGAGGCATCAGTGATTTTAAAGGTAGAGGAGACAATTTACCAGCCTCTATAAAGTTCTTTTTATCTCTAATAGTAAGATCATATGATTGGGGTAGGGTTTCACCTCCTAAGGCTTGTATGATAATAGAAATTTCAGTATCTAGAGCCTTCAAATAATGCAAAAATGCAAAAACTGGAGGAGGTCTCATATCTACTGAAATTTTTTTCCATACCTTATCAAATCTTGCATTGAAATCACACATGCTCTCTGTGGGATGCCTCTTAATTGTGATGAGATCTTGAGTGAGAGATCTAACATCTGTCTTCTCTTGGAATTGATTGTAGATGAGTTCTCCAAGATGGTCCCATCCTATGACTAAACTGGGCTGCAAACCTCTATACCATTCTCTTGCTTTGCCTCTAAGAGAAGATGCCAAAACAGAAGAGATTTATTTTTAGTTGTGACATTGTGTATAGTGCACAAACTTACAATATCTTGAATATGATCTATAGGACAAATAGATCCATCTCCAAAACAATGAGGTAATGCTTTCCACGCTGCTTCAGGAACCTGTCCTTGTTGCTGAAGAAGAAGAGGACATGAATCCCAAGTCATAAAAGGTAAGTTTATTGCAAGAATATTGAGATGCACATAAATATTTGGGGTTACCATGACCTGTAAAAGTGAATATCTGAGATAACGACACCACTAGAGTCTCTATATGGAAGATTCATGCTCCCACAAGTAGATATTTTTGTGAAATTTTCTACCAAAACCACATAATATAGAACAAAATTCAATGAAAATAAAGACCAAAGTCTTTGATTCCAGTCCCACTAGGCGTGCCAGAAACTATTGATGTTTAAATTTGCAAGTAATCACCAACAATGGGAAATTCCAAGAATGTGGGATTGACTCTTGAAATAACCTCCAGATTTTAAAGAAGTTGGTTCTTCTCTATGGGTTTTGAGGAAAAGGGAAGAAAAAATAAGATTATAAATGAATGCTTAAAACTACTACTATGGTGATGCGCCAGAATCATTATCTAACCCAACAACATAGTGATTAAACCTAAAAGAGTCCACTAGTAACATTAAAGAGTGGATAGAATGATTAACATTCACATCATATTATATCATATTAATCAAAGGCTCTGAACATAAAGCAAGAAATAGGAAATAGAAACACATCATAGTTTGCACATAACACCACTCTCTCTTCATTGTTTGATAGCAGAATAAAGTACAGAAGCAAAAAATTGCACAAAATACAACATTCAATCGCCCATCAAAGGTATCTATTGAGACAAGAAAATATTTCCACTCTAGCTACTAAAACTCTCTGATCTCTAGTTCTATCTATATCTGTTGATTATTCATGCTATTTAAAACCAAAAAAAAACTTTTGAAGACCCTGTGAAACTACCCCAAATATCTCTAACTGCAAATCCTACCAAAATCATCTTTTATAACTATGACTCTAGTTAATTGACTCTTTTTGTTATGAGTTGTAGCTTCCTTTCTTTGACAGGTGTAAGAAAATAAAACTCCTACTCATTTTACTTGTCATCACTTATTGTTCTGTAAGAAATAAAGTTTCCTTTATTTATGCAATTCATTTCCCATGCATTTTTTATGCTACATGAGTTTCTTAATATACGACTTTTTTATCTTTATTTCTAAGAGACCCCACCATATTTTACTTTACTCATATTATTTACCCATGACTCATGTGACTTCCTCTTTAGTAATGAATCATTTCAAAATAAAACACTTTATGAAATCTTAAAAGATTTGAATAATGATTCCTTAGAAATATTTTGTGGGAAACAAAATAAAAGATTTGCTTTATTCCTTTTGTGCCACATGTGAGTCAACTGGCGCTTCATTTCAAATTCACAATTTCCTTTTGCCCTCGGGAGTGCACTGTTATGCCACGTGGAGAATTAGGGCTCTTACTTTTCAAAAGACACTCCATTAAAATAATAAAGCATTGCTTTACCTTGTTGTAGGTTTCAATAGTTTTAAAAAGCTTCTTTATATAATAAAACTTATCCATATACCTTCCTATGATCTTTTTGCATGACTCTTTATTAATAAAGCATTGGTTTATTCTCCACGGACCCACCACATTATAAGACTCGCCGTTAAAATGACTCATTTATTAATCTTTATAAAATATTAAATTTCACATGAGCTTTTAAAATAATGGAAATAATTAATTCCCATATTCCGCCATGTGGTGCATTGACACTTCGAGAGAGAAAAAATCCTCTTCCAACTTCTTTCTTGTGCGTGGTTGAGCCACATGTCAACCTGGTACTCCTCCTCACTCAAATCATCTTTGGTGTTTCTTAAAAGTGTGTTAGCTATTGGATAGACTTTGGATCTGACAGTTCCTAAGTCTTCATCATTCGTATGCTCTATGTGACTCTCTATAGGAAGCGCCTTTAGAAGAAAGACCTATGCTTTGATACACTATGGGCCATATCCATTTTCACAGTTGTGCTTCTTCTATGGTTCTATTTGCATTCAAAATGTCGAGTCTCTTGGACATGGCTCAAGTCTCTTTTACTAAGCCTTCATGGTTTACATCTTATGCCTCTGATTTGATAAGCTGCACTTGAATTCTCTTATGGCTTGTTATCTTATCAGGTTGCACCTCATTTCTAATATTGGTACAATCATTATGCTAGAGCTAATTCTTTGATATGCTATTTGTGCATCATACTGGATCTTCCTCTGAGTTTGATGGCTTCACTTTTATAATGGATACATTTCATATTTCATATGGCTTCCTTTGTTACTACTAGTGGATGCTATACTTTGAATGGCAGCGCCTTCATTACATATGCTGTGTCTTTTGATCAAACTAAAACCTTTTGTATAGGTCACCACCCTTCTGTATGTTTTTCTTTGGATTTTAAAGTAGCACCCTCTCTAGAGCTGCATGGATATTGATAGGTTGAGTCTTGTTTTAAACTTACGCCCTATTTCTCCTTGTGAGGCCTACACTTCATGTTTACATGGCTTTGCATTATTTGTATTATGCCCCTTTCCTTTGATAAATCTAGCTGTGAACCTTGATCTCTTTGCTAATACTCCATTTTTAATGCTTCTACATTATTATTTCCATAGTGGCTTGCTATACTTTGATCATGACTATGCATTGACTCAGAAATGGGATATGGATTTTACTTTTAGACCTCCATCTTCATTTGAATGCATCTAATATTCATAGTGGTAGCACCTGGATTCTATAGGCCAAGCCTCATTTGCTTGAGCATTAGCTGAGATGGAGATTTATGGAGTGGATGCATCATTGTTTTGTCAAGCATGATTTAGATAACAGTGTGTCTCTACTCTTTGGACAGTACCATGTTCTATAACTATTGTGTTTTTGAAATGAAACTTGCCCCATCATAGAATGCATAATTCCTATATGGTTGAGTTTCATTGTTGATGATGTGAATCTATTTGTAGTGGCTGAGACTCCATATAAAGGTCATGCCATACATTATATGAGTTGAACTTTGATTTTAAAGATGGCCCCTGATTTAGAATGGCTTGTGCCTTCTTTTAATAATACTTGTGTCTTATTGTAACTGGTTGAGTTTCCACTAAAGCTTGCATTCCTTTATCTATGAACGTTGTGTATTTCTAATGGTGGCCTATGACTTATATTATGATGAATGTGTACCTTATCTTTATGAAGGACACGTCCAGTTTGAATGTGCCTTCAATGTTTGAATCACAATGTTAAAGACTTTTTACCAATGCCATCTTGGTAATGCCAAACCATTTAGATTGGGCACCTCTATTAATATGACATGCCTTATACAAAAGGCTACTCCACTATATTGACATGTGCTTTGCCTCCCAATGGTGTCCTAATATGAAAGCCACACCATATGTTATAAGGCCGAACCCTTTTAGCTTTGATTGCATTTTGTTTTCATGATGACTTCAAACCATGAGGGGTGGTGTCATGTCTTTGTGAAGTAACGCTTCATCAATGTAGCCTGCCATACTTCTATGGCCTATGTATTGTTGAGTATTGAACATTGAAAGGCTATATCTCTTTTATGTACTGTGTTTAGATAGGCAACTGATTGTATGGTCAATGCACCTTCCACATATTTGCTGAGTATTATTTAGGAACAAGATAACTTGCATCTCATCCTACTAAAATATTCTTTGGAGAACAACAAAAATAAGAATCTCTTGAATAGAACCATAATTGTTACTCATCTGACATGCATCAAATTTTTGAGATGGCATGCAAAATTTGCACAAGAGAATGTACAAATAATTTCATCCTAACATTTTCATCCTCAATTTCATATTCATCAATGACATTAATGAAATGTCTAAGATTTTCCTCACCTGTGACAACATTATGACCTTGAAACCTAGGAATCTTCCCCCCTAATCTCAGTTGGAATTGGATTAGGAAAATCAGGTATATCAAAGAAATCATGTTGTTTATACCTTTCATCTCCCAACGGCTGCCTATGTGGAAGAAACCTTTGTGCTTGTCTTCGTTGTGCATTCCCAATGTTCTAAACATTGCCATGCTACTAATTAACTTGGTTTTGTGGTGGTTTAATGTTGATATTTTGAGCAAGGGCTTGATTCATGCCCTATTGTCCCATTTGATGTTGTTTTTATTGTCTCTGATTATTTTTCTGATTGTAATATTGTGGAGGTGCATGTTGCTGATTTACATTTTGATTTAGGCCCTACTACTATGCATTTTGGCTTTTCTAGGCCTATTGGGCATGTTGAGCTTGTTGTTGATCAAGCAAGGCCTACACTTCCCTTTGTTTGTTTCTAATATGATTAAGTAAGTCCATCTCATCTTGAATTATCCTTTCTCTCTCTTCATCTTTAGGTTGTCATTACTGATCACCCTCATTAGGGATATTGTCATGTTGACCTCTAAATGATCTAGTGGGGGAATGAGGATGCCTTGTACCCTACTACATCTCTTCATTCTCGTTGGCACTCCCAAATATCCTCAAATATGGATTGTAACAACCCTCCTCCTAATACTCGAGTAAACTCAAGAATTTATAAGCAAGTAAATAAAATTGGTAAACATGAGAGAGAATTTTTTTAAAAAATAACATTTGCATAAACACAAGAAATAAACGATAGCTTTCAATATAATTTCAACCTTGAAATCTTAGCATAATCGAAGATAGAATCATAGTGAAATCATTCACTTAACATTTACAATACATAAAATACATTTGGCATAAGAGTAATTTTACCTCATACATTTGATTGTCACAAGCCATAAAATGGAGTATAGTGCATCTAGAATATGGATATCTATCTTCACGAGCCTCGATGAGTCTTCTTCTTCAGAGGGAGAGCATCATCTGAGTGCTTTTCCTCCAACCATAGACTGGTGGTCCCCCACTCACCTTCCTTTTTGGAAGTGGCCCTACCCTTCACGAAGGGTATAGATATAAGGAATTATCAAGTTTTACCATATGAGTCCTAGTGATGTGTCCTACAAAACTCAATTGACAATACAACTCTAGACCCCTTCTAGCTAAGTATGATTGATCTAATTGGTCATATCATCTAGACACACACCACTAACTTGTCTTAGAAACTATCTCATCCCATAGTTTTACTTACTTTATTTGGTACTCTAGAACCAAACTTGTCTATATTGAAAATTCATTCTAGCCAACCGGACTTAGAGCTAATCCTTAACCTAGGATATACATGTAATATAAAGATTTATGTAATTCTAACCTTTTTAAGAGTCCCTCATTGCATACTTGCAATTTCTAGGGTTTTTGACTTTCTGTCATTTTACTCTCTAATTGAAATATCAAACATCTTTGATGCACTAAAACAAGTTTCGACATTATCATAGAATCTCTTAATTATTACAAAGACTCTTCCTATCCTATTCTATGGTTTTATCGACCTTTCACTATCGACTAATGAATACAATAACAATGTCATATCCGACATAAGGGTTATAAGTTTTCTAACCCTTTAGGTTGTGATTCTAGGGTTTAACTTTTCTAACCCAATACAGGGAAACATTAAACATCCTTGTTTTCTATAGATAATAACATAAGTATATCAATTCATGAGAACTCATTCCTCTAGTCTTTCCTAGACTAGTTGGGATTTCTCGAATTCACATTCCATATAATATGAATAAGTATAAGATTCAAGGTATATCCTCATCCATATAATATCTAAAAGTATACTATCATTCCACATCTATTCTTTTGGTCTAAGTCAATCTTTTAACACTAATAGGTTTGAAACAAAAATAAGTAATAATATACCTTTGACCACCTGGTCTTCTTAAGTCTATCGACTTTCAATTAGGATTGGTTAAGAACTCAAATTTAACTTCCTTTGAATAAAAATTGTCACATAAGCCTTTATCAACAATCATGAGAGCTAGAGTTTCAAACTTCCAAACAAACCCTACTCGAAGATGATTATATCAATGATGTTGATCATTGGGAGAATTATGTCTGTTGTACACATACCAATAAATTCTACTAAACATATATTATAAGAACTATAACTTCCCATTTCCTAGTATGCCTATACCCTTGAGTTGGTTTAATAGTTTCAAACTTGAATCATAGGAGATGATAATATGTCTCCTAGTATACTCTTCCTCAAGATAGATTAACATAATTAATAGTTGCTAATGAAAAGGTTATCTAGGGTTCCACTTCTTGGTTCATCCATTCCTTTGGATTATATTTCAATATGAGAGGAAGAATTCTATTTCATATAAGGAATTATATTTCCATGTTTCACCATTGTCACTAAGAATTCATAATGATATTACCTTACTAATATCTCTGTTAAGGGAAATTGGTGTAAATTAATAATAAATAATACCCAATAACTCAATGGAATAAGAAACAAAGAAGATCAAACAAACAAAGAACCAAAAACCTTGCAAACCTCTTTACTTCGTGGCTTCCATTGGTCACCTATCTCAAATGATCTTGTGTATGAATATGGCCCTCAGAAGGTGCAATTCCTTGCTATTTTCCAAAATGTCAAATGGGAATGGCTATGATAGGTTTGCAATGAAGAGATTCTTTAATACAATTGCAATGATAAAAGGGTGATCGCAAGCTATGGAATGGTTTGGTTCCAAAGGCGCGCTATAATTCCTACAGAGTAAGTTTACTAAAAGCTTGGATGATAGAAATGGAGGAATAGGGTTGTACTTATAGACTTGTGAGAGAGAAGATCAATGGTATAGAAAGAATGAGAAGATCAATGGTTGAGGAAGGTTGAGAGGATGTGTGTGAATAGGAAGAGGACAAGTGTCCTACTCTATTTTGCATGAGAGGAATTGATAAAATAGAAGAATGAGTTAACTGAAGAGATTAATCAATTAATAGAACAAATTAATCATAATTTAAGAGATTAGAACTAGAAGATGGAAATTGCATGAGGATGAGAAGATATTTTAACTCAATTAAATATTTGGAATATTCAATTGCATGTGCACACTTGATTGAATTATATTTAGAGATAACTCAATTTTTAGAGGAAATGGATATCTTAAATAAATATTTGGATTTATTTAAATTTAGAGAAGATATTATTGGAAGAAACAATTAAATAATTGGTTTTATTTAATTTAGAATGATTTTGGAAGAACTAATTAAATAATTGGTATTATTTAATTTGTTGGAAGATTTGGAGAAATTTAGGATTTTAATTAAATAAATTGATTTTATTTAATTTTGTGGAGGAATATGAATCAAATAAATAAATTTGTTTATTTATTTAGTGATAGAGGAATTTAGATAAAATAAATAATATAAATATTTATTTAGACATAGTTGTGTAAATTTCAGGTGTATACATTTTGCCCCTCTTTGATGCAATGTATTTTATCACGTTGTTTCAAAGAATAGATTTTTTTGATAATGATACATGTCTCAGTTTGTCTTGTTAGTTTCAAGATGCACAACTAAGAGGGGGAGGGGTGAATCAATTGTATCTAAAACCACTATTTCTTATTTTCTTGAAACCTCTTAATATTCAAATAGCATATCAAAGATTCAACCATGAAAACTTAATGCAATAACTTAAGAGAAAAACACATTAACACATATGACACCAAGATTTTAACATGGAAAACCCAGTTAAGGGAAAAACCATGAGGTGACTAACCCAAGATTGTATTCTCTGTTAAAAGAATAAGAAGAACAAAATGGCACATGCCAATTAGGGCGCACTGCTCGAGCACACTGCTCACAAGAGGCCCCACTACCTACAGGAGACACATTATCTATAGAATAATAAATCTTACATTCTTGAACTGAAGAATAGCATCTTCACCATGCTTGAGTCAGTTCTATTTAAGCCCAATACTTCTACTCTGCCTTTCGCACTTCTCCTCTCTACCACACTCTCATCTCCACAAAAGATATCTTTGAAGTGACTTCACAACTCTTATTTATACAAGACATCAACTTTGGGATAATCATCAAAGTTAGCAAACCTTTACAAAGCAAATAAACAAATACAACTTGATTTGTTACAAAAGACTTCATGTGAATCACCATACTGTCGGCCACATATATCTGGGACCCAAATCTCCTTTGAGGAACACGCCATTGTTCCCATAACATCTTCAAGATCATCCGCAACAGGTGCAAACCATCTGGTCGGCCAAGACTGGGAAGAACATCATTACCCAAAGGTAAATCTTCAATTTCAAGCTCAAACTTCAATGCAGACCGCCAACATAGACTAGACACAATCCAGAAGCCCCCATAAACTTATCTGAATCACCAAGAACGTCCATACTACTACTGCTTACTGAAATCACTCTCTTCTTCATCTGGAACCTCAAGAACACAGTCTGCTACCACTGTCATATTAATGTAGATGCTTGCGGACCTCCAGACAATGAACCAATTGAGTTGTCAATTCTAATTGACTTCCTAAACACTCCACCAAATCCACAAAACAAGATATTGAATTTCTGGATCTTACCGGACCTATTTGAGCCACTCTGTCACCATTGAATAGTTGTTGGAACAAGTTCTACTCATATATCCATAACTTGTTTAGATCTTCATGTGGACCTTTGAAATCTTGACTGGACAACCTTCAGATATATATCTACAAACCCTTTTGTCCACATACTCTGATCATCATCTTAGCTAGGGTCTTCACTTCATAGACTTTCACTATCTTCATTATTCTTCTCTATTTCTGATAGGACTAGTTTTCTCAATATCCTCAGCACACAACTCATCCAATCCTTGACATCAATGACAACACTGGTTAGGCCCATACTTCCAACAATCTCCCCCTTTGTCATTGATGGCAACATATGATGTGAAAAACTGTTTTAACCATCATGACAAGAATTTTCTCCTTACTGACTGACATAACTCCCCCTATCAGCAACAACCATTCACATGTCTTCTTTCCTTCTACTGCTCCCCCTTTGATCAACAACCACATTTATTTTTCACATGTCTTCTCTCCCCCTTTGACATCAATGGCAAAGGGCACATACTTTCAACAATCATGTTTCAGAATCATACTGACTGCTTCCCCTAAGTAGTAGCCACCTAGCATCAATCTAGACCACAAGATATGACTGTGAGATCTACCGAAATGATGCACATCAATGCACCTTAATTCAGAACTAGAGGGGTAATAACCCCTAACTTCTCCCTGAGATACTCAAAAGAGTCCTTAGGTAGAGGTTTAGTAAAAATGTCTACAATCTAATCTTTAGAGGGCACAAACTCCAATCTAATTTCATTCTTGTTCACCTGCTCTCTCAAAAAATGAAACTTGATGGATATATGTTTTGTCTTAGAATGTAACACTGGATTCTTTGAAATGTTTATTGCACTTGAGTTATCATAGAAGATTGTGATAGGTTCCTCATACTCCACTCTGATGTCTCTCAGCATTTTCTTTATCCACAAAACTTGAGTGCAACTGCCTGCTACTGTAATATATTCTGCTTCTAAAGTGGATAAGGATATTGCCTCTTGTTTCTTGCTTAGCCAAGAAACCAATCTTTTTCCTAAAAAGAATGCCCCACCACTGGTACTCTTCCGGTCATCCACATCTCTTGCCCAATCCGCATCTATATATGCATGAAGAGAGAAATCATGATCTCTAGGATAACATAAACCATACTCAACTATTCCTTTTAGATATCTGAGAATCCTCTTGATTGCCATGACATGAGATTCTCTAGGATCAGCTTGGAATCTAGCAACAAGACCAACAACATTCATAATGTCAGGTCTAGTTTGAGTAAGATACAATAGTCCTCTAATCATTGACCTGTACTTTTTCTTATCAGCCTTAAGAGAGTCATCATCCTTGCTCAGTTTACATCTAGTTGCCATGGGAGTATTCATTGGTTTTGAATCTTCCATTCCAAATTTCTTCAACAGTTCTTTCACATATTTGGTTTGATATATGAAGATTCCTTTCTTTGTTTGAGTGATTTGTAGACCCAAGAAGAAATTCATTTCCCCAAACATAGACATCTCAAAATCACTTTTCATTTGATTTGCAAAAGTATTGCACATACTATCTCTTCCTCCAAAAATAATATCATCAACAAATACTTCAACAATCAAGATGTTTTCATGTTCAATCTTTAAGTATAAGTTACTGTCAACAGTACCTTTGTTGAAGCCAATCTTCAAAAGATGCTTATCTAGTCTTTCATACCAGGCTCTTGGGGCTTGTTTGAGTCCATACAGTGCTTTCTTCAACTTGCAAACCATATCACTATGATCAGACAACTGAAATCCATCTGGTTGTTCAATGTATACTTCTTCTTCCAAGTCACCATTCAAGAAGGCTAACTTGACATCCATTTGATATACTTTGAAATCCTTGAAGGTAGCAAAGGCAAGAAATAATCTAACTGCTTCAATTCTTGCCACCGGAGCAAAAGTTTCTTCAAAATCAACTCCTTCTACTTGGGAATAACCCTTACAAACCAATCTGGCTTTGTTTCTAACTACTTCACTGTCTTCATTTAGTTTATTTCGAAAGACCCATTTGGTTCCAATCACATTTTTATTTCTAGGTCTAGGAACAAGATCCCAAGTGTGATTTTTCTCAATCTGCATAAGTTCTTCTTTCATTTCTTTAGTCCAACTTTCATCATTGCATGCTTCATTCACTGTCTTTGGTTCAATCTTTGAAATCAAACAATACCATTCTGAATCTTGAGCAATATTTCTTCTTGTTTGAACACCTTTGCTTTGATTACCTATGATCTAATTTTCAGAGTGATTCAGTTTTACATACCTAGGAATTTTGGGAGTTTCTTGCATTTCCATTTCTTGAACAGGTTCATTCAAACTTATCTCTTCTTCCTGATTCTCCAGATCAGTCTGGATTTGAATTTCAGAAGGGGCTTGAATCAGAACATCATTCTGATCATCTTCATCATATTCATAAAACCTTGAGGGTTTTTCAACACTTTCATCAACCTTTACATTTGTACTTTCAATAATCTTTCTCAATCTCTTGTTATAACACCAGTATGCTTTGTTTCGAGTAGAATAGCCCAAGAATATTCCTTCATCACTTCTAGCATCAAATTTGCCAAGGTCTTCATCTCTTTTAATGTAACATTTTCTACCAAAGACTCTAAAATACTTCACAGTGGGAGTGATGCTAAACCAGAGTTCATAAGGGGTCTTACTAGTATTGTTTCTAATTTGTACTTGATTAAGAGTATAGACAGCCATGCTTACAGCTTCTCTCCAGTAGATCTGAGGAACATTTTCTTCCATCATCATGGTTCTAGATGCTTCCTGGATGGTCCAGTTCTTTCTTTCTACTACTCCATTCTGCTATGGAGTCCTTGGAGAAGACAACTATCTTTTTATCCCATGCTTCTCATAGAATTCTATGAACTCTCCGGATGTGAATTCACCACCTCTATCAGACCTGAGACATTTTATGTTCAATCTGGCTTCATTCTCTACCATAGCTTTGAATATTTTGAATTTCTCAAGAGCCTCAGATTTTTCTTTCAGGAAAGTTACCCACATCATCTAGGAGTGGTCATCAATTAATAGCATGAAGTATCTATCACCTTACAAACTTCTAATTCTTACCGGTCCACATAGATCAATATGTACTAAGTCCAACAATCCGGTGGAAGATTTTTCTTTACTTTTGAATGTGACTCTGCTCTGTTTACCCAACTAACATTCTTTGCACAAACTATTAGAGGGTTTCACAAGTCTTGGAAGATCTCTTATAGCCTGAGTGTTGCTAATCTTGATGATATTATCAAAGTTCACATGACACATTCTCCTATGCCACAACCAACTCTGATCAATTTGAACAAATAAAAAACTTTTGCCAATGCCAACCAAGTGGAAGATGTTACCTTTGGTTTGTGTACCGAATGCAATCTCTGTACCAGAACTTTCAAAGATCTTACATTTTCCATTTTTGAATCAAAGATCATAGCCTTTGTCCACTAATTGTCCAACACTGAGAAGATTGTGCTTCAGACTTTCAACATATAGCACATCCCTAGTTTTGTTCTTTCCATCAAAAGAAATAGTTCCTCTACCTCTGATTCTACCAATAGAATTATCACCAAATTTTACAACTCCTTCATATCTTTCCAAACCTATAAACTTGTTTTTGTCACCTGTCATATGGTGTGAGCATCCACTGTCAATGACCCAATCATCCTTTTCTTCAACTTGAGCAGCTAGAGCTTTTTCTATCATTTTATGATTGACAGATTTAGAGGATATTTGATCTTCTTCCTTGATGGCAATAAACACCCAGTCACTTTCGGATTTGTTTCTTCTCTCTGATTCATCATCTGTTATTCCTATAAGAAGGAGCAGACATACATTGGGATATTTGCTTTTTCAAAGCTAGCAACTCATTTGCTAACTTTTGCACCATATGATCTTTGGTACTTGTGGAAGGACTATCATTAGAGGATTGACCTCTATTTCTGTTTGAATCTCTTCTGATCTTACCCGCAAGGATAAGATCATCTTCAAGTTCTATAGCCAAACTTTGAGTTGCAGAAATATCTACACGACCAGCTTGCCATAATAGAAAGCTTACCTCAGGAAGATGAGTATTGATGAAGAAACATTTAAGATTCTCCGTCATTGGTTGAGCAGTTGTAGGAGTCCTATTTGTCAACTTGTTGAACTTAGTGATGAAATCTTGCATAGGTTCATGTGGTTCCTTCTTCATCTGCGTTAGCTGAGCTAACAAAGCATGTACATCTTCTGCAAGCTTGAACCTAGCTTAAAACTTTGTTTTGAGAGTATTCCAACTAGTTATGGTTTGAGCTTGAAGGTGGTAAAACCAATCTATAGCAGCACCTTGTAGTGTTTCTACAAAGAGTCTCACAACCACGTCTTCATGTTCCACCCCTAACACACCACAAGCTATACAAAAAGCTGCAATGTGTTCATCTGGATGGACTTTCCCATCACCATAGAACTTGGGGAAGTTCTTCCTTGAACTACAAGGTAGTTCATGTAAAGGGGGTGTTAAATTCAAAGGACCAAAAGTATTACCCCACGGGCCTTGAGCTACCATAGCGCACTAATTGAAAGGTGGGATAACAAATCTTTGTGGGATTTGGATAGATAAAACTCTGTTAGCACTGGAATTGGAAGCTTCACCTGGTATAGGAGACCTGGCACTAGTAGGAGGAAAACTCCTTGTTCACTGAAGTCGAGGTCACGGAGGCAAAAGACCAAAGTCATTTTGCTGCATCAATTCAAATACAGGATCGATAACTCCTTGGGCTCTCTTGCTTCTTGTATACCATGGATTTGCCAGAATACAATGTGCTCAGCAAAGATTTGCAAACAACTCAAAACAATGAAAGAGGATGAAATGCTTCAACTCAAAGCGTGAGGCTCCAAGTTGTATGTTCTCCCCAGTAGAGTCGCCAAAAATTGTTGGGTGAATATTTTGTCTTTAACTAACTGAAGGCAAAATGATTATATCGACCACAATGTAATGAGATAAATCTCTCCTCTCAGCAAGGGGAGGTTCCCTATTAACTATTACAAACTTATTTACACTAAATACTAACTTCGGGGTGAGACCATATCATTCATTTCTCTTTTTTTAGAAATGATGTTTACAATATAAAAGAACACTTTCACAATATAATTCTGAATAACCAAGAAACCCACGAGAGCACAAAGTCTATCATTGCTCCTTTTACTGATTTACAATTTAGAACTAAGTAGGATAAGGTGCAACTCAAAGTGTTCACCGAATGCTATGATAAAACATACAATCATAAAAGATAATAGTAGCTAAAAGTCTTTCCAATATCTTTTACTTCAAAACATAAAATCACAAACTAAAGATAATTTTTGTAGCACAAAGTCTCCAAAATCAGCTTTAAAATATCTCCCAGATTATCCAAACTCACACTACGATTTGATCAAATAGATAAGATAGTATAAGGAAAAGGACATAAGAACAATCTCCAATATACCACAAGTTATTTCAACACAAAGATTGAATGGTCGCTCACTTTCTTATTCACTTGATAAAATATGATTTACAATTTGAACACAAAGTTTCAAAATGCTCTTCAATTCGGCAGAGTTTCACTTCAATAACTAAAAGATAAAGATTACAAAAGAGGCCCTCTTTATTTATAGTGAGAGGCCTTGAGAAATTCTAGGAAAATCCTAACTACTTTGACTTATTCAACAAAGGAGTCCTTTTTGATTTGGGACTTCCTATGTTTTTACATGTAATTACATATGAAAAAAGTACATGTAAAAGTGTCCAAAACAAAAAACAAAGTACATCTGAAAAATAGAAAATAAACTAAGTGATGGAAAACTGCTTCAACTTGCACCACCTTCTTTCTTCATGTGGGCATCATACATAGTGAACGTAGCTTGCATTCCCAAACTGTCCGAACCAACTATGTTCCTGAAAATCATTCAAGCCCTGACTATTGCATCTCTTACTGTGGTGATTGATTTCGCATGACTAGTTAACTTGGTTTTGAGATTATCCAAAGTTAATTGGTTATCCAAAACATTATCCATGGAAGAAACTGAGAAGGCTTTATCTTCAAACTCTTTTTGAAACATATTTTCAAATTCTCAGATCATCTCATCTAGAGAAAGAAAATGATTATCCTTGGTTACCAAATTGCACATATGCTCCTTCAATTTATGTATGAGCCTTACCTCACTTTGGTCACTCTGCTTCCTTGTTGTTTCTAAGTCATTGATCAATTCTTTCAACACATGACCCCAATATGTCAATGATTCCTTAGTCTCGGTGCATGAATCCTGATTTGGAATAACACCAACCGATATTAAAGCACTTATTTTCAACTTCCTCATTTCTACCCACTTATCATGACTTTGTTCCAAATGCTCAACATCTTGAGAAATAGCATCTATCAAATCATCAAGTTCTCCTCTAACTTTTTCCATTTTGCTTGTTTTCTCAGCTACCTCTATAAAAAGAGATATTCCCTATGTACACATTCTTTCCAAATTTTCTTCAACCACCTTACCCTTAAGGTGAGTCTTTTCTGCCTTCTAGATGATAGGATCTTTAAAAAAAATGGCCTCAGGAGTCACTGATTCTAAATTCAAAGTAATCTTCCTTACCACTGCAGTTAATTACTCTACCATTGCTTTATAATGATCTTTCATCTCTTTTTCTTTATCAAACTTCTGAATCAAAATATCCATTGCCGATTGCATGTCAGACTTTGCAATCTCATGTGTTATTTTGCCTAGCTCAATTCTAGAAATAGAGTAATCATTCATACTAAAATTTTCTATGGTAGCGTCCTATGGGGGCCTTGCAATCTCCACAAATGTGTGCCCTTTGTCTCCTAGCACTCTAGAAAGAATTTTTGGCTTCTTTGGAGTCTTAGCCTTAACAAGCACCAGTTTACCAAAATCAAAGTCATATGGAGAGATGGCTTGCTTCTTTCTTTTAGGTGCATGCTGACAACCATGGAAGAAGCACAAAAGTACTCACATTTGGATTAGATTCCATTGTTGGCATTACAGGAACTACACTGGCACTGGAAGTAGAAACAATAGGTGGAGTATAAGTAAACACTGCACCTGCCACATTCACATTTGAAACTTTCTCAGAACCCAATACAAAGTGATCAAATATTGAAGAATCTCCAATGTCAAATGATGAGGAGGACAGACTAGGAATTGACCCAAAAGAATGAAGAACATCATCAAAAGTAGTTTGAGGATTATTAAGAATTATTCTTGAGGATGGTGGAGATTCAGAAGATGGGATGTTGATAGGTAAAACTGGGATGGTAGGTGAAACAAACAGAGGAACTGAAATAGGTATGTTAGGCAAAGGAGAAGAGACTCTAGTATCTTATGGTACATCCTTCTGTGGAGACATAACTTCATCTCCTTGCTCTTCTCCTATCTCCTCTATTGATCTATTCTCAACCTCCATTTCTTCGGTCGCTGGCTCATCATATTATGTTTCTCAATTTCCATTTCTTCTACCTTAGATTCTTTCTCTGTAGCCTTTGACTTCTTAGACACAAATTTGATCCTGGGTTTATGTGCCTTGGAAGAAGAGGGAATGTCACTCTTATTCTTTGTCCTATTCTCCACCTTCTTTCCTGTTTGTTCTTAGACTTCAGTCTCTAACCCAGTAAGGAATTCTTTCAAAGCAATCCCCTTACTTTCTAACCACTTATTTGTGTTAGCCAATATAGGTTCAAATATTTTCCTTAAAGAAGTTAATTCTTTTCGAGACCATTGAATAGGTGGAAGAGGAGAATTAGCAATCTGTTTAGTGTTATACGTGGGATCAATCAGCTCTTCATCATCCACCAAGTCTTCAGGAATATCAACCTAACCTAGATACTCAATCTGTTCTAGAGATAATCTACTATAGTCTAATTTTTTGATATCATCTTCGGTCCTTAAGTCAACCCAGATGTCTTCAACCATAGGTTCATGAAATTGGGTCTTCCTTTTGATCTTGTCTTTTACACCACTATAATCAAACCTTGGTCTCTATTTGAATTGTTTCATGGTCACTAGCTGCATCTCGGTCTCCATAACCCTGGCCTTTGCTGCAGTTGACACTAAGTATCTTCTAATTTCAACTAGAAATCTAAACCCTACTTTCTTAAGCTCCATCTGCTTATTATGCACGACAATCATTTGTCTGCATAATTCCATCAGAACAAGTTTATCTAAAGGAAATCTCAGCAACATATAAGGATAGCCTTGGAAAAAGCCAACCCTTAAATATGAGAAAGTCTGAAACTATAAGAATATACACCCATAATCATTCACAATTGACCAAGCTTCATCTAAAATCCTTCTCTGTTCTAATTGGGGGTCAAAAAGACACAAGAACACTGCAAAGAAAGCATCATTTACTCTCTTGAAATGATGAATTGAACCTTTCAATGTCAGCTGAGGATAATATTGATACACAGGAACAACCCTCCTATCTCCATCAGATGTCAAACCTGGGAAGATTCTCATTGAAGCTGCTATATACACAATGTAGGAAGTCATATAGAATTTGAAAGTAGTGGATACCTTAGTCAGTTGCTCATGAAGAGCATTGCTGATTTGTTCACCCCAAAAGATAGTTTGCTTGCCTTGAAGTATAACCTTGATATAGGGGTATATCCATTCATGAAAAAGAGAGGAAGAAGCTAACCCCCTTATCCTTAAGAAGAGTTATAAGATCACCAACTTCCTCAATAAAATCACTTTGAGAAAAGCTCATTGGCCATCTAGATAGATTAGGTCTTGAAACCTTAAGCCACTTGGTGTTGATTGTCTTCTTATCTTTCTCAGAATTCTGGTCATATTCTTTTTTAGCTTCAACAAAGTCAAGTTTCACAACTTTTGTAATAGGAGGACACATGCAAACCTTATCAATGAACTCTGGATCCAATTTGATGATCACATTGCCACTTGCATCCACCACTACCCTAGTGTCTTTGTTGTAGAACTGAGCACATTGAAGAACAAAATCTGTATTATGTGCGGCCACTGGGAAAGATGACACTAAGTGAATGTTTCTAGCTACAATCTTCTTCACTACAGAACTTGGATTATCTAACTTAGTCCTTTCAACAAACTCTGCCATGTCTACTTGGCCAATCTCTATATCCTGAATATCATCAACATTGGAGGTAACTGAGGTGATTGGAAAAACACCTTGATACTTATACTTCATTGCTTTAGACTTCTTCAGAGATAGCTCAGTCATTTGAAAAACCAACACCAGAAAGATGTCGATGAATAGAGTAAATCCGCGGAAGAAACTGCAACAAAAGCCATGATCATGCAATTAGGGGAAATACTGGTAATCTGGGAAAATTACATGTCAATGATCATGACTACTAGGATAAGCTTGAAAGGGCTAGAGCACAAGCAAGTCAAAAAAATAGAGGAAAGCGGGCTCAGGAAAGTAATTTTGAAAGTATCCCAGAGGTAGAAAAAAATTGAGGGAGTGAATGCACGGGCAGCAAAATTGCCACCCTTGCATGTATGGGATAGTTTGCCAGTGTCAGGGCAGCAAATTTTGTTGACCCTGCATGTGAAATAGGTCGCAAGTGTAAAAGTGGTAAATTTTACCACCTCCGCATGTTGAGTAAAGTTTCTTTGTGTAATGGCGGAAAAATTCACCGACTTAGCATATTAACAAAAATTTTACAAACTCATGCATTGTCATTGAAGTTTACCAACAACAAGTTGGAGAATCACAGGGTCTTGCATAAGCGGCAAAAGCGGCAAAAATTGCCGACATCACATATTTACAAAAGATTGTAATATAAGACTTTGAGCAGCAAATTTCACCGACGTTACACTTTTGGGAAGTTCAATAAGTAAAAACCAGGTGGTGAGTTTAACCACCATCTGAGATTGAAGGAGTATGTGTTATGGCAGTAAAAACCACCCACTAAACACATAAGCTTAAACAATACGTAATACTGGCAAAATTCACCGTCATCACATACAATTCAACAGACACAACTCAACAATAAACGAGCCCTATGACCAAGACCTAACTTAGAATTTGATTTCACTTGAAATGGTGAAAACTGCCAGACAAAAAGGTAGCAAAACAAACCTAGGTCTACCAAAAACTAAGGTTTAAATGACTCAAAAAGGAGAACAAAGCAAACTACAAAAGAAAAATAATTTGCTTTTGAAAATTTAAATAATACAATTTTTAAGAGACACAAGCATTCATCATACAAGAAAAACCCTTGAAAGGAAATTAAAAAAAAAATGAAAATTAAAGACCTACCTGTAAATTGACTGAAACCCCAGACGTGACTCAGAGAATGAAATGATTTGATCCACAATTGACTTGATCCAATCAATCATGTTTGAGATTCTGATGGTTTTTCTTCAGAGTTTAAGAAATATGAAATAAACAAAAATAGTGACTAAACAACTTTTAAAAAGGTTTAAAAGATTGCATTAATCACTCATGCGAGTGTCATTAGTGCACTCTATGTTAACTTGATTTGCTAAGATTTGTCTGAACGGTAATATTTACCGACTCTGTACATCACCACTTCATCATGCACGGGTGGCAAATTCTGCCGCCCTGGCACTCAGACATAAAAAGATAGATGTTAAAGTGGTGATTTTTACCGATGTTACACTTTAGACAAAAGACCTGCATGGGTGGCAAATTTTGCCGTCCTTGCATCAACAAAAATAAACATGTCTTAGTGGCAATTTTTGCTGACACTGCAAGTAAACCACAAAAATGTGTAAGGGCGGAAAATTTGGCCAACTCTACACATAAAAACTCAAATTTTCTAACACCCAAAAATAGTCAAAATTGATATTTTGACAAGTTTGCAACCTAGTCAAACTTTGTGAATTTCAAGGAATCAACCTAGGGGAATGTCGCAAACCATTTCAACAATGTTAGAGGACTTTCGTATGAGTTCAAAATAACTTGTCTCGATTTGCGAACTTAGAGCGTAGGCTACAAAATAGACAAGTTTCATAGGGATTGTCTACAAAAAATGAGCGTATCTGATTTTGAGAACAACATATACTAAAGCAAGAAGTTTTGGTATATGCAATGCCAATCATTCCTCTATAGCCACAAGTAGAGAAATAATAAATTTGAGTAAGAAAAGAATTTCCTAATTCACCACTAGTTGACCATGTTTTTATGCCAAGTACAAATGACTATAAAGATAATGCAAATGCAATAGAAAATTTAATAAGGAGGAACAAAAGACACTAATCAATGAAGATAAATATGATGATTTTTGTTAGGATGAGGATGATGAGGTTGATTCTCCCAAGTTTGTTCAATGCTACATGAGCACCACTATAGAATGTATACTTAAATATACTTATTGTCTACATTTAGTTTTATCTTTGGATTACAACTATTAATCTCACACTTTGGCCTTTTCGGTTATGACTTGTTTATTATGTTTGACACTCTAATTTCACTTTCTATATTTTGTTTCATTCTTACTATAGACACCTGAAAATGGTCACAACCAACTTCATCCACTCAACCCTAATCCACCCTCATCACTTCATCCAATCCGATTATTAATTAAATAATTTTTAATTATTTAATTAATTTCTTCTGCACCTTTATCATGTCATAAAAATCAAATTCCTCTACTATAGTTTGAAAATTAAATATTTTTTATTATAGTTCATCCCAAAAATTAAATAAATTATCATATTTATTTAATTCCCTATTTTGTGCACTTTTGATTACTTTTTGTAATCATGATTATTTTCTTCTAATCCGTGTGCACATGAATTAATTTTAATTAATTCATCATTACAAACCCTCATGTTTCTAGAAGTCCATTTGTCATCCAATGTACACACATGTACATGCCAAGTGGTACTTTGGAAGCATGGGCAAATCTTCCAAATTGAGTACATTTGTCCTCTTTCTTCCACCCCACTCCACGTGTCACTATTCATCTCAATTTAAAATTCCTTGTGGCACTATTTCAACACTATTCTTCTAATTTTAAATTCCACTTGTCCTCTCCATGGAATTTAAAATTCCTCACAAAGTCGAAGCCTTACCTTTTCATAAATGAGTCCTTACATGTCACACACCTACTCAATCTTGCCCATCCATCCATTCAAACTTGCATTCTCAGCCATTGAACATCCCTTGAATCTTGGGGCAACTTTCTCATCCAATCCAATCATGCCATTTGTCCAATCCTCCTTGCTTGAGGATCCTCAAGAAATCTCAACCATTGATCATTCAAATTGATCCTAGCCTTCCAATCCTATCTCCAAAAATCTATAAATTGAGGCATCCACCTCCCATTTGGAACAAGTCATCATATGCAAAGTTACTCTATCAATTTGAGTACTCACATCTATAACTCTTAGTGCAATTCAACATAGTCTAGTTTAGTTTATCGTCCATCTAGGACATATAATCACTAGTTTGCTTAGATAGGGTGCATGTTTTAGTATAAAAGCATAGTAGTGATTTAGTCCAATCTTGAGGTCCCTTGGACTTGAAATTGGGTGCATCTTATGTGTAATTTGCATCAATTTTAGGTCTCATTTTCATAGGTAGACATTTTGGCATTCCCAGTGGGACACCCACCACCTTTTAGCTAACAAATTTGTATGTTTTGTGTTGTTTTTCTTGTGATAGGTCGGATCAACGCCTAATTTCTGTAAATCAGCGCCTATCTGGCACATCAACGCCTAGCTCGACAAATCAGCGCCCATCCGAAGATAAGGTAAAATCACTCACTTCCATGATTTTTAAGTCAAAGTCATTATTTTATGTTTCCATAATGTGTTAATTGATGTTTTACTAACTTCTTGGCCACCTTAGCTCTCTGTTTTGTAGGAAAAATTAAATTTACAAGGGGGAGGTGATGCCTGTCTCAGATCAGCACCTAGCCCTCTGTATCAGTGCCTATATAGTGAATTAGCGTCCAATCTTCCAGTTTAGTGCCTAACCAAAAAATAGTGTTTTTTGTCTAACATTTGGTTTTGTAGCCTCATTCGACCGTCGAAGACTTGTCTACAACTGCTAACTTCTTATTTGCAGGGTTGTTTATTAGCTTAAAAGCATTTGGTGTTTTTGTTTTGTGAAATTGCTTGATTAATCATAAGCATGTTCACAAGGCTTAAAAAGAACACAATTTGCATCATCACACCTTCATAAGGTTAAAACAAACAACAAATTGCATCTTCATTCATATGGTCTAAAAAGAACACAATTTGCATCATCACACCTTCATAAGGTTAAAACAAACAACAAATTGCATCTTCATTCATACGGTCTAAAAAGAACAACAAATTGCATATCCACTCATTGGTTTTAAACGAATGATAACTTGCATATTCACTCATTGGGTTAAAAAGAACCACAAAGTTGCATTCTCACTCATCTAAACAAGAAAATGAATAATTTTGTGTGAAGTGTCTTATGATTGTGTTTGTATTGTGAAAGTGTATGCTCTTCTCTCACACCATTGGTGATCTTGGGAATCAAAAACTTCTTACAACACTTGCATGAATCACCCCCATCATAATCCAAGAACTAAAACAATAAACGTTTGTCTAGTGTGACCCAAGCCCAAAAATACGTATGTTGTCCCCTCGCATCTTTGTATGAACTTGGGGATCAAAAGTATTTTTGCACTTGTGTTGTTTTTGTTGAACCTTCAGAGGGCCTACCACCCTGCTTCGAAAGGTGGGAACAACCCAAGTGGCAATAAGCTAAAGCTAAGCTCTTTCAAGCCGCTATATAAAATAATGTGTTTGTGTGAAAGTCACAAGCAACAGGTGTTATTGTGTCATACCGACAGCCAACCTCCCCCAAAACCCTTCAAGGCGCAACCCTTGAAGGCTAGGAGACTCCATAACGGAGAGTAGCGCTGCCGCACGTATGGCCACCTGAACGAATGCACTTACTACGAACCATTATTTTAGTAGCCCAAATCCCTCTATTTGTTGGCGCAAAAGGTGGGACCTTTGAAGCCACCCTGACTCTCGTGGTTGTTAGTAGAGATAATAGGGACAATCCTAAGGTTTGGTGGGGGGACGAGCCTTGGGAAACCTGGAACTTGGTATGCATGAGAAGTGAGTGCCGTGGAGGGAAGCCAGTGCTACCAAGATCCTAGATCTATCCACTTTGAATAGGCATGGCTAGGGGATCCAACAAATATTGTCTTATCATCGCCTTAGGTTGTGCATGATTGTTTTATTTCACAACAAAACCTTTGGACATTGTATGCACTTGTTTGAAATGCTTGTATCACTTGCTAAAGAAGACTCTCATTGACATCACCCAAACATCATTTGAGCCATTTGAAAGAGTGAACTATTGAAACATTCGAACCTCCAAACTCCAAAAATATTACATCCCAAGTCCAAAATTTGTCAAAAATCTAACTCATCACCTTAAAAATCACACGAAACCATCACTGTCCCACATCAGTGCCTAAACCTCCACATCAACGCCCAACCCTCTCCATCGATGCCTAATCCTCTGCATCAGCGCCCAATCCACTACATCAGCACCTATCCCTTCACATCAGCGCCTAAACCTCTACATCAGCGCCTAAACCTCCACATCAGTGCCCAACCCTCTGTATCAACGCCTAAACCTCTATATCAGCGCCTAGTCATCTCAATCAGTGCCCAGTCCAAAAATTTATCACAAAGTCAAACTTTTATCCTTATAGTTGTCGACAACCCCTATTCCACACCATCCTTCGACATTACATGCCATCTCAATCCATGTCCCTATCCATTCATTACTCTTATCTTGTGATTCATCCTAATCATTGATCGTTATCCTCGCCATTGGACCTTAGACATCATTAGCTGGAACTTCATTTACATCATTAGACTTATTCAATCCTATCATCCTAAAACAATCATATCGTCTTCAATTAATCCATAATTGATCATTACCCTTGAATCAATCAAGACCAACCATATCATCATCTAAGTCCATCCTCATCGACTAATAAATCCAAACCACATCCAAATCCTAAGGTTAAAATTCTAGATCAAAATTATCTTTTTGTTTGTATTAGGCTTGAAACTTTGTTCGTCTTAAGTTTATTATAAACTAAGAATCATCGACCCTCTTGGATACATTAGCTTAGGGATCTTGACAACTCCTAAGTTAGTTAATTCCAAGAAATCCCATTTTGCTTGGTGTGTCTTGTCTACCCCAAGTAATATCATCCCATCGTCCTTTTGCTTAGGATCTTTGTCTACCCTAAGTATATAGGATAACCATCGACCTTTAATCGTCTTGATCTAGATTTTACATCTACCATCATCATTGGTACCTTGTCATCCAAATTGGCCTCAAATTCACTTTTTATGCCTCCCATCATGCAATCACAAGCTAAGAAAATGGATGCTCATTATCAACCCCTCTCTCCTAGTGGCTCTACGAAGAGCAACATGGAGGAATATGTCAACCAACCTGAAATGGGTGAAGCGTCCACTCATCCTCATCAAACTTATTCCCCCACCTTTGTCAAATTCCTTAATGAAAATGGGTTACATGACAAGTTTGACCAATTCATTGACAACCACAAGGATGAATTTCTTCAATGTCTCATTGAACATGGCGCATGCCTTCCATATTCATATGACCATGACAAGATCAAAACCATCTTTCATGACAAACCACCAACACCTATCCACGATCAACCATGGGGACATGTCCCTAACCCAAATGAACCCATCTATGATAATCCATGGGCTAGTTATGCTGCCAACACCCCCATCGTTCATGCCCTTGATCACAGCATAAGGCACAATGTGGTGTCTCAACCTCAAGTATCGGAGCAACCTTACGGAATGCCTTCTCATATGATGCCCAATCCTAATATGCCCACTAATCCAAAGATTGTTATCCCACAAAATGTGTCCCACACTTCTCAAAATCCATCCAACACCAATCTTGTCCCACAATCTCTTCCTCCTTTGAATATTCCTCAAAGGTCGATCATCACCCAAATGGTAGTACTACCCACGACCCGAACACCCATTGTGAATCCACTCAACCAACCAAAAAACCCATTGACAAACTATGCTAATCCCACGCACATATATCAATCTTCCATGCATCAATCCCACCATGAGTCATTAATGCAACCTCCTTACGATGTCCAACAACAGCCACAACCCCAAACTCAACAAGCCATCCCTCAACAACAAGCATATGGGTCCCATGTTTACACACAAGCCATAGGTCTACCCCCACGTGTTCAACAGCAACAATATGTCCAACCTCAAACTCAACAAGTCATCCCACAACAAAAAACACATGGCTCTCATATCTACACACAAACCACAGGTCTTCCACCTCATGCACAGCAACAATATACCCACTCCCAACAACAACAACAATACGTCCACCCTCAATACCAACAATTGTCAATACAACAACCTCCACTCCACCAAGTATCACAACCACCTCTTGTAGTGCCCCTCCATTCTCACCTTGGATGTATAGGTGAACTGGTCAAGGCGCATGAAGGTGAAGGTAAAATAATAGGAATATTCAAGGTAAGGTAAACAATTGATGTTGTACAATATAGATAGATGCTTCATCCATGCATGGTTTCATATGATAGTTAATGTGTTTTATTGATAATCTCTATTGCAGCACTGATAATGCAGGCTTTGGTATTGTTTTGCATTCCAATGATTAAGATGTTGATCTTACTACAATTGTTATATATTAGAATGGATCTCATGTGACCAATTCTATTAGATTTATTTGTTATGATGGTACTTCTGACACTTATGATTTCATGCACCTGTATGTTAAGCGTAGATAGATTTGATTTGGTTATGATTATGTGTTGAGCTAATCTAGATTGATATGATGTGGAAGGGACGATGTCGCATCACTCACTTCTGAGTGCCCCGCGATGTTGCGATTCCTTTTTCCATCTAGTGCTAGCTTATATGCATCTATACATGCTTGACCGTGACATTTGTTGCAGAATGCAGGTACTAGGCATCGACTCCACCTGAATTAACAGGTCTGAGCATGCCTTGAACCCAATGGATTATGTTGTGTTGGAGATAACTTAAGGTCCCACATCCCAAGTCATTATCCTCAATCAGGATGCATGACATGTCTAGTTCAACCTGTCGGTTCTATTGGTATGTCGGTCTTGCAATTGATTTATATTTGATGGAACTTGTTGGCTAAGTATGTTTTGGCCTAGCTTGTGAACATGTTTGATTTGGCTTTTGACGGTTGTCCTACTCAGTGGGTTATGTTGTATGCCTAGATTTCGTTAGATAGTCATACTATTATTTGATCCACTATGATATTTAACAGGTTACATCATATTATCATTATTATTATTAATATTTAATAAGATTTAAAATGGTAACTGATAATTACCTAGTTCAAGATACTTAAAGGAAGCAAGTATGGCAGTCAAAACACTTAAAATTCACCACTCCTGCAAAATTCTATGTTGCGATGCACCTGGTCAACCATAGGATTGACATCAGCAGTGGCTTGCTTCATCTGTTCTTCCTTGGGATTTGTATTGGGGACTTGAAGAAGTGAAATTGTCCAAATGATGAGTTAACTTGGTCTCCAATTACTTATGCATATTTAATTGAGAAAAGAGACTGATGCCATACTGGTCAATGTGGTTAGCTCTAAAATTATTTAAGAATTTTTAAAACGTAGTTTGACTGGGTTTGAAATGCCCATTTCATTAAAAATAAAATGGTGGAACTAGGGTCAATTGTCATGTTACAAATCTAATGCTACTAGAGGAATGAAACTTTAGAAAAGAAGACTACATACCCTAGAGTTGAACCTAGCTCTGGTATCACATGTAAGATCCAACCTCTCCAAAACCAAAATTTATTCAATAAAATAATTAAATATTACAAAATATTATCATTTATCCCAAAATAAACATCGTAACTAAAATAAATTTAGAACTAATCACAATGCTTAGTATTTACTCTTTTCATTGAGAAGAGAATATCCAAATATTGACTATTACATCGAGCTAGATAATCATAGGTTGTGATAAACATACATAGACTTAGCCCTTTTACAATCCAAGATTACAATTCATGATGGCCTTAAAGGCCTATTTACAAGTATCAAAATGATACATTAAAACTTGATAGAACTTTCAAAGTCAATACCTTCAAAATATGGTGAGGAGAGAGAGAGCATCATAAAGGCATTTTTCCACTAGTGACAAAAAGAACTAAGCTTCTCCATGCTAAATCCCAATTGGAGTACTTAGCTTGACCCTTCAACAAAGGATCTAGAAGAATGAAGCTAACATGAAATAAATAATCTATGCAATATGTAATCATTAACAATATAGCATATTATTTAATGCACATGTCCTTAGAAAACATGATATGAGATGAAGAATAAAAAAAGTTAAGTACTATACTTAATTAAAAATAGATTTGGCCAAAGGATCATTTTATATGTAGTACCATACTAACATATCATGTGTAAGACAGCTAACTAACTCAACATTCTATAGTCATTTCATATTTGACACATGTCTTGTCTCTTATTTTTAGGTTTCAAACATAATGACAAGATTTTATAATATTAGTTTAAGGAAAAAAAAACAAAGTATACTTTGAATGAAATAGATAATATCTATCCATATGCACTCCAAAATGTCTAACATACTAATAAGGTAGGTAATGCATACTTTCAAACAATGGTACTTGTTCATACAGGGAAATCCATAACGTGGTAAAACTAAACTTCTCAGCACCATCATCTTCTCAAACCAAAAAAATAATAAACTCCAAAACAAAATGTAACTAGAGAACACATACATTGAAGACTACGAGATAACTAGAGTTTGGATAAGCTTGAAAATAGTAGCAACAAGTATACTAGTAGACAGTTTCCTCAAAAGGAGCGAAGACCATTCAGATTCTCCACTCACCCATCCCCTCCCACATAACTCTTTTGACCCTGGAGGCCTGTAGAGCCCTGGGAAGGGAGCCAGCATGGGCCTCCTAATACAGGACACAAATGGCAGCTTTAAGAAGCTCTTGAAAACCCTCAAGGCCTGAGGGGGTGCCCATAATCTTGTCAGGTCCGCCGCTGCCAGAGGATATAATGCCTTAAAGGGCAGGCTAGAGGGGGAGAGCGGGGTGGTTAAGGCCCTTGTGTTGTCTAAGAAAAGGTATGGGATTTTATTAGAGGGGCAATAAATACTATGGAATCTCCCTTGAAAATGGGCTCCAGCTGTCAGATTGTAGAAACTCCTCTGCCTACCTAGTTAACAGGTTGATTATCCTTGATCATCAGAAGACTGCAATGGAGAGACTCCAAGCAAATGAGTATGACAATAAAAATATTATTAAGGTCATAGACATGAACCGTAGTGGAGCAACTATTGCATATGATTTCTTTACTGAAAAATTACTATCAGAAAATATGGGCTCTGGAACTGTCACCAGACTCACCACACAAGAAAATTGTCAAAGAAACTCATTGCTACCAGAGACAGATATGGAAAGAGTTGGTCTACTTTTTAAATATGTAGAAGGTGCAGATATCTGGAGGTGGGATCTTCCTGATAGCAAATCCTTCAATAGTGGATTGAAAGATATGCAAATTGAGTTTAGTTTCACAAAGAACCAAAGGCTATTTGATCAGGTACTTCTTTCTTTATATTTAACAGGAAAACATTAGTTGTGATCAAAGACAGCAGTGCTACTTTCAAGTCTTCTCTATAGGAAATCTTTAGTTGTGATAGTAGGAAATCTATATTTGATGCAATCTACAATTCTTCATTGGTCTCCAACTTTGAATACCCTACTTTAGAATACCACATTTATTGATAAAAAAAAAAATCTACTTCTTATAGGCCCGCCAATAGTCACATTATCTTACAAAACTCGTAGGGTCTTATCAGTGGTCATTTGCACAAAGGGCAGTCTCAGTCCTATTCTAGCCACACAGGCAATGATAGCAAGTCACACTCAAAATAAATCTTGAAAAGCAAATCCCAGCAACTTAGGCTCACAACAAATTCAAACACTTCTCATCTCTATTTAGATCACTGATACCACAAATACTCTGCTTCAATACTTGATTACTCAGACACAAGTGGATCAATATACAGCCAGCAAATGATCCCACTTGCAAGTACACCTAAAGGCAGTTCTTGGTTGTCGGAAGAGGATATCTCCAAATGGTTGCATGGTTATCTTTTATATAGGTCTGCTTTCTCCAGCTCTCAACTGCTTGGAAAACTTCTTGAATTCATAAGTTTATCGAGTTCCATCAAGCTGAGCTGAAAACCACGATATCTGATAGATTTCCCCATCCTTTATGCTATGATAGATACCCATACCCATTCCAGGTTCCCATTTTGTCACAGGTAGCGTGAATGTTGGTAATGGTTGGGGCATCTAAAATTACACCTTCTGATTGCTTTTTATGCACTCAAGTCTCGCATCATTTCTTTCTTTGATATTTGTTTATGTTCGCCTTATCTTCTACTTAGAACCTAGGGAAGTCCAAGCTGGGAAATCTGTTATAGCCTTCTTCAATCCATCGAATACTGTTTCGAATGGTAAAGCTGAAGTATGGATTTGGTGCTCTTTCAATCGTTGGGCACATCGACTTGGGCCTCTTTAGCCTCAGAAAATGACTTCTATTGACGACAGCTCCCATCTAAAGGAAAATGTGATACTCTCATTTGAGCAACCGTCCTTGTTGTAGAAATGAATTTTCCTGTAGGATAGTAGCAAACCTATCCTTTTTTCCTGTCATGCAAAACCATTCTGCGTGTGTTCTCTATAATCCTTGCATGATATTCCTTTGTGAAATGCTGTTAAACAATTACGGTATTTGTTTGCAACATCTGACAAGTTTCTTGTTTTTTAGAAAATCTCATTAGGAAAGCTTGTTATTAGAAAGTTTCTTTTTATAGTTTTCTCTGTTATCGAAAGGTGTGTTGTCTACTAGTATTGATGGCCTCTTCTCCTAACCAGAGGGCATGCTCAGCTAACCTCCATTCATTCCAGATTTTTGTTTCATTCTAACTGATAAATGCCGCCAGATGGTTATAAATTAGAATATCTTCTTATAATAGTGGATTGTTCTTTCCTTGAAGGTTCCATTTGATGTTTCCTTTTTTTTTGGTGGTAATTAATTTCTACATAGAAATAACTTGTTTTGTTTTCCATTTCGTAACAAGCCAAATCTTGCAATTTGTTATTTTAGCACTGCCAATAGTTTGCTTAGGAATGCTTTTATTGCAAATTCTTTAATCAATATGATGCATTCCTTATTAGATGGTGATTAGATTTTATATTAGGTTGTATAGTTAAATGGCATCATCATAGGCTATCTAGTTAAATGTCCCAACAAATTAGAAAATTTCATAAAAGTGTTAATAGTTATTGTCAATGTTAATTGTAATGCTTTGGGATAGAATGGTAAGTTAAATTACTAGGGTAAAGAGTTATTAAAGTACACTATATCTTGTATTTGATTATCGTTAAAAGACAACTTTAAATGAAGTTTTAAAGATAATTTATTAGGTTATTTAGATCGAATTAATGAAATTGACTTAAAAGATCAAACGATTTATTGATCTTTGTATATATATAAAAAGAAAGATATAGGATTAAGAAATGAAATGATATAGATAGTATCGATTTATTTGTTAATGTGAATAGATGAAAGATGATATGGTGATATATTTAATGTTGTCATTTTTAATTTAGTTGAAATTGATTTAATTACGATTTGTTATAATGGTTTTGTTAAGTTAATATTTGATGAGAAGGATTGAGATTAGGGTAAAACAATGTAATTGGTTATGCTTTAAATAATTGGTATATTGTAAATGAATCTTGTGTAAGATGTATCATTGGCCATTATGGGCTTGTGAGTAGGTCGTAAAGGTTTGTGTTCCAGAGGCATAGGATAATAAGATTTGATATATTGTGTTGATGTTGTAAGAACATGATGTCTTCTGTATGAGAACTTTAGTTATCATAAATAAGGTAGGATGTAGGGTTTGGATCTTGAGGTCCTTAGTGAGCATCGCATCTTAGTTTAAAAGTGATATGCTTATCATGTTATTGAATTAAGAATAGAATCATTTGGGATGTCTTTTAGTTAGTTTAGTTCTAAGTGTTGCTTGTCAAGTGTCTTGTCGAGTAGTGGTTATTGTCAACTTCTCCTAGTAGTGAATTAAATGTTGAGTATAAGGGCTAACTCTTTGTTATAAGTGTTTTGGACCTTGATGAGTTGTTGTTTGCATTCATAATGAAGTCCACATTCATGGATCCCATTTGATATAATAAATTATGTTGTTGTTTATATCGTCTTGCTGCAAGGAATAGTAGAATAATTGAAGTGAATGTTGTATTGATTCATGGGCATCTCATGAGTACGGTACTGTTTTGAAGACCCATGGTTAGTATGTCATATTATATATTGCACTTAGGGTATGTTAATTGGATTGGTCTATTTGAAGGAGTTGTGCTTTTAAGAGTAAATGATAATGTAGGATTGTCGTGTTTCAGTGATGTCTAGTGAAAGTTATTCCAGAGGCCAGTAGGGGTAGTTGTGGGTTTGATCCTTGTATTATTGCATTCTGGTTAAAGGATGAGCATGTTTTGGTTTTATGTGATGTTGACTTCTCTCTGCTTATGGTTTATATGATTTTAACGACTATGTAAGAGGGATAATGCCTTGCTCAGTATATCTAGTCCTATTGTTATGTCTTGAATCCATGTTGTGGAGCTCTTCTCGAAGGTTGTGGTTCCATATTGGGTTGAGCTTGTTTTAAAATTCTATGTTGGTCTATGTAAAGGCTTGATTTTGGGAGCAAGAGGACCCATGCCTTGCTCTGGATTACACTTTGTTATGGTTGAAATTTTGGGAGCAAGAGGACCCATGCCTTGCTCTGGATTACACCTTGTCATGGTTGAAATGTTGGAGCAAGAGGACCCATGCCTTGCTCGGGTGATTTATTATGTTGTGATTGGTTGCAAGATGGTTGATGCCTTGCATTGTTATGTATATTTGCTGTTATGATGATAGTTGCTATGTTTGATGGATAGGGTTTCCTAGGTGCAGATAGGGGAGTGGCTTCCAATGTGGGGCCGGTGCCCAAAGTGGCTACCAAGGTAACCCATTGGGAGTTGGTAATCAAGTGATAACCTAATAATTAATCTAGGGGTTGGGTAGTTCTCACTCTAACAAGATAATTGGATGCCTCACTCATGCCTGTAGTGCTCGTTCAGGCTAAGGATGAGATGAGAAGGCCATGGTTGGCAAAATCAACTTCCTTGTCCTCATGAAAGGAATGTTGATTCTGCATGTGTCACCCTATGGGGCCGGCGTCTAGTGAGAGACTGTCAGGGTAACCATAGATGGTGGCCGGCGCCTAGTGAGAGACTGTCAGGGTAACCCATGGATGGGGGCTGACATCTAGCTAGAGGCTATCAGGGTAACCCATGTTAGGGCCATGCGATGACACTCTCCCTACTATAGCCTAGCATTCCCTAGTTGTACTCTCCCCATTTGTTAAGTGTTTGCCTCTAGAAGTGATGTTGAGTTGTTTATGATATTGACTTGTGTTGTTGGGTCATGTGTTGTCCTTGTTTTTATCATCCTCTGTCTACCTGACTGTCTGCTGTAGTGGGACCTTATGTTATCTCCTAGCTTGAGGGGTGGACCTCAGGGTTCCACATGGTCGGGTGGAAGAGCTTTTATTCATTGGTTTTCTTTCCCTTGCCAATATTCATGTGTGAGGGGGTTATATCTTGTGTATCAGGCATCAGATCTTGTACTAGTTATGAAGGCAGTGATCTATATTCATGTACTAGTCTTGTGTACCAGTTGATTCATAATGTATGTATTCAAAAGGTGATAATGTAACAATGTAATGTTGTACTCATATGTGAGGAGAAATTGTAACTGTGAACTAGATCCTGATGATCACTTATCTGATGTTGTGATATGGAGATGTAAATGTTTATTGATTTAATGCAATAGGTTCAGAATGATCTGCTGATGTTAGTTAATAATGTATGTTAAATTATGTTGATTAATTTGTCAAGTAATGCACCCGTGGAACCTTAGAAGACAAGTTGTTAGTTTAATGATGTGCATTGATTTGTTAAACATTACCTTGTGATCTTATACAAATATATATATATATATATATATATATATATATATATATATATATATATATATATATTGCATTGCATAGCATTGATGTGTTGTTTTCTAAGGTGTTCATGGTGGGGCATTACACCTCTTGCTAACCCCTTCGACCAAGAATGGCAAGAGATGAAAAACACCCTTAAAAACATCCAACTAGGGACCCAAAAGAAACACTATAAGTTCGAAGACTTATGTCCCTACCCGTTCAATAGAAACATTGTCATCACACCTTTTCCTCAACACTTTGAAATGCCAAAATTTGATAAATACAAAGGAAAAGGAGACCCTCATGACCACATCAAGGAGTTATTCATGGCATGCCAGGAAGTCACCTATGATGACCAATTCCTCCATCTTTTTCCACGAAGCCTAGGAGGACAAGCCCTAGAATGGTTCATGCACTTACCTTATGGCTCCATATCCAATTTCGCTGATCTTTTAGAGAAATTCGTCACCCACTTCTCATACAATGTAGAACATGAGATCACTATGCTCAACCTTTGCAACACCAAACAACAAAGTGGTGAGAGTTTCGTTGCTTATCTACAAAGATGGAGAGCCCTTGCTAGTAAGCTACCTTGGACAACCCCTGAAAAACAACTCGTCCATATTTTCATCCAAAACCTTAACCAAGAAATGGCCTTCCATTTGCAAGTACATTGTGCATCAACCTTCGACAAAATTATAGAAAAAGGGGTCACTATCAAGAAAGCCCTTATTGCAAAGGGTCTAGTCAAAATCTACAACAAGAACGACAATGACAAAACCTCCAACGACAAACCGAAATTCTAGGCTAAAAACAAGAACACCGTAGGAGATGGTGTTACTGATTCCAAGTACATCCAAATCGCCTCTCCTAAACCAAAAGAGACAAACATAGTTCAAAATGTTTCTAACAATGTATCAGTCCCACCCGCTCCTCCAAAGAGAAATCCTCCAAACAATCCAAAGCACAAATATACCCCCTTGGGTGAGCCACTCGAGGTTGTATTCCAAAAGCTACTCTACGCCCGCATGGTTGAGTTCCCCATAACAAAACCATTTGACGAAAACAAACCTAAGCCCACATGGTACAAAGAGAATGAATATTATGACTACCACAGCATCAAGGGTCACGCCACAAACATATGTATGAAATTGAAAAACTATGTCCAAGACCTCGTTGAACGTGGTGGAATCCAAATGGAAGACCACGATAATACATCACCCAATGATGGCCTAGGAGTCTACCAAGACCCTCTTCCCCACCACAACAATAATCAAACCACTTCCCAACCATCCTCCTCCAACGCTAATCCTAACAACCAAACCAACAATATCAACTACAACAATGTTATGCCCCCCTATGATAATATAGTAGGTAGAATTAATTTTGATTATACTCATGTTGCCACCATCCAAGTAAAAAATACTACCCCTGAATGTGTTGTTACCACCCGCCATGGGCGTATAACTATGAAGGGACCATCCCCATCCTCCACTACCACCACTTCCCAATACAACTTCCTTGATCATCTTGGAAAGACCCCCGCTCAAATCTCCATCTTGGAACTCCTTAGGACATCCGCCATACACCAAGAAATACTTTACAAGGCTCTCCAAGAGTCTCATGTTCCTACCGACATACCTCCCACCCAATTCCAAAACCTTGTCGCTTAATTATCATCATCCTATCATCTCACCTTTAGTCATGCCGACATGTCACCTATTGACCCCGCACATAATAAAACCCTTCATATTGAAGTCCAAATCGCCAACCATAGAGTCAAGAGGGTCCTCTTGGATAAAGGATCCAGCTTGAACATATGTACATTAAAATTCATAAAACTCCTAGGGTATTCAACAGCTGACTTGGAATCTTTGGTTATCTCCATCAAGGCATACAAGAACATGGAGAGAGAATCTGAAGGCACTATATGCCTCCCTATCAAGGTAGGCCCAATCAACATGCCCACTCTATGTCACGTGATTGATCTTGACCTTCCATATAATCTCCTCCTAGGCCGACCATGGTTGCATGCCATGCAAGTTGTTCCCTCCACCTATCATCAATGCCTCAAGTTCCCTCATAACAGTGTGGAAGTCACTATCCCCGCCGATCAACAACCTTTTGAATTTACTGCACGGCCTTAGAGGTTGTCTATGATCAACAATTCCATTGTTCGAGAACCTATGGGGATCATGTCAAAGATCCCTCATCCACTCCATCCACATCATCATTCACGCCACACGTCACCATTGAACAATCACAAGCCTCCACTTCATGTTCCACCCATACCCCTCAAAAGGTCAAGATTGTAGACAAAGGGTGTGGCGAGTATGAGCTTCACAATGCCTTCCACGTGGGACAGTTACCATTGTCCCCTTGCTCTCATGGTCGTCATCTTCTGAAGAAGGAAAAAGAACAGCAACACAAGATCAATGCTAAAACTCCCTTTGTACCAACACAGGTCTCTAGAGAAGAAGAAGCTGAACAAATAGCTCTAAGTGATTGGCTATATCATGATGAAACTACCCCAACACCTATCAATCTAAAATACTTCAAAGAAAAATATCCTATACCATTTCAAATTTGTACCAAAATGCCTTACTGTGGAACATGACTTGGCATCGATGAACAATGTGTTACAGAACCCATACCAGTTGATCCTACATCTCCCAAGAAATATGCTCAATACTTTGGTTTAGGATATGTTCCACCAACTGTGATAATTTGTAGACCCACTAAAACCTCAGTACAGGTAATGGAATCCTCTTCTAGTGTTGAAAGCATCATGCTGAGTGTCATCATAGCTTCACGTGAAGATCTAGACCTTTCTTGCATCTTCCCTGATAATGCCATCTTTGTTATTGAGCTCCTCCTCATTCATCCCAAACTCATTACTTGGGATTATCAAGGACCTCTACCTCTTGACATATTTCCAAATGATGAGGCTCTCTCCGCATTCCTGGAACTTTGCAACACCTCACAATATGACATATGCTTGCACATTGATGCCTATTTTGGGGAAGAAGAGATCCTTAGTCCAAAAAAGAAAAAAAATAAAAAAATAGAAAATTGTCCCCTAGTGAAAACCTCTATGAGGCACTTTCAGACATAAAACGGAAAAATAAAGACATATCTCCTAGTGAAAACCTCTCTGAGGTGCTAGAAGATGAGGATCTCAATCTCCCCCCTATACCATCTCACTGGCAAGAGCGTTCCAACATTTTGATTGAAGGCACACTAGAAGTTAACCTTGGCACGCAAGAATCACCTAAGCTCACACATTTAGGAGAAAGTCTTGGTACAGAAGAAAAATCCAACATCTCCACAATGCTTCATGAAACACCTGATGTGTTCGCTTAGTCTTACGCTGACATGCCAGGATTGGATCCATCTTTGGTTGTTCACCATCTTGTGGTACATCCTGACGTAAAACCTATTAAGCAAAAACTCTGCAAGATGCACCCTCAAGTCACCTTGCTCATCAAAGAAGAGCTACAGAAATTACCAGATGTTGGCTTTATTCATCCTATCGATTATCTAGAGTGGGTCTCCAATATTATGCCAGTTGCTAAGAAACCTAGGGGCATCTGTTGTTGTACAGACTTTCGAGACCTCAACAAAGCATGTCTAAAAGATGATTTTCCACTCCCTAACATTGACATGATTGTAGATCTCACTGCAGGACACAAGATGCTCTCCCTCATGGATGGCTTCTCTAGATATAACTAAATCAGAATTGCTCTCAAGGATCAACACAAAATAGCTTTTACCTGTCCTTGGGGCACATATTGTTGGCAAGTCATGCCTTTTGGTCTAAAGAATGCGGGGGCAACCTATCAATGTGCAATGACTACTATCTTCCATGACATGATACACAAAATAATGGAAGAGTATGTGGATGATCTCCTAGGAAAATCAAGAACAAGGGAAGAGCACCCTGAGATCCTATGACAGATCTTTGCATGGCTCAGAGAATACAAGCTCCACCTCAACCCAAAGAAATGCATCTTTGGCGTAACATCAGGCAAACTCTTGGGATTCATTGTCTCCCGTAGAGGCATTGAGGTAGATCATGCTAAGGTCACAGCCATAATAGAAATGCCCCCTCCCAAGACACTCAAATGGCTCCGAAGTCTCCAAGGCAAACTACAGGCTATACGAAGGTTCATTGCTCAACTTGCAGACAAATGCCATCCTTTTGCCCATTTACTTCACAAAAATGCACACTTTAAGTGGGATCAGAATTGTCAACAAGCATTCGACCACATCAAGGAGTATCTTGCTTCACCACTAGTCCTAATGGCGCCTATCCCTAGAAAGCCCCTGTTATTATATATATCAGCAACTTCAGTAGCACTAGGATCACTTTTAGTACAACAGGATGATATTGGTCATGAGAGAGCTATATATTACATTAGTAGGACTTTAGTTGGCTATGAGCTTAATTACACCCCCATGGAATATGCATGTCTAGCTATCATTTTCTACTCCCAAAAGTTATGACACTACATGCTAAGTCATTCCATCAAGCTTATATCTAAGGTTGACCCCCTTAAGTACCTCCTTTCCAGAACCGCACTCATAGGATGAATGGCAAAATAGGTCATGTTGTTGAGCGAATTTGATATTGAGTATGTTGATAGGAAAGCAATCAAAGGACAAGTTATAGCAGATCAGCTAGCCGAAGCACCCCTCATAGATTATCAGCCGCTATCCATTGACTTCCCAGATGAGTCCATTCTCACTGTGACAAAACTTACACATTAGAAGCTATACTTTGATGGATCCTTCACTAATCATGGCTTAGGGGTAGGAATACTATTGGTGACTCTGCAGGGCAACTACATCCCGAAAGCTTACAGACTTGCTTTCCCCTATACAAACAATGTGGCCGAGTATGAATCTTTGATCATTGGTCTCAAAACAATAGTACAATGGAATATCTTACAACTACAGGTCTATGGAGACTCTCAATTAATCATCAAACAAGTGAATGAAGAGTTTACCACAAAGGATGACAAGCTAGTTCCCTACAAGAAAATGGTTGATGAATACAAATTGTTATTCACCTACATATAGTTTGAGCAGGTACCTCACCTTCACAACAAAGTAGCTGATGCCATGGCTACTATCGGTTCACTTCTGGACATGCCTCCTAATAGCCACCAATGTGAGTTTCTTGTGGAATAGCTCTTGATGCCAGCATATCGTGTCGCTGAGTCAGAATTCATTTGTGAGATTGTTGGTCCAAAAAATCCTTGGTACCATGACATTTACACTTACCTCCAACATCACACTTTCCCTCCTGAATCCACCTGCAAACAACAACTATCCCTCATTCGCCAAGCTGTCTGCTACACTATTCTTGCTTACACCCTCTATCGCCAAAGCTATGATGGTACTCTCCTTTGATGCTTAAACATGGAAGAAGCTTCCCTTGCCTTACATGAGGTCCACGCAGGTATCTGTGGAGCACACACAAGTGGAATTGTCCTAGCAAAGAAGCTCTTACATACTAGATATTACTGGCCTACTATGGAGCATGATGCATGTGAGTACGTGAAAAAGTGCAAGCCCTGTCAGCAACATGGAGATCTCATTCACGCTCCTTCTCAGGCGTTGCAACCTATTACTACACCATGGCCTTTCTCTTAGTGGGGCCTAGATCTTGTTGGAAAAATCCACCCATCCTCCTCTGACGGACACAAATTCATCATCACCACCATAGAATACTTCACTAAGTGGGTCGAAGCCATCCCTCTCACTTTCACCACTAGAAACCAAATCGCCAAGTTCATCCTCTACCATATCATCTGTCATTATGGTATCCCATCTGCCATTGTCACCGATAAGGTAAACCTTTCAAAAACCATGATGTTTGGGACCTTTGTGAACAATTCCACATTCAACATCATTAGTCCACTTCATATTACTCACAAGGTAACGAGCAGGCTGAGGCAACTAATAAAACCCTACTCAAACTCCTCAAGAAAGTTGTCAATGAAACTAGTTGTGATTGGCACCTCCATATCCATCCCGCCCTTTGGGCCTATCACACTAGTATCCGCACACCCACAGGTGCTACACCATATTCCCTTGTCTTTAGAGCATAAGCCATCCTGCCAATCGAGATCGAATTGCCATCCTTGCACATCTTCTTACATAATGTGATCACTAATGAAGAATACCATGTTGCATGCCTCCAAGAGCTTGAGTTGTTTGATGAACGGCACCTCAATGCCCTTAATCACCTCCAAGCATACCAAAATTAGCTTTGCAAATCCTACAACAAGAAGATCCATGCTAGGGAGTTTGCAGTAGGAGATCTAGTCCTGAAAGAAAATCAAAGGAATCTATCTGAGCGAGAAAAGAAAGGGAAATTTGAGCCTAATTGGCTAGGACCCTACATTGTCACTGCAAAGTATGGCTCTGGAGCATATTGCCTCTCCACCCTTGAAGGAGAAGAACTAGAGGAGCCCATGAATATCATTCACTTGAAATAGTTCCACAGTTAGTTCGCTGAATACCCTATGTCAAAAATACAAAAAAATAAAAAAAATCTAAAAATTTACAAAAAAAAAAATAGTAAAGAGAAATAATCCATCCTATGGTGAAAACCACTCTTCGTGGCACCTTGGATAAGTACCATGATGAAAACCTACTTGCAGGCGTCATGTGTAGGTTCAATCTAGATCCATTGTTCAAATCACCTTTCCATTTTCATCTGCACTATCCACTCCACTTATCCCCTTGTCTGAGCTTTGAAATACATTCATCATCTAAGCTTCCATTGTCCATTATTCCCAAAGTATCCCTTGTCTCCCAATATTTAATCTCCATCTTTCCACGTCACCATTATGTCGCTCACTTGCCCTCCTATCCATCCATAACCTTGGTCTCTTTAAGGTTTTCGCACAAACATCACATCCTTTACTACACCAACATCATCCTATACCCATTGAAACTTGACATCCACATCCACTAAACCATATTTGATCATTCCACATGAACCAACCCCTATCCTTACATCATCAACCCCCTAGAACTACATATCATCCCCACCCACATTGTAATGTGCCTTGATCCCATGGATACAAGGTATGTAGGCAATCTGGAATACGAAGGAAGTATCCAGTACGCATGTACATATGATGCACCCATCCAACCCATTTGGATGGTCCCACTTTTTTGAGCTTGTTGATTACACTTGACCTACGATCAATATACTTTTTGGGCATCTCATCAAACCATAACACTCTCATGAAAAATCTTTCACCAACATATTGGTTGTTCCATAACCCACAACACGTATCCCTTTGCCCATCCTTAGTTTAGTTTCATCCATCATCAATTCTTGTCCTAGGATGCATCCTTCCTACAATGGACAAAATTGTCAAATCCTCCATCCATCCTTTGGCAAGAGATACAATGGCTGTGTGTTTTGAGTTAGTCAGTCTTTTGGTCTTTGATTTTTATTTTATGCATCATTCTTGGACTATGTCAAAATTGCCTTGATCTCATTATATCATGGCATGTGACAAACAATCTAGAATGGGGCATGGTCATTTCTTTTGTATGCCGTGCTTGTGGGAGGTTCTCATTACTCCATATTAGTATTCATACCTCGTGGATTGTAGGGTTGATTCTAGCATATTGTTCCCCTTCTGCATCTAAGGTTCTTCATACCTTTGGTGCATTAAGAACTTATGCTATGAGTCCCCTTCCCTTGTCTAGACAAGGCTGTACTATTATGGGCATGAGTGGGTTCATCCTATTGTTTGTAGAGTCAAGTCCTGTGCATGGATGCATTGCCACCTTGGTTCCACATACCTTGGTGCATAACATCCCATGATATATCAATAGTAGCACTCAACTTTATTATCATTGGCAGAATATCTTAATATGACATTGTTCCTTGCATTTGCATTTACCCTCGTCACCCCATTTCCTTCTTATTGCCTCAAGATTCACTACACGCTTACATTTCTATTCCCCCTACTGTCTACTAACCGCTACTCCCCTACGGCTTCGTGACCATTTTCAGGGTCCTATTGACGTATCATGATCACTTGTCACCCTGCATCACAAACATGTTAGTAACTCATCATGCATCACAAAAATGTTAGCATATATCCACATACCACCACATAACATATATGTACATGACTCCATCATACAATAACATCACAAGCATATAATCAAATCATCATACATCCATGCATCCATCATATATATATAATAACATTTAACTCCACCATATAAGCACATCCATAAATGCATCCAATCACAATTACCACAGCATAAATCAATGCATCCATCTATAAACATAGTCCATCAATCGAATAGTTCATCTCATGTATATATATCAAAATGTGATCATGATACAAAATGTGGTCCTTAGACCTATCAAAAAATAGTACATGTATACATCATGCCCCTAAGCAAAGGTATCCTTGCCTGACTCAGCTAGTCCTGAGTCTCTCTAACATGGGCCCCCCATGTCCTGCTGGCCCGCCTGTCGCGGTGCTAGTGGAGGTGGCATCTGTGCTGCTGCTAACACCTATGATGGAGAGGGCTGCTGAACTGACCTCTCTGATCATCTTGTCCTCCTAGAACTAGAAGCCCCAGATCTACTACGGTAACGGGATCTCTATCCTGCAAGCACTATAACCTCATATACTAACCTGTAGTGCTGCGCCTCCCTAGCGATCTCCTCTATCTACTGCTACATCATCTCCATCATCTATCTCATCCCTAACCCCAATGCCTAACGTGCCTAATCTCTCTCCTGTGCATACTACTATGCTAACCCCTACAACTGTGTCACCTGTGCTTGCAATCCCGTAACCTGTGCCTATGTGGTGCCTATCTGTGCCAACTCTCCTTGTAACTAGACTATTTGAGCATCCCACTGCTGCACCAAAGATTGTAATCCTGACACATCCACCACATCCCTGATCTATCCCTATAGATAGGCCACCAATCCCTCCAGCTGCACTACCTACCCCTCTCACTGGGCTATCTGCACCTATAACTTGGCTATCTACTCTTGTGCTTGAGCTAACTCTAATCAATCTGCATCATCACCTCTAGTTGCATCACCTTCGCCATCACCTCCAATATCTATATCCATCCTAGTTGCCTATACATCCTCCTCATCATCCTCATCCTCATCCTCATCCTCATCCTCATCCATCCCCTCTGCCTATGCCTCATCCTCATCATCACCATCATCATCATCATCCTCATCATCATCCTCCTCACCACCCTCATCCCCATCCTCATCGTCGTCATCCTCCTCCTCTCCTGTTGCCTCCACTGGTGCTGCAAACCCTATGGGTACTGTGAGTCTCACTAGCCTCTGTCGAGCACACCACTCATCATATGCTGCTATAGTCCCTGCATCCACTACATCCAGTCTATCATCCCATGCCTATGGTTGAAGCCCCTCAAACTCTACTATGACCATCTCTACATCAGGAACTAGCCCCCACCGTTGCTGCTCATCTCGTATCCATGCAAACCTCGCCTCCACCTGTGGCACATCCTGTACTAACCCAAACTGCCGATGTACTCACTCTGGCAGGTATTTGTCCATGATCAGCTATGTCTACCCCATCAGGTACTGTGACTACATCGTATACCCTAGCTGTTCATCATCGTCTGACCACCTCTCCACCTCCCTCCAAGATCGTCATACAAACTCCACCATCTCATCTATCATGCACCTCCAGTATCCCATGTTCCCCAACTGACGCTGCATTTGATGTCCTCTATATGCATAAACAAATGGCCGATGTCGGGGCCTATCCCTCACTGTCAGTGGCTGAGTCACTAAGATATGCTCCCAGGCCTAGATATGCAATAATGTCACTCCACAACCCAGGCTCCCTGACCGCCTGTATACCACTAAATACATGTCATGATACAAATGGGCTAGTATACATGGACCCCATGCATACACCACTCCATCAGTCAGCATCTAATGTAATACCTCCCCCCAGCCTACAAGGAATCTGTAACTCCTCCTGTCAGGAACCAATGTCCCTACTATCAACCCAGCCAAAAACAAAGCCAATGAATCTAACCCCCTCTCCATCACTATCTAATATACCATCTATGTCCTGTTTGCTGAGTACGGTACCTACCTCAAGGTAAACACCTGGTCTAGATACTCTCTCCCATGTCCATCCCAATAAACCACTCTCTCTCCATGAAGGGGGACCCATAGAATCCTTCGCACATCCTCTAATGTGATAGTCGCCTCCCCTATCAGAAACAGGAAGGCACACCGCTCTATCTAAAATCTCTCCACCACCACTATCATCATCACCCTATCCGCGTGAATCCATGGCATATTTGATAAGTGATCTAGTCCCAGTACCCCTAACACAAACTTGTCAGCCCGGTCTAGCTCCTCCCAGAGCCTGAATGTGGGCGGTCACCTCTTCCAAGACTGAAGAACACCCCTGTCCTCCTGCACCCCCCCAAACACATCATCATGTCAGTTCATGCCATCATTGCATGCCTACTCCCCCCCGAGCAAACACCTTCCCTATCTCGATTAAACACCCCCCACCATCGCGACCCATGTCAACTACGAATTCTCCCCTCTCCTCACGCCTCGTCTCCCCTCCCCTCATTGCCCCATTCATTTTAAAAAATAAAAAATAAATAAATAAAAATAAAACATTTTTAAAAATTAAAAAAAATCAACACATTTTAAAAAATCAAAAACTTTTTTAAAAATTTAAAAAAATGAAAACACATTTTAAAAAATTAAAAAAACTCAAAAACCATTTTTAAAAAATTAAAAAAAATCAAAAAACATTAAAAAAATTAAAAATCGCAACGCCCCATGGGCACCAAAGCACACACCAACGCCCAAAGGGTGCCTCTCTCGACCCTTGGCACCTAACCGGTGCTCCAACAAACCCTACCCCCTATCTGTCCCTAACCCCGCCCTCCCTTCTACCTCCCTACCCCCCTCCGCCCCCTCCACTCCTCACTACCCCCCCTCCGTCTCCTCCTTACCACTATCCCTCTTCCCTCTCCCTAGCGCCCCTCCCCTCCCTTAGCGCCAAGCCCTAGGCGCTACCCCCGTCCACCGCTACCCACCCCGCCCTACCCTCACCCTGTGCCCCGCGCCACACGTTGCCACTAGCGCCCACTCAGCATCGCATGCCGTCGCCAGCACCATATTCGCTTCCCTTAGCACCCATTGGGCGCCATGCCTTACCCTTTCCTGCCCAAAAATAAAAACCAATCAAACAAAAATAATAAATAAATAAATAATAAATAAAAACAATAAAATTAATAACAAACAATAAAAACAAACACTAAATAAAATAAAAATGCCACCAAATAAAAAATAATACAAATAATAATAATAAAATTAAATCAAATAACAATAATCATAATCAAATATAATAAATTTTCAAAAATTTTGAAAACCCCATTACAATAAAATAATTTTTTCAAAAACCCATAACATTTTTTTAAAAAACAAAAAATCCATTCACATAAACAATTTTTTTCAAAAAACCTATTAACATAAATTTTTTTTTAAAAAATCATAAAACCCATAAAAAATTATCAAAAATAAAATCAACCCATTTGCTCATGCCTAGTATTCACCCATATTTTTTAGCACCCAAACCCAACCCCCCATGCCATTCCCCCACAAACCCATTTTCCTAAACCCCCCATTTACCCTAACACAACTATCATTACATCAAAACAAACCAAAATCCTAAGGCAAAGTTAAAACCACTCACCGGCTCGCCTACCGCTACTGGCCACAAGTACTCCTGCACCTGCTCCGCTCGGTGCTCCTCTAGAGGAATCCCCGCCATCGCTCCTCTTCCTCTCTTCTTTTCCACCTCCACAATTACAAAAAGTAACATGAGTTTTTATCTCTCTTTTTTACTTTTTAACCCACTCAACTTTCCTTTTTTCACTTCTTTTTATCTTTTTCTCACTTCTTTTTTATCTTTTTCATCCCACTTTTTATCATTTTTTCCCCTTTTTCCTCCATCCACTTTTGTCTTCCACTTTTTCCATCTCCACCTCATTTTTTTCCATTTTTTCACCATTTCCCTCATTGCAACCCATTCTTCAGTCTCGGGACCACCTTTTCTACCCTTTTCCATTGTTTTTCATCCTTTTTCAAGAAATCGCCAAAAAATTCATTTTTTCCACCGATCTCTCAAGAGGGCATCACCTCACCAACCATTCAACTCCTTTTCACTCACCGGAGCATATTTATCAAAAAAATTCTATATTCTTTGATATCCTATCAACCCGCTAACCGTAGCAACTATGACGCCATATCAAAAAAGGGCAAAATGTAGACACCTGAAAATGGTCACAACCAACTTCATCCACTCAACCCTAATCCACCCTCATCACTTCATCCAATCTGATTATTAATTAAATAATTTTTAATTATTCAATTAATTTCTTCTACACCTTTATCATGTCATAAAAATCAAATTCCTCTACTATAGTTTGAAAATTAAATATTTTTTATTATAGTTCATCCCAAAAATTAAATAAATTATCATATTTATTTAATTCCCTATTTTGTGCACTTTTGATTATTTTTTCTAATCATGATTATTTTCTTCTAATCCATGTGCACATGAATTAATTTTAATTAATTCATCATTACAAACCCCCATGTTTCTAGAAGTCCACTTGTCATCCAATGTACACACATGTACATGACACTTTGGAGGCATAGACAAATCTTCCAAATTGAGTACATTTGTCCTCTTTCTTCCACCCCACTCCATGTCTCACTATTTATCTCAATTTAAAATTCCTTGTGGCACTATTTGAACACTATTCTTCTAATTTTAAATTCCACTTGTCCTCTCCATGGAATTTAAAATTCTTCACAAAGTCCAATCCTTACATTTTCATAAATAAGTCCTTACATGTCATACACCTACTCAATCTTGCCCATCCATCCATTCAAACTTGCATTCTCATCCATTGATCATCTCTTGAATCTTGGGGCAACTTTCTCATCCAATCCAATCATGCCATTTGTCCAATCCTCCTTGCTTGAGGATCCTCAAGCAATCTCAACCATTGATCATTCAAATTGATCCTAGCCCTCTAATCCTATCTCCAAAAATCTATAAATTGAGGCCTCCACCTCCCATTTGGAACAAGCCATCATATGCAAAGTTACTCTATCAATTTAAGTGCTCACATCTATAGCTCTTAGTGCAATTCAACATAGTCTAGTTTAGTTTATCATCCATCTAGGACATATCATCACTAGCTTGCTTAGATAGGGTGCATGTTTTAGTATAAAAGCATAGTAGTGATTTAGTCCAATCTTGAAGTCCCTTGGACTTGAGATTGGGTGCATCTTAGGTGTAATTTGCATCCATTTTAGATCTCATTTTCATAGGTAGACACTTACTTTCCCACCTATGGGGCATTTTTTTTTCCCCCTTTTCCTTGTTTGATATATTTGCTCTTATGCTTGTTTGCATCTTCTTTACTACATACTTTGCTCTACACTTGCCTTTGCCCATATCTAAATCACTCTACTAGATCATTTACCTAATATATTTTACTTCACCTTGTGCACCTTTGAATGCTTATTTTTATTTGTTATGCTTACTCATTCATAGTTTTATGATCCATATCTTACCACTGTGGTTTCTCATCTTGTATTTTTGTTTTCTATGTTATGATGTATTAGAAACCATGAATCGACTAAGCATAAACTAATTACAAATTGGAGTGAAAGCAATTGGAAATTGTAATGCATAAGAGGTGTACATATAGTGTTGAGAGCTTGAGTTACTTCAGGAGTTGACTCAAGCACTCAAGGAGTGGTGGCAAAAGAGTGTCGACAAGTGGCTTGGAGAGTTGTATTGGACTCTCCAAGTAGACACCTAACCACCTAAGGTGGGTTAAAGCCATGTGGAGAATATACACACAATTACTTAATTAAATAATAAATAATAGTGTTAATATTCCTACACTAACAACAGAAATGGCATCTGCCCTTCCTAACACCTGGAAACATGTGAATGCCTTGCAGACCTTCTGAGGCATGGCAAAGGTGTGAGAATTGCAGAAGGATATGGCAACGGCCTTGTAGGAGATCTCAGAATGCCTTCAAATAGAGGGATTAATGTGTTACACACCAAAACAGGCCACCCAGATTGATTTTTCTACCCAAATAAAGAACGATCCAAGAATTTTTGTGGCTTTTACCTAATGAATTTCATTGAATTTCATGGCCTTAACACCCCAAATCAACCTTATAGCCAACCACCTTACCTTTCAAGAGACTATCCCTAAACCCCAATCTTTGTCGTCAATCAGATAGAGACAAACTTGGCATGGGCTCTTCATAGATCAAACTGAATTCCTTACAACCTTCCATCTTGGTGAAGGGCATGGGCATGATCAATACCCTACCTCAGAGCATGAGCTGATTGCAGGCAAGGATTGATGGAGACCCTACCGCTCCTCTCTGCCCTTAATGCCTTTTCATAGTGTGAGCACAGGTGGGAGGCACCCTTCTTTGAGTGCAGACGCAACTTCTACAAGAGGTGCAACATGTCTCCTTCACAACTTCCACGCACTACTGCAGAGGTCGATGGGGCAGACTGTGCCTTCCTCAGTATCAGGTTTTCCACGCCATGGGTGTCGACCTTCAATCTCCCTACTGTGGTGAACAAGATACCAAATTAACCTCTCAGATGAGATTCATGCCTCCAAAATGAACCATCCAATGACTTAGTTTGGCTAGATAATACCATATTAGAAACCATGAATTGACTAAGCATAAACTAATTATGAATTGGAGTGAAAGCAATTGGAAATTGCAATGCATAAACAATGTACATATAGTGTTGAGAGTTTGAGTCACTTCAGGAGTCGACTCAAACACTCAAGGAGTGGTGGCAAAAGAGTGTCGACAAGTGGCTTGGAGAGTTGTATTAGACTCTCCAAGTAGATACCTAACCACCTAAGGTGGCTTCAAGCCATGTGGGGAATATACACACAATTACTTAATTAAATAATAAATAATAGTGTTAATATTCCTACACTAACATGATGGTTATACATCCTTATGCTTGTCTTTTACTTTGATGATCCACATGCTTGTCTACCTATGTTTTCATGCCTATAACATTCACCATCCTTAGACGACATGCTTATGCTCTATCTTACATCCATTGATTCCTTCTCATGATCCTATATTGTTATATCACACCCCTAGAGCTATCCCATTAAAATTGGGGGAATCATGTCTTTCCCCATTCCACATTGAGCCTTCATTGCCACACATTTACATTTGGGGCATAATAACTTCCCTCATATTATTTTTTCGTACATTGCTTTAACATTCTACTAGAACCATCCTTTATCTTATGTATATATGCCTAGTTCTATATCTAGATCTATGTTACCATTAGGGACTTATTTCCTTACCTCGACCATTGTGTGCTCATGCTTTTGGATGTCACATTAGGCGCATATGCTTAGCCTTGAGGGCGACATCACTATTTTCATTTAACCATATTGGGGGTAACCTTATACCTTTCATGATTATCTCTAACCCATATAATTTCATGCATATCTAATTATATGCCATATTTGCTTGTTACATGATATATGTACATGACATTGATTATTTTACATGATTTCTATGCTTATCCTTATGTCACATTTACTATTTTTCCCTCTCCTTCTTGATTCCTTGTACATTATGTATGCAACCAATTGGAGGGGAGGCATATCATGTTACTAACACTCTTATGTTGACCTTGTAGATAGTTACAAGTATCAATATAAATACTCGTCACCTTGTCTAAATAGAGCTTTATCATATGACATGACAACATACCATATCATTTTCCATATAGGAAAAAATTCCTAAGCCAACTCCTCATATTTTACTTTTCATTTTTCTAGCTAGTTAAGCAAGTTTGTAGTATGTGCATATTTTAATTTGTGAGACAAGCTACTAATTGTAGAGTTTTTCTTTTTATGGTAGGATCTTATGGAGCACAAATACTAAAGTCAATGAACAAATAGAAATATCAAGTGGGGTCCATTACTTTATATGGACTTGATATGAACCTCTTGATTTATAGGTATTTTGTTTCATGCATGCTTGTGAGTGCTCATTTACTTTGAAATACATGTTCATATAAGAATTCACATGCACCTTAAAATACCGGAACTATGTAATGATAAAATATGTATACAGATTTCAATTTTGGAGAATACCTTAATGCAATTACATAAGGTGTATGGATTTGAGTTGATTAGCGTAGATTAAGCTGAGGAATAGTTGTTTTCGTTTGGAAAAGGATATCAACGTAGTGACTCTGCATTGGAGTCAATGAAAGACAGCGAGTTAGCGCAGAAAATAAGAAACGCGTTTTTAAATGTATGGGGCGTTCACGTAACCGCACCACGCCAGCCTACGCATGGCTGTCTTGATATGAATGAATTGGACGGTGAATAGCGGGCGCCATTACGAACCCAATTCTAAATCACAATGCCCACCAGCTATAAATTACGCTCCCACTCTCCTTTACTTCCAACTTCCATCTAAACTTGCTTGGGCATATTTGAAGATTATATCGAGTATGACGAAGCAGAAGCAGGTGAGTTATGTTGTGATAGTGTTAACGACGTTGGTGGTGACAGATGCAGCGTTGTTCACATGGCCTAAGGATTATGTGCTTTCGAACACGGAGACATTACCCCAACGCACTGCGATGGAGGGCAATTTCAGAGTCGCAGTGGACGCATCAGGTAGCCGCATTACCAGTCCCAACGGCGACTGTGCCCTTGGATTTCTGGACCACAACAACTCCGGCAAGTTCACTCTCTCCATCATTTTTAATCCATACTTTTCATCGCCTTCGTCGCCCAAGGGCACAGAAATCTGGAGCGCCAACAGAAACAATCCGATGGGGCAAAATAGCAAGTTACTGCGTAATGCGCAGGGCCATTTAGCTCTCCTCAATTCTGACAGCACCGAAGTTTGGTCCTCCGGCGGCTCCGTAGAGTCCATGGATTTGGGGGAGACGGGAAATTGGGTGCTCTACAATACCACCGACACAGATCTGGCAAAGGAGAATACCACGGTGTGGTCCAGCTGGCAACATCCCACCAATACGCTCATGATCGGCCAAATATTCAGAAGCGGTCAGAAGCTGGTGAGCAATGCCTCTCCTACCAATTCTTCCGAGGGGCGCTTCTCTTTGGTGGCGGAGAAAGGAGGCGTAGTGCTTTATTCTTCTCCTCACTCCTTGCCTTACTGGGTCTGGCCCTTCCCGGGTCTCTCCTATCAATACATAAAGAATCCTTGCGGGTCGTTCATGGTGCAGTTAGTCTACGCTGCAAATCTCATTTTTATGGGCAATATAGGTAACGCAAAAGTCGGGGAAAGACCTAATGGGTCGTCCTGTTTTCCCACGGCAGATTCAGACACTCTGCCTTTTCATACATTCCAAGGAGAATCGCGGCTGCGCTTTCTGAGATTAGACTCGGACGGGAACCTGCGAGCGTACATGGCGAAACCCATTAGGGGAATAATGGGATCAAATCCTCAAGAATGGGCGGCGGACTACGAGCTGTTCCCGTCGTGCTTCAACTGTAGCCTGCCTTCTGTTTGTGGTCCATACGGCGTCTGCTCCAACGGCCAGTGCAGTTGCCCGGCCGCCATGTTTGCCATGCGAGAGCCATTTCAGCCCGATGCGGGTTGCTCCCCTCAGCCTCCACTCTCCTTCACTTGCACAGGAACAACACACCAGCAGATGGTGGAAGTGAACGGCCTCGATTACTACCCCAACAACTACCTCATTTCCAACGCTTCAACTACCTCCACACCCCAGCAATGCAAAGATTTATGCCTCTCTCAATGCGCTTGCGTTGCCTCGTTCTTCCGTTCCGATTCCAAGACATGTCTTTTGACATTCGACAGTTTGGACAGTTTGCAACTCGTCACTGCTGACCGCAGGGCGTCTTACACAGCTTTCCTCAAAGTCTAGATGTCTTAAGCCCAGCTTCTGCATTCGATCTACATTTCTGCAACTATCATGATTGGCATAACGCCGTCGTGTTTGATTTGATTTTATTTTATTTATCCTACAAATAAAGCATACAACTCTTTTTTCTCTTTAAGCTAGTGTAAGAAGAATTAACCCTTTTGGAAATATTTGTAGAAATGGATGAGATAATGTCAAATATGTTGGAATATCTGGACTTTGCACAAGATTATACCATTTGTTTCAATATGTAATTGTTTTAAACTATTCTATCAAAACGAGAACAAAATTAATAGTAATAGTACGGGTAGGCAAATTTTACCATTACATTTTGCTCCCCACATTGGGGTACATATGAATCCTAACATAATCATGTCTTTCAAAGTAAACGAGCACTCGCAAACATGCATGTAAAGTAAATATTTAGATGTAAAAGGATATCGATGTCCATGTAAAATAATGGACTCCACTAGATCTCATTATGTATCTACATCCTTTCAGATGCATGCTCCATGGGAACTTGCATAGCAACGAAAAGGTGTGCACAATGACTAGCTCTTATGTCGTGCAAGTAGAGATAAAAACAACTACAAGCTAAATTTATTGTCAATGATCATGAGAGAGAGATAGAAGAGAGTAGTGTTAGAGGGATTCTATCTATGCACAAAGTGGTATGGTAATGTTTTTCCCAATGTGGTGACCATAGGATGAGATGGCAAATCATGCATTGTTATGTCATGTGATCAAGATCCATCTATACATGGTGATGAGTCTCAATGTAGACACTTGTAACTATCTAGAATCTTAGCATAGGGGTGTTAGCAACAAGATATACCCCCTCTAGTTGGTAGCATCCATATGATGCAAGGAATTAGAGGAGAGGGATAAATAATACATGGAATATAAATGTAAGATAAGCATAAGAATCATGTAGAGTAATGACAATGATAAATGCTTCATGTAACAGGCAAGTGAAACATCTCAAATGATAGGCATGGTATGCATATGGGTTGGATATAAGCCTGAATAAATAGAACTTTGCCCCTAGTATAGGCAAATGAAAATGGTGATGTGGCACTCAATGGCTAGAAACAACATTATAAGTACATAGAACACCAAGGGGGGCATATGCCCCTAATGTGGCCCCAACAGCACAAGTACATAGTGGTTGAGGTAAGGTAGTAGGTTCCTACGGTAACATAGATCAAGATAGTACAAGGAAGGTGATTGTGTCCATGTTGTAACTCATAGTATATGATAGGCATGTGAAGACATGGTAAGAAATGGAAGGCATAATCTATAATGACCCCAATGTCATGAGATCTAGATCTTAGAACATAATTAGGCATAAAAGTGGAATGATATAAAATGCATAATCATGAGAGTGCATGTTAAAGTGATTTCTTCCACATCGGAAAGATAATGCGATTAGGAAGAAAAATGCTCTCATGGTCACATGGTTAGTTTTTATAAAGAAGCTATAGTCTCACTATAGAAATAGTGTGTTAGACAACTACTTCAACAAGTTAGATAAACTAGATGACAAATGAGATTAATTAAGGATTATATTCAACAATTATATAACCTATCCAGGTTGAGTGTAGATACAATTATAGAGGAGAAATTGAATGACTTATTTCTAGGTGGTCTCAAGGATCACATCCAAAATGAGGTATGCATGTTCATATCTATTTCTATATCTAATTATTTTGGCCTAGCACACAGGGTAGAGGAGAAGTTTTAAACTTTACTAGAAGGAAATGGTTCAATGGCATAAGAGCAAAGCGATTTTCAACACAACCATTCCTTCAACCCACTAGATTGACTCCTCAAAAAATTGAAGAGAAAAAGACAAAAGGGTTATGTTTTAACTATCATAGCAAATACAGTAGAGGACATAAATGTGTAGAGAAGAAAGTGTCCTACATTGAAGGGTTGAATGAGGAAGAAGATTAAGAAGAAGAAATATTAGAGTTTGGAAATAAGTTAGATGAGGGACTCGAAGATTCCTTGTTATGATATTTCTTGGAAATAATTGTAAAAAATAGTAAAATAGTAGACCACTTCAAGGGGGTGACCTCCAATAATCAAAAAATAATATGTGAATTCAATATTTGATGATATGATGATTTGAGAGACTCTCTCGCTCTCTCCTTATTTATATGCATAAGTTTGTAGGGACACACCCCTTCATCCTAACTAAGTTATCTTAAGAAAAACTAAGACTAATAAATGAGCAGGTACAAAACGTTGGGGGCCAAAAAGTGGCCAACTTTTTTAAAAAAATTAGACATAACACAAGCATGTTATAATGTGCTCGCGTTATGGCTTGGTGTTGCCAAGCCTACACCAAGCCATAACGCGCTCGCGTTATAACATGAGTGCGTTATGGTCTGCTATAAAAAAGCAGCATTTCATTTCATTATTTGACAGCATTTTATAAGAAACCCACGGCTTGAAGAGAGAACAGAGCACGCTCACGTTATCCAAAATCTAATCATCAACTATTTCTCACCAACTCCTCATCAAAATGCCGCCACAACGTCGGAGAAATCGAAGAAGTAAGTTTTATTTGCTTTCTTGTGTGAATTTGTTTCTAAATAGGTAGGTTAAAATAGTTTTTGATGTAAATTTCTTAAATTTACAGGAGTTGATAATGCACCTCCTCCTCCTCCTAAAAATGTACAAAATCCTCCACCACCTAAATAGCAAATACCTGCTAAAAAAGAACCCCAACCACAAACACCTCCATTTATTCCTGAATATGCCCCTGGAACATAAGAAAATATAATGGGGCAAATTGAAAATAATAAGAAACAAATTGAGGGCATAATTGCAAGGGTGAAAGAACCTACAACTTCAACCTTGCATAGATCCACACTTGCTCAATCCTTTGAATCTATATTATCAAATGTAGATTCAATTAGCAAGTAAATCACTAGTTGGACAGAAAAGAGGAGAGAATTTAGAGAGTATTATGTAGACAAGTTGTCATATGAACAAGTTAAAAATGAACAAATTACAAAAATGGACTTGTGTTCTATTTTCCAAAACCCACAAACAAATCAACCTCTACCCCTACATGCAAGAGGTTCCCTATCCATTGGTACAACAACCAAGCGATAAGGGACAATTTTGCGCAGAGGTGGTGGATGCTTTTTGACCATCCTCCATGCAACAATAATGAGGTCTCGCAATATTTTTTGAGGAAACTCTACTGCGATTTTATCAAAAATAAAGTGCCAAATTATTTTGATATGCGGGAGTTCCAGGGTAGAGGTGGCGGGTCAACACAAGATAGACCAGGGGCATGTGTTGACCCATAGTGGCCAGTGAGACGAGCACTCACCAGACCAGCCCATGAGCATGTTTTTATCCATTCCATTGTGAAGGAGAGTGTTGAGGTCGAAACACTTTAGTCCATTAGTACCTTGACCTAGAGCATCATATAGCATGCTTGTCCTATAGCACAGCATGGGTCAAGGTAGAGTTTGAGTAGGGTTCCACCCCATACTTGTCAGGCTTGCGAGTCAGCATGTGGTTATGACCCCACAGATAGTCGTGACGCAGGTGCGTCGGCTACACCTGTAGCTGAGAAGATGGTGATGACAGATGCCCTCCTGAGTGAGACTTTTGGCATTGATACTCAGGGAAATCTTAGCAAGTTCATTGAATTTAATTTATTAAATTTTATTTTTGAAATTCAAGATTAACTAATTTAGTTTGATGATTCTAATGAAATTTCAGGGTCATAGCGTTGATGCAGTTTTCAGTGGTACTCCACCTACATATTACACTACATCATCTACTGTTGGGGTATGTAACTAGTAAACAATTATAAATATTACATGTGAATAACATCGTTATATGAATGGTATTCTAATATTTGATTTTGGATGTTGAATAGGATAATATTGGAGATTTCACGACAACACCTGCTAGTGGTGGTGGACTTCAAAGCTTCACGAAGGTAATAAAATAAATAGTTTAATGAATAAATTATACTTACTAGATTTTTGTATTTTATATTCATATCATTGGTTACATTTCATTGCACATCTTTCAAACTCAAAGCATTACTATACATTGCATAACTAATAACTAGATGTTGATAGATGACAAAATTTCAATTGCAATATAGTTATTTTAAAAAATGCCTCAAATAAATGTAGTTTCATGGAATGTCATGACAAGCAGATGCATAGACAAGGACATCACCATGAGACCACATTTCTTTGAGGCATCTTTTCAAACAACTCACTGCCTTGTCTATGCTACCACATTTTCCATACATGTCTACCAAAGCTTGTTGATCCACTCCACACTATTCTTCGACAAATTCTCTCTAATAAACTCATCCAGTTACCACCAATTAGACCCCAGGACATGACACCAAAGAGGGGTATGAGCCTATGACATCTTATATAGCATATGATTGACTCCAACATCATCTAGGTCCATCCTTTGTTGACTCTAAAATTCCCCATGATGGTAATGTCTTCACCATTTCTCATAGCCCATACCAACTAGTTGTTACCTTAAGACACTTCTCCTTAGATTATTTTTTGTCAACCCCTTCTAGTCCACCTCAACCTCATACCAATTCCCTCTCTCACCTTTACCTATCTTATGCCTCTAAACGCACTGCTGCCCCAACTCCACAACCTCTTTCTATTACTTCATCTACTCCACTAGCTATGCCCCTATCTTCCCCACCATATATCCACATATTACTACTTCACCTTCCTCATTGACGTCTATGTCCCCTCTAACACCCCTCCAAGATAAAGTAAAAGAAAAAGTGTAGGACCTTTCCCCGTCCACTTCTAATAGTTAGCCAAAGAAACTTCCCCAACACTACACCCAACCTACTAACCAACACATATCTACCCTACCTATTTCCTAATATACCCCTACCAAACGTCCCATACCTAGTTTGCTTCCAACCCACCCCTTGACAAACCTCAAGACAAAGAAAATGATAAGAAATTTTTAAAATAAGGTTTTTCTTCTCCTATCTAGTATCTTTCCTCCCTCATATTATTCCACAAACTCTTGATATTCCTCCTTCCTATGAACCCATAAACTTACCTAATGTCTATGTGATTTCTAGTTTAGGCATTGTCCTGTAAACCCACAAACTCTATCTTAGGCATTGTCCTACCTCCATGACTACCAAACAAACAAAAATTTGAGCACAACCCTAGCCCACCCTACCACCAACCTAAGCCTAAACTAACACCTTCACTCCCTCTTTGACTTCTTAAACCTAAAATTTGATGGTACTATGGTCCCTCCTTTGTTGACCCTTATATCACACAGTAGTCATGAATCTTCATCTAATTTGTATAGATGCATGTGTCTTGTGTGCTTTATTGTGTGTACTACCATGTTTAGGTGAACATGTGTGTATGTTAGGAGCAATGACTTGCATCACTATTATAGTTTTCGTAATTGAATAATGTTGTTTTATTTTTAGATGGCGCATGCTGCGGAGACACCTCTCGATGTTCATAGGGCAATGGAGCATGGTGTGTCCTCTATAATTCATAGCTCCATTCCATTGATGGGGGTATGAGGCAGATTAGTAAATTTCAATTTACATTCATTGTTATAGTTGTTTATTTTTGAAAAATCAAATGAATATTGATTTGAAGTTTAATTTCTATCTGGATGGTTTCTATAGGACATGACATCACCACAACCTAATCCTGCTACTAAGGCAAATGAGGAGACATTATATGGTAGCGGTAAGTGATTATTTTGTTAAATGTTTCATTTTATAACATGTAATTTCTATATATTAATGTTTATACTTTTTATTGTAACAACTATAGATCCACAAAGAACTAAATAGGAGGAGCAGCCCTCGAGTTTGTAGTAGACCACCCTCATATGTGTCTTCATCCCCTAGAAGATCAAATGTAGCTACCCATGATCTATTCTCTTCACCAGACAGAGGGGAATGACTTTTTATTGTGTTCCTTTGTTGTATGCCTATATGGCATTTGTGGACATATATTTTGTATTGCATATAGTTGACATTGTATGCCTATATGGCATTCTTGTAAGCCTATATGGCTATTTTGTATATATATTATACTTATATCGACAGATATTGATGTATGCCTATATGGATATTTGGTTAATACAAATAATTTTTGTTGATCATTATGTAATATGGATAGGTGTAATGTAGATGACATTGTAATATGGATAGGTGCAGTTGACATTGTATCTTGTTGTATGGTATTGCTTTTTTATGTGTATTCAAATGCATATTTGAATTGTTATTTTATGTATGTTTGGATACTTGTGTTGTACTAAGGTTAAGATTCTTGTAGTATGGAGTGCATATAATTCTACCTTGGGCGTGTGTTCTTAGTAAGACATATATCCTCACCTGAAGAGAGATATCATAATATGGGATGTGATTAGCATTTCGTGTGAATTTGGATATGATCTTGGATGTATTGTTCTAATTTAAACTTGTAAGATTAAAATGACTTGTGGTTACTATCAATGGTCATATTTGGCTTGATCATGTACTTGTATTTATTTGTGTATTAGATGCTAGAAAGGATGTGTTGATGTTAGTTGAGAAATCTATTTCCATGCATTTGAGATGTGTTAGATCCATGATTTTATGTGTGTACTTATATGTTAATAAGGAAATGAATTAAATAAGATAATCACAATTCTACCACACTTTTGATTTATGGATGGTGCTTGATCACCTTGATTTATGGATGGGGAGGAAAGGGAGATCCTCACGATATTGGGTTTAACCCCTTCCTCAATCAGCACCAAGACCATAGGATCTTAGAGGATTCATTTGTAGAGTTGAGCTTGGAGTTATTCAAATATTGTTCATGATGTACACTGTAATATGGCCACTTGTATTTATGGTGGGTGGTTCATGGCTTATTGCATTCATTATCATTGATGATCTAGTTTTAGTATTTGACCCCTTGTATATCTTGGCTATGTAATGATGTTATCTTCAAGCCTAATAACATAGTGACCTAAAGGTGGAAGAAGATGAGGGTTGAACAACATGGATATGACAACATGAAGATGATATTAAGGTTTAAGAGAGTAACCTAACAAAGGTCTATTTCAAGCCTAATAGGGGTCTAAGATTGCAGTGATGGAACAATGCATTGAAGGACTAAAACAAATATTGTTATATGAAGCGTAATCAGACTTGGAGGTTAAATGTACCCCACTTTTATCGGCGTGGTTTCCCCCCAAATTCCTACAGGGTCAAGGGGCAGTGCCTAGCATGCTGCTCCCATAAGGGTTGAGCCTAGCATGCTGTCCCTGAATCTCAAGAGGGGATTGATAGTAATGCTCCAATAAAACAATATTCAACTAAAGTAGTGCTACATTAAGTAAATGCAAGAGCTTCAATCTCATTGCCCATTCATGACTATCAGTTCAAGTGTGATGAAGTGAGAACCATCAATGAGCAGTGAGCTCATTCAAGATAGCTCAATAATGTGTGAAACTAAGTAAAGGCATTATCAATATTATGATGTTGTTATATGTATTTTCTATTACAATATCATTTGTATGCATTTAAGGTGCTTAGGAGTAGTAATCTTATCTCATTATGCAGCCTTACAGATGAGGAATTAATACAAGCGAAGACAATGACAAAATGCAGCCTATAGGTGCTCACATGAAGAGGACAACAATCTTGTGCTAATCAAGGAATATAATATCCAATGCCAACATAAAAGATGCATTATAAACATGTTCATCAAAGTACCCTTCCCATGATGCTTGCACACAAGGGACAGTAGGAGGTGCATTGTTCACAAGAAAGCTCAGATGAAGCAGTTCTCCAAGTATTCATTGCAATCTACAAGAAGTGCTGCTACAGGAGACAATGTCAAGTCACTGTCATAAGGGAAAAGGTTTTGTTAAGTCTCCCATATATTTTTATGCCAAACTATAGTCATCAAATGGAGGATACACAAATATATAATTGTATGAGCTTAGAACATCAAGATGCACTTTATCATGGTAAAAGGAATGAAATCTCAATGCTCATGTTCATCTACAGGAGGTGCAAAAAGAATGACATGTATGTTAACATCACATAATGCTTTTGGAGCAGCAGAGAAAGATAAAGACATCTTACTATTTTGAAAAATGAAACATCAAATAATAAAGTACATTTGAAATAGTATATGAAGTCCTTAGCCTCAATGATGAACAAGAAATTATCACAGTGTAAATTTTGCATTATTCCTTCATGGAATAAGTTCAAAATTGAGCTTTCTTCATACAGGACTAAGAAAATGCAAGGAGATACCATATACATTGAGTTCTTAAGCCGCAGTCAAGAATGCAGTTTTCTTCACAAAACATCAAAACCCTTATCGATTTGTATAAAGAGATCACAAATACAGGAGAAGATAGAGAGTTCGAGCCCATGAGGGTTTGATAAACACTTAGAAATGTGAAGAATATCAAACACAGAATTAAAAACATAGTTGTAGTAGAGTCAAAATGTAAGAAATGAGATTTGAACTGTGAGGTAGAGCCGCGGGCCTATAATGGAGAGAGAGTTTCTTCACAGCAGGTTAAACCCAGTTGGGGGTTTTGAGTGAGAATCTTGTGTACTAAAGAAATAGAAAGCTTTCGAGCTTATGTAAATGTTGATGTATAAATTTGCATAGGTTCTAACACCAACATGGGAAGTTTTAAGAATGTGGGACTTGATTCTTGAAACTACCTCCAGATTTTACATAAGCTGGCTCTTCCTATTTTTAATGGGGCTTTGAGTAAAGGGGAGAGAAAGAAACAATATTACAGATACAATAAGTAAAATCTAAACCTATGGTGATACGCCTGAATGAAATGTATTTCCTTAACTAGCACAGTGAACAATTCTTAAGATTCAGCTATATTAAAGAGCAAATGTTGCATGATCAATATAGGAAGATAATGAAATGAATTAAGAGATCAAAGGCTAAACTCAGAAGATTTATTCAAAGACACAGATAATATCACCAATGACATAGATCAAAGTTTCTTTCATTAATAATTCAGCAAATACAAAAGGCACAGTGACTTGCACAAGTATATCAGCTTTCTTATCAGAAATAGCTAGACTAAGGAAAAATGATACAATCTAGTCACAACAAGATCTCTGAACTTTCTAATTAATTATATCTCTGAATTACAATATCTTCCTGTATATATAGCCACAAAATTTGGCTCAAGACTACCTGCAACCACCTAGAATCTTCAACGGCATCAACAGAACTGGAATTAACTGGGACTCGATCTGACACTAAGATTTCTCTAAATCTGTAACCATCTTTCCCTGTGTGCTCATTGGTTGAGCGATAAAATATGTGGCACATTAACTGCAGTTCGGTTGAGACACTTGGCAACACTCGCGAGCTCTAAAAGACTTCAAAATATACCACATGGCAGCCTTCGCTTAACACTTAACTTCTTTCCCTTCAAAAAAAGGCACACAAAATAGCGCCACTTGTCATCATCTGCCAGACTTTGAAACATGATACATGGTGGCACCCGTTTTTGCTTAAAACTTTTTACCTTATGCCCCAAGCACCTATGAATATGACATTTGTCACCTTCCGCAACATTAGAAACTGTGATATTATATCATGGGACCCACCACTTACTGTTAGATTCAGGATAGACAACTGAGAGGGGGGTGAATCAGTTGTCTAAAACTTTCTTCTAATTAATCACTTAAATCCTTCTTTTAATTCAGCAGCATAATAATAAATCAATCATGTAAACATAATGCAACAATTTAAGAGTAGAAACACATATGACACCAAGATTTTAACGTGGAAAACCTGGTTAAGGAAAAAACCACGGGGTGACTAACCCAAGATTGTATTCTCTGTTAAAAGAATAAGAAGAACAAAATGGCACATGCCAATTAGGGCTCACTGCCCAAACACACTGCTCACAAGAGGCCCACTACCTACAAGAGACACATTGTCTACAAAGTAATAAATATTACATACTTGAACTGAAGAATAGCATCTTCACCATGCTTGAGTCAGTTCCATTTAAGCCCAATACTTCTGCTCTACCTTTCACTCTGCTCTTCTCTACCACACACTCATCTCCACAAGATACATTTGAAATGACTTCACAACCTCTTATTTATACAAGACATTTGACTTTAGGTTAATCATCCAAGTTGGCATATATTACAAAGCAAATACACAAATACAACATGACTAATTACAAAAAGACTTCATGTGGATCAACACGCTATCAGCCACACAGATTTGAGACTTCAATCTTCCTTTAGGAACATGCCATTCTTCACAGAACATCTTCAAGATCATCTGCAGGATGTGTAACTCATCTGGTCAGCCAAACTTGGGAAAAACATCATCATCCAGAAGTAATTCTTCAATTACTAGCTCAATCTTCAATGTGGGTCACCAACACAAATTGGACATAATCCAAAGACCTCCACAATCTTGCCTGAACCACCAAGAACATCCACACTACTACTTATTGAAATCTTTCTCTCCTTCATCCGGAACCTCAAGAACACAGTCTGTCATTACTGTCAAATTGGAATAGATGCTTGCGGACCTCTAGACCACAAACCAATTGAGTTGTCAATTCACATTGACTCCCTAAACACTCCACCACATCCGTAGAACAAGATATTGTATTTCTGGATCTCACCGGAACTGTTTGTGTCACTCTGTCACCTTTGAACATATGTCAGAATTGGTTTTACTCAAGTGGCCATAACTCCTTTAGATATTCATGCGGACCTCTCAAATCTTTACTAGATCATCTTAAGACACATATCTACAGACCCTTTGATGCGCATCCTCTGACCTTCATCTTAGCTGGGATCTTTACCTTACTATCGTTACTTTTCTTCTCTGTTCCTGATAGGACTTATTTTCTCAATATCCTCAGCATACAACTCATCCAATCCTTATCATCAATGCAACAAAAGTATGTTAACATCAATGACAACACCAGTTAGGCCCGTACTTGCAACACTTACTTCTTTAATCCCTGCACAAAGAAACATATGTGACACATGGAGCCTCCCACTTAAAGAAAAATTGAAAGCATGGCGCCCTCTGGCAATATCAATAGCTTTATGAAAAGGTCCCTTGGAATCCTGCGGAGATGACACCTATTGAGCTTCGATATCAACTAAAAATTACAAGAAAATATACGTGTCTTCACCTGAGAGCATCAAAATAAGAATAGTTTGACCCTCTGCTTTCGCCATGTGGCACACTCTGGCACAACCTATGAAACTGTGTCACAATATTGTGGGCCCACCATATATGTTAGTACTAACAAAGTTTATCAAAAAGATACATGCGGTAGCTTTTGCACACACTACAAAAGGACACTCGGCACAACCCACAAGCTCATGGCATCAAAAGAAACTTTTGTCACAGCCTTTGGCATCAACACGTGGCACACTCCACAGTAGGAAAGAAACTTCAATAAAAGAAACAATGCCATAGATACGTGGCGCATTCTGGCAACAACATAGAAAAGAAGCATATGGAAGAAACATGCGGTAGCTTCCACAAAACATTGAATATTTTCCCCTGTTGCTAAAAAATGACACATGGTGTGATTCGTACACGAGAAACATATAGCCACAGATAAAGAAACAGCAACTAGAAATACACTAAGACAGAAACCAAGCTGAAACAAAATGTAGATTTTTTTTAGCTCTACAGTAAACATAGAAAATGCTTAGAAATATAAGCTTGGCCACGACCTTTCATGAAGAAACCACACAGAAATGTATATGAATGATGCTTAGGATTAAACAAATATTTTCTTGCTATAGAAATAGCAACAATATCTCTATTATTTTCTGCAAAATGGAACAAAGAAATGAGCTTTAAAAGGTGAGGAACTTAGCCTGAAAAACTATTTGTAAAGATTGCATATAGCTTATTTTTGAAAGCTCAAACTAGAAAGTTCATGGCGGCCTCATATGCAGACAGAGATACAAAGACAAACACATCAGAGAATGGCCTTGGCGGTGGCTTAAAAGCCAAAAACGTGTATTCAAAATGGAAAATGGGATTCAATTTTGTGCCAATAAAGCTTACCTTGCATTTTTTTATGAAGGAAAGTGATCAGGAATGATAGAGAAATGGTAAGAAATCTTCAAGGTTCAAACTTAGTATGTGAAACCCTAATTCTCCATGGCGGTGGCTTAGCAAAGCCATTTCATCAAAATTCAAAATGTCAAATGAGTCTGAAATGATAGGATTTGAATGTTTTGTTTTAGAGTTCCATTATGCCCTAATTCAATTGTGATATTTTTATCACATTGAATTAAAAAACATTGTCTCAACTAATACCCTCGGGGGTATCATTTGTCCCCTTTGCATGTTTCATTGTCTAGGCTTTGTGCCTTAGGTCACTTTGCCACATATGCCTAATATGCCTTAGGATTTTTGCAAAACCTATGAGAGGCAGACCCTAGGGTTTTTTTGGGTAATTTTTTCAAAACATTTAGTATGCCTTCAAACTTTTATGATTTTTATAGAAAATCAAATGCCCAAATAGAGAGATGTATCAAACTTGGCTAAATAATCATATAAGCCTTGTATTGTTTTTTTGTAAAGAATCAAATCGAGACAAACCAGGAGATAAAACTGCAAAATCCATTGTAAAACAATATTTAAAGCAATGCTTTTATAAATTTCTTTTAAATAGTTGTTATTTTAATGTAGTTAGAAAAGCAAAGATAAAGATTCCTTATTTTATCTCCTTGGGCGAGTTGGAAAAAGCTAGGCAGTTTGGAGTTTCTTTTTTCAATTTCCAGTCAGATAAAGCCTGATTTTTTGCATTTTTTTGGTGGGGCCACTTGATAGAAGAATCTTGGCAGTTGTTTCACTCAATTTGGAGGCATTTTGGGCACTATTTTGGAGGCTTTTCTTTGGAGCTCGAAAATGGCTTAGAAGTTGCCTTTTTGAGAGTTTTTTATTAGTTTTCTTTCCATTCTCATTTTTAGAAAGCCTTTTGGCTATATAAGGGGGAGAAAGACTTAGTTTTTCTCAGTTCAAATTGCTTCTTACTTTCTGGCACATTTGTAGAAACCTTTGTAAGCTCAAAATTTGTACTCAAAGTTTTTTTTTTGCATACTCCTTTCAGATTAATAAGACAGCAAAGTTTTCCTTTCTCATTCATTTTTGTCTCATTTTACAATATTGATTTGATGTTTCACTGTGATCATAAAAGTTAGATCCTATGTTATGTCTCTTTATTGCAAACTTATGTGCAGAAGTCTAATGTAATGCAGGTTGTATGTTGAGTTTAATCACAAGCCTTCATATAAATCACTCATGTTTCAAGTGAGATTGTGAAAGTAAATATTTTAAGAGTTTGATTGTGAGTAAAAGCATTAAAATAAGTTAGTGTTCTAGTGAATCATCTTTAGGTTGTAGGATTTTCATTTTTATTTTTCCTCCTAACCCTTTCCTCAAAAAGTCATTTAGATTAGGTGATCTACCAGGGGAACCAGCCTGCTCTAAAGATTCACTCTCACTATAGGTCACCCACAACCTGAGAGTGTTTCCATGTGTCAACAGGTAGCTAAGTTGATAGCTTAGCATTTGGGTGCATATTTTGTTGATAACAGGTGCAGGTAGAATGGTGGGCATAGGTTTCTGAGGACCTCCGTTGGTTTCAGAAGACCAAAAAAAAGGTCATTGATGCCTATGGTTTCTGTTTCCTTTCTTATGCCCATGGATGGTGTGAGCAGGGGAGTCACCCTCTCTAATGGTTGTCATCCTTTGAATGCATAGCTTCCTCCATTTTCAGAAAAAGGATTCTAATTGTTGTGAGATGATCACTCAACACCTCCTGTAAATGGGCCTCTGCACTCAACACACCGACAAAGATATACAGCACGGGAAAAAATATAATTTCAATGATGTTGATACAAAACAAGATAACCTTATAGACTCAAATCTAACCTCCAATTGAACTAGCAATGCACTCAACAATGCTCTGATGCCATGAAAGAAGCCAAAATTGACTAAGCAAACATTGGTCACAAAATGGAGTGAAAGCAATAAAAATGTAATAGATAAACTATGCACAATAGCAAGTACATATAGATGAGAGAGGTTGAGTCAACTAAGAAGTCAACTTAAACACTCAACTAGAGGTAGAAGAAGGTTTCCACCAAGTGTCAAAAGTATGTCGACATGCGTCTTTCGAGATTTTTGTCAAACTCTCCAACTCGGCAAACAACCAACTTAAGTAGGCTTATGAAAAGTGTATTTTACCCATGTGAGGTAAAATATGCACTAACACAAATTTGCAATGGTTTGAATGTTATGGTGGAAACAAAAAATCTTCACCCAAATCATAGCTCTGATACCACTTGTTATGATATTTCATGGAAACAAATGTAAAAATCAATAAAATAGCATACCACTTCGAGGTGACCTCCAATAGTTAGAAAATAATATGTAGATTCAATATTAGATGATAAGATGATTTGGGAGAGTCTCTCTCTCCTTATTTATATGCATAAGTATGTACGGACACAACCCTTCATCCTAACTAAGTTATCTTAAGGAATAACTAAGACTAATGAATGAATCTATTAAGGTTAAGAATGCCGCAAGTGCTTAACTTATTATAATTATGAATATATCATATTAGGATCATAACATTCCCAAGCAAATATTTCTTGTCATGCACTTTTTGGAATTATGACCCCCAAAACTCTTAAGGTAGTGGGTTTCTTGGAGAAAGAGAGAGTAGCTCAATGTTATTAGACTCGTGAAGCTCTCACTAATTCATAAACAAAAAGTTAGTTTCTCATCTAATTTTTTTATCTATCCAACTCCAAAATTTTAGGTCATGATCATAGATGGGGACACTATCATTTGTTCGAGTAAATGCCATAGCATTAATTTGTCCATGAGAGAATACAAACTTGATTGTCCTATGTTTTATATCAAAATGGGTGAAACCAACATTGTGTTTGGATTTTAGTTACTTACTACATTGGGGACAATTGAGATGAACTTCAAAGAGTTATTCATGCAATTTCACTCAGAAGGATGGACATTCAAACTAAGAGGATTGTATACCAATTCTCTACAGATGGTAAGTTCTCATCAAATGCAAAAAATGCTTAACAAGGGGGTAGATCGGTTGAGGCTCAATTATTTTTATTAGAATCATATCACTCAAAGGCTTCTTCACCACTAGATCTACAAATATTTGTAGATAAGCACTTAGTAGTTTTTAGAGAGATGCCAAAAGGATTTCCCTTAAAAGAGATCATGCTCATGCCATTCAACTAGTACTAAGGAGCCAACCACCAAACATTATGACATATAGGTATCCATATGTATACAGAAGTTAGATCAAGAAGATGGTTTAGGAGATGCTAGAGGCAAGTAATATTAGGCATAGTCAGAGTGCTTCCTCCCCTCTAGTGGTAATGGTGTGCAAGAAATATGACACTTGGAGGATGTGTCATGATTACATAGAGCTCAACAAGTACACCACATAAAAGATAAGTTTCACATTCTAGTAATTGATTATTTGTTAGATGAGCTTAAATGTGTTATTTATTTTACCAAGCTTGATCTCTATTCCAGTTATCATCAAATGAAAATTAGAGATGAGAATGTTCATAAGACATCTTTTTGAACCCATGAGGGCCACTATGAATTTTTGGTAATGCCTTTTGGTCTAATAAATGCACCATCTACATTTCAAAATTTGATGAGTCCAATGGGTTGAGCTTAATTGGTTAAAATGCTTGGTTCTCATTGTGGAGACCCAAGTTAAAATCCCCATAGGACATCTAATGTGGAATTCTAAGTTGTGATTCTTGGTCTTCCATAGTTGGCTTCTAATGTGGACGTCATTTCTAAATATTTAGTGGATTTCTAAGTAGTGACTCTTGGTCTTCCATAGGTGATTTCTAATGTGTTTGATCATAAAGAGTTTGTATTGATCTCATGTTGATGCTCATATGAGCAGAATATTTGTAAATGATATGCAATAAAAAAAGTTTGATGAACTCTATTTTAGGCTATTTCTGTAGAAATTTGTTTCGATATTTATTGGTGACATCTTAATATATAGAAAATCTTGGAAGGAACATGTACAACATGCAAATCAATTTTTAGACATTCTTGAGTAGCAGCAACTTTATGCTAATCCATCTAAGTTGTGTTTAGAGTCAAAGAGGTGGAGTACCTAGGCCATATTGTGTCACATGAGGGAGTCAAGGTGGACCCTCACAAGATCAAGGTCATTGTAGAGTGGAAAGTGCCTAGGACCCTCAAGAACCTATGAGGCTTCTTAGTGCTCATAAGTTACTATCACAAATTTGTAAATAATTATGGTAGAATAGAATCACCTCTCATAGCCTTGTTGAAGAAGGATTCCTTCCAATGGATTGAAGCACCTACTAGGGTATTTGGGTAGCTGAAGGAAGGCATGTGCACAACTCTAGTTCTAGCTACTCTAGATTTTTCTAAAATATTCATTGTGGAATGTGATGCTTCAAGACATGCCATAGGAGTAGTACTTGTGCAAGAAGTAAGACCCATAGCATTTGAGAGTCACCAACTCAAAGGTAAGAATTTATTGAAGCCAATTTATGAGAAATAAATGTTGGCTATCTTGCATGCAGTCAAACAATAGACCTGTGTTATCTAATGGGAGGACATTTTAAGGTAATTTAAGTCACTATTATATTTATACAAAAGTGAGATCAAGAAGATGGTTTAGGAGATGCTAGAGGACATGTTAGAGGTAATTGAGGCACAAGAAGAGTGGGAGAATGATAGGGATACTCTAACTCTAATTGAGAAACTCCAACAAGATTCAAGTGTGTCAAATAAATTTGTATGGAAAGGAAATTATTTATGGTACAAGGATAGGTTGTACCTATTTAAGAACTCAACCCTTAAGTTTAGGGTGTTGGTAGAATTACATTCTTCACCAGTAGGTGGGCACTCTAGATTCTTGAAGGCTTATCATAGAATGAAGCAAGATTTATTTTAGGATGGGCTGAAAAGGGATGCTTAGAAATTTGTAGCATAATGCATGGTCTGGTAGAAAAATAAAGGGCAGACAATTAAAACTCTAGGTATTCTTCAACCTTTATCTATTTTGAGTTAGAGATGGGAGGAGATATCCATGAATTTCATCAGAGGTTTGCCCAAATCTAAAGGAAAAAATGTCATCATGGTTGTTGTGGATCATCTCACCAAATATACACATCTTTGTTCTTGTCATGCCGATTTTTTAGCAATAACCTTTTTTAATACCATTCAAAAAATGCATGGGACTCCAAAAGTCATAATAGGCTATTGTGATCCTATATTTAGAAGTAATTTTTGAACTAACTTTGTTTAGGTACTCAACTTGCTTGTAGCTCCTCATATCATACTCAGTTTGATGGACAGACTAAGGTGGTTAACAAATGCTTGGAGGGTTATCTCTAAGTTTTTTCTTTAGATAAACATGAGAGATGGGTGCAATGGATGCCACTAGTAGATGGTGTTAGAGCACTTCTTTCCATACTAAGTGGTTGCGGTTGAGGAAAATCACAAAGTATCTGATCAAATGGAAGAACTCTCTAGTTGAACATGCTACATGGGAAAATGAGGATTTTGCTCAAAACCATCCATAGTTGATCAGTATTAAGGATAACACTTCTCTGAAGGGGGAAACACTACAACCTTAATCCTTTAGTCTACATAGGGTTATGAGTAATCGTTTTGTGGCTACCTTAACTCTTAATTAAGTTATATGATCATTAATATAGTCTTATATATGTAGTTAAGTTGGCATCCAAGGAATAAGTAGGGTATATATAAGAGCTAGTGGTTAGTTTATTATCATTATATTATGAATTGTGTTCTTCTTGGAGACTTTTGGAGGTGTCCCCCTCAAAGTGGCTTATTCTTCTTTAGTATTATGTAACATATTTCCTATTATATTTTTTTCTTGTTCAAGTTATTTGATTACAATCATGATCTATATTTGTACGAATAAAAGTAGCGTCCAACAATAGAAGACCAAGAGTCAAAGTTTAAAGTTCCATGTTAGAAGTCACGTCCACACTAGAAGCTAACATTGATATTATTTAAGAACACGAATAGCTGCGAATTTAGTATTGTCATATTAATGAGAAGGAAGGAAGAAGAGTAAAACACTTATGGTATGCAGGACAAACAATACACCAGCACCAGGAGACCTTACAGATCTTCAATGTAGTGATACAACAAAACTTCCAAGATCGTTTATTTATTTAAAATTAAGTCTCTTTTTCCAAAAATATCTTTTGGGAAAGATAATTGAATGTACCTGGATTTTACAGGAAATTCATAATTTATTAGTGAACCATAGAATCCTGTTGTAATGAGCGACTGCGGTTTTATGCGGTGGAGGTGAAATTGAAGTTGGAGCAAGTGGTCTGCCTCCCCAGCAATGTGGAGCTGAATCCCAGCCGAGATGTAGCCAGATCGAACTGCAGAAGATTATCTTCTATCTGATAACCTCCAACAACTATTGTGGTAGTGGGATCCTCCCCTCCATCTACAACTCCAAGACACAACACTCCGTCGCTCACCTGCACCATGGAATTCTCTCCCATAATTCTCCAGATCGTATCATTGTTCTGCATCACCAATCCGATGGTGGGTACACCCGGGCCAACTCTGGTGGAAGACACGGTCTTTGCATCGAAGCATGCATCAAATGGCTTCACAGCAGCCACGCGAGAAATATTCCTGGCCTCTGCTTCTTTCACGAAAGCGTCACGGATGGCAGTGTAGATGGATGTCGCGACAGTGGTGTAGGGAACCACGGTGCTCAGCTTGGTGCCGCCCTTGCCCTCGCTGTCGATCTTCAATTTGTCGGAGTCAATGGCGACATTCTTTTCACCCACTTGGATGCCCTTTACAGTAATAAAGTACTGGTTTGGAAGCTTCGGATTTTTCACCAGAGGAGTGTAAGTGAGTCCCTGAGAGACATCTTTCCCGGGAAGAAGCACATACGGTCCATTACCAAAGAAAACGACACCCGGCGAGCTGCCCGCCGGAAGACAAATGGCGAATTTGCGACTGAAACTGAAAGCGGCGGACAACTGACTGGGCAAAGCCAGGCGGCCTCTGCTGAATCCTGCCATACCAGCGACTCCCTGGGCAAGTCCTTCCAAAAGAAAGGCCGGAGCGCAGGAGAAGATGAAGAGGGGCACTGTGACTTTGGGCCCTGGACTATTGCCGTCGGTGGAAGAGAGAGCCAGCACGTCTTGCCCCACATCGGCGCTTGTTGCGGTTCTTGTGACGGTGTTCTCAGGGCTGACGCCGCAGGTGTTGTTATTGCAGCCAGGCTCTGGAGGCGCATAGCATTCGCCGCACCCGAATGATCCTGCTGCTGAACAAACCGCCGAGTAGCAGCGAGCGGGACGGAAGGTGGAGGAGATGTACGAGCCGTCTCGGCATTGCACCCACAGGAAATCTCCCGTGATATCTAAAACAAGACGTTCTGTCTGCAGCGGGGTTTTCTGCTTAAGTTGAGTAACATACTGCAGAGTTGAAGAGTCGCGAGTGACCTGCGCAACAAGAGCCCTTGGCCGACTTGTTGCTGCCTCCGACAACGAACAGGATACAACACAGATATAAACGAAGAGCACAAGAAACGATGGGGAGCGCGGCGACATGATGGCGTCTGGCTATTTTAGTCGATGAAAGGAAGTTGTAATGTTGATTTTGTGGTAAGAGCGTACGGTATAAATAGGATAAGGCAAGGTATTCTAGAATGGCAAGTGGCAACCGCTTACACGTTCTTATCGTGACGACGTATTGCCGTCGAATTTGAATTTGACTTAAAAAACAATCGGAACTCGTCACTATCGTTATCTGACAAGACTGCAGACGCCTTCAGAAAAGAGTTGCCGAAAGAGACTCCACTGTTATACGGGACGGTGGGAATGCACTGCACTCCAATTTCTGTGGGATGAATCTACACCTTACACTGTTTGGTTCAGAAAAGTAGCTTCATCTCCGCTTTCACACTAACCAGTTGACTACATAGTACATACCCGCAGCTTTATTTTGTACGACCATTTAACAGTTGGCAGATACAATGAGCATTCCGTCTCCATAGATTTTCGAAAATGAAGCTACTCTGTCATTTACGACTTCTTGCTGCAAAAGACCATACCTAATCATACAGCCTGGCATGGCCAAATCTGTGGACCTGTATTCATTTCAATGTGTTTTTTTCCCAAAATTTTGAATATTGTAATATTGTTGGACTCTTCAGTAAGCAAACGATTGTGCGGAAAGCCTCCGTTCTTGACTTGCCTGCCATACATATCGTTGCATTAACAAATAAGCAAATAATATAACTCGTATCAAGTTATTTGGGAATAGTACATAAGACAAAATAAGAATTTGTCAATAGGCTCTTGATTTGTTGGGGAAGTTGAATGGTTTTGAATGAGCTCACCAGGGATCATGTCTTGTTGAGTGCAAGGCCCCAACACCATAAGGGTTGAGATTGGGATCATAAAAGTGAGTCTCTCGTTTCTCACTTAAATAAAACTAAAGAGGTGTAGGGATTGTGTCCATAAGGGATATATTTGTGTGTCAATTGAAATTGTTTTGCTGAATTAAGAGGAATGATTTATTGTGTAAAGTGAAATAATTTCATTCAATGATTAAATAATTAGCGTGAAGGATATATTTGTGTGTCAATTGAATTTGTTCTGTTGAATTAAGAGGAATGATTTATTGTGTAAAGTGAAACAATTTCATTCAATGATTAAATAATTAGCATGAAGCAAGATGTTCAGAACTAAACTTTTAGTTTTACTTATCAACAAATTACATCACAAAAACGTACATTTTATTCAAATAAGACTTATTTACCATGAAAACAATCTTAGATGATTGTCAACAAAAAAATATAAAAACAAGTAAAAATGTGACTTTTAAACTTTCATTTAATTCATGAGAATCAAAAATCATTTGATTTCATTTAAATAAACAAGGAAAATCTTAAGACATATTAGAAATAAAGATTGGGAAAGATGGTGATGTTTACATATATGTATTGTACATAAATGCAATTGGATTGAGGCTGCTTGTTCTCGATAAACAAGCCAATATAATAAGGAGGCATCGAAGACACATTGACAAGACTTAAGGTATTCTAAAATAAATAAAGGTTGAAGGTACTCGTTATATTAGAGACTAGAAAGGATTTTTATCAATTTTGTTTACATTGTTTGAGAAAATATATGCTACTTATCTTTCAAAAAGACAGTTTCATTATTTCCAAAGTTAATAACGAACTAGTAAGGGATGTTTTGAGATATGTAGTTGCCCTTTTTCATATTCTTTGTGTGGAAATATCTTAAGAGAGTTTTGGAAGTATTTACCTACCATTTTTCAAGCTAAGGAAAAGTAGCAGATCCTTGTGAGTAGCTACTAACATATTAAGAGAGTTTCAAATCCTTTTATGTGTCCTCAACACAATAAATTGTTTCTCTATCCATTAATTAAAAAAAAAAATTATTTGAATTATTCCATAGGGTTTGTTCAGTCTTTTCTGGCATCAATTCTATAGTGTTTATCAAAACGAATGCAATGTTACAATCATCTTCTTCCATTATAAAAATCAAGGAAAATCTAAATCAGGCATATGATCCCAAATTGCATATGAAGTTCTTGATGGCACCATATGACAAAAGAAAATAAATGATTATATTCAACACTAAGGGTTTATCTCCTTTCGAATTGACTTATTCTCGTACTGGCATATTAATCTCTATTGCATGAGACTTCATGGGGAAGAGATCATGGAACTATATTTAAACTAAGACAAAGCTATTGACATGATATTTGATACGAAGATTGTCAAGACTATAGTTAATTTGAGCCTAAGCCATTGACAAGACATTTCATCCCAAGATAGTTCAAATTATTTGTGGAAACTAGTATAAATGAGTGTGTGGTTACACGTGTGTGGGCATGTACACATATGTATATGTATATAATGAGTTTATATGTTTGGTTTATTTACTATGACGTGTTCCCATGATAGGGTTTTTGAGTTTCAACACTACCCTACTATTTGCTAAAGAAAAAATGAAAAAAACACTCATACTAATCATTTGAAGAGCAAGTAAAATTTTGTCTAGCGGATAACAAAGCATGCAATATGGAAGCAACTAAAATAAATTCTTTTCAAAATTGCCAATTTTAATTTTGTATCTTATAAACCATTCAAAAGTTGGGGAAAATTGCTAAACATAACACATAATATCAAATTTTACAAGTAGAAATTTTGGAAGATGTTTTGTATCTTGGAAATAATTTATAAAATAATGTCATACATAAAAACTATTTGTAGAGAGCTAATATACAATATATACAAGTAAATCCAATTCCATGATTTACATATCCCAAGGTGAAACAAAGAAGTTGAATGTTAAAATATAACATGTGCATAATCAAGCCTTATAAGACTACCTCTACTATTAGACAAATCAATGAAATGGAAACATATACAAGGATCATACATGTATATAGTTGCAATATTATGGCCAAGCCCCTAACACCTCTAAAATACTGATATAACCTTAAGGAAATGTTGTTCTCAAATCTCAATCACCAAATTTCAACAAGTACATAATATGACAAGGAATGAATCTAGTCAAACAATGCCGATTATTCATAAGACAAATACACATAAAATTTACAATAACAGAAGACCTCCAAATTGATTTGTAGAAGCATACAAAATAGTTATTCAAGGTGATGTCTTAATTTAGCAGTGGTATACATAAATTAGTAAATTATGGTGTATGGTAGTCCCATGAATTTAATAACAAATGTGATAAAAGAGAAAATGTTCTCCACAACTACCAATCCTTCATTCTTCAAGGCATATCCCAAGACTCTTATAAAAGGCAATTTGCTTTATGTAACAGATGACAAAGCAAGAGAGATAGTATGCATAATTTTTGATATAAACATTCAAAAGGAACTATTTGAACCAATCATATAGATTATGACAAGTCATGTAGCTTTTTCGTTACTAGCCAAAAATCAATCATACATTTATACACATTTTTAAAATCTCTTTACACAAAGGTAGTGTGATTCTTTCATGGGTTAACCTTTCAAGATTAATATCACATACCACTACCATGCCAATGAAAATGAGAAGATAATTTGCAGCCCTCCAATAGGGACCCTAGTTGACAATATAAGTTTGACCTCTATATCACATAAACTGGGTTTATCTCTTGAATATATTCATTTAATTAAAAAATAAAATAAAAAATTTACCGATTATCAATGTATATTTGGAAACATTTTCCATTAATTGAAGACATTTTTCATCTAATTATAACTCATCACTATTCTAGAGTTAATCTATTGTATATTTTTTAATATAAAGCAATATTAAATGTTGCAATTTAACAAAATTATTCCTAATTATAAATGAAATTTTTATGAGTTGTTATGTTAGAATTAAAAGTAAAGGTATTGGGGACAAGTTGCTATAAATTTTACTATTTCTCTTCATTGCCATGAAACTAAAGGATAAGTTAATACATTTGCTAGTTGTGTAAAGTCAAATGCAATCAATATGTATTTTCTCATTGTTAGTCGAACATGTTATTTGTAGTGATTGATACGAAGATATAAAAAACAAGAATTACGCAGCAGCATGAGTCCCTGCACTAGTTATTGCAAATTCAATATATGGATGAGTTTTATATATAATATTAATTGGCCATAATTTTAGTGAAGGGCCTTGGTATTTTTTATACATACATAAAATGGCCAAAGTTTTAGGCCCATGCCTTGGCCAATGTGGAAATATGCAAAAATGCATTCATAAAAATGCCCTGATTTACTGAACATGGCCATGGAAATAGATGTAATTGGGTATCCAATGATCCACAAAATAATCCTCAAAAACAAATTAGTGTTTTTTGGACTGGAATTTCAAAGAAACCATTGATACTAATTCCCATGATGCCAGAAACACTAGATCTACAGTGACTAGTTCCTAACAAGTGCAACTACAGATTCAATATATGGATGTGTTTTATATATAATATTAATTGGCCATAAATTCAGTCAAGGCTTTTCTAATATTGCAATCTATCTACAAACAAGATGTCAAACACAAAAATCATAAGAATTAAACACATATGAACATATAAATCCTTTGTATTCATGCATAAAACCTTTTCACGCATTAAATTAAAATTAAAAAATACATAAAACTTCAAAAAATGTGAAATTAAATTAGATTTAAAAAACTTCTATCTTAACTTGACTTTTCTATTTATTAAAATTAAATTTTAAAACTGTTAAATCTGTCACATTTAATTTAATGTAATTGCTAAGTTCCCTAACTAAGACTCTCATTATTGTCTATTTTGTCAATACCTACTTCTACTGGTACTTTGCATAATATTTCATATAACATAAGATGTAAATGAAAGATAGAAATGCCTTGGAAAAATAGGATGAACCACTCTGTAATCAAGCACCATAAAGAGCCACTTAAGAAAATCCTGAAAAGAAAAACAATCCTCCAGAAGTTATGAAATCCTGCCACAACATCTATGTAGCAATTAGCACTCTTTGCAGAAAGTAAACTAGAAGGAGTTTACTAGAGCTCATTTTAACTCATAATATAGTGAGTCGCCTTCTTCATTCACTATAATGAGACCTTTTGTTCTGTGCTAATAAGTCCTAAATCTACAATCACTTCAATGCAACCTATAATGTTCATTACAAACAAATTTGAATGCCATCTCTTTCTTCTAAATGTGAACAACAAAATTGCCAAAAAACATTTGAACATGAAATTACCAGACATGGAGCATCAAAATATTTTCATATCTCCAATCCCCAAGTAACAAATGAACATTTTCCTCTTGTCAAATAACTAACCAAAATTAGGAAATAGAATGCAAGAACCAATTAAACAAAAGAATTACCAAAATAAAGCTAGATAGCCAGCACCAAGTAGAGAAAGGGAACAAAATTTATGGTTCAACTGAAGTATCAATCAGTTGCACCCTAAAAATTAGTGACTTATTACTATAAGAAGAAAATCATATCACATCCCATTTCAATAAAATATGTGTCACTATATAGGAAGGCAAAAAATTATGATATGTACTGTATTACACTAAAGTATAAAATCAAATGTTTGTACTGCAATATAAAGATTGTTTGCTTCAAAACCAAGTAAAAACAAATGCATATAAATTAACTGCCAAAGTTCAATTCCCTCCCTTTATTCCAATTAAACATAGTATGTACCGTTGCAATAGAGCAGTGAAAAAAGGACCATAATCATCAACCTGAATTAAACTATGCAAACCTCTATTTTATGTTTCTCTTTTCCCAAACAATAATATGGTAAAAATTGTACTCATGTCAAATGATGCTAGCACAACTAAATTATAAAAGTGGAAAATAGAAGAGAAGAAGACTGACTACAGATATAAGCAGTACATGTAAAAGAAGTATGTAAAATTTATCAAACTAAAACACATCATAACTTGCAAATGACATGAAGTGAATAACTATGTAATTAATCCCCCTTGGATGAATTGGGATACTCTTACTTAGCAGCACTATATAATAATGTGTAGTCTTGATTCCCATAAATATCATTGCACGAAGTTTAAAACTACCATACCTGTTCAACTAATCACATTATTATAATATAGACTAGTCCAGATTTTTATCTATTTGTATCTATGTGTACTATTTATTTTCCTGAAGTCTTAACTATATTATTCTTGAGCTTCAAATGTCAAAAGAACACTCAACTTCCATAATAAACTTTGGCGCCTTCCTTCTTTCCAGTTTCTATTTTTTGCTGCTTTGATGTAGTGTCAGTATTATCATCAAATCCATTGGTTTCGATATCCATTGGATGTTTCATCTTTTCCAATGACTCTGTAAATTGTTGCATGCTCTTCATATACATATCAACAATCTATTGATGCATAACAGTCTGATCGGGTTCAAGACTTATGCTCATAAGAGGTTTTGTAAATATTGGTTATGAGTTCCTTTCAGTCATCCTAGTTTTAGTACTTGACCCCGTCCCTTCCTTGTCTGTATCTTCCTTAGAAGACAAAGTTCCCCATATGCGGATGTCGGAGTCTCTGAAGAACTTTCAAATGTCAGAATCGTAGCAGGTGATGAACCATGTGAATGAGAAGACTCCCCCACTAAGCTGCTCTTCTGCTCCCTGGAATCAAGGAAATTGTGCTCTTCACTTAAACTTGAGGATTTGTATGTTTCTCCTCTTTTGCATTCAGTGACATGCCATAATTATCCTCTACAATGGGAGTTGCACCTAAATGTAAAAATATCACTTCAGAAAATGTAAATCTTATAGAAAACTTTGAAGTTAAAAGTTCCATTGAAAAAAAATACAAAATCAGTAATTTAACTTCAACAACCCAATCAAAAACACATTTTGGATAGGTTTAAAACCTAGTTGGCCTAAATTTACCATAAAATACAATCATGAAATTTTTGATAGACTATCAAAATTTATATAGGAAAAAAATCTCAAAATTAACAATATAATTTTGTAATTATACCTAGCAAACTGTAAGATAAAAATAAAGAAACCGTACACTGCACAAAATTAGATATATACTAAGCAATACCTAATTCATGGTCAGGGGCTGCCCTATAGCCTTCCATTCTCGGCCTAAGTTGTTCCCTCTTCAGATTCCAAGGGTCTTCATCACTATTCCCAAAGAGTTGACGATTGTTAGCAGGGTGCCCACCCTTTTCCAAGAAGTAAACACTACACTAATTAATGAACAATAAGCAACTATAACAGAGAATGGGAGGAGAACATAAATATACAATAAGTGCAACTTCCCATAAACAATGAAATAGACCAACAAAACTTTCAATTAATCACAATACATGTCAAAGGAAGGTCCCAAAGAAGAGTTGGAAAGACCTCGGGAAAGTTGTCACCATAAAAGCAAAATGCTAAAAGAACTATATATCAGAAAAGAACAGTCCCAGGAGGGCATATATAGGCTTGTGTTGGTCTACACTCCAATAAAGGGTAGATGTAATTCCAAATTCAGGAAGTGAGATGGTCATACTATTTAATCCATGGTGCATGCCAAGGCAGCAACTTTCATGTGGAGTCTTTTATACAGTGGACCTCAAGTATAGAAAAGAAAATGGTCTATTGAAAAAATACAATGAGTATGGAAAAAATAAGATAATTACATATCTAAAAACTAATAATTTATAGTATTAAAAACAAATGCATAGATAACTTTCTAATATAAAATCAAAAAAATTATCATAAGAGGCATATCAAACAATGCATAGAATTAAGAGAACCAACATGTACCCCATGAATTATGCATGTCCAAGTCTCAAGCATTATAGGAAGGGGGCCTCAGATTGACAAATAAACCTTCCAAAGAACACAACCGAACCTTGCCCCTAGTTTAATTATGATATGTGATCGAATTAGTTATGTAGTGCAACAAATGGCAGAGAGGATTCCAAGGCTCCTCCCCAAAATTTTCAATAAATACATACTACGAAGCCAATGAAATATGAAACTAGAGTTTTTTTCAAAAATAGAAATTACTTATTGCCGAAAAAAACAAACAAATATAAAATTACTGTTTCTTCAAGCACAAAACTAGACATTGGCATTTTTAGCAAGGATTTTGCAGAGCTATAGAACATGCAAACAACACACATTAGTCCAAATCCCACAAAATTCTATGAAAGCTTCTACCAAACAAAAATACCAATCTAAAAATAACATTTTAGTCTATATCATCCACAAGCACCATCTGCACAACAAAAATAAAAGCCAAACCCTAAAGACAGCAAAAACCAAAATGGGTCAAAAAGAAAAGAAAAAAAACCAAGCTTGGGAAGGCCGATCTAGGTGTTTGAATAGGCATGACCTACACACCCAAAGGCATGATATTATAGGCTCGAACGGTGCTAAAAGTCCAGGTTTCCATTCATAGAGGCCATCAAAATCCTTGAAGATCGTCGCAACCAAACAGATGTGTTAAAATCCTTGAAGACTGGTTGCAGAAAGGAGTTTGCAAGGCTTCTAGCAATAGGGAAGGTGACAAAATGCCCATTTGTTTTACGACATTGCACACAACAACCACATACCTACAGACGTGTCAACCACAAATTTCCCAAACCCTCAACACACGTGTAATTCCATGCAAAAAAAATTTCTCAGAATGAAATAATACAGAATGTGCAAAATAAAATAGTAGGGGTTTAATAATGCTCGAATGAGAAAAGGCCATTAATGATAAGAAAAACAATAAAATATTTCAAACTTTAGATATGGGTTTAATATTTTTGATCTTGCACGAAGTTATAAGGAAACTAATGCTTTTTGTTGGGTGAAAACAATAGTCTTCCCCTTGCGGGCAAGGACTAATAAAGAGATGGTGGAGGTACCTCACAAAATGACAATGTGCATTTCCTGCCTATGTTGCGCTCAAGCCCTCATTACCAATGCTCTCTATGTAATCTCTATTGATTTTCCATCTCATCATTATGTTCTCCTCTCTATCAGCTTCTTTTAACTTTTTCCCATACGAAATTCCATTTAAGTTATAGAAAAAGAGTTCTCCATTTCCATGGAAATTGGTAAATAGTGGAGATGGCACATCTTGAACTCACTTTTTTCTTCATCTTCTACCTCTAAGCTACTAAAGTTTTAATCTTATGTTAAAAAGGGACCGACTCAATTGGTTACTCTAAAATGAATTCTATTCTAGATCCAAATTATGCCTATAAGTCTAAATTGTAAGGATTAGTGCCTATGAACTGACACTATGCAATTAAAATTGGTAATTTTCTAGAATTTGTGGCTTCTGTAGCTCATTTTCTCTAAAATACTTGTAGTTAAGAAATAGTTTAACAGGAAACAAATTTACTTGTAGGTTATGTGTGGAACAAAGCAGAGGAAACAAGATTAGGTTGGATCATGCAATAGTTTTGGGAGCAAATGGACCTATGTTAGCATAGTGGAAGGTCCTATTGGCCTTGTTTAAATACCTTCCAACATAACCACTCAAGGAAATGGACTACCTACAATATTGATGTAAAATTGCTCTACTCCCCACAATACTATGTAAGGTGTGGTCTCTAGTTTGGGGCACACCACTGGAGAACACAAGCAACTTGGGGACCATTGGAGAGATAAACTACAAAATTTACTTGATGATTCTAACAGAATTTACTTGAAATTTATATCCTTACAACTCATGGACAATCTATATCTATTGGTCAATCCATTCGAACAACTATTTAATAGAAATTTTATGGTAGAATAAGCTGAGTGTGGGGTGAGGATTTCCAAAAGGGTGGATAGGGATGAAAAACAAATCAAATAAATCTAAGCGTGAAAAATCAAATCAAAACTAAAAAAAATATTTTTGACAATTGCATAAATATAGCCGACATAAGATAAATTATGGCATCCTACGATCTTATAGGACTAAATTCTAGAAGCTGAAGTGCACACAATATATAACCTATCAAATCTAATTTTTTATATAATTTTCCATAGATAACATCAATCTGCATACATAATGAGGCATAAGACTAGTCCTAACTAAACAAATTCCTACATAATGAGGCATAGGATTGGTTCTAGCATACCTTCTATTCTTTTAACAAGTGTATGAGTAAATGAACAAAATAGAAAGCAAGCAAATTTAGGAAGTGGGAACATAAATAGGATGATAAAACCCTCATGAATTAGACATTCTTCACTAATGGTTCATGGAACTTGGTGAGCTATCAAATGACTTTAATAAGCTAAAATTGTCAAAGTCTTTTGTGGCCATCATTACGGATTGAAAATGACACCTAAATCAACCAAGCAACAGAAGCATCTGAGTCTCATTGAAAAAAGTTGCAAAAATAGCCCCCATAGAACCATTAGAATACAAAATAAAGATACAAACATTATCTTATGGAATTGGTGTTTAAGATAGCAGCTATTCTTTGATGCTTGCTATTGTGCCTTGCACACACACCCCATTTTCTTTGGCAAAATATGTACCCCCTTTTTGTTTTTTTCTTAGGTTCAGTTTTTGTTTGTGTTGCTTCTTTCTTCCCTTTATGTCAAAGAGAAGGCTATTCTATGTTTCGAGTGGCTATTGGTTTAATTTATTAAGTGTCTAGATTGATTGCATAAGGTTGAGTGCATTTTTGGGTCAATTTTTAAGTTTCTTGCATTTTTGCATATTTGTGGACTTTTGTCTTACAACTGAAAGTTTGTAGGTTTTAAACTTACTACAGGATGTCATGTTGCTTATCCTATTCATATTGGTGTTGTTCTTGCCATCAAAAGAGATGGATCCTCTACCATGGATTCTACCAGGTGAGTTGTCTCCAAATTTCACAAGTCCTCCTTCATAGTTTTCAAAATTCACAAACTTACTCTTGTCACCAGTCATATGATGAGAACATCCACTATCAGTCACCCATTCATCCTTTTCAATAACCTGAGAAGCCAAGGCACTTTCCACATTTTCACAACTAGCAGATTCAGTAGACACTGGATCTTCTTCTTTGATAGAAATAAACACCTAATCATTTTCAAAGGAGCCTCCATGATCAAATTCATCATCTGTGACCCCTTCTCCATTTTATTGGACATAGTAACATTTCTTCTGACCCTTATACCTGTTAGGGTTTGTTTTTGAAAACCTGTCTGGACATCTTGAGGCAAAATGACCAATCTTATTACAAGCAAAACATTTGAGTGGTAATTTTCCTTCATACTTACCGGATCCTCTTGGCATTCTTTTGGCAATAAGAGCTTCAAGATCTGCAGTTTCTATTTCAACATCTTCATGATCCTTTCTTGTCTTCACAAATCTATTTGATCTTGCAGAAGAGCTTTCACCCGAATGATATCTTTGTTTTCCATATACATTGGCCTTAAATGCATATTCAGACTTGGAAAGAGAATCACCAAACTCACTTAATTCGAAGGCTAAAATTTTGCCAACCAGATGATCTCTTGTAACCTCTGAGACAGTCCTGATCTCTTCTATCGCTAAAACCTTATGTTTGTACGAATCTGGTAAAGATCTGAGCACTTTTGATACAAATTCTGATACTTCCAAAGTTCCACCAACACACCTAATGCCACACACAAGTTCATTTATCTTTTGCATGTAGATTGTGATGTTTTCGTCTTTGCTCATCCTCATAGTTTCAAATTTTCCTCTCAAACTTTGCAGCTTGGCACATTTGACATATTTATCACCTTCATATAGATACTCCAACTTTTTTTGGATTTCATAAGTAGTTTTTAGACCAAAGACATTTGTCATTTTTGAATCAGTCAGGGTGCTCAACAAGGCTTCTTTAGCTCAAAGATTATTTTCAGCATCTTTGACTTGATCAGGAGTTGAAGGACCTTTCTCCAGAGGTTTATACTCAACACTGGTTATTGCCAATAGGCATTGCCCATGCATTGCAAATGGCACTCCATGCGATTTTTCCAAACAGGGTAATTTGTTCCATCAAATCTTGGACTATCCTTCATGCAGGTCGACATCCTGGATCTCCTCAAGCGGTCAAGCTTTTATAAGAGGATCTGGCTCTAATACCAATTGTTGGAATTACACCAGACAACTGAGAGGGGGGGTGAATCAGTTGTCTTGCAAATAAATTTTTTTTTCTTTTAGCCTTCTTTATTATCTTACTATCAGATTAGTGATGTAAACATTAAAGCATAGATCAACAACATAAGAGCAAAAACACAATCAACATACTTGACACCAAGATTTTGACGTGGAAACCTGATTAAGGGAAAAACCACGGTGGGAGTTAACCCACAAAATGTGTACCCTGTTAAAAGTACTTAATAAAATAGAAGGCACATGCTTTTGGGCACACTGCCTAGAGCTCACTGCTTAAGAGAGAGGCTCACTGCCTATAGAATTTATTTAGAAAGAATTAACTAAGAAATATCATCTACTTCATGCCTGATTCAATTTTAATGAATGCTCAAGAACTTTTGCTTTGCTCCTAAATTCTTCTTTACACTCTATACTGCTCTCGCTCCTTTTCTTCTCTACTCTGCTCTTGATCCTTTATTCAAATTTTATTTTTTTGGCACAAGGATGATTTTCAATAACTCTTCAACAAGTATTTATATGCTTCATCAACCTTGGAATGATTAACAAGGTCAGCTAAACTTGACGCGGATCATCACATTGTCGGCCAAACTCAACTAAGACTTGAATCTACTTCTGCAACCACTCCACGCTTCATAAGAATGCTCTTAAAGCATCCGCAACAGGTTAGGAACATCTAGTCAGTCAAGACTGGGAAGAACATCAACCTCAAAGAAGAAATCTTTAATCAACAAGCCCAAACTTCAATGCAGACCTCTAACATAGTAGCCACATGATCCAGAGACCTCCACAAGCATATTGAATTCACCAATAACATTCATTCTAAACCAAATTACTAGAAACATTTGAATCTTCCTCCGGAACCCTAAGAACACTCTCTGCCATGACTATCAAACTTAGAAGGATAGATTGCGGACCTCCAAACCACAAACCACTAGTGTTGATGATACACATTGACTTCCCAAATAAGCCTTTAGATCCACAAATCACAAGTTTATATTACCGGAGCAATCTGGACCTCTGACTTCCCAAATAAGCCTTTAGATCCACAAATCACAAGTTTATATTACTGGAGCAATCTAGACCTCTTTCCTGTCACTTTGTCTTTCCTAAGTATTGTAAGAATCAGTTCTACTCAGGTGGCCATAACTCCTTCAAATCTTCATGTGGACTTCTCAAATCTTAACCAGAGCAACCTCCGACAATCATCTACATAGCCACATGATCCACATGCATTAATTGTCATTAATTTTCTCAATATCCTCAATAGTCCAATCTTCTATGCAGACAGTAAAATAGGATACAGTTGACACCAATCACAACAAGGATATGTTAACATCAATGACAACCCACTTAGCACATATTTGCAACAAGATGAACCACAAAAAACCATGATGACATTTTTCCTTTAGATCTAGGCAAATCTATGATGAAATCCATGGATATCTCCTCCAATCTATAAATTAGAATATATAAAGGTTGAATAATACCCAAAGTCTTAATTGTCTCCCCTTTATTTTGCTAGCAGATCATGCATTCAGCTATAAATTTTTGAACATCCCCTTTGAGCCCATCCCAAAATAAATCTTTCTTTATTGTATGATAAGTCTTCAAGAATCCAAAGTGCCCACCTACTAGGGAAGCATGTAATTATAGGAACACCCTAAACTTAAGGGTTGAGTTCTTAAATAAATGTAACCTATCCTTGTACCATAAAGCATTTCCTTTCCATGCAAATTTATTTGACACACTTGAATCTTGTTGGAGTTTCTCAATGAGATTTTGAGTATCCCTATCATTCTCCCACTCTTCTCATGCCTCATTTACCCAATCTTCTTGTAATATGGAAATGGCATACAATAGTGAATTTGTGGGTTCATCCCTCCTAGATAGAGCATTGATGACAACATTCTTCTTTTCTTTCTTATGTATGACATCAAATTCATATCCCAACATCTTTCTAACCCATTTTTGTTGTTAATTAAATGACAACTTTTAGTTTAGGAAGTATTTGAGGTTATCATGATCTATGTCTACATTAAAATGTCTTCCCATTAGATAAGGCCTCTATTGTGTTGGTTCTAAAAACCTCAAGCCTTCTCCCTTAATACGACTACCAAGAGTGACACAAAGGGGAACCAAATATCACAAGTATAAAGAATGATATATTAACAAAGAGAGGCTAGTTTTGGTCCAATCAATAAGATAAGGAAGAACCTCTTCTTCTCTAGGATCTGCAAAACCTAGGGGGATTCCCTTGAGGTCTGGGTATATGGAAATAATTTGAAATAAGGCTTTGACTACCACACTTTCATAGCAATAAAAAGAAAGCCTATGAGACCTCACTAACAATAGATTAAAAGTAAGGATATAAGTGCACCAACATATGTGATCAGTTAAAAATCCTTCAAGATGAATCCCTTAACTTTTCATACACACTTATATCCTACCCCCTCACTATCATAGTCCTATATACATTTATTTGACACTAGCCCACTAAAGATATGTATTCACAATATAATGGATTGTGACAATGAGCTAAAATCCTAACTACACAAACCTCTAAACATCTATTTGACATGAGCTCCCTTAAGATATATCCATAATATATATAGGTTTTTGTATGTAGGAAGAGTAGGAGACTAAACTAATCCTACAACTAATAAGAGTTCTTAAAATGAAATGTTTGGCCTCTCACCAATTTGATCGATGCCTATTTCATTGGGCAACAAAGTCCAAACATGCAAAGAGGATGTAAACATGTCTACCTTTTAGCATTGAAACAAAGGTTGCACAAACACAACCTCATAAGATAAGGTAACCTGCAAATGACATTATTAATTATCCAGAAAAAACATCAATTGCATCCCACATGCAATAGAGAAAAGACCATTACAAAAGGGTTTGTAATATATTATAATGCAGGAACATTAATCAATTCTCCATTATGTTCATACCATCAGGCAAGAGAGAACCAACAACTAGGTTCAAAGGTTCCCCTAAAATACAACCATTTTCCATGGAGACATACACTTATAGATAAAACCCTATCTGACTACACCTTCCCCTAAATTATAAAACATGTTTAATCATTTAAAGAGCTATATAGATACATCATTTGATACCCTATAAATAGTTGAAGCACATACAGTCGAGGGATTGGTTCAATGACCAACCCTTTTTACATCTTAAGAACATGTATATATAGCATTACAATTCCATCTTACAGCTTGGATGTGGATCTGGAGTAGTCAACATGTTTGTAGGTTGCCCATACTTGTTGCATCATCCACACACAAGTTTTTCAAAGGAACCATGCCAAATGGAGCATTTACCCATGCCATGGTGATGAAAATCCATCCTTAAGGGGTCCACAGGAGTCTTGAGGCATATGGAGCTCCTCATCTTCATTTTCACACCTCAAAATGACCATTAATGGTGTTCCTGGGAGTAGTTGGGGTGTCCCATCATATTATTATGCACTTTGTCAGGGTTTCAGGTTTTGGGGGATAGGCAGACCTTGGAATGGGGTAGATAGCAATCTAGGGCATGGGAGGAACCAAGGATGTGGGAACAAGAGACTAGAGAAGATCGAGATCCATGGTCCGAGAGCGACATGGGACCATGAAGAGGAATGGAATGAGGAATAGGAATGGGTCCGAGATCAAGCCCAAGAAGCAAATAAGGACTGGGGATAGATAGTAAAGTGTATTTTAATCTTTTGGTTGTTAGATAATATATTATTTTGGAGATAAATTGAGGTTGGTTTTATCCCAAAGGGGATATTTGGGTATATCAATGTCTTGAATTCTCTTGTGATGTTTCTCTATTGTGATCTTTCTTCTTGGTATTTCTTTTGTTGTTACTACTATTCTAGAATACTTTTGGAAATAGTGTTGATCAAATATCTTGTGACACTCCTCATAGGATTAATTGTGGAAGTTTTCCTTTGGGTCTAAACAAACTAGGTGTTCTAGGCATTATAATGATCAAGCATTTTGCAACATCCATATATGTAAAGTTCATTTAAATACTCAAGAATAGATGGGATTTAAACAAGAGGTGCAAGGCCTCATACATGACAATGTTGATGGTATTAATGTCAATCGAATTCCTTTAGTTGCACTTGCAAATCAAAGATTAGAAATTGATATAAATCCTTTTCCAAATCATACTAATAATGTATAAGCACATGATACTATAGTATAGATGAGGATAATGATAATGTGGATGAAGTGCATGTTGAATTTCATTGCACGTAACATACACATGCTTTTGTGAGATAATTGAAAGTGTTTCTACATCTTCTTCTCCTTCACTAATTGCATTATTTTATGTAGAGATATCACAAGATAATCACTATGGGCCATTGTCTATTTTGGAAGAGATGCCTAATCTTGTTATTCACAATATTCTTATTGATGCTACAAATCAATAGAACATATACATGAAATATTTTCTAATCCATGCATGTCTCAAGCCAAAATCTCATGCTCATTCAAGAGTGATATCTCTAAAGATGAAAAATGGACTATTGATTAACACTTTAGACTTTGTCATTTTATTGCTTAAGTTTGGACCTAAACAAATATAACTAATATGCCATATTATTCCTACATCTAATTGATTCTCCGTATTAATTGGTAGACCATGGCTAGAACATTTGATATCGATACCTTTGGTTATACATCAGTGCATAAAATTTATTCATGCCCAGGAAGAGCTATTAATATTCCAAGAGATAAATGTGATCCGAGTGAGGAAAGTCTATGAAGTAAACCAAGAGTAGTTAAAAGAAAAAAACATGAGAATATGAAATCACAAATTAAGAACAAAGAGCCTTACAAAGAATGCATCGATCATGAATACATGAAAGAAAAAAGACAATAAAATTGATACAACCAAAGTTTCATGCCCAAAAGATTGCTTGGATACTAAAGCAAGTTTTGGTGCATGCAATGCCAACCATTACTCCAGAGCCACAAATAGAGGAGCAAGAAATTTGGGTACAAGAAAATAATTTCCTAATGTGACACTAGTTGACCATGTTTTTATGCCAAGTACAAATCACTATAAAGATAATGTAGATGTAACAGAAAAGTTAGTAAAGAGGGACAAAAGACACCAATCAATAAAGATAAATATGATGATTTTTGTTTGGATGAGGATGATGAGGTTGATTCTCCCAAGTTTGTTCAATGCTACATAAGAACCACTATAGAATGCATATTTAAATATAATTATAGTCTAGATTTAGTTTTATCTTTGAATTACTCGTTGTTCTCATGATTTGACTTTTTTAGTTATGCCTTGTTTGGTGTGTTTCACATGCTCATTTCAGCTTCTATATTTTGTTTCATGCTTACTCTCCCCACCAGTGGGGCATTTTATTCTTCCACTTTTCCTTGTTTGACATATTTGATCTTATGCTTGTATGCATCTTCTTTATTGCATATGTTTCTCTACACTTGCCTTTGCCTCTATCTTTCACTCTACTAGATCATTTACCTAATATATTTTACACCACCTTGTGCACCCTTAAATGCTTATTTTTATTTGTTATGATTACTCATTCATGATTTTATGATCCATGCCTTACCACTTTGGTTTCTCGTGTCGCATTGTTGCTTTATATTTCATGATGGTTGGACATCCTTATGCTTGTCTTTTACTTTGATGATCCACATGCTTGTCTACCTATGTTTTCATGCCTATGACATTCACCATTCCTAGACCACATGCTTATGCTCTATCTTATGTCCATTGATTCCTTCTCATGACCCTATATTGTTATATCACACCCCTAGAGCTATCCCATTAAAATTGGGGGAATCATGTCTTTCCCCATTCTACATTGAGCCTTCATTGTCACACATTTACATTGGGGGCATAATAACTTTTGTCATATTATTTTTTCCTACATTGCTCTAACATGCTACTAGAACCATCCTTTACCTTATGTCTACATGCCTAGTTTTGTATCTAGATCTATGTTACCACTAGGGACTTATTGGCTTACCTTGACCATTGTGTGCTCATGCTTTTGGATGTCACATTAGGGGCATATGCTTAGTGTTGAGTCCTATGCCCCTATATGGGTGTTTTGAGGGTGACATCACTATTTTCATTTACCCATATTGGGGGTAACCTTATACCTTTGGTGATTATCTCTAGCCCATATACTTTCATGCATATCTTATTCTATGCCATATTGCTTGTTACATGTGATATATGTACATGACATTGATTATTTTACATGATTTATATGCTTACATGCTTATCCTTAGATCACTATTTCTCCCTCTCCTCCTTGATTCTTTGCACACGATGTATGCAATCAATTGGAGAGGAGACATATCATGTTGCTAACACTCTTATGTTGAACTTGTAGATAGTTACAAGTATCAATATAGAGATTCATCACCTTGTCCAAATAAAGCTTTATCATATGACATGACAGTGTTGGATGTCATATGGCAACACACCATATCATATAGGAAAAAAATCCTAAACTAACTCCTCATTTCCTACTTTTCATTTTCCTAGCTAGTTAAGCAAGTTTGTAATATGTGTTTATTTTCATTTGTGAGACAAGCTACTAATTGTACATATTTTCTTTTTATGGTAGGATTCTATGGAGCACATATACTAAGGTCAATGAACAAATAAAGATATCAAGTGGGGTCCATTATTTTATATGGACATTTTGATTTATAGGTATTTACTTTTTCATGCATGCTTGTGAGTGTTCATTTACTTTGAAATACATGTTTGTACAAAGATTTACATACACCTCAAAGTAAAGAAAAATGTAATGGTGAAATTTGTATACCCATATCCATTCCCATTTATTTTTGTTTTTAAGAACATTTTGAGAGAATACATAAATCTGTATGAATTTGATTTTATTAGGAATATTTCTTTTACTTTAGAAAAGGATATCAACGTAGTGACTATCTGGAGCGTTGGAGTCAATGAAAGACAGCTAACTAGATAGCGAGTCAGCGCAGAAAATGGATAAGCACGCATTTTAAAATCTATGGGACGTTCACGTAACCGCACCATGCCAGCCTAAACATGACTGTCTGCATATGAATTGGACGGTCTATATTAAGCTAAGCAATATTTTTTTTCCTTTAGAAAAGGATATCAACGTAGTGACTATCTAGAGCATTGGAGTCAATGAAAGACAGCGAGTTAGCGCAGAAAAAAGAAACTGTTGTTGGATAACCACGCGTTTTAAAATGTATGGGACGTTCACGTAACGGCACCATGCCAGCCTACACATGGCTGTCTTGATATGAATGAATTGGACGGTGAATAGCGGGCGCCATTACCAACCCATTTCTAAATCACAATGCCCACCAGCTATAAATTACGCTCCCACTCTCCTTCACTTCCAACTTCCATCTAAACTTGCTTGGGCATATTTGAAGATTATATCGAGTATGACGAAGCAGAAGCAGGTGAGTTATGTTGTGATAGTGTTAACGACGTTGGTGGTGACAGATGCAGCGTTGTTCACATGGCCTAAGGATTATGTGCTTTCGAACACGGAGACATTACCCCAACGCACTGCGATGGAGGGCAATTTCAGAGTCGCAGTGGACGCATCAGGTAGCCGCATTACCAGTCCCAACGGCGACTGTGCCCTTGGATTTCTGGACCACAACAACTCCGGCAAGTTCACTCTCTCCATCATTTTTAATCCATACTTTTCATCGCCTTCGTCGCCCAAGGGCACAGAAATCTGGAGCGCCAACAGAAACAATCCGATGGGGCAAAATAGCAAGTTACTGCGTAATGCGCAGGGCCATTTGGCTCTCCTCAATTCTGACGGCACCGAAGTTTGGTCCTCCGGCGGCTCCGTAGAGTCCATGGATTTGGGGGAGACGGGAAATTGGGTGCTCTACAATACCACCAACTCAGATCTGGCAAAGGAGAATACCACAGTGTGGTCCAGCTGGCAACATCCCACCAATACGCTCATGATTGGACAAATATTCAGAAGCGGGCAGAAGCTGGTGAGCAATGCCTCTCCTACCAATTCTTCCGAGGGGCGCTTCTCTTTGGTGGCGGAGAAAGGAGGCGTAGTGCTTTATTCTTCTCCTCACTCCTTGCCTTACTGGGTCTGGCCCTTCCCGGGTCTCTCCTATCAATACATAAAGAATCCTTGCGGGTCGTTCATGGTGCAGTTAGTCTACGCTGCAAATCTCATTTTTATGGGCAATATAGGTAACGCAAAAGTCGGGGGAAGACCTAATGGGTCGTCCTGTTTTCCCACGGCAGATTCAGACACTCTGCCTTTTCATACATTCCAAGGAGAATCGCGGCTGCGCTTTCTGAGATTAGACTCGGACGGGAACCTGCGAGCGTACATGGCGAAACCCATTAGGGGAATAATGGGATCAAATCCTCAAGAATGGGCGGCGGACTACGAGCTGTTCCCGTCGTGCTTCAACTGTAGCCTGCCTTCTGTTTGTGGTCCATACGGCGTCTGCTCCAACGGCCAGTGCAGTTGCCCGGCCGCCATGTTTGCCATGCGAGAGCCATTTCAGCCCGATGCGGGTTGCTCCCCTCAGCCTCCACTCTCCTTCACTTGCACAGGAACAACACACCAGCAGATGGTGGAAGTGAACGGCCTCGATTACTACCCCAACAACTACCTCATTTCCAATGCTTCAACTACCTCCACACCCCAGCAATGCAAAGATTTATGCCTCTCTCAATGCGCTTGCGTTGCCTCGTTCTTCCGTTCCGATTCCAAGACATGTCTTTTGACATTCGACAGTTTGGACAGTTTGCAACTCGTCACTGCTGACCGCAGGGCGTCTTACACAGCTTTCCTCAAAGTCTAGATTGGCATGACGCCGTCGTGTTTGATTTTATTTTATTTTATTTACCCTACAAATAAAGCATGAAACACTTTTTTTTTCCTTCAAGCTATCTATAATAGTGTAAGAAAAATTAACCCTTGTTGGAAATATTTGTAGATATGGATGAGATAATTCATGGGAATATGTAGTGGTGGGGATAGGTGAAGGATAGAGAATGAGCCCAACTTTGCATAAGAAGATTACCCCATTTGTTTCAATATTTAACTGTTTTAAATCATCCATCAAAATGGGAACAAACTTAATAGAATGGTATGGGTATGCAAATTTTACCATTACATTTTGTAAAGTAAATATTTAGACATAAAAGGATACTGGACTCCACTAGATCTCATTGTGTGTCTACATCCTTCCATCAAAATGGGAACAAACTTAATAGGAATGGTATGGGTAGGCAAATTTTACCATTACATTTTGTAAAGTAAATATTTAGACATAAAAGGATACTGAGGTCCATGTAAAGTAATGGACTCCACTAGATCTCATTGTGTGTCTACATCTTTAAAGATGAATGCTCCATGGGAACTTGCAAAACAATGAAAAGGCATGCACAATGACTAGCTTATGTCACACAAGGAGAGAGAGAGAGAGAGAGAGAGAGAGAGAGAGAGAGAGAGAGAGAGACTCTACCTATCCACAAAGTGGCATGGTAATGTTTTATCTAGTGTGGTGACCATAGGATGAGATGACATACTATGTGTTGCTATGTCATGTGATCAAGATCATTTGGCACATGGTGATGAGTCTCTATGTAGGCACCTGTAACTATGTACAATCTTAACATAGGGGTATTAGCAACAAGATATACCCCCTTTAGTTGGTAGCATCCAAAAGATGCAAGGAATTGGAGGACATGGATAAATAATATATGAAATCTAAAAATATAAGATAAGCATACATAAGTATAAGAATTATGTATAGTCATTAATAATATTGTGAAGGGAAACACATGTTGATGGAATCTCAAGCCCAAGAGGCATGATGGCTCTCTACCATAGACCAAGGAACAAAGGATTATCTTGTAGGAAAATGAATACTCGTGTGATATGCCTATAATATAGGGATTGGATATGTATTCCAATTTGTACCATGTTTGTCAACTTTTTTTTTAATATTTGTTCAATTATTTTATTTATGGCCACACTTATCCATTTCCTTATGGATAATATAGTGCAGACAATCTTTGTTGTATATAGAATCTTTATAAGAATTTCTTGAAGTCTTTATTCTTAAATGGTGTTTCATTGTTAGCTAAAACATTGGATGGAAAATTAAATCTATATATAAGATTATCCATTATGATATGGTATATATCAACTATTGTGGTGGCTTTTAGAGGTATGACCTTGACTCGTGTTGTAAAATAATTAGTGGCAACAATGACAAATCCATGTCCTTCAAAAGAAGCAAAGGCAATTTTACCCACCAAGTTGAGTTTCCAAGTAGAGAGAGGCCATGGTGAAGTATAAGGGTGAAGCTCCTAGGAGATGCATGTTTTATGTTACTATGTTTTAGGCATGTTGCACGTGCTTTTATACAAAGTTTTAATATGAATCCTTTTCCATTGTTCTTTGGTAATACCCCATGCATAATATAATATCTTTTGAACAAGAAACTTGGCACTCATGTGACCTCCACACATTTCCCCATGGGCCTCTTAGAGTTAAATAGATTTATGTTGATCATTTAGGCATCTAAGCAACAACCCATTGAATCATTAGAAATAAGTAACCCCTACCATAAGGAGACACTTAACATTCGATTTATGGATATAAATGTGGGTATAGAACATCCGGGTGGAAATTCCCTCAAGTTTAAATAAACATAGAATTTCATAGAACTAGTCCTCACCAATGAGAGTAGCATAAACCATGCAAGATGTATTGAGAATAGCAGGTGTTTTAATCTTTGAATAAACTACGTAAAATGAAGATTGTCATCTTACATGTCAATTATCTTTTCTTAAGATTTAATTAATAATAAGTTTATCAAAAGAATTGAGTATAATTTTAATGCCAACTTGTGGTATTGTGTTAATTTTTCCTCTTTAGTCTTATAGTCCACTATTATTTTTCTAGCCACAAGTTGAGAGTTCACATGTATGTCAACAGATTTGACTTTCAGCAAAATAGTGGCACACAAATCCATTATTAATGCCTCATATTTGGCCACATACTTGGTGCATGTAAAATCAAGCCAAAAAGATAGGGGTGTTACATCTCCCAAAGGATGTATCAAAACCATGCCTACCCCAAATCTTTAGATTCTTACACGTTTCCACCTGAGGTGGAAGACTGCACAGAAAACCCAACAGGCCATCTGTCTTTAAATTATTTAGCTCTTCAGTGTGCCACTAAAGATGCCCACTAGTATTTGATAAGATAATGCAGTGTTTGTTCTTGTGATCATGATTAATGGGTTACAGTCTATTGTCCAACGTGTTTATTACAACTGGTTGGAAATGCTCATTCCCATAATGTAGTTCTGAACTCTGCACCTGGTCAATCCGCCATGACTTGCCTTGCCGCGCTCTTCCTTTTCTTTCTATACTGGGCCTCCTCAATACCAAGCGGTGCAAGCCGGATAATTGCTGTCGCTGCTCCTCTATCAAAGGATCCCACAACTCTCCAATATGTAATGGAATTCGAGCACATGACTCCTCTGCGGAAAGTGAGAGTGGTGGTGGATCTGGCGGGGGACTACCTGTGGCTCAACTGCAAAACTGCGGCCTACAAATCCTCCACCTATCTTTTCATTCCCTGTCACACTCCTCTCTGCACGGCCTCTGGATCGGACCTCTTCGGCTGTGGAGACTGCTCCAACATCCCACCGGGAACAAAATCTTGCAGAAACAATACGTGCATGGAAGAGGCAACGAATGGAGTGACCGGGACAGAGTTCTTTCATGCAGAACTCTCTCAAGATGCAGTTGCGTTGTATCCCAGCGATGGGAAGAGAGCATCAACTTCTTTCAAGATGGTCGTTCCCCAGTTCGCTTTTGCCTGCGCTCCGTCCACTTTACTGCAAGGCCTGGCAGAGGGAGCGGCGGGAATGGCCGGACTCAATTGGGGGCGGCTGGCTTTGCCCTTTCAGCTCAACGTGGCTCTCGAATTCGAGAAGAAATTCGGACTCTGCCTGCCGGCCGGCGCCGCTCCCGGAGCCGTCTTCTTCGGCGGTCCGCCTTACCTCCGCGGCCCGGACAAGGAATTTCCATATATCAAACTCAACTACACCTTCCTCCGCACTCCCAGGTACCCGACAGAATATTACCTTAACGTCCGTAGCATCAAGATCAATGGACAGAGACTGCCCATTGATCCGGAGCATCTGAAGTTGAATCTGCAGGGCAGCGGCGGAACTAAGATGAGCACAGTGGTGGCGTACACGCAGGCTGCAACGCCCATCTACACCGCCATCCGTGACGGCTTTGTTAGGGAAGCGGAGGACATGGGCATCTCACGCGTGGAGTCCGTACAGCCTTTTGATGCCTGCTTCGATTCCACAACAGTGGGGTCTACTAAAACTGGACCAGCTGTGCCGGTGATCGATCTGGTTCTGGACAATAGGTTTGTGTTTTGGAGGATTTATGGGGCCAATTCCATCGTGGAAGTAGAGGGCGGCGTGATGTGTCTGGCATTCGTAGACGCAGGGGAATACCCGGTCGCATCGATTGTGGTGGGCAGTCATCAGTTGCAGGACAACCTGCTGCAGTTCGACTTGATAGAGTTTAAGCTCTTTTTCAGCTCCTCGTTGCTCGCCTCCAACACTGCCTGCTCCAACTTCGTTTTTACTTGACATTCATTGTGTACACGCCTTATAGCATCCCTATTTCAACTTATTACGCGAATAAATCAATCCCAAGCTGAGTTCGTCCCTTGGAATGGTATCCCTACTTAATAATATTTCAGCCATGTGCATTCATTAGCTTTATGCGGATGTATATGCTTTTCTTAATGTGACAGTTGATTTGGTCAAGTAATTTAAGGAAAATAAATGCTTCCTTAAAGAAAAAAATTAGAATAATGAATTTAGACACTAATTAAATATAAGTATGCTTTTTAAAATGATTAAAAAAAAATAAGAATTTAGTTTCGTGTGTGACAATAGAATATTTTGTTGTCTTATATTGAGTGATTTTATATGGTGCTCTTTGATCAAATATAGAATTGTATTGCTTTGACAGAGTGTAGGATGATTTGTTCTTTATTCTAGCTTAATTTCTTGTCTACAAAATTGATCTCGGTATCTGCAGATTCAACCTTAGATTCATAGAAATGATCTTCTATTACAGAAATGATATGTGCACCCATGACATGCAAAAATCACTTGCCCTTGCTATCTAGACTAAGTGGTATCTATGTGTACTTTCAAGAGTTCGCATTGTAAGGATCTTCTCCTTAGTCATATATAGTTAGTGTATATATTATCTCATGCATTATTATTATTGTGAGATTTGTTAGTGTATATATTATCTCATGCATTATTTACATGCACATGGATAACCCCACATACCGTTAAGCCTACTTAGGTTTCCTAATTAGTGAGAGTTAACTTGCCACCTCTTGCGAGTCTTGAGGAAGTTAACTCCCACCCATTCTAGTTAGTGGGAGTCAACTGTTCAGTCTTCTCCACTAATTCTACATAGCAGTTTCTTCCCTGTCTCTTATATATGTATATCTCATTTCATGGTGTATGCATTGCGGTTGATCCAATTTCATGTGTCTCTTGCTTTGCATTTTTGTGTTTTCTAGCTTTGCAGAAACATGTCATAGCTTGTCTTTCGTGGCTCAACCCGCTACTAGTATTTTGCCAGAAGATCTCGACACTGTGACATGGTATCAGAGAAGAATTGGCTCGAGTGCTGGTTTGGTAAATTACATAGTTTTATTTGAAAACAGTATTACATTATAGCATTTTTTGTTCTCTCGGTATTCATGTGGAAGAGATATCTACAGAGGAGATTTCAATCCGAAGAGGAGAGGCCGACCTGAGGGGGTGATCTAGGTTGACCCATGACCTGTGTAACGGCTGAACGACAACATGGAAAGTTTGATTGATGGCCTTCGACGATGGGCAAAGGCCGATTGAGGGCCTGCATAAAGGCCTTCTCGCAGCTTGTGTAAAGGTTTGCAGCCTGCATAAAGGCCCGTGACTTGTGTAAATCTCTACGCCTACGTCGAGCCACATGGAGTATTTGTGTCATGCGCCTGCAAAGAGCAGTGGAGGCCATCATATAGAGGAGTGCGATGGGCAGAAAGGGCATCAATTTCTATGCATGCGCGACTAGCACTATCCATTTGAAAGCTCAAAAATACTGACATCAGCAATCGCCACCAAGTTACATCACTATAGGGGGAGAGCCATCAAAACTCTTAACCCCTTAGTCACATGAGCTCGTCGCATGAGGGCTTATATCTCGGGCTGCCCACTGGTGAGGACTTAACTCCAGCCCCCTTCTCAAATTTGCTTTAAAAGAAAGATTTATATTTTTTGAGTGCAAAAAAAAAGGCAACATAGGGCAATAGAAAAATTATTGTAACCTTTGGCTACTCGTAATTGAGTGTCGTTTTTTTGAAGTGCTTGTTTTTTTGAGCTTGGTCCATTGGGAACATTTTCACACTATCATTATGAAGTGCCTTTTTTTTTGTTCCATTGAACATGTCTATGCACTAAACTTATGAAGTGCCAAAATTCAGGGGGGATCTAAAATATTGAATTAAGGGGGTGTTTTGTGTCATGTCTTGAGCACTTCCGCATTTCATTTCCGCACTTCTAATTTCTACAACAAACTTACTTCAAAGCATGGATTCAAATGTGTATATCATGTGTCTAACACCCTTTAATTATCAAGATTGCAAACTTAAGGTACAACTTGTGCTAAAAAATAAAGGGTTTTATAGGGTAACAATGGACACTGAGAAAGAACCTACAACTGATGAAGCTAAAGAAAAATGGCTTAACAAATGTGATCAAGCCTTCGGGTTTCTATGTCTTAATGTATCTCCTGAACTCCTCTTTCATGCAAAAGTCTTGAATACACCCAATGAAGTTTGGTTTGCATTAGAAAACATCTTTAGGAAGAAAAATAAAACGAGAAGTCATGAGTTGGAAAATGAGCTCATAAGATTGAGCCCCAGTTCCTTTAACACCTTATAGGATTACTTCACTAAGTTCAAATCACTAAGATTATAGTTGAAAGAATGTGGCATAAATAAAAAGGAGGATCAACTAGTTCTTTCTACACTCTTCAAATCATGCCCTAAATATCATGTGTTTGTATCTTCCTTTTACTCCACCAAAAGGGCTCTTGGAGCCTCATGGAAGATGTCTTCTCTAGATGACTTTATTGCTAAATTAACTATGGAGCATGATAAGTTAATACATATGGGCACATTGAAGCCCTTAAAACCTAAAGCCTTCATTACTGGAAATGAGAAACAATAAGATTCAAACAACAAAGGAAAGAAGAAAAATGCTTAGAAGGACAAAGACTAAGAAAGATCAGAAATATGAATCCTCCAAAATCAACACTAAAAACTTTTTAAATCAAGCTCGGAAACCTAAGAAAGAAAAAGTTAAGTATGCCTATTGCAAGAAACTTGGGCATGGTGAGCACAAATGTATGAAGAAACATATTGACCACCTCTCACATCTTAAGAAGAACAACATATGGGTTCTTGAATCTATCAAAGAGTCCTCATCAACCTAAGAACCTTCTAAGGCAAAATAAAAAGACAAATCTAAGGGAAAGGCTCTAGTTGCAGTAGCATCTTCTTCAACTTTGTCTTGGATCATTGACTCAAGTGCCTTACACCACATGGTTTCTTCACAGGTTGAATTTTCTTCCTTAGAGCCTTAAATAACATGTCTACTATCACTTTGGGTGATAATTCTCTAGCATCAGTTACATGGAGAGGGTTTGTTGAAGTTGAAGGTGGAAAATTCACAAATTTTCTAAGTGTACCTTCTCTTTCAGCTAATCTCCTATCAGTGTATTAGATTACCCACGTAGGGAAGGGAATGAGAGTTCACTTTTCTCTAGACTTAGTTGAGATTAGAGAGTTGCATAGAAACAATTTGATAGCTTTGGGTGGGGCAGATCACTAGGCTAGGTTGTACACCTTCTCTCACTTTGTATCTAATGTTTCTCCTATATCATTGCTTACTCATTCAGATGGATTTAGAAAATTATGGCATGACCAGTTTGACCACCTTAACTACTAATGCCTTGAACAACTAAGTCAACAAGATATGGTCTTAGGGTTGCCTAGAATTAGATTCTCTAAGGGTCTTTGTGAGGGTTGCACCCTTGGGAAGCATCCTGAAGAGAAATTTGACAAAGGCAAATCTTGGAGGGATGCACAGGCTTTAGAACTTGTTCACAATGATGTATCAGGGGCATTTCCCCATTCATCTTTCACTAAGGCAAAGTATGTCCTCACCTTCATAGATGACTTCTCCAAATACACATGGGTCTACTTCCTTCAGTAGAAATTTGAAGTCTTCGAAAATTTTGAGACTTCAAGGCTCTTGCTAAAAAGCAATCAGGAAAAGTCATCAAGGTTCTTAGAACTAACAATGGGGGTGAGTATGTCAACATCAAGTTTGAGTAGTTTTGTACAATAGAGGGGATAGACTTGCAGTGCATAGTTCCTTATACTCCCCAATAGAATGGTGTTGCATAACATAACAATATATCCTTAAAAGAGATGGCTAAATGCATGATACACTCCAAGGGTCTTACACCACATTACTGGACAAAAGAAATCAACTGTGCTTGTTACATTTGGAACTAAGATCCTTACAAATTCTTGAAGGGAATCACTCCCTTTGAAGCTTGGACAAGTAGGAAACCATTAGTTGAGCACTTTGGGGTCTTCGGATCTCCATCTATGGCACACATACCAAATCAGAATCACAAGGCCATGGATCCTCAATCCAAACATTGCATCATTGTAGCTTATCCAAATGGTGTAAAATGTTATCACCTACTCCACCTGACCACACATGAGTTGTTCATTGAGAGGAGTGTTAAGTTCAAAGAGATTCCTACCAACTCTATACTTAACATTTCTCCTTCTATTGTGGACTCACTTAATTTGATGATTCTTTTGACGATTTAGACCATCCCCAACAAATTCTTGAGGTAGAGTCTTCTTCTTCTTCTAGTTTTGATAGCAAGGATAGTGATGGGGAGTCATCCTCATCCACTTTTGGAATGTTTTTGGAGGTTGATATTTCAGCACCTAACTTACCCACATCCCATCCTCTTTGGGCTAGACAGACACTTCAGAGTGTAGGCACTTGGGTAGTGAATCCAATAGATGGTAGACATACATGGTCAAATTATCAAAGTGGGACACATGCTTTATATGCCTCAGCCTCTGATCCACATACATTCAGAGAGGGATCATGCATACCTAAGTGGGATAATGCTATGCATGAGGAATATGATTCCTTAATCAAAAATCACACTTGGGACTTGACTTCGCTTTCTAAGGGAAGGAAGATGGTTTGATGTAGGTGGATATATCAAACCAAGTTTCCTGTAGATGGGTCGATTGACAAGTACAAGGCACATTTGGTTGCCAAGGGTTTTCCATAAGTTGTTGGCATAGACTACACAAACACCTTTGCACCTGTGGACAAAATGAATTCAATCTAACTTACCCTTACCATTTCCACAACACATGGTTGGGATGTGCACTAGATGGATGTGAAGAGTGCTTTGCTTCACATAAACCTTGAGGAGGAGATCTACATGGAGAAACCACCAAGGTTTGTTCAGGATTCATCCTTAGTTTGCAGACTTAGGAAATACCTCTATGGCCTCAAATAGGCCCCTCGAGCTTCGTACACCAAGATGAATTCCTTCCTTCTAGATTTAGGTTTCACTCAGTGATATTTAGATCCTAATGTATATTTCTTGCGGTAGGATGATTCACTATTGATACTAGTACTTTATGTTGATCAATATGTTGATCACCAAGAGCTCTCCATTTTCTATTGTAGCAATGAAGATAGCTATGTAGGATAGATTTGACATGATAGACTTGGGTTTATTGCATTATTTCCTTGGTATCAAGATTTCATAGTCTGACTCATGGATCACTCTTGCACAACCCAGGTACACTCTTGATTTACTTGCTTGGTTCAGATGACTGACTGTAATCCATCTCTGACTCCCTTTCTATTTGGAGTCAAGCTTGAGGCTGATTGTACTACACCACTAGTTGATGTAACCTTGTATTGACAACTTGTTGGCAGTCTCATCTATTTGACCTATACCAGGCATGATATTTCATATGTTGTCAGCATAGTTTCAAGATTCATGCAGGAGCCTCATGAGTTGCATTGGAAAGTAGCTAAGAGGATCCTTCACTACCTTCAAGGCACTCCCAGATTTAGTATTCATTATAGAGCTAGCATAGAGGTTCACTTGGTTGGATAAATAGATTCATGTTGGGCTCGTGATATTCAAAATCGCAAGTCCACTTTAGGTTACAATTTCTCACTAGCTGAACTAGTCCTATCAGTTGGTCTAGAAAAAAGAAAAATGTTATTTCTTTATCATCCATAGAGGTAGAGTACAGGGGAGTTGTCAATACAGATACTAAGGCTATTTGGCTTTAGTAGATTCTCATTGAGTTTGGCATTCCATTCAGGTAGCTTGCAATCATCTACTGTGACAACCAAAGCACCATATAAATATGCAAGAATTTGGTCCAGCATCAGGGGACCAAACACATAGAGATTCACATGCATTTTATTTAGGAGCTTATTCATGGTCAGATCATCGACTTAGTTTTATTCTAGTCTTCAAAGCAAGTTGTTGATATCTTCACCAAACCTTTTACTAAGAGAAAGTTTATTCATCTATAATATTTTCTTGGGGTGTGGTCTACTTCAGCAGGAGCATCATCTTTGGGGGGCCTTCTACTCCTCTTCATTTTATTTTCTCTCTTTTGGGGGGAGTTTTTCCCATTAGGTTTTCTCCCTTTCTCCACTTTATGAGAGATTGGATTATACTTGGGTACCTCATCAAGCCTAGTTGCCGGGACCCAATTTTTTCTTTGTATCCACCTAAGTTATGATTAAGGGGGTGTTCTAGTGTATATATTATCTCATGCATTATTTACATGCACATGGATAATTCCACATGGCATTAAGCCTACTTAGGTGTCCTAGTTAGTGAGAGTTAGCTCACTACCTCTTGCGAGTCTTGAGGAAGTTAACTCGCCACCAGTTCTAGTTCTAGTGGGAGTCAACTGCCTAGTCTTCTCCACTAATTCTACATGGTGGTTTATTCCCTCTCTCCTTTATGTACATCTCATTTCATGGTAAATGCATTGTAGTTGATCCAATTTTGTGTGTCTATATTATCTCATACATTATTTACATGCATATGGATAATTCCACATGGTTGTAAGCCTACTTAGGTTTCCTAGTTAGTGAGAGTTAGCTCGCGACCTCTTGTGAGTCTTGAGGAAGTTAATTCACTACCAGTTCTAATTAGTTGGAGTCAACTGCCCAGTCTTCTCCACTAATTCTACATGGTAGTTTCTTCCCTCTCTCCTATATATGCACATCTCATTTCATGGTAAATGCATTGTGGTTGATCCAATTTCATGTGTCTTCTTTTCTTGGTTTGTGTTTCTGTGTTTTCTAACTTTGTAGGAGCGTGCACTAGCTTGTCTTTCGTGGCTCGACCAGGTACCAAAATTTTGCCAGAAGATCTCGACATTGTGACAAGATTTCCCTCAAGAAATCAAAGGGGTTTTATCCTCTAATTTCAACATCTAATGGGGTTTGTCCTTGAATTGATGAATGAACACAAGTACTCAAACAATTTCAATCAAGTTTTGGTATGATAAAAATGAGATGTTGAAATGAAGAAATTGCTTATATTTTATAGATGTTGAAGGCCCAACTTCGGTGCCCAAATTCTAATGCCCCTCTTTTCTATAATATAATAATTAATATTATTTTTGATAGTTTGCCTCCAAAAATACCCAACAAAAGATAAGTCATAACCTCCATTCGATACTTGGCTAAAAATAGATAGTAACTCCTCCATAAAGGCTTGTCATACAATATGCAAAAAATAGTATAAGTTATACAAGGCACATGAAGAATCCCATGTCTCATTAGAAGTTGAAATGGATAGCTAGATGAGGATATACTAGTTACAAAAATTTTCTATTATCAACATCCGTTCGAGGATAAATTAGATACAAAATCAACAACAAAATCCTAACTATTAGATCAACAATGTCTATAATAAATAGTAAAAAAGGTTGAGTGTGGTATTTTCTCTTAAATGGGTTTTCCCCGTGTAAACTTGTGTGTTATGGTATATTGCATTTGTGTTGTTTTTCATTTTAACTATAAAAACAATACCTTTTCCACATTACTCCCCTCTTAGATTAGTGTAGGAAGTGAATTCCACACCCCTACTTCTTTTCATAAGTCTCATTGAGGAGAATGCATTGGGTTACTTACTTCCTACTTCAAATCCTCTTATGCCATCACTAGAAAGAAGTCCTTTTGGTCAACTTCTAAGATCATCGAGTTGACTCAAAATTCCTTGTAAATGAAGTGGCTAACATGGCATCATACCCCACACACTTATTTATGACTTTGAGTATTATCTAAGTATTTCTCCATGTAGTATCAAGGTTCATTTCTCTATTTGGGATCCTCCTCTCTTTGATCATCTTTATATATTGTTCTCCATGTTGCATTAGAGCTTTCCAACTACTCTTTCCTCATTTTGGGATTAGATTACTTCGTGTATTTCTAGGGATATTTACATTTGTGTTCCCCTTTTATTTTTTATATTGTATATTTTTCAGTCACATGGACTGTTCATGACCTTTATCAAACATTTATATATAGATTAAATTTAATACGAAATGATAAGTTAATGTAGCTCACAAATATTTGGTGATACAACATTATGGATACATATCAAATGAGAACTAAATGTAAATCTTTTCTTTACAAAAGTATAAAACAAACCTTAGATAATATAATGATATAATCTTAACACATCTCATCATATATAAATTTTTAGAAGTTTATCGAAAAGAAAAGGTCACATAAATAAGATCAAATGAAAGTTTTGATATGTCTAAATGATCTAAGGAGACTTATTTAATTTGTGTATACTACATTTAATATCAAATCATATAATGTATAACATAATATTTTTTTTTGCATAAATAAAATGAAAGCCAACATGAAATAGAGAAAAACTTGTTTTACTAAGACAAGTTCATTTGCTAAAATAATATTGTCTTGATTTAACAAAAAGGTTTGCATAATAAGGTGGAAGCCTTATAAAATAGGGAGACACTTCTTTTATTTTCTAAGAAGAGGTCATTTCCAATCAAGTTTATAAATGTCATGGCCATCCAAGTGTGTGCCAGGATGTCCATAGAAGCTAACAATATTTTTTTCTTGCCACTTGATTCAAAAGAATTTCCAATTTCAAGGCCAAATGGACCATATATAGATTAAATTTAATATGAAATGATAAGTTAATGTAGCTCACAAATATTTGGTGATGCAACAATATGGATACATATCAAATGAGAACAAAATGTTGATCTTTTATTTACAAAAGTATAAAACAAACCTTAACTAATATAATGATATAATCTTATAGCAACACATCTCATTATACATTAATGTTTAGAAGTTTATTGAAAAGAAAAAATCACATAAATAAGATAAAATGGAAGTTTTGATATGTCTAAATGATTTAAGGAAACTTATTTAATTTATATATACTACAAAATATCAAATCATATAATGTACTCACATAATATTGATTTCATAAAAAAAAAATTGCATAAATAAAATGAAAGCCAACATGAAATAGAGAAAAAAAAAATTAGTAGGACAAGTTCATTTGCTAAAATAATAGTCTTCATAACAAAAAGGTTTACATAAATAAGGTGGAAGCCTTATAAAATAGGGAGACACTTCTTTTATTTGTTAAGAAGAGATAATTTCCTGTAAAGTACTAAAAATTTTTCCAACATAATTACTTAAAAGTAAAAACCACATTAATCATCAAGTAAGGTCAAGCAAATTAACTACAACATCATGAAGAAGAAGAGATAACAGTAATTTTGAAAGATAAAGCAATTTTTGTCATTCATAAGTTTGATATCCAAAATGTTTCATTACATTGTTCTGAAGTCAATTACAAGGTTTACCAGATGAGTAATATTACAAGTTTCAATAACGGCATAATGCCTTACAAATCATTTGAATTACAAGAGGAAGTATAACTGTCATCAAATGCCAATAAATCCAAAAAAAATGTCCTTGACCGCCATCGACCATCTAGCCATTTGCTACGTCGAAGGACAAGAACATGGTTCAGGCATTTTTTCCGCCCAACCACGAAGCTTGTGCTTCCCCGGTATCCTTCAAACTGAAGGATGCTCGACCCTACTCAAAGGGCCTAGCAACCTGTAAACAAGTGCAGGGTGGAATCTGGTGCATGCCTATTATTCTACATGCGTATCTATCATGAATGTAGCATCTCATCAATAGGATATGGCAGGGAAAAATATAAATATAAAGAACTAGGTAAACAAACCATCTGCTCAAATGGCACATATGTCTATTTCAACATCACAATTGCTTTGGCCAAAGCATTAACCGATTAACGTATTGAAAAATGGTTTGCATACACAGATTTACATCATTGCACTTGTACAGTAATAAATATAAAGCATAGAATAATATATTATTGTCTTTAGATGATTTTAACATTGCATTACATTGGCTTTATAGAAGCCTCTTCCCTTTAACTATTTGATAGCTACCTACATAACCTCCATACGGGAATGTAACTCCCACAAACTAACTATTGCTTTATTTACTAACATTTATTTAATATGCATAAACTAACCTATAAATGCAAATTTAACAATGTATTACCATTGTTACTATGACTATTATGCCAACATTCCCCCCCTTATTACATTATTCTTGCAATAGTACCAAGGGACCCCCCTGAATGCTAAAATACTCAACAAAGTTGATTACATAATATGAATACATATTTTATAGAAGATCTTCTCCTAAAAGAACAAATCCTGAACCAAGTGAGGCTCCATCAAGTTGTCTTTTGACCCTCAGAAAGGTGTAGCTTTGAGCTGTGTTCTTGAGTTCTCAGTCCCGAACTCTCAAATCACGGAGTCTTGAATGATTTGACAACAATCCCTAAGAGATACGACAGATCTCTATCATTGTCTAATGACCGCGAAAGGGTATAATTCTCGATCATATACTCTTAAGCTCACTTGACAACAATCCATATTGAGCTCAACACCAAATCCCAAACTTGTCTCTAGAACATAATCTTCACAAAACATGTATTCTTGAAATCTGTCAGCAACAACAAGGAAAAGCAAAAAAACTAAAGCCAAAAACACTTCTCATGCAAAGCATCATCTCAAAGCGAGAAGCTAACTTGAGATGATGAAAATTCCTCCATCCTCTGGTGCCACCAGCCTCCAATATGACCCGGTTACACTTTAACCAACTGATGTCTTGGACGAGTCTTGGAGGCCTCATCAAGAATAGAAAAGATGGCCTTGAAAGCATAAGCTATCTTTGACATATGTGCATTCATGATGATAATGTCAATTTGAACCAATGATAAACCCATACACTAATCAACCTTATACCTCCATAAACACAATTATATCCTTAAAACTCCTTATACCTTCCATGTAATTACTATGATGCAAAACAAATTTCAAACCATAGATGTCTTACAAAGCAACTAAACTTCTTACAACTCAAATTTCAATGCTCATTCATTGACAATGCATAGATAAGGCACCGTTGCTTCTTTTGACAACGTTGTTCTGAATGAACCCTATGTACGAGCCAACACAACCCTTAAACTCCCTCCACACACTGCTAGCTTCACATGCCTCTGTTTGGAATCTCAATCGTTAAACCCTAAACTCAAATCTGCATAATCCTTAACTATCACTGCCTCTGTCATTATCCACTGCAACACCCTCAATATGAAATTGAATCTCATAGATGGTTCAAAAACACAAACTCAATGCAGTATTGCATTCCTCAAGGTACTTCCAAATTAAAAATTAGACATTTCAAAGAGTGAATATTAGATTTGCAAGTCATTCACAAATACACATTTATAAAAATACCACTACAAATATAGATTGGACTTCCAGGCAAATGCAAATACACAGAGGTAGTTTGAAAGCAAATGTAAATCAAACTAGTCCAGAGTATACCACAAGTCGACTTGCCTTCACCAAAAATGCCTTTCACACACACATCTCTATAAAAACATTTGTAGGCTCTTTTTTTTAAGTGGAATAGATTAAAGAGGCATAAAGAAACGACTTAAAAAAATACACTTTGTCTTTCTATGAGTCCTTACGCAACAAATGGTGAAATGTCACCTTTCACCCTCAACGTATGCAGAGATTTATACCAATTCTCCAAACCATTGATCAATGCCTTACCATCTTTATTTTTCCTTTATGCTGGAATGATAACCATGCCCTAAGATTCCATTTCAACGCATGTTGGGAGGCACTTTCAACTCAACAGGGACCGAATCCATAATCGCTCTGATACCATATTGAAAAATGGTGTGCACACACATATTTACATCATTGCACTTGCAAAGTAATAAACATAAAACATAGAATAATATATTATTGTCTTCAAATGATTTTAACATTGCATTACATTGGCTTTATAAAAGCCTCTTCCCTTTAACTATTTGATAACTACCTACATAACCTCCATACGGGAATGTAACTCCCACAAACTAACAAACTAACTATTGCTTTATTTACTAACATTTATTTAATATGCATAAACTAACCTATAAATGCAAATTTAACAATGTATTACCATTGTTACTATGACTATTATGCCAACATTCCCCCCTTATTACATTATTCCTACAATAGTACCAAGGGACCCCCGCTGAATGCTAAAATACTCAACAAAGCTAATTACATAATATGAATACATATCTTATAGAAGATCTTCTCCTAAAAGAACAAATCCTGAACCATGCGGGGCTCAATCAAGTTGTCTCTTGACCCTCGGAAAGGTGTATCTTTGAGCTATGTTCTTGAGCTCTCAGTCCCGAACTCTCAAATCACAGAGTCTTGAATTATACATCAACAATCCCTAAGAGATACAACAGATCTCTATCATTGTCTAGTGACCGCGAAAGGGTATAATTCTCGATAATATACTCTGAAGCTCGCTTGACAACAATCCATATTGAGCTCAACACCAAATCCTAAACTTGTCTCCAGAACATAATCTTCACAAAACATGTATTCTTGAAATCTGTCAGCAACAACAAGGAAAAGCAAAAAAACTAAAGCCAAAAACACTTCTTATGCAAAGCATCATCTCAAAGCGAGAAGCTAACTTGAGATGATGAAAATTCCTCCATCCTCTAGTGCCACCAACCTCTAATATGACCTTGTTACACTTTAACCAACTGATGTCTTGGACAAGTCTTTGGAGACCTCATCGAGAATAGAAAAGATGGCCCTGAAAGCATAAGCTATCTTTGACATATGTGCATTCATGATGATAATGTCAGTTTGAATCAATGATAGACCCATACACTAATCAACCTTATACCTCCATAAACACAAATATATCCTTAAAACTCCTTATACCTTCTATGTAATTACTATGATGCAAAACAAATTTCAAACCATAGACGTCTTACAAAGCAACTAAACTTCTTACAGCTCAAATTTCAATGCTCATTCATTGACAGTGCATAGATAAGGCACTGTTGCTTCTTTTGACAACGTTGTTCTAAACGAACCCTGTGTACGGGCCAACACAACCCTTAAACTCCCTCCACACACTACTAGCTTCACATGCCTCTATTTGGAATCTCAATCATTAGACCCTAAACTCAAATCTGCATAATCCTTGACTATCGCTGCCTCTGTCATTGTCCACTGCAACACCCTCAGTATGAAATTAAATCTCATAGATGGTTCAAAAACACAAACTCAATGCAGTATTGCATTCCTCAAGGTACTTCCAAATTAAAAATTAGACATTTCAAAGAGTGAATATTAGATTTACAAGTCATTCACAAATACACATTTATAAAAATGCCACTACAAATATAGATTGGACTTCCAGGCAAATGCAAATACACAGAGGTAGTTTGAAAGAAAATGTAAATCAAACCAGTCCAGAGTATACCACAGGTCAACTTGCCTTCACCAAAAATGCCTTTCACACACACATCTCCATAAAAACATTTGTAGGCTCTTTTTTTTAAAGCGGAATAGATTAAAGAGGCATAAAGAAACAACTTTAAAAAATACACTTTGTCTTTATGTGAGTCCTTACACAATTGATGGTGAAATGTCACCTTTTACCCTCAACGTATGCAGAGATTTATACCAATTCTCCAAACCATTGATCAATGCCTTAACATCTTTATTTCTGTTTTATGCTGGAATGATAACCATGCCCTAAGATTCCATTTCAATGCATGTTGGGAGGCGCTTTCAACTCAACAAGGACCAAATCCATAATCACTCTGATACCATATTGAAAAATGGTGTGCACACATAGATTTACATCATTGCACTTACACAGTAATAAACATAAAACATAGAATAATATATTATTGTCTTCAGAGGATTTTAACATTGCATTACATTGGCTTTATAAAAGCCTCTTCTCTTTAACTATTTGATAACTACCTACATAACCTCCATACGGGAATGTAACTTCCACAAACTAACTATTGCTTTATTTACTAACATTTATTTAATATGCATAAACTAACCTATAAATGCAAATTTAACAATGTATTACCATTGTTACTATGATTATTATGCCAACATGCATGTAGGTTTTGAAAAAGAAAACCTACTTCCCTGTGTACCCATATTCGACACCCGTCCCGAAAGGCAATCTTTTCAAGGTAAAAGAAAAATAATTAAACACAGATAACACATAAAGCCAATTTCACTTCATGCATAAATTTGCTAAGTTTAAACAGATGAACGCATTACAATCAGGTAATATTACAAGAGAAGAAAATTCATTTAAATTAAAAGGAGTAACCGTCCTTGATTTCTTATGCATTGGTTTCTTAGAATATAGCACAACTTGATTGCCAAATTTATCAAATTTATCTAATCTTGTTCACGATTTGGATTCATTTTCATTGTTGCATAATTTCAAGTTTATCTACCATGATTGGGATAGAGTTTTCACAAGTTGTCATAAGATGGTATATGGTTTTCTTAATATAATGATAAAGTTCTAACTTCACTCTTATAATTTTACTAATAAATATAGGATTATGTGAAATCTAGAAATCCTCATAGGATAAAATAATATTAAATCTTCTCCAAGGATGGAACACAAGTTATTAGTTATTCTATTTTGCATGTTATATAAAAAGAATAGTTTCACTGTATCTCTAGAGGTTGATCTAAATGTATGAGGCCAAAAGAGTGTTAAATTGGCATTATAAACTTAAGAGACTATTTAAAAGGGGGTAAAGATTTAACGAATCTGATTAAAACAAAGCTTACTGAGTTCAGTTTACAAGGGGCGATCTCAGGCTGGAAAAGTCACAAGTAAGGACATTGCATATAGAGTTAAACACAAAGAAGGCTACAACTTTCCACGTCGTATCAAGTTGTAGTACTCTAGAAGACCATTAGGAAAAAGAAACACAAGTTGATTCCCATGAAGAAGGTAACATGCACCAGATCGGCGTCCAGTGAAGACCGATCTGGACATGGTTTAACGTAGAAAGTCTCAACTAACTTCGCAGACCGAGGTAAAGTATTTCATAGACAAGGAAAACAAGGAAAGAAAAATAATCATTTAATCCTACTCATGGTCGTCGCCCTTTAGATGAGATCATAAAGAGAATTAAGAGGTGATTAAATCAAATTGAGAGGTCGAATTAAGAGATTACAAACCAGACTCAAGATACAGAGATTTGTGTAACTAGTAAAGATACATCTATTTAGATGCCAAAGGGAGGGTCTCTTAGCAATATAGATACTCAACGATCGCTGAAAAAAAGAACATTCAGCCAGTAAGAATGGCAGTGAATGTCTTCCAAATACAAGGTTAATTGAAAAAAAGATGAAGAGATCCATTTAGACTGTCAAAGATTAAGCTACCCAGACTAGATTTATCAACCCATCCCGATTTCTTAAGTTTGACCAAGGCATGAAGGAACCCTACCTGGTCGATCAGGCATTCAGAGAATCAATGAGAGTTTGTTTTTCCTAAGAGCGTCGGCAGAAGATATATTATCATGCAGAGGTATCATTTTATTTCCAGTACTGGCAATTACATGCTATTCACAAGAATAAAAGAATAAACAATCAAGAGATGGGAATCGTATATCCACGCAAAAATAGACTTTTAAGAGGACACAAATCATTACCAGGCATAGGGATCACTTAACGTTTAATCATGACCAAACAAAATTTAACACAGATCTCTGGAATCGATTAGATTAATCTACAAGTTTTGTAAATTTAAAAACCATAAATTAAGAAGAATAATGATGGCTTGAAGTTTGTTGATGATCCTGTTTATCTCTGCCTTTCCCATGCTCTTCACTTCTTTTCCTGTAACGATTTACTATATTTCTCTTGCTTCTTTCTTCAGCCACCCCTCTATTACCCATTTTTCTTCCTTTTTATAAAACTTTTGTTTTTAACCTAATTTCTCCCTCTCCTTTTTCATGCAAAAATTTCCCATGCAATTCAAAAATGGAGATATTCTCGCTATGTATGCCGCGCATGCAACCTTTATCCCCCTTTTTTATTTTATTAATAATAAGGATATGATTTTTAAAATAAATCTAAAAATACTTATATATGTTTATATACAAGTTTGAAAATATATATATTCCCCTTTCTTTAATGTTAGATTGGCATATTAAAGTTTATAATAATTTCTTTATTTATTTATTTTATTTTATTGAAGTCTTCAACTAAATTGTAATAAAATACATTTATACATATATAGAATGAACACTTATACCTTTTATATTATATTAAGATTCTATTTATTTATTTAATTGTAAAAATAAGAACTAGCCCTTAATTTCTTCATATGGAAACAAATATTAGAATAAAGTTGGTATTTCATTTTAATTTGAAATAATATTTTAATTCTTATCTATATTAAGATCTTGATTATAAAACTAACTTATTGTCTTTATGCACAAGCAGGTTTCAAACTTGAATCGAAGACATAACAAGAAAATTGATATTATCCCACAAGGCAAACTCATCAACATCCATCTAAACAAACATGCAATGCAACTACGTGTGTGTGTGTGTGTGAAAGACCCAGATAGAACCTGACAATTGTTGCCAAATAGATAGGGCCCTCCTACCTGAGCCATGCTCTTGTCCTTCGACAAGACTTGCGGACAATCAAACTCATCACAAGATCAATAGGTTAGTTCCAAACATAGCCGAAGCAATTGAAATTTAAACCAATAATATATCATCCAATATCATCAACTAATGTTCTATGATTTCAATTGAAATTAACCAATTTCAAGTAATTGAAAAAGTCTGAGACGTGACATTTCCTATCAAGTGTATAAATGCTAAGGCCATCCAAGTGCACACCAACACATCCATAGAATCCAACAATCTTTTCCTTGTCACTTGATTCAAAAGAATGTCTAATTTCAAGGCCAAATGGACCATATATAGATTAAATTGAATATGAAATGATAAGTTAATGTAGCTCACAAATATTTGGTGATACAACATTATGATTTACATATCAAATGAGAACTAAATGTGAATCTTTTCTTTACAAAAGTATAAAACAAACCTTAGCTAATATAATGATATAATCTTATAGCAACACATCTCATCATACATAAATTTTTAAAAGTTTATTGAAAAGAAAAAGAATTCACATAAATAAGATAAAATTAACATTTTGATATGTCTAAATGATCTAATGAGACTTATTTAATTTATGTATACTACAAAATATCAAATCATATAATGTATTAACATAATATTGATTTCATAATGAAAAAGTTTTGTATAAATAAAATGAAAGCCAACATGAAATAGAGAAAAACTTGTCTTACTAGGACAAGTTCATTTGCTAAAATAATATATTGTCTTCATTTAACAAAAATGTTTGCATAATAAGGTGGAAGCCTTATCAAATGGACCATATATAGATTAAGTTTAATATGAAATGATAAGTTAATGTAGCTCACAAATATTTGGTGATACAATATTATGGATACATATCAAATGAGAACTAAATGTGACTCTTTTCTTTTCAAAAGTATAAAACAAACCTTAGCTAATATAATGATTTAATCTTATAGCAACACATCTCATCATACATAAATTTTTAGAAGTTTATTGAAAAGAAAAAAATAACATAAATAAGATAAAATGGAAGTTTTGATATGTCTAAATGATCTAAGGAGAATTATTAAATTTAAGTATGCTACAAAATTATATAAAATCATATAATGTATTAACATAGTATTGATTTCAAAAAAAAAAAGTTTTGCATAAATAAAATGAAAGCCAACATGAAATAGACAAAAACTTGTTTTACTAGGACAGGTTCATTTGCTAAAATAATAGATTGTCTTCATAAAATAAAAGTTTACATAAATAAGGTGGAAGCACTATAAAATAGGGAGACACTTCTTTTATTTGCTAAGAAGAGATCATTTCCAATCAAGTGTATAAATTCCAAGGCCATCCAAGCACGTGCCTTTTATTTGCTACGAAGAGATCATTTCCAATCAAGTGTATAAATGTCAAGGCCATCCAAGTGCATGCTAGCATGTCCATCCAAGCCAACAATATTTTTTTTGCCACTTGATTCAAATTTATCTCCAATTTCAAGGCCAAATGGACCATATTTTGCCTTACTTGTTGTGAATGTCAAATATGTGATTATCTTACTATTTTTAAATTTTACGACATATCCTTCAATTCCCTTCAGGTATTCATTTGCTTCCAAAGTAATCTACAATATAAACCACAAAAAAATTGTAACATACATCCTTGCTTGAATCTTGAGCTTAAAACAATAAATAAATGTTATGAATATTTTATACTAGCACTTGCATCGAAAATAGGTGCAATGGTTATGTTGGTTGCAATTTATATAGATAGCCCTATAAATTTGAAAATAGCATTGGGTCAATAGAGAAGCCTAACATTTTATAAGAAGTTTTATCTTTCAATCATAAGTAATTTATAAAAAAATTAATACAACATGAAAAGTAGTGAACTCCTAATCAGTCTTTTCATCAAAGACTTGGTATGCAATCTCTATATTCCCTAAAGCAAATAATTAAACATAGTTCATGTTAAAAAGTAAAGGTTCCTTTCTTTCTAATTTATCATGTCATGTCTTCAAAGATTTGGTTATCCTCAAAAGATTGGCCTAAAGGTAATATGGAAATAGAGCTTTTATAAAACAAAGAACCTAGGCTTGAGATTTTAAGCACAGAAAATTTGTTCAACACAATCAAAGCTATTGAGCTGAATTGATAACTTCAAAAACTATGAAGGTTAATATCTTTGATCCTCTCAGCTATATGACAAGTCCGATGGATAAAGTGGAGACCATTGTGTGACTCAATTACATGGCCATCCAACATAATCCATGTTGGCAAATCTTGAATATCCAGTATAAGCACATTCTATACAGTGTTAAAAACAACCTTAACCTCACCCAATAATTATACGGTGTTAAAAACACCCTGAACCTCACCCAATAATTACTAAGGACTCAGGAAGAGGTGATCACTATTCATCAAAATTCCTTTGCATATTGTTCCCAACAGATCTTTACAACTTAACAGACATGATATTTCCACAGTCCATGATAAGTGTAGATATAGAGCTTCTGGAAGAGTCTCTTCCAGAAGCTCTATATCTTTACAACTTGTTAAATAAAAATAATATCTTTCCCAACAATCTTTACAAAATACGACTAAAACAAACTCCTAACCACTCTTTTAGATTGTTGGGTAGGCACATCTCATAGAGACAATAATGCATATTGAGGTGAAAATAATGACCACACTTGAGTTTAATGTATTTTTATTCCTTGATCACTCTTAGCAAATCTTAATCGTGATTCAAGCAAATTTGGCTATTCCTCCCAAAACAATTTTAAAAGTAAATCTCATGAGCTAAAAATAATTATTACCGATTCATAACATAACAAGTCTCTACAAATTAGGACTAAAACCATCTATGAATTCTCTTTGCAAATTATTTAACAAGAAAATCATAAGATGCAATTATACATACCAAGGTGAAAATAATATCCACACTTGAGTTTGGCAAAAAAAAATTCTGCCAGTTTTTAGATTCCTGCCATTTAATTTAAGAAAAAAAATTGGAAGTAATTTTTTTATTTAATCATTTTTAATCTTTTTATTTGTAGGTCCTAAAACATCTTTACAGTAAATCATTTAACATTAAATTATTGTAAAAAAAACTCATGAAACCATAACTTTTAAAGTTTTAAGCTATCTGCAACTACAAAATTCATGGAACTACCTGTTATAAAGTGCTCCTAAAAAATTTCAACAACACTGAACATTGAGATAGTTTAGGAAGCCCCCTCAATGGAATGGAACCGCAGCCTTAACGGGCATATGTTCGCAGCATAGAAAACCACCAAGCACAGCCAGATTTCTACCCATTCCCATTGCCAAAGAAATCATATGGCATAGTCTCCAAGAGCAGGGTTCTGATCTCAATCTTTACTCGGAAAGAAAGAAAAAAGGAAAAAAAAACTTCACCGCCTTTTTCCCAATGCAAAATTGCCTAATTTTCCCGGCAAATCCCAAAGATTTCCGACTACGTGGATTCAGATCGAAAAACACAAAACCTAGGGTTTGAATAAATAGATCTAATTTCCCAGAAAACCCTCAATTCTACCTCAAATTTCGTGGAAAAACAATTGTCCGAAAAATCCCAGCTTAACCGTTAATCTAAGGCAATTGACTGCAAATGAAATTTGTCTGCAATGAGAATTTCAAGAAGATTCTGATCGTGCCTTTGGGTATTATAGTTGAACTCGAAAACAAAAACACACTAAAAACGTTTTGGTTTGTATTACGGCTTTAGTATGAATGCTCTTTCTTGGCTGTGTGATGGAATCATGGGATGATTAGACGGACAACAAATTACACCATATATTATTATTTTCCCAGAAAATAAAACAAGCAGATTCTTAAGATTGGGCTTAGGGTTAAAATTGAAGTTAGGGTTAGAATTAAGGTTATTGTTAGATTTTAAATTAGGGTTATAGTTAGGGTAGAATCATGGTTATGACTAGAATTAGGGTTAGGGTTCCTCTTAGATTTAGGGTTAAGGTTCAACATTGAGATTAAAATATCCCTTAAAAATATGTACCCTAATTCTAACCACAACCATAGGAGTACACTTAGAATTGTTTTATAAGCCTCAAAACCCTCAATCTAACTGTACTTCTAAATCTAACCTTATTTAACATAACTCTAATAATAACACTAACCCTAATGTTAACCACAATCCCAACTCTAATTTATACCCTAATTTTATTTCTAACCCTGACCCTAACCCTAACCCTAATACTAACACTAATGCTAACCCTAACTCCAATTCTAACCATAGTTCTAACCCTAACCCTATTTCTATTCCTAACCCTAACCTTAATTGTAACCCTAAGTCTAACCTAAACAGTAACCATAACCCTAATTTTAACCCCTAACTATAATCCTAAATATGATATATAATATAATATATAATATAATTTCAATTAGAATCATTAAATAATATAATATATAATTTTAATAATTATATATTTTATAATTATAATTATTATATATAATATATTATAATAATATATCTAATCTATTCTATATGATAATATTATATTATATAATTATAATAATTCATATAATTATATAATATAGTTAGAATTAGGCTTGTCATTCTGGGTGGCATACCTATATTTAAAATATATATCTAAAGTACGTTAAGAAATATTTTTCTCGAGGCACCTTTTTTTTATCAATTTACCACACATAAGTGGAATAGAGGCCTCAAAAAAGATATCTCTCGGGGGGAAAATAAAACAAGCAAATTCCTAAGAAATTCCCTATGTTCACGTCCACGGGCGAGCCGGGCCCCACATAGCAAGTAGCAGTACGGCTATTAAATAGTAAGTAGTTTTATTAAACGGTAAGAAAAAAGATTTGGAAAGACGGTCTTCAAATTCAGCTTCAGAATCTGCCTTAGGCGAATTTGGCCTGATCCACAAATTTTTGGCTGATGCGGAAGGCCTTGCTGAGTTGATAATATATTTTTTTTAATAACAACTGAATTCTACGCAACATTAACTTTTATTCTTACTTATCCTCATTTAGTATTAAAATTATCAAACTCATTTTTAAATTTGAATCCAAGTAAATTGTGTAATTATTGTTCGCATTTATTTAATTAGCGTATATTCATGTACTTATAACTTGCAAAATTTCTTTTTAACAAATTTGTGAAAACTTAGTCATTCAGGAATTGAATTGTGAATTAAAATGAGACGGTGCAGCGCTGTCATATTTTTATGAAATTAATACAGATAGAAAATTTTGACATTATCAACAATCCCGCCTTTTTTCCACTTCTGCGTGGCAATTTACAGTTCGGTTTTCCTGGGACATTTTTCCTGGCACTACACTCATCAAGGAGGAATTGAGACATGACGTGTCTTCAACTCTCTACGCTTCTTACACGTTTCCACCTGAGTGGGAAGACTGTACAGAAAGCCAAACAGACCATCCGTTTTTCAATTATTTAGAGATTCAGTGTGCCACTAAAGATACCCACTAGTATTTGATAAGATAATGCAGTGTGTGTTCTTATGATCATCATTAATGGGTTACAGTCTATTGTCCAACGTGTTTATTACAACTGGTTGGATATGCTCATTCCCATAATGTAGCTCTGCACCTTGTCAATCCACCATGACTTGCCTTGCCGCGCTCTTCCTTTTTTTTCTATACTGGGCGTCTTCAATACCAAGCGGTGCAAGCCGGATAATTGCTGTGGCCGCTCCGCTATCAAAGGATCCCACAACTCTCCAATATGTAATGGAATTCGAGCACATGACTCCCCTGCAGAAAGTGAGAGTGGTGGTGGATATGGCGGGGGACTACCTGTGGCTCAACTGCAAAACTGAGGCCTACAAATCTTCCACCTATCTTTTCGTTCCCTGTCACACTCCTCTCTGCACGGCCTCTGGATCGGCCCTCTTCGGCTGTGGAGACTGCTCCAACATCCCACCGGGAACAAAATCTTGCAGAAACAATACGTGCAAGGAAGTGACAACTAACGGAGTGACAGAGATCTACAATGCAGAGCTCTCTCAAGATGCAGTTGCGTTGTATCCCAGCGATGGAAACAGATCATCAACTGCTTCCAAGATGGTCGTTCCCCAATTCGCTTTTGCCTGCGCTCCGTCCAAATTACTGCAAGGCCTGGCAGCAGGAGCGGCGGGAATGGCGGGACTGAATTGGGGGCGGCTGGCTCTACCTTTTCAGCTCAACGTGGCTCTCGAATTCGATAGAAAATTCGGACTCTGCCTGCCGGCCGGCGCCGCTCCCGGAGCCGTTTTCTTCGGCGGGCCTCCTTACCTCCGCGGGCCGGACAAGGAATTCCCATATATCAAACTCAACTACACCTTCCTCCTCACTATCAGATACCCCAGACAATATTACCTTAACGTCCGTAGCATCGAGATCAACGGAAAGAGATTGGCTATCGATCCGGACAATCTGAGTTTGAATCTGCAGGGCAGCGGCGGAACAAAGATGAGCACAGTGGTGGCATACACGCAGGCTGCAACGCCCATCTACACCGCCATCCGTGACGCCTTTGTTAAGGAAGCGGAGGACATGGGCATCTCCCGCGTGGAGTCAGTAAAGCCTTTTGATGCCTGCTTCGATTCCACAACAGTGGGCTCTACTAAAACTGGCCCAGCTGTGCCCGTGATCGATCTGGTTCTGGACAATGAGTATGTATTTTGGAGGATTTATGGAGCCAATTCCATGACGGAAGTAGAGGGCGGCGTGATGTGTCTGGCATTCGTAGACGCAGGGAAATACTCCGCCGCATCAATTGTGGTGGGTAGTCATCAGTTGCAGGACAACCTGCTGCAGTTCGACTTGATAGAGAATAAGCTCTTTTTTAGCTCCTCGTTGCTCGCCTCCAACACTAACTGCTCCAACTTCGTTTTTACTTGACATTCACACCGTACAGGCCTTGTAGCATCCCTATTTCAACTTATTACGCAAATAAATCAATCCCAAGCTGAGTTCGTCCCTTGGAATGGTATCCCTACTTAATAATATTCAGCCATGTGCATTCATTAGCTTTATGCGGATGTATATGCTTTTTCTTAATGTGACAATTGATTTGGTCAAGTAATTTAAGGAAAATAAATGCTTCCTTAAAACATAATTTAGAATAATGAATTTACACACTAATAAGAATTTAGTTTAGTGTGTGATAATAGAATATTTTGTTGTCTTATATTGAGTGATTTTAAATGATGTTTTTTTTATTATCAAATATAGAATTGTATTGCTTTGATATGATGATTTATTTTCTATTCTAGCTTAATTTCGTAGCTGTAAATTTGATCTCTACATCTATAGATTCAACTTTAGCTTTAGAAATGGTCTTCTATTACAAAAATGATAAGTGCACCATGACATGCAAAAATTGCTTACCCCTACTATGTAGACTAAGTAGTATCTATGGATACCTTCTAAAGTTTGCAATGTAACGATCTTCTCCTTAGTCAAACCATTTGATCCGATTTAACGATTTGAATAAGCATTAACAAGACAAAAAGAAACTATGTAGTATGTGCACTCTATCATTAAGATGATGATGCTAGGATGATGCAAATATGTGCTAGGATGCTCTCTAAGTGACAATGTGATGGTTGGAATTAGATATGCTTCAAGTCTTGGATGCTAAAAGTGAATTATGGTTTGTTCTTTTATACAACGTCCTAGCATACAAATCACACTTTTCACATTCAAGTCAGTAAGTAATGACTAGTAGGAAGGGAGTGGCTTATGTGTAGTCTTAGAAACTTATGTGGGTCGAATTTAAGTCCTTTGAGATTGAACCTGACGAAAATGTCTTAATGTGTGGGAATAATTTGTGGCCTATAGGAATGATATGTCAAAAAGTTGTAACCGTGATCTCTTCTCCTTCACCTTGTTCTATGTCTAATTTTGTTGAAGTGGTGTTTACAAACACCTTAGAGGAGATTGTTAGATCATTAGGATCAAGTTCTCCTAAGTCAACCCCCATCAAAAATCAATTTTAAAAACTTTGAGCAAATGATTGAAAACACCATGCACAGACTTGTAGATGGCCTAATATAATTGTTGTGGACTAAGATTCTTCATCCCTTAGAAATAAATTTTGTATAGGACAGAAACAATAGATCGGCAACCATGCGAGACCACCTCCATTTTCAATGTAGTGAAATAACCAACTTGCAAGATCGTTTATTTATTTAAAATCTCTTTGGCTTAAATATGCTTTGGAAAAGATAATTGAATCTACCTGGATCCTACAGGAAACTCAATTTATTAGTGAATCATAAAATTCTATAGTAATAAGTGACTGTGCTTTTAAGCGGTGGAGGTGAAATTGAAGTTGGAGCAAGTGGTCTGCCTGCCCCGTAACGTGGAGCTGAATCCCAACTGAGATGTAGCCAGATCGAGCTGCACAAGGTTATCTTCTATGTGTTAAAACAATGGAACAGCGAAAAGCGAAAAGAACAGTAAACAATCACACAGTGCAAAGATATTTAACGTGGTTCACCATATGTATGGCTACGTCCACAAAGCAGGGGAAAACTCTTATATTAATGTGTTCTCAGATGTGTTTACAACAGCATATACTTATGCTTATATAGATTACAATATCCACCAAGAGAAAGAGCTGAACAATGAAGAGTCGCCACAAAAGGACAAGGTGACCGTTGGGTTTCATATCCAACAATCTCCCACTTGAAACCCAACAACTGCTGCAAACATTCAGAGCTATTCCCCTACTTTAAGCCTATTGTCAGAGTTTGACAATGCCGAGAGAAGCGCAACAGAATTCAAACTTCTCTCGAGGTACAACCTTGGTTAATGCATCAGCCGGATTGATCTTGGTGTCGATCTTTTGAACTTACAACTTGCCTTCTTCAATCATGCTACGGATGAAATGATACCTCAGCTCAATGTGTTTGGTTCTGTTGTGAAATGCCGTATTCTTGGCCAAATGAATAGTGTTGTTACTGTCACAAAAAAGTGTGAAAGCTTGCTGTTTGGAACCCAATTCAGTAAACAAATGTTGCAACCAAACCATTTCTTTTGCTCCTTCAGTGAGGGCAATGTACTCAGCCTCAGTAGTAGAAAGAGCAACTACTTGTTGCAATCTTGAGACCCAGCTGATAGCTGCCCCGGTAAAAGTGAAAACATAGCTAGATGTAGACCTTCTTTTATCCAAGTCACCCGCCATATCGGAGTCAACGAAGCCTTGTAGTTGTGCAACTTTTCCACCAAAGCATAAGGCATAATTTGAAGTGCCTTTTAGATACCTCAATATCCACTTCACAGCTTCCCAATGAGTTTTTCTGGGATTACTCATGAACTGGCTTACAACTCCCACTGCTTCGAAAATATCAGGACGGGTGCATATCATTGCATACATAAGACTTCCCACGGCTGAAGAGTATGCAATGTTCTTCATGTAATCTTGTTCTTCTTGTGTCTTGGGGCACAATGCTGAAGATAAGTGAAAATGATCGGCAAGTGGAGTGCTAACTGGCTTAGCACTTTTCATATTGAATCTGTCCAAAACTTTTTCAACATATTTTTGCTGAGACAATCTAATTTCTTTATTCTTTCTGTCCTGAATGATGGTCATGCCAAGAATCTTCTTTACTGCCCCGAGGTCCTTCATTGCAAATTTGTTTCCCAAGAGTTGCTTCAAATCAGTAATGACTCTCATGTTGGTGCCGGTAATGAAAATGTCGTCAACATAGAGTAGCAACAAAACAAATTCACCACTTGGCAAAGCCTTGTAGTATAAACATGGATCAGATTCAGAATGCGTGAACTGATTTTCCATCATGAAGTTATCAAACTTGATGTACCAATGCCTTGGGGCTTGTTTCAGCCCATACAAACTCCTCCTTAATCTACAAAATAGCTTGCTCCTCCGATGCAGGTTACCTCTGTGGGACCGAAGACATCTGAATGCACGAGTTCCAAGGGTTTTGCCTTCTTGTCATGTCTGATTTTGGAGAAGCTGGCCCGCCTTTGTTTCCTGTAAATGCAATGCTCACAAATTTCTAAATCTACTGATTGTAAACCAGAAAGTTGGCCTCTTTTGAGCAATACTTCCATTCCCTTTTTGCTCATGTGGCCAAGTCTCCTATGCCACAATTCTGTCCCATTGTCAACTACGGCCATCACCACTCCCACTTCAGCGGCACATTCGAGCACATAAAGAGATCCGGATTTATTACCTTTTGCAACAACTAAAACACCTTTAGTTACTTTCCAAATATTGGAAGAGAAAGTGATGTTGTAGCCTTGCGCATCAAGTTGTCCAGCTGAAATCAAGTTCCTCTTAAGTTTAGGAACATGTCTGACATCATTTAGTAGCCACTTGCTTCCATTTTTTAGTTGTAGCAATATGTCACCTTTGCCGACTATCTCGCACGGCTCATTGTCTCTGAGATAAACCTTGCCAAATTTTCCTTCTTGATATGTTTGGAAGGCATCTCGATTTGAAGTTGTGTGAAAGGAGGCACCGAAGTCTAAAATCCATGAGTCGGCTTCAGCTTCACTTGCTGCCAAGACAAAAGCTCCTCCATCATCTTCAAGAGTCGTGTTAATCTCATTTTCTTTCAGTTGTTTTTGGGCTTTCTTGTAACACCAACAATCCTTCTTGACATGTCCATCTTTCCCGCAAAACCAGCAACCTTCTTTCCGTCCTCTTGACTTTGATCTCTTTGCTGATTTAGATCTTCTCCTATTTTATTTTCCTCGATCTTGGGTTCTTCCCCTATTGCCTAGAACCAAGGCTTCACCAGATATTTTATTTTGTCCTCTCCTCATGTCTTCGTTGAGGAGGGTGGCAGCGACATCGTCAAATCTTAACAATGCTTTCTTTTCCTTGTTTTCGGATCCTCTTCTCCCAGGTGCTGAATTGCTGATCGTCATCACGACATTATCCCAGCTGTCGGGAAGCGAGCACAGGAGTAGCATAGCCCTCATTTCATCATCAAAATTGATTTCTACAGAAACTAGTTGGCTGATTGCAATGTTGAATTCATTCAAGTGATTTGAAAATATTTTTCCCTCTTTCATTTTCAGGTTGAACAACTTCTTTAACAAGAAGACCCTATTGGTTGCGGATGCCGTTTCATACATGTTGCAAAGCTTGTCCCAAATCTGCTTTGCCAAAGTTTCTATTGCAACATTAAATAAGACGTTGCTGAACAGCGAGATGATAATTGTAGAGGCTGCTTTTTGATCCAACACATCCCATTTGTCATCTATCATCTTCTCTGGTTTTGTTGTTTTTCCTTTCAGCGTGATAGCTAAGTCTTTTTGAATTAATACGGCACGAATTTGCAACTTCCAAAGCCCAAAATTCTACCCCGAAAACTTCTCTATTCTCCACTTGTCGGCTTCTTCCATTTCTTTGAAATTCATCACAAATTTCTCAACCAGCTCCTTACCTGAGCTTTGATACCAATTGTTAAAACAATGGAACAGCGAAAAGCGAAAAGAATAGTAAACAATCACACAGTGCAAAGATATTTAACGTGGTTCAACATATGTATGGCTACGTCCACAAAGCAGGGGAAAACTCTTATATTAATGTGTTCTCAGATGTGTTTACAACAGCATATACTTATGCTTATATAGATTACAATATCCGCCACGAGAAAGAGTTGAACAATGAAGAGTCACCACAAAAGGACGAGGTGACCGTTGGGTTTCATATCCAACACTATGACACTGCTTAAAAGCGAATATGACACCGCAAAGATAAAAATGAAGAGCAGCTGGCATGGCCAAATCAAGAAGAGAAATGATGGGGAGCGCGGTGACATGATGTCGTCTGGTTATTTTAGTCGATAAATGGAAGTGGTAATGATGATTTAGTGGTAAGGGCTAACGCAAGGTATTCTAGAATGGTAAACGCTTACACATTCTATCATGACGACATATTGCCATCGAATTTGAATTTGACTTAAAACAATCGAAACTTATCATTATCGTTATTGATAAGTTTAAGTTCAGACGCCTTTAGAAAAGAACAGCCTAAACAGCGTCAACTCTTGTACGGGACGTTGTACATGCACTGCAAGCTCTCTGGAATGAATCTACACCTTACGCTGTTGGGCTCAGAAAAGTAGCTTATATTCAGAAAAGACCATCTCTAATCATACAACTGGCATGGCCAAATCTGTCGACGTATATTCATTTCAATGGGCTTTTTTTCCGATAATATGAATATTATAATATTGTTGGACTCTTTAGTCAGCCAACAGATTGTGTGGGAAGCCTCCATTTTTGACTTGCTATACATGTCGTCGTATTAAAAAATTAGCAATCGCACTTAGTGTAATGATTGTATTACATAACTAAATATGAAATTCGAAAGAAATATAAGTTTTTTTAATTTCGCAATAGGTAGAAAGGTACAAAGTGTAGTTAAGAAGGGGTTGGAGCATATTGTCATTTGAAATGTCTAGTAATAAGAGGTTGTGAATTATGACCGTGTTTAGATGATCCTCTCCCTCTTTCTAAGGAAGACAAATGCATTACCTTGCATGTGGGTATGCTACTAATAGTTGAAGGCAACAACGATGTGTTGATACGCCAAGTGACAAACTTTCGATATCATAGTGAACATGAGACCCTATTTAATATAGTGACAAGGACCACAACTATGAAAATAAGGCAACCTATAACCTCACCCTAGATCAAAACTCACGGGGAAACAATTAAAGGTACCATCTGAACAATCATAATAGTATCTAATGCCCTTTGAATCTTCCCATGCATTTTCCTTATGGTGTGGAAAGCTTGTCTATCTCTGCTTGCACAAAATTCTTGCTTCAAAGTGTTAGCCATGTGTCACGTCTATATCTATTTACGACCCAGTCATACCTGAAATTATTCTTAATCCTTCTTTTATTTCTCCTTTGCATTCAAATTTAAATTATATCCTACATTCTTGGACCCAAGGAAACCACTAAAATATAATTAATTGGGGCCTTCAAATATGTTAAGTGTCTTTCAAGTCTGGACCCAAGGTGCCTATTGGAATCCATTTGACTAGAACTTTCACATCGACCGACATTAGCTTAACTCAAGATACAACTTTTTATGCTACCATCTTCACTTAGACTCAATTGTGTTTAAAATTTAGTCTAATGTCACATTCCCAAACCTGAGAATGCATATATGTCATGAGTAATCTAATTCTTGCATATGTAAGTTAAAAAACTAAAGTGTGGCATTCAATGTGTCTTGTGTCATCTTGTGAACTTGGAGTTCCACTCAATTTCATCTATCAAGAGCCTCAATATAAAGTGTTCGACATTTGTAGTGTTTGACATTTGGACCCTAGTGTCCCTATGTATTCTAGCTAACCAAGAGTTTCATGTCCATAGTCAATGTTTTCAAGTTTAGACCTAGATGTACGCATATACCATGATTAACTTTATTCTTGTGTACATGACAATGTTGAATCAATAAGTGACCTTGTTGCACCCCAAACCTGGCCTTATTATTAACTTTAGTTTATTTTAAATTTTGCATCTAAGGATTAAACATATCTAGAAGTTTGAACCCGAGTGGTTTATAGACCAAACATCACTTTTAATCCATATTAACCAACATAACTACATCGAAAACATCATGTTATTTTTCCTAGTGTATTGAATAGATATCATTATTTTTTCATAATGTACCTACATTCATTATAAAATATTATAAAATATAATATTAAAGAAAGTTCATAATTTACATATTATAATTTTTGGAAAGATAATACTAAGGGACACATGCTTACAAAATGACATCTCCAAATGATGTCATTTGTTTCCCCAAAAAGTGAAGCAATTTTTTTTTTTTTAGCATTTTGATAGGTGCAGGGGAGACTCTGTCAAGGGTTTGATTTAAACCTAGGGGGTTATATCAAAGGGGTGTTATTCTAAAGGGGTTTGATCTAACCCCTTCATCTAGGTTTAAAATATTAATTTTTCTAAAATATGATTTTAATGGAAAACCAGGATGTCCCACAACTAGGACACACTATTGTGGGATTAGTCGTCGAGTGCTTGTTTCACTTTGGCATGCATATTATTGTAGTTCAAATGCAAGTAAAAGTGAGGGGAAAATGTAAGGGTGAAAAATGCACACCTTGCACTTTTCCCCTCTATTTTGGACTCACTTCAACATGTTCGTCCCAAATGCAATGACTAGTGTACAAGTGACACATGTTTGTGTGTAAAAGTTGGCAAATGGTATGATCCTAAATTGAATTTGACTCCATACATCCTAAGGATCTAGATTCAATCTACATATATTCCATTTCCTAACTTGGGTCGATTCTAAAATTGCATATTTGAACATAGTTTAGATTTGTAGCTACAATTTTGATTCTTAAATTTTTAAATTTCAAAATGGGCTCAAACCACTCCCTTTCTACTAGTCATTACTTACTGACTTGAATGTGAAAAGTGTGATTTGTATGCTAGAGTGTTGTATAAAAAGACAAACCATAATTCACTTTTGGCATCCAAGACAAGTGAAGCATATCTAACTCCAACGATCACATTGTCACTTTGAGAGCATCTTAGCACATATTTGCATCATCCTAGCATCATCATCTTAATGAACATCTTGGAAGTAGTTGATGATCTGTTTTCATCGCTGGGATACAACGCAACTGCATCTTGAGAGAGTTCTGCATTGAAGATCTCTTTCCCGGTCACGCAATTCGTTGCCTCTTCCATGCACGTATTGTTTCTGCAAGATTTTGTTCCCGGTGGAATGATGGAGCAGTCCCCACAGCCGCAGAGAGCCGATCCAGAGGCCGTGTAGAGAGGAGTGTGACAGGGAATGAAAAGATAGGAGGATTTGTATGCCGCAGTTTTGCAGTTAAGCCACATGTAGTCTCCCACCAGATCCATCACCACTCTCACTTTCCGCAGAGGAGTCTTGTGCTCGATTTCCATTACATATTGGAGAGTTGTGGGATCCTTTGATAGCAGAGCGGCCACAGCAATTATATGGCTTGCACCGCTTGGTATTGAAGAGGCCGAATATAGAAAGAAAAGGAAGACAAGGCTAGTCATGGTGGATTGACAAGGTGCAGAGCTACATTATGGGAATGAGCATATCCAACCAGTTGTAATAAACACGGTGGACAATAGACTGTAACCCATTAATCATGATCATAAGAAACAAACACTGCATTATCTTATCAAATACTAGTGGGAATCCTTAATAGCTAAATAATTGAAAAACAGATGGCCTGTTTGGTTTTCTGTGCAGTCTTCGCACTGAGGTGGAAACGTGTAAGAATCGTAAAGAGTTGAAGACACGTCATGCTTCAACTCCTACTTGATGAGTGTAATGCCAGGAAACCGACCTGTAAATTGCACGCAGAAGTGGAAAAAAAGGATGGATTGTTGATAATGTCAAAATTTTCTATTCGTATTAATTTAATAAAAATATGACAGCGCTGCACTGTCTCCTTTTAATTCACAATTCAATTCCTGAATGACAAAGTTTTCACAAATTTTAAAAAAAAAATTTGCAAAGTTATAAGCACATGAATTTACGTAATTAAATAAACGCAAACAATAATTACACAATAATTACACAATTTACTTGGATTCAAATTTAAAAATGAGTTTGATAATTTTAATAATAAATGAGGATAAGTACAAGAATAAAAGTTGATGTTGCATAGAATTCAGTTGTTATTAAAATAAAATTATCAATTCAGCAAGGCCTTTCGCATCAGCGAAAACGTGTGGATTGCATTCAGGGCAAATTTGCCTAAGATAAAGGCAGATTTTGAAGCTGAATTCTAAAGACCGTCTTTCCGAATATTTTTTCTTACCGTTTAATAAAACTACTTACTACTTAATTGCCGCTGTTGTAATGTAATCCTCAAGTTTTTAGCTGATGCAGGAGGAGTTTTACTTTGACTTTAAGAATTGTTTGAAGTTTTTTAAAGGGCTTTGAGTCCTACTCGTACATGCTTTCGTATAATTAAATCTTTTGTTGACTGTTTTCGTATAATTAATTTTTTTGTCGGTTGTTACAGAAGAGCTGTCAGAAGATTTATTTACATAAAGTTACTTAATAATGGTAACGGTCAAGTTGCTTAAGTGCTATGAAGATTTTCTATATATAGACACTGCTATACATTTCCTATTGCAATAGAAGTCACTTCGTCGTTCGAAGCGGAGAAAGTAGAATGGTTAGTTATTGGGCTTGCTTCCTTTTTTGCGTTTTTCTTTATTTTTTTTTATACCATTAATATTGGATTTGAATGCTTCGGAATTTGATTAGGTAATGTTGTTTTGAATTTGATTGTGTAATGTTGATGGAAAACAACATTACCCAATCAAATTTAGAAGCATTCAAATCCAAGTATAAAAATCTAATGCTTGTAGTATTAATATTGTTCACTCTTTTATATTAAAGTTGTGTATATGTAATTAAATTGTATTTAATTGTTATGTCTATGTTTAACTAATATTGTATGACAGTAACAAGGGTCCGTGGGGTGGTGCGGGTGGATCTGAATGGTCCAGTGGTGCATACTCTCATATCAAGAGCATAGTAACCTATAGAGATATTATCCATTCCATTCAGGTTGAGTATCGTATTCAGCGTGGAAAAGATGTTGATCGTGCCATCTCGGCATGGAGACAAGGGAGGCAAGCAACGTAAGGTATTTAATACATAAATTATATTGAATTAATTAAATATTTTTAAGTCTTTTATTCTTGTATATTTTAGAGTTTCCAAAAATACATATAACTAATGGAACAAAAAAGTTTCTGATGGTTTTATATATATGTATATAAGATATTTTTTATTATTTAATTTATTTTTTAAATTAAAACAATAAGAAACCCGCATGAGTTGTTGGAAATGAGGATCAAATGGAAGGATATGAGTACCGGCGCAAGTCACAAGAGCTTAACAACCGCACACTCCTGCAATACCAAAACAAAGCAATAATGAGATGATCTATTAGCTCACATAAACAAGTACATATAGGCACAAGTCTCCTAAGAATAGACATGTCAAAAATAGGAAAGTGAGCTTGAGAATAGTAGTGGCCTAAAGATAGGCATGCAACTACTTAACTCAAGATAAGTGACCCTAGACACTTTTTCTAAACTTAGACATCCTAATTAAAGCATTGAGACTCCTAATCATGGCATGTGCCAAAATAGAAAAGCACAAAAGCCAAAAGACTAAAAATAGCCCTATCCTAAGTGAGCTTAATATACACTAACACCCCCCCTTAAGCAAAGCTTAGGTGAGGAAATAAAGATGGGTCCCGACAACTAGGCCTGATCAGGTACCCATGTACAATGCAATGCAATGAAATCTCTCATAAAACAAAGAAAGGAAGAAAACCCTGTGAGAAAAAACTTCCCTCCAAAAGAGAGAAAAAGATAAAAGAAGAGGACTAGGATGCCTCCTCGAAGATGATAACTCTGCACCAAGCCTAAAACAATGTCGCTCTGACTGTGTTGATGCAGATATGACCCCCCATAGAAGAGTAAAAGAGACTATGTAGCCCCCCCACAATGAAGTAGTCCATATGCCAAAAGAGAATGCCCGTGTATGAATGCTAAAAATGATCCATTTGTGGAAAATGAATGTTTCTCTCCTTAGGAAGAAACAACTCCAATGGTGAATGCTCAAAGAAGCAAGGTGAGGTGATAAGTCTCATGATGTATCATGTCTCATAACAACGCTTAAATATCATCATGTTAATGTTGAATGAGTCACAATCAAATCAGGAGGCTCAGGCCTAACGAAAACAAGTGACCTCTCAAAATCATGTGAAGACTGATGAAGAATAGGATCCATAGAATTGATGTATGAAAGTGGAATTTCAATGCATGTCAGGTGGCTACAAAGTAAATCCCACAAGATATCCTACGAAAAATCATTAGAAGCCCTTGGTGAAGCCTCTCTGAACTCTGTAGTAGTAGTAGGCACTGTATGTATGCTATCATCAAACAATAAGATGATATCCTCCAAGATGTCATCAAGATCTTATATGTGAGATTCTACAAACGACCAACAGATGTCTAGTAGAAGTGTGTCCCAATGAAGTGAATCTTGAATATGACCTTGCTATAATGAATCGTTGGAAACTCTTGAAGGAGCAACACTAAACTCAGAAGCGGAGGCATAGAAAGCATGTGCCCTATAATGTGACAATGTAAATCAGCATCCAACTGAATCTTGTATCCTAGTACTTACACTCTTAAGTAACTGTCTAGCCCAAAGAGAGTTGAATGTGGGTGAATCAGATGTTGAATCCTCTAAAACGAATCTAGAGATGGATGGAGATGACACCCCATCACTGTCCTCACTATCAAAAGTGGAAGAAGAAGAAAACTCTACCTCAGGAATCTTTTGTGGATGGTCAGAAGGAGAAATATCAAGGTCAAAGTGTCAGAAGGTGTATAACCTAGCATGGTGATCTGCCCTTCCCAAAGCCACTAAGTTGTTGCTATGCAACTCTCTGATCTCAATTGAATATGGAGTAAACTCAAGTCACATGCCCTTCCTTATGTGAGCAATCTAATACAACCTTTGTATTGCAGATACCTTTGTGCTTCTAGTTGAGTAGGGCAAAACTTACATTCTGAGAATAATCAATGCTACACTGAATGACGAGCTCTTCTTTGATGTGGCAAGTCACCACCTCAAAGTGGTGGTGGATGTAGTGTACACCGAGCCATTTGAGACCAAATATGTGGTAATTTCTCTGAGACAAACCACAACTGTTTTGCTCCATGCAAACAAAAACCCTGATAGGTATTTCATGGCCGCTTGCCCTTCATGGATGCCCCTATTCCTATAGATAACATAACTGCTAGTGCAACCATGCAATATATCACTACACCCAATTCATCTTTTTCCTCCAACATGATTGTCATGCCCCAAATCCCATCTCCAAACGATACCACATTTGCCACCAACTTTAGCAACTCTATCAGGAGCTTAAATTCTGCCCAATACCCTACAAAAAGTTTCACAGACAGTAGACCGCAATCTATTGTTCACAATGGGGCTTGTATTGGACTTATGCCCAACCTACTTAAATGGCACCCGTACATCTGCTTCAATCAACAATGTGAGCTTTGTCATGCCCACCATTGCTCTTCTGCAAGCACATTATCAAAACATTAATGGGGTTTTCACTAAAGATTTCCCAAACAACCCTCCCACTCCTTTCAATTACACAAGCACACCACCAAAGAACCCCTTCACTTCTAAAGGAACAAGACTCACTCGTCTCTCATACAATTCAATGGTACAGTTGATTCTTTAGGACACTAGCATGTTGACTATGGATAACCATCCAATTCATCTCCGCTTGTGGTATTCATAATTCTACAGCACAAGAGTATCTTGTGCTACATAGAGAGAGGGTTGTTCACAATGAAAATGATGCTTGGTTGATAGCAAATCGCTCCCTGAACTTTGGAACTTAACTAGGATCTTTATAGAGGTAAGCAAGATTATATTTAGAATGCTCTTAATAGAGAGGGCATCTCTTTGTAGTTGTATTCTTCTTGGGTTTAAGATTTTACTAACTAATACATCTCTATATTGCTTTATATTTATTATGCACTTAGAAACTGATGTCTTTGTATTGCTTTATACTTATTATGCACTTAGAATTTTTAATTTTTTGTAATTTGACAGAATAAATGCAGTTAAGTTTTTGGTGTTTTATATATTGTCTCAATGCTTAGAGGGATAATGGGAGGTGGTGGAATTAGAATTTTGTTTGATTGGGTGTTTGAGTTTGTGTGCATATTTTGATTGGGTGTTTGAGTTTGCATGCATATTTACCACTCTTTTAGATACAATGTTATGGGATGGATTGAAGACTCGTTGAGAATTGAAGTGGAAACCAACCTCTGGCTAAAGAACCAGCTATGGAATGTTTTCAAATAAATTTGCCAATGTCCAAATGTTTGGGAACAATCTAGTTAACTGGCCATGTATAAACTGTCCATCTGTGGAAATCCAACAGGAGTGATACATTGATAATTGGACAACTAAATTCTTAGAGTGTCATACCAAAAATAAATCTATAGCCTTTAGGGAAATTGGATTACCAGTTTCATCAAATAGCATCCAAATCTAAAATTAGAGATAAATTTTTTGTCTTGATAAATTGTTACGAGGTAGATATTACCTGGCCTCTCAAATTAGGATTGGTTGTTACTGTGTAACACTATACCTACCAATGGATATGATTTCTTGTCATTAGCATATGCTACATTTAATAAGAGTTGTTAATATCTTTGTAGTGATAAGGGTTAGTCTATTAAAGTTGACATCATGGTATTACTAATCATTATGCAATGCTACTTCTTGAATTCCATATTTCATCAATTTTGTTTGCAGACAATTATAGTTCATTTGTCAATTGGTTTGTTCCTTTAAATAAGAGCCAATGATTCTTGCACCAACAAAAGTGACATCATGGTATTACTAATATGTTATTCTTGATCTCTCAAACATTAATATTGAAAATTTACATAAATGCAAATTGTGTTTGGGTATGTATCTTGATTCTTGATTTGCCTTTTAGTACTGCTAAACCTCCTCTATGCATTTTTCTTATATCTGATATAACCCACTCAAAGTGAACAGTAGAAACTAAGAACAAATGATAAGGTCAGTGTGATTAATGAGATGTGCATAATCTCAAAAGGAAATGCAAACAACTACAATTTAACACTACAGTTACATGTATGGCTATGTAGCTAAGCATGGGATGTTATTGTAGAGCATTGTCTTTAGTTCATTCTCTGGGTGTCAAACAATCACTTCAATACACACTTTAGTTGTCAGAGCATTACCCTTTTGTGTTGTTAAATAGGTTTGAATAACTGCTTCTTCAATGAACGCTCATGTTGTCAAAAAAATTCCTTCTGGGTCTCTTTTTAAGTAGTTATTGTTGGATGTCAATTGTATTACTTATTCCAAGCATTATAAGATTACTTATTCCAAGCATTATAAGATTGCACTATTATAAAAGTGTTGAATTACAAGAAGCACTTCAGGTTATACACATTGTTGGCATGGAATAAATTTACTCAAGGCTTTTATTCATTTTTTGCTTTTATTTTGAATGAATGCTTAGCTATAAGACTTAGTTACTTTGCATACTAAATTATCCTTTTTAGCAAATTAATTTCAAATAAAAAGGTATATGAATTCCTTGAAAATACCTTCTTATTCTAATCTATAATGAAATTTCCTACATAGGATCAAGAACATTTTTTAGTCAATCAAATGTAGAGGATCATACACCAGAGCCAAATGATGCTTTTAATCTCTGAACATCTGATGGAAAAGTAATAAATATTCATGGACGGTCAATGAGTTCACCTGTGACATTAGAATTGAGCAACTTGTTGAGGAAGAAATATCTATTTCTTATTGAAAAATATAGCCATCAGTGGACATACATGTACTTGAACCTTTTCCAAATTGGAAGTGGGATAGAGAGTGAAAAGCCTAAAGTAGTGGACTTTTTAATCACCACTATTCCTCCCCATGGGAACAAATGGTTAGAGGTGCTTGTGCACTTTGTAGGTCCCTTGCCTTGTCATTATTACAAAGTAATGGATACTCATGGAAATTGGTCAACATAGAGATGGCTTAACTGTATGCTTTTCAAAATCCCACAAAGCTAAAAAATCTAATATTTATACTTCTTTGGTCAGAATAACTACTGTGCTCATGGACATTAAATAAGACTTTCACAAAGAGGTGTAATTCTATAAGGCTTCTCTTGGCAGGTAGGGGCTAACTATACATGTTTTGAGTGACCACACCTTGTGAACCATATCATACAATTTGCAAACTGATATGTGTTTCCAGAGTCACGTTGTGCTAGCTTTGGAAGAGATGGCAGAAGCATATCTGGTGGGCCTATTTGAGGATACAAACTTGTGTGCCATCCATGCCAAGAGGGTCACCATTATGCCAAAGGACATTCAACTTGCTAGGAGAATTTGAAAGGAAGCAAGGTACACGGAACACACTTCCTACGCTAATCTAATGAGGGAAGTAGAGTACAGATTCAATTTTATCCTAACTATTACAGCAATGTTAAACCATTAACAAAGATATTGGAGCAATACACATACACACAGAAAGTAGATAGAAGAGAGAGAGACAAGATATACATGGGGAAAACCCTTACGGGTGAAAAACCCCACACTCCAAAACACAGCTCAAATGTATTACAGTAAACAATAACAAATTACAATACAGTTTCAGAGCCAATGCTCTTTCAGGAGTCTTCGAATGTCGAATCTAAAGATATTCTGGCAGCATAACAGTACTTGTACTAAAGTTATCTATCTCCCATCCAACCACCTGTTTATATAAAGTTTACAAGGCAAATATGGAACCTTCTAGAAATGGGCATCCATCTTGGACTCATGCCCCAAAACCCATGCCTAAGGACACTTGTCCAACATCCCATCCCAAAGTGGGCACCTAATCCCAAGATAGGTTACGACAGATGCTCTTATGCACCTTACAGCTGTCATAGAATCCGTCATAACTGACAGCACTTACAGCTGTAAGAGAATCTATCATACACTAACCAAAAATATCATATTCCTCTTACAACATGTCATAACCTCCCTTAACCGCCCAAAGATGCCTTTCTCTCATGCAAAGATACTCATTGACACTTGTCATTAAATAAGTCATTTGAGGTTTTGGGGGCGTTGCCCCCAAGCCCCCACGAGGGCACTGCCCCTCGACCCCGCTCTATACCGCGATAGGGAGCGCTCCAGAGGCGCTGCCCCTGGAACCCCACAAGGGGCTACGCCCCTTGACCCTGTCTCGGGGGCGCTGCCCCCAACCCCCCGTTAATTATTCAAGGGGGAAATTGCGGCTACCAAAGTCACCAAAATTTATCCTGCTGCATGTACACAAGGTGCTGACTATGCCAACTCAACATGGGATAAATCAATACAGCATTAGGAATTTGCAAAGGTTGAGACACCTTAATTCCCAACATAATTCGTGGTGAAAGAGCATAAGCTCCTTTAATCTAGCACATATTTGTGAGACTAGGATCTTTTTATTCTATAGACTAGTTTCTCTTGTATAGGTGTTGGGCTAGATTATTACATTCTACACTAATCAAATATGATGCATGAACTAAAATAGAGACTTGATAATTTTAGACAATATTCAATAACATGTAATGTTGGATATTATGTGGTGAATTTGTGAGTTAAAAAGGTAAAAATAAGTTTCAATCCCTATTCTTAGCATTCTTTTATTTTTGGCTGATCAGGATTCCATTTCAATTCAACGCTTTATGTGCCTATACCTTTTTTTCGCTATTAAAATACATTTTTCCTCCATTTAAAACTCTAAGATCTTAAAATAATATTTGTTTAAATCAAAGCTATGTTGGTAGCATTTGGCAGGGACTGATGCTACTGCACAGCTCTTGTTTATTTAAAATTAAGACTCTTTGGCTTAAATATACATGTTTTGGGAAAGATAATTGAATCTACATGGATCATACAGAAAATTCATAATTTATTAGTGAATCATAAAATTCTATAGTAATAAGTGACTGTTGTTTTGGTCAATAAAAATAAGATAAATATTTACATTTTTTGTTTGAATGAGGTGTAAAATTTCTATTGATTGTTTAACAATTGAAATGGATGATATTTAAGTAAAGTGTTGTGGATTTTAAGTGGTGGAGGTGAAATTGAAGCTGGAGTAAGTGACCTGTCTGTCCAGCAATGTGGAGCTGAATCCTAGCCAAGAGGTAGCTAGATTGAACTGTAATTTTTGTTCATACCATTTTTTTCTTAAATTTGTTTGTTGACAATGTCAAGTAATTGTTGTTCATGCCAATTTCATATTTTTATCAAATATTACTCATGGAATTTTTTGCGTATAGATTTCAACATGGAGCATTCATTACAAGGAGCATGTGTGGAATTGGTGTCCATAGCCATATCATTTATATGAGTGCTCGTTATCCACTTTCATGTTGAGGTGATTCCATAATAGTGTATCCCATTTTTTGGCCTATGTAGGACACTCAAAATCAACATTTTTAATTTGTGTCAATTATAGGGAACATATGGTCAAAAATTGAAGGATGATGTAAAATAATGCATTGTGGCATTTTCTATGTAGATTCAAGCTATATTTTTAAAAAAAATTAAAAAAATGTTTCTATCATTTTTAAAAAATTTTCAATTAAATTTTATTTTTCTATTATTTTTTATTGAGTGACATTATTTGCATAATTTTCATTGAAAGTATTTTTTTATGATTTATTGGAATTAGACCACTAACTCCAACTAATAGTGTATAGATTTTTTTGGTAATTTTTTTTATCAAATCTTTTATTTATTATTAATTTTTGAATTAGTACTAACAAAAATTTCAATATTATTTTGTAACACATTTCTCTTAGCATATATATCAAAATTATTATTTTTCATTGAAACAAGGGCATGTCTATGCTGAGTGAACTGTATTTTTTTAGATTTTCCAACAATGTTTGTTATTTTTCCTAGTGTCTTGAATAGAGGTTATTGTTTTTTCATAATGTACCTACATTCATTATAATTTTTTTTAAAAATAATATTAAAGAAACATAATACATATTATAATTTTTGGAAAGATAATACTAAGGATACATACTTACAAAATGACATCTCCAAATGATGTCATTTGTTCCCCCAAAAAGTGAAGCAAAATTGTTTTTTGTTAGCATTTTGATACGTGCAGAGGAGACTCTATCAAGAGTTTGATTTAAGCCTGGGGAGTTATATCAAAGGGTATTGTTCTAAGGGGGTTTGATTTAATGCCTTCCTCTAGGCTTAAAACATTACTTTTTCTAAAATATGATTTTAGTCGAAAATCAGGATGTCCCACAAGTGGGACATACTATTGCAAGATTAGTTATTGATTTCTTGTTTTACTTTGACATACATATTATTGTAGTTCAAATGTAAGTCAAAGTGAGGGAAAAATGTAAGGGTGAAAAATGCATACCTTACACTTTTCCCCTCTGTTTTGGACTCAGTTTGACATGTTTATCCCAAATGCAATGACTAGTGTACAAGTTACACATGTTTGTGTGTAAAAGTTGGCAAATGACATGATCCTAAATTGAATTTAACTCCATGCATCCCATAGATCTAGATTCAATTTGCATATATTCCATTTCCTAACTTGGGTCAATTCTAAAATTGCATATTTGAACCTAGTTTAGATTTGTAGCTACAATTTTAACTCCTAAATTTTTAAATTCAAATTTCAAAATGGGCTCAAGCCGACTCCCTTCCTACTAGTCATTACTTACTGACTTAAATGTGAAAAGTGTGATTTGTATGCTAGGGTGTTGTATGAAAGGGCAAACCATAATTCACTTTTAACATCCATGACTTGAAGCATATCTAACTTCAATCATCACATTGTCACTTAGAGAGCATCCTAGCACATATTTGAATCATCCTAGCATCATCATCTTAATGATAGGCTGCATATACTACATAGATCCTTGTTGTGTCATTAATGTTTATTCAAATCATTAAATCAGATCAAATTGCAAACTTCGGAAGGTATCCATAGATACTACTTAGTCTACATAGTAGGGGCAAGCAATTTTTTAGTCTACATAGTAGGGGCAAGCAATTTTTTCATGTCAAAGTACACTTATCATTTTGTAATAGAAGACCATTTCTATGAATCTAAAGTTGAATCTATAGATGCAGAGATCAATTTTGCAGCCACGAAATTAAGCTAGAATAGAGAATAGATCATCCTATCAAAACAATACAATTCTATATTTGATAAAAGAGCATCATTTAAAATCACTTAATATAAAACATAACAAAATATTCTATTGTCACACACGAAACTAAATTCTTATTAGTGTGTAAATTCATTATTCTAAATTATTTTTTAATGAGCATTTATGTAACGCCCCGCCCTGAACACCTTAGAGAAAATACATTTACACTATAGGAAACAGGAAATTTTTTTTTTTTAAAATAAGATAACAAAGTAATGTTAACTTAACTAATTACACCATTAAACTTATGACATGTTCTCTAAGGATTCAAGGAAGCATTACTTACACATTAACTAACATAATTTAACATATATTGCTAACATCAGTATCTGATCTAAATCCAATGCATAATTAAATAACATATTCATATTCATTGCATGTCATCAAAAATATAATCTTCATGATCAAATACACAACTTTAATGTTTTCCTTACACATAGTTACATCATTACATCAATGACATCTTCTATCTACATCAAATTACATACATTAAGAATGATCTGGTACAAAAGTCAGGTACACAATTATCTTCCTCAACTGGTACAAGTACAATTGTCTAAAACTGAGATAATCCTTTCCTGCGCATGAACTCCAATAGGGAATAACCAATGGATAAGATAGCTCTTCCACCTGACCATGTGGAACCCTAAGGTCCACCCCCCGAGCTAGGAGTTAACATGAGGTCCCAAATGACAATAGTTAGGTAGACACAGACTAACATAAACGAAGGATGACCAAACTCCAGTACAACACATAACAATAATCTAACACAACTTCCAGAGGCGACACATAACATATGTGGAGAGACCATACAAGGAATGCTAGGTAGTAGTAGGGAGAGTGTCATCACACGGTCCTAGCATGGGTTATCCTGACAGCCTCTCGCTAGGCACCGGCCCCCATCTATGGTTATCCTGACAGCCTCTCACTAGGCGCCGGCCCCATAGGGTGACACATGTGGAATTGACCTTCCTTTCGTGAGGACAAGGAAGTCAATCATGCCGACCAGGCCTTCTCTACCCATCCTTAGTCTAAACAAGCACTACAGGCCTGGGTGAGGAAATCCATTAATCTTGTTTAATGTGAAATCTACCCTTAACCCCCTAGTTCATTTTAGGTTATCACTTGATTACTCAAATTTCAACGGGTTATCCTGACTGCCACTTTGGGCACTGGCCCCACATTGAAAGCCACCCTCCTTTCTAACACCTAGTAAACCTTAACCATCATACAGGGCATTATAATAGCACACCATATTAATGTCCACTGCAAGGCATTGACCCTCTTGCATACCAAACATAATCATTAAAACACCATTCATAAACCAATGTCTATAGCATTACGATTCATTACTCCTTTACAATTTTCAAGTCTCCATGAGACAATTATGACTAAACGGACACAATACATTTACAAATAATAAAGTACCTCATCCAGAGAATAGTACCCCCACAAAAAGCATTCCCAACTTACACTATTCTTTTTTAATGATAAATGTGTCTCATACTTAACTAAAACAACATGCCCATTATAACATCATAATTCTTAACATGTTTCCATATGTTACATGTAATTAAAACATGACATCCTAAGCCTCTGGAATCAAAACTGGACTACTTACAATTCGACCCATTACAACCAATATGCCAATACGCTACAAGTTTACTTAAATTATGGGATTCAATCAATACTCTAGAGCCAATACTAAAAACTCCCTCTCATTACAAGGTATATGCACCTTCTTTATACCGATATATCAATTCTATTTAACCGCCATCTCAATTTACAACAATTCTTTAATCATATTGATTGTCATTTAATTTGTATTAATACAAAACAATCTATTTTATCAGCATACTTTTATTTGTAGTTCGATGCTCCAATCTGATATATTCCAATGTTCTAATCTAAATAATTTACATAACTAAGCTATAATAATAGGTCATGTTTAATTTTAATTAAAGTTTGACTACATGATGTTTATGCATGTATATTTACTTGTGTGTAGCACAGGATACCTATGACAACTTGGAACCATCATTTTTTGTAAAAGATTTAAGTTGTTTTCCTTCCACCCATGGTCTAACATTAATTGATACGATAAAGCCACGAGATTTCACGGGAAGAAAGTTAAATAATATACAATGATCACTCTTAATACCCGAAATAGACACTCATTTAATTGGATGATTCACAAAATAAGGATGTATAATAGTAACTATAATTTCTCCTACTATTGCAATTTAAAATTGTCATATAATCCTATTATCGAGATAACATGTTTACATGAAAGTTCAACTTTAAAAATTTATCATTGTATTTATGAAGGACTAAGAGACAATGAAGGTGGTATTTCCTGGCATGAAATACAATACCTTTGCCTAACTATTATGTGCACTAATCTTAGGTTTAAAATAGGATAATTATATACTGCTTTTGTTGTGACTGAGGTGTAAAATTGTTATTGGTTGTTTGTCCATTGAATGATTTAATATTTAAGCCGAGAGAGGTTAATTGTTGCATATCACACCAGCATAAATAAAAATGGAAGTTAAAGCCCTAATATTACCCTAACCCTAAAATTTACTTATTAACTATAGATTTATTTGAAAAGATTTTAGAAACTTGCATCAATGAATCCACAAGTGTAAAGCCAGATTCCTCAACCTATAGTGACACCAGGAAGGGAGCCTTGGATGAGAAATGGACATCCATCACTGTTCTTTACGTCAATCATAGGAACGGCCATTTATAAATTTCTCAAAATCTGAAAGATATTCAACGCTAAACACAGTGGGAAGATAGATGAACACTCGGTAATGTTAATGTTTATAACCCTGAGGATATGTATATATTCTTTAATTTATCTTCAACATATCACCAATCACCAAGAGTTTGATCCAGTGCCAAAATACATTCCCAGCTTATTCCACCGCTGGTACTGTTCAAAATATGATTTTCAATTGTGCCTGTGCGATTTTTGTACAAGCAAAAGTAAATCTAATCGTTGTGTGATTAGGATTCTCAAAAGACTTGATTTTTTGTTCAAATTAAATTTGTATGCGAAGGGCGAAAATGTGAGGATGCTTGAATTCAAGATGTTTTTCATGTTTTCCTTTTCTGTTTCAGACGCATGAGTAGATGGTTTGGTCTGTATGTGACAGTGAATTGCCTGCATATTAGACTAGTCATAAATTTCTTTCTCTCGGCGAGTCAAGTTTTCATTTTCAACATGGCCGGTCATTCGGATTGTCTCAGAATTTTCTTCCGTTTGGATTTGTATAGACACAGACGTGTTGCCCAGCGTTGAATTTTGAGAGGCCCTATGCTGGTCACTTTTTCACCCTCAGGCAGGTTTCGCTAAAAGAGCAATTAATGAATTTAGAAAGTTTTTGGGCGTGGATCTTGTCTACGGTGTGAAACAACTAGAGCCATAATGTGTGAATCATTTACTTGTGCAGAGGAGAAAATGCTCAATTGTAAATAATGAGGATGAGTTAACGGCCTTAACAGATGAAAGATAAATATATTCATTTGAGTTCTGATTTAAAATCTAACACATCCCTAATTATAAATATTGGTCTCTATTCATAGAACGATTAGAAAGTAATGTCTTCAACAGAGTTAGAGGTGCATGAGAAGGAAAATTTCCAGTGTGAAACATTGGCGAAGGAAACATAGTAAAAGTGCATGAATTATTTGACATAATGCCTCACAAGCAACATGGAGAGCAGTAATTGCATAATATGCACAAAATGGATTCGCAAGGATGATAAAAAAAATCTTTAAATCCTGACACAGAAAAAATCATACTAAACTTTTTTTAAAATTATCCTACCAAAAATCGAATAACATACCCAGATTGATTTACCACCCGTTCCAACTTTTCCTTTCTCTCAATTTTTTGAACCCCCCTCTCCAGGCAAAAATCCCCCTTTTAAAAAGAATATTTTGGTACCCGATTTATGGGAAAAACTAACTTTCACATATCAGAACTAACATCATATTTATTAAGTCCAAGACAAAATAGTTTGACTTAATTAATTCAAAGCAATGGTAAAAATATTTACACATTATTATTATAATTATCATTAAATTAACATTATAAATATATATATATATAAAAAAAAAAAATTACAACTATAATTTATTTATACAGATTTATATATATTTAATATTGTTTTCTAATACCCATATTAACCAAGGCATCAAGTCAAACAAATAAAATGCCAACCTAATCAATTAATCACACGACTAGACCTTAACAACACCAATTGACCATTAATTGGAAACACAATGTGAACTCACATCCCAACCGACCTCAACTAGCAGGGTAACTAGACGCGATGCTCATCCTCATCGCAGATGATGGGTTAGGGCATGGGACCTTATGTAACTCCAACAACTATTCCATTGGCGAAGGCACGCTCAAACCTGGTAAATCAGGTGGAGTCAATGCCTAGTACCTGCATCCTGCAGCAATTACACAGTTAAACATACAAGATATATATCCAGATGTAGTCATATAGTGAATGGAAATCGCAGTGGGGTAGGGTACTCGAGAGCGAGTAATACGACACTGTTCCATTCACGTTCCTGTATAAACAAGTCACTACATTGACAAGATTCTTGGTTACTTATCAACAACATAAAACAATTGATTATCTTACCATCAAATATAGAGATTAATATCAAAACATCTGAAACATCTAGTTTATTTATCAATTGTAAAGCATGAAATAATAGAATCCAATATCCACAACTATTATCATATGATTAGTTCCATAATGAATTAACAAAACAACAAAGGATCCATCATCAGATAATCTAAGATACTGTCAAAATGTCAAAATCTAATAAGCAACTATCAATCAAACAGACGATAAGGTGAGGGGCACTACATCCTCCCCCCCAAGGATCAAGCTTACTCCTGGAAGCTTGCAAACAAATAAGGATATAGCTCTCGCATTCGGTATGTATCTTCCCAAGTAGCTGAAGTCTCATCACTAGGATCCCACTGGACCCTTACTTGCTCTATGACTCTACCCCTGAGAGTGAGTCTCCTGTGCTCTAAAATGCCTACGAGCTCCAAAGCTAGCTGCCCGTCCTCTACCTGTAAGGCATTCCAATCAAGAACATGAGAAATATCTGGATGATAGGGTCTAAGAACAGAAACATGAAATACATCATGGATGGGCGACTTGAGCTAGGCGGCAAAGCAAGACGGTACGCAACAGGACCAATTCTCTCCAAAACCTTGAATGGCCCTACAAAGTGCGGTGCAAGCTTAGAGCCTTTTCCGTAACGGATTGGACTCTTTCACTGACTCACCCGCAAGAACACCTGATCACCAACTGAAAATTGACGATCAAGTCTATGAGCATCTGCATATTTCTTCTGTCTATCTTGTGCTGCTACCAGGTGCTCTCTAATGCGATCAACCTGCTGCTCCATCTCTTGGAGCATCTAAGGTCCAAGAAGAACTCTATCCTCAAGACGATCCCAACTCAGTGGGGTACGACAAGGACGACCATATAGAGCCTGAAAAGGAGACATGCCAATCGAACTATGGTACCCATTATTGTACACAAACTCCACCAAAAATAATTAATCTTCCCAACGGTTTTGCTGATCCATGACATACATTCTGAGCATATCCTCGAGGACCTGGTTGACCCTCTCAGTTTGCCCATCAGTCTCCAGATGATAAGCTGAACTGAAGTTTAACTGAGTTCCTAATGTATGCTGAAGGGATGTCCATAGAGCTGAAGTGAATACTAGATCACGATCAGAGATAATCTTGCGAGGAATCCCATGCAATCTGACTATGTCCTCCATAAAAATTCTGGCTACAGATGAAGCATTATATGAAGATCGGACAGGAGAAAAATATGCTGCTTTCATAAGCCTGTCTACAGTGACCATTATTGCGTCATGACGACGAGATGACATGGGTAGACCAACTATAAAGTCTATTGAGATGATGTCCCATTTCCATTCCGGAATCAGATGTGGCTGAAGAAGACCTGCGGGATGCTGATGTTCCGCCTTAACCCTCTGACATTCTAGACATCTCGAAACAAAATCAGCAATATCCCTCTTCATTCCGGCCCAAAAATATATCTGACGGAGGTCTGCATACATCTTCTTGACACCTGGATGAGCAGCATAAGGTGCCCGATGTGCCTCAGTCATGATTAAGGTACGAAGACCTTCTATAGAAGGAACGTAAATGCGACATAAATGCCGCAAGAGACCATCAGACTCGATAGAATATCCAACAAATCTGCCCTCCAAGGTTCTTCCAGACTCAACTTCTGCTTTCACTTCCTGATACCATCTATCTGCAAGGAGTGCTTCTAGGATCTAACCTCTCAAATCCACTCCAAGAGTGATTGATGAAAGTTCATGTTTCCGCCGACTGAGAGCATCTACCACCACATTTTCCTTACCTTGGATATATTTTACCTCAAAATTGTACTCACATAGAAACTCTATCCACCGCCTATGTCTCGCATTCAAGTTTGGTTGTGTAAAAATGTACTGTAAACTTCGGTGATCGCTGTGTAGCTCGAACCGATGCCCCAATAAAAAGTGTCTCCATCTCACTAATGCATGCACAACAGCAGCTAACTCTAGGTCATGTGTAGGATAGTTCAACTCGTGATCTTTGAGTTTGCGGGACTCATTGGCTATCACATGACCCTCTTGCATTAAGACTGCTCCTAACTCTTCCAAGGATGCATTAGTACATACCACAAAATCTCTGGCAGGATCAGGCACTGCTAGAATGGGTGCACTAGTCAACCGCTCCTTAAGAGTCTGAAAGGCTGCTTGACACTGTTCTGACCAAATGAACTTCTTTCCTTTTCTCTGAAGAGAAGTTATAGGGTGGGCTACCTTTGAAAATCCCTGCACAAATCGTCGATAATAGCCTGCTAAACCCATGAAGCTACGAACCTCTGAAACATTGGTGGGAGCAGGCCAATCCATGATGGCTTGAATCTTTGAAGGATCCACTGCAATACCCTTGTTAGAAATAACATGTCCTAAATATTTCACTTCGGTTTGAAAGAAATCACATTTAGCCAAATTTGCATATAATTGATTTTCTCTTAAACACTGTAGAACCTGTCACAAATGCTCTTCATGCTCCTCCATAGACTTTGAGTAAATCAATATATCATCCAAGAATACAAGAACAAATTTATCAAGATAAGTGTGAAATACACCATTCATTAGACTCATAAACACAGATGGTGCATTCGTCAACCCAAAAGGTACAACAGTGAACTCATAATGCCCGTAACGGATACGAAATGTTGTCTTGTGGATGTCGGCCTCAAATATGCGCAACTGATGATATCCTGACTTTAGGTCTATCTTTGAAAACACCTTAGCCCCCTTGATCTGATCAAAAAGGTCATCAATTCGTGGCAAGAGGTATCTGTTCTTAACAGTTACCTTATTAAGCTGACGATAGTCGATGCACAAGCGAAGAGATCCGTCCTTTTTCTTCACAAAAATAACTAGTGCTCCCCATGGAGAGACACTAGGATGAATGAACCCCTTTGCTAACAACTCTAGCTGCAACCAAAGCTCCTTAAGCTCCTAGGTAGTCATCTGATATGGAGCTCATGAAATAGGTTCTGCTCCGGGAACAAGGTCTATCTTAAAATCAATATCACGCTTAGGTGGCATTCCCAGAATATCACTAGGAAAGATATCTGCATACTCCTTGAGAATAGGATGATCATCGAGGGATGTCTCCCTATTCTCCTCAAAATCTAAGTCATTAACCGTTACGACAAACAACTTGCATCCTTGACGCATACATCTCTTCAACTGCATGGCAGAAATCATACGCAAAGAGATGGGTCTCTGAATACAAACCACTTCTACCTCACTGCCAGATTCATCAACACACCTCACTAACTTGCGGCAACAATCTATCACTACTTGATGAGCATCCAACCAGTCCATACCCAACACTATGTCATAGGATCCTAGGGGTATAATGCGAAGATCCACCGTGGTAGGTAAAGGACCTATCCTCAACTCACAACCATACACTAGAGAGTCTACTGCTACCCTAGATCCAGAGGCCAATTCCACCTGCCACTTGACATCTTGCTTTGCTACCACCAACTTGCAATGCTCCACTATAGAAGGGGAAATGAAGGAATCTGAAGCACCCGAGTCAAAAAGAATAGAAACTATAATACCTCGCAAGACACCTGAAGTCTCCACAACAGTGCCTTGATGCTCTGCTTGGCGATTATCTATCGCTGCAAACACCCTATGTGATCTGCCCGCATCTCCCACAATTGGCTCTGAAGCTGCGGGCCTCTGACTAAACCCTGTAGTATTCTTATGCGGGCACTGCCTGGCAATGTGGCCCTGCTGGCCGCAAGAGAAACATCCTGTTCCCCTACCAAAACCTCCACCGCCTATAGGGACACTTGACTGCTGAAAACTTCCTCTATTTGCTGCAAACTCTGTGCTCTGCGCTGGCTGACTAGCACGATCACACCTAATTCTTTGCCAACTTTGATCTTTTCTGGACTGAAATCTACTGCCTTGCTGATATTGAGAGTTTCTCGATTTCATCTGGGAATACTGCTGTTGTTGGCCACTCTTAGAAGGTACATGATGACTCCTTGAGTTACCTGCTATCTGAGACTGACTCCCTCAGAACCCAGAACCTGCTCAAGAATCACTACCAATCTGCACACCTGTATGACCCCGTAAAGCCATGGTCAAGTTCTCCTCCACCAGTCGAGCCTTCTCCACTACCACCTCCATGGTCTTCAGCTCAAAAACCTGGACTCCTCCACTGATGCGTGCATTCAGACCTCTAATAAAATGCTGAACCAACATGGCCTCATCGTTTCCAATGCCTGCATACTGCTTGAGTTTATAAAATCTGCGCTCGTACTATTCCACTATCATGGCCATCTGTCTCAATCCATGGAACTCGTCAGCTCGCCTCTGCTTCCAGTGGTCTGACAAAAATCGAGCTCTAAACCTTTCTAGGAATAGTTCCCAAGATACTGTGCCAATATCTAGATGCAACTTCTGTTCCTCTAGTCGCCACCATGTAGAGGCGAAACCTCTAAGATGCATGATAGCACATCTTGCCTTAGTGTTGCTTCCATATGGATGCATAGCAAAACACCTCTCCAAATCGATTAACCAAGTCTCTACCTCCATACCGCTACTAGAACCCTCGAAAGTAGGAGGGTGAGCTCTCATAAGATCTCACATGTGGCCTGCAAGAATAGCTTCTTGTTCAGCTGTGGTTTCTCTCCTTCTAGGAGATCGTTCTCTATCTCTTACTTCTGACTAGTCCCCCTCCTGCCTATGACCTAGACGGGCAAGGACCTCCTCAAGAAGCTGGCGAAGCTGAGCACCCTCTGGCTGACCCTGACTCTCATGATTCTCGCCCCCACCTTCTTGTGTACTTCCATGAGGGGAACTAGGAGGAGGACTATTAGCACCCCCTCTTCCACGTCCCCTACCTCGCCCAAGTCCTTGACCTCGACCCCTAGGCATCTCCCTGACTGCACACCCACGAACAACTTCAGGTTGCTAGGCGAGGACTACTACTGAAAATATACTTCAGAGATTAAGCATTCCCAACTTAGACTATTCTTCTTTAATGATAAATGTGTCTCATACTTAACTAAAACAACATGCCCATTATAACATCATAATTCTTAACATGTTTCCATATGTTACATGTAATTAAAACATGACATCCTAAGCCTCTGGAATCAAAACTGGACTACTTACAATTCGACCCATTACAACCAATGTGCCAATACGCTACAAGTTTACTTAAATTACGGGATTCAATCAATACTCTAGAGCCAATACTAAAAACTCCCTCTCGTTACAAGGTATATGCACCTTCTTTATACCAATATATCAATTCTATTTAACCACCATCTCAATTTACAACAATTCTTTAATCATATTGATTGTCATTTAATTTGTATGAATACAAAACAATCTATTTTATCAGCATACTTTTATTTGTAGTTCGATGCTCCAATCTGATATATTCCAATGTTCTAATCTAAATAATTTACATAACTAAGCTATAATAATAGGTCATGTTTAATTTTAATTAAAGTTTGACTACATGATGTTTATGCATGTATATTTACTTGTGTGTAGCACAGGATACCTATGACAACTTGGAACCATCATTTTTTGTAAAAGATTTAAGTTGTTTTCCTTCCACCCATGGTCTAACATTAATTGATATGATAAAGCCACGAGATTTCATGGGAAGAAAGTTAAATAATATACATTGATCACTCTTAATACCCTAAATAGACACTCATTTAATTGGATGATTCACAAAATAAGGATGTATAACAGTAACTATAATTTCTCCTACTATTGAATTTTAAAACTGTCATATAATCCTATTATAGAGATAACATGTTTACATGAAAGTTCAACTTTAAAAATTTATCATTGTATTTATGAAGGACTAAGAGACAATGAAGGTGGTATTTCCTTGCATGAAATACAATACCTTTGCCTAAATGTTATGCGCACTAATCTTAGGTTTAAAATAGGATAATTATATACTGCTTTTGTTGTGACTGAGGTGTAAAATTGTTATTGGCTGTTTGTCCATTGAACGATTTAATATTTAAGCCGAGAGAGGTTAATTGTTGCATATCACACCAGCATAAATAAAAATGGAAGTTAAAGCCCTAATATTACCCTAACCCTAAAATTTACTTATTAACTATAGATTTATTTGAAAAGACTTTAGAAACTTGCATCAATGAATCCACAAGTGTAAAGCCGGATTCCTCAACCTATAGTGACGCCAAGAAGGGAGCCTTGGATAAAAAATGGACATCCATCACTGTTCCTTACGTCAATCACGGGAACGGCCATTTATAAATTTCTCAAAATCTGAAAGATATTCAACGCTAAACACAGTGGGAAGATAGATGAACACTCGGTAATGTTAACGTTTATAACCCTGAGGATATGTATATATTCTTTAATTTATCTTCAACATATCACCAATCACCAAGAGTTTGATCCAGTGCCAAAATACATTCCCAGCTTATTCCACCGCTGGTACTGTTCAAAATATGATTTTCAATTGTGCCTGTGCGATTTTTGTACAAGCAAAAGTAAATCTAATCGTTGTGTGATTAGGATTCTCAAAAGACTTGAATTTTTGTTCAAATTAAATTTGTATGCGAAGGGCAAAAATGTGAGGATGCTTGACTTCAAGATGTTTTTCACGTTTTCCTTTTCTATTTCAGACGCATGAGTACATGGTCTGGTCTGTACGTGACAATGAATTGCCTGCGTATTAGACTAGTCATAAATTTCTTTCTCTCGGCGAGTCAAGTTTTCATTTTCAACGTGGCCGGTCATTCCGATTCTCTTAGAATTTTCTTCCGTTTGGATTTGTATAGACACAGACGTGTTGTCCAGCGTTGAATTTTGAGAGGCCCTGTGCTGGTCACTTTTTCACCCTTGGGCAGGTTTCGCTGAAAGAGCAATTAATGAATTTAGAAAGTTTTTGGGGCATGGATCTTTTGTCTACGGTGTGAAACAACTTGAGCCATAATGTGTGAATCATTTACTTGTGCAGAGGAGAAAATGCTCAATTGTAACTAATGAGGATGAGTTAACGGCCTTAACAGATGAAAGATAAATATATTCATTTGAGTTCTGATTTAAAATCTAACACATCCCTAATTATAAATATTGGTCTCTATTCATAGAACGATTAGAAAGTAATGTCTTCGACAGAGTTAGAGGTGCATGAGAAGGAAAATTTCCAGTGTGAAACATTGGCGAAGGAAACATAGTAAAAGTGCATGAATTATTTGACATCCTCACAAGCAACATGGAGAGCAGTAATTGCATAATATGCACAAAATGGATTCGCAAGGATGATTAAAAAAAATCTTTAAATCCTGACACAGAAAAAATCATACTAAACTTTTGTTAAAATTATCCTACCAAAAATCGAATAACATACCCGGATTGATTTACCACCCGTTCCAACTTTTCCTTTCTCACGATTTTTTGAACCCCCCTCTCCAAGCAAAAATCCCCCTTTTAAAAAGAATATTTTGGTACCCGATTTACGGGAAAAACTAACTTTCACATGCCAGAACTAACATCATATTTATTAAGTCCAAGACAAAATAGTTTGACTTAATTAATTCAAAGCAATGGTAAAAATATTTACACATTATTATTATAATTATCATTAAATTAACATTATAAATATATATATATAAAAAAAAAAAAATTTACAACTATAATTTATTTATATAGATTTATATATATTTAATATTGTTTTCTAATACCCATATTAACCAAGGCATCAAGCCAAACAAATAAAATGCCAACCTAATCAATTAATCACACGACTAGACCTTAACAACACCAATTGACCATTAATTGGAAACACAATGTGAACTCACATCCCAACTGACCTCAACTAGCAGGGTAACTAGACGCGATGCTCATCCTCATCGCAGATGATGGGTTAGGGCATGAGACCTTATGTAACTCCAACAACTATTCCATTGGTGAAGGCACGCTCAAACCTGGTAAATCAGGTGGAGTCGATGCCTAGTACCTGCATCCTGCAGCAATTACACGGTTAAACGTACAAGATATATATCCAGATGCAGTCATATAGTGAATGGAAATCGCAGTGGGATAGAGTACTCGAGAGCGAGTAATACGACACTGTTCCATTCACGTTCCTGTATAAACAAGTCACTACATTGACAAGATTCCTAGTTACTTATCAACAACATAAAACAATCGATTATCTTACCATCAAATATAGCGATTAATATCAAAACATCTGAAACATCTAGTTTATTTATCAATTGTAAAGCATGAAATAACAGAATCCAATATCCACAACTATTATCATATGATTAGTTCCATAATGAATTAACAAAACAACAAAGGATCCGTCATCAGATAATCAGCAACTATCAATCAGACAGACGACAAGGTGAGGGGCACTACAATTTATTTTCCTTAAATTACTTGACCACAAGGTGAGGGGCACTACAATTTATTTTCCTTAAATTACTTGACCAAATCAATTGTCACGTTAAAAAAAAAGCATATATATCCGCATAAAGCTAATGAATACACATGGCTGAAATATTATTAAATAGGGATACCATCCCAAGGGACGAACTCAGCTTGGGATTGATTTATTTGCCTAATAAGTTGAAATAGGGATGCTATAAGGCCTGTACGGTGTGAATGTCAAGTAAAAACGGAGTTGGAGCAGGCAGTGTTGGAGGCGAGCAACGAGGCGCTGAAAAAGAGCTTATTCACTATCAAGTCGAACTGCAGCAGGTTGTCCTGCAACTGATAACTTCCCACCACAATCGATGCGGTGGAGTATTTCTCTGCTTCTACGAATGCCAGACACATCACGCCACCCTCTACTTCCGTCATGGAATTGGCCCCATAAATCCTCCAAAATACATACTCATTGTCCAGAACCAGATCGATCACGGGCACAGCTGTGCCAGTTTTAGTAGAGCCCACTGTTGTGGAATCGAAGCAGGCATCAAAAGGCTTTACGGACTCCACGCGGGAGATGCCCATGTCCTCCGCTTCCTTAACAAAGGCGTCACGGATGACGGTGTAGATGGGTGTCGCAGCCTGCGTTTATGCCACCACTGTGCTCATCTTTGTTCCACCGCTGCCCTGCAGATTCAACCTCAGTTGCTCCGGATCGATGGCCAATCTCTTTCCGTTGATCTCGATGCTACGGACGTTCAGGTAATATTCTCTGGGGTAACTGGGAGTGAGGAGGAAGGTGTAGTTGAGTTTCATGTATGGGAATTCCTTGTCTGGGCCGAGGAGGTAAGGCGGCCCGCCGAAGAAAACGGCTCCGGGAGCGGTGCCGGCCGGCAGGTAGAGTCCAAATTTCCTATCGAATTCGAGAGCCACGTTGAGCTGAAAAGGCAGAGCCAGCCGCCCCCAATTCAGTCCGGCCATTCCCGCCGCTCCCTCTGCCAGGCCTTGCACTAAATTGGACGGAGCGCAGACAAAAGCGAACTGGGGAACGACCATCTTGGAAGCAGTTGATGATCTGTTTCCATCGCTGGGATACAACGCAACTGCATCTTGAGAGAGTTCTGCATGAAAGAACTCTGTCCTGGTCACTGCATTCGTTACCTCTTCCATGCAGGTATTGTTTATGCAAGATTTTGTTCCCGGTGGGATGTTGGAGCAGTCTCCACAGCCGAAGAGGGCTGATCCAGAGGCCGTGCAGAGAGGAGTGTGACAGGGAACGAAAAGATAGGTGGAGGATTTGTAGGCCGCAGTTTTGCAGTTAAGCCACAGCTACTCTCCCGCCAGATCCACCACCACTCTCTCTTTCTGCAGGGGAGTCATGTGCTCGAATTCCATTACATATTGGAGAGTTGTGGGATCCTTTGATAGTGGAGCGGCCACAGCAATTATCCGGCTTGCACCGCTTGGTATTGAAGAGGCCCAGTATAGAAACAAAAGGAAGAGCGCAGCAAAGGATGTCATGGTGGATTGATGGCAAGGTGCAGAGCTACATTATGGGAATGAGCATATCCAGCTATTTGTAATAAACACGTTGGACAATAGACTGTAACCCATTAATGATGATCATAAGAACAAACACTGCATTATCTTATCAAATACTAGTGGAAATCTTTAGTGGCACACTGAATCTCTAAATAATTGAAAAACGGATGGTCTGTTTGGCTTTCTGTGCAGTCTTCCCACTCAGGTTGAAACGTGTAAGAATCGTAAAGAGTTGAAGACACGGCATGCCTCAATTCCTCCTTAAATGCCAGGAAACGTGTAATGTCAGGAAAAATGTCGCAGGGAAACCGACCTGTAAATTGCCACGTAGAAGCGCAAAAAAAGGCTGGATTGTTGATAATGTCAAAATTATGTAGTATTAATTTCATAAAAATACTAGCACTTGCACCCATATGAGGTTCAAGGAATATGAGGTTCAAGGAATACGCCGATAGGAACAACCGGAAATTTTTTTATGGCGTCAGACAATTTTCCTAGCACTATAATGTTCACATATAAAAGTTTATCGGTTAATGATAGGGCTGCACTATCTCATTTTAATTCACAATTCAATTCCTGAATGTCAAAGTTTACACAAATTTGTTAAAAAGAAATTTTGCAAGTTATAAGTACATGAATTTACGTTAATTAAATAAATGCAAACAATACTTACACAATTTACACAAAATTCATAAAATGTGTAAATAAACAAATTCGTGGAAGCCAAATAGATAGAAAAATAAAAAAACTTGCAGTTATGGAGTGAAATCTTTAATACGTTTGGAGAATATGAAAAGTCTCTCAGCATAGTCTCTTTAAATTAACTTATGTAAACATATCAAATATTCTAATTGCAAGCAATTTATAAATGTCAACAAATTGGAAGATATCTCTCGACATATGTAAATATATTTTTTTAAATATAAATATACTAGTTATTATAAAAAAAAAAAAAAAAAAAAAAAAACTAACTCAAAAAAGCCTTCGGCATCAGCGAAAAACTTGTGAATTACAGGCCAAATTCGCCTAAGATAAAACAGATTCTGAAGCTGAATTTTGAAGACCGTCTTTCCAAATCTTTTTTCTTACCGTTTAATAAAACTACTTACTACTTAATAGCCGCTGTCGTACTAAATTACTTGCAAAGAGTGAGCTAATTAAAATTATATTTCTGATTTAAATTTTAATTACGAATTGCATTCTAAGATAAGGTAGCGAATTTGGCTGATGCGGAAGGAGTTTGACTTTGACTTGAAGAATTGTTTGAATTTTTTTAAAGGACTTTGAGTCCTACTCGTACATGCTTTCGTATAATTAAATCTTTTGTCGATTGGTTTCTTATAATTACATTTTTTGTTGGTTGTTATAAAAGAGCCGTCATAAGATTTATTTAAGTGCTATGCAAGATTTTCTATATATAGACACTATACACACTTCCTATTGCAATAAAAGTCACTTCGCAGTTTAAAGCGGAGAAAGTATCTATTGTGTAGAATGCGAATTGTCTATCCAACCCTCTGTATGCACATTTGACTGTATTTATTAATTAATTGAAATTCACAATACTATTGTATTCTGAATTTCAATCAATTAATAAATACGGTCAAATGTGCATCCAAGGGTTGGATAGACCTTGCATGTAGAATGGTTAGTCATTGGGCTTGCTTCCTTTTGTGTGGTTTGTTTTTTTATAGCATTAATATTGGATTTGAATGTTTTGAATTTGATTGTGTAATGTTGATGGAAATAAACATTACCCAATCAATTTTAGAAGCATTCAAATCCAATACTATAAAATATGGAAATCTAATATTTTTAGATATTGAAGTTTGTATTTGTAATTAAATTGCATTTAATTGTTATGTCTATATTTAAGCAATATTGTATGACAATAAAGAGGGACCGTAGGGTGGTGCTAGAGGATCTAAATGGTCCGATGGTCCATACTCTATGTTCTTCGTGCCATCTTGACATGGAGACAAGGGAGGCAAGCAACGTAAGGTATTTAATACATAAATTATATTGAATTAATTAAATATTTTTAAGTCTTTTACTCTTGTATATTTTAGATTTTCCAAAAATACATATAACTAATGGAACAAAAAGGTTTTTGATGGTTTTATATATATGTATATAAAAAAAAATTTATTAATTAATTTATTTTTAGTCAATAGACTTATATGTGGGACATTTTTGTCCCAGAAAATTGTCTCACGCCGAAAAGTTGTCAGCCTTCCGGTCCGAAAATTTGTCGGCGGCGCTGGGAAATTTATTATTCTGGGTTTTTTTTTTCAGTCACTTCATTTTCACCGTGTGAATTAAAGGAAGCCAGGCCGGTGAAGCTTATACGTGCAGACAATTTCAGCTACCAGGTAACTCCACCTCATCTTACATTTATTTGACAGTATGGGACACAGTATGAAAATTATTGTTTTGTTTTTTCACAAGTTTTATTTTACGTGACAACCACATAACATTTTTTTTTTCAGTTTTTTCATATGGAAAAATAAATGTGGTTTATGAGTTAACTGTTGAGACAGCTCATTTAATGTTTTTATTAAAAAAATGATTTTATATAATTAATAAGTTTTCTTTTAGTATTTTGGAAAAATATTTTTGTTGTATAATTATATTAGGGTTTAATGCATTTGATTTATATATATGTTAAATGTTTTGATTTATAAATTAAAAAATTAAAAAAAAAAATTATTTTTTTCATTTTGAAAGAGATTATTAAGTTATATTTTTAATGTATTATGGACTAAATAGTAGATATAAGATTAGTTAAAGTTTATATTTTTTGTTTGATTTTTGTGTCCTTTGTGATGTTTGTTTTGTTACTAATTTTTTGTTATAGTTTATAATTATGTTGTTAAATTATTAATGTATTAAGTTGTTAGTAGTTCCACCCCATATGATTTTCACTTTGAACTTATCTTTAGACTCCTTAAAAATACCAAGATAATCTATAATAAAAAGAACTTATAAAATATGTTATACTTCAATTTAGAAAGTGATATAAAAATATTATAACAATATGATTTATAATACATATTGCTAAAATAATGTGTAAATACCCTATTATTTTAAAATTTGATTTATATATATGTAAAATGTTTTGATTTATAAATTAAAAAAAAAAAAAGTAGTTTGTTTTTTTCATTTTGAAAGAGATTATTAAGTTATATTTTTAATGTATTATGGACTAAATGGTAGATATAAGATTAGTAAAAGTTTATATTTTTTGTTTGATTTTTGTGTCCTTTGTGATGTTTGTTTTGTTAATAATTTTTTGTTATAGTTTATAATTATGTTGTTAAATTATTAATGTATTAAGTTGTTAGTAGTTCCACCTCATATGATTTTCACTTTGACCTTATCTTTACACTCCTTAAAAATACCAAGATAATCTATAATAAAAAGAACTTATAAAATATGTTATACTTCAATTTAGAAAGTCATATAAAAATATTAAAGCAATATGATTTATAATACATATTGCTAAAATAATGTGTAAATACCCTGTTATTTTAAAATCCTTTTAGCTTGAGGTAATGTTGTATAATAAAAGTTAAATAAAATACATAATCATAAATAAGTTATTTGATTTTTTTTTTAAACATTATTTATTTACTTTGTTTTCAAAATATATTTATATGAAGTTAAACAAGTAATGGATTTTGACACAAGATTATTTTATCTTAATTTTTCATATAAAATTTGATATGTGCATATAAACGATTTATTTTAAGTTATATAATATTAACTTTTTCTCAACTATACATTCAATAATTATTAAATATATTTAAATTGTTAATATAAAATTATTTTTTTATAACTATTTATTAATTTATAATGAAAAAATAATTGTTTTTACTATCATTTATTTAGGATGAATAAATAAATAATAAATAAAAGTTTAAAATTTAGAACTCTAATTAATAATAGATTATATAATGATACTAATAAATCTGTAGATTAAAAAATAAAAATAAAAGGTATTTAGATTAAATTTCAATGATAAAATATATTATTTACGATCTTAAAAATCTATTTATCAATGGAGAAATTATGTCTCAAATTTCTTGTACTTAATTACAAATACTTAGTTCTTCCTAATTCAAACACTCATTTGCAATCCAAATAATTAAACTAAATAAATATTTTATTTATTTTTTGCAAGAGATTATATAAAAGCCAATAACTTAGACATAGGTTTAACTCAAAAAACTTCAAGTCTTCAGCCCTTCAAAGACTCAATTCTTAGTGTTTAAGACTTAGGATTAGGTCTTATGTTTAGTCCTTAGGTTTTAGGGTTTGGAAATAAAATTCCAAATCAATATAATAAAAATACTAGACTTAAGATTTTTATCAAAGAGAATGGCCTTTCCAAAAAATAAAAAATAAAATTTATGGCTTCAACATATTCAAAATTGAAGAAGACATAAATTCAACATCATGCAATTTAATAAAAGCTGATAAAAACAATAATGTTTCACTGATAGATTAAAAAATAGATTTCATAAAATAGAAAATAATATAAAATTGAAGTTATTGATCAATATGAGAACAATTTATTAATAAAGGGGAAACATAGATTTAATAAATAATATAAAATTAAAGTTATTAATAATTATGAGAACAATTTATTAATAAAGGGGTAAATATAATTGGTAATAACATGTTATTAGGCATATAGCTAAAATATAGTTCCTACACAAACACCCTTAGCAAGCACTATATCTCTTCCCACATCTTGTACCTCCACTTAAGAAAATAGCTTGCGTACTCAAATCATTAAGATTATTTATATAGAAAGTAGGTTCCATGATAAATTAGGGATATGTAGTACACCATTGATCCCCTTCACTAGTCCATCAAGAAATCAAATCAAGACTCAGATTTGATAGCCAATAATGTTTGGATAAGAGTCATCTCCAAGTTACACCTCCCCAACATCATATAGGAGATGCTATGTTAAAGAGGCTTTAGAGAAGGTATTTTCCTCTTAGAATTTTTTATATGGATCCTTTATGAATTATAATATTTCTAATCTTGATTTAATTTAGAGTTTCAATTAAGATGGTCATTAACATAAACAAATGTATATCATATATAAATGTATTCTTAAATTGCATTAACTTATTATTAAGTAGTATTTTTCTTAATGATAAATCTTTTACATTAAAAGATTATATTAGAAGGATGACCAATATATTAGTTATATTAACAAAACATATTATATATAAGTCTAATATATTTTGTGAATTTTTTTCTCAAAGATTGGAACAATAAAAAGGTATTAAGAAGGATAAGTACAAAACACTAAAAGATAAAGGTGTATATGTATCCATAGTAAATGATTAGACAATATATTTTTGAATAGAGAATAAAAAATATTATTTTTAAAAACTGTAAATCATGGTTGATGTTGATATGACGAAATAGTTAATTTTTTTTATATTTAATGCATTAGTAGTTGTATTTCTCAAGTAATTATATATTATAATTTTTTATTTAAAGTATATTTTTGATAAAGTAAATATGAAATTTTTTAATTAAAAATAATAATAAAATCAATTATTAAAAATTATTGGCATTCCTATTTATTTAAAATTTATAGTCTTCACATTATTTAAAATATACACTAATAAACTTTGTACAAATAATAGTATAATTCTATTCAATTCCAAAGTACTTAGAAAAGTTGGTGTTGGATTATACATTACATAATATTAATATACATAATACATTAATACTATAATTTATTTAAATATATTATATTAATATTATTAGCTGATAGGCTTATATGTGGGACATTTTTGTCCTTGAAAATTGTCTCATGTTGGGAAGTTGTTGCACGTCAGCTCGGATTTCCTCTTTCTGTCAAACAAATTTTCCACTAGTTTCAGGATTGCTAAGTACATTGCAGAGATGTCACGTCGTTGTGTGTACATTGCAATGATGATGGTTAAACATAGTTTATTTAAAACTCATACCTATGCATTTCATTTTTATGTGCGAGTAATTAACTCTAAACAATAATAATATGCACTGTGTATGGAATTAAATGTGAAAATGATAGTGTGGACTTTTAAAGTGTCTTTTTAAAATAATGATGTAAATATATATTTAAATGTGAAATAGACAATGTGAAAATATAGAGTGACACAAACAACACAATTTTAACATATATTTAGGTTTTTATAATTGTTAGAAAAGAAGATTGTGAAATGATAAAAAATCTTAGGAAAGTATTTAAACTTCTAAAAAGTGTTATGACTAGCTTCCACATTTTTCTTTACATTTTGAGCTATCTTAACTACCTTAAATGTCCACTCATAAGATATATGATTTACATTCTCAATAACATCATTAATTCTTTGCTATATTAGTAGCTATGATATAAAAAGCTTCCAACTTAAAATTTAAATCAAAAAATACAATGAAAAATAAATGATCTTTTATATAGGTAAATCCCTTACCTTTTAATCTTGTCTTTTAAAATCAAATAACTTAAATTCATTGCAGAATTTTAAGAGCATTTACAACATTAATACAATCATTTCTTCAATGTAAGAGTGACTTTTATATAAATTCTATAGATTTTGCAAATGACATTTCAAAGATACAAAATATTTCAAGGGAACATGTATCTCATGTTGCAATATATCTAATTTGACTAATTTATAAATTATTAAAAATTGTCAACATAAATATATAACTTAAATAAATGACATCACAATTTGCCTTTAAAATCTCCTTAGAGTTGCTATTTGGAAACTTATATTGTTATTTATGTTAACTTCAATGGATCAAGTAATTAGTTTTTTAGATCATAGTCGTAGGGATTTATAATGCACCCAACCCATAAAACTAACATAAAATAAGAGTATAATATGAGAAGAAATATTAAAATATTGCCATAGAAAATCCACGTAGGGGTAGTAGTAGGCAAAGAGAAAAATGAAACAACAAATTGGAACTAATAATAAACAAAAAATGAACCAACCATATACCACCAACATAAACCAAGCTACAAGAGTTCAAAAAGGCCCCAATGATTGACACCAACATTAGACCCAAGACTCTGGACTCCCTGCCTAACATGCAATTGTTCCAACCCTTAGCTGCCATGATCATCAATTTTGGTTTCATATCACCATTCCCATCTAGAAGACATAAGAATTTAATACCATGAATAATTTTTGAGCACTCTAAAGCTCTATGTATGTGACCACCATAAAGATGAGGCAAAGTATGTGCATTGGTAACTTCAAGAGTGCCTTTATTATGAGAAACCAATAGGAATTTGACAACCAAACATAAATTTTGACAACATTGTAAGGGTCTCAACTCCATTAGTCATTACACACAACTCTTCCTTAATCATATGAACATCCTCTGACTAAACCACCTGCTCAAGCTTCTTCCAAAAAACAACAATGGTGGCCTAAAAAATTAAGGATCTATTATTAGCAATTCCCTCCTCCCTTAAAATGAGCTTCACTAGATTCAACAACATTAAATTAGGGCATCAAAAGATCTTACTCATATGATGGTTGAAAAGCCAACCATGCTTGAGGGGGCCCTTACTACCACTTTCCATAATTCCAAGCAATGCCACTTCACAAAAACCAAAGACCATGCTAAGATCATTCTCACATCACCACCCAAATATCCAAACCCATAACAAGATAAACCAAAAAAGACACCTATCAAACTATTGCAAGGAGGGTGAGGATTTAGGAAATGTCATAGCTAAAACCACAACACATGCACTAACCTTGCCACATTTAAAATTAAAATTAATATGATCTATGGGACTTAGGCACTATCATTACCAAATCACACCACTTGGGAAGCCAACCAAAAAGGTGTACGACAAGGCACCTATAATACTGATCATGATGACTCCTCTTTAATTTCAATGTCATCTAATCCTTCTCACTCTGCCACCCTTTAGTTAACTAAAGAAGAAAAATGTGTTAGTCTATTCCTTTGTTCACAAGAAAATACACTTCATTCCATTCACAAAAATAATGGGAGAAGGAAACAAACTCATTTTTTTTACAAGTGAATAACTTCTTCCAATAAACCACATAGTTTCCAATTAGGGCAGTACACTTTACATCAATCAAAAATATTGTTGGTTTGTTTTAGGCATGTTTTGGGTTTCAATTGGAATCTCTCTATGTCAGAAACACTCTCCTATGGTTAAAATTGCATTTTTGGAGTTTTTGCAGAATCACCACGTTGAGGGTCTTTAGGGCAATTTCACATAAACAATTGTTTCCGGAGTTCTGTATGAGAAGGTCAAAAACCATTTTAGGGGAAGATTTTTGAAAGCATTTCACCTAATTCTCAAAAGGAATTGGTGCAAAATTCCTCACCATTTGAGAGAATTTAATGCCGGTAATTTGTGATGATGGGTTTGCAAAAAGTTTAAAAATTCAAAATTCTTGTAAGTAGGACTGAAATAATTTTGCAAAGGACCTTGGGACATCATTTTGAGCCTACTAGCCAATTTTTGTTCAATTCTGAGAAGTTTTTATTTTCTACCTATCGCACCCAATCCCACACATTATTCTCTAGCTAGGTGAATATTGTTTTCACATATGAACACACATTCTATGGAAGAAATTCTTCTTTCATTAACTATAAAGGTATGGTTTTCTTATTGTTTTTTAAGAGCAGCAATAGCTAGGAACCAGCTAGCACTGCTTCCCATTTGTACTTGCATTTATTTTTTCCTTAAGCTTTCTCACTGTTGAATTGGTCTCTTCAAAGTTGAAGTAGCTCTATAGTATTAAATCTCCAAATATTAGAATAAAGATGAGTCAATATTGTTTGCATAAATATTTTTCCTACACACTAAAATTACTTAGAGGCTATCAATTACATTTTAATACACTCTCAAAACAATGGAGGCAACTAGACAGATACACTAGAAAACAAGCATGGTCAACCATATAATGCAATGTGGTCTCCACCTTCCTAAAACTTTTCAAAATGACGCTACTTAGAGAAGAATAATGATTTCACTATACAATTAAAGTTTCAATAGTGCTTTCCACTCTTTGACAAACATGAGGCTAAAATATACGTACAAAATCTATTCGACAATCCACTTAGTGCATCCAATTTTGTTTCAAGGTTTGTCATAGTAGTAGTATGTGTTAATTTTAAATGTAGCTTGGACAGGTGTTCTAGTCTCGGGTGGTGATTACGAGGCTAGAAACACAGCCGGAATATTTTTCTCTATACCTAGAAAATTGATTTCTCGAGAGACTTCTAGATATTAGGGTTTGCTAGAGTCTAATTAATCCTAGCCATTGATTTAGATTAAATCATGGCCATTGGTTTTCAATGAGGGGATTATAAAAGAGGATCAATGGGCATTTAAAAAATACAAATCCGAGAAGTATTTGCAGCGATAGCAAATAAATAAATTTGCAGCAATAGCAAATTGATTTGCAATGAGAGCAAGGGCGCAGCAATAGCGTTCGAGACAGCAGTAGTGGAATTTCTATAGGAGAAATTGGGAGAAGAATTTCTAGAGGAGAACATTGCCAGAGCTCTGCCAGTAAGAGGCAAGCAATTTATGTATCTCTTGATTTGATTTAATAGAATTCCTCATCTGCAGTACTGGTTTTCCCTTCGGGGTTTTTCCAGGGACAATTTGTCCAAAACATTATGTTCATTTTATTTTTTCTATTTCCGTGATTTTCCGTGAAGTTGCAGCTGTGTTATTATTTAATGTTTGCTGTAAATTAATTAAATTTTTCGGCAGCCAAATAATCTACATAAGATAGGAAATTAATAATCAGTAGCTGCAATAGATTTTTCACATGGTATCAGAGCGGATCTGAGGGCAGAACAGGCACAGGGAGAACAGAAAAATAATAAATAAATAAATCTAGGGTTTATAAAACCTAGTTTGACCTCTTCAAAATTATTATTTTCTTTTGAGATGGCCTCAGCAGGTTTAAGAGATCACGACAGATTAGATGGAGCCTCAAATTTTGGTGTCTGGAAAGCCAGAATTTCTTTATTGCTGGAAGAGAATGGTATCAAGGATTATGTGACCACTGTTGTACCTGTACCTACAGATGCAACACAGCTCTTAGCATATAAGAAGGAAGATGCCAAGGCAAGGAGGCTGATTCTTGACGGTGTTAAAGATCATATTGTTCTGCATATTGCAGAGTTAGATACAGCAAAGACGATGTGGGACGCCATTATGAATCTGTACCAGAATGCTACCCTTAATTGGAAGATTATTCTCAGAGAAAAGTTAAGGAATACCCGGATGAATAAGGGAGAAGATGTCACAAGTTACCTCACCAGACTTAGACTTGTCAAGGATGAATTGGCAGCTGTTGGAGACAAACCAAAGGATGATGAGCTAGTACGAATAGCCCTGAATGGGTTTACTAAGCAGTGGGATGTCTTTGTTCAAGTTATTAATGGACGAGACACGTTACCGAGTTGGGATCGACTATGGAGTGACTTCACTCAGGAGGAGCTTAGACTAAGTCTTGTCAATGGAACCAGCAGTAATAGTCAGAAAAGTGAGGTGGAATAGGAAAACGTTGCCCTAGCAGGAAAAAAAAAAGTGAAGAAGGGGTCTGGCAAAGGATCAAATCCAAAAAGTGAGAAGAAGAAGGACTTATCTAAGATCAAATGCTATGGCTGTCACAAGTTCAGCCACTATGTCAGTGATTGCCCACAAAGGAAGAAAAATAAAAAGAAAGGCAAAAAGCAGATGGCAGCTTCAGCAAGTGTAGATGAGCTTTCTAGCAGAATGGAGGATGAGTTTGCACTCATAGCTTGCCTAACTAGCTCAATCTCACAGGGTGTTTGGTATATAGACAGTGGGGCATCATTTCATATGACAGGAGTTAGGGAGTACTTCTCCAGCTACAAGGAGGAGGACATCAGATTCCAAATTCAGATGGGGAACAAGTCCAAGTGTAATCTAGTTGGGAGAGGGACTGTTCTATTTTAGAGGGAGAATGGCAAGCCTATTTCCATTCATGATGTGTTGTATGTGCCAGGCTTGGGCATGAATCTAATTTCCATATCTGTCCTTCAGGATAAAGGCTACAATGTACTCTTTAGAGGGGCGCATGTTTTAATCAAGCATAAGGATTGGAAATCACCCATAGCTATTGGAGTTAGGAGCGGCTGACTTTATAGGTTGCAGTTTGATACTCCTAAGGCACTAGTGAGTAGCAGTAATCCTAGAGATCAAGGAGAGCTATGGCATAGAAGGATGGGCCATATACATCATGGAGCACTTAAATTACTTCGTGAGACAGTGACAGGTGTTCCAGACGTGAGCACAGAGCATGATGATGTATGTAAGGGATGTGTATTGGGGAAGTTTGTAAAAGCAGCTTTTCCAAGAAGTGACACCAGATCTAAGGGGGTTCTTGATCTAGTACATTCAGTTATATGTGGACCAATGTCAACGAAGTCTCTCAGAGGATATGAGTACTTTGTTACTTTTATTGATGATTTCTTCAGGAAGACCTGGATATACTTCTTGAAGACTAAGGATGAGGTCTTCAGTCACTTCCAAGAGTTCAAAGCTCTTGTGGAGAATTCGACAGGCAGGAAGGTAAAGGTTCTTCAGTCAGATAATGGAGGCGAGTACAAAGGGAAAGAGTTTCAGGAGTTCTGTACCAGGGAAGGAATCAAGAGAGAGTGGACTGTTCTTTACAACCCACAGCAGAATGGGGTTGCTGAGAGGAAGAATTGTTCTATATCGGAGGCAGCAAGGGCTATGTTGTATGACCAAGATATGCCACATTACTTATGGGCAGAGGCATGCAATACAGCAGTATACATACAGAACAGAGTTCCACATAAGGTATTGGGCAAGATGACACCAGAGGAGGCATTTTCAGGGAAGAAGCCAGATGTCAGTCACTTCAGGATATTTGGGAGTTTGGCTTCTTGTCACATTCCACGGGCTACACGTTCCAAGTTAGATCAGACTGCAGAGAGAGGGTACTTTGTGGGGTACAGCGAAACCTCAAAGGCATATCCGATATTTATTCCAGGGACCAGGAGGATTATAGTCAGGCGTGATGTCAAATTCATGGAGGACAAAGCATATAGGAGGTCTAGAGATTTGCCAGCAGATGATCAGAATGAGCAGCCAACAGAAGCTCCAAGGATTGTTCAACCAGAACAGGGGCAGCAAAGCACGAGTACAGTTACTAGTACAAGCACAGGCTCAGGTGCTGAGAGTTCGCAGAGTATGGAGCAACAGATACAGCAAATCCAAGAGATGCGTCAAGAAGATATGGAGTTTGATATTTCATCCTCTATAGTTGACAGGAGGAACCGTGAGGTTCAACAGACACATAGGGATACTCAGGAGTTTGTGGGAGCTCCTAGGACGAGTAGTAGACAGCGGAAACAACCAGCCAGGTATGATGACTATGTGGCATTGATTAGTTAGTTGGTAGATAGTGAGCCTTCCAACTATTAGGAGGCTGCACAGCAACAAGTGTGGCAAGATGCGATGGTTAAGGAATATACCTCAATAATGTAGAACGATGTGTGGGAGGTTGTGCCTAGACCGACAGATAGGGCAGTGGTTGGATCACGCTGGATCTATAAGATTAAGCATGGTGCAGATGGTAGCATCGAGAAATACAAGGCAAGGTTCGTGGCCAAGGGGTTCTCTCAGAAGGAGGGAATAGACTATGAGGAGACATTCGCTCCAGTGGCCAGGTATACTTCTATACGAGCCATAATCTCACTTGCAGCGCATATGGGATGGCAGATCCATCAAATGGATGTCAAGACGGCATTTCTTAATGGTGAATTGGCAGAGGAGGTATACATAGAACAACCAGAGGGCTTTGTAGCACACAACAGCGAAACCCACATGTGCAGATTGAAGAAAGTTTTGTATGGACTCAAGCAGGCTCCCAGGGCGTGGTATGAGCACATTGATAGATACTTGTAGGGAATAGACTTTGTGAAGAGTGAGGCAGATGCTAACCTCTACTACTTGGTGGTTGGGGGTGAAATTCTCATTCTTGTTCTATATGTGGATGACTTGTTTTTAACAGGTTCACTGGGGCTTATAGAGGAGTGCAAGAGGGACCTTGCAGCAAAGTTCGAGATGAAGGATTTGGGGCTTATGCACTACTTTCTAGGCATGGAAGTGTGGCAGACAGATGGAGAGATTTTCCTTGGACAAGGGAAATACTACATTGAAATCTTGAAGAGGTTTGAGATGCAAGATTGCAGATCCATGTCTACACGTATGATCACGAATTGGAAGAAGGTAGACGCATCCAAGGAAAAAGAGGTAGACCCTACCTTATACAGGATGTTGATTGGATCTCTCGTGTATTTGGTCAACACTAGGCCAGATATATCCTTTGCAGTAAACTCTCTTAGTTAGTTCATGGTTGAGCCGAAGAGAGTGCATTGGATAGCAGCAAAGCATGTGTTGCGGTATTTGCGTGGTACAATCGAGTATGGGATCAGATATGCTCAAGGTGATGGTATCAGGTTGATAGGCTATACTGATGTAGATTGGGCAGGTAGTGCAATGGACAGGAAAAGCACTTCAGGGTGCTGCTTTAGTTTGGGATCAGGAGTTGTCTCTTGGTACAGCAGGAAGCAAAAGTCCGTGGCTCTGAGTTCTGCAGAAGCAGAATACATAGCAGCTAGTATGGCAACATGTGAGGCTATATGGCTTCGGAAGTTGCTGGTAGCCTTGTTTGGTCAAAGGGTTGAGACTACCGTGATACGCTGTGATAATCAGAGTTGCATCAGATTATCTGAGAATCTAGTGTTTCATGATAGGTCTAAGCATATAGACATCAGATATCATTTCATCAGGGATTGTGTACAGCGGAAGATTGTTTAGCTACAGTATATACCTACAGATCAGCAGGTAGCAGACATTTTGACAAAAGCATTGGGGAAGGCAAAATTCATCTTCTTCAGAGATAAGTTGGGTGTTATGCAGAACACCTTCCTCGCTAAGAGGGAGTGTTAATTTTAAATGTAGCTTGGACAGGTGTTCTAGTCTCAGGTGGTGATTACGAGGCTGGAAACACAGTCGGAATATTTTTCTCTATACCTAGAAAATTGATTTCTCTAGAGATTTTTAGATATTAGGGTTTGCTAGAGTCTAATTAATCCTAGCCATTGATTTAGATTAAATCATGGCCATTGGTTTTCAATGAGGGGATTATAAAAGAGGATCAATGGGTATTTAGAGAATACAGATCCGAGAAGTATTTACAGCGATAGCAAATAAATAAATTTGCAGCAATAGCAAATTGATTTGCAGTGAGAGCAAGGGCGCAGCAATAGCGTTCGAGACAGCAGTAGTGGAATTTCTATAGGAGAAATTGGGAGAAGAATTTCCGGAGGAGAACATTGCTGGAGCTCTGCCAGTAAGAGGCAAGCAGTTTATGTATCTCTTGATTTGATTTAATAGACTTCCTCATCTGTAGTACTGGTTTTCCCTTCGGGGTCTTTCCAGGGACAATTTGTCCAAAACATTGTGTTCATTTTATTTTTTCTGTTTCCGTGATTTTTAGTGAAGTTGCAGCTGTGTTATTATTTAATGTTTGCTGTAAATTAATTAATTTTTTCGGCAGCCAAATAATCTACATAAGATAGGAAATTAATAATCAGTAGCTGTAATAGATTTTTCACAGTATGTAGTCACTCAAAATATTACATAGCTATTTATTACACAATTGAATGTAATTAAAAAACCATATTTCTAAATTGCAAAACATAGCATGATAGCAAAAAAATTGACTATATAAATATAAGCAAGAGGAGCCACTATATTTTGAGAATTGATACTCCCTTGCAATGCATATAAATCACAATTACACTACCTTCCTCGAACAATATACAATGCCAACAAGTCATGAAACACAATAACTTCTCAAAAAATATTTACATTACAAACAGATACTCCCTTACAATGCCTATATAGCACAAATTACACGACCTTTCTCAAACAATGCAATGCCATCAAATCATGAAACACAAACACTTCTCAAAAAACATTTACTTTATATCCGCAAAACCATTGCGCGTTCATCCGTGCAACTGCTAGTTTAAATTAAAAGAATAAGAAACCCGCGTGACTGACAAGTACGTGAGGCCTCTAGATAGTGAAAGGCAGGCAAAATGGACGAGAACGAAGAGCTCAGGAGGCTGTACGTGGAGAATTGTAAGCAAGGCCTTTTCCAGCGCGTTGTTTGTGCCACAACAAACAGAAAGGTGTGGAGGATTTATCTAAACTCTGCGGTGCTCATCCACCATTCTATGACTGTTGTGCATACAAAGAGCAAGGCCGCTCACCAGGGTTATGGCCGCACAATCTATGCCCTTTGGGGCTGGAATTCTGATAAGTTTTGAGGCCTTCTTGCAACAAAAAAAAATGTTACAATCTCTAAACTTGTTAATCACTCATCTATTATCTCTATCATTTTTGTCCAGGTTTAGGGTTTCGATAAAGGGAGGCAATGCTATGTGGGGGACGTGAACACGGGGGAATTTCTTAGGAATCTGCTTATTTTATTTTCTGGGTAAATAATAATCTATCGTGTAATTTGTTGTCCGTCTAATCGTCCCGTCGCACTGCCAGGAAAGAGCATTGATACTAAAGCCAAAATACAAACCCAAACGTTTTTAATATTGTTTTTCCAGTCCGACTATAATACTCAAAGGCACGATCAGAATCTTCTTGAAATTCTCTTTGCAGACAAATTTCCTTTGCACTCAATTGCACTAGATAACAAGTAAGCTAGGATTTTTTGGACAATTGTTTTTCCACGAAACTTGAGGTAGAATTGATGGTTTTGGGAAATTGGATCTATTTATTCAAACCCTGGGTTTTGTGTTTTTCGATCTGAATCCGCATAGCCAGAAATCTTTAGGATTTGCTGAAAAAATTAGGCAATTTTGCATTTGGGAAAAATGTGTTGAACCTTTTTTTTCTTTTTTCTTTTTTCTTTCTTTCCGAGGAAGCATTGATATCAGAATCGTGCTCTTGGAGACTATGCCACAAGATTTCATTGGCGTGGGAACGGGTAGAAATCTGGTCGTGCTTAGTGGTTTTCTATGTCGGTTAAGGTTGCAGTCCCATGGGGGCTTCCTAAATTATCTTAGCAGTGTTACTGAAATTTTTTAGTAGCATTTTAAAACAGGCAGTCTCATAAATTTTATAGTTGCAGATAGGTTTAAAACTTTAAAATGTGTGGTCTCATAAGTTTTTTTTTTACAATAGTTTAATGTTAAATGATTTAACAAAAAAAATTTAGGACCTACAAATAAAAATATTAAAAATGATTAAATAAAAAATTTACCTCCAAATTTTTTTCTAAATTAAATGGTAGGAATATAAAAACTCAGAATTTTTTTTTGCCAAAGCTCAAGCGTGGGTATTATTTTCACCTTGGCATGTATAGTTGCATCCTTATGATTTTCTTGTTAAATAATTTGCAAAGAGAATTCATAGATGGTTTTATTCCTAATTTGTAGAGCCCTGAATCGTTATGTAATAAAAACATGTCAAACTGCTCATTATTTTAGCTCATTAGATTTACTTTTTAAATTGTTTTGGGAGGAACTGTCAAATTTGCTTGAATCATGTTTAAGATTTGTTAGGACTAATCAAGGAATAAAAATACATTAACCTCAAGTGTGGTCATTATTTTCACTTCAATATGTATAATTATTATCTCTATGAGATGTGTCTGCCCAACAATTTAAAAGAGTGGTTAGGAGTTTGTTTTAGTTGTATTTTGCAAAGATTGTTGGGAATGATTTTATTTTTATTTAATAAGTTGCAAAGATCTATTGGGAACAATATGCAAAGGAATTTTGATGAATAATGATCAACTCTTCCTGAGTCCTTAATAATTATTGGGTGAGGTTCTGGTTGTTTTTAACACTGTACAAAATGTGCTTGTACCATATTCTCCAGATTTGCCAACATGGATTATGTTGGATGGCCATGTAATTGAGTCATGCAATGGTCTCCACTTTATCCATTGGACCTATCATATAGCTGAGAGGATCAAAGATATTAACCTTCCCAGTTTTTAAAGTTATCAATTCAGCTCGATAGCTTTGATATGTGTTGAACAAATTTTGTGTGCTTAAGATCTCAAGGGGTTCTTTGTTTTATAAAAGATTTGTTTCCAGATTACCTTCAGGTCACTCTTTTGACGATGACCAAATCTTTGAAGACATGACATGGTAAATTAGAAGGAAAGGAACCTTTACTTTTTAACATGAACTATGCTTAGTTATCTACTTTAGGGAATATAGACATTGCATACCAAGTCTTTGATGAAAAGACTGATTAGGAACTACTTTTGATGTTGTATAATTTTTTTATAGATTACTTATGACTGGAACATAAAACCTCTTATAAAATGTTAGGCTTCTCTATTGACCCATTATTTTTTTCAAATTTATAGGTTTATCTATATAAATTGCAACCAATGTAACCATTGCACCTCCTTTCGATGCAAGTGCTAGTATAAAATATTCATAACATTTATTTATTGTTTTTAGCTCAAGATTCAAGAAAGGATGTATGTTACATTTTGTTTGTGGTTTAAATTGCAGATTACTTTGGAGGCAAATGAATACTTGAAGGGAATTGAAGGATATGCTGTAAAATTTAAAAATAGTAAGATAATTACCTCGTTGACATTCACAACAAGTAAGGCAAAATATGGTCTATTTGGCCTTGAAATTGGAGATAAATTTGAATCAAGTGGCATGAAAAATATTGTTGGCTTCCCTATTTATAGACAATTGAAATGAGCTCAAAGGAATTCAATTTTTTAAGAGTACAAGAAAGAGATAACGTTATCCAATATTTAATAGATCAATCACAAGAGTCTAAGGCTTATTTACTCTAGTCTTATGGAATTTTTTTCCAAATTGCATCAAGATTATTTTTCAAATTTCATTCTTCTTATTTAGAAGTTTCCATTTTCTTAGGTTCTTTCAAATACTATATTCCCATGATAGGTATATTCTAACCACATTCAAATAGAAATTCACATGAACAACTAATGGTTTCTTGCTACCTTGACCTTGGAAGTTTTCTTTACTTTTTCTTATTGAGTACTTTTCTTGCCATGTGACACTAAGAAGGTTTAATGTTGATGTTGAATTTTTAATGTTAGATAACCATACAATATCCTCATTTTTTTGACGAAGAATAGGCGTGCATGTATGGTGTTCCCTAGTTCTTGATTGAACATGTTTTAGAGTTCCCCTTTAGTTTTTGTGATCTTCCCATTTCGTAACAACATTAAATACTTGGTTAAGCTCAAGATTATTCAAATTAATGTCTAGTTAGTGTAGGTCCTAGGTTGGAGATCAACCTAGGTTCTAATAACAAATGTCACAACCCAATTTAACTTGTGATTAATTCAAAATTTCAAGATTTTTTCTATTTTTTTATAAGTGTCTTCATAACACTCATTGAGGTAACTAATGTTATTTTGTTTGATCTTAAGGAAAATGTACCACTCTTGAGTTAAGAGTATGCCTAAATAGTGACCAATTGCATGACATGGATATTTCAACTCAATCTTACCTAATGTACATTGTGTTTAAGATATAATAATGCATTTAGTAAGACTCCAAACTTAAGATAAATAAATTCATAGAAAATAGTTTTCTTTAATTTCATGTACACATAGGACTATGTGCCTTAATTAATATCACTTCTTTTGTCATTATTAACACATCTTTCTTTTCCATCACAAATATATCACAAGTAATCATGTGTTCATGTACATGCATATATCAACATATAATACAAGTATTGTTATGCATAATATTTTATAAATATATTAATAATTCAATAGGATGCATGTGATCCTTCTTACATAAGGAAAGTAACCATCATTATTAAGTGTTAATCAATAATGTTTCCATGTATATGTCTAGAGAACCCAAACATATCAATAATGTATTACCTACAATCATAGAAGCACATCAATTCATCTAATCACCATAAGGTACATGGTAAACCAAATTAAATATATAATAATATATGTATCATGAAAATTGAGATTGTATAATAAACCACCTATACCACTTGCAATTTTATCATGTGTTGCATTATGTCAAAGCTACTAAAAGTGGGAGAGAATATCATGAGGCTAGTTTTTTTCTAACCATAGAACTTACACAACTCTCCCATGCACCACCGATACTAGGAAAGACCTTACCCTTCACATATGGGTTATACAAGAGAGTCATGTGAGAAAAATGAAGGCAACTAGTGTAATTGTACATGACACAATTAACCATGTGGAAAGATTCTATTACACAACTAACATTAATCCATGACCATGTGTCTAAGATACTATATAAAGGAACATTTCCAACTCATTTTCATGACACTCTAACCCTATAACCCATGAAACAACAATCTATAACCCTAGAGATGACCTACTAATCACAAAGAGCATTGATAGTTGTCTTATTGATGAAAATCACCCAACTACATAAATACTAATTAGTGATACCTAGTATAAATTGAACATAGCTAAGGATAAGAGGGAAGGATACATAGGGTGTGTCTAGTCTATGATCTTTCCAATATAATTATCTCATTTATTTACAAATAACTCATGCACTTCAGTTGAAGTATACAACTAATCCTAATTATATATGATCAATGCTAAGTTACATGTGGCATATATAGATTTAATATGATAATTTAATGTGGCGTCATCATCAAATATAAATATGACACATCTATGCATCTTGGATTTTACAAGTGAGACACTCAACCTAAGAAAATCCTGAGAGAGTGAAACACTTTCTACCTATTGAAGGTCTAAAGAAGTGAAAAAATATATCAATTAAAATACATGATCAAATGAGACACTGTAATCACTAAATCCATGATGGAGTGAGACACTATAATCATAAGATGCATAAAATAGTGAGAAACTTTGTTTAAGGAATGCATGCAAGAGAGAGACACTTTATTCATAGCCTACATTCTCTTGAGAGAAGTATTTTCTTTTAACTATTAATTGAGATCCTATAAATGTTGGACATGATTTTCTAGATCATTGTAGGGAAATTATTGTTAGAAGGTAAGAAACTTGGTTCAACTTTGCATGTCAAATTCAATGCTCCTCAATGCATTCTAAGAGACAAACAATGATAAGCTCTCAACAATGTTATGGGATTTGCATTAGACAAAGTCCCTTGTGAACATGTTTTTCTTTGGAAGTTGTATTCATTTAGGATGAGTAGTGGAGACTATGTTACTGATAGCTTAAATGAGTTAAACATTGTAGCGATCTAATTTGAATCTATGTTTTAAGATGGATGAGGAGGTAAATGTATTACCATGTTAGTTTCATCGATCAAATCGTTATTTTATTCTATAGTGCTTGGCATTGATCGATAGAATGAGTTAGTATCCTATGATGCATGCAATATGTAAGTGAATAAATTGTTATATGAGCATGTTTATGAGATTTTTTGTATTTGAGAGGGCATAGGATGTTCATCTAAGATTTCAATAGGAATTGGAATGCTTGTTTAAGAGGATCTCTTAATGGTTTGAAGGTCATTTATTCTTGTTGGTGTTGTGATATAAGAGTTTGGTTGCATGGAGAAGTCCGCTATTTTTTTTATTATTTTTTATTGGCTCACACATTGGATGGTTACTACCATGATAAGCTTTAGGTCAAGTGAGGGAAGAAGGGTTCCTATAGTTGAGGATATTAAGCACTATTAACTTTTTTTACTACAATAACTACCATAGATAAGTCTAAAAAGGACTTGCGCATTTGAAGTGTGACTTTCTCTTGGGTAATTGGCATATGATTTTTCATAAAAATAGTATGGATATGGTTATTAGGATTCATATTGAATTTGTTAACTAGGGCATGCAACATAACTAGTCTAATGCCTTCACATCTTGAATCTATATTAGGGTTTATATTTTAAATTTTCACCATTTTAATCTGCTATTACCTACAAAGCTTAAATTTGACAGTCAACCTTGCTTGTCAAGCAATTTTTTTTAATGACAGTTATCTATTCAATAATGCCCTCCAAATACTATGGCATGCCTTAATATAAGTAAATCGTATAAAAATCAAATATCTATATCATCATAATCCTATATTAAGTAGGGATACCATTCCAAGGGACGAACTCAACTTGGCATTGATTTATTTGCATATTAAGTTGAAATAGGGATGCTATAAGGCATGTACAGAGTGAATGTCAAGTAAAAATGAAGTTGGAGTAGGCAGTGTTGGAGGTGAGCAACAACGAATTGAAAAAGAGCTTAAAATCTATCAAGTCAAATTACAGCAGGTTGTCCTACAACTGATGACTTCCCACCACAATCGATGCGACAGGGTATTCCCCTGCATCTACAAATACCGGACACATCACGTCACCCTCTACTTTTACCATGGAATTGGCCCCATAAATCCTCCAAAACACAAACCTATTGTCTAGAACCAGATCGATCACTAGCACAGCTGGTCCAATTTTTGTAGAGTCCACTGTTGTGGAATCGAAGCAGGCATCAAAAGGATTTACGGACTCCACGCAGGAGATGCCCATGTCCTCCGCTTCCCTAACAAAGCCGTCACGGATGGCGGTGTAGATGGGTGTTGCAGCCTGCGTGTATGCCACCAATGTGCTCATCTTTGTTCCGCCACTGCCCTGCAGATTCAACTTCAGATGATCTGGATCAATGGGCAATCTATTTCCATTGATCTTGATACTACGGAAATTAAGGTAATATTTTGTGGGGTACCTTGGAGTGAGGAGGAAGTGTTAAATTAAATGGAATAGCGAAAGCAAAGTGAAATAGAACACACAATAAAGATCACACACACGAGACAACAAATTTATCGTGGTTCACCATAAATTGGCTACATCCACAGGAGCAGGTGAATAACTTTATTATCTCTATATGAAATACAAATATAATGCTTAATAGCAGCAATACATCTATCTTTAATAGAGCAATATCCACAATGGATAAGGAAGATCAAGAGTCAAGAATTTGGCGGGAGAAAACAATGTGTCTTTTGGACTTCACAATCCAACAATCTCCCACTTGAAGTCCATTGATTGCTACTCACTCCCCTACTCCAGTCTCAATGTCACATCTTGACAATGCCGAGAGAAGCTCGGCAAAATTTGAACTTCTCTCGAGGTACAACCTTGGTCAATGCATCAACCGGATTGATCTTGGTGTCAATCTTTTAAACTTGTAACTTGCCTTCTTCAATCATGCTATGGATGAAATGATACCTCAACTCAATGTGTTTGGTCCTATTGTGGAATGCTGCATTCTTGGCCAAATGAATAGCGTTGTTACTGTCACAAAAGATATTGTTTGGAACCCAATTCAGTAAACAAACACTGCAACCAAACCATTTCTTTTACTCCTTCAGTGAGGGCAATGTACCCAGCCTCAGTTGTGGAAAGAGCAACTACTTGTTGCAATCTTGAGACCCAGCTGATAGCTGCCCCGATAAAAGTGAAAACATAACCTGATGTAGACCTTCTTTTATCCAAGTCACCCGCCATATCAGAGTCAGTGAAACCTTGTAGCTGTGTAACTTTCCCACCAAAGCATAAGGCATAATCTAAAGTGCCTTTTAGATACCTCAATATCCACTTCACAGCTTCCTAATGAGTTTTTATGGGATTGCTCATGAACCGGCTCACAACTCCCACTGCATGGGAAATATCAGGACAGGTGCATACCATTGCATACATAAGACTTCCCACGGCTAAAGAATATGGAATGTTCTTCATGTAATATTGTTCTTCTTGTGTCTTGGGACACAATGCAGAAGACAAGCGAAAATGATCGGCAAGTGGAGTGCTAACTAGCTTAGCACCTCTCATATTGAATCTGTCCAAAACTTTTTCAATATATTTTTGCTGAAACAATCTAATTTCTTTCTTCTTTCTGTCCTGAATGATGGTCATGCCAAGAATTTTCTTTGCTGCCCCGAGGTCCTTCATTGCAAATTTGTTTCCCAAGAGTTGCTTCAAATTAGCAATGACTCTCATGTTGGTGTCGGTAATGAGCATGTCATCAACATAGAGTAGCAATAAAACAAATTCACCACTAGGCAACACCTTGTAGTATAAACATGGATCAGATTCATAATGTATAAACTGATTCTCCATCATGAAGTTATCAAACTTGATGTACCACTGCCTTGGGGCTTGTTTTAGCCCATACAAGCTCCTCCTTAATCTGCAAAATAGATTTTCATGCCCTTGCTTAACAAAACTTTCTAGCTGATGCATGTACAATTCTTCTTCTATGTCACTATGGAGAAAAGCAGTTTTGACATTGAGTTGCTCAAGCTCAAGGTCATAAACTGTGGCCAAGCCCAAAACGGCTCGAATTGTATTCACCTTCACGAATGGTGAAAATATTTCATTGAAGTCTACTCCCTTTTGTTGATCATATCCTTTCACAACAAGTTTGGCCCTGTAACATTTTGTGCCTCCTTCTTCCTCTTTCAGTCTATACACCCACCAATTCTTCAAACCCTTTCGATTTGGAGGAAGCTAAACTAGATCCCATGTATGGTTTGCCATTAGTGACTCCATTTCATCTTTCATAGCAGCCATCCACTTTTCACTGTCTTTTGCATTGCAGGCCTCTTAGAAAGTATTTGGTTCTGACTGATTAGAAATGAGCAGCTGATAATCATCAAATTTGGATGGAGGTTTCCTCTCCCTGGTAGACCTCTTTAATGGAGGAATTTGATCTTGTATACTGCCCTGTTCATTAGACGTTGCAGGTGGAACATTCTTCTGTTGTTCAACATGCTTTCCAACATCATTTCTCTGTATACCCTGTAACTTTTTATTGCCCTTTTGTATTTCCATAGAAGTAGATGAATTTCCAAATTGAGAGTTTACCTTCTCCATTAATACTGGCAACTCTCTTACTGGCGACGTGGGAAGATGACCTCTCTGTTGTGAATCAATGTTTGTTGATTGTGTTCCATGATGAGAGGGTGTAGACATCACAAGGGATGACAGGTTAAAGAATGCTTGTGTGGCGATTGATTTTTGTTCGCCAAGATCATGACAAGACACTCGCTCAAAGCGTTGAAGCATACTGGAACAATTTTGATCCTCAGGCCGCGTCCAGGAGTAATTTCCACTATATTCTATTTGCCACTATGAACTAAGCCACCATATGTAGACTATGTTGGATTCCAAACATGCTGTGTAGGAGGAAGACTTGGACGGGGAGGGATAAACACTTTACATGAAAAAGTCAATATTTGCATTGGCTGTGTTGAACTTTCAACTGGCAACGTGGCATTAGAAAGATTCAATGGTTGTGAATTAGAAGGCAGCGTGGGCCTATGCTGCGTAGGTGTCAATGAATTTGGGTCTGAAGGAGACGTATCCATGAGAAATGGAGGGGTCGCTGAGTTTAGTGGAACCTACAAATCATTTGTGGTGCGTTTGACACATTCTGATAGGAATTCTTAGAGCACTGGAACATAGTGGGAGACATGTCATCCTTAGCTGGCATAGGATTAACTCTCACTGAATTTGGTGATTGGGAGTTGGACGGCAAATAAGAGCTAGAGCACTGGCTAATTTCAACATTTCCATAATGTAATCCAAAATTAAGTGGTGGGAGAGTAATTTGGTTACCTAGATTTGAATGTCCATCTGTATGTGATGCCACACTTGGATGTGAAGACTTTGAATCACACCCATTCCCAATATCATCAACTGATATATACTCATTTTCTTGTGTTTTTTGTGCTTGCAGGGCTAGGAACACTTTTTTGTTGAATACCACATCACGGCTGCGAATGATTTGCTTTGCAACAGGATCCCACAACCTGAATCCGTATTTCTCTTCCCCATAACTGATGAAAATACATCGTTTGGATTTGAAATCCAATTTTGTTTGCTTTTCCTTTGGAATGTGAGCAAATGCCTCACAGCCAAAGACTCGGAGGTGATTGTAGGAGATCTTCCTTTCAAACCACTCTTCTTCTAGAATGTCAAAATCTAGCTTAGTAGAAGGACTTCGGTTGATCAAATAAACCACCGTGTTAACTGCCTCAGCCCAGAATTCTTTACTCAAACCAGCATTAGAGAGCATGCTTTGTGCCCTCTCTAGAATCGTGCAATTCATCCTTTCGACTGCACCATTTTCTTGAGGTGTAAATGGTACAACCTTGATGTGTTGAATGCCATTATCTACACAATAAGTATCAAAATTTAAAGAGAAAAACTTCCCCCCATTGTCAGTTTTTAGACATTTAATTTTGCTCCCAATTTGATTTTCAGCAACAGCCTTAAAAATTTTAAATTTTGCAAACACTTCTTATTTTCTATTGAGCATATAGACCCAAAGTTTACGTGTGCAATCATCTAAAAAAGTTACAAAATAGTTTTCTCCTCCAATGGAGGTTACCTCCGTGGGACCGAAGACATCCGAATGCACGAGTTCCAAGGGTCTTGACTTCTTGTCATGTCTGATTTTGGAGAAGTTGGCCCACCTTTGTTTCCTATAAAGATAATTCTCACATAGCTCTAAATCTACTGATTGTAAACTAGAAAGTTGACCTCTTTTGAGCAAAACTTCCATTCCCTTCTTGCTCATATGGCCATGTCTCCTATGCTAAAGTTTTGTCCCGCTGTCAACTACGGCCATCGCAGCTCCCACTTTAGCAGTACATTCTAGCACATAAAGAGATCCTGATTTTCTACCTTTTGCAACAACTAAGGCTCCTTTGGTCACTTTCCAAATGTTGGAAGAGAAAGTGATGTTGCAGCCTTGAGCATCAAGTTGTCCAGCTGAAATCAAGTTCCTCCTAAGTTTAGCAACATGTCTTACATCATTTAGTAGCCACTTACTTCCATTCTTTAGTTGTAGCAATATGTCACCTTTGCCGACTATCTCATATGGCTCATCGTCACTGAGATAAACTTTGCCAAATTTTCCTTCTTGATATGTATTGAAGGCATCCTAATTTGAGGTTGCATGAAAGGAGGCACCGAAATCTAATATCCATGAGTCGGCTGTAATTTCACTTGTTGCCAAGACAAGAGCTCCTCCATCATCTTCAAGAGTCGTGTTAACCTCATTTTCTTTCAGCTATTTTTGGGCTTTCTTGTAACACCAACAATCCTTCTTGACATGTCCATCTTTTCCACAAAACCAACAACCTTCTTTCTGTCCTCTTGACTTTGATCTCTTGGCTGATTTAGATCTTCTCCTATTATGTTTTCCTCGATCTTGGGTTCTTCCCCTATTGCCTAAAACCAAGGCTTCACCAGATATTTTATTTTGTCCTCTTCTCATGTCTTTGTTGAGAAGTGTGGCAACGACATCATCAAATCTTACCATTGCTTTCTTTTTCTTATCTTCGGATCCTCTTCTCCCAAGTGCCGAATTCCTGATCGTCATCATGACATTATCCCAACTATCGGGAAGAGAGCACAAGAGTAGCATAGCACTCATTTCATCATCAAAATTGATTTCTACAAAAGCTAGTTGGCTGATTGCAATGTTAAATTCATTCAAATGATTTGGAAATCATTTTCCCTCTTTCATTTTCAAATTGAATAACTTCTTTAACAAGAAGACCCTATTGGTTACGGATGTCATCTTATACATGTCGCAAAGCTTGTCCCAAATTTGTTTTGCCGAAGTTTCTGATGCAACATTAAATAGGACATTACTGGACAGCGAGAGGATAATTGTAGCAGTTGTTTTTTGATCTATCACATCCCATTTGTCATATGTCATCTTCTCTGGTTTTGCTTCATTTCCTTTCAGCGTGATAGCTAGGTCTTTTTGAATTAGTAGGGCACGAATTTGCAACTTCCAAAGTCCAAAATTCTGCCCCGAAAATTTCTCTATTCTCCACTTGTCCACTTCTTCCATTTTTTTCAAATTCGTCACAAATTTCTCAACCAGCTCCTTGACCGAGCTTTGATACCAATTGTTAAATTAAATGGAACAATAAAAGCAAAGTGAAATAGAACACACAACAAAGATCACACACACGAGACAACAAATTTAATATGATTCACCATAAAATGGCTACATCCACAGGAGCAGGGGAACAATTTTATTATCTATGTATGAAGTGCGAATACAATGCCTAACAGCAGCAATACATCTCTTTAATAGAGCAATATCCACAATGGATAAGGAATATCAAGTCAAGAATTTAGCAGGAGAAAACAATGTGTCTTTTGGACTTCACAATCCAACAGGAAGGTGTAGTTGAGTTTGTTGTATGGGAATTCCTTGTCCGGGCCGCGGAGGTAAGGCGGCCCGCCAAAGAAGACGGCTTCGGGAGCAGCGCCGGCCGGCAAGCAGAGTCTGAATTTCTTATCGAATTCAAGAGCCACATTGAGCCAGCCGCCCCCAATTCAGTCCAGCCATTCCCGCCGCTCCCTCTGCCAGGCCTTGCAGTAAACTGGACGAAGCGCAGGCAAAAGCGAACTGGGGAACGACCATCTTGGAAGAAGTTGATGCTCTGTTTCCATTGCTGGGATACAACGCAACTGCATCTTGAGAGAGTTCTGCATTGAAGATCTCTTTCCTGGTCACTCCATTCGTTGCCTCTTCCATGCATGTATTGTTTCTGCAAGATTTTGTTCCCGGTGGGATGTTGGAGCAGTCTCCACAGCCGAAGAGGGCTGATCTAGAGGCCGTGCAAAGAGGAGTGTGACAGGGAATGAAAAGATAGGTGGAGGATTTGTAACCCGCAGTTTTGTAGTTGAGCCACAGGTAGTCCCCCGCCAGATCCACCACTACTCTCACTTTCCGCAGAGGAGTCATGCGCTCGAATTCCATTACATATTGGAGAGTTGTGGGATCCTTTGATAGCGGAGCGGCCACAGCAATTATCCGGCTTGCACCGCTTGGTATTGAAGAGGCCCAGTATAGAAAGAACGGGAAGAGCGCGGCAAGGCAAGTCATGGCGGATTGACAAGGTGCAGAGTTCAGAGCTACATTATGGGAATGAGCATGTCCAACCAGTTGTAATAAACACGTTGGACAATAGACTGTAACCCATTAATGATGATCATAAGAACAAACACTGCGTTATCTTATCAAATACTAGTGGGCATCTTTAGTGGCACACTGAATAGCTAAATAATTTAAAAATAGATGGCCTGTTTGGTTTTCTGTGCAGTCTTCCCACTGAGGTGGAAACGTGTAAGAATTGTAAAGAGTTGAAGACACGTCATGCCTCAACTCCTCCTTGATGAGTGTAATGCCAGGAAAAATGTCGCACGGAAACCGACCTGTAAATTGCCACGCAAAAGTAGGAAAAAAGGATGGATAGTTGATAATATCAAAAATTTATGTTCATATTAATTTCATAAAAATGACAGCACTACACTGTCCCATTTTAATTCACAATTCAATTCCTGAATGACAAAGTTTTCACAAATTTGTAAAAATAAAAATTCTTCTAAGGACATGAATTTACGCTAATTAGATAAATGCAAACAATAATTACACAATTAACTGGATTTAAATTTAGAAATGGTTTTGATAATTTTAATAATAAACAAGGATAGGTACACTTGGTATTAGAAATAATGATGAAGAACAAAAGTTGATGTTTGTATAATTCAATTTTTCGTATAAAAAATTAGGGCTCACAGTAAAATGAATTTTTTGGGTTATGTGTATTCTTAGAAACTTATGAGGGTTAAATCTAAGTTTCTTAAACTGAACCCAAGCGCCACTAGAATGTCCTAATGTACAGTCCAACAATCTGTGGCCTGTACGAATGATCTATCAAAAAGTTGTAACCATGATCTCTTCTCCTTCATCTTGTTCTATGTCTAATTTTGTTAAAGTAGTGTTTACAAACACCTTAGAGAAGATTGTTAGATCAAGTTCTCCTAAGTTAAGCCCCCCATCAAAGGTCAGTTTTACGGCTATGAGAAAATGATTGAAGATAATATGCACAAACTTGTAGATGGCCTAGTATGATTCTTATGTACACTAAGATTCTTTGTCACTTAGAAATAATTTTTTTTCTAGCACTTGCTTTCCTTCTTGTTCCAACGTATATCTTTATGTGTGTTTTAATTACACAAACAAATGTCATTAAATACTAAGACATAACAATAATTTGCAAAAAACATGTGTCAATTCAATTCACAACAATTGGTGAAAAGGGGTAGGAATTCTGGAATTTAAACTTGAATATTTTGATTTTGTGGTCAATCCCAAGCCATTCAGGATTGACCTAGGACATGAAAGTGCTAGTTTCGAGGCAAGGATCAAATGTGTAAATGGTGAATAAACGGGAATGTTGTAAATAGGGATGGGATAAGGTCAATGTAGATGAATGTGAAACAAATAGGGAGAGGTATTTAGTTGTGAGCCAAACTTAGCACAAGAGTGTGACTTGTCGATATGTAAATGTATTAATTCAATCTATCAAAATGTGCCCATAACTAAGTTAGAATCAATATGGATGCAAATTTCACCATTACATTTTGGGTGAAAACAGGGTATTGTGGAACACTTTTGGCCTATTTTCTACCACTTTTTTATTATAATTTGTGCACCCTTCCCATCACATCACTAACCACGTGATTAAGAGATTGATGTTGGGATATGGGTGAGTTTGAGATTATGAAGGATTTTGTGCATTGAAGGGTTACGAGAGATTTAGGGATAGAAAAATACTTTCATCCCAATGAAAGTTTGTAATCCTTCCATGGCACTGAATGTTTCACACACTATTCTTGTACCTTTTTTCCCCCACTTTGAGGTGCATGTGAATCTAATATGAGCATGCATTTCAAAGTATATGATCATTATCAACCATGCATAAAATTTAAATATCATACACTTCAAAAGGATATTTGGTCCATGTGAAGTAATGGACCATTCTTAGATTCTTCTTGTGTTCCTCTCCATGGCATGAATGCTCCATAAGAACTTTTAAAAAAGAGAAAATATATGCAATGAGTACCTTTTATCACACAAGTGAAATAGGAGCAAATAACAAGTTACTTCAATTATCTAAAAAAAGTGGAAGGTATAGAAGCAAAGAAGGGTTCGAAATTATACCATATGGAAAGTGATATCGAAATACTTTGCTCAATTGTGGCAATATAATATGGTGCATTTGCTACAGCCATGTAATGTGACTCCACTCGATTATGGAAAGATGTGATCTACTTGATTATAGTAATGTAATAGAACTTCAATCAATTGTAGGCATGTAGTGTGATCAAGTTCTATTTAGGTATAATGATGAATTTTTGAGTAGCATAAATCACTACCTAAAATCTCAACAATTAGAATGTTAGTGATAATTATTAGGAAATGTGTCTCAACCTTGCATCTTAATGTTGAGAACACTAAATCAAGTTACCATGACATGGACCTCTTCAAGATCTATAATTTGAAAAAGGGGCTCAATCATCTTCTCAGATCAAAATTTATGGCCTTTACAAGTTAGGCCTCCACACCAAAAATGAAAGAGCATCTATGACACATAAGAGAGTTGTAAGAGGGAGTTACACACATTGACTAAGAACATTCACCAACCTATGACATGTTATTATGATTGTCATAAAGCATCTTTAAAGGGTTTGAATAAGACAAATTGGAGTGCCCAAGTTAGGAGGATAACTATGATGTGTTACAACAGATTCTTATTACGGGTGTAAGGAATATGCTATATTTAGCATGAGGACTCTTCTTAGGTTTTGGGTGTTGGAATTTGACTATAGGATTTGGGCGACACTTGTGGGTGGTATTAGCTCATGGTATTGTGATTCCCCTTTGGTAGTTTCAAGCATTAGTTTCTCTATTTATAAGATGCTTGGAATGGAGCTTACATATTGTATTTTGTAGTTATTGTTATGTTGCCGGTATTATTCTAGATCTAAGTGTTGGTGTTGTCTTGTGTGAAGGCTCCTTGACTAGATTTTATTGTAACCGATATTGTTGTTGATTAATACATTGGTTTAGAAAATTTGGAGGCTAGGTTTTTTGAGAAAGGGTTTTCCCAAGATACATCATTGTGTTATGGTGAATGATTTCATTGTGTTATTTCTTTCTTGTAAATTATTCTTAGCTTATATTTTTATTCATTTCTCCTTTTAGATTAGTGTAGGAAGCATTTTCACACTATGGCTTCCTTTTATTCAATATTAGAGCCTAATCAATTCAAGACCTAAGTGCTAGGAATGAAGTTTTTTGTACTAATCTTGGTTTGAGTGGGAGCATGCACAAAGAATATCTTTATTTTAAGGAAAATGGCAAGCATGTATAGATTGGAAATGGAAAATTTTAGTGGCAATAACTTTGAGCTATGGAATCTCAAGATGGAGGATTTGTTCATAGATCAAGACATGTGAGATATATTACCTCAATCTAAACAAGCTATAATGTCACCAAATGACTGGGCGGTATTGGGAAGAAAAGTGAGAAGACCTATCAAGATTTTTTTGGAAATTTTGTGGTATTGAATGTCACTAAAAAATACACCACAAAACCCTATGGAAGAATTCGAAGAACCTATACTAGGCTCAATCCTTATTTAATAAGTTTTTTCTATGGAAGAATCTATACACTTTAAGGATGGGTGATGGTGATTTTGTTCTTAAGCACCTTAATGTGTTCAACATGATTATAACCCCATTACAATCTATGGGTGTGAAGATGAAAGATGAAGATTGATGTATAACCCTTTTATATTCTTTGTTAGACTCATGGGACAACCCAGTAATGGCTATTAGAAGCAATGTCTAAAAATTGGTGTTTGACAAGATTGTGGTTTCTCCTCTCTCAAAGAAGATGAGGTAGAAGACTACCAAATCCACCAAGGAATTATTTTCTATTCATGGATAATCTAAAAAAAGGAAAGAAAAAGGAAAGGGGAAAGACAAGAGAAGATTTAAATCTCATAGTAGATCTGTCTCTTGGAAAGTCCAGGGCAAAATGTTGGAACTATGACAAGATGGGCCACTTCAAAAGAGACTAGAAGGAGAAGAAATTTTTAAGAAGAAAAAGGTTGAATCTAATGATGATTCTAATAAATATTCTTAAGAGGATGTAGGAGATGCCTTTGTTGCAGCCTTATCAATGCATGCATGTGAGGATGCTTGGATGATATAGACTCTACAGATTCTTTCCACATGACCCTATCAAGAGTAGTTTTTAAATTATTAGAAATATGATGGTGGGAAGATATGCCTTAGTGACAACTCATATCTCAACATAGTTGGCCATAGGAGAGTTAAGATTTGATTCTCTGATGGAAGGATCAAGGGTATTTCTAGAGCTCTACACATCCTAGTTTGGCACAAAACCTATTATCTATCAGTAAAATGAATGATGTGTGTGTAAGTATTATCCATCAATGGAGGTTGTAAGATGGTTCAAGGAACTATAGTGATCATGAAGGGGATTCAAGTTAGTTCTCTCTTTCAACCTAATGTATGCAAGGAAACTGACCTATGAATTGCCACACAAAAGTAGAAAAAAAGGTTGGATAGTTGATAATGTCAAAATTAGTTATTTGCATTAATTTCATAAAAGTATGACAATGCTACATTGTCTCATTTTAATTCACAATTCAATTATGAGTGTCAAAGTTTTCACAAATTTGTAAAAAGAGACATTTTACAAGTCATAAAGACATGAATTTATGCTAGCTAATTAAGTAATGCAAACAATAATTACACAATTAACTTAGAATGAAATTTAGAAATGGTCGTGATGATTTTAATAATAAATTAGGATAGGTACACTTAGTTTTAGAAATAATGATGAAGAATAAAAGTTGATATTATGTTCTAATTTAGTTGTTAGTATAAAAAATTAGTGCTCACAACCAAATGAATGTTTTGGGTTATGTGTAGTCTTAGAAACCTATGTGGGTTAAATATAAGTCCTTTGAGATTGAACCTAAACACCACCAGAATGTCCTAATGTGCAGGAATGTTGTATGGCCTGTAGGAATGATATGTCAAAAATTTGTAGCCATGATCTCTTCTCCTTCACGTTGTTCTATATCTGATTTTGTCAAAGCAATGTTTGCAAACATTTTAGAGGATATTGTTAGATCACTAGGGTCGAGTTCTCCTAATTCAACCCTCTCATTAGAGGTGAGTTTTACAACTTTGAGTAAATTATTGAAGATAACATGCATAGACTTGTAGATTGCCTAGTATGATTCTTATGTAGACTAAGATTCTTTGTCCCTTAGAAATAATTTTTTTGGTAGCACTTGCTTCTTTTCTTGTTCCAACATATATCTTTATGTGTGTTTTAATTACACAAAAAAATGTCATTAAATACTAAGACATAACAATAATTTGCAAAAGCACATGTGTCAAGTTAGTGCACAATAATTATCGGTAAAAAGACCAAGATACATCATCCTACTCCGCAAGCCTAACTGCAACATGCTTTGTTCCATCATTTTTTGAATCCTAATTTGGGTGGGAATGGGTTTTGATAGTTTGGGGGGGCCACCTACAGCCCCCTCCTCTCCTTGGGACTGTAGGTACCTCCTCGATTGGTACTTCTAATGCTATGAGTGGTACTTTGGCGAGTGGACCAAAGAAACAGTTTGATGTCATTCTTGAAAAAAACTATGCATCCCACATGACAAGAACCTCAAATTTTGTTCCAAAGATGTTTGAAACTGAAGATGGCACAGCTATTAAGCTGTCAGATATCACTATGGACCAAATCATTTCCACTATGAAGAACACATTGGTGGGTAAGTTCTTCTCATTCCGTCCTAACATTAATGTTATCAGGAAAGGGCATTGGAGAAATGGAAACCCAAGGGGAGCATTTTTGCAAGCACCCTTTCAAGAGGGATGCTTCTTTTCAAGGTTACTATTGAGATTAAGGTGCCATTAACCTTGTAAATCCCAAAATTATCTATTCCCATTATTATTGTTTGTAATTACCCATAAGGGATGAAATGGTTTCATCAATAGTGGTAAAATATATTAACTCTCCATTGTAATTATGGAGATATTGTACTGGTAGGTTGTGGATTTACAGTGGTAGTTATGGGATAACATATACTGATGGTTACTATGAAAAGATAAAGTAAATGAGGTTAGGCGCCACATTGGAGGAATCTACTATTTTTGGCTTGTATGACATCCATCATAACTTGGTTGGTAAGATGTTGTAAGAGAATCTACATGACAATTGTAAGTTGTCATAAGATTCTATGACAATATGATAGCCTATGACAAGTATTTATGAGTTGTAAGTTGTCATTCTTGGCTTTGGGCATCTAAGTTTGCATGGTTGACTATTGACAAGTGGCATGGACATGTAAGAGGTCATTTAATGTTGCATGTTGGAGTTTCCAAGGAGAGAGAAAGTGGACACCTAGTTTGAGGAGTGTAAAACCTCTATAAAATTAGTGCCTTGTATGTGTTATGCATCTCATAAGTTTTGTACATAGGTTATGCCAGATTTGAAGATTGAAGAGATAGAGGAAGTGCGTGTATTGTATTTCATATTTGAAGATAATACAACTTGAAGCCTCTTTTCTTAGTGGATTTTTTTACCTGAAAGGGTTTTCTCCACGTTATATACTGTGTTATGTGATCATTTCTTGTATGATGTTAATTCTTGTGTTGTGGGTTTTGATTCTATTTGCTATCTCCATAGTTTCTACATTGTTAAAGATCATAAATATTAGTTATATCATATTTCCACTTGTGTCGTTGTTGTCTCCATTTCTAACATTTGGTATCAGATCCTAGCCAGCTGTGTTATCAGGTGGTAACGTGAAGATTGTTTAGCCTCAGTGGGAGATTTGGTTGTTTTGTGTTTTGTAGATCTTGTGTAAAAAATCATGGCTATAACTACATCTCGTTTGGACATAGAGAAGCTCAATGGTATGAGCTATGAGTTGTGGAAACTAAAAATGGAGGATTTTCTTGAAGAAAGAAATCAATAGCTTGCTATAACTAAGGCAAAGAAACCTGACAATGTTGCTCAAGATGAGTGGGATAAAATAGATAAAAAGGCATGGGGTACAATCCGACTGTGTCTAACAGACTTTGTTCTACTGAATTTTGTGAGTGAGAAGTCTGCATATGATTTGTGGAAGCGTTTGGGTGAGATTTATCAATCCAAAAGTCTAGTAAATAAACTCTACTTGAAGCAGAAGTTATTTTATTTGAAAATGAAAGAAGGTGATTCTATTGCCAAGCATTTAAATTCATTTTTAATTTAATTTTGAGCAAACTAGCTTTTGTAGATGTTGTTGTTGAGGAAGAAGCTAAGTGCATTATGCTTCTTTGTTCTTTACCTGAGTCTAGGGAGAATTTCATTTTTACTATCATTGTTAACCTCACATATCTGAAATTGGATGCTCTTGTTGCAACTTTGTTGTCACATGAATTAAGGAAGAAGAGTTCAGATAGTTCAGGTGATGATCTCAGTGTCAGGGGAAGGTCTAAGGAAAGAGGACCAAAAGTGGATCAAAAGGGGCCTAAAGAAAAATCTAAGGGCAGATCTAAGACTCCTAGAAAGAAGAACAAAGTTAAGTGTTGGAATTGCAGAAAAAGAGGGCATGTGAAGAAGGAATGTAGAAACCCAAAGCAATAGTGGGATTCCACTATAGAAAAGTCCTTGAATGCAGGTGATGAGGTTCTACTTTCTGCATGTAATTTCAAACTTCTCATGATCATTGGTTGGTTGACTTAGGATGCTCGTACAACATGACTCCACACAAAGAATGGTTTTCCACATGTTGGGATAAGGTGTCATTAACCTTGTAAATCCTAATATTGTATTTGTTCCATTTTATTATTTGTAATTTGTAATTACCCATAAGGGAATGAGGTAATTTCACCGACAACATTGATTATTTATTACGAGGCAGGTTGTTGCAGAGTTACATTTATATATTATTGCATCACGGTAAAGGTAAATAGGTGATTTGAGAAAATCTAGGTGCCACCCCTTGGGATATTCTATTTTAGGCATGTGCATTTATTGTAAGAGAATCTATCACAATGGCAAGTTGTCATAAGATTCTATGACGGTTATGACAGCAGTAATGACAGTGTAAGTTATTTTTAGCCCCAGGCGCCCATGCATTCAACATGTATTATAACAGGTGTAAAAGGTGTGTAAGAGGGCATTAATATCTTGATTGCATGCATGATTCCATGGTTGGTGTTGGGATTCCTAGCTTGGATGCCCATTTTGGGTTGCTTCACTATTTAGTGATGCATTTGTAAAGTGTTGTTAAGTTTTTGTAGTTTCATACTTGCACAGGTGCTGTTGAAATGATGTCAGGTTGCAAACTAAAGGGAAGATTTGTGTAGTTGATGTATTGTACACTCTTTTGTAGATTAATACAAACTTGGGCCTCTTTCCTATGTGAAATTTTTTACCCAAAAGGGTTTTCTCCACGTTAAACACTATGTTGTGTGATCAGTTTTCAGAATTGTTGCTTCTATGTTGCATAGTTTATTTTTTGTTGCATTCTCCATTAAATATTACACTGTTAGAAGATCATTAAACATATTATAATCAGATTTTTGTTGAGTAGTTGTTGCCTTCATTTTTAACATTTGGTATCAGAGCCTGGCCAGCTTTGACTCTTGGGTGGTAGTGTGAAGGTTATGTAGCTGCAATGGGAGATTTGGTTTTATTTGTGTTTGCAGATCTTAAGTTGATATTATGGCTACATCTACCACTAGTTCAACCTCTCGATTGAAAATTGATAAGTTCAACAGTATGAGGTATGAGTTGTGGAAGTTGAAAATGGAGGATTTGCTGGAAGAAAGAAACCAATGGTTGGTTGTTTAGAGAGACAAGAAACTTGACGATGTCTCTCAAGATGAGTGGGATAGACTGGATAAAAAGGTACGAGGTACAATTCGATTATGTCTTGCAGATTCCATCATGTTGAATTTTGTGAAGGAAGAGACTGCACATAGCCTGTGGAAGCATTTGGGTGAGATCTACCAATCCAAGAGTATGGTAAACAAGTTTTACTTGAAGTGTAAATTGTCTTCTATGAAAATGAAAGAGGGTGAATCTATTGCAGAGCATTTAAATTCATTTAATTTGTTGTTGAGTTGGCTAGCATCTGTAGATGTTGAAGTTACTGAGGAAGATAAATGTATCTTACTTCTTTGTTCTTTACCTGAGTCTTGGGAGAATGTTATCCTTGCTACCACTGCTAACCTCACAGATATGAAGTTGGATGCTCTTGTTGCAGTTTTGTTGGCACAGGAATTGAAGAAGAAGAGTTCAGATAGTTCAGGTGATGCTCTCAGTGTCAGGGGAAGGTCTAAGGATTCAAGAGGATTGAAAGGAGATCAGAAGGGGTCCAAAGACAAGTCAAAGGTCATTCTAAGACTCCTAGAAAGAAGAACAGAGTTAAGTGTTGGACCTACAGAAAGAGGGCACATGTAAAAAAGGAGTACAAAAACCCAAAGAAAGAGTGGGAGTCCAATTCTGATAAGGACTCAAATACAGGTGAAGATGTTTTACTTTCTACATGCAATGTTGTTTCTAATGATCACCGGTTGGTTGACTCAGGATGTTCGTGTCACATGACCCCGCATAAAGAATGGTTTTCCACATACGAAGAGTATGATGGGGGTAAAGTATACCTTGGGGACAACTCTACATATTTGATAGTTGGGAAAGGCAATGTATTGTTGTGTTTCAGTGATGGGAGGATTAAAACCCTCCCTAGTGTTTTGCATGTTCCTAGATTAGCTAGAAATCTAATTTCAGTTTTGAAGTTGAATGATTTGGGAATGCATGTAACATTTGATAAGCATGGTTGCAGATTGGTGAGAGGCAACTTGGTGGTAGCAAAGGGGAAGAGATTGGGAACCTTGTTTAGGCTAGATGCCACTACAGTTTGTAATTCATCTTATGTTTTTGAGGCTTCTAAAAACACTTGTATGTTGTGGCACCGTAGATTGGGCTACACAAGTAATAATGTTTTGAAAATAATTAAGAATAAAGATTTGTTGGATGGTTTCTCTTTTTCTGATGAGCACTTTGATTTCTATGAGCATTGTGTGTTTGGAAAACAAAATAGAACATCATTTCCTTTAGGAAGTAATAGAGCAAAATAGAAGTTAGAGATTATTCATTCAGATGTGTTTGGACCTGTGGATAATGACTCTATAGAAAAATCTTGTTATTTTCTTACCTTCATTGATGATGTATCCAAATTTACATGGATTTATTTTATGAAAAACAAATCTAAATTTTTCGCTAAGTTTAAGGATTTTAAAGTCTTAGTTGAAAACCAATCAGGATTAAAGATAAAAATATTAAGATCTAACAATGGAGGGGAATATTGCTCTAAGGAATTTGATGAGTTTTCTAAGCATGCAGGTATAATTAAATAAAAGATAACTCTGTATACACCATAGCAGAATGGTGTTGTAGAAAGGATGAACCAAACAATCATGGAAAGAGCCAGAAGTATGTTGAGTGATTCACAGTTGGAGAAATGATTTTGGACGGAGGCTGTGTATACCTCTTGTTACTTGATTAAAAGAACTCCTTGTAAGGCTCTTAATTTGACACCTTATGAAGTGTGGACAGGTAAGAAACCTTTTGTTTCACATTTAATAATTTTTGGCTATGATGCTTTTGTTCATGTGCCTAAGGAAAAGTGATCTAAGTTGAATCCAAAAGCGTAGAAATGCATCTTCATTGGATATGGTGAGAATGTTAAGGGTTATAAGCTTTGGGATCCTCTAACCATAAAAATTGTTTTCTCTAGAGATGTTATTTTCAGGGAACTTAGAGCTATTTTTAATCTAAGCAGCCAAAAGAAAAAGAAAAGGTGAAGAGAGTGCACTTTGACTTAGAGCAGGAAGATGCATCTCAAGAAGAACACAATGATGGATTGGAGGGTGAAGAAGAAGAAGATTCGAGTAGTTCTGATGAGGAAAATTGGATTTGTTAATGTTTGGTGGAAAATTGGATTTGTTAATGTTTTAATGTTTTGGTGTTTAAATCCTCCTTTCCACTTTACATTCAAGGATCTAGGGTCGAGTCGCAATTCACTATCATACCCTAGATCACTGTGAGATGTAGGAAAACTTGGATTAGGGAATTTAATTATCACTTTTCCTTCTCTTATGCTCAATTGACCATTAAAACCCTAATTATGTAAATACGGCAATAAACTGACGAATAATGAAAAATGCTGCTACAGATGGAAGCAAAATATCAAATTACAAAGTACCTATTTTCAGGGATCCGAGGCAAAAACGTTAGGGACACGGGAGCGGGCGCCCAAGTCCAAGGCCCTATTTTCTGTCCGGATCTAGCAATAAGATTTGTAACCTGAATCTTCTGTACCAAAGATTTTCTCGAAATGGAACTTTGGGGACTAGGGAGTAGGCGCCCTAGTCCAAGGGGCAGATTTTCTTCCTTTCCTGCACTTTAGACACTCCAATATGCTCCTCTACAACTCCACTTAGTCTAGCTCCTCAACTTGTAATCTACAATCACGAAAACTTGGTTTGGGGGTTGTGGTGTTTAGGAGCTTGCCTCAGTCAAGCCCCGGAAGGACACTTAAGTCTTCCAAACATCTTTTTCAAATAGAGAGAGTGTGCCCTTGTGAGACGGAAGCCAAATCCAAATGAAACAATGACAAAAAGCACAATGATATCACCTTGTAGTGAAGATCTCATGGGAGGAAGATGCTCTTCATTCCATGAGGAGATGAATGCTCAAATCTACAAATACAAACACATAAACAAAACAAGTTTGCTCTTGCAACACTATGAAAGCCTTGAATCACCTTGAGAACACAATAGCTTGCTAGTAATCATCTAATTGAAATCTAGTTTACAAATGAATGCCTAAACATGCTTTTAGAAATCTAATTGTTATAAAGGATTTTAAATCCTCGACCATAAAGGGATGTCATTTCCTTAGAAGATGGTGAAGCCTCATAGGTCTCGTAATTTGTGGCATAAGTGAGAGTATTGTTTTTAGTTTCTACCAAGGGGATTTTAGGTTTCTTAGGTGCTTCAAAAGATTGCTTAGGTGAGATCGATGCCACTTTTGATGTGTTAAGGCTATTAATTTTATATTCCCCTATACTGCAAGGATTAAAATCTAATGAGCTCCAATTATCACCAAAGAGTGCATTCGATGGTATAGAATCTTTCACAACATCATTTGTGGCCAGAGGCTTTGATGAATTAGCTTGTAAATTGTTTAAGCTCATATGATTATAAACTGGTTTTTGTATTTCAATATGTAAATAGTTATCTAGTTCAGGATCAGCATGAATAGTATGAAGTTTACCTTTGAATATAAATTTGATTGAACGATGTAGAGCGGAAGGGACTGCCCCCAATGCATGAATCTAAGGTCTCCTATGAGTAAAGTGAAGCTACTGAAATCATGTTTGTAACAAAGTAATTGCAACTCATATGTAGAACATATAGAAGCATCAATACCACTGATATAAGCTATATGTTCTAGAATATGAGGATTCTCATTAGTGAAATTAGAGAAATTTTCAAAATCTAGGATATACTCATGCAAAAATTTCAAAGATGAATAACATGAATATGCCAAAATGAAATGCAAAATCATATTTTAACAATTTTCCAAGACTATGCAAGAGACAGGTGCAAACTATATGCAAGAATGATCTTAAATGCTTGATTTTTTGTACTTTTTCCAATGCGAATGAATGAAACAGAGGATGTTGTAAGGATTTTAGTCAAGGGAAGCAAGTTATATGTCTGATATCAGTCCAAAACAGCAAAAGTATCATTCTCAACACACCCTTGATGCAATTCCAAGATAATACCAAGTCAACTATAGTGAAAATATGTCAAAATAGGCATTTTTTTCACCAAAACTCAATGCAACAGAGCATAACAAAGGGTGTTGTGAGGAAAATGGTGATGGGAAGAAAATAATATCAATAATAACAGAAACTTAGTGTCAAAATTCCCAACACAACACACTTTTAGTGCCACTTAAGGTAAAACCCTACTGAAAAATATAGCAAAATAGGTTATTTTTCATGATTTTTCAATTCCAAGACCTAGAAAAGGAGGTGTTGTAAAGAATTTTAAGAGGTAAAACAAATAATATAAATTATATTAGTCACCTCAATCCATAAAATTGATCACAACATGCTTGGAGTGCAAACTAGGTCAAACCCTAGGGCAAAAATAGCCAAAATGTGTAGTTTTTCGCTAAATTTTCACTACAAGAGCCCGATAAAAGGGTGTTGTGAAGATTTTTAGGAGGGGAAGAAAATAATTACCTTGATATCAGAAAATTAATGTAAAAATACTCTTCACAACACGCCTATGGTGCAAGTTTATAGAGTTGAGAAGGCCAAATTTAGTGAAAATCATTGTTTTTGAAGCCCTAGGTTTGAGATCTTGGAACAAAATGCTATGTGAATGTTTTGAAGTCTAATTTATGATGAAAATAAATTACTCTCAAATCTAAAAATGATTTCCAAGCCTTAATATGCAAAATGCCAATGCAAATCTAATGAAAATGCATGAAAATTGCTAGTTTTTTGTTGAAATTTTCTATGCAAAAATGCAAATATTTTAAATCTAAATGCAAATTTACACTACAATGAAAGACTATAGACAAATGCAAATTTGAATGAGCCTCTAAAATTAGTAGAAAAATTTTAAAGAAGATTTTGCCTACTAACCCTAGATTTTGGAATTACTAGGTTATATAAAATTGTCAAAATTTCCACAAAACCCTAGCAAATTAATGATGAGAATGTAATGCAAATTTCTGAATTTTTATATTTTTTTTATAGTTTATATCAGATCTGATGCAAAAATCATGAATTAGGAAAATTTAGAAAGAATTGATACAATTTAGTAAGGTAAACAATGCAATTTTTTTGAATTTTTTTGACTTTTTTCTCAATGCAATCAGATGAATAACTATATGAATGAATGAAATCAATCCAAATCTAAAGACACACACTCAGAAAGGTTGCAATTTAAGTCTAAAAACATGGGTTCACCAAAATATTTGGTGGAAAATTGGATTTGTTAATGTTTTAATGTTTTGGTATTTAAATCCTCGTTTCCACTTTACATTCAAGGATCTAGGGTCGATTGGCAATTCACTATCATACCCTAGATCACTGTGAGATGTAGGAAAACTTGGATTAGGCAATTTAATTATCACTTTTCCTTCTCTTATGCTCAATTGACCATTAAAACCCTAATTATGCAAATATGGCAATAAAGTGACAAATAATAGAAAATGCTGCTACAAACCAAGCAAAATATCAAATTACAGAGTACCTATTTTTGGGGATCCGAGGTAGAAAAGTCAGGGACATAGAAGTGGGCTCCCAAGTCCAAGGCCCTATTTTTTGTCCAGATCTGGCAATAAGATCTGCAACCTAAATCTTTTGTATCAGAGATTTTCCTTAAACAAAACTTCGGGGACTAGGGAGCAGGCACCCTAGTCCAAGGGGCAAATTTTCTTCCTTTCCTGCACTTCAAACACTCCAATATGTTCCTCTGCAACTCCACTCAGTCCATCTCCTCAACTTCTAACCTATAATCACAAAAACTTGGTTTGGGGTTGTGGTGTTTAGGAGCTTGCCTCAGTCAAGCCCTGGAAGGACACTTAAGTCTTCCAAACACCTTTGTCAGATAGATAGAGCGTGCCCTTGTGAGGCAGAGGCCAAATCCAAATGAAACAATGACAAAAAGCACAATGATATCACCTTGTAGTGAAGATCTCATGGGAGGAAGATGCTCTTCATTCCATGAGGAGATGAATGCTCAAATCTGCAAATACAAACACAAACAAAACAAGTCTGCTCTTGCAACACTATGAAAGCCTTGAATCAACTTGAGAACACAATAGCTTGCTATTAATCATCTAATTGAAATCTAGTTTACAAATAAATGCCTAAACATGCTTTTATATGCAACTACAAACACTCCCACCAAGATTTTCATAATTCAAATTTACCGTGTCGGCAAAGGACTCAAATAACGATCATAAATAGACACCCAAAAATTAGGGCTACCCCAAAATAGGACAAGACTAGGGTACAGGCGCCCAAGTCCTCCCCCCCTATTTTGGGTAGGGTATAGCTCAAGGGGTCCTCCTAGGTCCCATTTGTCATGTTACCTAGGCCTCATTCCCTCAGGATGCCAAATTATGAACTAAGATGTCCTAAATGCATGCAAAAGACCTGGGAGCTAAACCGTATGAGGGAAAAGCCCCCAAGGCGACACTTTCCAATGTTACAAATCTGAGCAGCCAAAAGAAAAAGAAAAGGTGAAGAGAGTGCACTTTGACTTAGAGAAGGAAGATGCACCTCAGGAAGAACACAATGATGGATTGGAGGGTGAAGAAGAAGAAGATTCGAGTAGTTCTGATGAGGAATTTTCTGTTGTTATAGAAGAAGTTGGTGCAAAAGATCATGCAAAAGAACAAGTTGAGTCTCTTACTCCACCCTTGAGGAGATCCACAAGACAACAGAACCTAGTTGAAAGGTATAGCCCACCATATTTTCATTGTGTATCTGCTTTATTGAGTACTGATGATGAACCTAGATCCTATAGGGAAGCTATTCATGCAGATGATAGTGAGTCTTGGCAGTTAGCCATGTAGGAGAAGATGATGGCTTTAGACTCTTGTAACACCTGGGATCTTGTTCTTTTTCCCAAAGGAAGAAAGGCCATAGGTTGCAAGTGAGTCTTCAAGAAGAAGTTTGGAGAAGATGGTTCATTGGAGAAGTACAAGGCTATATTGGTAGCCAAGGGCTACTCCCAGAGAGAGGGAGTTGATTTCGGTGAAATTTTCTCTCCTGTTGCTAAGTTAACTTCTATTAGATTTATTTTATCCATTGTTGGAGCTTTTGATTGGGAGATAGAGAAAATGGATGTTAAGACTTCTTTCTTGCATGAAGATCTTAAGGAAGAAGTTTATATGAAACAACCTACAGGTTTTGAGGTAAAAGTAAAAGAACAATGGGTTTGCAGGTTAAAGAGGTCTCTTTATGGTCTAAAACACTTCTAGAATGTGGTATCAAAAGTTTTACTCATTTGTGTTGAAATTGGGTTTTGTTAGAAGCGAGGAGGATCATTATGTGTACATTCATTGTATTGATGATTCTATACTGATCATTGCATTGTATGTTGATGACATGTTATTTTTTAGCAATATTAAGGGTATGATCAGTGAGTTGAAAGCCCAACTTTTAGGTGCATTCGATATGAAGGATCTTGGAGATGCCAAGTATATTCTGAGTATAGAGATTAGGAGAGACAGAGGTAACAGAAATCTTTAGTTGTCACAGAGTAAGTATGTGAATACCATTTTACAGAGATTTAGTATGTAGGACTGTAACCCAATTAAAGTTCCTTTACCCATTGGTACTAAGCTTTCATTAGATATGTGTCCAAAGAATAAGGATGATTTTGAGGATATGTCTAATGTGTCATATGCTAGTATTGTAGGGAGTTTTATGTATGCAATGGTTTGCACTAGGCCAGATATTGCCCAAGCAGTGGGAGTTTTGAGCAGATTTATGTCTAACCCTAGTAGACAGCATTGGAATTATGTGAAAAGGGTACTTAAATATCTTGCAAGTACTTCTGATTATTGTTTGGTTTATTCTAGTACTGATAGTGCTAATAAAACTTTGGACATACAAGGATTTATTGATGCAGATTAAGCAGGTGACTTAGATAGTCGAAGGTCCACCAGTGGCTATGTGTTTACTCTGTTTGGAGGAGTAGTGAGTTGGATGAGTAAGAGGCATCCCACTATTGCTTTGTCCACCACCAAATTAGAGTATATGGCTGCTACCCATGTCTCTAAGGAGGCAGTTTGGTTAAGGAGACTGTGTACATGTATTGTTTTTAATTGCAAGGTCATTCAGATTGGTTGTGATAGCTAAAGTACTATCTGTTTGGCCAAGAATCATATGTATCATGCTCAAACTAAGCATGTTGATGTTCAGTATCACTTCGTTTGAGAATTGGTTGCAAGTGGATAGATTGAGCTGAAGAAGATAAACACTCAGGAGAATGTTACAAATTCATTGACCAAACCTGTGAGCATAGAGAAATTTGTGTGGTGCAAAGAGGCCATGGGCCTTATTTTTAGTGCCTGATTATTTTTCATTTGATTTCCTATGGGTTGATTTACAATGTATAATGTCAAGTGGGAGAATGTTGGAATAAGGTGCCATTAACCTTGTAAATCCTAATATTGTATTTATTCCATTTTATTATTTGTAATTTGTAATTACCCATAAGGGAATGAGGTAGTTTCATTGACAGCGGTAATTATTTATTATAGGACAGGTTGTTGCGAAGTTACATTTATAGATTGTTGCATCATGGTAAAGGTAAATAGATGATTTGGGCAAATCTAAGTGTCACCTCTTGTAATATGTTATTTTAGGCATGTGTCATACATTGTAAGAGAATCTATAACAATGGCAAGTTGGCATAAGATTATATGATGATAATGAATAATAATGATAGTGTAAGAGCTATTTTAGCCCCAGGTGCCCATGCATGCAACATGCATTATGACAGGTGTAAGAGGTGTGTAAGGGGGAATTAATATCTTAATTGCATGAAAGGTTCCATGGTTGGCATTGGGATTCCCAACTTGGATGCCTATTTTGGGTTGCTTCACTATTTAGTGATGCATTTGTAAAGTGTTGTTAAGTTTTTGTAGTTTCATACTTGCACAGGTGTTGTCGGAATGATGTTAGGTTGAAGACTGAAGGGAAGATTGGTGTAGTTGATGTATTGTACACTCTTTTATAGATTAATACAAACTTGGGCCTCCTTCTTGTGTGGAGTTTTTTATTCGAAAGGGTTTTCTCCATGTTAAACATTGTGTTGTGTGATCAGTTTTCAGATTTGTTGCTTCTGTGTTGCATAGTTTAATTTCTGTTGCATTCTTCATTAAATATCACACTATGAGAAGATCATTAAACATATTGTAATCAAATTTCCATTGAGTAGTTGTTGAATTCATTTCTAACACCACATACGAGGAGTATGATGGAGGTAATGTCTACCTTGGTGATAACACTGCATATCCAATTGTTGGAAGGGGAAAGGCAATGTTGTGTTTTAGTGATGGGAGAATTAAAACCCTCCCTTGTGCTTTACATATTCCTAGATTGGCTAGAAATCTTATTTCTATTTTGAAGTTGAATGATTTGGGAATGCATGTAACATTTAACAAGTATGGTTGTAGATTGGTGAGAGGAAGCTTGGTGGTAGCAAGGGGAACAAGGATGGGAACACTCTTTAAGCTTGATGCAATGATTTTTTGTAACTCCACCAATGTTACTGAAACTATTGAAAATGCATATATGTTGTGGCACCACAGATTGGGCCACACTAGTGAAAATGTTTTAAAAACTATCATAAATAAAAAGTTGTACAATTTTTCTTATTCTGATGAGCGCTTTGATTTATGTGAGCATTGTGTATTTGGGAAACATAATAGAGCATCATTTCCTTTAGGAAGTAATAGATCAAAAGAGAAGTTAGAAATTATTCACTCATATGTGTTTGTTCAGGTGTGGATAATGATGTTGGCAAGAGACACTGCTAGGCATGTCAGGTGTTGTCATTGATGGCAATTGAATCTATATTACACATCCTCATTGTATCATTGGATCATAATGGAAGTTAGGTTGCATATTTGTCTAAGTTTGAAAAGACAGGAATAGAGCATATGACAGGGTTCAACATTTTGGTCCACATTTCTCCACAGGTAATCATATTGTGCTGCAGATCTAAGGGAATGTTAAGGGATGTCAAGACTACCTAAATCCAAAGTTTTAGACTCCGGTGATGAAGGAATTAAAAGTTACAAGCATATGAGTATCAGGTTTTGGTTAGACAGTTCAGTCCGGTGAAGAACAGGTCGACTTGGTGTTTGATCCTTGTGCGGATTAAGTGAAGTGGTTGGTTGAGTAATTTATGAGATCTAGTGGCATTGGCCAACATGTGTGGTGACTTGAATATATAAGTTTTGGTCCGCATTAATGTTTGTGCATGGATTCAGCCAACAGAGCAATGATCTTGAAAACGTTTCTAAGTTTTCTTGATGCTGACTGCAATTGATGAAATTTCATGTTGCGGATATATATGTTCGATGGGTTTGAGCATTTTGAGATATGGATGTGCAAATATGATGTGATAGGTGCAAAGTGTGGCAGTATCAAGTGCGAAGCAAAGAGATCTAAGCTTCGGATCATGGTAGAACAATGAAACAGGGTAGTGAGAGATGAAGTGTGTGAAGTCAGTATATTGAGCCTAACTGGAACTGTAATCTTCCATTGTTAGATACTATTCTTCAGTTCAAGTATTTTAGCGAACTCTTTGTAATTAATCTTGTAGGCAGTGAGCTTCCTTTAAGCAATGAGCTCTGGGAAGTGTACTCGAAGGCATGTGCCTTCCCATTTGTAATACTTTTAACAGAGTATAAAATCTTGTGGGTTAACCCCCACCGTGGTTTTTCCCTTAACTGGGTTTCCACGTAAAAATCCTGGTGTTCATGTGTGATGATCTTGTTGTTGCTGCCCATAAGTTCATGCTTCTTTCTCTTGAATGTATGTGGTAAATTAATAAAGGAACATAATAATAAGTTTTTGCAGAACACTGATTCACCCCCCCTCTTAGTGTTCCTTAATTTCAACAATTGGTATCAAAGCAAGGTTCCTTGGAAGAAGTTTAACAACTTGAGGAAGATCTGGGAAGGTGTTTCAGTGGGTTCATCCAGGTATTCTGATGGCATCAATGAACAACTTCAAGTTGCTTTAGAAGATCTTGATCAGTCTAGAGCAAAAGTCAAAGAACTGCAAGAGAACCTTAAAGATGCTGAGGATTTCATTCAGACTTTAAAAGGGCAACTGAGAAAATCTATGGAAAAGAGGAAGGAGCTACTTCAATAGTTAGTAAATCAGAAGGAAGACAATGGCATGGATGAGGCTTTGAAGGAGAAGACAAAGGAATGTGAGAAGCCAGAAAAAGAAGTTATTGTCCTAAAACATGAGATGGAATCCAGGGTGATGAGGCTAACCAAGGAAATCAAGAAAAGGAAGAAGACTAAAGAAAACCTAAATCAGTCTCTAAAAGAAAGAATAGAATAATGTTGCAGATTGGATAGAATAATTGGCCATCTAGAGTCTGATCTACAAGAAACCAAGTATAATGAGGAACAACTTGAAAGGCAAATTGTCATTCTCAAACAGGACCTAGAAGCTGCAAATGAATACAAAGAGAAGTTCAAGATAAGCTTAGCTAAACTTGAGGTGCTGCTTGATAGTCAGAAGAAGGTAGATGATAAGCATGGTCTGGGATATGAGAAAGGTGAAAGATTTGGATCTACTCAAAGAAATTCTGAATCAAGGAATTAGAGAAACAGACCTAGAAGACCTCTGGTCAGACAACCTAATCCTCAAAGGTATCCATCCTTCAATGGAAATTGTTTCAATTGCAATAAATTTGGTCATAGAGCTACTTAGTGCAGAAGTAGAGTGAATCAAAGTGGTCCATCCTTCTCTGGTCAATACTTCAATTGTAAAAGATATGGTCATAGATACAATGAATGCAGAAGTATGATGATAAATAACTCTAACAACAAAGGAAATGTCTATTCTTTCAATGGCAAATGTTTTGCATGCAATAGATTTGGACACATGGCTAATCAGTGCAGATCAAGAGGAAATCAAGTAAATGAGAAAAGAAATGTTGCATGCTTTAATTGCAATAGATCCAGTCATATTCCAAGATTCTGTAGAAGCAAAGATGATGATAGAAAAGGTCTAGTAAACATAAACCAGAATGTGCAGAGACAAGATAAAGGCAAGGGCAAAATAGATGTGAATGAGATCTAGAATAAAATGAACAAAACATGGGTGAAGAAAGGTGTAATGAATAATGGTGATAGGTCTACACCGGAATCCGGTGCTAGTAATTCCTCTAGGAATTGAAATAGGAGCTCTGGCTTAGGAGGAACTGCATTGAAAATCTAATTCCCCCTGCCAGTAAGTGGGTGCCTGAATCTGGCATGATGAGAGAAGATAGAATAGCCTATTGCAGATTGTCTGAAAGAATTAATGGAAGAAAAGAGGTTGATGTGGCAACTTGCGGAGCAATCTATGAGAAACTGTATCAAGAAATAGAGTATCTAAAAGAGTTAGGACAAAAGCATTTATTACATCAAAATGTAGGTGTGTGGAGGTTAAAAAGAAACTCAAGTGACTTCAGAATCACTTTGCATCCAAGAAGAAAGAAGGAAGGTGAGCTCTGTGCAAAGATTTCCAAGAGATTGAAGTGTGAAGAAGATATCCGAGCGAAAACCCTAACCAGCGAAATAAGGTATTCTCTGTAAAGCTTTCTGAATTTGCAATCTTTGGATATGGCTACTCCATTGATTGTTGACATCACTGAAAGGCCCTGACCTAAATTCAAAAAGCATCCACACAAATCTGTAAAGGTTGATCCGTTAGGTGCCCTTTTTGATGTTCCACATGGTGTGTTGCACGTAGAAGATATTGGGGCTTATGTTATTTTGATTATTGTTAGTGTAGGTTTTTATTCCTTATTATAAGGTTTTTCCTACACATTTATTTAAGCTTTCTTAGGTTAATAAAGCATGTTTTATTAGGTGAGAGGATTATGAGGTGTTACATTCCTACATGTGAGCATCCATTAGCTATCTTGGGAAGATATTTTGCTATCTTTAGTCTGATAGATGGTTGCTCCTCATTGGTCAGTGTTGCCACCTCCTCCCTCTCCCTGGTCTATATAAGCATGCTACCTAGCTTGTATTTTTATTTAATATTGGAGATAGTTATCTAATGCTATTTTGCCATTTGAGCATTTCACATCAATCTCTTGGTATCGTTGTTATGTTGTTTCAATTGCTTTTGCATTTATAGTCTATGTTTCTAACTCTTTCAATTGATTATGGGTTATAATCTGTTTTACAGATTCTAACATGGTATCAGAGCGAGTTTTGTAAGGTTAGATTCTTTGTAGAGATCTTGCAAAATCTTGTATTCTCTTCTCTTGCATTTTCGAACGATCTAGAGAATCAGAAAGGATTTATGAAGATCCAGTAATCTTATTTTTGTATGTATGATATCTGGGTGATTGCAGCATCTTCAGGTAGTTTGGTAGCATTTTTGGTTGTTCCATTGCATCCGGGAGGCTCTTGAAAGTCTTTTTTGGCTTTCATTTCACTCATTTTGGAGATCGTTGGCCATACCTGCAAACAAGGGTTCTTTGATTGAGTGAAAAGGGGGGGTGTTTTGTGTCTTCTTTCGTGCATCTTTTATTTCCTCACAACAACAACAACAACAATCTATTTCTATATTAAGATGGATCAATTAACAGTGCCTATTCTAACACCCTACAACTACTATGAGTGGAAGTCCAAGATGACTATCCAACTTAAGAAGTTAGGACTATATAGAGTAACTATGGGTTTAGAAACTAAACCAACCTTAATTGCAGAAAGGCCTAAATTTCATAACAGGCTAGATGAATCTTTTGGAACTCTATGCATGTTTGTATCTCCTGATCTTCCTTTTCATGTTGAATCTATGACAACACCAAATGATGTATGGACTATTTTGGAAAATCTCTTTGGTAAACAAGATGAATTAAGGGTGCATCAATTGGAGAATGAGATAATAGGGTTAGATCCAAGTAATTTTGATACAATACAAGACTTCTTCACAAAACTCAAGGCCATTAGAGTACAGTTGAAGCAATGCGGGATTGAGAAGAAAGACACACAATTGATCTTAAGTATTCTTTCTAAGCTTGGTCCTAACTACACAGTGTTTGTTTCTACATTTTATGCCACTAAAAGTGCTCTTGGGACTACCTACAAAATTCCTTCTTTAGATGAATTTGTTGCTAAACTCACTAAAGAATAGGATAAATTGGTTCAAATGGGCATTATTAAGCCTTCTAAGTCTCATGCCTTGGCTGCAAATTAGAGCACTAAAGATCAGAAAGGAAATGGAAAACAAAATAAGAAACAAAAGGATCAAGGAGAGAAGAAACAAGGTCCAAAACAAGCTACAACCAATGCAACTCTTGAGTCTTCCTCTAAAGACAACAAGTCTAAAAAGGAGAAGACAAAGTGTGCCTTTTGTAAGAAATCTGGTCACAATGAGAATAAGTGTTTAAAAAAGCAAATAGCTCATCTTACTCATCTTCTTGAGAAGAATAATATCAAAGTGCCAGATTCAGCTAAGGAAGATTCTTCAGAATCTTCAAAGGACATGAAAAATAGTAAGGGGAAGCAGTTACTACACCGCCAGATAGTTGGGTATTTGACTCAAGTGCTTCTCACCACATGGCCAATACAAAGGAAAGTTTCTCATCCTTGGAGTCATGTTATGTGCTTGATATTCTTATGGGTAATGATACACCAAAAGAAGTTCTTAGGAGAGGGTATGTTGATGTTGGTGATGGGAAATTCCATGATGTTCTTTGTGTACCTTATTTTTCAACTAATCTCCTATCTGTCTACCAGATCACCCATACAGGTTCTGGCAAGAGAGTTGGATTTACACCTAACTCAGTGGTTATCAATGATCTACACAGTGGTTTTACAGTTGTTGTAGGAAAAGTTGATAATTGTTCATGGCTCTATCACTTTTCTCATTTTGTTCCTGATTCTCCTTCACTTGCATTGCTCACTCACTCAGATGAGGTGAGTCATTTGTAGCATCAGCGGTTTGGCCACTTGAATTATCGCTACTTGCAGTAGCTCAGTCAGCATGACATGGTTATAGGGTTGCCTTCTATTTGATTCTCTGATGGAGTTTGTCAAGGCTGCATTCTTGGTAAGAATCCTAAAGAAAAATTTGATAAAGGTAAAGCATGGAGAGCCACATAGCTCTTGGAGTTAGTACATAGTGATTTGGCTGGTCCATTTCAGCATCCTTCATTCAATAGAGCTAGATATGTATTGACCTTCATTGATGATCTTTCTTGATACACCTTTGTATACTTTCTCAAACAAAATTCTGATGTCTTTGAGTCTTTTCAAGACTTTAAATCTTTTGTAGAGAAACAATCTGGGAAGGTTGTCAAGATTCTACACACCAATAATGGCGAGGAATATGTCAACCAGAGGCTTCAACAGTTTTGTGCCTCAAAGGGTATTGATCTTCAGCACACAGTTCCCTATACTCCACAACAAAATGAAGTTGCAGAACGTAAGAATCAGTCATTGAAGGAAATGGCCAATTGCATGAATCACTCTAAATCATTAGCACCTCAGTATTGGGCAGAGGCCATCAACTGTGCGTGTTATATCCAAAATCGGGTTCCTCACCAAGCTGTGAAGGGGGTAACTCTTTTTCAATCTTGGAACGGTTGGAAACCCACAGTCAAGCACTTCTGAGTGTTTGGGTCTCCTGCATGGGCCCACATTCTAGCAGAGAAATGCAAGGTAATGGATCCGCAGAGTGGGCCTTGCATATTTGTTGGGTATCCAGATGGTGTCAAAGGCTACAGGCTACTCCACCCTAACACATGGTGGTACCTATTAGGGTTTAGGTTTTTAGGTTCATAAAATTATAAGTCTTTGCCTCTAAAATCCTTTAAACCTAAGTTCCTAAGCTCATGTGCTTTATCTTCTAAATCTTTGTTGACCGCCTGTGGTAGGTTCCCAGTCCCTTAAGTTATGACTTAAAGCCTCTATATTCATTAGGTGACCGGCCCCATGTCCTAGTCTTACCCCTTATAACCCGTGAAAAATTAAACACACGTCCTAAGTCTTCGCATAAGTTATAAGATTTAATAAAAGTGTATTTTGCAGCGTCGCAGCGCACCTTACATGACGTCACCATCCCGCTGCGCAGCCATGACAAGGTGACACCTGTCGAAGGATCTAGGCCCGCGCCCCTTTATTGAGGAATCTTACCTTGAGCAACCGTGTGCTGCCAAGTGTCAGTCTAAGGAGTAATCTACAGGAAGCTTTAATCTAACAACTATGCATCATCGCAAGGGAATCTTGCAAGTAAGGAATATTCATCGTGCGGTCGCGAGATGGTGACACGTGGCCTCGTCTTATTAAAGAAGTCAAAATAAAATGAAAGGTGGACATGTGGGGGTTTTATTGCACCTACATACGATAGGTAAGTGGTGGGCCATTTCAGGTTGCGATGCCACGAAATGGTACCACGTGTCCTGATCGGATGAAAAATGATGTGGTCAGCGATGGAGGTACATCTGGTTTGGCTTGTTCTTATTGGTTGAAGACTTTTCAACTATGATGACCTAGATTTTCAAATCTGGCGGGTAAATGATAGCCATGGATGTTGTAAGGGCAAACTTAGATCGACGGTGCAGATTTAATTTTTTTGTGATGAACGTTGAAGGCGCCCTGTGACATGAACGAGAGATTAAGGCCGAGGCTACCTCCATTAATGCCTCAGAACCTATGCTACAAAGCTTGAAAAAGGAGAAAAGTTAGGGCTTCTTGCATCATTTCTTCAAGCATGAACAAAATTCAGACGCGTAGTAGATTTTCAAGCAAGCAAGGAAAGAATTTCAAGCTTCTGTAGGCATAGAAAAATAGTAAGTTTATTCTGTCCAACCATCCTCAGTGCATTTTAAATTGACTGCTTGATTTAAAGGATAGAGAATTATTAGGATAAGAAGCCCTAGTCTAATACATAATCAAAGAAAATGAGTCAAGCCGGTCAAGCCTCCACTTCTAAATGTAGTCTAGATGAAGATCCTATGATCCAACTCCCCGGCTCTTCTAGGAAAGCTCTAAATCTGCATGGTCCTGGTGGGCCAGATGATAAATTCCTTAACTTTTTCTATAATTGTAGAGATGCACGTGTGCCTGTTCCTAGTTGGGTCCTATTCAAACATTAGCACCATAGGATGGATTATAAGGCCCCAGTCTGCCACACTTAGCGCTTTGATCTAGCCAATCTGATCTGCCCTAATGTATTCCCTAATCTAGACCTAATGAGGGTGATAGCACTGAGGTATGACCCTCAAACAAGGATAGTCTTGGCAGGGAATGGCACAAAAATAATTAGGCTCACAAAGGGGTACATTACCACTGTGTTTAACCTAAACCCTGCTACTAATAAGCCAATTGACGTAAGTGCTTTAAAGAAGAAGTACCAAACTATCAAGCGTGCATATAGAGACTTTGATTTGGCCAAGCACATGCTGAGGGGAGTTGATGGTAAATTGGTAAAAATCTTAGATAGTGAAGAAGAACCCTTTCAGTACAATCTGTTCATGCACTATTTTGTCAGAACAATCACAGCTTGTGCCAAGTGCTAGGCAGGGATGCCTCAGACAGAATTCCCATCTCTCTGATGATGATGGCAGTGGATATTCAAAGTCAAGAGACTAAGGAGCCATGACTATGCCTCCTACATTGCACATAAAATTATTTACTATGGATGCCCATGTTGAATTCACATGGTATTCCATGCTGTGCCATATGCTTATGTTTTCCTTGTCAGGGATGTGGTACCAAAATTTACATGTCAAAATGGTAGATGCACGGGGAAATATGTTGCCAGTGCATATGTGGACATGTATGATAGATATGCATTGTGTTGATGCTGACTATGTAATCTTTGAAGAACATTTTGTGAGGAGAGTTCTCAGTTTCTTGGAGCCGGAGGGAGAAATGCTACATCCAGATGTATTAGATTTTTTAAGGCATTTGAATAGAACTCCTCACTTGGGGATTGATCATAATTGGGGTGACTAGTTTTACCATGAGCACACCACATGCATCAGAGTTTATGGGTGTGAGGCCCCTCCCCATATTCTGCCTAAATATGTAGCCAAGAGAATTGGTTTTTTGGAAATCATTAGTCAGCTAAATGAAGTAGATAAAGAGCATCTGAGGAAGTACAATAACGGTTCATTTTTCCCCACCTCCCTTAGATTTAGTGACTTTTTAACAACTGACAAAAGTGGGTTGGATCAGATTAATTCAGTGTTGCAGTGTTATGGGATGTATTTGGAGCAGGCTAGGAGATTTGACCCTAAGGGTTTCATTGACAGGGTCAGGATTAATAAACAGAGACCGAGATATATTCACCAGGCCTACTTTGAAGAGGTCCATACTGTCAGAAATTGTTTCACAATGAATGATGTCCACACTTTGAGAATCAAGTGGGACACAATAATGACAGGGGAAAGAATGAGGAAGAATGTGAATGTTGCATATCAGTGTGCCTTTGCAGAGGTGTAGGACCCCATAAAAAGGATTTAGAAGATGTTTGATAACATAGAGCAACTGATTGCTAATGATCTTGCAGGAGAAGAAAGGCCATCCTATCAGCCTACCAGCTCTAGGGGAGGATATGATGCAAAGAGAGAATCAACTGCCCCTTCCCTTGCCAAGAAGGCAAAGATTATTGACTTAGAGAATCCAGAGGAAATTAAGGTAGTGGACCTTGAGGGTGAAGCAGAGGAACAAGTGAAAGAAGCTGCACATCAGGTGAATTCACCTGACAGAATTTGGCCCTACTCCTCTCCTGAAAATAGGGCAATGAGGACCATGACAAGCCAAATTGTGGATATTGAAGATGTCAAAGTAATGGCTTGCAGCAAATTCTTAGAAGATGATGAATTCATCAACACTCCTGAATTCAGGAGTTATGTATTGAAAGTAAGAAGTGAGGAATTCTAGAAAAGGATTGAGGATGCCAATAGTGGGGTTGATCCCTCTATATATGAGGCCATCACTCAAAGAGTGCTGACAAAGGTAAATTAGGCCATCAGCAAAATGACTCTAGAGGAAGGGAGGTCATTGGTTGCTAAGAGTAATTGCTCCTTCCTCACTAGACTTTGTCAAATGCAATTTCATTTGACACCATAACCAGAGAAGACTCAAATGTAACAGATGAGCAAGTAGAAAAGGTTCTCTCTGGTGCAGCCTTCAATCCTAGGTTCAAAACATTAGCAATATGGGCTCTGTCCCCAAGCAGTAACAAGCCTAGGATTGGATTGGGGGAGTTAACATGAGATGTAATCATCAAGAGTGTATCTAACACCCCTACTCCCCAAGCTGTAAGTTTGAATGTGCAAACTGCATAATTTGCTGAGGCAATCACTAATAAGCTACAAAAAGACCATGATGAGTTGCTACTACAATATGTACAGATAATTGCAAAGATAAATAAGTGCAAGGAGCAGATATCACTAGGGGATGGTACTTCTACTCCTCTACCTATGATCCCAATAGCAGAATCATTTCAAGATGACATAGAGCCCCTACTAGAAGAAATAAGGGAATTGAAGGAGGAGGTAAAGAGATTGAAAGAAGAGAAGAAGACTTCATTCAAGGAGATGGTCACCAATCTGATAAACCATAGAGTGACCAAATTCATGGCAAGGATGGATGAGACATGGAAGTCTCATTCTGATTTAAGGGCTGCATTAGAAAAACATGAGTAGGATAAGGAATGTCTCAAGGCAATGCAGGTATCGTGGTTGCTAAGGACTAGAGAGTTGAAAGATCTAATCAGGTGTGCACGGTTTGATGCACAGGCACCACTAGAGATTAAGCTAACCCTTGAAATGCTAGAAATTCTTAAAGGGGTTGTATCTTTCAAATTAAAGCTTGATAAGGTACTAGGTGAGAAGAAGCAATTTATGGAGAAAATAGATAAGAAAATAATGCCCAGTATACTGGAGGTTGATGGACAAGTCAAAAACCTTGACAAGTGGAAAGTTGATTTTAGTGACAATGCCAACCAACTAATATCTACTTGTTGCACCAATGGGGACCCCAAGTTGGAAATTTTGAATTCAACTTTGGATAAACTGCATGTATTAGCAATAAATTTTGAGGTGTTATGTAAGGAGGCAAAGATTTTGATGGATTCACAGTACACGAGACATAATGACAAGATTTCAAAGTTAATTGCATTCCAATGGCCTTCAGAGAAATCATATACCGAGTGGGCGGAGAAATATGGTTAGGTGTACCTAAAATGAACAATGAGCTACCTCTCCCCTGCATTCATGTAGCCGGGCTCCTCAAGTCACTTGTGTCCCATGTGATATACTATTTTCTATTCTTTCTCTAGGCTCAAGGTAATAAGTGTCTCAACGCCCTTGAGCGGCACTTTGTAATGTAGTTCCACCAAACCAACACATGTAATGAATGATGGCGCCAGGCTCTGTGTCTATAAAGAGTTGGTTGCCTCGCTTTGTAAGTTGTTGGAAGTTTTGGGAATTTGAGGAGTAAAAGTAATACAAGCTTTTGGCCAGTTGCTCTCTCTATGGTCTTGTGAGTTCCATTTTAATGTATGTATGTGTTTTCATAAACTATTCATCAGTTTTAGATTGAATTTATATGAGTAATGTAATGTGCATGTGTTTTTGTTAACTATCTCCATTTGTTATCTGCATCTTTCTTTAGAATGAAGTAACTAAGGGTTTTCTAAATTTTGGGATGCAACTCTATGGCATTATATGTTTAACTTCTTGCTTATGTTTAAGGAACAGAATTAAAATGCTCAAAGTCCAAACATGGGGAAATATGTGTGATAACAAGGATAATTGTAAGCATGGTTAATAGAAACACTTAATCTTGGGAGTTCTCTGTCAGGCGGGAACTAAAAAACCCTCTGAGACTTGCATGTTTGTTTGGTTTATGGAAATTTGTTTACATGTTTTAAGTAGGACTCCATGCCCTTGGATTGGCATCAATCAAAGGCTTGCATTGAGTTTATGAATCAAACCCTAATCTAACAGCCAATCACATAAAAAATTAAATCAACTCAAAACCTTGAACTGTAGGATATTAGGAGTAGGATTTAGGTTTTCAATCCTCTGACTCACAACTAAAGTAGGATCCAAAGCTAGCCCCTTTGCATTTATCACACAATTTTGGTCTACATAATAGAGGATTTATTTGCTGATATGTCAATACCTAAGTACAATCAAGATTCACCATGTGGGTATTGAGTAAGGGACACCCCCTAGGTCCTGCAGAGCCTAAAAGTGTAGAGGTGACATTAGAGTCTATCTCCTGTTTGTTAGCCACTGACCTGAGGTCCTTGTAGACAAAAGATGGAAAATTTTTAGGGGAGCTTGGACAATTAGCTAGAAAAAACACCAACACTACACATGAGCTCTTCATTGAGAGGAGTGTTCGTTTTGAGGATACTTCTTCTACCACTTCTCCATCATTCATTACCATGGAGACATTGTGAATTCATGATGATAGTTCTTCTAAGGATCTTAATCCTCTTGAGGACTCTTCTTCCTCCACTTTAGATGGCGATGATGAGAGTTCATCTTCCTCCTCTCTTAGTCATCATTCAGAGGATGTTGATTCTCCTCCAGATTCTCTTACCACTGGGCCTCTTTGGGCTCGTCAGACTTTGGAGTCAATAGGTGATTGGGTTGGTGATCCTTCAGATGCAAGAAGAACAAGGTCACAGTTTGAGCAGGCTCCTCATCTCTTCTTTGCTTTAGCTTTTGATCTACAGTCCTTTAGGGAAGCTTCTAGTGTCCCTGAGTGGGATGCTGCTATGTAGGAAGAGTTCAATTCCTTGGAAAGGAATCATACTTGGGATTTAATCCCACTTCCTAAGGGAAGAAAACTTGTTCGATGCAAGTGGGTCTATCGAACAAAATTTTCTGCAGATGGGTCGGTCAATAAACATTAGGCTCGCTTAGTCACAAAAGGATTCTCCCAGGTTCCTAGGATTGACTACTCTGAGACTTTTGCACCGATTGCTAAGATGAATTGATTGACTTGTCCTTGCCATTGCTGCAGCCCATCATTGGGGAGTTCATCAGATGGATGTGGAGAGTGTTTTTCTTCATGGTGACCTTTAGGAGAAGATATATATGGAGCAGCCATAAGGGTTCATCCAGGATCCTTTACTTGTCTGCCAACTTCAGAAGTCTCTCTATGGCCTTAAATAGGCCCCTCGAGCCTGGAATGCCAAGATGGACTCCTTCCTTCTATCAGTTGGGTTCACTCGGTGCCATTCTGATCTAAACATCTACATTTTGTAGCAAGATGAAACTAGATCACTTTCCTTGTTCTTTATGTTGATTACTTGTTGATTACAAGGAGTTCCTCATCCACCATCAAGGCAGTGAAAACTGCCCTTCATGATCAGTTTCTGATGTCTAACTTGGGTCTTCTTCATTACTTCTTGGGAATTGAGATCACACAGTCTTTGGTTGGTATCTTTATTTCTTAGCCCAAGTATGCTCTTGATATGCTCTCCAGATTTCGCATGGTTGACTGTAAGTATGCGCCAACTCCATTTCTATTAGGGGTCAAACTTGAGGCTTCTTGTTCTTCACCTTTGGCAGATGCTACCTTGTATCACCAATTGGTTGGGAGTCTCATATACTTGACTCGCACGAGGCCTGATATTTCATATGTTGTGGGCTTGGTCTCTAGGTTCATGCAGGAGCCACATGAGCTGCATTGGAAAGCAGCTAAGCGGATTCTTCACTATGTACAGGGCACTCACAGTTATGGGATTCATTATGCAGCGGGTGTGGATATTGACTTGGTGGAATACATAAATTCAAATTAGGCGGGTGATTCTCAGGATCGCAAGTCTACTTCAGGGTATTGCTTCCATCTTAGTTTTGGTCTGATTTCTTGATCAAGCAAGAAGCAATCTGCTATTGCTCTTTCATCTACAGAGGCTAAGTATCAAGGAGCAGTTAATGCTGCTACTGAGGCCATTTGGCTTCAGCACATTCTCACTGAGTTTGGTATTTCCTTCACAAAACCTACAGTCATCTTTTGTGACAACTGTTGGCAAGAGACACTATGTGGCTTCATGAGTGTTGTCATTGATGGCAACAAAGTCCATTCCACTCATCTGCAGCACATAGTATGTCTATACTGGAAGTCTAATTGAAGAGTGTTTTGGTTTGGTGAACAAGAACAGAGCATGCAGCAAGGTCTGACAATCAAGTCCGGATCTCTCAGAGGAAGTATCTCAGCAAAGTGCGGACTTGGGGAAGTCAAGAGGAGTACCATGACTACCACATTCTAGAGATTGAGCCTCTGGTGACGAAAGAGTGAAAAGATATGAGCACCTAAGTGATGGGTTCCTGACAGGCAGAGCAGACTGAGCAAGAACTAACCGACAGAGCATCAGACCTTAATCCATATGAGGAATTGTTGGTGATCAATTTTCTTGAGGGATCATTCATGGTTGGCTGACATGATTGATGACTTCTATAACTATCTCTTTGATACGCATCACTTAGTAAGCAAGGATTCAACCGACATACTAGAGTTTGGAAAAATCTTGAGTATTTCAGATGCTAACTAGAAAGATGTTGAAATCCTTGGTGCGGATATATATACCAGATGGATTTCGATGTGAAGGTGTGTGTGGTGTGATAAAGTGTGCAAAGAAAAGTAGAGAGTAGTGTGGAAGCAGCTATACAAATCCGGTATGTGACAGAATAGCAACACTAAGCAAAGGAAGAATGAAGTGCAGCAGAACAGTATATTGAGCCTAACCAGAACTAAACCTCAGCATATGTGGATGCCCCTGATCAGTTCAAATACCTAGTTACTTTCTATATACCTTGTAGATAGTGAGTCTCTTGTAGGCAGTGAGCCTCTTGTGAGCAGTGTGCTCGGGCAGTGAGCCCTAATTGGCAAGTGTCATTTTGTACTTCTTATTCTTTTAATAGAGAATACAATCTTGGGTTAGTCACCCCGTGGTTTTTTCCCTTAACAGGGTTTTCCACGTTAAAATCATTGTGTTATGTGTGTTGGTTTTATTTATGCTCTCATGGTTATATATGCTTCTATGTTTTAATATTGCACTAATTGTTAAAGAAGAATAGAAAGTTAAAATATTTAAGATAACTGATTCACCCCCCCTCTCAGCTATCTACCTTGTTTCCAACAATTGGTATCAGAGCTAAGTTCCTCTAAACAGAGCCTAACAGTTTGAGGAAGATCTAGGAATCTCAATGGATATGTATGGTATGAGGGAACAACTTCAGTCTGCCCTAGATGATCTTGAGCAATCTCACTCTGAAGTCAATAACCTGAGGGAAAGACTCAAACAAGATGATGACTTCATAAATGAACTAAAAGAAAAACTGAGTGTCTCTGTGAAAAAGAGAAAGGAACTTCTTCAACAATTAGCAAGTCAAAGTGAAGCCAATGATACTAATGAAGATCTGAATGAGAAAAACAAGTTATGTGAGAAGCTATCAAAAGAAGTCATTATGGTAAGACATGAAATGGAATCAGGGGTTATGAAATTCACCCAAGAAATTGAAGAGGAAAGAAAAATGGAAGATAATCTAAGACAATCTCTTAAGGAGAAGTCAGAAGACTACCACAAAATGGATAGAATAATCAGGCATCTAGAATCTGATATTGAAGAAGCTAGAGATAATGAAGAATAACTTGAGAATCAGATTGACACTCTTAAAAGGGATCTTCAAACAGCAAATGAATACAAAGAGAAATTTAAGATAAGCTCTACTCAACTTGAAGTTCTTCTTGAAAGTCAAAAGAGGATAGATGACAAGCAAGGCTTGGGCTATGAGAAAGGTGAAAGCTCCGGATCCAGTCAGAAGAACTTTGGATCAGGAAATCTAAGGAACAGGCCTAGAAGACCTCCGATAAGGCAACCAAATACTCAAAGATATCCATCCTTCAATGGATACTGCCACAATTGCAATAACTTCAGTCATAAAGCAAATCAGTGCAGAAGAAGAATGAATCAGACTAAGCCATCCTTCTCCAGACAATGTTTTAACTGCAAAAGGTATGGTCACAAATCTCATGAATGTAGAAATATGCAAATAAATAATTCATTCAATGGTAGATGCTTTGCATGCAATAGAATGGGACATATGGTTAATCAATGTAGATCAAGAGGATACCATTTGTTGGTGTTCTTCCGAATCCGTAGAGGGTTTTCTAGTTCCAATGCACAGGTAGATTCAGCCAACTAATACAGGAGGTTGCATGAGCTGCCTCCCCTTCACTTCTAGTTCTGCCGCACCAAGGGAGGTATCCCTATAGCTAAAGATTCGACCTTGAATCTCCCAATGATAAAAAGATTTAGCTTTACAACAGCAGGCAGAATACTCTCATTTTAGGACCAAGATTTGGGGGATAAATCACAAGTTTGGCAACATTCTTGGATATATCTAACTGTTGAGGATGAGAGTATGCAGGTGTCCTATTTCTACTCCTACAAACTAATAGGTTGGAAATAAGAGATGATTTGTTTTGATATTTTGGATGCAAAACAAGGGGTTTTGGATCATAACTACTACACAAGGAGCAGACTGGTACCTATCTCAGGGTAAGGAGTTAACTAGACGTATACAAGAGAGTGGCTTGCAACTAGAATTCAAGTTTCAAGGGGTTACGACTAGTATTTGCCTTACAAACACCACCCAAGGATAAGTATTTAACTGTCTCTACTTACAAATATCCCAGATGACATATAATCTTCTCCATACTCAACCTAAAACAATTTAATCCACTCCTTGAATGGAAGTTAAAGATTAAGCATGTGATACAGAAATCCATACCCTAGAATCTGAGAAACCCTTAGCAACCAAATTCAAAAGAAGAGAATGCATACAACACATGGAGATAGACAGATAAGCACATGCAATAATTCATTTTTCATATAAAATGACATAAAACTAAACATATGTACAAGGTGCATTCAGATGCAACTCATAAACTCCAAAAGAGATAAAACAGATAGGAAATGTTCTATTTTTCATTATTTTTCCTCCAAAAATGCCCAAGTCTTCAACAACCTTGAAAATGAGTAACATAGTCCTTATTATACAACAAGGATGTGTACTCAGCAATTAATTACAAGGCATTTCAAAATTTTGCTAGAAACACTGCACCATGAGAAATGGCACCCAAAACATTAAAAGCACAAGAAGAACAGGAGGGAGAAATAGGTGAGCTCGAGAGATGTGCCGCCGCTCGCAGATTTTTCTCATAAATCTTGTAGTTGGCCGGTCCTTTCGACCCATACCCTTCTGTAAATCTTGCATTAAATGGCCAGCCTACCTGCAGGATGCAGCAATGGTTCGTGCTATGAAGTTTCCCGCTTGAACTAGTGCAGATACATAGAAAATACTTCCTCAAGCGCTCAAAATAGGGCCGTCGATCTCCTTCCTATCGCTGAGATCTACGGCATCAAAATACTTTGAAAAGTCTCCAACCAATAAGAACATGCATTTTGCCTCTTTTCGTCCCTTTGTATATGCAAAAGAACATGCATATACAAACAATTGTCTACATACAAAGCTCGGACCCCAAATTGTTATAGAACAAATTGAAATTGTAGTCGGGTCCCGCCTTGTACATCTCTCTTTGCATATCTCCTTTGTATATTACAGATACAAACGCAATATACATTCTGTGGATTTCAAATTTTTATGAAGCGTTTTGAAATTGCTTTGAAATCCAACTTGTATCTCTATTTTCTTGTATATTGGCATATACAATGCCATATACATGCAAGCCGCGAACACCAGCTCTGAATTAGCGAAATCTAACTTTTGAATCGGGTCCAGCTTGTATCTTCACTTTTGCATCTTCGCAATGGATATCGGCACATACAAGCACCCAATATACATGCTGCGGACCCCAAACCTTTATCCGCTACAGTACATCTTCCTTTTCGCATCCGGGTTGCATGTTTTTCCTTTGTATATGACCAATGTATGTCGCACATACAATGCGGACATACAAGCAGATTATACATACAAACAGTGGACTTCAACCTTATCAACCAGAATGCATGCTCATTTTAGATCCAGCTCGTATATCTGCGAATGCATATTTGATTGTATGTGCGAACATACAATCGTTAAAATATGGAATCGGTGGGCCCTACCTTTTGTATATCAGCCCCTTGCACTTTTCACTTTTGCATATACATTCCGCCTTGTATGTGAGGTAGACCCCACCAAATGTATCTCCTGCTATGTATGTTGCCGAATATACAAGACCCCTTGCATCTTTGCAAATGTACATGTTTCTTCTTGCATATGCATCGACCAATGCATCTTTCTGTTGTATGTGGTGAATGTATATTGCACTTGCATCTCGCACATACAAACCCTCTCACTGTAGCGACTACATGTCGGCCATTTGTATCTAGCCGTTGTATGTCTAAACATACAACACAAATATGTATGCAACCCAATATACAAGCACAGAATATTCCTAAGAATCTGTGATAGATTTCCCAAATGTACATGCAAACCCGGTATGCATACAAAGATGCATACAACTCCTTTTTTCACCATTTTCAAAGGCTGATTGAAAATTTTTGCAAGCTCGCCAATGTACATTTGCATTTGTACATACAAACCCATTTGTATATACAAAGATACATGCATTTAAAACTATTTTTTGCACTTTTCAACTGTAAAGGCCAAAAGACTTAGAAATTTTTTAGATTTTTATGAAGGGACCTGCAAATTTAAATACCTAAAACCTGAATGTTTATGCAGGCACCACCACCAGCTCTGTCTGGGGACGCATGCCTCTTGCAGGAATGGCGAGAACCATAGAACTCTGGGATGCAGACCAGTCCCTTATCCATTGTGCACAAAGTCAAACATTGCACCGACCTGCATCACAAATCACAATTTTTTTCTAAAAATTTTACTTGGTGGCCCAAGGCCACCAAAAAGGAAAAACTAGTATTTCCCTTTCTCAAATACCCTATTTTCATCTGCATTCACTGGATCAAGCCTGAAGATACTGCCATTGTCTAGCCACAAACAAACCTTGTCATTTGCATATTCAAACATCTGATTGAGCCCTGGAAACGCAGCAAACTTATGCAAGCAACCATCAGCATCAAGCAACATGTGAAAGATATATTCATCAAACAATGCACCTATATATGAAAAATAACACATATTATCATCTATATTAGCAATATGCATTGTATGATGATCTCCCAGCTGGACTAAAAACCGAAAGCACTCAAAGTCCACCACAAAGCTAGGAGCATCAGACCTCATTTTATCATAAGCTGGCATATCAAATAAAAATCTTTCAAATCCATATTTGTGCACTTCATGCACACAATCTTCAGTTGCACCAGACAGGAAAGGCTCAAACTCTAGCACCTCTCTGCAATAACCTTCATGATATATGTTGGTCCCTCTTTCATCAGGATAAAATTTAGAATCCATATCAATAACAGTGCCTTGATTTTCACCATACTCAAACAGATCCTCATCATTATATGTATCAAAAAAGGTTGATCCAAATGTTTCAGCCTCATTATAATATGCCACTGGTTTATGGGTAGCCAAACATGCATTTTCATTACCAATGAATACCTTATGTGGAGGAGTATCATCCTATGTGTCATAAACAAAACTATAATCAAATAAAGAACAATCATGCTCAGCACTAGCACTTGTTTCAATCCCTGATTGCTCTTCATCATCTCCATGTGTCTGAATAAAAGGCAATGACTCAAACATGGAATTGCTTCTTTGTTTGTTTATTTCTTCTCTATCTTGTGCACAATACTCACAATCATCTTTACACACCCACTCAAACAAGCATTCATTGCTGTCCACAACCTCATCATTGTTTTCAGAACTAGATACCTCAACCTTGAAATGGGAGTCATCATCAATCCTCTCATTGGCATCCTTCACTGGTGAGCAATCCAATTGAGCATCGTTACCAGCATTATGTTCAAACACAGCAGCATTATTGACTTCTATATTTTCATTTACACATTTATCTTCAAATGATGCCATGATCATTGGGTCATTTGCAGCTATACAACTGTTATTCAAACCAAAACCTATGGACAAGGAATTCTATATGTGCACACTCCTCATTTTTTCTGTATTCTCTAGAAACTTGTATGCCTTCTGCATACTTGTTATCTTGAATTCCCTCAACATTGCACTAGAGCCCTTTTCAAAAGCTTCAAAGTATATACCAATGCAAGCTGGAGTATCATGTCTAAAGTCTTCAGGGATTTGTGAAAGGGCAACTGCAAATCTATGACTGAAATCAATAGTGGGCTCTTCATCTTGTCTTCTAATTTCCATTAATCTTGCAACAAGATCAGCAGGTTCTTTTGCAAATTCCTTTCTAAAACAGTCAACAAGATCATCCCAACAAGCAAAGGATCTCTTTGGAAAGCTCAAATATCAATCTCTAGCTTTAGCACCAAAGGATCTAACAAAAAACCTCATCCACATATCCTCATCTCTAAATGAATGTTTCTCCATGAAATTGTGAAAGTTTTGGATATCTGCACCCCCATCACACACACTGTGTCCACTAAATCTAGGCATCTAATTGTAAATTTGAGTAGGCATACTTTCAACTTTATAGTCAACCCATGACAAATCTAATTGGTCATATAAAGGATCAAAAGGGCTGACAAGAGGTTTAGCCTTCTGACTGGCAGACACAACAGGGTTACTATTACTATTTAACTGAGCCTGTCGAGTCTCTAAGGATATCAACCTATTATTTATCTCTTCAATCTTTTTACACAACATTTCATCCCCCTCTTGGCTGAGTATGGGTGAATACATAATTGGATTCATATAAATTTCAATCTCAGACATCCTATGTCTGCCTAAGACCTAAGGCTTCCCCTTAGGATTCAACTTATGCAATGAAACAACAAATACAAGTGGGAAGAAACCATGTACCTTTTCTCATCTAGATGTTGAAGTCTTGAACAGAACATATTTTATCACAACAACATACATCAACATTTTATGTGCACTAAGAACTTTTTTGAAGAGTCGCCACCTCTCCAAAGAGGATAAAATTTTTAAACAGCTGAAATCTTATCACAGAACAAATATTTTTTCTGAGTTCGTTCCGCCAGCAAAGCACCATTATTCACATGGAATCTTCAGATATGTAGCAATGATTTCACACCATTCAACTCTTTCCCCAGTAGAGTCGCCATTTTGTTGGCGACTCAGATGGGCACAAATTCACTCTTTCTCTTCACTCCCCAGCAGAGTTGCCATTTTGTTGGAGACTCGGATGGGCAAAACTTCACCAGAGATTGCAAGATAGAGTTGCCAATATGTTGGTGACTCAGATGGGCACAAATTCAATCTTTCTCTTCACTCCCTAGCAGAGTCACCATTTTGTTGGTGTTCTTTTGAATCCGCAGAGGGTTTGCCAGTTCCAATGCACAGGCAGATTCGGCCAACCAATACAGGAGGTTGTGTGAGCTGCCTCCCCTTCACTTCTGGTTCTGCCGCACTAAAGGGGGGTATCCCTATAGCTAAAGATTCAACCTTGACTCACCCAATGATAAAAAGATTTAGCTTTACAACAACAGGCAAAATACTCTCATTTTAGGACCAAGATTTGGGGGATAAATCACAAGTTTGGCAACATTCTTGGACATATCTAACTGGTTGAGGATGAGAGTATGCATGGGTCCTATTTCTACTCCTACAAACTAATAGGTTGGAAATAAGAGATGATTTGTTTTGATATTTTGGATGCAAGACAGGGGGTTTTGGATCATAACTACTACACAGGGAGTAGACTGGTGCCTATCTCAGGGCAAGGAGTTAACTAGACGTATACAAGAGAGTGGCTTGCAACTGGCATTCAAGTTTCAAGGGGTTAGGACTGGTATTTGCCTTACAAACACCACCCAAGAATAAGTATTTAACTATCTCTACTTACAAATATCCCAACTGACATACAATCTTCTCCATACTCAACCTAAAACAATTTAATCCACTCCTTGAATGGAAGTTAAAGATTAAGCATGTGATACAGAAATCCATACCCTAGAATCTGAGAAACCCTTAGCAACCAGATTCAAAACAAGAGAATGCATACAACACATGGAGACAGACAGATAAGCACATGCAATAACGCATTTTTCATATAAAATGACATGAAACTGAACATATGTACAAGGTGCATTCAAATGCAACTCATAAACTCCAAAAGAGATAAAACAGATAGGAAATGTTCTATTTTTTGTTATTTTTCCCCCAAAAATGCCCAAGTCTTCAACAACCTTGTAAATGAGTAACACAGTCCTTATTATACAACAAGGATGTGTACTCAGCAATTAATTACAAGGCATTTCAAAATTTTGCCAGAAACACTGCACCATGAGAAATGGCACCCAAAACATTAAAAGCGCAGGCAGAACAGGAGGGAGAAACAGGTGAGCTCGAGAGATGTGCTGCCGCTCGCAGATTTTCCTCATAAATCTGGTAGTTGGTCAGTCCTTTTGACCCATACCCTTCTACAAATCTTGCCATAAATGGTCGACCTACCTGCGGGATGCAGCAATGGTTCATGCTATGAAGTTTCCCGCTTGAACTGGTGCAGATACACAGAAAATACTTCCTCCCTCAAGCGCTCAAAACAGGGACGTCAATCTCCTTCCTATCACTGAGATCTATAGCATCAAAATGCTTTGAAAATTCTCCAACCAATAAGAACGTGCCACGTAGGCACCCTGTGCTTCCATCGCTGACTTCTCTGCCATCGCAACATGCATTTTGCCTCTTTTCATCCCTTTGTATATGCAAAAGAACATGCATATAAAAACAACTGTCTACTTACAAAGCGCGGACTCCAAATTATTATAGAACAAATTGAAATTACAATCAGGTCCCGCCTTGTACATCTCTCTTTGCATATCTCCTTTGTATATTGCAGATACAAACGCAATATACATTTTACAGATTTCAAATTTTTATGAAGTGTTTTAAAATCGCTTTGAAATCCAACCTGTATCTCTATTTTCTTGTATATCAGCATATACAATGCCATATACATGCAAGCCACAGATGCCAGCTCTGAATTAACCAAATCTGACTTTTGAATCGGCTCCATCTTATATCTTAACTTTTACATCTTTGCAATGGATATCAGCACATACAAGCACCCAATATACATGCTGTAGACCCCAAACCTTTATCCGCTACAATACATCTTCCTTTTCTCGTCCAGGTTGCATGTTTTTCCTTTGTATATGACCAATGTATGTCACACATACAATGCGGACATACAAGCAGATTATACACACAAATAGCAGACTTCAACCTTATCAACCAGAATGCATGCTCATTTCAGATCTGGATCATATATCTGCGAATGCATATTTGATTGTATGTGCGAACATACAATCGCTAAAATATGCAATCGGTGGGCCCTACCTTTTGTATATTGACCCCTTGCACTTTTCACTTTGCATATAGTAAATGTATATTGCATATACATTCCACCTTGTATGTGAGGTAGACCCCACCAAATGTATCTCCTGCTATGTATGTTACCGAATATACAAGACCCATTGCATCTTTGCAAATGTACATGTTTCTTCTTGCATATGCATCAACCAATGCATCTTTCTATTGTATGTGGCGAATGTATATTACACTTGCATCTCGCACATACAAACCCCTCTCACTGTAGCGACTACATGTCGGCCCTTTGTATCTAGTCGTTGTATGTCTAAACATACAACACAAATATGCATGCAACTCGATATACAAGCACAGAATATTCTTGGGAATCTGCGATAGATTCCCCAAATGTACATGCAAACTCGGTATGCATACAACTCATTTTTTCACCATTTTCGAAGGCGGATTGAAAATTTTTGCAAGCCCGCCAATATACATTTGCATTTGTACATACAAACCCCTTTGTATATACAAAGATACATGCATTTAAAACTATTTTTTGCACTTTTCAACTACAAAGGCCAAAAGACTTAGAATGTTTTTGGATTTTTATGAAGGGGCTTGTAGATTTAAATACCTAAAACTTGAATGTTTATGCAGGCACCACCACCAGTCAAATATGCAAAGAAATGTTGTTTGCTACAATTGCAATAGATCCGGTCATATTGCCAAATTTTGCAAAAGTAAGAATCAGGACAAAAAGGGTCCAGTGCATCATAATCCAAACCAAGACAAAGGAAAAGGAAAAGTGAATGCAGATGAAATTCAAAGGGAGATGAACAAGATTTGGGTGAAGAGAAGTACAGAAAATATTGGGGATGGATCCGCACCAGAATCTGGTGTTGATATTCCTTCCGGAAACTAAATTAGAGGAGCTCTGACTCATGGGGAGTCACCAAAGAAAATAATTTCCCCCAGCCAGTCAATTGGTGCCTGAAATTGGCACATGGAAAGTTGTGGATTAAAAGGTCTCTCAGAGAAACATCTAAATAACCCTTGGTAAAATATGAAAGATCCGCAAGGAGTTTGAAAAGGTTAATCATCCAAGATTAATCTGGTTTGACAATCATCTGGCAAAAGCAGGACTCTCACAGTTAGATCCGGTATGATTCAAAATTGAAATATTTCAATTTGCAGTTAGATGGAATGATTGGAGAAAGGGAGATACATTGTAAGTTATCATTCTAAGTGCATCTTAGTGATCCAGAAAGATCTCTCTCAGAACAAGGAGAACAAGGCAATCAGAATGACTTAAGTTGTGCATTTATTGCAATAAGAAATTAGGGTTTGCATAGAAATATAAGGGTTCTTCTACTCATCATTTGCACAATTGCATTCGAGAAGAAGAAATAAAGATCTCTACAACTAGATTGCTTCAACCCTCTAAAGGATCAACCGCAGAACTCGATTCAACCAGCGATCTTTTCGGCTCTTATCGTGAACCCTAGAAGTGTAAAAAGGTATTTCCGCTCTTGAATATATCTCTCTGAATCTTTTGAAAGATGGCTCCTCTGAATGTTGTTAAGATCACTGATAGGCCATGCCCTAAGTTCAAGAAACATCCTTACAAATCCCTAGAAGTTGATCCCCTAGGCGAATTATCTAGCATTCTACATGGGGTTATGCACGTAGAAGATGTTAGGGTATACATTCACGCCAACATTGAAGAATTTGGGGAATCCAAGCTGATGGATATCTATCATAAGGAATTAATAGATGAAACATTTGAACTTAAACCCTAATACAAGGCCATCCGGGATAAGCATTTTGGACATTGCATCCATTTCCCTTGTTTTGCAAAAGATGAACGGGTCCAGTATGTTCTGAGAAGAATACATGACAACTTCATGTGGTTAATGAGGCCATTTAAGATCACAAAAGATGCCATTAGGGTGGTAACCGGATTGCACTCATTCGGCGGGTTGCCTACTCTCAAATCAGTCAAAAATCAAACTGTAAGTGAGGCTACCAGATCAAAATTTGACAAAAGAGCAATGACAATAGAGGATATCACAGATCCGGATATCAAATTTGCTTCTATGATAATTGGTTATAAAATATATCACTCCAACAGGGAGAATTTTGTATCCAGAACAGCAATATACACTACCTATCAGATGCTAAGGGAAAATGTTGATTATGATCTTTGTGAGCTTCTCCTGAACCAACTGTTAGAGAATTTGTAGAAAATAAAGAAGGATAAGAAGAATTCATTTAAGTACGATGGCTTGATACTATGTCTATTCTTCTACTATAAGAATGAGCTACCCGGAACTAGTGGCTGGATATGGCAAAATGACAAACCTATTGCCATACAAATCAGAGATTATATGTATGGGCTTGGTGATGCCAAGGCTCAAAGCACAGCTCTCTGGGGATATTTCAAGAATTTCCAAGGTATGATGCAGGCCAAAGAAAGAATTCCTCAGACATTAGTTGAAAAATATAAAGATACAGTGTGCTTTATGGTAGATACTGATCAATGCCTAATGGAGGCAGTAGAGCCCAAAATAGTCTGGATTATGCCAATGGGCTATGAGGTGGATGAGAAAATTCTGGAGCTACATGCTCAACACCTGCTAAGTCAGCCAAAGGACCTTGAGGCAGAAAGGTTTGGAACCTTTGAAGAATTAAGTGTGAAAATACATGTTGAATTGAGACAGCCCGAGATGAAAAGGAAAGTGAGAAGGGAAGTGGAGGAAATTTCCAAGAAATATGGCATATCAAAGGAGGCAGTTGATGCCAATAGAGAGAAGGTAGAAAGAGCAGAGAAAGAAAGACAAGAAGCAGAAAAAGAAAGTGTTCCGGTGCAAGCCCCCTCCCGGACTAGATCCTCAAAGATCTCTGCACCTGCCACCTCAAAGAGCCAAAAAGCCTCAAAGCCGGAAGCAAAGACATCTAGAAAAGGAGAAAAGAGAACAAAAACCAAGGCTACAAGATCCTATATAAGTCAAAAGGATGATGAAGAGACAGAGATAGATGAGGAGGTTAAGAAAATGAAGAAGAAAAAGAAAACATCTGTGGAATTCTCTGCCAGCAAGAACAAACAAGAAGCAGAAGAATTTGTTAAAAGGCCTACTCTTTTTGTTGATGATGTCATCAAAGCAGTCACTATGGATGGGAATCTGCAACCCATAATTGAATTTTATGATGAGTATAATGACACTGACAAAAGAATATTGGAGGAAGCCACAGTCAAGTACTTGAATATCTATAATAAAGCATTCATTGAAATCATCTCTCTAATCCCCAAGAGTTTAGAGAAAGTACTTAAACTCAGAAAAAACAATGCCAAGGAAAAGGATATGGAGATCCAGGAATAGATAGCTATTCAGCTCTATCCTTCCATCACTCCAAAACAAATGAACATGGTCTTCAAGGATTGCAAGGATGAGTTCTGCAGCAAAGCCAAAATGAACAAGCTTATGCTCAGAGAGACTGATCAGGTGGTAAAAGAGACTGAAGACATCCTCCAGAATGCATCTAAAAGATTCAATCTTCCTACTATAGAGGACATAAGTGATGAACCTTCTGCCATGGATGTCGAAGGATTAAGTGTATCAAAGGAAGATCCTACTAAGAAAATTGCAGAAGAGTCAAAGGAGATAAGTGAGGAGAAGACTAAGGACCTGGATTCCTCTGTTCCGGAAGAGGAAGTCCATGGAGAAGTAAATATCTCTCTTCCGGATCCCCCAACAGACTCTGAAACTAAAGGAGAAGCAAGACAAGAGGAGAAACCAAGTCAAGAAGAAGGGAAAAAGGGAAGAGAAGAAGATCAGACTGAGAAGATCTCAGATGATAGCTCTGAGGCTGCAAGAGGAAAGAAGTCTCCGGTAACAGACACTATAGAAGTAGTGAAGAATTTCTTGACCAAGGAAATAATGGAGATTGATGAACCAGAACTGTTCCAAGTACCACTCAATTTTGATTCCCTCTCCCCGGTTCAGACAATGAAGATAGCATCATTTGCCCAAGCAAAGGCAAAAGAAAAACTTCTGAAGTCTCACATAGAAGATTGTGAGCTGATAGAGATTGCTTCTGGAATGTTGGAGAAGATCATGCCATCCTTTCAAAAGGATCCTTCGGCCTCTCCATCCGATAATCTTAAATCTCTGATAAACTCTGTCAATACTCAGTTTGATTCCTTAGAAAAGGCGGCAGAAGAAAAGGTCCAGAAAGAATTTTTGGGAAAGAGATTCTTTGAGGTGCAGGGACTTATAACAAACGATAGGAGAAATTTGGATATTGGGATAAAGAGCTTAGAAAATGCTCTTAAAGATGGCGGAGATTTATACAAATTTTGTCTATCTTGGTCCACCGTGACAGCAGACATTGCCAAGAAGGTGGAAGAACAAGAGAGCAAACTATCAAGTTTATCTCAAAATTTTGATCCTCTCACCTCTTCCATAATGAATCAAGAGTGTCAAACTATTGCCACTATAAATGAAATAAAGAGGCTTGAAAAGGAGAAGAAGAATAGAATAAGAAGGCTAAGTGAACTAAGAGGGATAATTATCCCCAAGTTAGAGACAATGCATGAGGCCCTAACTGATGCCCAGACCACAGCCCAGACCAGTGATCCAGTAGACTTAAAGAGGGCAGAAACTTTTGCGTTTTTGTTAAGTGGTCACATCTCAATTTTGGACAGGATGAAGCAGAGTTGGGCAACAGAATTTATCTAGTTAAAAACCACTTTTGCGGATATACTTAAGTATATGTAAGTATAACTTGTATATATACTTATGCGGCTATGTATAGGTTAAATTTTACAAATTTTGGTGTGCGGATTCCACCCTTTGCCATTGATGTCAAAGGGGGAGTGAGAAGTAGTGAAAAATGTGGAATCTAGCTAAGGGGGAGCTCTAGTAAAAGTGTACATAAGATAGAGCATCAACCAAGGGGGAGTTTGTTATAACACTTAGTCATTTTTCACTAAGTGTTGCCATCAATGCCAAAGGGGGAGATTGTTGGCAAGAGACACTGTGTGGCTTCATGAGTGTTGTCATTGATGGCAACAAATTCCATCCCACTCATCCGTAGCACATAGTATGTCTATATCAGAAGTCTGATTGAAGAGTGTTTTGGTCCGGTGAACAAGAACAGAGCATGCAGCAAGGTCTGACAATCAGGTTTGGATCTCTCAGAGGAAGTATCTCAGCAAAGTGTGGACTTGGGGAAGTCAAGAGGAGTACCATGACTGTCACATTCTAGAGATTGAGCCTCTGGTGATGAAAGAGTGAAAACATATGAACACCTAAGTGATGGGTTCCTGACAGGCAGAGCAAACAGAGCAAGAACTAACCGACAGAGCATTAGACCTTAATCTAGATGAGGAATTATTGGTGATCAAGTTCCTTGAGGGATCATTCATGGTTGGCCGACATGATTGATGACTACTATAACTATCTCTTTGATACGCATCACTTAGTAAGCAAGGATTTAGCCTGGTGGTGCCTGCATAAACAATTAGGTTTCAGGTATTTAAATCTGCAGGCCCCTTCACAAAAACCTAGAAAATTGCTAAGTCTTTTGGTCTTTGCAGTTGAAAAGTGCAAAAACAGTTTTAAATGCATGTATCTTTGTATATACAAAGGGGTTTGTATGTACAAATGAAAATATACATTGGCAGGCTTGCAGAAATTTCAATCGGCCTTTGAAAATGGTAAAAAATGGTTGTATGCATATCGGGTTTGCATGTACATTTAGGGAATCTATCGCAGATTCTAAGAATATTATGTGCTTGTATATCGGGTTGCATGCATATTTGTGTTGTATGTTTAGACATACAACGGCTAGATACAAAGAGACGACATGCATTCGCTACAGTGAATAAGGGTTTGTATGTGTGAGATGCAAGTGCAATATACATTCGCCACATACAATGGAAAGATGCATTGGTCGATGCATATGCAAGAAGAAACATGTACATTTGTAAAGATGCAAGGGGTCTTGTATATTCGGCAACATTTAAAGCAGGAGATACATTTGGTGGGGTCTACCTCACATACAAGGTGGAATGTATATGCAATATGCATTCACTATATGCAAAGAGAAAAGAGCAAAGGACCGATATACAAGAGGTGGGGCCCACCGATTGCATATTTTAGCGATTGTATGTGCGCACATACAATCAAATATGCATTCGTAAATATACAAGTTGGATCTGAAATGAGCGTGCATTCCAGTTAATAAGGTTGAAGTCTATTGTATGTATAATCTGTGTGTATGTTCGCATTGTATATGCGACATACAATGGTCATTTACAAAGGAAGAATATGCAACCCGGACACAAAAAGGAAGATGTACTATGGTGGATAAAGGTTTGGGGTCCGCAGCATGTATATTGGGTGCTTTTATGTGTCGATATACATTGCAAAGATGCAAGAGTTAAGATACAAGCTGGACCCGATTCAAGAGTCAGATTTGGCTAATTCAGGGCTGGCGTCCGCGGCTTGCATGTATATGGCATTGTATATACCGATATACAAGAAAATAGAGATACAGGCTGGATTTCAAAGTGATTTTAAAATGCTTCATAAAATTTGAAATCCGCGGCATGTATATTGCATTGTATGTATGCAATATACAAAATGAAAAGATGCAAAGGATGATACAAGCCGGACCCGAGTAGAATTTTGATTTGTTCTATACAGATTTGGGGTCCGCATTATATGTTAAACAATTGTATGTATATGCATTGGCATATACAAAGGATTTGAAGGGCAGGAAAGTGGGCAGTTGTATATGCATTTGAATATGCATATACAAGGCGAAAAGGGGCAAAAGTGGCAGACAAGGCAAAATGAGGGTCAGCGATGGAAAAAGTCAGTGAAGCAAAAGGCATTTACGTGGCATATTTCCATTGGTTGACAACTAGTCAACATGATTTTGAGCCGTAGATCTCAGAGAAAGGAGGGAAAATCGACGGCCCCGATTCAAATTTTCAGCAGGGGCAGAATTTCTATATGTTGCAGCCGCGTTTCAAGCAGAAGGAACTTCAGAATGTGCAGACCAAGGCTGCGGGTAGCTGGGCCATTAATGGTGATCTGCAGAGAGGTATGGGTGTGATTGATTGGCCAACCACCAAATTTGATGAGGAAAGTCTTCAGGCCGCGGTGTTGTTCCCGATTCCACCTGCTTTTTCCCTCTTTGTCCCCCCTGCTGCATTGATTATTTTGAGTGCCATTTCTCATGGTGCAGTGTTTCTGGCAAAATTTTGTAATGCCTTGTAATTAATTGCTGAGTACACATCCTTGTTGTATAATAAGGATTGTGTTACTCATTTTCAAGGTTGTTGAAGACTTGGGTATTTTTGGGGGAAAAATAATGAAAAATAGAACATTTCCTGTATGTTTTATCTCTTTTGGAGTTTATGAGTTGCATCTAAATGCACCTTGTACATATGTTCAATTTCATGTCATTTTATATAAAAAATGTGTTATTGCATGTGCTTATCTGTCTGTCTCCATGTGTTGTATGCATTCTCTTCTTTTGAATCTGGTTGCTAAGGGTTTCTCAGATTCTAGGGTATGGATTTCTGTATCACATGCTTAATCTTTAACTTCCATTCAAGGAGTGGATTAAATTGTTTTAAGTTGAGTATGGAGAAGATTGTATGTTAGCTGGGATATTTATAAGTAGAGACAGTTAAATACTTATCCTTGGGTGGTGTTCATAAGGCAAATACCAGTCCTAACCCCTTGAAACTTGAATGTCAGTTGCAAGCCACTCTCTTGTATACGTCTAGTTGACAACTTGCCCTAAGATAGGCACCAATCTGCTCCATGTGTAGTAGTTATGATCCAAAACCCCCTGTCTTGTATACGTCTAGTTGACTCCTTGCCCTAAGATAGGCACCGGTCTGCTTCTGGATTAGTAGTTATGATCCAAAACCCCCTGTCTTGCATCCAAACATTAATACAAATCATTCCATTTTTCCAACCTGTTAGTTGTAGGAGTAGGATTAGGACCCCTGCATACTCTCATTCTCAACCAGTTAGATATGTCCAACAGTGTTGCCAAACTTGTGATCTATCATTCAAACCTTGGTCCATACGTGAGAGTATTCTGCTTGTTGTTGTAAAGCTAAATCTTTCTGTCATTAGGTGAGTCAAAGATAAATCTTTAGTTATAGGGATACCCCCCTTGGTGCAGTAGAACCAGAAGTGAAGGGGAGGCAGCTCATGTAACCTCCTGTATTAGTTGGCTAAATCTACCTGTGCATTGGAACTGGCAAACCCACTATTGATTCAAAAGAACTCCAACAAGATGGTGACTCTGCTGGGGATAATATGAAACTGTTATCTTGCAATCTCTGGTGAAGTTTTGCCCATCCGAGTCACCAACAAGATGGTGACTCCACTGGGGAAGTTGCAGTGAAAAATTCAAGTAAGTCAAGGCTGGAAAATCTAGTTTCCAGAAAAGTTATTGCAACAATACCAAAGAACCATGTGGTACTCTGCTGGGGTGATGAATCTAGAAAACAAAAGTGGCTTATTGATATTTTGTCCTCTCTATGAGAGGTGGCGACTTTGTTGATTGAACCTATCCAAAGCTACAACATATTTCTAGGTATTCCATCTTTTCATTCAAAATGATGAGTTTAGAGCAGCAAACCTGGTTGTGCTCTCAAAGAAGACCATTTTTTATTGAAAGATATAAAGCCCTAAATTTCAAAGGAATTTGTGGTTACCCAAATGTTATTCCCAATAAGATTAGAAGATGTTTGCCAAAATATAGTGGATCAAATTCTGAGTCTGCAAACAAACATCTGCAAATTTTTTGCAATTTGATAGAAGATTATGAGGTAGAGGCTGAAGATGTAGTAATGAGACTTTTTGTTCAGTCATTAGAGGATGATGCTAGAGTCCAGTTTTCAGACTTGCCTTTGTGTTCAGTTTCTTCATGGGTAGTGTTGGTTTTTCTTCTGAATCAGCATTAGGGTTTGCCACTTCTAATGCACAGGCAGATTCAGCCAACTAAATATAGGAGGTTGCGTGAGCTACCTCCCCTTCACTTCTGGTTCTGCCGCACCAAGGGGGGTATCCCTATAACTCAAGATGTAACCTTGACTAGCTCAAAGATAGAAGGATCTAACTTGACAACAACAGGCAGAATACTCTCATGTATGGACCAAGATCTGCATGATAGATCACAAGGCTGGCAACATTCTTGGACATGATGTCTGGTTGGGTATGAGAGCATGCAGGGGGTTCCTAATCCTACTCCTACAACTAACAGGTGGAAGTATGAAATGGTTTGATATGAATTTTGGATGCAAAGCTGGACATGGTGTATAACCTCAACACAGAGCTAGATTGGTGCCTATCCAGGGCCTGGAGTCGGTAGACATACACCTGTGAATGATCAGCATGAATAGCTAAAACTGGATTTCAGGGGGATACACATGATATCTGCCTTACAGACATCTCCCAATGAAGAGTGTTAAGTTATCTCTACTTATGGCATCCCTACTGCAGTATACCCTTCCCAATGTTCAACCTGAAAACAGTTTAATCTACCCCTTGAGCAGAAGTTACAAGATCAGACATTCAACATAGGAATTCTATGCTCTAGAATCTAAACATTACCCAAATATCCAGATTCAGAAGAAGAATACATGCAATACTGGAGACAGAATTAACACAACACATGCTAAGATAGCATTACTCATATAAGATCAACCATGAAATCAGTGGATTCATGCCAAATCGTACAACAGGAGATACATAAACTCACAAGTTTAAGCTGTACAGAGCAACCAGATCAGCTGGTTTTGGATTACAGAGCCAAAAATCCTTAACTTTCAACAACCACAAATGAGTAACACTTCCTGCTTATAACAGCCAGGTAGTGTACCACAGCAATTAATTACATGGTTGACCAAAAATCCCGCCAGATACACAGTATCAGCAAAATGGCGCTCAAACACTACCTGATTGGCACCCAAACATGAATGCAGCAGGTAGGGGAGGAGACAGGAAGATATCTCGAGCCCTGCGCCACTGTCCGCTGATGTACACCTTCAATCGGGTACCAGATCCGCCCATACCTCTGCAACTTCGCCATTAATGGCGCACCAACCCGCGGCCTTGGGAAAAACATCTAACAGTCGATCGCAACCCTTTCCCGCCGAGATTCATCATCATGATATTTGAAAATGCAGGATATCAATTATCCCACATGCACCCCGCAGCAACCTCATTAACACTTTATATACTAGGTCATGAGCATATATGATGTCGGTGCTTTTGCTCCTGACGACACTAGTATAAGACTTCATCATCATCATCATCCTCCAGCAGCATGATATCCTGTTGCTTGAAATATCACCCTGACGTCAGCATCATATCGCAATATAACCTGCATGATAATCACCTTCATCCGCACAACCTGATCCATCGGAGGAACATCCTCCTGCTGAGCTTATACCAAAAGTCTGGCCGATGAACATCCTGATGACATCATCATCATATCCTGCTGACGTCATCATCATATCTGCCTACTGTGCACCTCCTCATATCCGGATGACGTCATCATCATATCGACATCAGGATGATATTCGGAAGATAACCGGATATTTGGAAATATCATCCTGATGCACAAACATCATGTTGCACTGTAGCTCCACTATAAGATCGGGGCGATAGATGAATATGATGATGCTTGAAAAGATCACCCCCCACTAGATAATGCACGAAGCCGGCAGGTGGATATCTCCTTGATATCAGCATCATCATGACGCTGGAACAAATATACATCCGGGTGATATTCAAAAATGAAAATATCACCCCCTCCTTTGGAAATATCATGATGCAGATAGGTAGAGAAAAAGATATCACCCTGAGATAAGAATGACATCAGCATCATCAGGATGATAAAACAACGAACATGAAGTGATACAACATCATCAGGATGATATTGACTAAGATCATCCTGACGTTCAAAATATGATGACCCCAGTGAATATCGGGTCGCACTTAGAACTCTTCAACAACATCATCAGGATGATCATAACCAAGATCACCCGATGATAAAAATATCACCCCGGCAAAATATCATGAAGGCAGAAAATATGATGACCCCCGCAAGCAACACGGTGATAACTAGAAATATGATGATGATGACGACGACCCTTAAGAAAAAACAAGTCAGGTCGAACAACTCAAAGAATAACCCCTTCAGAATATCGGGGCAACATCATCATCATGTTTGGGCAAGGTGATAAATGGAAGATCACTGGATACTTGAGAAATCACCCCCGCAAGCAAATCAGGGCGCACTGTAGCTCATCAGCAGGATCAGGATAATAACCAAACATCACCCGATATTGAAATATGATGATGACGATGAGAAACCGGTCGACGGAGAACATGATGATGCAGACCATCATCGAAAACAAGATGATGATGATGACCTCCTCCTCAAAGAAAATATGATGCTGCAGCTGAAAAATATTGAGGAGGTCCAACACTTAGAACATTTTTTTGGATACTTAGGGAGAGTGCCTGCATGAAAATTGCTCAAAAAACTGCCAGTCAATTCAGGCACTAACAGGTAGATTTAGAAATTGCATTCCTAGAGCAATTTGGTGAAAGATTTGATTTAGCCTCATTGATCATACACTTCATGAATATTCAAAAGGAAGATGAGGAACTAGTTCTAGCCTTTAATCTTAGATTTATTAAGTTGCTCAAGCAAATTCCTGAATATATGAGACCCAATAATGCAGTGTGCTTGACAATTTATTTGGCTGCATTTGATAAGAAAATGAGTTATTTATTGAGAGATAAAGAACCAGCTACACTTCACCAGGCTTTCAGATTTGCTATGGATATTGAAAATAATTAGAAATATGGAATGCCAGTAGGTTTCATGGCTGCAAGTTGTCAAAATAGTTATCAAAGTGAATATATTTAAGCTCTCCCAGTGTGTTCATTGAAAGATGATTCTGCAAAGGGAAATATATTTTAGAATAGTATGAGTAGCCATGATGTGATGCATAAACATGAAGAAGATGCTATAGAAAATATGGGCACATCCTATAATGGTGAGGACAAAGATTATTGTCAACCTCTAGAAGAAAAGCCTACAGATGCAAAATGCTCTTCAAATGATGAAATGAAAGATATACATGAAGTTGCATCCTGCAGCAATAGGCATATCCCAGTTATTCCTGATTATTTATATGAGGTGGATATGCAGAGATTCAATCTAAATATAGAAAACATTGATTCAAGGGATGGCAATGAATATGCTAGTGATTGACAGCATTCAGATGCATGTGTGAGCCTTTCAGAGGATGAAATATATATGAATGCTGAGTATGAGTTCTTCCTTGAAGATTATGACCACCTCTATAATGTAGAGGTTGAAAAAATTACTGTTGATTATCAGTGCATTGGTGAAGAGAAAAATCAGGGTCACTATTTAGATGTGAATGGACAAGTTGCAGATGTGTGTGCTCATACAGTTGGGGATAATGTTGGTTGCAGGGGTGATTACAAAGCTTTCAGTGAAGGGCTGCACTCTGAGTTTTTTATGCCTTCTTTTGAGACATTCTAAGTGGACATTAATGATAAAATTGTTGAGAACAATGATGATGAATACATGAGTGTTTATAAAGATAAATCTGATTATGAGATGTTGCTTGTGCCTGAATATTGCATGTTTGATACAGAGGAGCTCTTATTCTATGAAGAGCAAAATTCTGATGTGGATTCATTTGTTTCATGTGAGTCTGATATTTTCCCCAGTAGCATTAGTGACTCATATGATGGTGACATTCTACAACTGATGATAATGTATGCTGATCAAGCTTGTTGTAGATTTGTCAAAGAAAGAGAATTGGGCAGCAGCACAATCAATTGCAAAGTAGGGTGTTGCAAACAGCAAAATGTTTTCAGGCTTCATTTGAAGAAATCAAAAGAAAATTGAGTATTTCACAAAGGAAAATTCTGGTTTTTCCTTCTTGGTGGCCCTGGGCCACCAAATATGTTTCAAAATTGTGATTTGTGATGCAGGTTGGTGCAATGTTTGACTCTGTTGCCCAATAGATAAGGACTAGTCTGCATCCCAGAGATCTAAGGTTCTCGCCATGCCTGAAATAGGCATGCATCCCCAAACAGAGCCAGTGGTGGTGCCTGCATAAACATTCAGGTCTCAGGCATTTAAATCTGCAGGCCCCTTCACAAAAACTAAGAAAATTGCTAAGTCTTTTGGCCTTTGCAATTGAAAAGTGCAAAAATAGTTTTAAATGCATGTATCTTTGTATATACAAAGGGGTTTGTATGTACAAATAAAAATATACATTGGTGGGCTTGCAGAAATTTCAATCGGCCTTTGAAAATGGTAAAAAATGGTTGTATGCATCTTTGTATGCATACCGGGTTTGCATGTACATTTGGGGAATCTATCGCAGATTCTGAGAATATTCTGTGCTTGTATATCGGGTTGCATGCATATTTGTGTTGTATGTTTAGACATACAACGGCTAGATACAAAGGGCCGACATGCATTCTCTACAGTGAATAAGGGTTTGTATGTGTGAGATGCAAGTGCAATATACATTCACCACATACAACAGAAAGATGCATTGGTCGATGCATATGCAAGAAGAAACATGTACATTTGCAAAGATGAAAGAGGTCTTGTATATTTGGCAACATTTAAAGCAGGAGATACATTTGGTGGGGTCTACCTCACATACAAGGTGGAATGTATATGCAATATGCATTCGCTATATGCAAAGTGAAAAGAGCAAAGGGCCGATATGCAAGAGGTGGGGCCCACCGATTGCATATTTTAGTGATTGTATGTTCGTACATACAATCAAATATGCATTTGCAAATATACAAGCCAGATCTAAAATGAGCGTGCATTCTAGTTAATAAGGTTGAAGTCTGATGTTTGTATGTATAATCTACATGTATGTTCGCATTGTATATGCGACATACAATGGTCATATACAAAGGAAGAACATGCAACCCGGACGTGAAAAGGAAGATGTACTGTGGCAGATAAAGGTTTGGGGTCCACAACATGTATATTGGGTGTTTGTATGTGCTAATATACATTGCGAAGATGCAAGAGTTAATATACAAGCCGAACCTGATTCAAGAGTCAGATTTGGCTAATTCAGGGCTGGCGTCCACGGCTTGCATGTATATGGCATTGTATATGCCGATATATAAGAAAATAGAGATACAGGCTAGATTTTAAAGCGATTTCAAAACGCTTCATAAAATTTGAAATCTACGGCATGTATATTGCATTGTATGTATGCAATATACAAAATGGAAAGATGCAAAGGATGATACAAGCTGGACCTGAGTAGAATTTTGATTTGTTCTATACATATTTGGGGTCTGCCTTGTATGTTAAATAGTTGTATGTATATGCATTAGCATATACAAAGGATTTGAAAGGCAGGAAAGCAGGCAGTCATATATGCATTTAAATATGCATATATAAGGCGAAAAGGGGCAAAAGTGGCAGATAAGGCAAAATGAGGGTCAGCGATGGGAAAAGTCAGTGAAGCAAAAGGCATCTGCGTGGTATATTTCCATTGGTTGATGACTAGTCAACATGATGTTGAGCCGCAGATTTGAGCGGAAGGAGGGAAAATCGACGGCCCTGATTCAAATTTTCAGCAGGGGCAGAATTTCTGTATGTTGCATCCGCGTTTCAAGCAGAAGGAACTTCAGAACATGTGAACCAAGGCTACGGGTAGCTGGGCCATTAATGGCAATCTGCAGAGAGGTATGGGTGTGATTGATTGGCCAACCACCAAATTTGATGAGGAAAGTCTTCAGGTGGCGGTGTTGTTCCCGATTCCACCTGATTTTCCCTCTTTGTCCCCACTGCTACATTGATTATTTTGAGCACCATTTCTCATGGTGCAGTGTTTCTGGTAAAATTTTGAAATGCCTTGTAATTAATTGTTGAGTACACATCCCTGTTGTATAATAAGGATCGTGTTACTCATTTTCAAAGTTGTTGAAGACTTGGGCATTTTTGGGGGAAAAATAACAAAAAAATAGAACATTTCCTGTCTGTTTTATCTCTTTTAGAGTTTATGAGTTGCATCTGAATGCACCTTGTACATATGTTCAATTTTATGTCATTTTATATGAAAAATGCATTATTGCATGTGCTTATCTATCTCTCTCCATTTGTTGTATGCATTTTCTTCTTTTGAATCTGGATGCTAAGGGTTTCTCAGATTCTAGGGTATAGATTTCTGTATCACATGCTTAATCTTTAACTTCCATTCAAGGAGTGGATTAAATTGTTTTAGGTTGAGTATAGAGAAGATTGTATGTCAGCTGGGATATCTATAAGTAGAGGCAACTAAATACTTAGTCTTGGGTGGTCTTTGTAAGGCAAATACCAGTCCTGACCCCTTGAAACTTGAATGCCAGTTGCAAGCCATTCTCTGGTATACATCTAGTTGACTCCTTGCCCTGAGATAGGCACCGGTCTGCTTCTGGTTTAGTAGTTATGATCCAAAACCCCCTGTCTTGCATCCAAACATTAATACAAATCATTCCATTTTTCCAACCTGTTAGTTGTAGGAGTAGGATTAGGACCCCTGCATACTCTCATTCTCAACCAGTTAGATATGTCCAACAGTGTTGCCAAACTTGTGATCTATCATTCAAACCTTGGTCCATACATGAGAGTATTCTGCCTGTTGTTGTAAAGCTAAATCTTTCTGTCATTAGGTGAGTCAAAGATAAATCTTTAGCTATAGGGATACCCCCCTTGGTGTGGTAGAACCAGAAGTGAAGGGGAGGCAGCTCACGCAACCTCCTGTATTAGTTGGCCGAATCTGCCTGTGCATTGGAACTGGCAAACCCACTACTGATTCGGAAGAACTCCAACACAACTGACAGACCAGAGTTTGGGAAAATCTTGAGTATTCCGGATGCCGACTAGAAAGATGTTGAAATCCTTGGTGCGGATATATATACCAGATGGATTTTGATGTGAAGGTGTGTGTGGTGTGATAAAGTGTATGAAGAAAAGCAGAGAGTAGTGTGGAAGCAGCTATACAAATCTGGTATGTGACAGAACAACAGCACTAAGCAGAGGAAGAATGAAGTGCAGCAGATCAGTATATTGAGTCTAATCGAAACTGAACCTCAGCATATGTGGATGCCCCTGATCAATTCAAATACCTAGTTACTTTCTATATACCTTGTAGATAGTGAGTCTCTTGTAGGCAGTGAGCCTCTTGTGAGCAGTGTGCTCGGGCAGTGAGCCCTAATTGGCAAGTGCCATTTTGTACTTCTTGTTCTTTTAACAGAGAATACAATCTTGGGTTAGTCACCCCATGGTTTTTTCCCTTAATAGGGTTTTCCACGTCAAAATCACTGTGTTATGTGTGTTGGTTTTATTTCTTCTCTCATGGTTATATCTGCTTGTATGTTTTAATATTGCACTAATTATTAAAGAACAGAAAGTTAAAATATTTAAGATAACTGATTCACCCCCCCCTCTCAGTTATCTACCTTGTTTCCAACAACAACCAGAGTGCTATTCATATCTCTCGCAATCTCCATCCTTAGTGGACCAAACATATTGAAATTCACATGCACTAAAGAGTCGATTCATGAGAAGGTTCTTGATCTTCAGTACTATTCAACATCAGATCAAACTGCAGACATCTTCACCAAACCCTTCACTAAAAGCAAGTTCATTCATTTGTGATGTTTGCTTGGGGTGTGGCAGGTGTTCTCCATTGAGGGGGCTTCTTAGCTTCTTCTTTCTTTCTCTCTCTATTCTGGGGGGTGTACTCTCTTTTGTGTGGGGGGCTACTTCTCTTTTGGGGGGAATTCAATGTACATGGGTACCTCATCAGGCTTGATTTGTCGGGGCCCATCTTTTTAACCCACCTAAGCTATGCTTAAGGGGGTGTTAGTGTAGGTTTTTTATTCCTTGTTATAAGGTGTCTCCTACACATTTATTTAATCTTGCTTAGGTTAATAAATCATGTTTTATTAGGTGAGAGGATTATGAGGCGTCACCTTCCTACATGTGAGCATCCATTAGCTATCTTGGGAAGATACTTTGCTATCTTTAGTCTAATAGATGGTTGCTCCTCATTGGTCGGTGTTACCACCTCCTCCCTCTCCTTGGTCTATATAAGCATGCTACCTAGCTTGTATTTTTATTTGATGTTGGACATAGTTATCTGATGCTATTTTGCAATTCGAGCATTTCACATCAATCTCTTGGTATCGTTGTTATGTTGTTTCATTTTTTTTTGCATTTACAGTCTATGTTTCTAACTCTTTCAATTGATTCTGGGTTATAATATGTTTTACAGATTCTAACAATTATTGTCTTGTATGTAGATGATATGTTATTTTTCAACAATACTAAGGGTATGATCAGTGAGTTGAAATCTCAACTTTCAGTTGCATTTGATATGAAGGATCTTAGAGCAGCCAGGTATATTATGGGAATGGAGATCAAAAGGGATAGAGGTAACAGAAAGCTTTGGATCTCAAATTAAGTATGTGAATACTATTTTACAGAGATTTATCATACAAGATTGTAATCCAGCTAGAGTTCCTTTACCTGTTGGTACTAAGTTATCATTAGATATGTGTCAGGATGAAGAATGATGATGATTTAGAGGATATGTCTAATGTGTCATATGCTAGTGTTGTAGGAAGTTTGATTTATGCAATGGTTTGCAGTAGGCCAGATATTACCCAAGCAGTGGGAGTTTTAATCAGGTTTATGTCTAATCTTGGTAAGCTCATTGGAATTATGCGAAGAGGGTGTTAAGATATTTCTATACAAATTGAATATAATATGTATGCAAAGAAATTAAAATGTGTTATTATTAATTATAGTTTTAATGCTCCATGGCCATTAAATCTTGAGGGATCAAAGTTATATCAAGACTCAAAAACATGTGAAAAAGAAAATTCTACAATTATGAAGAGAAAATATAGATTGATAGCTCGTTCTTTCCAAACATGTTGTAATCAAGTACATTGCCAAGTATGCAACTAAAGTAGAGAAGAGTTTAGAAACTTATCATCAAATGTTGATGTGGCTCGCAAACATTGAAAACACTGATGATTTAGCCACAATAGCATATAGGAGGCTTCTTATTGAAATAACTATAGAAAGAGACATTGGGGCACAAGCAACATGTCACATGCTATTGAAACTCATTAGTAAAGAGAAGCAAATTATTTATCTGTCATACCCCATTTTTAAACAATCATACTTATCATTTTTATTTTTAAGAAGACAGATAGTTAGTCAGACAAAATATTATGATTAAAGTAATGATAAAAAATGCATTTAATTTATATTAGTTTATAAGCAAAGAATGTTGGGAATTAAGGTGTCTCAACCTTTGCAAATTCCTAGCATTGTTTATTTAATTGTGTATTTATTTATTGCCTAATTTTGTATTTACTTGCACATTCAATTTGGTCACTTAGTTGAGGTGGCATTGTGACATGTCATCCTACAATGGAATGTGACTTGAATGGTCAAGTCAAACTTACATAGATTTGGGTGTCCCATTTGAGGTGGCACTAATATGCCATGTGTCGACATCTTGTGGTATGTGGAAGAGGATATTCTATATGACAGAATCTATGATGTGTAAGAGCCAAGTATAGACATTCCTATGACAAGTGGGGACAAGTGTTAGTGAGTATCTTTGTATGAGAGAAAGGCATCTTTGGGCGCCCAAATTGGGCTATGACATGTTGTAAGAGGAATATGCTATTTTTAGTCATTTATGATAGATTCTCTTACAACATTTAAGGTTGTTATGTGGGCAGATTTTATGACAGTTGTAAGATGTGTAAGAGCATCTGTCATAGTATATTTTTAGCCTTGGAGCGCTCCATCTTGGGAAGTCAAATCTGCCATGTTATGACAGATGTAAGAAAGGTATTTTCATGTTGGACAAGTGTCCTTAGGTGTTGGAAAATGGTCATGTGGCCAAGATGGATGCCCATCTCAAGAAGCTTTCTGTTTATGCCTTGTATCTCTATAAAATGTGAAGTTTGGAGTTGTAGTTTGCATAGTGTTTGTACAGGTACTGTTATGTTGCCAGAATCACTCTAGAAATGACATTTGAAGACTCTTGGAAGAACTTGCATTGCAAGTGTATTGTAAACACACCATTGTTTTGATAATACATTGTGCAGGTTTTAGAGTGTGGGGTTTTTCACCTAAAAAGGTTTTCCCCATGATATATCTTGTGTCACATGTTCTCTTGTGTTTGTGTTTGTTGTTGTATTATCTCTATTATATGTTTAATATTGTTGTAATTGTAAGGATTAAAAAGAATTTGCATACTATTCCCCTAATTAGGTTGGTGTAGGAAGTGTGTTCCGTGTACCTTGCTTCCTTTTAGTTGGTATTAGAGCTGAATCACCTTTGGTCCTAATTGTTGGGTAGGGGTTTTTTGTACTGATCTTAGATTGAGTGGGAGTCTATGTAGAGTATTCTGTAATCTTTTTGCAGGAAGGAGATGGTAGGCACATCTAGAAGAGTAGAGGTGGAGAAGTTTAATGGAAGTAATTTTGAGTTGTGGAAGCTTAAAATGGAAGACATGCTTGTTGATAGAGACCTATGGGAAACCATTTCCGGTGTAAAACTAGCAGCAATGTCACAAGATGATTAGGATCTCAAGGATTGAAAAGCTAAGGGTCTTGTGAGACTCTATTTGGCTAAATCTGTCTTGTTAAATGTCCATGAGGAGAAGACCACAAAAGACCTATGGAAGAAGCTAGGAGATGTTTATCAGGACAAATCCCTGGTGAACACGTTATTCCTGAGGAAGAAGTTGTATTCTCTGAGGATGGAGGATGGAGGATCCGTTGTAGACCATCTGAATGCCTTTAACATGCTAGTTGCACAGTTGACATCCGTTGGTGTGAAAATGGAGGAGTAGGATCGTTGCATGACCTTGCTTTGTTCTTTACCAAACTCATGGGACCACCTTGTTATGGCCATTGGGAGCACTACTACCACCTTCAAGATGGATGAAGTGGTATCTTCGTTGTTGTCTGAAGAGATGCAAAGAAAGTCTTCTGAATCAGCAAAGGAGGCTCTTGTAGTTCGTGGTAGGCCTAAAGAGAAAGGGAAGAAGGACAAGAAAGATGAGAAGGGAAAATCCAATCCCACGAGAGATCCAAATCTCCTAGAAAGTCCAAGGCACTTTGTTGGAACTGTGGTAAATCTAGGCATTTCTGAAAGGAATGCAAAGAGGAGAAAAAGAAAAAGAAGAATATCTCAGATTCAGATTCTGACAAGTCACAAGATGATGGTGATGCTTTCATCACAGCCTTGGCCACCCATGCATCTAATGATGTGTGGCTAATTGATTCCGGTGCCTCTTTTCACATGACCTCGCATTGAGACTGGTTTACGAAGTATGAAGAGTTCGATGGTGGAAGAGTGTACCTTGGTGACAACTCTCATCTAAAGATTGTTGGCCGTGGAAGAGTCTCAATCCAATTCCCTAATGGATGAGTGAAGGGGATCTCTGGGGTTATGCACATCCCAGGCTTGGCACATAACCTACTTTATGTAAGTAAATTGAATGATGCAGGTGTGTAGGTTGTTTTCTCATGTGGAGGATGCAAGATGACAAGAGGAGTTATGGTGCTTACTAAGGGTACTTCGAGAGGTACTTTGTTTCAGCTGGATGCATGCACTACTTAGTGTAATAGTTCTTCTATGAAAAGAGTTTCAGATTCTTCATCCTCACCATTGGAACCCGCAGCGAAAAAGTATGTTGCTTCAACTTTCGATGGTAGTTCTTTCTAGGTACCTAAGGGTGCTCATGCTTTGGAAATGAAACTTCCTACTGAGAAGACAATGTTGTGGCATAAGAGACTTGGTCACATTGGTGAGAAGGGTCTTAGAGCCCTGAAAAATAAAAACCTCATTGAGGGGTTAAATGATTGTAATCTCGAGTTTGACTTTTGCAAATGTTGTATATACATGGAAAACAAAATTATGTTTAGTTTTACTCTAGTTCTCACAAGTCTTTTGGTGTTTTGGATCTCATTCATTCTGATGTGTTTGGTCCTATGAATGTTCCTTTGATTTCTAAATCATTATATTTTGTATCATTCATTGATTATTATAGTAGAAGGACATGGGTTTATTTTCTCATAAGCAAATCTGAAGTCTTTAGTCGGTTCAAAGAGTTTAAAGCTTTTGTAGAGAATCAAATTGGTAAAAAGATTAAGTGTTTGAGAACTAATAACGATGGTGAGTTTTGTTCCGCAGAGTTCGATAAGTTCTATAAAGAACATGGGATTGAAAGACATAAGATAACTCCTTATACCCCACAGTAAAATGGAGTTGCAGAGAGGATGAACAGAACGTTGATGGAGAGGGTTAGGAGTATGCTTAGTGGTGCTAGCCTCGAACAAAAGTTTTGGGCTGAAGCTATAACCACTGCTTTCTATCTGGTTAATAGGTCTCCTACCTCAATGCTCATTGATAAGACACCCATGGAGGTGTGGTCTGGTAAGAATCCCTAGTTGCGACATCTTCATGTTTTTGGTTGTGAGGCATATGCACATGTGCCTAAGGAGAAGAGGTCAAAATTGGAGAACAAGGCAGTTAAGTGTATCTTCATTGGCTATGGTGTCGGTGTGAAAGGGTACAAGCTTTGGGATCCTGTGGCTGAAAAAGTGTTGTATAGTAGAACTGTTATCTTCAGAGAGCTAACACCTTCTCTTGTTGTTCTACAGATAGAAGAAAAAGAAAAGAAAGAAGATGTGGTTCAGTTTCCTTCTACCCCTGAGAAAACTGAACCGAAAGATCCTGTTGGACCTGATGATGAGGAGAGCTCTAGTAGCTCTAAAAGTTTAGAAGAAGAGGTAGAACCTCCACCTCAGCCTTTGAGGAGGTCCACACAAAATAGGAAGCAACCTAACATGTTTGGTTATACATTGCTAGATTCTAGTTGTGCTTATGCCTTGATTCCTAACACTGATGAGCCTAGAATTGTGACAGAGGCTATGGACATGAAAGATGCAGGTTCCTAGAAGGAGGCCATGGAGGATGAGATGGCTTCTTTGGAAAAGAATAAAACTTGGGACTTGGTGCCTTTGCCTAATGGACGGAAACCCATTGGATGCAAATGGGTGTTCAAGAAGAAATTTGGAGCAAATGGCAGTGCTGAGAAGTACAAGGCCAGATTGGTTGCGAAGGGGTATTCACAAGTGGATAGAATTGATTATGGTGAAATTTTCTCTCCCATTTCAAAGCTGGCATCTATTCAGTTCATGTTATCTCTTGTAGCAGCTTATGATTCAGAAGTGGAACAAATGGATGTGAAGATAGATTTCCTTCATGGTGACTTGGAGGAAGAAATTTATATGTCACAGCCTGAGCACTACGTGGTGAAAGGTAAAGAAAATTTGGTTTGTAAGTTAAAGAAGTCTTTGTATGGTTTGAAGCAACCTCCTAGGATGTGGTACTTGAAGTTTGATGCCTTTATGTTGTCCATTAGATTTTTGAGATCGAAATCAAATCATTGTGTGTATTACAAGTTTGACAATGATCGTATTCTCATTATTGCACTGTATGTTGATGATATGTTGTTGATTGGGAATGGTAAGAATATGATTTCAGATTTGAAGTCTTAGTTGTCAGTATAGTTTGAGATGAAAAACTTACGGATAGCTAGGTACATTCTGGGGATGGAGATCAAAAGAGACAAAGTAAACAAAAAACTTTGGTTAAGCCAGAGTAAGTATGTGAAGACCGTGTTGGATAGATTCAGCATGTTAGATTGCAGACCATTATGTGTTCATGTTTCATTGGGGATAAAGTTATATGTTAATGATTGTCCAAAGTCTCCTTCTAAGACGGAGGATATGAGCAGAGTACCTTATGCTAGTGCAGTTGGCATCTTGATGTATGCTATGACCTGTACAAGACCAGACATTGCCCAAGCAGTGGGAGTCCTTAGTCGGTTTATGGCTAATCCTGGACGAGTACATTAGGATGCAGTTAAGAGAGTGTTCAGATATTTGAGGGGTACTTCCGAGTATTCCTTATGTATAATGGTTATCCTACAGGACCTTAGCATTCTGTGAGTTTTCATGGATTTGTGGATTCTGACTGGGCAGGTGACATTGAAAGCAGGAGATCCACTAGTGCTTATGTGTTTACCATGTTTGGTGGTGCTATTAGTTGGATGAGTAAGCAACAACCTGTGGTTGCTTTGTCCATGATAGAAGCAGAGTACATGGTAGAAACTCATTTGTGTAAGAAAGCCATTTGTCTTAAGAGGTTGTGTTCAGATGTTGGTGTTGATGCAGGATAGATTACTATCTGCTGTGACAGTCAGAGTGTGATTTTCCTAGCAAAGAATCCTACTTTCCATGCTAGAACAAAGCATATTGATGTTCAGTTTCATTTTGTTCGAGATATGGTAGAAGATGGGAAGGTGATATTGGAGAAGGTAGACACTTTGAAGAATGTTGCAGATGCATTGACGAAACGAGTAGGCACAGAAAAGTTTAGATGGTGTTCGGAGTCTATGGGCCTCTTGGCCCCTAGCAGTTAAATCTTGTCATTCTTTTGGCTCTTGCAAGGTGTTCAACAAGTGGGAGAATGTTGGGAATTAAGGTGTCTCAACCTTTGCAAATTCCTAGCTTTGTTTATTTAATTGTGTATTTATTTATTGCCGAATTTTGTATTTACTTGCACATTTAGTTTGGTCACTTAATTGATGTGGCATTGTGACATGTCATCCTACTTGGAATGTGACTTGGATGGTCAAGTCAAACTTACATGGATTTGAGCGTCCCGTTTGAGGTGGCACTAATATGTCATGTGTCAGCATCTTGTGGTATGTGGAAGAGGATATTCCATATGACAGAATCTATGACACATATGAGCCAAGTATAGATATTCCTATGACAAGTGGGGACAAGTGTCAGTGAGTATCTTTGCATGAGAGAAAGGCATCTTTGGGCACCCAAGTTGGGCTATGACATGTTGTAAGAGGAATATGCTATTTTTAGTCATTTATGACGGATTCTCTTACAACATTTAAGGTTGTTATGTGGGCAGATTTTATGACAGCTGTAAGATGCGTAAGAGCATCTGTCATAGTCTATTTTTAGCCTTGGAGCGCTCCATCTTGGGAAGTCAAATCTGCCATGTTATGTGATGTAAGAAAGGTATTTTCATGTTGGACAAGTGCCCTTGGGTGTTGAAAAATAGCCATGTGGCCTAGATGGACGCCCATCTCAGAAGATTCTCATTTATGCCTTGTATCTCTATAAAATGTGAAGTTTGGAGTTGTAGTTTACATAGTGTTTGTACAGGTACTATTATGCTACCAAAATCACTCCAGAAATGACATTTGAAGACTCTTGGAAGAGCTTGCATTGCAAGTGTATTGTAAACACACCATTGTTTTGATAATACATTGTGCAAGTTTTAGAGTGTGGGGTTTTTCACTTGAAAAGGTTTTCCCCATGATATATCTTGTGTCACATGTTCTCTTGTGTTTGTGTTTGTTGCTATAATATCTCTGTTATATGTTTAATATTGTTGCAATTGTAAGGATTAAAAAGAATTTGCATACTATTCCCCTCATTAGGTTGGTGTAGGAAGTGTGTTCCCTATACCTTGCTTCCTTTCAAAGAATAATTATTTATAACATTATTATTAAGCACGTGGTTTAATGATGTAATGGACTAACTATCATTGTGCGACTGAGGTGGATACAGGAACAATGTTTTTCCCCCTCCGAGATGAGGAGAGAGAGAGTATCACCATGGAGAGGATGCTAGATCGCATGAATACAACGATCCTTATGCCATCTGGAAACACACACACACTTACTTATTAGAGGATAAGCCAATTTTGGATTAAGTTTTAAAATCTCTATGTATTTGGTCGTCTTAGAAATATTTTTAGCATTGAGATCATTTTATAATTTTTAATTTTTTTCGTTGTCAAGTCGATGGCTAAATCTTCTACGTCAACATATAGTAAGGTAGTGTATACCTTTGAATGTTGAATCAACGTGAGTAATCGACCAGACAAGTCCAATTTTGTCGATTAGGACTAAGTCAACTTTGTGAGTCTCCATTATCGATATTTGTGCTTGAAAATAAGCATAATTAGAGTATTCGAAGGAATGCATTAAGTGACATTTATATGGTAGGTGTAATTTTGTTTATTTTTAATTATTGTTTTAAGACTTAGTTTTAGTCTAAGTATAATGCGTAGTAAAAAAGGTAAATTCTTTATCACCCAACGTACTCTTCCTAGATGCTTGGGAAGTGGGGGAGGAGCAATAGCTCCATACTCCCCTTATTTTTGCATGCAAAGCCACAAATGATTGGGGAGAGTAGTGGGATGTATTAATTGTGTTGTGCATAACTAAGTGTGAGGAGGAGGATTTAGAAAGTATTCTTTCATGCTAGGAAGCACAGCGTAGAAAGGAGGAGAGATTGAAACTCAGGTTTTGGGAGGAAGGAATGCAGTTCTATGGATAACGTTCTACCTGTTAAACCCTACTGTTAGCACTCATTTTGACCTGGGGTTGATTTTCATGATCAGGGGGTTTCTTCATTTGAACCCTTTATCTTCTTGCCCATTTTTTCTAAGTGTTGGACCTCCTCAGCATTTTTCAGCTGCAACATCATATTTTCCTAAGGAGGAGGTCATCATCATCATCTTGTCTTCGATGATGGTCTGCATCATCATGTTCTTCGTCGACTGGTTTTTCATCGTCATCATCATGTTCAGTTATCGGGTGATGCTTGGTTTTTATCCTGATGATGCTGATGAGCTACAGTGCGCCCTGATTTGCTTGCGGGGGTGATTTTTCAAGTATCCGGTGATCTTCCATTTATCACCTTGCGCAAACATGATGATGATGTTGCCCTGATATTCTGAAGGGGTTATTCTCTAAGTTGTTCGACCTTACTTGTTCTTTCTTAAGGGTCGTCATCATCATCATATTTCCAGTTATCACCGTGTTGCTTGCGAGGGTCATCATATTTTCTGCCTTCATGATATTCCGCCGGGGTGATATTTTTATCATCGGGTGATCTTGGTTATGATCATCCTGATGATGTTGTTGAAGAGTTCTAAGTGTGACCCGATCTTCACTGGGGTCATCATATTTTGAACGTCAGGATGATCTTGGTCAATATCATCCTGATGATGTTGTATCACTTCTTGTTCGTTGTTTTGTCATCCTGATGATGCTGACGTCATCCTTATATCGGGGTGATATCTTTTTCTCTGCCTATCTGCATCATGATATTTCTGAAGGAGGGGGTGATATTTTCATTTTTGATTATCATCCGGATGTATGTTTGTTCCAGCGTCATGATGATGCTGATATCAAGGAGATATCCGCCTGTCGGCTTCGTGCATTATCTAGTGGGGGGTGATCTTTTCAAGCATCATCATATTCATCAATCGCCCCGATCTTATAGTGGAGCTACAGTGCAACATGATTTTCGTGCATCAGGATGATATTTCCAAATATCCGGTTGTCTTCCGAATATCATCCTGATGTCGATATGATGATGACGTCATCAAGGTCCGGGGGGTCATATTTCTAACACTGATCATCTTGAGGAGATCTCCCGATATTTGCAAACATGATGATGACGTCATCCGGATATGAGGAGGTGCGCAGTAGGCAGATATGATGATGACGTCAGCAGGATATGATGATGATGTCATCAGGATGTTCATCGGCCAGACTTTTGGTATAAGCTCAGCAGGAGGATGTTCCTCCGATGGATCCGGTTGTGCGGGTGAAGGCGAATATCATGCAGTTGTATTGCAATATGATGATGACATCAGGGTGATATTTCGGGCAACAGGATATCATGCTGCTGGAGGATGATGATGATGAAGTCTTATACTAGTGTCGTCAGGAGCAAAAGCACCGACATCATGTATGCTCATGACCTAGTATATAAAGTGTCAAAGAGGTCGTTGCGGGGTGCATGTGGGATAATGTTATCCTGCATTTTCAAATATCATGATGATGAATCTCAGCGGGAAGTGGTTGCGATGCAGAATTAATGTTCTTCCCGAGGCCGCGGGTTGGTGCGCCATCAATGGTGATTGTTGCAGAGGTATGGGCGATGGCGTGGGCGGATCTGGTACCCGATGGAAGGTGTACATCAGCGGACAGTGGCGCAGGGCTCGAGAAATCTTCCTGTCTCCTCCCCTACCTGCTGCATTCAAGTTTGGGCGCCAATCTGATATGTTTGAGCGCCATCTTTCTGATACTGTGTATCTGGCGGGATTTTTGGTCAACCATGTAATTAATTGCTGAGCACCTACCTGGTTGTTATAAGCAGGTTGTGTTGCTCATTTGTTGGTTGTTGAAAGTTGAAGATTTTTGGCTCTGTAATGCATGACAAGCTGATCTGGTTGCTCTGTACAGCTTACCTGTGAGTTTATGTATCTCTTGTTGTATGTTTTTGGCATGAACCCACTGATTTCATGATTAAACTTATATGAGAAATGCTATCTTAGCATGTGTTGTGTTAATTCTGTCTCCAGTATTGCATGTATTCTTCTTCTGAATCTGGATATTTGAGTAATGTTTAGATTCTAGAGCATAGAATTCCTATGTTGAATGTCTGATCTTTTAACTTCTGCTCAAGGGGTAGATTAAACTGTTTTCAGGTTGAACATTGGGAAGGGTATACTGCAGTAGGGATACCATAAGTAGAGATAACCTAACACTTTGTATTGGGAGATACCTGTAAGGCAGGTATCACATATATCCCCTTGAAATCCAGTTCTAGCTGTTCATGCTGATCATTCACAGGTGTATGTCTACTGACTCCAGGCCCTGGATAGGCACCAATCATGCTTTGTTCTTGTGTTATAACCATGTCCAGCTTTGCATCCACACTTAAACTCCAAATCAAAATCTAAAACAACCATTAGGACATTAGAATTAGTTTAGGATCCTCAGTCCTCTGTCTACAACTGCTAATAGGCCCAAAGCTAGCCCCTTTGCTCTTATCTTTCAGTTTTGGTCTACTTACAGGAGGACTTATCTGCTTTCTGTCAGCATCCCAGCCTTGTATGCATATCCTCATGGATGTTGAGTAGGGAATACCCCCCTAGGTCTTGCAGAGCCTGAAGAAGAAGAGGAGATAAAATATAGAGTCTATCTCCTACACTGTTGGCCCCCTGGCCCAGAGATCCTGTTGATCACTGATGGCTACCTTGTAGGGAAATCTGGGAATAAGCATCCAGTCTGGGAAAAAGTCAACAGAAATTGGCGACTCCACTGGGGACCCTTGTGAAAGAACCCTGGTTTTTAGAAGAAAAAGTTCCTAGTAATAGGTGGCGACTCCGAAGTAATCTCCCAACCGGTCAAAGTAAAATTTATATGCAGGGGAGAAGATCCCAACAAAATCCTTTATTTGAAGAGTTACCATTAACAAAAAGAATGATGTATAGAAGAAAGGGAACTGTCTCAGTTAGTCATGAGAGCTCCCCCAGAAAAGGTGATGATATACAAGATAACCCTAGGCCATCAGGACAGCATGCGCCTTATTTTTCAAATGCAGAAGCTGATATTCAAGGTGCATATGAGAGGCAACAGGGTGGTAGCATGAGAATGAGGTCAGAGGTGTTCCAAGAACGCCCTTTTCTAGACCCAAGTGAAAGGTTTGAAGAGGCAGAGTCTCTGAGGGATGATGAAGATGATGACCAAAATGGCATGAGACCATCTACCTCCAGACCTAAGGATGAACAATTGGCTGAAGAAATCAGAAGTCTAAGAGCAGAACTAGAATACCTACAAGCCATGAAAATCAGAGATGATATAAGGCAGAAAGTGCAAGCCTTAAGAACTGCCCAAAATGATTCAGTTCCTACCCTAGAGAATGCAAATGTGCAAAGACATCAGCAAAGATATGAAATGCAACATCAGCATCATGATGAGAGACAAAATGTGAATGATGCTAGGATACCACTGAACAATGCAGGAAACCAGAATGCAAACAGAAATGTTAATGTTAATCAGCCAAATAGACAGCCCATGCAGCTAGATAGATTCAGGCAGCTCGTGTTTGATGGTATTCCTGGGTATCCTAACCCCATTGATAAGCATCTGAGGCTGCAAGTGCCTAAATTTTCAGGAAACAACACAGTGTCAGGAGAAGATCATCTAAAGGCCTTTCAAAATGTTATGGATAATTTTGAGGTTGAGCATGAGGATGTTTTCATGAAGTCATTCATGCAATCCTTAGTAGATGAGGCAAGAGAATGGTACAGGAATTTGCCTGACCGGAGTATTTCATCATGGGATGATTTTAAAAGGATATTCAAGGAGCAATATGGTGATAAAACTGACCCTAGCTTTTTTGTAAATGAGTTCACCAGTATCACCAAAGGGTCAAATGAGCAGGTTGCTGACTTTAATGCAAGATTTACTAAAGTGTTGAACAAATTGCCACATCACATGAGGCCAAATGAACCAATGTGCATAATTTTGTATATCAATGCCTTTGATGCAAAGACTGCATATGGACTAAGAGATAAAGGTCCTGCCACTCTCAGGGATGCTTTCAGAATTGCAGTAAATATTGAAAACAATAGGAAAGCGTCAGGCAAGACAAATAGAAGGGATGATATAAAAATTCTACAGAATCCAAATAAGTCTCAGAACACTCAAGGTAGTACATCTGCTCCTGAAGATAAGATAGACAAACTGGCAAATGTTGTTAAGGACCTAAGCTATAGATTAGCTAGAAGTGAAAAAGGGATGGGTCCTGATAGGCAAGTCTATCAAAGGCAGGAAAAGAGGCCATCATTACATGATATGCCTTATAACACCAATTGGCATGATGGTAAGCCTGTATTTCCACGTAACAACACAAATCAGAGGGCTCAACATGTCAAGGAAACTCCTGATCCCCTAAAGAAAACTATAAATATTGCTGATGATGCTCCGTGGTGTATAATTTGTCAGATGCCACATTCACAGTCACAGTGTATGATTGCTCAATCCTTGTATGATAATGCTACATCTTGTAATGAATGCAATGAGCCACATCATGTGCAGGATGATGATGTTAATATGATGTCCATAGGCAATGGATACACTCTTTATGATGCTGATGACAATACAGATCATCAAGTTCAGGCCTGCCAACAGTCCCCATATGATGAAGATAATGAGGATAACTATGTGTATGCTCAGAACTCACACAATTTTCTGAGTAACCTACAACGGCCTTCTGATGAGGAAATTAGAGCCTTCACAGCTGCAGCAGTTGCTCAAGTCAAAAGCAACTACAATCTCAGAGGTAAAAATCAAGTAGGCAGCCCACATCAGCCAGAAGATATTTCTGCAGGTCAGCTGGTGCATGGTCATAAAGGAACTGAACCACAAAAAAGGCAGTGGGTAAATAATAAACAGAATTTTAGACACAGAACAGGTCATGAATTTCCAGGACCAGAAAACAAAATCCCTCAGGCTGAAGATCAAAGTAGAGGTTCCCAAGACAAGAATGATGATCAGGGAACTATGAAAATGAAAGCTAAATCAGCTCAGGATAAAAGCAAGATTGTGGAGCAAGCTACAACTGTTGTACAAAACTATGCTCCATTTGATATAGCCCAGATCCTCTCTCAGGTAAAAGTCTCTGTTCCACTTATGGAACTCATGAAAGTGGAAGAGATCAAGAATAGGACAATATCCCTAATCTCAGGGGTACCTTTTCAAGCTAAACAAAATGATCAGACCCAGGGTGAGAAACATGTCATGTGTAATGAAGAAGATGAGACTCCTGAAGTCTATTTAGGAATGACCATGACAAAGTGTCCTTCACAAGTGGAACCATTTTATGTTTCCCTGGTTATAAATGGAAAAATAATTAGAAATTGTATGCTTGACTCTGGAGCATCCACAAATGTCATGCCTTTGGCCATCATGCAACAAACTGGATTAAAAATTGACAAGGCATGTGGAAAATGTTATGCTATGGATGCCAGAGAGGTACCAGTTATTGGAATCATGAAGGATGTAGATTTCAAACTGGCAGCATTTCCTGAAAAAAGATATAAAATGAATATAACAGTGGTTGACATCAAGCCACAGTATGGTATGCTGTTGTCAAGAAGATGGGCAGCACTAATTGGTGGAAGTATGCAGCTGGACCTGTCATATGCCATGATTCCAATGAATGGCAGGGATGTCAAGCTAGTCAGAGAGCAAAGATCATCAGAGACAGTGGAAGACCAAGAAGCAAATGAACAAGTATGCTTTGTAGACACTGACTGTGATAACTTCAAGGTTGTCTCAGATGATACAGAAGATAAAAAGAAAAATGTCTGCATTGAAGAGCTGGATCAGCAAGGCTTATGGACCATGTTTTTTGATGGAGCTTGTGCAAAAGAAGGCTCTGGAGCTGGAGTTGTTTTCCTGTCTCCAACTGGTAAGCTCCTCAAATTCTCTTTCTTGCTGAGGTTTGATTGCACAAACAATATTGCAGAATATGAGGCTTTACTCTTAGGCCTAAATATTGCTCTCAAACATGGAATTAAGATGTTAAGAGTATTTGGGGATTCTGAGCTGATTGTATCCCAAATTAGAAATAAGTATGCTGCAAAAAATAAAAGACTGAAACAATACAAACATGCTGTTTGGGATACTATTGAACTTTTTGATGCATTTTCAATTGGCTGGGTAGAAAGGTCAAAAAATGTTATGGCTGATTTCTTAGCCAATGTTGCAATAAGGCCAGATGACATCACTCTGTCAGGTGTTACAAATGTAGAAATTAAAATTAGGCCTGCCATACCAGAAAATATATGCAGTTGGCAAGTGTTTAATGATGATAGGGATTTGCTGAAATTTTTGCACTGCATAGATGAATATGAGAATCAACAGATTGATTTCCAAGCTTTTGTAGAGACTGTAGATGGAAAAGAAACTCTTGTGGGAAAAGAGATCATTCAGTTGAGGACTAATAAAATCCCTAGAGGGTTGGTAACTTTGGAAAGAGTTTTTGACAGTAGAGACAAAATGGTCACAAAGACATCCCCCACAAATAAGGAGGATTTAGAAGAAATAAATTTGGGGACATCTCAGGCCCCTCAGAAGGTATATATTGGTAAACAGCTCAAACCACACATTAGAAGTATGCTGATTGCATTACTGAAAAAGTACAAACATGTTTTTGCTTGGTCATATGAGGACCTAAAAGCTTATAGGGAAGACTTATTCCATCATGAGATCCCATTGAAGCCTGAAGCTAAGCCATTTAGACAAAGGCAAAGACCTATTAATCCTACCTTAGCTCCCAAGATGCAAGAAGAACTCAAAAGGCTCAGGGAAGCTGGAATAATTGTGCCAATCAGACATTCAACTTGGGTGTCTAACCTTGTCCCAGTCAGAAAAAAGAATGGTGATATTAGGCTTTGTGTTGATTTCAGGAACTTGAATGTATCCTCTTTGAAGGATAACTATCCACTGCCTAATATGGAAGCTATGTTGCAGAGAGTGACTGGTTGTGAACTCCTGTCCATGATGGATGGATTTTCAGGATATAATCAGGTAAAGGTAAAGGAATCAGAACAGTATAAGACTGCCTTTACCACTCCATGGGGAACGTATGTGTATGTTAGAATGCCATTTGGACTAACAAATGCAGGTGCTACATTTCAAAGAGCAATGGATGTTGCTTTTGCAGGGTTGATTGATTCAATCCTGGCTGTATATCAGGATGACCTGACTGCTTACTCAAAGAAAGAAGAGCAGCATTGTTTGCATCTGGAGCAGATTTTCATAAGAGCACTAGAATATGGTATTTCTTTAAACCCAAAGAAGTGTGCCTTTGGAGTAGTTGAAGGAAAGCTTCTGGGACATATCGTTTCCAAGGATGGAGTCAGGATAGATCCAGAGAGAGTGGCAGCCATTGATAGGATTCAAATGCCAAAAACTGTGAAAGGAGTTCAGTCCTTCTTTGGACAGATAAATTTTGTTAGAAGATTTGTTCCCAACTTTGCAGAAACCACAAGGAACATTTCCAAGATGATGAAGAAGGATGCAACTGTCAACTGGGAAAGGGAAGCAATAGAATCATTTCAGAATATCAAAGAGGCAATTAAGATGGCCCCTGTTCTTAAGTCTCCTGATTTTTCTAGGCCATTCCAAGTATTTTCATTTGCTTCCTTTCATACTGTTGCTGCATGTTTGTTACAGAAAAACGAAGATGGTTTTGAACAGCCCATCGCTTTCTTCAGTATGTCCCTGCAGGCCTCTGAGTTGAAGTATGATATTATGGAAAAACAGGCATATGCACTAGTTAGAGCCATCAAAAGTTTCAGACCATACTTGGTAGGGTCATATGTAATTGCATATGTACCTCACGCAGCAGTCAAAGACATATTCACTCAGCAGGAGGTGACTGGAAGAAGGTGCAGATGGATAAACAAACTGCAGGAGTTTAACATAGACATACAAGTTACTAAGTTGATAAGAGGACAAGGATTAGCCAAGATGATGGCACAGTCAAACTTGGAAGCATGCCAAGTTAATGCAGTCCAAGATGAGAGTGTAAATGTATCAGGATCTGAATGGTACAAGGATATTATCTATTACTTGCAAAATATGAATTGTCCTTCCCATTTCAGTGAGAATCAAAAGAGGACTTTAAAGTTACATGCAATCAGGTATGTTATTGTTCAAGGTGAGCTGTACTGGAAAAACCCTGATGGTGTGCTGTTGAGATGTGTGGATGAGGATATGGCTAACAATGTTTTGATTGACATGCATAAAGGATTGTGTGGTGGACATTATACTGCCCAAACAACAGCTCATAAAATTCTCAGGGCAGGATATTGGTGGCCCACTCTCTTTTCAGATGCACAAAGGTTAGTGAGAAAGTGTGACCCTTGCCAAAGATTCTCAGGAAAACTGAAATATGATGGTGCTTTACCCCTCAGAACTGTACCTGTGGATGCTCCATTCCAGCAATGGGGAATTGACTTCATAGGGGAAATTGCAGACAAATCAAGTGGGAGACACAGTTGGATTTTGGTAGCAACTGATTATTTTACCAAATGGATTGAGGCCATTCCAACTAAGAGAGCTACAAGTAAGGTGGTGACAGATTTCATACTAGAAAACATCATCATCAGGTTTGGAGTACCATTTAAGATAATCACTGATAATGCTATGTGCTTCAGATCAGGTGAATTTGTTGATTTTTGCAACAGGTATGGGATAAATCTGTCATATACATCACCATATCACCCACAAGGAAATGGTCAAGCAGAATCAAGCAATAAGAGCATCATGAAAATTATCAAGAGGATACTGGACAAGAACAAAAGAGCTTGGGACTCAAAGTTGAACTTAGCAGTATGGGCTGACAGAGTGACAGTGAAAAGGGCTATTGGGAAGTCACCTTTTGAGTTAGTATATGGTGCATCAGCTAGACTGCCCATAAACAATCTCCTACCAGTTTACAGATTCATTCAGGAAAATGATGAGGAGATTGAAGATTCTATGACAGAAAGAGTGAATCAGCTGGTTGCATTGGATGAAGACAGAAGGAAAGCCCACCAGATCAATCTCAAAAGACAACAAGATATGAAATATCACTTTGACAGGAGAACTACAAAAAGGAAGTTTCAAGTCAATGATCTGGTGCTCATGTGGAATGCTAAAGGTCAGGAAAAGGGTAAACATGGTAAATTTCAACCCTTATGGATGGGCCCATATCAGGTTTGCAATACTCATGGGGAGGATTCTTATTTCCTCCAGGCCCTAGATGGTGAAGTTCTGGAATTGCCTGTGCATGGCCAATTCCTTAAGTTCTATTTTGCATGAATAACTGGTTGCTGTGCACATTTGTAAAAATATGTATGTAGTGTAAATGCCTTGTACAGCTCGCGTTTTTTGGCTTTTTGTCTGGTCTGCCCGGAGATCTGGTTCTCGCTGCAGGTTTTCACCTGCACGTCCCCATTCGGAGCCACTGTTAGCACTCATTTTGACCTGGGGTTGATTTTCATGATCAGGGGGTTTCTTCATTTGAACCCTTTATCTTCTTGCCCATTTTTTCTAAGTGTTGGACCTCCTCAGCATTTTTCAGCTGCAGCATCATATTTTCCTAAGGAGGAGGTCATCATCATCATCTTGTCTTCGATGATGGTCTGCATCATCATGTTCTTCGTCGACTGGTTTTTCATCGTCATCATCATGTTCAGTTATCGGGTGATGCTTGGTTTTTATCCTGATGATGCTGATGAGCTACAGTGCGCCCTGATTTGCTTGCGGGGGTGATTTTTCAAGTATCCGGTGATCTTCCATTTATCACCTTGCGCAAACATGATGATGATGTTGCCCCGATATTCTGAAGGGGTTATTCTCTAAGTTGTTCGACCTTACTTGTTCTTTCTTAAGGGTCGTCATCATCATCATATTTCCAGTTATCACCGTGTTGCTTGCGAGGGTCATCATATTTTCTGCCTTCATGATATTCCGCCGGGGTGATATTTTTATCATCGGGTGATCTTGGTTATGATCATCCTGATGATGTTGTTGAAGAGTTCTAAGTGTGACCCGATCTTCACTGGGGTCATCATATTTTGAACGTCAGGATGATCTTGGTCAATATCATCCTGATGATGTTGTATCACTTCTTGTTCGTTGTTTTGTCATCCTGATGATGCTGACGTCATCCTTATATCGGGGTGATATCTTTTTCTCTGCCTATCTGCATCATGATATTTCTGAAGGAGGGGGTGATATTTTCATTTTTGATTATCATCCGGATGTATGTTTGTTCCAGCGTCATGATGATGCTGATATCAAGGAGATATCCGCCTGTCGGCTTCGTGCATTATCTAGTGGGGGGTGATCTTTTCAAGCATCATCATATTCATCAATCGCCCCGATCTTATAGTGGAGCTACAGTGCAACATGATTTTCGTGCATCAGGATGATATTTCCAAATATCCGGTTGTCTTCCGAATATCATCCTGATGTCGATATGATGATGACGTCATCAAGGTCCGGGGGGTCATATTTCTAACACTGATCATCTTGAGGAGATCTCCCGATATTTGCAAACATGATGATGACGTCATCCGGATATGAGGAGGTGCGCAGTAGGCAGATATGATGATGACGTCAGCAGGATATGATGATGATGTCATCAGGATGTTCATCGGCCAGACTTTTGGTATAAGCTCAGCAGGAGGATGTTCCTCCGATGGATCCGGTTGTGCGGGTGAAGGCGAATATCATGCAGTTGTATTGCAATATGATGATGACGTCAGGGTGATATTTCGGGCAACAGGATATCATGCTGCTGGAGGATGATGATGATGAAGTCTTATACTAGTGTCGTCAGGAGCAAAAGCACCGACATCATGTATGCTCATGACCTAGTATATAAAGTGTCAAAGAGGTCGTTGCGGGGTGCATGTGGGATAATGTTATCCTGCATTTTCAAATATCATGATGATGAATCTCGGCGGGAAGTGGTTGCGATGCAGAATTAATGTTCTTCCCGAGGCCGCGGGTTGGTGCGCCATCAATGGCGATTGTTGCAGAGGTATGGGCGATGGCGTGGGCGGATCTGGTACCCGATGGAAGGTGTACATCAGCGGACAGTGGCGCAGGGCTCGAGAAATCTTCCTGTCTCCTCCCCTACCTGCTGCATTCAAGTTTGGGCGCCAATCTGATATGTTTGAGCGCCATCTTTCTGATACTGTGTATCTGGCGGGATTTTTGGTCAACCATGTAATTAATTGCTGAGCACCTACCTGGCTGTTATAAGCAGGTTGTGTTGCTCATTTGTTGGTTGTTGAAAGTTGAAGATTTTTGGCTCTGTAATGCATGACAAGCTGATCTGGTTGCTCTGTACAGCTTACCTGTGAGTTTATGTATCTCTTGTTGTATGTTTTTGGCATGAACCCACTGATTTCATGATTAAACTTATATGAGAAATGCTATCTTAGCATGTGTTGTGTTAATTCTGTCTCCAGTATTGCATGTATTCTTCTTCTGAATCTGGATATTTGAGTAATGTTTAGATTCTAGAGCATAGAATTCCTATGTTGAATGTCTGATCTTTTAACTTCTGCTCAAGGGGTAGATTAAACTGTTTTCAGGTTGAACATTGGGAAGGGTATACTACAGTAGGGATACCATAAGTAGAGATAACCTAACACTTTGTATTGGGAGATACCTGTAAGGCAGGTATCACATATATCCCCTTGAAATCCAGTTCTAGTTGTTCATGCTGATCATTCACAGGTGTATGTCTACTGACTCCAGGCCCTGGATAGGCACCAATCATGCTTTGTTCTTGTGTTATAACCATGTCCAGCTTTGCATCCACACTTAAACTCCAAATCAAAATCTAAAACAACCATTAGGACATTAGAATTAGTTTAGGATCCTCAGTCCTCTGTCTACAACTGCTAATAGGCCCAAAGCTAGCCCCTTTGCTCTTATCTTTCAGTTTTGGTCTACTTACAGGAGGACTTATCTGCTTTCTGTCAGCATCCCAGCCTTGTATGCATATCCTCATGGATGTTGAGTAGGGAATACCCCCCTAGGTCTTGCAGAGCCTGAAGAAGAAGAGGAGATAAAATATAGAGTCTATCTCCTACACTGTTGGCCCCCTGGCCCAGAGATCCTGTTGATCACTGATGGCTACCTTGTAGGGAAATCTGGGAATAAGCATCCAGTCTGGGAAAAAGTCAACACCTACAAGTAAGAATATTATATCCCATATAATATGTTGAAACAATGTTTATGTAGATTGTCGATATCTGCAAGTAAGGATAGAATGAAGTTGTATTGTTTAACTACCAAATAGCAAGTAAGATATCAAAGAAATTAGTGTTATTTTAACCTTTTTGATTGACCTTGACAGAGGTATTTCTTTGTATATTCTTACCGTATAATCTGTAGACAAGGAAGATAGTTTTATGCATCCTTATTATCTTTGTATGATATAAACTATCCCATGTTAAATAATAGTTGTTATTCAAAATGGCATTACATATTGATATCTCTTGGATAAGACTATCATATATATTATATACATGTTATTCATTATTATTAATGATATACAAGAGTATCGATTGAGCAACAGTTGAATGACTATGTTGTCAAGTTCCCAATGGCTATTATGATACTTAAACAAACCATACAAGGTTATATTCGTATAACAAACTTGGTAGAAATTTTATGGCTGACTGTGTATATACTCTGGTTGCTATATATAAGCCATGTTTCGGTTTAATCGATTTGAAATAGGCCGAAGGTAGGTGTACTTAGAGACCTGAGAAAGGGTCATTTTAAATCATCCAAATTTATTTTGTTCAGAGCTAAAAGTGTTGTAGCAGACTGGGAGTCCCATTGCTCTTTGTGAAAGACTAAAACAATATCATTATACTATCATAGTATTCTACTTATAAGCAGTAGCTAATTCAAAAGGTAGAGAACATGTCATTAAATCTTAAAAGCTAGAAATTTAGTCAATATCTTTGTGTAGAAGCACTTGATATTAGACTTCTATTTCTATATATATGCAAAAGAAATATGAGTTTTCTATAAATGTTATTCTTTAGGTAACTAAGAGTTATCTTAAACTATCTTATCCTAGTTTTGGAAAGGGTTTATATTGTTTAATCTAGACCAAGAATAGCTACAAGAGTGTCAAGTATTACACTCATTATTGAATTGAAAGGTCAAATTTTCTATATATATTCTTTTAGAAATAGACTATTTATTGTTAGAATTCTCTTTTGAATTACAAGAGGAAATGTATCCAATATGAAAGACTATAAAGTCATTACTTTTCTTCGATAAAGTTGAAGACGAATACATTCCTAGATTAAGACAGATAGAGTCTTTAATCGTTAAACCAAATGACTTAATTGTCAAAATCTTGTATATTATTATAGAAGAATACTGATAAGCATGAAAATAGGTAAACAAGCCATTGAGTAGATGATAGGATGTCATAGACCCATGATTGCAAAGATGCAAAGGGGACTCAATGTATGTTTCATAAGTCACCTAAGCTCTCACCCTATAGTTGTCTAGTTGACTAGTAGATAAGGGAATATTGTATGTCTTTAAGACTGATATTGTATAAACAAGTCAAAAAGTGTTGTCATGTATATATGTTATATACTAAATTATAAGAATGTTGTCTCCAAGTCCAAAAAAGAGTGAGTGAACATACAACTTTATTTATATGAAACTTTGGCCAAAGTAATGTAAAAGTTATTGCATGCATTGTCAGTTCACTGTGTACTAGATAGTTGAATAGTCAGAGTGGGTTATACATAGCTAGAGCTAGACTAGAGTTGTAAGTCTGATTGTTATTAGCTAGGACACTTCACTACTTCTCAGATGGCATAAAGAATCAGTTGATTCTCATTATCTACACCCTTGCGAAGGGAAGGGCCACTTCCAAAAGGAAGGTGTGAGGGGGACCGCTAGTCTGTGGTTGGAGGAAAAGCACCATGGTGATGCTCTCTTTCTCTTGCAATTGACCGACGAAGACTTGTGAACAGGAAATATTACTTATTATGTATTTAATGAAATTGATAAATATTGTAAGTCACAAGGAATGTGACCATCTGTTATATGTTCATGATAAAAATGTGAAATTTGCTAGTCGCATGTGAAGCGACCATCTTTTAAAATTGTGTATTGTACTTGGAAATTTTAAATGTAATATTATTGGATTTTGTTATATATAAAAAAAAGAGAGAAATGAGATTTTTGCATTATTTGTGTTTAATGTTATTTAATATTCCAATTGGGATGTTACATTATCAATCTAAATGTCTCACATGAGGTATTCAAATTTGTAGCTAAAAATAATGAAGATGACTATGAAGAATTACAAAATCTTTCATTGATGGATATAAGAATAGACTTTTTTCAATGGAAAGTGTTTCACTTATTGATGCAGCTAAATTATGAACATATAATCTGAGATGAAAAAGAGAAAATTGACAAAATCTTTCATTGATGGATATAAGAACAATTTTTTTTCAATGGAAAGTGTTTCACTTATTGATGCAGCTAAATCATGAACATATAATCCAAGCTGAAAAAGAGATAACAAATTAGAGGCAAGGGGTATGACAACTATTTTGAGAGTATTTCCAAGGTTTGTATCCATCCCTACATGTGAATCAAATAAATGGTTTGATTTTTTTGTTTGAGTTATTACTCTACAAGTCATTTCGTCATATAGAAAAAGATATTGGTCTTCATAATGATGCAATAATATCAAATCGGAATTCATTCAATTATAATCCTTAGCATGTGGAAAGAACAAGTACTCCAAAAGATGTCCAAAATAATAGTGATTATGAAATTGAAGATAATCAGCCTCTTCAACCAAACACAATAGAACATGAGTGAGAAATCATATCTAGGCTACAATGTGGTCAAATTATGGAAGTGAATGAAATAGATATGTTGGGAAGAAGGGATATTGATAAACAAACAACATGGTCAAATCAATATCAAGGTGAAGATTACATAAATAAAGAAATAAAATCCATAAGCACCAAGAAAGATAATGGGTTTCTCATAGATGATGATATAACACAAAATATCTATTGTGTAACTTTAGAAGTTAAATAGAAAAAAGTACTCGATATAATTATGAGATATTATCATGAAGGTCAAAGTGCATTGTCATTATTCATGATAATTCAAGGAATAGTAGGAATAGGAAAATCATATCTAATTGGTGCCACTCGTCAAGCTCTTGAAGAAGCATTGCTCCCAGGGTGTTGTCTACTTCTATTACTTGCACCAACTAGAGTTGTAACATTTAATATTAAAGCATCAACAATCTATTCACAACTCTAAATCCCAATCACAAATTTTGCTCAATTAGAAGGAGCGGAGCTTACAAGTTTGCAAGAAGAGATTTGACACATAAAATACATCTCTATTGATGAAATAAGCTTCATTGAACAAAATTTGCTAGAGAACATAGACTCTCTATTTCGTCAAGTTTCCTCAAAATGAAAACATGAGTTTTGGAGGTATATCTCTGGTTTTTCTTAGAGATATTAATTTTTTGGGTTTTTCAATACATATACTTCATTATTATAAACTCTTTGTATTGAAAGTACACATTAATCAAAGTCATCATTTTCAATTATTTTCTAGGGATATCTATGATTTTGGTTGGAGATTTGGGATAGTTGTCTCCCATTAATGACAAACCACCATATGTTAGTAACAGATGTGCTAAATTACTATGGGAAGAATTCAAAATTGTTGTTATTTTGGATAAATATTTAGACAAGAAGGAGAAATCATTCACTAACAAAGGTTTCATCAACTTCTCACAAATCTAAGAAATGCAAGTCTAATTATTGATGACTGGAAGTTACCGATGACAAGGACTAATGTTGGCATAGACACAACAACCAATGAATAATTTGATAATAGTATTCATTTTTTTTCCTCAAATAATAATGTGCATAGTCATAACAAAAGAAAATTATACTTATTGAAGCGTCAAGTGTTGCACATAGCATTGCAACAAAAGTGGGTTTTGTCAATGTACCAGAAGGAGGACAAAATGATGAACTTGATATGGAGTTATTATTTGCTAAGGATGCAAAGGTAATTTTAACTTCCAATCTTTGGATAGAAGCAGATTTTTTAAATGGAGCTCTAGGGTATGTTCAAGAAATAATATACAAACTTGGAAGTGCAACACCAGAAACCACCAAAATATGTTATGGTTGAATTTGACAATTATTCAGGCATTACCATTTGAAGATCAAACTCGACAAACAATACCAATTACACCAATACAAATGGGCTACACAATCCAAATACCCTTAAGATTAGTTTGGGCATTGACCATACATAAATCATAAGGTCTCACTCTTTCAAAAGCCACTATTGACATAGTATAAAAAGAATAGGATTGACATTTGTGACTATATCTCATCTAATGTCATTAGAAGGTCTAAGAATAATGCCACCATTTATATATGACCATTATGAAAATATGAAAAAGGGAAAACAATTTGGCAATCGAAAATCTCAAGAGAAAAGACTCAAATTATTAGAAGATAAATGATGTGATGTACTTCTTACAAAGTTATTTCAATAGATATGAAATAATGCACTCTTTGTCACATCATCTTAGTTGTATTGCTCATTTTCATGATTATTAAAACATTATTTATTTGTAATGTTATGTTTTCTAAAGGTACTACACTATTATTACTCAATCAAAAAATTGTCAATCATTAAAATAGTGTTGTTTACATCTTCAATCTGTGGATGCTACTAGCATACCTATCTTTAGAAAAATCTATCTAAAATACGTCAAGAGATATCCTTCTCGAAGCACCTATTTTTAAATTAATTTGTTATACATAAGTTGAATAGGTACCTCTGAAAGGATATCTCTTGGTGTATTTTAGATAGATTTTTCTAAAGATATGTATGCTAGTTTATAATTTACATATCCTTTTATAATATGTGTTATAGAAAGAAATGTAAATATTTTTTTCTTTTTGAATGTTTAACTCTTAAAAGTATAAATATAAATGGTTTTTATTTTTAGAATGTTTTTAAATCTTAAAAATAAGACTACCTTGAACATTTTTTAATATCAATTTAGAAACTTCCTTTTAAATTTAATAGGAAATTTAAGATTTCTATTTTACGTGTAAGCTTTAAAAGTAATAGTTGTTATTCATTGTTTTATAATTCTATTACCACTAAAAATTTATAATTATAAAGAGATCAAGAAGAGTTGCTAGATTATAACTTGTAACTTGTAAGTACTTAATCATATTTTATTCATTTGTAATGTTTTGATTTAGTTGTTTTAATAAAAAATAAATACCTTTAAAAAAAAAGTTTTGTTGTAGATTCAATTCAAATTAGAATTATGAATTTGTGTGTTGTTATAAATTCAATATGAGTCAACTCTTCCATAGTTTGAATGAAATGTTTTACTGTAAATAAAGTTATTGCAATTTTTTAGAATCTAGCCAAAAAAACAAGATCAATAAAAAACAACCAATTAAGTGTGAAGTAGAACAAAAAATATATGACAATTAAACATAGAGTAAAATATTAAATATATTACTATAAATATAAATACAAATGTCTTTTCTGGACTTGGAAACAACATTCTTATAATTTAGTATATAACATATATACATGACAACACTTTTTGACTTGTTTATACAATATCAGTCTTAAAGACATACAATATTCCCTTATCTACTAGTCAACTAGACAACTATAGGGTGAGAGCTTAGGTGACTTATGAAACATACATTGAGTCCCCTTTGCATCTTTGCAATCATGGGTCTATGACATCCTATCATCTACTCAATGGCTTGTTTAAAAAAAAATAAATACCTTTAAAAAAAAGTTTTGTTGTAGATTCAATTCAAATTAGAATTATGAATTTGTGTGTTGTTATAAATTCAATATGAGTCAACTCTTCCATAGTTTGAATGAAATGTTTTACTGTAAATAAAGTTATTGCAATTTTTTAGAATCTAGCCAAAAAACAAGATCAATAAAAAACAACCAATTAAGTGTGAAGTAGAACAAAAAATATATGACAATTAAACATAGAGTAAAATATTAAATATATTACTATAAATATAAATACAAATGTCTTTATACCTCATCACATAGAGTAAGGATTAAAATTTAATCTTAAATACAAACATTTTTAGTACCTCATCACATCAAGGTGGCACATCAAAACAATATAACTAGTATAGATATCTTAAATGCATCTATCTAAAAGACATCAAGGAAAGATTAAGGCGGCACACCAAAATAATAAAACTAGTATAGATATATTAAATGCATCTATCTAAAAGACATAAAAGAAAGATCAAGGTAGCACATCAAAACAATAAAACTAGTATAAATATCTTAAATGCATCTATCTAAAAGACATCAAGGAAAGATCAAAGTGGCACATTAAAACAATAAACTAGTATATATATTTTAAATGCATCTATCTAAAAAGCATTAAGGAAAGATGAAGGTGACACATCAAAACAACAAAACTAGTATAGATATATTAAATGCATCTATCTAAAAGACATAAAAGAAAGATTAAGGTGGCACATCAAAACAATAAAACTAGTATAAATATCTTAAATGCATCTATCTAATAGACATCAAGGAAAGATCAAGATGGCGATCAAAACAATAAAACTAGATAAAGAAAACACATATAGACAAATTTTAAAGTAAAAGAATTATTTTATTTTAAATATTAAGAGCTATTTTATTTTTCAATACTAATACAATAAAACATAAAAGCCATGCACAAGTTTAAATTATTTACTTCAACTTCAAGAATTATTTTAATTTTCTATTTAAATATCATTTTTAATATCTAAAATAAAATAATTGTTTTACTTTAAAATTGTCTTATATTTAATGAAGTGCATCAACAACATTATCCCAAGCTCTTGTTTGGCAAGTTTGAAGTGTGTGAATCCTCTCGATTATCTACCCATCATAAACAAGAAAATTGTTAAAGATAGAAATATGTAAATTGAAGGGATAAAGAACAATGGCCATAATTATATTCAAAAATATTATTTCTTGAAAGAAATTCTAAACTATATATAACCTAATTTGACTTTGGTATTTTAGGAAGTCAATTATTTTTGTTCACACACTATGATCTATCATGAGGAAGAAGATGTATTTTATTTTAGTTTGTAACTATTAAAGAATTTTATTTTACTTTACAACTATTTAAAAATGATTTTATTTTATTAAAATGAGATCAAATAGACATACAAGACACATACACTTAAGGCATTCCACAAACAATTACAACACAACACTTCAACTCTATTTTAAAAAAAACTAAGTTATTGGAACTCTACTCTTTTCATTTATATCTTCATTTATTTTATTTTATATTTAACTCAAATATTTAAATTAATATAAATCTAATTATTTTAATTGGGTCAAGAGGCGTCCTACTTTAAACATGTAAATTAAATTCAAAATTTTCAAAAATTAAATTTCTATAAATTATTTTTATTTTTAATTTCTATAAATTGTTTTATTTTTTATTTTCTATAAATTAATTTATTTTTTATTTCTATTACATTATTTATATTATACTAATTTCAATTTTTTTCTTAAAACAATATATTTTATTATAAAATATAAAGTTAAAAATGATGAGTAAATTTTATATTTGATATCTGTGACGTACTTCAAATATATTTTTAAAAATACAAATATACTAATTAATCATCAATTTAATTTAAATTAAAAGAGGCATTAACCTTAATGTCCTATTATTCCTCTTCACACCAAAACAAACTTAGAGTACTTTATAAAAAAAATTATAAATAGCCCGCACTCCCCGATGTGGGAGGGATCACCGATGACGTAACGAACTTTGTCAACTTAATTGGTGGTTTTTTATTGATTTATTTTTTCCTCAAGCAACCAAACAAAGGAGGAAGAAATTAAATAAAATAACATTACTTCTCAAAAATAAATTATATTTTTCATCAATCATAAAATTTTCATTTTTCATATACAAGCATATCCCCTGCTAGATTAATTATGCTTATACCTATACATTTTATTAGATTAACCTATATTTATTTTAAACATAAAATTTCTCTTTTTACAAAATAAAAAATAATTATTACCATAATTTTTTTTAAAAAAATTGATTGGAAAGAGGTAAGGGACTTTTAATATAATTAAAATATAAATAAATAACAACTATTTTTTTTTAAGGTTTTTTTTAATTGATTGGAAAGAGGCAAGGGAGAGAGGAAGGAAAGGGAATGTTTTTAATGGTTAGAAAAAGATATTAAAAATCTTTCATATCTATTTTTATTTATGCTTTAATTTAATTTGAATATAATTTTTTAATTAAAAAAATTGACAATCATAGATAGTATATTTCCACAGTCCATGATAATTATATCTGAATTTTTTACGCTTTAACAGTGTAAAAGTTTTTTCCCTCAACGTTTCATATCACACTCTAGGAACCATCATGAGGTAGTAGAGGGCAAGAGAACGGAATTAGAAATGACAAATTTACAAATTTCAACAAGCTAAATATAAAGAGGAAGAGGGAGGGTAAAAGATCATGTCACACTTTATAAAAGAATCGGCTAACACAAATATATTTTCCAACTTAAATATGAACATATAAAAAAAATTGATGAATAATTATTTTTAAACATTTTTTAAGGTCAAATTTAATCATAAGCATACAGTTTTTTTTTTTGGTATATATACCTTGGTAAGGGACCAGGGACCCATCCAAGATCAAGGCAAAGCCCTCAATACTGTTTGTGATTGTCTCAGAAACTGTCAAGTTTTAACAGATACATACCATAGGAGGGGGCAAATTATAAGGCCAGCCCTCAAACATACTACCAGAAAACAAACAAAACCTAAAAGAAGAAAAATCAATCTCCTAAACCCCACCCTGACCTGTGAGATCCACTATATCGGCATCCTCATCGCAGATGCAGCTGAAATTGGCGCGCTCCTTGTCCTCCATTTCCATGCCCAGCTTATCTGCCAACCGTTCCACGGTCTTCCTTAGTTGCACCTAACCCATTAATAGATCATGCAAGTAGTCTAACAGAACCTTATGATTAAGCTCTGCCTCTTTGGAAACCTCTGCCATGTCCTCATGCGCCAAAATGGAGGACGAGGCAATAGAGAACATCATAGTAAGAGTAAGTGATTGTGCGGCTCCGAACACATTCCACCTTCCCCTTGTCGTCCCTGGGTCCTTTTATCTCTGAAAGTTGCACCCTACCAATTTACAAAAAATTAGTACTGTAGAGGAACATTGAAACACTCTTATGGCTATGGGTCGCCTAGAAATTGGAGTGAATCTTCGGAGAAGGCCGGCTTTCTATGGTGTCACCTAAAAACTAATTTCTATCCTATTGCTTTGACAAGGAAAAGGGTAAAGAAAAGATTGCATGAAAATGAAACCTACAACTAAGGTGATGCACCAAAACTAACTAGAACCCGCAAACATAGCTTGCATACACAATTTCAACAATGACTGAATTAGGCTTACACAACTCATATCCATATGTCTTTGCATAAGTACTTTATAAGGAGGTTAAAATGTTTAAACCTTTAGAAGGAAAGAAATTTCACAACTAAAAGTGTTTGAATTCTTGACACAGATTATAACCTGCAACAACATACCTTTCTGCAAAAGGTGCTTGACATGAGATAAAATTACAAGGAAATAAACAAAACTTCACAAGTAACTCAATCAATCAATTAGATACACACAATAAAGCACAAAGTGAGAAGGCAAAATACTCATAATCATTGATGTCCAAGGTCACTGGTATACATGTTCAAAATGAGTTACAAGACTATCAAAATCTGAGCAAGGATTGACAAAATCACAAGTCTCCAGAAACTGCATAGTAAGAACTAGTTACAAATGAGTCAACAAAGTGACTATCTCCATCAACTCCCTCCTACAGTGCAGGTCTGCTATCCTTGAAGATGATTGCTATTCTGAAATGGATAGGATAGCAAATTGGATGGTTTGAAGTATGCAGGTTCCTTGCTGATAACAATCATCTAGTGACTATTATCTTCAGTTATGACAGTTATCATTGATTGTTTTTTCTTGAATGTTGATACACAATCACCATTGACTGTTTCTTAACACCCTTGACTGTATAGTAGTTTCTTTAAGGACTATCCACTTCCCTCTTTCTCATTCAGGTGCAAGAAACCTTTATATGACACAGGGATATTCATTGTGTTCATGATGAATTAATTAAGCAGATAAATGTTATTTATGATAGTGACCTATTACTTCACTGTCATGAGTGATATGTACCTGCCTAATTAATTACAAATGAATTGAATCTACACTTTTACCCTTCCTAAAACACAAGAAGGCAGCATGCTAGGCTCGACCCTTGTGGGAGCCCATTTTAACCCACATGCTAAAATTAGATAAACAAATCAGTAACATAACTTTCTCTATACCTGCACACGAAACAAAAATGTTAGGAAAATATTTGCATGTGACCGATGTTCTTGATTATCCTATTGCTTTCTTGAAGGTCCAAGTGATACTGACGGGTTTATTGCATCTAAAAATCAGACTGTATGTTTGTAGATATATGTCACATGTTATATGATGCCTCGTCATTGCTCTAACATCAATTTTCAACCTCTAATGCAGATAACTAGGGGCAGCAAGGAGATAACAGCTGGATGCGGGACATGCAAACAACATGGGATGACGCAAGACGACACAAGCAGGACCAAGACTCATCATTCAGGTAATGAAGAGTCACCCTATAACATCTGCACATTTATTTCTTTAATTTTCTATAAATGTATAGTCTTTATTTTCATTTGCAATGAATCAGTTAGTCTCATGGCTTGTATGAGACCTTATACATTTATTTTTCCAATAAAGATTACTTCTCTTCTAAAATATTTGTACAATCTTTCAAATAAGTTATGCATCTAAACATGCAAATTGGCACTGTAATATTAATCTGTTTTATTTGTGCACATGGATATAATACAGTAGAAATAAAATGTACCTTTCTCTTCTTTAAAACTTCAAAAGCTCTACTTGATTGAGCTAGTAGTGAAAATAGGTAACATTTTTGGCGACATCTGCTATATGTTTGCCTGCTAAACATCAGACTAGTTGCCTAGACCTTATCCATTGGGCATAGAGTCACTCTACTTCTTGACAAAACTTGGATAAATAGATTTGTAACTATTGTGACTCACTGGAACGCTACATGATACCTTGGAAACTTACTCAAACACTACCAAAACTTTAGAAGGAAAACTACCTAACTGTGTCGAACAACACTTAGGGAAAGAAAACTATATATGGAAACATATTCTAACCTACCCTAACCAGCAAAGAAGCTGGTCAAACAAAACCATCAACTGGCTTTGCAAAATAACACCCCTTTCTAATCAACAACTGATGCATTACATGATTATATATTGCTAAAAGAACATGAAACACATGTAAATACTCAATAGAATGTTGCAATGCTTCATGAAAGGTGCAAATAAACTCACTTACACCTTGATTTTGATCATGCCTATTGTTGTCCTAGACTGGACAAGTGAGTTGAATTTGATCACTTTCAGCTACAACTCCAAAATCAGTTTCTTCTTCAATTGCATCGTCATACTTGGGTACAAGCATGACCTCTGGTACTTCAGTGGCCTCCACACTAGCTAAATATTTGATTGGACAACCCCTAGAATGGATAAAACTTGGACTCCCATTGTTGGTTGCTTCACATTCTTCCTGCTTTTCATGATTGTCTTGCTTCGTGGCTAAGTTTGAACTATAGAGAAAATAATCTAGATGGTTAGAAAAAATAACATTACCTTCACTTTGCATAATAAATTGCCATGTCAATTCCTCCTCCATGGTCAATGAACACTCCTCTTCCACTAGGGTGTCTAACAACTCTTCAAAGCTATCAGCTCTTGGAAGGCCCTTAGGGACAACTAGTTCAAGCTCAAAATCCTCATTATCACTCAAGGAGGTACACTTCAAATCAGGATTTTCTTCTTCAATGAAGGCAAAAACTCAAACATTGAAGTAGCCTCTTGAAGTAAACTTTTAATTGATATATCAGCCTCAAACACTTCAATACATCAGAAAGGAAGCTCCTTCAACTAGCTAAGACCTTGAAAATTAGATTCATGAGAAGTTTATTGACTTGAGAGAATGAACTCCTCTCTATCAGGACCATATCCCTCATGTTGCTTCAGCACTTATTCAAGCTTGTGAACTTGCCGTTCTAGTTCATCATGACTGTCAACTTCTCCTAAAAGGTTTGACTCCTTGTCATCCAACATTGAATAAAACTATTGAATTATGCCTATGCACATCTCCCCAAAAAGCTCAACATTAGCTTTCTCATGCATAACATGCTCGAATATATCAAAGCTCATAACTTGGAAAATGGTATTAGGTTCAGATTTATGCTCTTCTTCATAGTCCAAGGCTCCATGTTCATACATATTATTGTCAATCAACAACTCCTTAGATTGTTTGATGTCCTTTTGTTGTTTTGAAACTGTTGTTAGAGTGGAAAAGCTCACACCTTCTTCATTCACAAGATGATTCAACTTTACAGGAAGAGTTGAGTTGAAACTAGGAATGAAAAGGGTTGTACGGGCTTCACACCTTCTTTGGCATTGATAATCTGAGTAAGCTCAACTACTTTGCACCTGAGCAGACAAAAACTTCATTTGCTCCTTTTTAGCAGCTGTCTCTCCTTCAAGACTTCTTTCAAACTGTATTCTTTTTATCACCCACTCTTGATCATAAACAAAGGATTGCTCAGCCAACTCTTGCTGCTACAAGATAATCTTTTTCTACTTCTCGATGTCAACCAAAATCCAATACATGTGTGAGAACTCCTTACTAACGTCACTAATCTTCATATGTTCAAGTTTTTAGCTCAAAACCCACAAAACACGGTCAAACTTTTGGATCAGATCCAACACATTCTGGTAAGGGTGCTCTTGAGGTTGATTATGTGAATAATCATGCTGGTTGGCATCAAAAACCTCTTTTTGGGGTTGAATTTGATCATATATTAGCTGGTATTGAGATTGAGTAGGGATGGGAAGGTGGAAAACATGATAGAACTGCTAGTAATCTGTTGTTACAGGATCATTTGGAATAAAACCAGCAAGCTGTTCTATGTGATATGGTTGGTAAGAGGGCACATATGCATGATTTTCATGGAATGGAGGTGAAAAACCATCACAGTGCTGATAACTAGACATTGCAAGAGTAAAACATGAAACATAGGCAAGTCTAGATAGATGATTTGGAATGAATATAGTTAAAACAGTCTTGAAACACTAGGATACGAGTTAGAACACCAAATAGAGTCACCAGGTGCTAGGAAAATGCTTTCAAATGGTAGAAAACTAACAAGTACCACCAACCTTGTTAGTTGCATGTACCTGGACTGCTAAAACCAGCTGATTCTTCACTTGTAGAGTCGCCAGGTGTGTGAATATTGCCTCCAAACGCTAATGTTGTTGACATACACACAAAATATCAACAATGAATAGAGGACTTGTGGACTATGATAGTCCCATCTGTCCCACCAGGCATGCCAAAAAATGTTATCTCTTAAAGTTGCACCCTACCAATTTACAGAAAATTGGTACTCTAGAGGAACATGGAAACACTCCTATGGTTGTGGGTCACCTAGAAATTGGAGTGAATCTCTGGAGAAGGCCGGCTTCCTATGGTGTCACCTAAAAACTAATTTCTATCCTACTGCTTTGACAAGGAAAAGGGTAAAGAAAATATTGCATGAAAATGAAACCTACAACTAAGGTGATGCACCAAAACTAACTAGAACTTGCAAACATAGCTTGCATATACAATTTATACAATGACTGAATTAGGCTTACACAACTCACTTCCATATGTCTATGCATAAGTACTTTATAAGGAGGTTAAAATGTTTAAACCTTTAGAAGGAAATAAGTTTCACAACTAAAAGTGTTTGCATTCTTGACACAGATTATAACTTGCAACAACATACCTTTCTGCAAAAGGTGCTTGGCATGAGTCAAAATTACAAGGAAATAAACAAAACTTCACAAGTAACTCGACCAATCAATTAGATACACACAATAAAGCAAAAAGTGAGAAGGCAAAATACTCATAATCATTGATGTCCAAGGTCACCACTGGTATACATGTTCAAAATGAGTAACATGACAGTCAAAATCTGAGCAAGGATTGACAAAATCACAAGTCTCCAGAAACTACATAGTAAGAACTAGTTACAAATGAGTCAACAAAGTGACTATCTCCATCAACTCCCTCCTACAGTGCAAGTCTGCTATCCTTGAAGATGACTGCTATTCTAAAATGGATAGGATAGCAAGTTGGATGGTTTGAAGTATGCAGGTTCCTTGCTGATAAAAATCATCTAGTGACTGTTATCTTCATCTATGACAGTTATCATTGATTATTTTTTCTTGAATGTTGATACACAGTCACCATTGATTGTTTCTTAACACCCTTGACTGTATAGCAGTTTGTTTAAGGACTATCCACCGCCCTCTTTCTCATTCAGGTCTAAGAAACCTTTATATGACACAGGGATATTCATTGTGTTCATGATGAATTAATTAAGCAGATAAATGTTATTTATGATAGTGACCTATTAGCTCACTGTCATGAGTGATATGTACCTGCCTAATTAATTACAAATGAATTGAATCTACACTTTTACCCTTCCTCAAACACAAGAAGGAAGCATGCTGGGCTCGACCCTTGTGGGTGCCCATTTTAACCCACATGTTGAAATCAGATAAACAAATCAGTAACATAACTTTCTCTATACCTACACAGGAAACAAACATGTTAGGAAATATTTGCATGTGACTAATGTTCTTGATTATCTTGTTGTTTTCTTGAAGGTCCAAGTGATACTAACAGGTTTATTGCATCTAAAAATTAGACTGTATGTTTGTAGATATATGTCACATGTTATATGATGCCTCGTCATTGCTCTAACATCAGTTTTCAACCTCTAATACAGATAACTAGGGGCAACAAGGAGATAACAACTGGATGCGGGACATGCAGACAACACGGGATGATGTAAGACGACACAAGCAGGACCAAGACTCGTCATTCAGGCAATGACGAGTCACCCTATAACATCTGCACATTTATTTCTTTAATTTTCTATAAATATATAGTCTTTATTTTCATTTGCAATGAATCAGTTAGTCTCACAGCTTGCGTGAGACCTTATACATTTGTTTTTCCAATAAAGATTACTTCTCTTCTAAAAGATTTGTATGTAATCTTTCAAATAAGTTATGCATCCAAAAATGTAAATTGGCACTGTAATCTTAATCTATTTCATTTGTGCACATGGATATAATACAGTAGAAATAAAATGTACCTTTCTCTTCTTTAAAACTTTAAAAGCTCTACCTGATTGAGCTAGTAGTGAAAATGGGTAACATTTTTGGTGACATCTGCTATATGTTTACCTGCTAAACATCAGACCAGTTTCCTAGACCTTATCCATTAGGCATAGAGTCACTCTACTTCTTGACAAAACTTGGATAAATAGATTTGTAACTGTTGTGACTCACTAGAACGCTACATGATACCTTGGAAACTTATTCAAACGCTACCAAAACTTCAGAAGGAAAACTACCTAATTGTGCTGAACAACACTTAGGGAATGAAAACTCTATCTGGGAACCTATTCTAACCTACCCTCACCAGCAAAGAAGTTGGTCAAATAAAACCATTGATTGGCTTTGCAAAATAACACCCCTTTCTAATCAACCACTGATGCATAATGTGATTATATATTGCTGAAAGAACATGAAACACATGCAAATATTCAATAGAGTGTTGCAATGTTCATGAAAGGTGCAAATAAACTCACTTACACCTTGATTTTGATCATGCCTATTGTTGTCCTGGACTGGACAAGTGAGCTGAATTTGATCACTTTCAGTTGCAACTCCAAAATTAGTTTCTTCTTCAATTGCATCCTCATACTTGGGTACAAGCATGCCCTCTGGTACTTCAGTGGCCTCCATACTTGCTAAATATTTGATTGGGCAACCCCTAGAATGGATAAAACTTGGACTCCCATTGTTGGCTGCTTCACATTCTTCCTATTTTTCATGGTTGTCCTGCTTCATGGCTAAGTTTGAACTATAGAGAAAATAATCTGGACGGTTAGAAAAAATAGCATTACCTTCACTTTGCATAATAAGTTGCCATGTTGATTCCTCCTCCATGGTCAATGGACAATCCTCTTCCACTAGGGTGTCTAACAACTCTTCAAAGCTATCAGCTCTTGGAAGGCTCTTGGGGACAACTAGTTCAAGCTCAAAATCCTCATTATCACTCAAGGAGGTACACTTCAATTCAGGACTTTCTTCTTCAATGAAGGCAAAAACTCAAATATTGAAGTAGCCTCTTGAAGCAAACTTTTAATTGATATATCATCCTCAAACTCTTCAGTACAGTAGAAAGGAAGCTCCTCCAACTAGCTAAGACCTTGCAAATCAGATTCATGAGAAGTTTCTTGACTTGAGAGAATGAACTCCTCTCTATCAGGACCATATCCCTCATGTTGCTTCAGCACTTGTTCAAGCTTGTGAACTTTCCATTCTAGTTCATCATGACTATCAACTTCTCCTAGAAGGTCTGACTCCTTGTCATCCAACATTGAACAAAACTGTTCAATTATGCCTGTGCACATCTCCCCAAAAATCTCAACATTAGCTTTCTCATGCATAACATGCTCGAATATATCAAAGCTCATAACTTGGAAAATGGTGTTAGGTTCAGATTTATGCTCTTCTTCATGGTCCAAGGCCCCATGTTCATACTGATTATTGTCAATCAGCAACTCCTTAGATTGTTTGATTTCCTTTTGTTCTTCTGAAACTGTTGTTAGAGTGGAAAAACTCACACCTTCTTCATTCACAAGACGATTCAACTTTACAAGAAGAGTTGAGCTGAAACTAGGAATGAAAAGGGTTGTCTAGGCTTCACACCTTTTTTGGCATTGATAATCTAAGAAAGCTCGACTACTTTGCACCTGAACAGATAAAAACTTCATTTGCTCCTTTTTAGCAGCTATCTCTCCTTCAAGACTTCTTTCAAACTGTATTCTTTTTGTCACCCACTCTTGATCATAAACAAAGGATTTCTTAGCCAACTCTTGTTGCTGCAAGATAATATTTTTCTGCTTCTTGATGTCAACCAACATCCAATACATGTGTGAGAACTCCTTACTAACGTCACTAATCTTCATATGTTCAATCTTTTGGCTCAAAACCAACAAAACACGGTCAAACTTTTGGATCAGATCCAACACATTCTGGTAAGGGTGCTCTTGAGGTTGATTATGTGAATAATCATGTTGGTTGGCATCAAAAACCTCTTCTTGGGGTTGAATTTGATCATATATCAGCTAGTATTGAGATTGAGCAGGGATGGGAAGGTGGAAAACATGATAGAACTGCTGGTAATCTGCTGTTATATGATCATTTGGAATAAAACTAGCAAGCTATTCTGTGTGATATGGTTGGTAAGAGGGCACATATGCATGATTTTCATGGAATGGAGGTGAAAAACCATCACAATGTTGATAACTAGACATTGCAAGAGTAAAACATGAAACATAGGCAAGTCTAGATAGATGATTTGGAATGAATATAGTTAAAACAGTCTTGAAACACTAGGATACGAGTTAGAACACCAAATAGAGTCACCGGGTGTTATGAAAATGCTTTCAAATGGTAGAAAACTAGCAAGTACCACCAACCTCGTTAGTTGCATGTACTTGGACTGCTAAAACCAGTTGATTCTTCACTTGTAGAGTCGCCAGGTGTGTGAATATTGCCTCCAAAGGCTGATATTGACATACACACCAAATATCAACAATGAATACAGGACTTGTGGACTATGATAGTTCAATCTGTCCCACCGGGCGTGTCAAAGACTTTTATCTCTGAAAGTTGCACCCTACCAATTTACAAAAAATTGGTACTCTAAAGGAACATGGAAACACTCCTATGGATGTGGATCACCTAGAAATTGGAGTGTATCTCCAAAGAAGGTTGGCTTCCTATGGTGTCACCTAAAAACTAATTTCTATCCTACTGCTTTGACAAGGAAAAGGGTAAAGAAAAGATTGCATGAAAATGAAACCTACAACTAAGGTGATGCACCAAAACTAATTAGAACCTGCAAACACAGCTTGCATACACAATTTCAATAATGACTGAATTAGGCTTACACAACTCACTTCCATATGTCTTTGCATAAGTGCTTTATAAGGAGGTTAAAATGTTTAAACCTTTAGAAGGAAAGAAGTTTCACAACTAAAAGTGTTTACATTCTTGACACAGATTATAACTTGCAACAACATACCTTTCTACAAAAGGTGCTTGGCATGAGACAAAATTACAAAGAAATAAACAAAACTTCACAAGTAACTCGATCAATCAATTAGATACACACAATAAAGCACAAAGTGAGAAGGCAAAATACTCATAATCATTGATGTCCAAGGTCACCACTGGTATACATGTTCAAAATGAGTTACAAGACTGTCAAAATCTGAGCAAGGATTAACAAAATCACAAGTCTCCAGAAACTGCATAGTAAGAACTAGTTACAAATGAGTCAACAAAGTGACTATCTCCATCAACTCCCTCCTACAGTGCAGGTCTACTATCCTTGAAGATGACTGCTATTCTGAAATGGATAGGATAGCAAATTGGATGGTTTGAAGTATGCAGGTTCCTTGTTGATAACAATCATCTAGTGACTGTTATCTTCAGCTATGACAGTTATCATTGATTGTTTTTTTCTTGAATGTTGATACATAGTCACCATTGACTGTTTCTTAACACCCTTGACTGTATAGCAGTTTGTTTAAGGACTATCCACTGCCCTCTTTCTCATTCAGGTCCAAGAAACCTTTATATGACACAGGGATATTCATTGTGTTCATGATGAATTAATTAAGCAGATAAATGTTATTTATGGCAGTGACCTATTAGCTCATTGTCATGAGTGATATGTACCTGCCTAATTAATTACAAATGAATTGAATCTACACTTTTACCCTTCATAAAACACAAGAAGGCAGCATACTGGGCTCGACCCTTGTGGGAGCCCATTTTAACCCACATGCTGAAATCAGATAAACAAATTAGTAACATAACTTTCTCTATACCTGCACAGGAAACAAACATGTTAGGAAAATATTTGCATGTGACTAATGTTCTTGATTATCCTATTGCTTTCTTGAAGGTCCAAGTGATACTGACAGGTTTATTACATCTGAAAATTAGACTGTATGTTTGTAGATATATGTCACATGTTATATGATGCCTCGTCTTTGCTCTAACATCAGTTTTCAACATCTAATGCAGATAACTGGGGGCAGGAAGAAGATAACAGCTGGATGCGGGACATGCAGACAACACAGGATGACGCAAGACGACACAAGCAAGACCAAGACTCGTCATTCAGGCAATGACGAGTCACCCTATAACATCTGCACATTTATTTCTTTAATTTTCTATAAATGTATAGTCTTTATTTTCATTTGCAATGAATCAGTTAGTCTCACGGCTTGTGTGAGACCTTATACATTTATTTTCCAATAAAGATTACTTCTCTTCTAAAAGATTTGTATGTAATCTTTCAAATAAGTTATGCATCTAAAAATACAAATTGGCACTGTAATCTTAATCTGTTTTATTTGTACACATGGATATAATACAGCAGAAATAAAATGTACCTTTCTCTTCTTTAAAACTTCAAAAGCTCTACCTGATTGAGCTAGTAGTGAAAATAGGCAACAGGTCCAACAGAAAAATTAAACATTATCTCCATAAGCTTGCCCCCATCTTCCCCATCAACCACCTTCACCATTGAAATGATTCTGCCTACCCACTTCCTTAGAAGAGGGTGTTTAATCTCTGAGTCAATTAAAAAAGCTGAATTCGCCAGGGCTTCTTCTCCTGACATTTTGGCCTTCCTCTTTCGAGGAGTGACCAGCCTCTTCACCCCGCCCATTGTTCTATTGCTCGTTCTCCTTTGGATTTGCATGCGCCGAGGGAGGGGAGAGACGACCTTCTCCTTGGCCTTGCCACCTCCACTCAACTCCCCATACCCAGCCTCAACACCAGACATTTTCACACTGACATAGAAAACTCCAGAGAAATGGAAATATCGGCCACTTTGATTAACAAGAACCAAAGGGAACTTAAAATTCTCATATTCACATACGCCACCTCGAAACATCATGAGCCAACCAGACTTATGTCACTTCACACGCTCAGAATTAGAAAGATCTAAATGATCTCCCTGCTTGGTATACTTGCCATATCTTATGCACAAAGATTAATTAAAAGAAGCCAAAGTGAAACGACTTCCATCCATCGAGCTTGCTATAAAGATCCTGACGGGGCCAACCTATCCTCTGACAACTCCGACTCGGATAGCTTATGAATCGCCACTTGGCAGTCTATTGAACTTGCCCATTATCAGGGGGATATAATTTTCATGCAGCGTCAATTTTGTACAACTTTTTAATTTTTTTTTTAAAATAGCTTATATTTTCATATATATATATTTCTGACTTGTAATAAATTTAAAAATAATGCTAATATAATTAATCAAAATATTAAAAAATAATATATCTAAGTCATATTTTGCTTTTCATGAAAATATTAGAGGAACTTGAAATTTTATTCAATTTTTAAAAATAGTTGTTGTCACATTATATATACCCATTATTATATAATTATAAAACTATTGTTGGTATTATTTTAAGATATATATTGGTGTGTTTTTATAACTACTTTCTACATAGATATCATTTACTTTGTTCACATTGTTCTTGTTATTATTCCTTTATAACTCTACGAATATGTGTTTATGTTTGTATATGTACATAAGTGTTTAAGTGTATATATATAAAGGCAGGGTAGAATTATTTATGGGCACCGCTAATTTATAAAGTGTTCTGCAAAATGGCAATTTACTGGAGCAAATTTCAAATTCTGTTTTAGACACCACGAGCATGTGATGACCTGGAAGACGCCACAATTTTCTCTTTTAACTGCCAAAAAGAAGCGCCTTTACTACCATCTTTAGAGCCTAACTTTTGCATTGAAATTGATGAAGAAAACCGACCGTTGAATCGGCATGTCCTCAACAGCCGGCCCACAAGCTAAACTCCATCATTGGATGACTGTTAAAAGATTCTTCCCGAGCATAGTGGCCATATTTAGTGTCTTAGTGTGAGTGGCATGATTCTCCAACCAATTGAATTTTTTAAAGGTGGATACCACGTTACCAACGCCTTTCCTCTTTGCATGCATAAATATGCTTCACTCCTTCAGATTGTTTGATTCTTCACCTCTCTAATTATACCCAAAAAAGAAATCTGTACATCATCTAAACACAGACTTAATCAAACAAATTGCGTGTTTGTTTTAATTTCCAGAGTAGAACAGATAGTCTAATTAGCAGTGCATCTAAAAAAATTCTGATCAATCTTATCCATCACCCTTATTTCATCAGACCTTAGTTCATTACAAGGGCTAGTGATTTTTCTGCTGATAATTGACTATGGAACAAAGCTAGTTGTCTGTGTTTTTGGTTTTTCCGGGACTAAATATGGAGGCAGAGATGAGTTTTGTGTTGCTGTTGTGCTGCTTCTTTCTAGCCAGGAGTGCCTCTGTGTCGGAGAAGAGCCTTTCTCAAATAGCAGAGTCTCTTGAAATGTTTGTGGATGAGCTTCCAGATATGCCCAAACTCAAAGGATATGTTGCAGGAGGAGGGGGTTATGCTCCAGCACATCTGAAGATTGGGATGTTTGAGACAAATTGGGTAATAAAACTGAAAAAAGTGTAGAAGAGTTAGTTTAATAGTCTGTATTTAGGTTGACTGAATAGAAATCTCCAATTCATTAACAATGGTAGAGTTTTGCTGATCCATTGTTTAACTAAGGGCTTTCTTGAACAAGGAAATCACTTTTTAATATGGATTTGGGAATTTATATAGATAGTTCTTTTTCCATGGTGCATCAAATTTTGGATATTCATATGAACTAGTTTTTTTTCATGGTAATTAAATTATGTGATGTGGTTTTCAAGATTCAGCATGAAACAGGATTTTATATTGATCTATGTTTTCATGAATATTGGATTCACAGGACCTATTTCTCATTATTTACTTTCAATTCTTACATTAGAAAGAGCTTAAACAACCCATTTCAACATATTTTAATGAGTTACTACTTGAATTTATTGGCAGAAATTTCACAGAGACCTTCCCGAAACCAGAGTGTTTGCATATGGAACGAAAAAGGAGAGCGCTACAGTACCAGGTCCGACAATTGAAGCCTTGCAAGGAGTAGAAACCTCTGTCAGGTGGGAAAATCATCTGCCTTCTCGGCATATTCTACCATGGGACCGGTCGCTTGCAACTGCCATACCCAAACACGGCGGAGTCCCCACGGTAGTTCACCTGCATGGTGGAATTGTGGAGCCTGAGAGCGATGGGAGCGCCATGGCCTGGTTTACAGCTGGTTTTAATGACACTGGACCTGCATGGAAAAAAACTAATTACAGATACCTCAATGTTCAACAACCAGGAAACTTGTGGTACCATGACCACGCTTTGGGTTTAACGAGAGTTAACCTGTTAGCAGGATTGGTGGGTGTCTACACAATCCGCAGCCCCTCCATAGAGAAGCCCCTGAAGTTGCCGACTGGCCCATATGACCGCGCTCTTGTTTTCTTCGACCGCAATTTCAACAAAGATGGATCTTTATACATGAACTCCACAGGAAACGATCCTTCTGTTCATCCCCAGTGGCAGGTTACACTTTATACCCTACATGACTGACTGATTTGCTTTCTATTGCATGATATTTGAATTGATTTCATTTGCTTTAGGAAAAGTAACCTGCAGCTTTTCTTCGAAATTCCTTTTATTGATATTTTTTCTTACTAAAGCCCCTGCACATGCATATCTCTGTACATGATCTTATGTTTAAACAGTCCACACATGCCAAGTGTTATTAAGATAAATTTGTTAGTCTGAAAGAAGTGATAAAAAATTCCAGAGCTTTTGAAGTTGGCTTACTTTTCCTGCATAAAAATCACAATTCCTTTTACTTTTACTGGACTTTCAAAAGACCTTCATATTTGCATTTGAGCAGAGCCTTAACCCTTCCCAAAATATAATTCAAGTTAGCTTTAGGGAATTATCAAGTTATATTTAACTAGAGTCTCAGGTTTTTTTAATGGAACCACATCCTTATTTTGTTTATAATTGATTTTTATTTTCCATTTAAATACTTAATAGATATAATTTTGTGAATTTTTTGGGGTTTTATATAACATATTTGTGATGACTGAAAAATTTGAGCCTACACCTTTTGAAAATTCTTATTATTGAATTCCTCCTGTTAAACACAACTAGTGCATGTCTTTTTCCTTCATATGCACTCATGTTTAAGGAACGGTGACATGAAAGGGTTAGCATTTTGGACGAGAATAGTTAAGCCTTTTGGAAGTTGGCTTTCATTTTCTACCTGAAAATCATAATTCCTCCCTTTGCTAGATAGCTTTCATGGGCTATATAACCTGATTTTTAGCCCTCTCCATCGAACCAAATTTTTGTACTTTTTAGAATTAGGTAGTGGTCTCATGGATGGGGCTTACTAAAATATTTCATAAGCAAGTGGTCTCATGGATTTTGTAATAATGGACAAGTTTAAACTTTAACTCTGAAATTTGGTGGTCTCATGTTTAGTTTTTAATAAGGAATGCTAAATCTACAGTTAAATCTAAAATTATATATAGCTAACTTGACGGGAATTTAAAAATTCTAGATGAATGACATTTGGCAGCAAAAATTTAGGATGTTGGTGAGGAAACTTTCAGCCATGCTCAAAAGACATCCCCTAAAATCTAAAATCTAAAAAGGTAAGGGCTCCTATTTCTTGCACAAGATTCTAATTCATCCTATAGCATAATTTTCTTCTTCTCATGGGACCCCCTGTTCCACAAATATAGTTCTTGTAGTAGGCTCATGGAACCACTTCCTTTGTATTCATTTTGCATTCTAAGATAGGAAGTTTATTTTGTATTCTAAGATAGCAGTCCCATAGAGGGGGGTTTCCTAAAATATCTCAGCGGGTAATGCTGAGAATTTTGAGGAGCCTTCATAAGCAAGTGGTCCCATGGATTTTGTAATAATGGGCAAGCTTAAAACTTTAATCTCCGAAATTTGACGAAGCTAGTGGTCTCAAGGAATGTTAAATCTACAACTATATAATTAAATCTAAAAAATTATTGACCAGAACTTTAAAAATATTAGATGTATGACATCTGCAGCAAAAATTTAGAGCCTTCGTGAAGGAAACTTTCAGCCCCATTCAAAGATACCCCTTTAAAATCTGAAATCTGAAAAGTATGGGCTCCTATTTTCTTGCACAAGATTCTAATTTATCCTGTACCGTAATTTTCTTCTTCTCATATGATTCCCTGCTCCACAAAAATAATTATTGTAATGGTTCCATGGGACTGCTTCCTAACTGTTTTTGGATGGCTTTGTGAGGATTTAAAATTTTGCTAAGATTTGATATATATGGCACATTTTTACTTCAGTTTAAAAAAACTGATAAATGAATCATGATACTTCAATTTTTCCCCCCTAATAAATTATTATTTTTTTCTGCCATACATTTAGTTTATTCTCAAAAAAAATGAATTTGATCAGAAATCATTTTCAAATCTTAAGTTTTCGTTTTAGGTTGTGTATATTTGTCTATTCATTTTGAAATATTCTTCTTTGGTTTAGCATGCCTATATTTGCTTATTTAGGAAGGAGAAGAATATTACATTAATTAAAAAATATGTTATTTCAATTTGTGGGATGTATGCAGCCACAATACTTTGGAGATGTGATTGTGGTGAATGGGAAGGCATGGCCTTACATGAATGTGCAGAGAAGAAAATACCGTTTCAGAATTGTGAATGCAGCCAATGCTAGATTCTTCACATTGGCTTTAAATAACGGGCTGTCTATGATACAAATAGGTTCAGACTCTACATATTTACACCGACCTGTAACTATCAAGAAATTAGTTCTAGGCCCATCAGAGATTGCAGACATAATTATAGATTTTAATAAATCATCTACCAGTAAGGCCATCTTAAAAAACAGTGCACCATATCCATATCCTGAAGGAGCCAAAGTAAATGATCTTAACAGCAATGTTCTAAAATTTGTCATTGAAAGCATGAACTCTGTACATGCTTATAAAGGTATGCCTAGGACTTTGGTGCTGAATCCTCGTGCCAATCAGAATGACTCTGTACAGACACGATACATTACCATGTATGAGTATGATGATAGCAAGACTGGAATGGAAACAAGTATGCTTTTCAACAACTTAACGTTTGATGCCCCTGTCACGGAGACACCTAAACAGGGAACCAGCGAGTTGTGGCATATTATAAATCTCACAATGCATAGCCATACTTTACATATTCATCTTGGTCTGTTTGTAGTCCTGCAGTCGACAGAATTGTTAGACATGATGGACTTCCAGATGTGCATGGAGATGATGAATGATGCAATGATGTGCAAAATAGACAAGTATGCCAAGGGAAAAGTGATTCCAACCCCTGCTAATGAAGGGAATTGGAAGAATGTAGTGAAGACACCACCAGGATTTGTAACAACAATTCTTGTTCAGTTCTCCATGCTTGATGCTCGTCATACTCTGTATCCATTCAATGCCAGTGCTGAACCGGGTTATGTGTATCACTGCCATGTAAGTAGTATGCATACTTCTCCATGTCTCTTGTTTTTAAGACCGTGTTTTATAGGATTAAAACGTGTAGAGTACTTTTATGAACTTGTTGTATGACCATTAAATCTTCTTAAGGATCTGCACATTAATTTTCTTCTTTGAAATTTTCAGATGTTGGATCATGAAGATAACGCAATGATGAGACCCTTGAAAATAGTCCAATAATATAAAAATAATGGGGTTGCAGATGCAACATTGTCACAAGAAATTTAATGTTACTTCTACAACATTACCATTCTTTATTATTGAAAAACTTTTTATGATGCTACTTCAGTGAATAAGAACAGAGTAAGAATTCGAGAATTTTGACCGTGTATAAGCTTTGTTGACTGTTGGGTTTCAAAAACTATAATTGATCATCCTCCAAATGTAAATTGTTAAGTCTTTATAAGACTTCACTTAGATTGATTGCAAAGTGTTGGACATTTGGGTGTTTTAAATTGTTCCAAAATATGGTTTGATTGATTGCAAAGTGTTGGCATTGGGGTGTTTTAAATTGTTCCAAAATATGGTTTTCATTGATGCTATATGATTTTACTATTGTTAAAATCAATTTCTAGTATATTTTTAACTCTAGCTTCAATACTAAAATTGAAGAGAAGTTGTTGGAGAAATACTGAATTCCCTCTACAACTTACATATAACGAGTTTGATGTTTTATGTGTCATTTTCCTAGCTTAGTTTGTGACAAGCAATATAGATTTTGTCTTCAGGAACTTCAGAGTAGATGTGATACCTGTCATGGATTTTTTTGGTGGTTATTCCAGTATAAAATTACAATTAACATTTTGCGAGGCAATTGTTGTGACAGCATGCACAGTTTATGTCATTTTTTCTTCTGCCTTAAGATACTCAAAAGTTCCTTCACATTGATATAATTGCACGAATTAAGCATAGATGGGAATCACTTGTCAATACTTGTACCAGATGCTAGTTTGTGGCTAGCTTCAAATCCTAGTTTCTTCTTTTCACATATGAAGACTCCTCAATTTCAATGGAAACTCAAGTTTCTACTCTAGCCCAATATCCCAATCCGAACAAAAACTGATTGAATTTTCAGGTGACACATAAGGTTGGTCACCAAATACCATCCACCGTTTAACTTTTTCAATTATATCTTTGTGGATGTAAAATATACTCTGTTATCTTTTATTGACAGAAGATCATAAAGTATTTCGTACAAGTAAGCTTTCAATTATTTGTAGCTCAACAAGTTTTATTGTTTATGCCTTCAAATATTTTCACTGAGACGTAGCAGTCCCAATCTGAGTGCTATGATTCAATAACGTAGGGACTCTCATTAATCAAGGCTCCATTTTAGCTCGTCCCTAAGGGTCGTCCATGAGAGTCAATTTTCCAACAGAGGCTAACTTCGTGTTGCCCATATGTTGGTTACATATTTGAGAAGATCAGAGATAAAGTCTAGTCATAAAAATTTAATTTCTTCAAAATGCCTATGTGATAAAATTTCACTTCGTTGATGATAGAGTGTTGTTCCTTTAAAACAATGAAGAGGAAGTGTCTAATACTTGTCAAATCTTGGATCTCTATTATAGTCCATTTCCAATGTTGAATTGGTTATGTAAAAAACCAAATTTATTATGTTACAAGTCAAAACTTAGTTAAATCTTTGTCGTTTGGAAACAGATTAAGCGTGGTTATATCATGAGATAACTTAGAATCTCTTTTGGTATGCATGTTAACTCAATGAAATGTGAAATTGGTTCCCAATCAAATTTTTAAAAAAATTGATAACTAGGAAGCTAAATTTCTATCCTGTATTGAAAAGATACAAGTTACCAAGTCATTATAGCTACTCATATGTATTATTCTCCTTGTTGGGTGCCCTCTAAATGGAGTTATAATAGATTCACTCAAAAGATCCCATATTTCCCTTAAATTAAGTGGGATGGGGATTTACCATTAGAGGAAATGTTAAAGCCACCCTTCTTCTAAGAAGTTTGGATTTCTAATGCCACTTTCCTTTAGGTCTCCAAGTTGTGTTTTCACAAGGTGCCAAGTTGTGTTTTCACAAGGTGATATAACATAGAATCCATTTTTTTAGGTACCTTAAATGTAATGCCCATTTTTAATTAATTTAATTCTATGGACTAAATGGCATTCCAATATTTCTCGTGGGTTAAGGAAAGAGTTAAAGGAAACAATTTATTTAATATTTAATTCTCGAGCCAGTGTTAATTTATATTTTCAAAGTTTATTAATTGGGGTCAAATTAAAGATTGAATATATTTTATTATTTTATTGTGGTGACAACCCAAAATGGGGGCATGGGGTTTCTTATGAAGTAATTATCAACTTCCAAGATCATGTGGCAGCTAATTATAGTTGATTTTATGACAAATTTTATGAGAGCTTGCAAGAGGGAATTACAACTTATTTTTAGCAGAGAATCGGGCATCATTGGAGGCAAGTTGCTACAAATAATAATATTTTATTTATTTTTTTAAGAAAGGGGTGTTAGTTTTTAGGTGCCCAATTTGGGCCTACCACATCTTTATATTGCATGAAGATTTCACAATTCAGGCATCCATCTTTATCATACAAATACTATGTCAAAAATTGTATTAAGCACTTGTGTTCAAGCAATCAAATTTGAAGATGAAAACCCTTGGGTTTGCTAGAGATTGAAAGATGAAAACCCTTTGAAATCCTTGAGGGCAATTTCATAAAACAATTGCATCTAGATTGAAAAGATTACAATTAGTTGTTTCGTAGGAATTTGTGAAGAAGGTTCCAGCTTGCATAGTTTGCTTTTTGTTGCCCCATGTTTGAAATTTTACTAAAGCACCGATGCCTTAGAAAAATTTACATTCTTTACTTGTTGCTTTTGTTTCCTTTCCCCAAGTTGAGTTTTACTTAGTCATTTTCGTGTATTGTCGAAGATTCTTTACGTTTTTGAACCAAAGTCGGCGAGTTTAAGAGTTCACGAACCACCCGACTTCCTGACTAGTCATTGAGTCTAGTGTCTAAAGTTTCTTCTTGCGTTGGTCTTGGTCACTTTGCCTTGAGTAAATTCTTTGTTGTCGGGAAGTCAGAAGTTCTTTGAACTTCTGAACTCTCAAAATTATGGTTCAAAGGTTCCAAAAATGTCCGACTTGCTAACTTCGAGTGCCTACTGTTCCCGCGGTGCCTTTTTCTGAGCTGGCATGCAGTATGATGAAATGACACTTGTCACCTCGCATTTAATTCAAAATGCGTGTAAGTACATTGGCACATTTCTCAGAGGGAAACCCAAAAGGGATTTTTATGATTTTTGAAACTTGATACGCCACTAGAATTTAATGATATTTATGCATGGATTTATGAGAAGTGACACAAAATCTGAATGAATTAACCATCCCACTAGAAGTTTTCACAATTTTGCTAAGGAAATACGTTGCAGAGCAAGGAACAACTAATCCACTGCGTGCGAGGAACCCATGGAATTCTAAACTTACAAGTTAACACAATTGGCCTTCTTTGTTGCATTTCTTTTCCTTCTCCTGCTATAAGAACATGGCATTTCTCTTGGGTGGTGGAAATATTTTATTTGCATCTATCTATATAGCGATTCTCCTGTGAGTGCTTGGTATTTCCCTACTGTGTCTGTGAATGCTTCAAAAATTTTAGCTGGTTGGTTTCTTAAATTAGTGAAAATTAAGTTCAAATTTCAAGGGGTCCTTATGGTTCTGGTAATGGAAAGTGGGTTGTCTGGTGTGAGAGATACAGAGCTGGGTCACATTGACCTTGAAGATTTCTGGAAGAGAATGCAACCTGAAGGTCGGACTACCCTGGCTAACAAAATTATGAGCAGCGATTTAGACTGAGCCGGGGGATTTTCACTTGAAGTGTGTTGTCCTAATTTAGTGGTTTCTTGCGCTAATAACTATTTCCCAAAATCTCAGGAAATAAGAGCCTCAGATGGCTCTATTGTTGCCAAAATTGACTTAGAATCAATTGCCCTTGCTTTGAATTTGGATGAGTACAAGGAGAACGTTGATGTTTCTGTGTCTTCTGACTGGGTATATTATAATGAGAGAAAAGATTGGTGCCAGAATTGCATTGCTAAGACCTGGCTAGAAGATAAGAAAAAGGGAAAGTCAAGACTCCCTACTAATTTAAAGAGGAGTCATTTCAAGGAAGAAATTTTAGATATGATTACTCTGATGAATCGTGTAGTTGGGAGCTCTGAGTCTGATACCTTTGATTACTGGATGTGTAGATTTATCTTGCTTATCTACGAAGATCACCATATTAATTGGGTAAGAATAATCAATGAATGTATGCATGAGCAGTTGGTCAATTTCCCGCGGAGTGTAAAATTTCACATGTGTTCTCAGCTGGTATATGTGTTAGCTCATAGAGAGGTTTTCTGGCCTAGTTTAAGAGCTCAAGGAGCTCCCTCCATTGGGACACCTGTGTATCAAACTTTCCCACAATTACAGAGGAATGTAGGTATGAAAGATTTCTAGCGGGTTAATGATGCCTTTTCTATGTGGCTTACAAAAAGAATTGAGGATTCACTAGAATGGAGGTTCTCTACAGAAGTTGTTGCTTTAGTAATAAATTTTGGGAGTTTCTATGTCTATTTTGATTACTTCTCCTATTTGAGAATTGGGGGTTTTGAAAATGTCCCATTAAAATTGCCACAGTACCTGTCAAATTACCTCATATTTCTGGAGGTGTGTCGTCAAATGGTGACTGTAAATGCTAAGTACCACGCAATGAAAAAGAAAGGCTATTATTTTCCTGTGACAATTTCTTTCTATTCTTGTAAAAGTAATGACAGTGCAAGGAATGTAGATAAATTGTTGTCTGAATTTAATCTTCATAGTTTGTCGACTTGAGTAGCCCTTGATAGCAAGAATTTTGTGAAAGTAAACATGCACGGATGAGGTTCTTATCAACACAAGCCCCAACTCAAAGATTTCTAGGAGGATTGTTTAAATGAAAGGGAAGTGCAAAGGAGAAATTGGATGAGATTAACCATTGATCAAGTCCGTGCTTTTGAACTGCCTATGCGACTTCCTGACATGGTTGATGATAATTCTAATATTCTAGATGAAGGTTATCATGATGTTTCATTGCAGCCCTTGCCTCCTGTGAAGTGGTCAAAGAAAGAGATCACTAATGTTAAATTCTGCTCTTTTCATGTGATAAGAAGAACAGAGAAGTGGTTGAAAGGAAAGATAAAAGAACAAGCTGGTTTAGTAGCACCAAAGGACTCATCTGCTCAGGATTAGAACAGATCTCAAACCACTCACTCTCAGAAGAGGTCATCTAGTTCGAACCCAACTCTTTAAAGAGTTGGCTCACAATCGAGTGGAGATGGTGAACGGCCCCTTGAAGAGATCAGTAAGCTCAAAACATGTGAACAAGATGGTCAACCAGTAAAGAGTAACACCAGATTGGCTGCTTCTCCATTAAGAGAAAACCATGTGCCCCTTATCAATAATCTTGTAATTGAGAGTGATTCCTTGATTTTCACTCAGTTAGGGGAGGATAATCTGCTGCAATCCTTGTTAAGTACCCCAAATTCACCCAATTTAAGTGAACCTCCAGAGCACAACTCTCAATCTGTGCATATGGATGGTGTAGTGAGTGTGGTTGGCACTGCTAACATTCCCTCCTCATCTCCTACCTAATTAAGAAAAGTAGTTGAAAAGAAGAAAAGGTATACTCCAATGGTGGATACTAGTATAGATGATGTGGCCAAGTTACTACAGGAGACTCCTAAGCCTAAATGTGCCAGAGGAATGTCAAGGATGGTAACTGATTTTGTCACAAGAAACCAGTTCTTGGAGATTGCAGACCCAATGGAAAATAAGAATGAAGATGAAGTGACTGATGTAGATTTTAATCTGAGTAGAGTAGACATGGGATCCTCTACTGTTGAGGGAGATATCTATCATGTAAAGTATTTGGTTAGCAATTTATCAAAAAGAGTCAAAAAGGAACAAGAAGAGAACACTAAGTTGTGTGCACAAGTAAGTTCCTTGTCCCTGTTCATTTAGTCAATTTTAAAGATAACAACACCCTCAACTGATTGCTTGTCTGATATGAGTGTTAGTGCCCCTGACCCTAATTTATTGTAACAAATAAAAAGATCACAAGCCCTAAGTAGTGTTGTTGAACAGTGGATAGAAAAGGTGACCATGGATTGCTTAAATTTCATTGAAGAATCCTATAAGTTGTTTAACCTCATTTCCAGTAAGAGAGAAACCTTGATTGTTGATTTCCAAACTATCAAAAATGATCACAATAGTTTATCCTTAGTCTCAAAAGAAATACAAGATATGGTTGAAATGGACGTCAATATTTTGGTGGCTAAGGAAGTATTGGGTGATCCTAAGGAAATGAATTCTGTCACTTGAGTTGATGTGATTGAATGGAAATTATCTATTGTGGGGGCACTTGAAGATGAAATGAGAAGCACTCTTACTGTCTATTATAGAGAATTAAATGATATTAAAGGTGATTTTGCCATCTTAGAGATAGCAGTTGTTGGTGACGATGATGATAAACTACTTGATGTCAAAGAAATCAAGCAAAATTTCAAGAAAATTGTGACAGAGGAGATGGTGAGTTACGATGTGATCACAGTAGAGTCAGTTAGAAAAGTTGCAAGAATATCCAACTACGTCAGAATGTTTAAAAATGGATTGGATGACATGCACAAAAAGATAACCCAGGCTGATAGGGCAATAAGTAAGAAGAAAATCCGAATCAACATGATTGGAAGCCCTAGCGGTTTGGCCTTGTCATCAATCATCAATAAGTACAGGGCTTACAAGGCGAAGCTAAGAGCACAGGTAGCTCAAACAGCGCAAGGTGACACATGTAATGAAGGTGAACAGGTGAAGGAGAAGGAAACAACACAAGAAGACGATGTTGAAGAGGAAGAAGTAGTAGTTATCAATTGATCTTCTTTTCTTATGCTTTAGTATTATTTTCATATTTGCTCAAAAACTATTGGCTCTGGAGGGCCCTTATTTTAAGTGGTGTTTAATTTAAACTTCTTTTAATCAGCAGTCTTCAAGAAGCCGTTAGGATTTTAAAGACAGTTATTGGAGGACTTGGCTATAAATTTGATTAGCCAGTCGATGTAGGAATCTTTTCCCAAACTTTGTGTTGGTGATAGATCACTTTTGTTTTCTATTCAATTGATTTATATATGAAATAGAAATCAATACATTGGAGTTTTGGATGATCGTAAACTTTGTGTTATGGTTGTTTGAACTTTCATTCTTCTTATGTGTGATGTATTGTTGCTGATGTTGATGGTATTTCTATATTGAAGTGGTTGGATATCATTAATTCTTGCTCACTGCTGAGAATTATCTATCTTTCGGTATATGGTTCATGGTGGTGATTGTATGATGTATGGTGTATTTCTTTATTGATTCATTGAAGTTGATGCGGTGGAAGTCTTTGAACTTTATGTTAAATTGATTGAGGTTTACATATGCATTGTCTTTATTGCTTTCTGGTTAAAAGCACCACCTTTATTGTGCTTTATGGTTAAAAGCAATACTAGTTTTTATTCATTAGATATCAATTGAAGGTAGTTGTGCCTTGTAAAAGAAGCAGAGAATCTTTGTAAAATACCATTACAATAGGTTCAATTATTGTTGCATTTGTCATCTGTATGGGCATGAGAATATAGAGTTCGGTGACAAATTTGTTAAACAACAAATTTTTGGCGACTCTACTGGGGAAATAAACTTATGAAAATCATTATATATTTTCTATAAGTTACCTTATTATTGGACTTTATGGTTCTCCGTGGAAGACGTGCACCAGTTCTGCAACCTAACGTAGACTGGCTAGTTGGTGATCAAGAAGATATTATTACTGGTCTTCGACTTGTTGCCCGGCAAACTAGGAGAACGAACCAACAATAGCATCAAGTAAATGAAGTGCTTGAAGAAGAAGAAGAGCTTGGTGATATTATAAGAGAAAATGCACAAATGTTTCAGTGAAGCTCAGGATATTGTTTTTGTAGGAGTTTTTCCTGTGCCTAGAAGAGAAAGGCCCCTACGAATTCAAGTAGTCCTTGACAATAGGCAAAGAAACCCTTCTATTAGACTGAAGAATCAAGTGCATGCCTAGCCAGCTCTCCCTCACAATAACTAGTAAGTGGTTTGGCGACTCTACAATATTGTTTTTGTTATACATCTATCTGTGTGAAAGTTGGCTATGAAAAGATATACCCGGGGTGATAGACAAAAGGGTGTCACTGATATTGACCTTGACTTGCTTCAATCTTTGAATTTTGCTCCTTTACCTCCCACAAGAAAGGTTAAGTCTTTAAGTAGGCCATCCTCTCCTCCGCCTATAAGAGAGTCTGTTGGTTCCTCTTGTCAAGTTTTAACCCTTGACGATACTGTTTTACCTCTTCAAGTCAATTTCCCTCTTCACATCCCTTTCAATATGGCTTAACCTCCACCTATTCCATGGGGTGCTGCTATTGGACCTCTGAGCCTTGGAGCAAATCTACATGAATTACCCAAGGGGTCTAGTAAAATTGTACCTAAGTTTAGAGGTGATAGAAAGGTCACTCTAGAGGAACATGTAAACACCTTCTTTGTTGCTTGTTCCATCTTGGGAGTTCAGCATGAGGATGTATCTGTTTGATTATTTGTGGAATCTCTCACTGATGCTGCTGCCAAGTGGTTCTATCACTTACCTAATGCATCTATTAGAGACTAGGCCTCCATGACATGCCAGTTTAAAGATAGGTTCAAGTCTGTTGATAATGAACACACATTAGTAGCCCAACTCTCCTTATGAAGAAGGAAGTCCATGAACAAAAGAGAGAGTAGGCTAAGTTTAACAAACTCACGAACAGGATCCCTAATGATGTTATGCCTAGTGATGGGTTATTGAAATGTTTCTTTATTAATTTCCCCCCTCCTAATGTCAGTTATACTATAAAGAGGGAAGGTGTTGCTAACTTAGTTGCAGCTCAAACTTTGTCCATTGCAATTGAAAATGATCTCATAATTGCTAGTAAGTGGAAGAAATAATTCCAGACAAGTAAACCTTCAATAGTCAACTCTACTGATCCTGTCATACAAAGACTGGCCAATTACATTATCACCCTGAAGCAGTAGATGCCTAAAGCTTCCCATCAGCTCTCTTACCAGGATGTGGCAAGGAGAGATCAAGGTTCTCAAGGAAAGCATAACAAGACACTCCCCTTACTTGGTCCAACCCAGAGGTTAGCAATAGAAGTTGGTCCCTCTACTAGAAAAAATAATCATATGATGTGTAACTTTCATATGACTTCTCATCATGATGGGGCATCTTGTCCAAAGATCGTTAGATTCATGCAGCTACTCTCAATGAATGAGCATACAGAAGAGCCCTATGTAGAACCCTCTCCATTTGTAATGCAAGTGTTAACTTGTTTGAATATGAGTCAGATCTGAATGCGGGGAGGATGTGTATACAGAGATTGATAGTTCCAATTGTGTAGTATTCACTAGAGGACAATAAGCGTAGAAAGGAAAAAATCCTCAAGGCCAGTCTGGAAGTTCCTCTTCTACTCTAAACTACATTGTGTCAAGACAGGACAATGCCAGTTCCAAGAAGACAGAGACTACTACACCCAAAGTTACATCTACTGAGGTACCCTCTACTTCTTCTTCTGAAGCTCTTGTTTCTAGTTCTTTTGATATCATTGAGTCTTGTAAAAATACCAAAATCCAAATTTCACAAGTTGAATACCTCAGATTCAACCCTTCTGAACTAGATAGACTAGTCAGATACATTAAGCCATAGCCATCTCCCTCTCATTGTAATGCTCAGGTGTCAAATGATAATGAAGTCCATGTTGGAGAACAAAATTGCTCAAATTCTCATTCCTGAGAACCTGGTCCTCAAAATCCCTTTGAAAAACCAGAACCTTTCTATGTATCATTATGTTGGAAACAAGGTAGATAACTGAGAGGGGGGGTGAATCTGTTATCTTAAATATTTAACTTTCTTTTCTCCTTTAACAATTACTACAACATCAAAACATATAAGCATACATAATCATGAGAGCAGAAAAGAAATCAACACACATAACACAAGGATTTTTACGTGGAAAACCTTGTTAAGGGAAAAACCACGAGGTGACTAACCCAAGATTGTATTCTCTGTTAAAAGAATAAGAAGTACAAAATGGCACTTGCCAATTAGGGCTCATTGCCCGAGCATACTGCTCACAAGAGGCACACTGCCTACAAGAGACTCACTGTCTACAAGGTTATAGAAGGTAACCAGATGTTTGAACTGAAGAGAGGCATCCACATATGCTGAGGTTTAGTTCCGGTTAGGCTCAATATACTAATCTACTGCACTTCATTCTTCCTATGCTTTAGTGTTGTTGCTCTGTCACATACTAGACTTGTATTGTTGCATCCACACTTTTTCTGCCTTTTCTCACACCTTATATCACACAACTCACACCTTCATACCAAAATCAATCTGCTATATATATCCGCATCAAGGATTTCAACATCTTTCTAGTCGGCATCCGGAATACTTAAGATATTTCCAAGACTTTGATCTGTCGGCTGAATCCATGCTTACTATGTGATGCGTATCAAAGATGTAGACATAGAAGTCATCAATCATGTCAGCCAACCATGTATAATCCCTCAATAGCTTGATCACCATTAATTTCTGATCTAGATTAAAGTTTGACGCTCTGTCGGTCAGTTCTTCCTCAGTCTACTCTGCCTGTCAGGAACCCAACACTTAGATGCTCATATATTTTCACTCATTCATCACCGGAGGCTCAATCTCTAGAATATAGTAGACATGATACTCCTCTCAACTTGTCCAAGTCCTCACTTTGCTGAGCTACACCCTCTGAGAGATCTGGACCTAATTGTCAGACCTTGCTACATGCTCTGTTCTTGCTCACCGGACCAAAACACTCTTTAATCTGACTTCCGATATAGACATACTATGTGCTGCAAATGTGTGGGATGGACTTTGTTGCCATCAATGACAACACTCATGAAGCCACACAGTGTCTCTTGCCAACAATCTCCCCCTTTAGCATTGATGGCAACACTTAGTGAAGAATGACTAAGTGTCGTAGAAAACTCCCCCTTGGCTAATGCTCTGTCTTATGTACACTTCTACCGGAACTCCCCCTTAGCTGGATTCCACATTTTTCACTACTCCTCACTCCCCCTTTGACATCAATGGCAAAGGGTGGAATCTACACACCAAAACTTGCAAGAATCAACCTATACATAGCCGCATAAGTATATATACATATTATACTTACATATACTTAAGTATGTCCACAAAAGTGGTCTTCAACTGGAAAAATTATGTTGCCCAACTCTGCTTCATTCTGTCCAAAATTGAGATGTGACCGCTCAACAAAAATGCAAAGGCTTCTCCCCTTCTTAAGTCTGCTGGATCACTGGTCCGGGTTGTGGTCTGAGCATCAATTAGAGCCTCATGCATGGCCTCTAACTTAGGGATAATTATCCCTCTGAGTTCATTCAACTTACTTATTATGTTCTTCCTCTCCTTTTCAAGCCTCTTTATCTCATTTAGAATGGCAATAGCCTGACACTCTTGATTCATTATGGATGAGGTGAGAGGATCAAAATTTTGAGATAAACTTGAGAGTTTATCTTCTTGTTCTTTCACCTTCTTTTCAATATCCTTAGTCACTTTAGACCAAGATAGACAAAATTTATACATTTCACCACCATCTTTAAGAGCATTTTCTAGGCTCTTTATCCCAATATCCAAGGTCCTCCTACCATTAGCTATGATTCCCTGCACTTCAAAGAATCTCTTTCCCAAAAAATCTTTCCGGACTTTCTCTTCTGTCGATTTCTCCAAAGAATCAAAATGGGTGCTAACAGAGTTAACCAGGGATTTCAAGTTACCGGATGGAGATGCTGAAGGATCCTTTTGGAAGGATGGCATGATCTTCTCTAGCACACCGAATGCAATTTCTATCAGCTCACAATCTTCCATGTGAGACTTTAGAAGCTTTTCTTTTGCTTTAGGTTGAGCAAAAGATGCTATCTTCATTGTCTAGACCGGAGAGAGGGAATCAAAATTTAGTGGTACTTGAAATAATTTTGGTTCATCTATCTCTGACATTTCTTTGTTCAGGAAGCTCGTTACTGCCTCTACAGTGTCTCTTGCAGGAGACAGAGTCTTCTTTCCTTTTGCTACTTCAGAATTGTCATCAGGGATCCCTTTTGTTTGATCTTCTTTTCTTCCCTTTACCTCCTCTTCTTGGCTCAATTTCTCCTCTTCCCTTTCTTCTCCTTTAGTACTTGAGTCTGCAAGGGGATCCGAAGGAGAGATGTTGACTTCTTCATGGATTTCCTCTTCCGGAACAGAGGAATCCAAGTCCTTGGATTTTTCTTCATCTATCTCTTTTGATTCTTCTGCAATTTTCTCAGCATATTCTTCTTTTGATACACTTAATCCTTCGACATCCATGGTAGAAGGTTCTTCATCTATTTCCTCTATAACTGGAAGATTGAATCTCTTAAAGGCATTCCGGAGGATGTCTTCTATTTCTTTGGCTACCTAATCAGTCTCTCCAAGCATAAGTTTGTTCATTCTAGCTTTGCTCTGGAACTCATCCTTGCAGTTCTTAAAGATCATGCTCATTTGTTTTGGAGTGATGGAAGGATATAGCTGGATTGCAATCTTCTCCCGAATCTCTAAATCCTTTTCCTTGGCATTCTCTTTTTTGAGTTCAAGTACCTTCTCTAGACTTTTAGGAATTAGAGAAATGATTTCAATGAATTCTTTATTATAAATGTTAAGGTACTTAACTATAGCTTCCTCCAAAATTCTTTTGTCAGTATCATTGTAATCATCATAAAATTCAGTGATTGGTTGCAAGTTCTCATCCACTGTGACGGCCTTGATGATATCATCAATAGAGATAGTAGGCCTTCCAATAAATTCTTCTACTTCTTCTTCTTTGTTTTTACCGGCAGAGGATTCCCCAGATGTTTTCTTCTTCTTCCTCATTTTCTTAACTTCCTCATCTAACTCTATTTCTTCATCATCCTTTTGGCTTGTGTATGACCTTGTGGCCTTTGTCTTTGTTCTCTTCTCTCCCTTTCCGGATGTTTTGGCTTCCGGTTTTGAGGCTTTTGGGCTCTTAGAGGTGGCAGGTGCAAAGCTCTTGGAGGATCTAGTCTGGGAGGAGGCTTGTACCGGAACACTTTCCTTTTCTGCTTCTTGTTTCTCTTTCTTAGCTCTTTCTATTTTTTCTGTATTTGCATCAACTGCCTCTTTTGAAATCCCATATCTCTTGGTGATTTCCTCTACTTCCTTTCTGACTTTTCTTTTTATTTCAGGTTGCCTTAGTTCAACATGAATCTTTACACTCAATTCTTCAGAGGTTCCAAACCTTTCTGCCTCAAGGTCTTTAGGCTGACTCACCAAATGTTGAACATGTAGCTCTAGGATTTTCTCATCTACCTCATAGCCCATTGGCATAATCCAAACTGTTCTAGGACCACTGCCTCCATTAGGCATTGATCAATGTCTACCATGAAACACACTGTATCCTTGTACTTTTCAACTATAGATTGGGGAATTCTTTCTCTGGACTACATCATACTTTGGAAGTTCTTGAAGTATCCCGAGAGAGCTGTACTTTGAGCCTTGGCATCACCAAGCCCATACATATAATCTCTGATTCGTATGGCAACCGGTCTGTCATTTTGCCATACCCAACCACTTGATCTGGGTAGCTCATTCATATAATAAAAGAAGAGACATAGTATTAAACCACCATACTTGAATGAGTTCTTCTTGTCCTTCTTGATCTTTTGCAAATTTTTTAACAGTTGGCTCAGGAGAAGTTCGCATAGATCATAGTCTGCATTTTCCCTTAGCATCTGATATGCAGTATAAATTGTAGTTCCAGACACAGAGTTCTCCCTACTGGAATGATATATTTTATAGCCAATTATCATAGAGGCAAATTTGATATCCGGATCTATGATATCTTCTATTGTCATTGCTCTTTTGTCAAACTTTGATCCAGTAGCCTCACTTAATGTCTAATTCTTGATAGATTTGAGAGCAGGCAACCCACCGGATGAGTGCAATCTGATTACTTCCCTAATGGCATCTTTTGTTATCTTGAATGGCCTCATCAACCACATGAAGTTGTCATGTATTCTGCTAAGAACATACCGGACCCATTCATCTTCTACAAAACAGGGGAAGTGGATGCAATGTCCAAAGTGCTTGTCCCGGAGGGCCTTGTATTGAGGTTTAAGTTCAAATGTTTCATCTATTAATTGCTTATGGTAGATATCAATCAGCTTGGATTCCCCAAATTCCTCAATATTGGCATGTATGTATACCCTAACATCTTTTACACGCAGGACCCCATGCGGAATGCTAGAGAAGGAGCCTAAGGGATCAACTTCTAGGGATTTGTAAGGATGTTTCTTAAACTTTGGCGGTGGCCTATCAGTGATCTTAACAACATTTGGAGTAGCCATCTTGCAAAAGATTCAAAGAGAGATATTCAAAAATGGAAATACCTTTTTACGCTTCTAGGGTACATGATATGAACCGAGAAAGATCACTGGTTGAATCAGATTCTGCGGTTGATCTTTGAGAGGGTTGAAGCAGTCTTGTTGCAGAGCTCTTTCTTTCTTCTTCTCAAATGCAAATGTGCAAATGATGAATAAAAGAACCCTTATATTTCTGCACAAACCCTAATTTCATATTGTAATAAATGCACACCTTAAGTCATTCTGGTTCCCGTGTTCTGACCTTGTTCTGAGAGAGATCTTTCCGAATCACTGAGATGCACTTAGAATTATTCTTAGTGATAATTGACAATGTATCTCCCTTCATCCAATCATGCCATTTATCCGTAGATCAAGATATTTCAATTTGAATCATACCGGATTTAACTGTGAAAATCCTGCTTTTACCGGATGGCTGTCAAACCGAATCAATCTTGGATGATTAAACTCTTCCAAAACTCCTTGCGGATCTTTCATATTTTTACGGAGGGTTATTTAAATATTTCTCTGAGAATCCTTTAATCTGCAACATTCCATTTGCCAAATTTAGGCACCAATTGACTCGCTGGGGGAATTTATTTTCCTTTGTGACTCCCCCTGAACCAGAGCTTATTTGTTTAGTTTCTAGAAGGAATATCAGAACCAGATTCTAGTGCGGATCCATCTCCAACATTTTCTATACTCTTCTTCACCCAAATCTTGTTCATCTCCTTCTTAACTTCATCCGCATTCACTTTGCCTTTTCCTTTATCTTGATTTTTATTATGATGTACCGGACCCTTTTTATCCTAATTCTTACTTCTGCAGAATTTGACAATATGACCGGATCTATTGCAATTGTGGCAAACAACATTCCTTGGCATATTTGACTGATATCCTTTTGATCTGCATTGATTAGCCATATTCCCATTCTATTGCATGCAAAGCATCTACCATTGAATGAATTATTTATTTGCATATTTCTGCATTTATGAGATTTGTGACCATACCTTTTGTAGTTGAAACACTGTCCAGAGAAGGATGAATTAGTCTGATTCATTCTTCTTCTGCATTGAGTTGCTTTATGACCGAAATTGTTGCAATTGTAGCAGTATCCATTGAAGGATGGATATCTTTGAGCATTTGGTTGCCTTACCGAAGGTCTTCTAGGCCTGTTCCTTAGATTTCCTGATCCAGAGTTCTTCTGACTAGATCCGGAGCTTTCACCTTTCTCATATCCCAATCCATGCTTGTCATCTACCCTCTTTTGGCTTTCAAGAAGAACTTCAAGTTGAGTAGAGCTTATCTTGAATTTCTCTTTGTATTCATTTGTTGTTTGAAGATCCCTTTTAAGAGTGTCTATCTGATTCTCAAGTTGTTCTTCATTATCTCTAGCTTCTTCAAGATCAGATTCTAGATGCCTAATTATTCTATCTATTTTGTGGCAGTCTTCTGACTTCTCCTTGAGAGATTATTTTAGATTATCTTCAATTTTTCTTTTCTCTTCAATTTCTTGGGTGAATCTCATAACCCCTGATTCCATTTCATGTCTTACCATAATGACCTCTTTTGACAGCTTCTCACATAGCTTGTTTTTCTCATTCAAATTTTCATTAGTATCATTGGCTTCACTTTGGCTTGCTAATTGTTGAAGTAGTTCCTTTCTCTTTTTCATAGAGATACTCAATTTTTCTTTTAGTTCATTTATGAAATCATGAGCTTGTTTTAGTCTTTCTCTCAAGTTATTGACTTCAGAGTGAGATTGCTCAAGATCATCTAGGGCAGACTGAAGTTGTTCTCTCATACCATACATATCCATTGAGATTCCTAGATCTTCCTCAAGCTGTTAGGCTCTGTTTGGAGGAACTTAGCTCTGATACCAATTATTGGAAACAAGGTAGATAACTGAGAGGGGGGGTGAATCAGTTATCTTAAATATTGAACTTTCTTTTCTTTTTTAACAATTAGTGAAACATCAAAACATATAAGCATACATAATCTTGAGAGCAAAAAAGAAATCAACACACATAACACAAGGATTTTTACGTAGAAAACCCTGTTAAGGGAAAAACCACAGAGTGACTAACCCAAAATTGTATTCTTTGTTAAAAGAATAAGAAGTACAAAATGGCACTTGCCAATTAGGGCTCATTGCCTTAGCACATTGCTCACAAGAGGCACACTGCCTACAAGAGACTCATTGTCTACAAGGTTATAGAAGGTAACCAAATGTTTGAACTAAAGAGAGGCATCCACATATGCTGAGGTTCAGTTCCGGTTAGGCTCAATATACCGATCTACTACACTTCATTCTTCCTCTGCTTTAGTGCTGCTGCTCTGTCACATACCGGACTTGTATTGTTGCATCCACACTTTTTCTACCTTTTCTCACACCTTATATCGCACAACTCACACCTTCATACTGAAATCAATCTGGTATATATATCTGCATCAAGGATTTCAACATCTTTCTAGTCGGCATCTGGAATACTTAAGATATTTCTGACTCTGATATGTCAGCTGAATCCATGCTTACTATGTGATGCGTATCAAATACATAGACATAGAAGTCATCAATCATGTCGGCCAACCATATATAATCCCTCAAATAGCTTGATCACCATTAATTTCTCATCTGGATTAAAGTCTGACGCTCTGTTGGTTAGTTCTTCCTTAGTCTACTCTACCTGTCAGGAACCCAACACTTAGATGTTCATATCTTTTCACTCATTCATCACCGGAGGCTCAATCTCTAGAATATAGTAGACATGATGCTCCTCTCAACTTGCCCAAGTCCACACTTTGCTGAGCTACACCCTCTGAGAGATCCAGACCTGATTGTTAGACCTTGCTGCATGCTCTGTTCTTGCTCACCGAACCAAAACACTCTTCAATCTGACTTCCGGTATAGACATACTATGTGCTGCGAATGTGTGGGATGGACTTTGTTGCCATCAATGACAACACGCATGAAGCCACACAGTGTCTCTTGCCAACACATTATGCATTGTTGGTTATAAATTAAGTGACTATGACATTGATTCTGGAGCTTCTGATAATGTAATGCCCGCCTAGGTTGCTAAAGTCTTAGGTTTATCCTACACCTCCTCTCATGGTAGGTGCTTTTCCATGGATGGCTCTCCAGTACCTAGTCTTGGCCAAATTATATATGCCCAAGTTGCCCTTGCCACCTATCCTAAGAAGAGATTGAAGTTAACCATTTTAGTGGCAGACATACCTGCAGGCTATGGGATGCTTTTGAGCCACAATTTCTATAGAGATTTGGGTGGGGAGATTCAAATGGATTGGTCACATGCTCTGATACCAGTAGATGGGAAGAAGGTCTGCCTAAATCCAGAACCTAAGGCCAAGATCACTGTATGGAAGTCAGGGGACCTGAGAGCAAACATTTTATGTGTAGAAACTAGGCCTGACACTTACATGTGCACCTCAATAGTGGGGAATGATGAAAATCTGATAAGCCCTGATCTGGCCAATGAAGTGTGGATGTTGGAATTTGATGGCAGTTGTTCTACTGTTGGTTCTGGTGCTGGAGTAGTTCTGATTTCCCTTGATGATTGCAGGTTCCCTTTTTCTTATAAATTAGAGTTTGACAACACCAATAACACTGTAGAATATGAAGCTTTGCTGCTAGGATTGGCATTAGTGAAGGAGAAAGGTATTAAGTAGCTGAGAGCTAGAGGTGATGTTGAATTGATTGTTAAGCAAGTAAGGAAATTATATACAATTAAAAATGGAAGGCTGAGGCAATATAGAAATAGGGTGTGGGATTGCATAGAAGATTTTGATGCTTTCTCAATAGAAGCCATGCCCAGGGATCAGAACACTCGAGTTGATTCATTGGTTGTGCCTGCATCTCTCTTGTTACCTCACCCAAATTTTAAAGACAAACCTTATAGAGTTGAGGTGGTCTATCGTCCTAGCATGTCTGACAACATCAATCACTGACAAGTATTTAACAATGACTGGCAAATTATATCTTTCTTGGAAAAGGCCGAGTCATTTGCAAATGTATTTTTTGAAGGCAGTCTTGACAAAAGCAATGATGTGCTAGAAGGAGTGGCTAATTCTCACAATGGCCAAGGATCTGAAGTGATCCAATTGAAAGGAAATAAAATCCCCAAAGGTTTGGTATCACTTGAAGACCTTTTCAATTGACATGATCAGTATCTGAAACAGAAAAGCAAGGTGTCAATCAGATCATCGACTAACTATGATCGGGTTAATATTGGCACTAAAGAGGATCCGAAGATAGTTTGTATTGGGAAGTGTTGCTCTCCAAAGGAGCGGGAGCGTTTAATTTCTTTGCTTATTCGCTATAGGGACATTTTTGCATGGTGCTATGCAGACCTGAAGAAATTTAGAGATGGGAGAATGCAGCACCACATTCCATTAAAGCCCGGTACTTTGCCCTTCAGGCAGAAACAAAGGACTTACAACCCTAAGGTATCTGAGCTATTTTTAGTGAGATAGACAAGATGCTGAAGGCAAGAATCATTTACCCCATTCACCACTCTACATATGTGGCTAACATTGTTCCTGTCAGAAAGAAGAATGGGAAAATAAGGATTTGTGTTGATTTCTGAAATCTAAACCAAGCCTCCCTGAAAGATAATTATCCCTTACCTGTTATGGACCATATATTGCAAACAGTATTTGGTTCAGAGATGATGTCTATGCTTGATGAGTTTTTGGGGTATAATCAGATTAAGGTAGCTCTAGAGGATCAGCACAAAATAACATTCACTACCCTTATTGGTGTTTTTTCTTACAATAGGATGTCATTTGGCCTTTTCAATGCAGGGGCCACTTTCCAAAGGGTGATGGATTTAACATTTGGTGACCTTAAGAATAAAATCATCATTGTTTATCTGGACGATCTAACAGTTTTCTCTAAGAAGAGGGATGACCACACACATGATCTTGAAGTGGTGTTGCAATGTTGTAGAGAACATGGAATTTCTTTAAAACCTAAAAAGTCAATTTTTCTTGTGATTGAAGGGAAACTATTGGGTCATATCGTATCCAAGGATGGTATTGAAAAACTGATCCTGAAAGGGTCAGAGCAATTCAGCAGCTAAGCTTACCTATGACCAAGAGTAATACCAAATCTTTCTTTGGTCAGGTAAATTTTATGAGAAGGTTTGTTCCTAATTTTGCTAAGTTGACTAGGCATATTATTGAGATGATGAAAAACCATCCTACTTTTAAATTGATTGATGAAGGTAAATAGGCATTTGAGGAGATTAAGACAACCATTGGCAATGCACCTACGTTAGTGCATCCCAATTTTGAAAAGGATTTTATTATCTATTGTTGTGCATCAGAACACACCCTGTCAGCCATTTTTCTACAAAGGAATGAATAGGCGATTGAAGCTCCAATTGCTTTCATGAGCGTGCCATTAAAGAAACATGAATTGAAATACTCTGTATTGGAGAAACATGCATACGCGGTAGTGAAAGCTTTAAAAAGCTTCAAATTTTATATTTTGCATTCACATACAGTTATCTATGTTCTGAAGTCTGTTGTATAGAGGACCCTTACACAACAGGAAATCGGATGTAATAACAGAGGAGCCTGGATAGCTAAAGTTCAGGAATATGATGTTGAAATTAAACCTACCAATTTGGTCAGAGGCAAGGGATTATGTAAAATGATTGTTGAGAATAAGGTTGATGAAGATGAAGAGTTGCCTCTGGTTCTTTTCACAAGCACTACTGATGATTGGTTCTCTAATGTTTCTTATTTTCTAACATATGGTGATTGTCCACCTCACCTCTCTAGTAAGGAGAAAAGAAACTTGAACCTTAAAGCGAGCAAGTATGTTCTCTGGGAGGGAAACCTATATAAAAAGGGAGTAGATGGAACGTTTCTGAGATGCATGGATAAAGAGTAGCAGAAGAAATTATTGGAAATTTTTCATAGTGAAGCTTGTGAGGGACACTTTTAAGCATCAGTGACAACCTTTAAGATATTACGACAATGTTTTTACTGGCCAGGCATGTTTAAAGATGCCTATAATTGGGTGTCTAAGTGTGAAAAATGTTTGAAATTTACCAGCAAGCCTCAATTAGCTACGTTGCCTCTGAAACCAGTGGTGATTGATGAATCGTTTCAAAAGTGGGGATTAGATTTCATTGGACCTATTAACCCTAATTCTAGTGTTGGGCATACTCATATCCTGACAGCTACAGATTACTTTACTAAATGGATAGAAGCAATCCCTATAAAACATACCACCTCCGAGGTAGTCTGTAATTTCCTCAAAGAAAACATATTGGTCAGGTTTGGTGTACCTAAAAAGATTGTAGCTAATAATGCCTCCAGTTTCTCCTCTTTTGAATTTACTCTTTTCTGTTATGATTATGGTATTATCCTTGCCCATTCATCTTATTATTATCCACAAGGCAACGGGCAAGCTGAATCAAGTAATAAAAATCTCATTTCGATTGTCAAGAAACTTGTAGATGAAAATCAAATTTTTAGAATTTGTCATATTTGACCTAAAAATTTGAAGCACTTAAAGATTGAATCTTAAAAAAAGTCAGTAATATGAAATGTAGTACTCAGAGTCTAGTTTCCAAATATGTAATTTATTTTAATACCTAGATGATACAAATTGATTTTCAATAGGCATGTCTAAAAACCACTGTTTAAAAGTCACTTTTTTTACCATACCATACACGTGTATGGCCAGCATAATTTGACCTAAATAAAAGTATTTTTCTAAATCCTTTTGAGGCAAGCTGTGTAGTACAGTGAAGTTTGATGAGGATATTTTTTTAAAATTTTTTTCCAACTATTTTTTTTATTAATTTTTTATTGGCCCTAATTGTTGTATTTGAAAACCCCTCATGTACAGCCAACATAATTTGAGCAAAACTAATCATAAATTGATTTTTTTTATTGCGTAAAGAATGATGTGTAGATTGATGACATATATATATATATATATATATATATATATATATATATATATATATATATATATATATATATATATATATATATATATATATATATATATATATATATTTTAACTTTAAAAATTGAAAGTTATTAAAAAATGCAAACACCTGTCATTTCAAGTTTTTGGAGTAGTTTGCTCATAAATTAATTAATAAATAGAAAAGCAAGTCCAATAAAAAAAATTACATTTTTGAAAACTACACATCATCATCTATAATGGGTTTTAATTTTGTAAAAAAAATTAGAAAAAAAATGTCGTCAGCCATATAGGTAAAGTTAGTCTTTCCTCTTGCCGATGATGGCATGGTTCGGTGGTTAAGTCGCTCAGGATGTAGTGGCGGCCACCAGAGTTCAAACCCCCGCTGGGCCAACGAAATCGCAAGGCTTTACGCCTTCGCTGGGCCAATGAGCTCGCGGGTTTGAAGTGTTCTTCCTAGGGGATGAGGTCCCCCAGTTGTGGCCTCACCGGTTCATTGCTCCGGGCAAAAGCATTCGCATGGAGCCGGAGGGCGTGTCGCACCAGCGTCGCCGGTCACGTTAAAAAGTTTACCAGGCGCATTTTTTAAAAAAAAAAAAGTTAGTCTTTCCTCTTGTTTTGTACTTAGCCAAATAATTGCACCTATCCAAAGCTCAAGGTCGGCTACCCATGCCTTTCCTGAGCCTAAAACCAAACCAAAAATGTGGGTGTGAAATTAAAAATTTTAGACACGGATACCCGTTCTAAAAAACAATAGAAAACAAAATGGGTACCCGTTCTAAAAACAATAAAAAAATAAAACAGGTACCCGTTCTAGGCTTGAGCACCCGTTTCTGTCAGGATTTTTTTGCCCAACACTTCCCCTATATGTGGACCCAACTTCTTACTTTTACTCAAGATAAATCACAAAAGAACCATTAGTATGTCTCCTTTCCAGCTGGTCTATGGAATGGATAGTGCAATTCCTATTCCTTTGGAGTTATATGCACTAAATCTATAGAAGGCAATTGAAAATGAACAATTTCAATCAACTTTGGAGAAGAGGATAATGTGTTTGAACTAGTTGGAGGAACAAAGAGAAATTGTTGTGGATAGGATTAACAGACACCAGTAGGTTGTTAAAAAGATTTTTGATAAGAGAGCTAAGCAATGAAGTTTTGTTGTGGGAGACTCTGTGCTTTTATGGGACAAGAGAAGAGACCCCAAGGGTGCTAATAAGAAATTTAACTCTTTATGAAGAGGACCTTTCCAGATTAGAAGATTCATCAGAGACAATGCATTTCTACTAGCATATCTTGATGGGACGTCATTGCCTCTTGCCTACAAAGGGTAGGATCTGAAGATGTACAACTGGTAACACCCCTGAGTCCTGCCTTGTACCATAGTTTCCTTCCTTGTCTTTCCTATTGTTGTCGTTGTATTTTTGGTGTGACTCTATTACCCTTCTGGAATAAGGCTTTGTTGCCAAGGTTTGTCTGGATTCTTTGCATCCTCCTTAGTCCTTGTCCCCAATTAGAGCTTATTGTTGCCCCATTTTTGAAATTTTACTAAAGCACCCATGCCTTAGAAAATTTTCCATTCTTTACTTGTCGTTTTTCCCAAGTTGAGTTTTACTTAGTCATTTTCATGTATTGTCAAAGATTCTTTACGTTTTTTAACCAAAGTCAGCGAGTTCAAGAGTTCATGAACCACCTGACTTCCTGACTAGTCATTGAGTCTAGCGTCTAAAGTTTCTTCTTGCGTCAGTCTTGGTCACTTTGCCTTGAGTAAAGTCTTTGTTATCGGGAGGTCATAAGTTCTTTAAACTTTTGAACTCTCAAAATTGTGGTTCAAAGGTTCCAAAAATGTCCAACTTGCCGAATTTGAGTGCCTACTATTCCCGCGGTGCCTTTTTCTGAGCTGGCATCCAATATGATGAAATGACACTTGTCACCTAGCATTTAGTTCAAAATGTGTGTAAGTACATTGGCACAGTTCTCAGAGGGAAACCCAAAATAGATTTTTATGATTTTTTAAGCTTGATACGCCATCAAAATTTAATGATATTTATGCATGGATTTATGAGAAGTGATGCGAAATTCGAATGAATTAACCATCCCACTAGAAGTTTTCAAATTTTCGCTAAGGAAATAAGTTGCAAAACAACGAACAACTAATCCACTACGTGCGAGGAACCCACAGAATTTTGAACTAATAGGTTAGCACGATTGGCCTTCTTTGTTCCATTTCTTTTCCTTCTCCTACTATAAGAACACATCATTTCTCTTGGGTGGTGGAAATATTTTATTTTCATGTATCTGTATAGAGATTCTCCTGTGAGTGCTTGGTATTTCCCTACTATGTCTGTGAATGCTTCAGAATTTCTGGCTAGTTGGTTTCTTAAATTAGTGAAAATGAAGTTCAAATTTCAAGGGGCCCCTATGGTTCCGGTAGTGAAAAATGGGTTGTCTGGTGTGAGAGATACAGAGCTAGGCAACATTGACCTTGAAGATTTCTAGAAGAGAATGCAACCCGAAGGTCGAACTACCCTGGCTAAGAAAATTATGAGCAGCGGTTTAGACTGAGCTGGGGGCTTTCCACTTGCAATACGTTGTCCTAATTTAGTAGTTTCTTGCGCTAAAAACTATTTCCCAGAATCTCAGGAAATAAGAGCCTCATATGGCTCTGTTGTTGCCAAAACTGACTCAAAATCAATTACCCTCACTTTGAATTTGGATGAGTACAAAGAGAACGCTGATGTATCTGTATCTTCTTCCTGCATTGCTAAGACTTGACTAGAAGCTAAGAAAAGGGGAAAGTCAAGACTCCCTGGTAATTTAAAGAGGAGTCATTTCAAGGAAGACATTTTAGATATGATTACTCTATTGAATTGTGTAGTTGGGAGCTCTGAGTCTGATACCTTTGATTATTGGATGTGTAGATTTATCCTACTTATTTGCAAAGATCACCATAGTGACTGCGCAAGAATAATCAGTGAATGTATGCATGAGTAGCTGGTCAAATTCCTGCAGAGTGTAAAATTTCACATGTGTTCTCAGCGGGTATATGTGTTAGCTCATAGAGAGGTTTCCTAGCCTGGTTTAAGAGCTCAAGGAGCTCTCGCCATTGGCACACCTGTGTATCAAACTTTCCCACAATCACAGAGGAATGAAGGTATGAAAGATTTCTGGCGGGTTAATGATGTCTTTTCTATGTGGCTTAGAAAAAGAATTGAGGGTTCACTAGAGTGGAGGTTCTCTGCAAAAGTTGTTGCTTTAGTAATGAATTTTGGGAGTGTCTATGTCCAATTTGATCGCTTCTCCTATTTGAGAATTGGGGGTTTTGAAAATGCCCCATTGAAATTGCCACGGTACCCGTCGAATTACCTTGTATTTCTGGAGGTGTGTCATCAAATGGTGACTGTAAATGCTAAGTACCACTCAATGAAAAAGAAAGGTTATTCTTTTCCTATGATAATTTCTTTCTATTCTTGTAAAAGTAATGACAGTGCAAGGAGTGTAGATAAATTGTTGTCTGAATTCAATCTTCATAGTTTGTCAGCTCGAGTAGCCTTTGATAGCAAGGATTTTGTGAAAGTAAACATGCATGGAGGAGGTTGTTATAAACACAAGCCCCAGCTTGAAGATTTGTGGGAGGATTGTTTAAATCAAAGGGAAGTGCAAAGGAGAAATTAGATGAGATTAACCATTAATCAAGTCTGTCCTTTAAAACTACCTATGCGAGTTCCTGACATGGTTGATGATAATTCTGATATTATGGATGAAGGTTATCATGATGTTTCATTGCAGCCCCTGCCTCCTATGAAGTGGTCAGAGAAAGAGATCACTGAAGTTAAATTCTGCTCTTTTCATGTGATAAGAAGAATAGAGAAGTGGTTGAAAGGAAAGATAAAAGAACAAGTTGGTTTAGCAGCACCAAAGGACTCACCTGCTCAGGGTCAGAACAGATCTCAAACCACTCACTCTCAAAAGAGGTCATCTAGCTCAGACCCAACTCTTGAAAGAGTTGGCTCACAATCAAGTGGAGATGGTGAACGGCCCCTTGAAGAGATTAGTAAGTTGAAAACAGCGTGTGAACAAGATGGTCAACCAGTAAAGAGTAACACCAGATTGGTTGATTCTCCATCATGAGCAGACCATGTGTTCCTTATCAATAATCTTGTAAGTGATAGTGATTCCTTGATTTTCACTCAATTAGGGGAGGATAATGTGTTGTAATCCTTGTTAAATACCCCAAATTCACCCAATTTAAGTGAACCTCCAGAGAACAACTCTCAATCTATGCGTATGGATGGTGTAGTGAGTGTGGTTGGCACTGCTAACATTCCCTCCTCGTCTCCTACCTGGTTAAGAAAAGTAGTTGAAAAGAAGAAAAGGTATACTCCAATGGTGGATACCAATACAGATACTGTGGCCAAGTTACTACAGAAGACTCCTAAGCCTAAATGTGCTGGAAGAATGTCAAAGATGGTAACTGATTTTGTCACAGGAAACTAGTTCTTGGAGATTGCAGACCCAATGGGAAATAAGAATGAAGATGAAGTGACTGATGCAGATTTTAATCTGAGCAGAGTAGACATGGGACCCTCTACTATTGAGGGAGATATCTATCATGCAAAGTATTTGGTTAGCAATTTATCAAAAAGAGTCAAAAAGAAACAAGAAGAGAACACTAAGCTGCGTGCGCAAGTTCCCTATCCCTGTTCATTCAGTCAATTTTAAAGATAACAACACCCTCAGCTGATGTCTTGCCTGATATGAGTGTTAGTGCCCCTGACCCTAATTTATTGCAACAAATAAAAAGATCACAAGCCCTAAGTAGTGTTGTTGAATAGTGGATAGAAAAAGTGACCCTGGATTGCTTAATTTTCATTAAAGAAGCCTATAGGCTATTTAACCTCATTTCTAGTGAGAGAAACCTTGATTGTTGATTTCCAAACTATCAAAAATGATAGCAATAGTTTATCCTTAGTCTCAAAAGAAATACAAGATATGGCTGAAATGGATGTCAATATTTTGGTGGCTGAGGAAGTATTGGGTGATACTAAGGAAACGAATTCTGCCATTTGGGCTGATGTGATTGAATGGAAATTATCTATTGTGGGGGCACTTGAAGATGAAATGAGAAGCACTCTTATTGTCTATTATAGATAATTAAATGTGATTGCACCATCTTAAAGATAGTAGTTGTTGGTGATGATAATAATAAACTACTTGATGTCAAAGAAATCAAGCAAAATTTCAAGAAAATGGTGACAGAGGAGATGGTGAGTTACGATGTGATCATAGCAAAGTTAGTTGGAAAAGTTGCAAGAATATCCACCTACGTCAAAATGTTTAAAAATGGATTGGATGACATGCACAAAAAGATGACTTGAGCTGACAGGGCAATAAGTAAGAAGAAAATCCGAATTAGGATGACTAGAAGCCCTAGCGATTTGGACTTGTCATCAATCATCAATAAGTATAGGGCTTACAAGGCGATGCTAAGAGCACAGGCAGTTCAAACAGCACAAGGTGACACATGTAATGAAGGTGAATAGGTGAAGGAGAAGGAAATGACACAAGAAGGTGATGTTGAAGAGGATGACATGGTAGTTATCAATTGATCTTTTCTTATGCTTTATTATTATTTTCATATTTGCTCAAAAACTATTGGCTTTGGAGGGCCTTTATTTTAAGTGATGTTTAATTTAAACTTCTTTTAATCGGTTGTCTTCAAGAAGCCGTTAGGATTTTAAAGACAGTCATTGGGGGACTTGGCTATAAATTTGATTAGCCAGTCGATGTAGGAATCTTTTGGCAAACTTTGTGTTGGTGATAGATCAGTTTTGCTTTCTATTCAATTGCTTTATATATGAAATAGAAATCAATACAGTGGGGTTTTGGATGATCGTAAACTTTGTGTTATGGTTGTTTGAACTTTCATTCTTTTTATGTGTGATGTATTGATGTTGATGTTGATGGTATTTCTATATTTAAGTCGTTGGATATCTTTAATTCTTGCTCACCGCTGAGAATTATCTATCTTTCGGTATTTGGTTCATGTTGGTGATTGTATGATGTATGGTGTATTTATTTATTGACTCATTAAAGTTGATGTGATGGAAGTCTTTGAACTTTATGTTAAATTGATTGAGGTTTAGATATGCATTGCCTTTATTGCTTTGTGGTTAAAAGCACCACCTTTATTTTGCTTTCTTGTTAAAAGCAATACTAGTTTTCATTCATTGGATATTAATTGAAGGTAGTTGCGCCTTGTAAAAGAAGTAGAGAATCTTTGTAAAATACCATTACAATATGTTCAACTATTGTTACATTTGTCATTTGTATGGGTGTGAGAATATAGAGTTAGGTGACAAATATGTTAACCAACAATTTCAAGATTTATTATTCCAATATATTGTTTTATCTTCTAATTTGTAACATGTATAATTCTTTATTTTTGAGTAGCATAGTATAGATAGCCCCCAAGTTTCATTATTGCACGTATTGTTCAATTTTTTGGTGAATTGTGTGTATAGGAGTTTATTCAGGAGGATTTGTTGTAGATTTTGTAATTTCTTCTACTGATGTTATATTCCATTATAATATAGCTATCTATTGTATATTTCATTAATACAAAGTAGCCTAGCACACTTGTGGAGTTTCTATGAGATTGGTGCAAAAATTATCAAAGTTTGATGCATAATTTGTGCAAATAATTGTCAATTTTCTATGTATTTAACAGAGGATAATTTAGTTGGGGAAAGGCCTTGGATGCAACAACTTGATTATGAAGCCCTTCCTTTCAGATGCAAAAGATGTTTTACTATTGGACACTTGGCCTCCTATTGTCCTCACTCTCGTCGTAAGAATGCGGCAACCTGGTGGAAGAATGTACTCATGGATTACTTGACAGTGTGTGACTCCCCTAATGATGGCTCCTCTCAGGGAGATGACTCTCCTCAAGATTCCTTGTCTGTTCCTCTTGTTCCTAAGGATGCGGTGGAGAATATGGTTGTTGTTTCTTCGGCTCTTCGTGGCCAAGTTGCTTCTTCGTCTACTCTAGTCACTCTTTCAGCTATGCCTGCTTCTGGTTCGATCTCTTTGTTTGCGCCTTCATTGGGTGCTGCTACAAGGGAGGACCCCCCCTCTCGCCACACTCTGAGGACTTTGACTCAGAGGTTTCTTAGACTATGGTTCAGCGTAGGAAGAATGGGCTCCCCAAATCTATTAAGGAGTTGCACCCTAGGGCTAAGGGTGTTCAAGATTTGTTGTTGTTTAGATCCCCTGTCTGGTTTTTCTGTTGTTAGTGTGCGTCCTGTGCACTATTTGGGTTGCCTTTTGGGCTGTTGGTTTCTTGCAGCTTGGTTGTTGTTGTGTATGTCCTATTTTTCTGCCCTAGGGGCTTTGTTTGTAAAGGGTTCAGCCCCTTGTAAGCTGCTTACCATAATCAAAAATAGAGGATAATTTCCATATTCTATTTGTAGATATTTGGATGTAGCTTTCTAATATATTACATGCTTTTTAGTTGTAAATTTTATACATAATGATCAACTCCAAAAATTGCTAAAGTTAAGTCCCATTTGTGCAAATATTGAACACTTCTCCAGCATCAATTGTAGAAAATCAGCACTATAGATTTATGTGTTTTGCATCTAATTTGTGTGGATGATAATCAAAGAAGATTTTGGACATATTTCATATTGAAAATTTGTTGGTATATTTTAGATCTAATAATATTTGTAAAAAAAATTAACTTGGGACATTACAATGGTATTCGAGCTTTGATCTTGTCAACCTGCAAGGTAAATTAAATTGTCGATGTGAATCATGGCAGTATTCTTTAAATCTCTAATAAATGGAAAAAATGTAGATCATTTTCTTGATACAATGATGGCAATGCAAAGTAACCAAGTTAGAATGATCAAGCTTATAAAAGAAATGTTGCAATCTCAAAGTAGCCTACAAAATTTAGATTTGGCAAGAACTTCACAAAAAAAGCAAGTCCCATTTCAAAGCCGACCAAACCCTCTGTAAGAGTTGGCTAGATAGGAGCCACCCAAGATCTAGGACTTCATGAAAGCACAAGAGAGATAATATGAAAGAAAAATAATTCTATTCTATCAATGAATGCAAAATTGTTCATCTTATGTTGTTATGTTACAATGTACATGAAGAGCCTTGCTTATAAAGACAAGGATGAGAGCTAAGATGTTGTAGTCATGTGACAAGTGTCTTAATCCTATGACATGTGACAACTGTAGCACATGTGTAGGATAAGACAACTATAAGAAAACTATCAACAACTAGCAACAACTAGAAACATCTAGAAGACTCACTAAGTCAACTTCACATGTGAATTATGTGTGAGAATATTATTTAACTAATAAATAGTTAAATAATATGAATTATTCTCACACAATGGAAACTAGATAGAAAATATCCCTATTTACAATAACACCCCCCTTAAATGCAACTTAGGGACAAGCTAACTAATGCAAAGATGGATGGGTCTCGGCTACTAGGCTATGTTAAGTACCCATGTACAAACAAGTCTCTAATAATAACCAAATCAGGTGTGAACTCCATTGTCTTCCCTATACCACTATGAGTAATTCGATATATGGAAAGAAGATTATTGATCAAAGAAGGCATACAAAGTACATCATTGAAAGTACCTTCACCAATATCAATAGTTCCCTTCCCAATTACATTCATATATGTGTTATTACCCATCAAAATAGGTGGCATATCACATGGCTCAAATGAAGAAAACATATCCTAAGAAGAGGCCATATGATGAGAAGGATCTGAATCAAGAATCCATTGTACTTGCACAAAGTTCTTTACCTTTATGTTTAGGTTCCTTAGCTTTCCTTGCATGACCTGATTAAGAAAGTTCTGGCTATGTAGGTGTTGAAGGAGTAGAAGAAGAATCAAGAGATGGAAGATTGTTCTTTTGAACAAGTTGCATCAACATGTCAATCTATTTCTTAAAACAATTATATTCATCATGCCCTGATTTCTTACAATAAGCACATATAGGCTTCTCCTTCTTAGGTGAATTTTGTGCTTGATCTGTTTGTGGATTTTTCTTAGATTTCTTTTGTTTCTTGTTAGGGGAACCTGACGCTTTCTATTCCTTAGGTTGTGTAACCACCAAAGCATGAGTTTGTGATGGCTTAATGATACCCATAGAAAGAAGCTTATGTTGCTCATGCATAAACATCTCAGCAAAGGTTGCAAATGAAGGCATAGTGAAAGCAAATCCCATAGTTATCCTATGAGTGTGCAAGCTAGAAAAAAAAGATGCATAATTAAAACCAAGTTTATTCAACAGATTGTAGAACAACTGGGTGTCATTTTTCTCAATACCACATGCTTTACATTATGCTCTTAGATCATTAACCTTAGTTATGTAATCCTGGATGTTGCTAAAGTTCTTAGGATCAAAGATCATCAATTCATTATTAATTTGATATCCTTTAACTTCATCTGTTATACCATACAATATTTTCAACTTATCCCAAGCATCATGTGAATTTGTACATACCCCAATTTGAAACAAGAGATCTAGGGAAATGAAACTACGAAGACATCCAAGAGATTTAGTATGCTTTATCATCTATTTTGTCTTTTCCTTATCATCTGTGGGTTCAGGTATCTTATTTTCAACATATAAAGAATGTCCAAGATCCATTAGGGCATTCCATGCATGTTGACTCCAAGTTGCATAGTTATAAGGTGTTAACAATAGAACCCTTGATTTATCCATTATGTAGAGGAAAAGAAGAGCACAAGCAGCTATATCAAAGCACAAACTCAATCAACATTGTAATTGAAGCCCCTCCAAACCAAAACAACCACTAATTTCAACTCTTTTTCCAATTAATGAGTGATAAGTTCCCAAAGTGATTCAAACTAAAAATATGATGTATAAAGCAAAATATGGAAAAAATGGCATGGATAGAACTATAGAGTATATAAATACCTTTCCAACGCCTATAAAAAGTTGAAATTCTGATAAACTAGGTGAAAGTTGTGAGCTCAAGAGTGAAAAATGCAAGATCTAGCTTCAAATAGTTGTATCTGTCACCTGCAGTAGAATCTTAGAAAACTACCTACACCACTCTGAAGTTTTTGGAACTAGATTTCCTTTAATATCTTGTTTTCCAATTTTTGATATCGTGGCGAAAAGTTATGGCTCTCGAAAAAAACTGCCCTATTAGGGCTAGAAGGGGGCCAAAGGGGCCTGTTGTTGATGTCATTGTTGGCGCAGTGATGACATCAACAGTCAAAATATGCTCTATGTGCTAGAATATTCCTTGCAAAATCTAGAAAATTGTTGGTCTGTCAGAAAATAGTCTATTCAACCTTCAAAACTGCTTTCAGATAACGGTAAACCACCTTCAAAGGGCACAAAACCGCCTGTGACAAAGAAAACCACTCATTCAAGCTGCAAAACTATTGGTACAGGCTGAAAATCGCTGAGTTTGTTTGGAAAATGACCATTTTAAAGAGAAAGCCACCTGTACAGGGATGAAAACCACTTGGCAAGGGTGAAAAATCACCTGTGGAATTGTTATACCACCAGTTTAATAGCGCGTGGTTTTTGACAGAAAAAAAATAGTTTGAAATACCGTCGTGGGTTTGTTTTGACCGCTAGAATTTTTGAATTTGCTAATTTATTTTCAAAGAAACTACAAAAATTTGTATTGATCTACGGATAAAAAAGTATTGAAAGGCCCAAAGGTCGTATAAGTAGATCCGTGGACCATGGGTCTTGCGGAGGGGGCTTAGCCCCTGCCCGCATGCCTTAAAGGCCGCGAGGGGGCCCAAGGACAGGGCACGGGACCTAACACTTGCAGGCTGGGTACCCCACGGTACCCTGCAAACCTGTGGCCATGTACCTAGGTTGGCAAAGTCCTAAGAGGCCTATTGACCCTACAAATTTTTTATTTTTATTTTTTGAAAAAAAAATCCATTGTATATAAAAAAATGCAAGGTATTTTAATTTAAACCAGCGAACATAAATTTTATCCAACGTATAAACAAGATTCCAATTCGCTAATGATTTAGTAGAGATTCACTTGTGTAGATAATGATGCATGCGAAATATTCTGTAGAATATTCCATATGGCTAAATTGCAAAAAAAATTGCCTTTCATTACTACTTTGTCCGATTTGGTCGATTTGACAGTCGTCTATAGGTTTTTGGGCGTTCTGAGCACAATGGAAGGGTTTGATTTTGCCCAAACTGCTTCAAAATTGCAGCTACCTCCCAGATCAAGTATCCATTCCCCAAATTGAAAACCTCATAGATTTAGCCTCTAGTCTCCGATCTGGACGAAACAAAAGGTGATCTCAACTATCTCGAACCTCCTGAACACAATGGTGTGCTCAGATTTGCAATAGCATAATCCAAAATGAACCTACAATATAAGGTACAAAGAGGAAACCCTCACAAATCTGGTATTTCCATCAAGTCTTTCTAATTTTTCAAGTCAGCATTCGATGCAAGAGAAGAGCATACTCAACTATCAAAATCCACCATGAATTTGCATTCAATCTCTCAAAAATTTAGCTAGCAAGAAGAGATTCCACCTAGAGAGCTCTGATACCATGTAAGAGTTGGCTAGATAAGAGCCACCCAAGATCTAGGACTTCATGAAAGCACAAGAGAGATAATATGAAAGAATAATAATTTTGTTCTATCAATGAATGCAAAAGTGTTCATCTTATGGTGTTATGTTACAATGTACTTGAAGAGCCTTGCTTATAAAGACAAGGATGAGAGCTAAAATGTTGTAGTCATGTGACAAGTGTCTTAATCCTATGACATGTGACAACTATAGCACGTGTAGGATAAGACAACTAGCAACAACTAGACACAACTAAAAACATCTAGAAGCCTCACTAAATCAACTTAACATATGAATTATGTGTGAGAATATTATTTAACTAATAAATAGTTAAATAATATGAATTATCCTCACACAAAGGAAACTAATTAGGAAATATTCCTAATCACACTAACACCCTCTAGGCCTATGTTTTTACTAGAAGATGATGAAAAAAGGGTAGATCCTGTTGTTCTCAAAATCAGCTGTGCTCGTTTTTGTAGACAACCCCTACGAAACTTGTTCGTTTTGTAGCCTACACTCTAAGTTCGCAAATCAAGACAAGTACTTTTGCTCTCGTGCGAAGTCATCTGACATCCTAGAAGAGTTTGTGACATTTCCTTATGATGATTTCTTGAAAATTGTGTAGCTTGTTTTGGTCGTAAGCTCGCCAAAATATCAATTATTGAACATTTTGAGGTGTTAGAAAGTTTTTGTGTTTACATGCAATAGTGGTCCAAATAACCGCTATTACATGTGTTTTGTTGTTTTGTGAAAAGTCAGCCTTTTCTGCCGCTATTACATGTTCTGCCAAAGTTCCTTTAACATGCGAAAGTGGTTAAAACCGCTGCCCACGCATGTCCCTTCACAAAGTCTAAGATGTAAGGGCAGTTGTTATGCCCGCTTTAGCACATCAAACTTTAACGTGTATGAGCGGGCTCTTTCGTCGCATTGGCAGATTCCTCCAAATCTTGAACTGCGAGTTCCATTAATGGCGTTCGTGTGGCCATTAATACGTCGCTTTTAACCCTTATTTAAGTGTTTTGGTCACTTTTCTTTTTAGTTTTTATCCTCCAACTCCTCAAAATAGCCATTTGATACCCTGCGAAGACGATCAAACCATGGAACTTTTGGATTGTGCAAATTTCACGTTTAGGTTTTGGTTTCTCGTTTAAAGGTAAGTCTTCGTTTCATTTTTTCTTGCTTTTCTGTTAGGGTTTTATTTAAACGTTTTCCATTTTGAAAATTTATGTAAATGTTTGTTTTGCTTTGGGTCATCAAAAGCATATGTCTGAGTGTAGTTTGAAACCCTATGTTGAATGTGTGGTTTTCGCCATTCCTCTGTTTGAATAGCAGTAGATTTATCGTGCCTTACTTCACCACCTTGTGAAAACCTTAGTTGTGTTTTAACCTTCATGCATTGGCAGAGTTATCACCTGTCATCGCATCCTTCAGGAATCTTTCCCACATGTAAGGGCAGTTAAAACCGCCGCCCTTACATGACCCTTGCAAACTTTCCAACATGCGAAGGCGATGAAAAATATCGCTTTTACATAATTCAGAGATTGTAAAAAACAAAACAGATGCAGCGGCAGTTAAAACCGTCGACTATACATCAAATCTTCTTAGTATACATGCGATAGTGGTCCATTCTGCTGACTTCGCATATGTGACAAATTTACCCTGATGTAAGGGCGGTCATTTTGACCGCCACTACATCTACAACTTATATTTTTCTAAAAACACATGTAAAGGCGGTATTTTTTGCTGACTATGCACGAGAGTGGTAAACCCTTCCCAAACACATGTAAGAGCGGTCAAAATGACCAACTTTACATATGTAAATAATCCCTCATGCAGGAGCGGTCATTTTGACCGCTCGAGTACATTTTCCTAAATTTTTCCCAACACTAGGAAAATTTGCCTTTCAAGACCTGTTAACCCACTTCCACCCTTTACGACGATTTGCGTGCACTCAAGCCCTTCAACGCATGCTTTCTTGTCCATGATAATCGAATCGCGGTTATCCCAGTTTATCCATTTTTCCTTTAACTGCGAGATCATGGCCTTTTGCAGTTCTTGACAAGTGTCCGTGGTAGATATTTCTTCCAGAGTTCTCTCCAGAGCTGATGTCGGAGTCGTCTCCATCTAAGGCCAAAATTAGGAAGTACAAGTACCAAGGTGTCTTCCCAGTGACTTCAGTACAGTCGAATATTGATGAAATTAGAGATACAGAAATAGGACATGTGGATATGGTAGAATTTGTGGATAGAACAAAACAAACAAATCCTTCCAAACATATGCAAAAGACCATTGACAGTAACATTCACTTGGTTGCCTCATTTCTGGTTTCTGCTCATAATCCCGAGTTCGTTCTTCAGGTGGCTAGCCATTACAATAGGGACACTAGGGTTGTGACAAATTCCCAAGGGAATATAATCATGAGGTTGGATGTAGAATTCCTTGATAAAATCTTCATGTGTCCACCTATTGAAAACATTGGACAGATTGACTTTGCTCAGGGGCAAAAGGACTATGATACAGATGTGGAAGCTGCAAGAAGGTATATAAACAATAATGGTTGAAAATCCCTAGAAGTAATCTGACCAGATGGCCAAAGGATCTCCCTAGGAGTGATTTTGTAGAGGAGGTTTGTGACTTGATCACACTTTTGAGTCATATCAGAGGACTCCCTTCTTCCTCCAAGTTTCAGGAATGGATGTACACATACATCAAGGTGATTCTTCGAGGCTCACAGAGAATATTCTGGGGAGAGCAGATCAGTAATGCATTGCACGAACAACTGGTGAAGGTCAACACAACATTCAAATTCTATATGACCTCATATCTTGTATATGCTTCTGCTAGCATGAGAAGCTTTCCTGGTTTGACTCAAGTTGGTGACAGGAGATTGGTTCCTGTATATGAGTATTATCCTGAAATTACTCTAAAGGGATCAATTCATCATTTCCGAAGGGTGGATGATGCCTTCTTTTCAGTATTCATGTGCTTATGGGACAATGAACTTGTTTAGAAAAGGGTCTCAGATGAAGCTTGGGAGGTTGTGAATTCTTTTGGTTGCTTGTTCTTACAATTCCCCACTTTCACATATCTCAGGGTAGGGTATTATCCCGGCTACCCTTATATTCTTCCACAGTATCCTAGTGACCGTGTTGTCCTCATGGAATTATGTAGGCAACTGATTGTAGTTCATAATAAACAAATGGAGCTGAAGAAGTCAGGGATAAAGTTTCCTGTTGAAATTGGAAGGTATTCAATTCAATCAACTAACAAGGCAAAAATAGTTGATTCTGAATTACAGCTGGTCACTATGAGAACTTTCAAGAAAAGGGACCGTTTTGACTTCAGGAGAGTGCAAGATAAGATCAAAAGGAAATCAACCTTTCATGTGCCTATGGTGTAAGATATTTGGGCTGATCTTAGGACACAAAATGAGGTCAGAAAGTTAGACTACTGCAAACTTCATCTAATTCAGATAGAAGAGCTGGGCCTCCTTGATATTCCAGATGGAATGGAGGATGATGGGGATGTTCTAGACCCCAAATATAACACTGAGAATGTTGAAATATCACCTCTTCAGAGGTGAAATGGTCAGTTAAAGAGGAAATATCCATAAGGAAAAGATTTCAGCCGATCCTGGCTAACACAAATATATGGCTAGAAAGCAAAGGGATCAAATTGAAGGAATTTCTCACAGGATCAGAGACTGAAGCACAAGAGCAAACAGGCAAGAAAGTAGAGAACAGGACCAAAAATAAGAGTGATACCCCTTCTTCCTCCAAAATACGAAAACCAAAAATAAAGTTTGTATCCAAGGGAGGGAAGAAGAAAGAAGTTGCAGAAGCCTCCAATGTCACTGAATTAGGTGCTGAAGATACGAATATTGAACAAATGGAGGTTGAAGATGTCGAGACTGAAGAGCAAAATATTCAGAGATCTAAGGATGCCCAACAAACGGAAGTGTCTGATAAATCTGATGAGGAAGATGAAACTGAACAAGGCAAGGATAAGAATGCAAAAAAGGAACAACTTGGTGATCCACATTAATCCATTGAGAAAGATCTTCCCACTAGAAACAAGTTTCTACACCCCTTCCTCATGCTCCAATTTCTAGTAGTTTTCCAGTAATTTCAAGCGTTCCTATGTCACCTATTTTCATTGTTTCTTCTGATAATACCCCTACTTATGTAAGAACCGGTTTTGGGACCGTGTTTGATTCTTCTGGTTCTATCCCAAGTTTATCTTCTCCATCTTTTGGCATTGGTGAACAATCTGTTTTAGAAAATCTTCTGGATGGTTCAGAGAAGGTTGTTGATATAGGTGTAGTTTTTACCAACACCAGTCCTATTGTGACCATAACAGGTATAAATATGGATCTGACGAAACAAGTAGTGAACTCATCTCTGATTGTTGGTTCTTCTGTGCTTCCCCCATGGTTGTCTGCATATACTCCAAAGAGGAAGAAGCAAGCTATTTCGCCTGATGAGATTGATATTGAAAAGCTATTACCTATAAAATCAAAGACTCTGAAGAAGAAGCCTAAGACGGTTTCTAGGCTTATCAATGAGAAAGGAATCAAATATGTAGAGATTGCTAAACCACCAGAAGATGCTACTATTGACAATTTTGACATGAATGATTATGTCGTTTAAAGGGTTGAGTTAGGCAAGCTAACTCATGAAGGCTTAAAAATAGATTTTCAAACTACTACCAACACCTTGCTCAAAAAATATGATGAAGTCAAAAAGGAAAAAGAACAGTATAAGGCTAAAGCAGAACAACTTGCTGCAGTTCTTCAAAAAATAGTTAAGCCATCTGAAATTGTGGAACCCATGGCAATGACTGTAGAAGATCCTCTAATCCAGAACGTTGAAAAAGCTCAGCCCAGAGGAAGGTTGGTAGGAGATATTGTGGAACGTTTGCTAGATCAAGGGCGAATTCTACTGAAGACCACTGTAGAAAGGAAAGAAAAGATGGATAAAGCCAAAGTCGGGCTTGATAACATGGTTGACTTACTCTCCCAAGAACTGCAAGATCAAGAAGAGAGCTTGGAGGAGTGGACAGAGATGAAAAAGATTAAGATAAAGAATCTAATCACCATCGGGGTCATTGCAAACAGGGAATCATATCTTAAAACCAAGGAGTCTCTGGTTCATCGTATCCACATAATAAAAGGTTTACTTGAAGATCTATGCCAAGCTTGAGAAACCAGTGAAGACAGCGATGTCATGCTTCTACACAAGTTGGAAGAACTTCCATGCACCCTCACAGGTGAAGATCATAAGTTTCTTTCAGCATATGAGATGATAAGTTCCTTCGAAAAGTTGGTTCAAAGGAAATTCAAAGAGGAGGTGCCCTCAGTACTTTCCATGGATAATCTCTACGATCAGTATTCAACTTTTGAGAACTTGAAGGACAATCTGGACAAACATGAGAAGGCAATAAAGGCAGTAAAAGATGCAATTCTTCAAGCCTGCACTATCTCAGAAAATACAGCTAAACTAGATGCATGTGAAATGGCAGCCATACAGGCCATGTACCAGAATTTTCTAAAGAAGAATGATGGAGGAAACTGATACCTTAGTTTATTTTATTCTTGTATATGTAATTTGAATTTTGTTGTGGACATATTCATATGTAATTTTCTAAAATGTAATGACATGTGAGGCAAAGAAAGTCCTAAGTCAAATAGGACTCTTCTATTTGAATAAGTCAAAGTAGTTAGAATTTTCCTATTTTTGCTCTCGGTTTCTCTTATAAATAAAGAGGACCTGCATTGTAAATAATCATCTTTTTCTATTGCAAAGAAACTCTGCCAAATTGGAAAGCATTTTAAGACTTTGAGCTTTTTATCTTTATCATATTTTTCAAATGAATATCAATATAAGCAGGCGATTTGAGTATCAAACTTTGAGTTGAATCATATTGTTTTATGATATCAGTGTTCTTATGTCATTGGTGTTATATTATATTGAATCATTGTTGGAATCATGGAGTTTATTGAAATTTGAGAGGAGTGTTCTTGTTTTGGTTGAATAGACTTTGAGCTATTTTTGTCATTGTGGGAGTTTGTGTTTATTTGTGAGAACGGAATTGTTTAGAGACTTTGTGTTGTAAACTATTGTGTTCAAGTTAGCTATATGATATTGGGTGCAAGTGGAGACTTTGGGCTACATTTGAATTCAATTAAGTTTGTTTGTGAGAAATAAGCCAAACAATAGAAGACTTTGCATTTCTATGTTTTGTCTTGGTTCAAGAATTATCAAATATCATCTATTGTGAAGTTGTTATTTTGTAAGAGAGAAACATCTATTTTGAAAAAAGAGAATAGGATGCTATGGAAACACCCCAAGAATAGTTTTAGTTTATTTAAGTATTAAAAGTTGTTTCTTAGAAAGAGCTCATTATCTAGAGGGAACCTCCCCTTGCTGAGAGGAGAGACTCAATCTCATCATACCTGTGGCGATATAACCATTTTGTCATTAGTTAGCTAAACGACAAAATATTCACCCAACAGTTTTTTGGCGACTCTACTAGGGAAGGAATGTGTAACTTGAAGCCTCACGCTCTGAGTTGCAGCACTACAGTTCTTTTCCATTGTTCCGAGATTTTTCAAAATTTTGTTGAGTACACTACATTCTGGCAGATTCACGGTATACAAGAAGTAATAGAGCTCAAGGTATTATTGATCCTATATTTGAGTTGATGCAGCAAAATAACTTTGGTCTTTTGCCTCCACGACCTCGACTTCAGCAAACCAGGAGTTTTCATCCTACCAACGCAAGGTCTCCAATACCAAGTGAAGCTTCTAGTTCTAGTACTAGCAGAGTTTTGTCTGCTCATATTCCACAGAGATTTGTTATCCCACCCTTTAATCAGTGCACCATGGTAGCTCAAGGCCCTTGGGGTAACACTTTTGGTCCTTTAAATTTCACCCCACCATTGCATGAACTCCATCGTAGTTCGAGGAAGAATTTTCCTAAGTTCTATGGAGATGGGAAAGTCCACCCTGATGAACACATTGCAGATTTCTACATAGCTTGCGATGTATTAGGTGTGGAACATGAAGATGTAGTAGTAAGACTTTTTGTGGAGACACTACAGGTGTTGTTGTAGATTGGTTTTACCATCTTCAAGCTCAAACTATAACGAGTTGGAACACTCTCAAGACCAAGTTTGAAGCCAGGTTCAAACCTGTGGAAGATGCACATGCCTTGTTAGCACAGCTAACACAAATGAAGAAAGAGCCACATGAACCCATGCAAGATTTCATCGCTAAGTTCAATAAGCTGACAAATAGGATTCCTACAACCGCTCAACCAATAGCGAAGAATCTTAAGTATTTCTTTATCAATACTCATCTTCCCGAGGTGAGCTTTCTGTTAAGGTGGGCTGGCCCCACAGATCTTCCTGCAGCTCAGATTTTGGCTATCGAAGTTGAAGATGATCTTATCCTTGCGGGTAAGATAAGAAGAGATTCTAATAGAAACAGAGGTCCTTTTGCTGATAATTCTTCCATAAGCACCACGGATCCTATGGTGAAAAAGTTAGCAAATGAATTGCTAGCTCTGAAAAGGCAAATGTCACAAGGTATGTATGCCCCCTTCTTATCGGGATATACCAAGAAGAACATTTCCCAACAATTCATATCAAGGCAATATTTCTAAAAATCAAGGGCAACACAATCGTCTTCCACCCACACAAGGGAAGCTCACCATTGAAGCAATGCCGGTCAACTTAGCAGTTGGCTATTATGAAGCAGAACATGATCATTCTTTTCAATCCAAGTTGGACCAGGAAAATGATGCTAATCTTTTTACAGAAGGAGAAGAAGAATTAGCTGGCGACTCTACCATTGGCTTCCTGAATTACCAAGATGAAGTTGAAAAAGAAGAAGTATATGATGGAGCATATGCTATTTTTACTAGGTCCCAAAATTAGTCAAATCAACAAGCTGATAAAGGAAAGGCAAGAGAGGAACCTCAACCAGTGATCTCAATTGCCAAACGGGGAACTCTGTTGCCTTTTCAGTCAAAGGACTCGGTGGGCAATAAGCAAGTAAGTACATCTAATAATCCTGAATCTTCTACTTTTGTCCCTCAGACCAGTACTACTCCTAATAAAACTCAAAATGATGGATTTCCTCCCTCTGTCTCTAGTTCATTTTAGCTATTTGATATAATAGATCATGCTAGGAAGACCAAAATCCAAATGTCTAAGGTTGAGTGTTTACAAGCTAATCATGAACAATTTGATAAGTTAGCTAAATACGTCAAAAACAAGACTGTCCCTATAGGACAAAATTTTCCAATAGTTTCCCATGATTCCTCAAAGAATAAATCTACCCAAAATAATCTTGTCACTACTCCCCTTGTTGCCCCAAGAAAAATAGAACCTTTCTATGTTTCTCTATTGGTAAATGGTCATAAGTTGAGCAATTGCATAATAGATTATGGGGCCTCCGATAATGTTATGCCTGCCAAAGTGGCAGATGCCCTTGGTCTCACTCCAACCAAAACCTTTGGGAGATGTTTCTCCATGGAAAATAAGCAAGTACCATTGTTGGGCCAAATCAAAGATGCCCAATTCGCATTTGCAGCCTTTCTAGACAAGAGGATTAAACTGATCGTCCTAGTGGCTGATGTTCCAGCCACTTATGGCATTCTGCTTGGGCATAATTTTTGTAAAGATGTAGGTGGGGAACTGAACATGGATCTATCCGAAGCAAGGATACTTGTTAGAGGCATCATGTAAAAGTTGCTTCCTAAGAAAGAGGCAAAATACATTGTTACCCAAATGGCAAATCCCAAAGCCCAAATTTTGTTTGAGTCCTTGGGAATGGGTAATTATTTCTTGTCTACTGAAGATACTTCTAGTTCATTAGATGAGAGTTCTGACATTTCAGATGCAGAATCAGAGGGTATTTCTAGTACATCAGATGAAAGTTCAGATGAGAGCATAGTGATGCCAGAATCTCCTCTTTCTGATGATGAGGAATTCACTAGTAACAGAAACATCAAAGTAAGAAATTCAAATGATGTTTGGGTTTTAGAATTTGATGGCAGCCATTCCTCTACTAGTTCTGGAGTCAGAGTTGTTTTGGTATCTCCACAAGGTGATATCTTCCCTCTCTCATACAAGCTGCAATTTGACAATACCAACAACACCGCTAAATACGAGTCATTGTTGCTCGGATTAGAAGTTGCTCATGCTAAAGGTGTCAAAAATCTTCATGCTCAAGGAGATGCCGAATTAGTGGTTTGTCAAGTGAGAAATTTGTATCAAACCAAAAATGAAAGATTGAGACATTATCACAATCGCGTATGGGATTGCATTGAAGGTTTTGATGCTTTCAACATTTCTGCGGTGCCTAGAGAGTTTAATGATCATGCAGATTCATTAGCTGTCTCCGCCACCCTCATGGTTCCTCATAAAGACTTCAAAGGAAACAAGTACACAATTGAGCTGGTCTTCTAACCAAGTGTACCTGATAATGCTAACCATTGGCAGGTGTTCAATGGTGATAACCAAATCATAGCTTTCTTGGAAAAGATGGATAGCTTTGATGAGCTCTATTTTGAAGGTAGTGAATCTCCACCATGGGAATACATTTCCGAAATAGATTCACAAACTAGTGAAGAGTTTCTTCAACTAAAAGGGAATAAGATTCCAAAAGGTTTGGTTTCCCTGGAAAAGCTATTTGATAAGCATGACAGATATATTAAACAGCAACAACTTGATTCAAGTTCCTCTATGGAATTTGAACAAGTAAATTTGAGTTCCGAGGCAGATCCCAAAATGGTCAACATTGGGAAGTGTTGCACTACCAACGAGAAATTCAAATTAATTACACTACTTTGTCATTACATTGATGTTTTGGTGTATTCCTATGATGTTCTAAAGTCCTTCAAGCCTAAGGAGATTCAACATGAAATTTCTCTCAAAGCTAGGTCATTGCCTCACAAGCAAAAACAAAGGCAATACAATCCCAAAATATCAGGTACTATCCTTTCTAAGATTCAGAAAATGTTGAATGCAAGAATAATCTTTCCAATTCATCATTCCATCTGGATCACGAATATAGTTCCTGTAAGAAAGAGGAATGGAGAAATCCATAACTGCGTTGATTTTAAGAATCTCAACCAATCTTCTCTAAAGGATAACTACCCCTACCCATCATGGACCAAGTGTTGCAAACAGTAATTGGTTCAGAAATGTTGTCTATGTTAGACAGTTTTTCAGGATTTAATCAAGTAGAGGTCAACGAAGCAGATTAGTACAAGACTACTTTCACAACACCTTGGGGCACGTTTGCATATCGCAGGATGCCTTTTGGATTGATCAATGTTGGCGCCACATTCCAAAGAGCAATGGACCTTGCTTTCAGAGATGAGATGGGGAAATTCATTGTTGTATATCTTGATGTCTTGACTGTTTTCTCCAAACAACGTCATGATCATGCATATCATTTGCGACAGGTGCTGGAAAGATGTCGACAAAATGGTATCTCTCTCAACCCTAAGAAATTAGTTTTTAGGGTTACATAAGGTAAACTTCTCGGTCACATTGTATCCTGAGAAGGCACTAAAATTGACTCAGAAAGAGTCAAGTCTATTCAAAGTCTTACTTTGCCTGCTAGTAAGACTGCAGTTCACTCTTTCTTTGAAAAGGTGAATTTTCTATGGAGATTTGTTTCAAAATTCACAGAGAAAACCCGTCACATCGTCAACATGATGAAGGGTAAGGTTACTTTCCATTGGAGTGTGAAAGGCAAAGCAGCATTTGAGGATATCAAGAAGGCTATAGCTCATGCTCCAGTCCTTTTTTGTCTTGATTATACCAAAGATTTCGTAGTATAAAGCTATGCTTCTGAGCATACACTTTCGGCCATTCTTGTTCAGCAGAATGAAGAAGGTGTGGAATCTCTGATTTCATTTATGAGTTGTCCTCTCAAAGCTCATGAATTGAAATATTCGAATATGGAGAAACATGCGTATACCGTGGTCAAGGCGGTAAAGCACTTCCGGTTTTATATTTTAAATTCGCATACTGTTGTTTTGGTGCCTGATACAACAGTAAAGTCGATTCTAACTCAACAAGAGTTCAGAACCAAAAGAGGCAATTGGATTGCTAAGATCCAAGAGTTTGATCTTGATATCAAACCTACCAAGCTTGTGCGTGGTAGAGGTTTGTGTCAGTTGATTGCTGATAATGTACAAAAAGAGACAGGGGATGAAGAAGAAGAAGTTGAGGATATGCCAACTGTTCTTTTTGTCACTACTACAGATGAGTAGTATTCAAATATTTCTCATTTTCTTACCTATGGTGAGTGTCCTCATCTATCTTATAAGGAGAAAAGAACTATCAAATTGAAGGCTGCCAACTATGTCCTATGGGACAATGGTTTGTACAAAAGAAGCCTTGATGGAGTATTTCTCCGTTGTGTGGATAAAGCACAACAAAGTAGACTCTTAGAGTCTTTCCATAATTTGGCCTATGGAGGACATTTTTCTGCACCTGTGACGGCTCATAAGATTCTGTGGGCTAGATACTATTGGCCCACACTGTTTTAGGATGCGTACAATTGGCTACATAGGTGTGAGTTGTGTCAATAGTTTGTTGGGAAACCTAAGTTGGCCACACTACCTCTCAAGCCAGTGACGATTGACGAACCTTTTCAGCAATGGGGCATCGACTTCATTGGTGCTGTGAACCCACCATCAAGTGCAGGACGCAACTTTGTTCTCACTGCGACAGATTATTTTACCAAGTGGGTGGAAGCCATCCCAGTAAAGCATGCTACTTCTAAAGTGGTATGTAATTTCCTTAAGGAAAACATTATTTCCCGGTTTGGAGTCCCAAACAAGGTAGTAGCAGATTATGCTCCTTGTTTCTCTTCCAATGAGATTACTGGCTTTTGCTATGAGCATGGGATCATTCTTTCCCACTCTTTGAACTATTATCCACAAGGAAATGGTCAAGCAGAATCAAGTAACAAAAATCTGGTTACTATTATCAGCAAACTGGTGGAAGATAATCAGAGAACTTGGCATAAAGCGTTGTTTGATGCTTTATGGGCAGACAGGATTACCCCTAAAAGGGCAATAGGTATGTCACATTTTCAGCTTCTATATGGTCTAAACGCAGAGATACCTATTACTTTAGAGTTACCGGCCCTGAAGTTGGCAAAGGCAATGGAAGATAGAACTTTTGAAAGTTCTATTGATAAAAGAATCATGTACCTAACTGAACTTGAGGAGCAGCGAGCTATGGTAGTAGATTGTATCATTGAACATCAAAGTCAGGTGAAGAAACTCTTTGACAAGAAGGCAAGGGCTCGTGAGTTTCAAATTGGAGATCAAGTCTTGTTATGGGACAAGAGAAGAGAACCAAAAGGAATGCATGGGAAGTTTGATTCCCTATGGAGAGGCTCGTTCATCATTCATCAACTCTGTGGTGAAAATAGCTTCTTGTTGGAGTATCTGGATGGAACACCATTCTTGCTGCCTCACTGTGGACAACATCGGAAGCACTTCAATCCTTGAAGTATCAGATAATTCATTTGTACATTTGTATATTTTTGTGTTTTTATTTTTGTGTTTTTGTTTAGTCTTTTGTGTCTTTTTCTTTTTGGTAGTTTGACTCTATGGCCCAATGGCATGGATGAAGGCACTTAGAGACTAGATTCTTCCCCCTTCGATCGTTTCAAAGTTTGATTGATGGAAGTTCCCCAGTTAGAGCCAGTTGTTGTTCTCAAAATTAGCTATGCTCATTATTGTAGACAACCCTTACGAAACTTGTCTGTTTCATAGCCTACACTCTAAGTTCACAAATCAAGACAAGTACTCTTTCTCTCGTGCAAAGTCATCTGACATCCTAGAAGAGTTTGCGATATTACCTTATGATGATTTCTCAAAAATCATGAAGCTTGTTTTGGTTGTAAGCTCGCCAAAATATCAATTATTGAACATTTTGAGGTGTTAGAAAGTTTTTGTGTTTACATGCAATAGCGGTCCAAATAACCGCTATTACATGTGTTTTGTTGTTTTATGTAAAGTCAGCCTTTTCTGCCGCTATTATATGTTCTACCATTTCTGCCGCTATTATATGTTCTGCCAAAGTTCCTTTAACATGCGAAAGCAGTTAAAACCACCACCCACGCATGTCCCTTCACAAAGTCAAAGATGTAAGGGCGGCTGTTATGCCCGCTTTAGCACATCAAACTTTAACGTGTATGAGCGGGCTCTTTCGCCGCCTTGGCAGATTCCTCCAAATCTTGAAATGCGAGTTTCATTAATGGCATTCGTGTGGCCATTAATACGTCACTTTTAACCCTTATTTAAGTGTTTTGGTCACTTTTCTTTTTAGTTTTTATTCTCCAACTCCTCGAAATAGCCATTTGATACCCTGCGAAGACGATCAAACCACGGAACTTGTGGATTGTGCAAATTTCACATTTCGGTTTTGGTTTCTCATTTAAAGGTAAGTCTTCATTTCATTTTTTCTTGCTTTTCTGTTAGGGTTTTATTTAAATGTTTTCCATTTTGAAAATTTATGTAAATGTTTGTTTTGCTTCGGGTCATCAAAAGCATACGTCTGAGTGTAGTTTGAAACCCTATGTTGAATGTGTGGTTTCCGCCATTCCTCTCTTTGAAAAGCGGCAGATTTGTCGTGCCTTACTTCACTGCCTTGTGAAAACCTTAGTTGTGTTTTAACCTTCATGCATTAGCGGAGTTATCTCCCGTCGTCGCATCCTTCAGGAGTCTTTCCCACATGTAAGGGCAGTTAAAACCGCCGCCCTTACATGACCCTTGCAAACTTTCCCACATGCGAAGGCGGTGAAAAATACTGCTTTTACACAATTCAGAGATTGTAAAAAACAAAACAGATGCAGTGGCATTTAAAACCACCAACTATACATTAAATCTTCTTAGTATACATGCGATAGCGGTCCATTCCGCCAACTTCGCATATGTGACAAATTTACCCTGATGTAAGGGCAGTCATTTTGACCACCCCTACATCTAAAATTATATTTTTCCAAAAACACATGTAAAGGCGGTATTTTTCACCGACTTTGCACGAGAGTGGTAAACCCTTCCCAAACACATGTAAGAGCGGTCAAAATGACCAACTTTACATATGTAAATAATCCCTCATGTAGGAGCGGTCATTTTGACCGCTCGGGCACATTTTCCTAATTTTTTTCCCGGTTTATCCATTTTTCCCCTAACTGCGAGATCGTGGCCTTTTGCAGTTATCAACAAGTGTCAGCGGTAGATATTTCTTCCAGAGTTCTCTCCAAAGCTAATGTCGGAGCTGTCAACATCCAAACCCAAAATCATGAAGTACAAGTACCAAGGTGTCTTCCCAGTGACTTCAGTATAGTCGAATATTGATGAAATTAGAGATACAGAAATAGGACATGTAGATATGGCAGAATTTGTGGACAGAACAAAACAAACAAATCCTTCCATACATATGCAAAAGATCATTGACAGTAACATTCACTTGGTTGCCTCATTTCCGGTTTCTACTCATAATCCTGACTTCGTTCTTCAGGTGGCTAGCCATTACAACAAGGACACTAGGGTTGTGACAGATTCCCAAGGGAATGTGATCATGAGGTTGGATGCAAACTTCCTTGATAAAATCTTCATGTGTCCACCTATTAAAGACATTGGACAGATTGACTTTGCTTAGGGGCAAAAGGACTATAATACAGATGTGGAAGCTGCGAGAAGGTATATAAACAATAAATGGTTGAAAATCCCTAGAAGCAATCTGACCATATGGCCAAAGGATCTCCCTAGGAGTGATTTTGTAGAAGAAGTTTGTGACTTGATCACACTTTTGAGTCGTATCAGAGGACTCCCTTCTTCCTCCAAGTTTCAGGAATGCATGTACACATACATTAAGGTGACTCTTCGAGGCTCACAGAGAATATTCTGGGGAGAGCAGATCAGCAATGCATTGCATGAACAATTGGTGAAGGTCAACACAACATTCAAATTCTATATGACCTCATATCTTGTGTATGTCGCTACTAGCATGAGAAGCTTTCCTAGTTTGACTCAGGTTGGTGACAGGAGATTGGTTCCTGTATATGAGTATTATCCTGAAATTACTCTAAAGGGATCAATTCATCATTTCCGAAGGGCAAATGATGCCTTCTTTTTAGTATTCATGTGCTTATGGGATAATGAACTTGTTTAGAAAAGGGTCTCAGATGAAGCTTGGGAGGTTGTGATTTCTTTTGGTTGCTTGTTCTTACAATTCCCCACTTTCATATATCTCAAGGTAGGGTATTATCCCGGCTACCCTTATATTCTTCCACGGTATCCCAGTGACTGTGTTGTCCTCATGGAATTATGTAGGCAACTGATTGTAGTTCATAATAAACAAATGGATCTGAAGAAGTCAGGGATAAAGTTTCCCATTGAAATTGGAAGGTATTCAATTCAATCAGCTAACAAGACAAAAATAGTTGATTCTGAATTACAGCTGGTCACTATGAGAACTTTCAAGAAAAGGGACCGTTTTGACTTCAGGAGAGTGCAAGATAAGATCAAAAGGAAGTCAACCTTTCATGTGCTTATGGTGGAAGATATTTGGGCTGATCTTAGGACAAAAATGAGATCAGGAAGTTAGACTACTACAGACTTCATCTGAGTCAGATAGAAGAGCTGGGCCTCGTTGATATTCCAGATGGAATGGAGGATGATGGGGATGTTCTAGACCCCAAATATAACACTGAGAATGTTGAAGTATCACCTCTTCCAGAGGTGAAATGGTCAGTTAAAGAGGAAACGTCCATAAGGAAAAGATTTCAGCCGATCTTGGCTTACACAAATATATGGCTGGAAAGCAAAGGGATCAAATTGAAGGAATTTCTAACAGGATCAGAAACTGAAGCACAAGTGCAAACAGGAAAGAAAGTAGAGACCAGGACCAAAAATAAGAGTGACACCCCTTTTTCCTCCAAAATACGAAAACCAAAAATAAAGTTTGTATCCAAGGGAGGGAAGAAGAAAGAAGTTGCAGAAGCCTCCAATGTCACTGAATCAGGTGCTGAAGATATGAATATTGAACAAATGGAGGTTGAAGATGTCAAGACTGAAGAGTAAAATATTCAGAGATCTAAGGATGCCCAACAAACGGAAGTGTCTGATAAATCTGATGAGGAAGATGAAACTAAACAAGGCAAAGATGAGGATGCAGAAAAGGAACAACTTGGTGATCCACATCAATCCCCTGAGAAAGATCTTCCCACTGGAACACAAGTTTCTACACCCCTTCCTCATGCTCCAGTTTCTGGTAGTTTTCTAGTAATTTCAAGCATTCCTATGTCACCTATTTTCATTGTTTCTTCTGATAATACCCCTACTTCTGTAAGAACCAGTTTTGGGACCATGTTTGATTCTCCTAGTTTTATCCCAAGCTTATCTTCTCCATCCTTTGACATTGGTGAGCAATCTGTTTTAGAAAATCTTTTGGATGGTTCAGAGAAGGTTGTTGATACAGGTGTAGTTTTTACCAACACCAGTCCTATTGTGACCATAACAGGTATAAATATGGATCCGGACCATAACAGGTATAAATATGGATCCGGTGAAACAAGTAGTGGACTCATCTCCGATTGTTGGTGCTTCTGTGCTTCCCCCATGGTTGTCTGCATATACTCCAAAGATGAAGAAGCAAGCTATTTCGCCCGATGAGATTGATACTGAAAAGTTGTTACCTGTAAAATCAAAGACTTTAAAGAAGAAGCCTAAGATGGTTTCTAGGCTTATCAATGAGAAAGGAATCAGATATGCAGAGATTGCTAAACCACCAGAAGATGCTATTGTTGACAATTTTGACATGAATGATTTTGTCATTTCAAGGGTTATGTTAGGCAGGCTAACTCTTGAAGGCATAAAAGTAGATTTTCAAACTACTGCCAGCACCTTGCTCGAAAAATATGATGAAGTCAAAAAGGAAAAAGAACAATATAAGGCTAAAGCAGAACAACTTGCTACAGTTCTTAAAAAAATAGTTAAGCCATCTGAAATTGTGGAACCCATGGCAGTGACTATAGAAGATCCTCTAATCCAGAAGGTTGAAAAAGCTCAAGCCAAAGGAAGGGTGGTAGGAGATATTGTGGAATGTTTGCTAGCTCAAGGGTGAATTCTACTAAAGACCACTATAGAAAGGAAAGAAGAGATGGATAAAGCCAAAGCCGAGCTTGATAACATGGTTGACTTACTCTCCCAAGAACTGCAGGATCAAGAAGAGAGCTTGGAGAAGTGGATAGAGATGAAAAGGATTAAGATAAAGAATCTGATCTCCATCGGGGTCATTGCAAACAGGGAATCATATCTTAAAACCAAGGAGTCTCTGGTTCATCATATCCACATAATAAAAGGTTTACTTGAAGATCTATGTCAAGCTCGAGAAACCAGTGAAGACAGCGATGTCACGCTTCTACACAAGCTGGAAGAACTTCCATGCACCCTCACAGGTGAAGATCATAAGTTTCTTTCAACAAATGAGATGATAAGTTCCTTCGAAAAGTTGGTTCAAAGGAAATTTGAACAGGAGGTGCCCTCAGTACTTTCCATGGATAATCTCTATGATCAGCATTCGACTTTTGAGAACTTGAAGGACAATCTGGACAAACATGAGAAGGCAATAAAGGCATTAAAAGATGCAATTCTTCAAGCCCACACTATCTCAGAAAATACAACTAAACTAGATGCATGTCAAATGGCAGCCATACAGGCCATGTACTAGAATTTTCTAAAGAAGAATGATGGAGGAAGCTAATACCTTAGTTTATTTTATTCTTGTATATGTAATTTGAATTTTGTTGTGGACATATTCATATGTAATTTTCTAAAATGTAATTACATGTGAGGCAAAGGGAGTCCTAAGTCAAATAGGACTCTTTTGTTTGAATAAGTCAAAGTAGTTAGAATTTTCCTATTTTTGCTCTCGATTTCTCTTATAAATAGGAGGACCCCCATTGTAAATAATCATCTTTTTCTATTGCAAAGAAACTCTGCCAAATTGGAAAGCATTTTAAGACTTTGAGCTTTTTATGTTTATCATATTTTTCAAGTGAATATCAATATAAGCAGGCGATTTGAGTATCAAACTTTGAGTTGAATCATATTGTTTTATGATATCAGTGTTCTTATGTCATTGGTGTTATATTATATTGAATCATTGTTGGAATCGTGGAGTTTATTGAAATTTGAGAGGAGTGTTCTTTTTTTGGTTGAATAGACTTTGAGCTATTTTTGTCATTGCGGAAGTTTGTGTTTATTGTTAGAACAGAATTGTTTAGAGACTTTGTACGGTAAACTATTGTGTTCAAGTTAGCTATATGATATTGGGTGCAAGTGGAGACTTTGGGCTACATTTGAATTCAATTAAGTTTGTTTGTGAGAAATAAGCCAAACAATAGAATACTTTGTGTTTCTATGTTTTGTCTTGGTTCAAGAATTATCAAATATCATCTATTGTGAAGTTGTTATTTTGTAAGAGAGAAACATCTATTCTGAAAAAAGAGAATAGGATGCTATAGAAACACCCCAAGAATAGTTTTAGTTTATTTAAGTATTAAAAGTTGTTTCTTAGAAAGAGCTCATTATCTAGAGGGAACCTCCCCTTGCTGAGAGGAGAGACTCAGTCTCATCATACCTGTAGCGATATAACCATTTTATCATTAGTTAGCTAAACGACAAAATATTCACCCAACAGATCCCATAAGTCCTTTAGAAATTGCTAGATTGTATGAAGATTAGCATGTCCAATCTGAAGGCTCTAAGGCAACTTTATCATTTCAAAAAACCTTAGAGGTGACAAGAAGAATTGTTCCATAAGAAGAGTTCAAGGAGGAAATTATGGAACATGAGCCAAAGAAAATATTCTACAGAAAGAAGAAGAATCAAAACCAGAGGCACGAGCTATAGAGGAGCAAAATAAATCCACCATGCAAGTCAAAGGTAAGGACCTCTTAATTGAAAAAGATATTTTAGTGACTTCCAATGAGCTTACATGCCAAGAAAATGTTTGTCCTAATAAAGTCCATGATAAATTAGCATTACATGTTGAATGTGAAGTCTCTATAATTGAAAAAGATGTTCCATTGAATTTTAATGGTGTACAAGAAATGTCTATCAATCTTCCAAGCATTGCAAAGATTAAGTCAAATATTGTATGAGGATGATTTCCAAAGTAACTATGTTGATGGGAATGCAAGTAAGAAGAATATTCTAGTTGATGCCTCTAATTTTGAAATATTGAGTAACAAGAATGGCTTTGGGAAAATATCTTAGAAGCATCCAAATTAACAGTAGAAGGTAAAAAAAATTATTACACCTCAAGAAATAAGGATGATAGTAGTAGCAAGTATTTATTACATCATTTTCATACTATGTCATTACAGTATTTTTGTCATCATGAGAAATATTCTAACTATGATGAGAAGATGAAGAGTACAAAATGAAAAGGGGGTCCTTTCTCTCAAGTCTAAGATTGTTCATGTATGATGGTGTGGGATCCTAATGTTTTAACCAAAGAACTACAAAAGGAAGATATTGAGAAACACATAAAGGCTAAAAAAATGTATCGGTTCAATATCATAGTTGCAAATAAATTCACCATTCCATGCACCTGGCTAACTAGACAACTTGATAGAGCTATGGGTGAGAATAAGGTATGTAATGAATTCTATGTTTTGAGAACTAACATGGTTATGGATGTAGAATGGTTGCATTCCATTGGTGAGTTTTTTATAGAATCACAAAACTAAGAAGCTAAGGTTTACATTTGAAAGAAAAGATGTGTTGATTGGAGATGTCTCAAATCAACAATAGCCCCAAATCACCAAAATTACATATTTTGTATCAATATTTTGTGGGAGAGAGGGAAATCCAAGATTCCCACTTTTTCTTTGATTCCTTACTATTTTGGGGTATGACAGTTGTCATAAGCTGTCATACATTGTCATAGAATCCCCCGCCACTTGTGATTTACCAAGATTTTTGAAATCTTCATGCAAATGGACACCTCACCAAACCTAAAGCCCCTTTTTGAATCTCAAAATATTTAATTTAATATTTAATTGTCCTCTTCAAATAGATATTAGTTGGACAATATTAAATATTAAATATTTATTCTTCCTATGCTTGCCCAATTAACCTATGGAAGAATGAGATGGGTTAATATTGACCATTAATTAATTATTTTAGAAAGGGGACATGACAAGTCCTCCCTCCTGGAAATTACTTGTCCTCAAGCAATGCAAGTTTGGATGGTCAAGAATTTATGGTCCTTCCCATGTTGCATCTTCCACTGGCAAATTCTTCCATTTGATCAAATATTATGAAATGCTCCTGTTCCTCAATCTTTTATCCCTCTTTTCCAAGATCTTTTCAGGTATCAAAATCAACTTCCCTTCATCATCCAAAGGTGGTAAATCGGATGAAGGCACAATTTGTTGTCCAAGGACCTCTTCAAACAAGAAACATGAAATACATTATGTATCCTGTTGTTTGGAGGAAGCTCCAACTCATAAGCTACCTCACCAATTTTCTTGATGATCCTGTAAGGCCCAAAGAACTTAGGCTTAAGCTTTTCAGCGCCGCTCTTCTTCAAAGAGCTTTGTTTATATGGTTGCAATCTAAGAAATACCAAGTCTCCCACCTTAAAAAATCTTTCTGTTCTCTTCCTATCTGCATATATCTTTTGTTGGTTTTGTGCTTGCCTCAAGTTATCTTTTAGTGACCTTATGATCTCTTGACTATGATTGATAAGATCACTAGTTGTAGGTACTCTACTATCTGTAAATATCAAATCAACAAAAGAAAGTGCATCATAACCATAAAGAGCTCGAAATGGAGGCATACCAATTGACATATGATGTGATGTATTGTAACAATACTCTCCCAAGTGCAACCATTTGACCCAAGTAGTTTGCTGATCTGAAACATAATTCCTCAAATACCCCTCTATCCACTTGTTAACAATTTCTATTTGTCCATCTGTTTGTGGATGGTAACTTGTGCTTGGTGTGAGCTCTGTTCCTGTCAAGTGAAATAGTTCCTTCCAAAAATAACTAAGGAACCTACTATCTCTGTCACTAACAATGTTCTTTGGCAAACCATGTAGCTTAAATATCTCTTTGAAAAATAACTCTGCTACTTGAGGAGCCTTAAACTCTAAAGTGATGGGAAAGAAATGAGCATACTTTGTTAATCTATCCACCACCACATATATACAATCCTTACCTTGTACCTTGGGAAGTCCTGTAATAAAGTCCATGGAAATGCTCTCCCATTTCTGTTCAGGAATTGGAAGTGGTTGTAGGAGACCTGCAGGAAAAATTTGTTCACCTTTGTTCCTTTGGCAAGTCATACACTCTTTGATATGCTTGTGGACATCCTCTTTCAGACCTTTCCAAGAAAATCTCTCACGGATCTGCCTGTATGTTTTGAAGTAACCTTGATGACCAGCCAAGGGAGTATCATGGAAAGCTCTTAAAATCTTTTCCTTGATTTTTGATTTAGGAACAAGGAAAATTCGGTTCTTGTAATAAATCAGCCCATCATTCACTGTATACTTATCATCTTCTACTAAATCATCCAATACATTAGATGCAAAGGTATTTTTGACATATTCAGCAATGATAGAATCTTTCCACTCTGCAGAAATAGAAGATAATGAACACAAAGTTGGCTTCCTAGAAAGTGCATCCGCTACCACATTTCTTTTACCCGTCAAATATTCTATTTCAAAATCATATGCCTGTAGCTTGCTTACCCACTTTTGTTAGCGATCATTCAAATCTTTTTTATCAAGGAAATACTTCAAACTATTATGATCAGTTTTCACAACAAACTTTCCACACACAAGATATTGTCTAAACTTCTCTAGTGCATGCATAATTCCCAACATTTCCTTGTCATAAATGTGATATATTTTTTCTAGATTGTTTAGCTTCCTACTCTCAAAAGCAATTGGATGTCCCCTTTGAGTTAGGACAGCCCCAACACCTTCACCTGAAGCATCACATTCAACTACAAAAGGCAATGAAAAATCAAGAATAGCAAGCACAGGGCATGAACTCATTACCTCCTTAAACTTGTCAAAAGTTTTATGAGTTTCTTTAGACCATGCAAAGCCTCCCTTCTTAGTCAAATCTGTTAATGGAACAGCAAGCTGAGAAAAATCTTTTACAAACCTCCTATAATAGCAACATAGCCCAAAGAATCCGTTCAACTGTGTAAGATTTGTAGGTGGAGGCCAATCAAGTATTGCTTGAATCTTTTGTTGATCTACTTGAACACCCTTAGAACTTATGACATATCCCAAGTAAAGAATTTCAATTAGTCCAAACTCACATTTGGACAGCTTAGCATAGAAAGATTGCTGCTCCAAAATACCCAAAACTGTATCTAAATGTTCCAAGTGTTCCTTCCAAGTTTTACTATAGATCAATATATCATCAGAGAAAACCAAGACAAACTTCCTGAGTTGCTTGCTAAATACCTTGTTCGTGCATGATTGGAAAGTTGATGGTGCATTAGTGTGGCCAAAGGGCATGACCAAGAACTCAAAATGCCCATAGTGACACCGAAAAGTTGTCTTTTCCACATCTTTGTCTCTCATCCGAATCTAGTGATATCCCGATCTCAAATCAATCTTAAAAAAGTAAACAACTCCATGCAACTCATCAATAAGTTCATCCATCCTTGGTATGGGATACCTATTCTTAATGGTTTTCTTATTCAAAGCTCTATAGTCAATGCACATCCTTAGAGTGCCATCCTTCTTCTTCACAAGAACTACAGATGATGCAAAATGACTAGAACTTGGTCTAATGAATCCCATATCTAAGAGCTCTCTGATAGTCTTCTCTATCTCTTCCTCGTAACCCCTTGGATGTCTGTATGGCGTAGTTATAACAGGTTTGGCATCTTTTTCCAACTCTATAACATGTTGAAACCCTCTATCTAGAGGTAATCCTGGGGGTATATCACTAAAAACAATGCTATGCTTATCTAAAATTTCTTGAATTTCAAAATGAAATTTACCTTTTCCATTTGGAGAGCTTGAAGGTCGGATCAAGCAAGTGGCTGCCCAAGCAACTTGACCTCTTCTGAAAGTCCTCTCCATCTTCTTTGATGTCACCACTTGTGGAGCTCCATTTGAAATCCCTCTGAGTGTAATCTCCTTGCCTTCTGATTGAAACTTGAACTCCATAGTTTGATAGTTCTGATAGTGTCCTCCAATAGAATGCAACCATTGAACACCCAAGACAACATCAGTTTCACCAATACCAACAACATAAAAATCATCACAAACCTTGTAGTCTCCCATAGTGATGCTCAATTGTTTGACCACTCTGGTGCACGGCATAGTGAATCCATCTGCAACAGTCACATTGAACCCTTCAAATTCTTCAGTCTTCAATCCTCTCTTCATTACTAACCCTTCATCAATAAAATTGTGGGTTGCCCCACTATCAATCAAAACAGTCATTCGTTGTCCTGCTAACACTCCACGAACCCTGAAAGGATGATATCTTGGTGCTCCTGAAAGTGCAGCTAATGAACCTTCTTTTTCAGTCTCCTCTTCGACCTCAGGTTCAGCATCCTCTATGTCATGAAACTCCTCATTACCATCTGAGTCTGAATCCTTATCTGAGACAACCTCTATGTAATGGACTTGTCATTTTCCCAAACACCTATGTCCAGGGACCCAAGGCTCTCTACAAGAAAAGCAAAGTTTCTTCCTCCTAAGCTCATTCCTTGTTTCTTCATCCATCTTCTTTGCAGTATTAGGAGTTGTATTTTTTTGTATAGGTGCAGGTGCATCGAATGGTTTCTTCTGGAATCCTCCCTTATGATGCCATGTGTTCGGTTTGGAGGAGTATGGGAAAGCATTCTTTGGAATTGATGGCTCAAGGGTTAGAGCCCTCTTGATAGCTTCTTGCAAAGTGAGGTGTGAAAGATCTGACAAACCCCCTAAGAGGTTCAGTGAACCCTGTGATGAATAGATGTACTCTTCTCTTCTCTGATATTTCAGGTACCATCACTACAATCTTTTGAAAGTCTTCTATATACTCACTGAGTTCTTTTGCTTAATTTCAGACAACTGGTTGAAATATTCTTCTTCTTCTTTCAATTCATACATGTCAAGAATCCTTTGTTTGAAATCACCAAAGGTCTATACCTGATCATGTCTCAAAGTAGTGTGACCATGGTACCACCATTCATAGGCTTCTCCTTCCAAATGCAAAGTTGCAAACTGAACTGCATCCTTCTCTTTCATGGGATTGAGCATAAAGTATGTCTCTATCTTCTGCAGGCAAGCTCTAGCTGAAATCTTTTCACTTCCATCAAAGAAAGTTGCGGTTAACTTACCCAACTTATGTTTTAGTTCTTTATTTTTGCCTTTCCCCTTCTTTTGAGATTCACCTCTTCTCAAGAACTCTACATATTCTCCCCAAGACATATCATTCTTGATCTCATTTGCCAATGCATTGTATTCTCCACGCCATTTGTTAAGGGTCTCTGCATTAAACAAACTAGTAGATGCAAACTCAACTTGTTCAGGTTCCTCTTCAAGTAGGAATAAGGGTTTGTTTGCAGCCCCTAAATTTTGTGTCTCAATTTCCTTCCCTTTTCCATTGTTACTGTTGTTTGCACCCGATGTACTACCACCATTGTTTTCGTTGTTGTTGTTGTTGTTGTTGTTGTTTTGGATCCATTGCATCATTTGGCCAAACATTTCAGCAAGTCTAGTTTGTGCCTCAACCATTTGAGTAAATTTCCTTGAAGCATCATCTTCTTTTGTATCTCTTCTATCTGTCATTGTCTCCTCCAATTGCAATTTCTTTTGCTCTCTCCTCAAATATCTAATTTCTCTGTCACTTGGTATCATCAATTATCTGAATAACCTACAGGCTAGCAAGATCATGCTCTGATACCACTGTAATGAGCCAAACTCAAAATTATCATCTCACATCAGGTTTGAAAATGAATTTAAATATCTTCACCAATTTCGCATCAAATTTGACGAAACTAGCTAACTAGTCTTACTCAGGATTAACAACCAAAATATGAAACTTCACCAAAATATTTTTTGATTGATTTCTGATGAAAATAACATGTTATTAGATCTACAATACTGATTTACAGTAGCAACAAATAATACAACTTTGAACAACAAGATTTAGGCAAAACCCACAAAAACTGCCAACACCGTCAATCGCTAAAATACACCAAAAACACTCAAAACTGATATTGTTTGATTTTTGAATGGAAAGTACATGAAATATGATTTGATACCATTAAAGTAGCAGCATCAAACACCTACAATACTCAGCAACAAACTACACAACCAAATCTTCACAACAAGCTGAAATACACATTGGGTATTCTGACCCACAAAGCCAAAATCAACACAACATTACCCACAACTTCCAATACTAATCTCTGACATTAGAAAATGAAAATCTACAGCTACTACACAGCAAACCAAAGGAAATAACAATAGCAGCTCTTCTCAGCACTTCTGGAACTACCACGGCAACACAAAGACCTGCACACACACACAATGGACACTGTCGAAAACTGCCAGAAACTATTTAATCCTTGAAGCTCTGTGCAACCTCTGGATGAAGCTACTCCTTGTGATCAAAGGGTTTGCATCCTCTGGCCACCTGAAACTCATGGGTTTTCATCCACAAGCCTCTTTACTCCAATGGGTTTTCATCCATTGAAGCCACAATCTGCAAATCTGCAAGTTTGAGAGAAAATATCAAATCAACAATAGCCCCAAATCACTAAAATTACATATTTTGTATCAATATTTCGTGGGAGAGAGGGAAATCCAAGATTCTCATGTTTTTCTTGATTCCTTGCTATTTTGGAGTATGACAGTTGTCATAAGCTGTCATACATTGTCATAAAATCCCCTGCCACTTGTGATTTACCAAGATTTTTGAAATCTTCATGCAAATGGACACCTCACCAAACCTAAAGCCCTTTTTTGAATCTCAAAATATTTAATTTAATATTTAATTGTCCTCTTGAAATAGATATTAGTTGGACAATATTAAATATTAAATATTTATTCTTCCTATGCTTGCCCAATTAACCCATGGAAGAATGAGATGGGTTAATATTGACCATTCATTAATTATTTTAGAAAGGGGACATGACACAATCCCCCCGCCAGGGGTCACTATCCAAAATCAAAGACATTAAGCAACACCCAAAACACATCTTATGTCTTCCATAACCAAGTCCTCAAGCTCCCAAGCAAGACCCTCAAGGAGATAGCTCCAGTCATCCACTTTCTAATTTCCCATCCGTTCAAAAGCCCATTTAGCGAAATCATCAACCACCTTATTCCACTCCCTAGGGATATGGCAGAAGGTGATAGAATCTGAGCCCTCGCCTAGAGAGATAATTTGTCTAACCACCCCAGCCAGCTGTCAATTTACATCCTCCAACTGCCGCTTATTCAGCAAGTCTACCACAATCTGAGAATCCAACTCACAAATTATCCTTCTCCATCCAAGGGCACAAGCCCTTTTCAAAGCCAAGAGAATAGTCAATGGCTCCATTAAATTGTTAGAGTGTTGGCCACGATACTCCGAGAAGAACACAACCACTCCTGAGTAGTCCCTACCAATGCCGCCAACACCAACGTGACACCTCAATATTGATCTTCAGTACCTCCAAAGGTGGAGGTATTTAATGACCATTTCTCTAAACCTTTCCTCTAGCACCTCTACCCAAACCAAGCCCAGTCCCCGCCTTGGCACAAACAGAAAGCCCCAAACTCTGAACAATTCCCATATCTCCAGGGTCCACAAGGGCCGAGAGATCACACCTAGCCACCAAAGTCTCCTGAAGACCTCCCAAGATCCTCATCCAAAACTGTCGCACCTGAAGTTTCTTATCTAGGAAAATCCTGTGATTACGCTCTAGCCAGATATGCCAAATGATGAAGCTGGGACCAATTGTCCAAGCAGTGTGGAGGAAGGAAGTCTTAGCTAGAGAACTCCCCACCCTGCTCCAGAAGTCCTCTAAAGACGAGTCATGCCTACACGGCTGCCTGCAGACTTCCCACCAGAAATCCCAAATTACCCTAACAAAAGAGCATTGGAAGAAGAGATGAGAAATATTCTCATTGCTATTAGAGCACATTACACACATAGAGGGGCCCTGAAAGCCCCGCTTCCAAAGATTCACCCATGTTAGGCATCTATTATAAATCACTAACCAAGAAAAGAAATTACACTTGGGCCAAGAGAATTTATTCTAGATCTGCTTCCACCAAGGGACCCCCGTGCACCCAAACATCTACTCATCTAGAACCTGATAACCAGAGGCAACAGTGAATTTGTCTTTCTGGTCACCTCCCCAAGCCAGAACATCCCTCTCCAATAGAGAGCTACAAACCCTACCCATCAAGATGTCAGCAAGCTCCTGATAGTCCTCCACTGATCCCCCAGTCAGCCACTCATGCGGGTCCTTCCACCTGTACACCATAGCCTGACCCAGAACCTGAGGGGATTTAAAATCCATCACATAAGTCCAATCAGCTTCCAAAAAATGCCTACATAGGTCCTGCAAGTGAGGGTGTGGACATAATAAGAGGATGCCCATCCCAGGAATCAAATTAGAAGAGAGCCTCCGAACCCCTGTTGCAAATCCAGAACAATCCTTGTTTAATCAACTTGGCTCCCCTCTTGAGGGTATTCCAAACCATAGATCCCTTACCCATTAGGCTGTATATGGGCACATCCACACAATCCACATTCCCGAAGTATTTTAAGGTGAGGATCTTAGCCCAAGTTTGTTGTTGTTGAGAACACCATCTCCAATAGAGTTTAGCTGCCAAAGCTTGCCCATTCAAAATGGCCTGACCCAACCCAAGACCACCCACCTGCTTCGACCGACACACAACATCCCACTTGACCAAACTCCACTTCCTCGAAAGTAGATTACCAGACCACAAAAATTGCCGACAAAGACTCTCAAAGTCTTTTACAAAGCTGGCAGGGGCAAATAACACAAAGCACATGGACAACGGGAGAGCATGAACCACAGCCTTCAAAAGAGTCACTCTTCCAACAGTAGAAAGCCACCTGCAAGTCCAATGACTTACCTTTTTTCGAAACTTCTCAATAACATCCTGTCAGAACACACGAGGTAACGTGCAAACAACCAGAGGAATGTCAAGGTAAACAAAAGGAAGCGAGCCAATCTGAAACCTGAGGATACCCGCAATTCTCTGCTAAATAAGGTTAGAAGTATTAAAGAAATAAATAAAAGACTTGCCTTCATTGATGTTTTGCCCTGAGGCAGCCAAATAACAGTTCAGGGCCTTCCTTAGATTGACCGCTTCATCCACTCTGGCGATTAACGTCGTATCATCCACACACTGAAGATGGGATTGTGGGAGAATGTTATTGTCCCATCGCCAACCCTAAACAAGACCAAGCTCCACACAAGATTTCAAAAATCTCACGAGTCTTTCAGCCATCAAAATAAATAAATATGGGGATAAAGGATCCCCTTGTCGAAGGCCCTTGGAAGCCCCAAAGAGTTCAGAAAGCTCTCCATTGATGAGCACAGAAAAGGAGGTAGACGTGACACAGGGCATAACCCATTCAATCCAGGCACTGTCAAACCCAAAAGCTCTCAAAATCTTGGTTAGAAAATCCTATTTGACACGGTCATAAGCTTTGGCCATATCCAGCTTAATGAACATAGCCTTCTCCTTGGAAGAAGCCATAGAGTGAACAATCTCAGCTACAATAACCACACCATCCAGAATCTGCCTACCAGCCACAAATCCACCATGTTCCTCAGAAACCAATCTATCTAACCACGGCTTCAGGCGTTCTAAGCCCGGATCTGCCGAGTAATGGTGTCCAAGAATTATTAGACCCATGTTAATTTACGTTTTCAAAACTTATTAATTGGGGTCAAATTAAATATTAAATATATTTTATTATTTTATTGTGTTGCCAGCTCAAAATGGGAGTGGAGGGTTTCTTATGGAGCAATTAGTAACTTCCAAGGTCATGTGGCACCTAATTGTAGTTGATTCTGTGACAGTTTGCAAGAGGAAGTTATAGCCTATTTTTGAGCATCATTGGAGGGAAGTTGTTGCAAATAATAATATTTTATTTGTTTTTCCAAGAAATGGGCGTTGAGTTTTGTGTGCCCAATTTGGACCTACAATATCTTTATATTGCATGAAGATTTCACATCTCAGACATTCATCTTTATCATACAAGAACTCTGTCAAAAATTGAGTTGAACACTTGTGTTCAAGCAATTCTAAGGATAAGAACCCTTGGGTTTACTAGAGATTGGAGAATGAAAACCCCTGAATCCTTGAGGGTAATTTCATACAGAAGTTGCATCTAGGCTGATAAGATTGTAGTTAATTGTTTTGCAGGAAATTGTGAAGAAGGTTCCAGCTTGCATAATTTGGATTCAAGATTCATTATTCCAATATGTTGCTGTACCTTCTGATTAGTAACAGCATGTGACTATATATTTCTTATTTTAGAGCAACATAGCATAGCAATAGCTCCCAAGTTTCATTATTGTGAGCATTTTCAATTTTTTGATAAATTGTGTGCATAAGAATTTAGTCGAGGCTTTGTTACAAATTTTGTAACTCCTTTTGCTGTTGTTATGTTCCATTATAATACAGCTATTTATTGTACATTTCAGTAATACAAAGCAACCCAACACACTTGTAAAGTTTCTATGAGATTGGTGCAAAAATTGTCAAAGTTTGATGTATGTATAGTTTGTGCAGAGGATATTTTCCTAATTTTATTTGCAAATATCTGGCTGTAGCTTTCTGATATATTACATGTTTTTTGGCTGTATATTTCATGCATAATGACCAACTCCAAAGATTGGTAAAATTAAATCCCATTTGTGCAAATATTGAGCACTTTTCCTGCATCGATTGTGAAAAATCAGCACTAGATTTCTTTGTTTTGCATCTAATTTGTGTGGATGATTATCAAAGGAGATTTTTGACATATTTCATATTGAAAATTTGCTAGTATATTTCAGATCTGATAATATTTGCAAATATTTTAATTTGGGACATTACATTAAATATATTGGGATTATAGCCTTAAGGATTGGCCTAAGCTTGTGTAACTTGCTGATTATCATCCATTGCAATCCAACTTCATATCCATTCACTCATTATTTATTATGATATTTGTTCGGTGGTCTCTTGACACCACCACTTTTGTATGCACTTTATTATGCTTGTAAAAGTTATTTGTTCGTTTATGGTGCTTGTAAAAGTTATTTGTTCGTTTATGTTAAGTCATTGATCTCACAAAGACGGGGCATATGAGATTAAAATTGCTTACTTCAGCATTCGAGTGTATCTAGGAAAATCTAGGGAAGGCTATATCAATAAATGTTTTCCCCTTCATTTGTGAGCTTTGATGAGACCTGTATTCAAATGTAATATCATTTCAGGTGCCATGATTGGTCATGGTATATCTCTAGGCAGATTTAGAGGAAGCTTGGCCACAGTTTGTTTCTAGCACACGGTAGCTTATGGTTTGCTAATTGATTATTTGCTCTGAGAACTCAGGCAGTTCAACATGTATGGGATGTATTATCCTGTATCCTATCTCCATGATGTTTATGGCCTCCTAGACATATCTGCAGGTATTTTATGGACTCCAAGAACATCTACCTCAACGGCTTCAAATATGTCCTTGCATACAGAACTTGCACATATAGAGATTGAATCACACCCTGGACTCCCATTCAGACAATAGATTGAGATATTGGAGTTCAGAAGTAATTCATGTCTCTAGGGCCTAGTCTGGGGGTGTGCTGATGATTTAATTCTCGGCATAACCACTATACCACGAAATTCTTACATCAAGGGCTTGCAATGTACCATTGTCATTTAAAACACTAGCATATGCTTGCTTAAGAAACAATGGGTTACTGTAAGCTGGAATGTTTGAAGTTTGGGAGATATCAAAGGAAAACACTGCAACATGAAATGCTTAACCGAACAATGAATAGAGAAGTTAAATACATTGAATAGAGAAGTAATAACTAATAAGCATGATGCATTAAACAATTGCATTAGGATGCCAATCTAATAATAACTCCATGTCCAACAGAATCTGGGATACATAGACAATGGCTTGCTTTTCAAAAATTTGTAGACAGGACAAAGTTCATCTTGCAACATATCTTTTAGAGTATCTTGACTCTTCGTCCACTCAAGACAAAGTACATCTTGAAACCTATCTTTTAGAGTATCCTGGATCTTTGGTCACGTTGGTGATTTGTACCAAATAGAAAACATTACCGGCCACCTGAAAGATTGCTCTTTCAGCATTTCTCACTCAAACTTAATCCAACCTGAGACCTCTGCCAATGCACATTAATGGTATATCGTTCCATAACCTCTGCTAAAAATCTCCATAACCTGAAGAATGAATAACCCAGTTTTCTCCCGAAGCCCTACCTGATAATGGAGGGTTTATTACTTTGTCTCTTTGGTCTTTTATTATGCAAAACATCTTGCAAAATTGCTGGTGCCTCTGGTGTCAAAGCATACATTTTCACTGGAAATAATTCCCCAGGAAAGCCCTTTTGTGCCTGAGAAAAAAGGAAAAGCCAATGAGATACGAGGGAATAATTTCCATACCTTGCAAGCAAGTTGTACAGGAGTATGCCAAGGTCAAATTACACAATTAATAATAATCAGCATTGTCTGTGTCTGTGCAGCATGAATCCCAGCTTTTATGTTGAATCTACAGATACGTTTGTACCTTCATTTTGTTTAAGCCTAAATCCGCCTGGTTGAAAAGCTTTCGGAAATAAGCATCAGATCTCGTAACACTATGATCTTCCTTGTCCAATACGAATCCTACAGTAATTGCATAATCATACTCCCAGATATCTAATAGCCAAAAAAGAACTGGATATAAGCAATCACAAGCTACTCACCATTCCTTGCAACATTCTCCTTCAATACAAAGAAGCCCCCAGGTTTCAGACCAGCCTGAAGATGCAGTTTTCACATCAAATTTTATCAACTGTGGAGTACTAAGATTGATTACTGCTCACAGTACCAAAAAGTAAAAACTACTAATGCAGTATCAAAGATAATCCTACAATTCTTTAAGTAAACTATGAACATGGCCCAAAACAATTACTGTACTTTGGCTCGGTTGAAAAATGCCACAAAGTCGGCATCTGTAAGGTGGCCAATACACCATTGAATCCATATTACATCATATCTGCCTGCTTCGGGGGTGAATTCCTACATCAAATATATAGCATATTAGACTTTTATGTTATATCACCTTTGTTCAGAAAACCTGGACCATAAAATGAAACATAAGAATACAGTAGAGAGCAGAAATTTTAAATAACCTGTAGAGGAATACAGTAGAAGTTCACAGCTCTATGTGTATCTGATTTGGAATGCTTGCCAGTCTTCAATTTTTCACGAGCACTCTCCAGAAAGTGTGAAACTGGCTCTACAAGGTCTACCTGACATACAAAAATGCTAAAAGTATCAAACCTAAAGCTGAAAATATTGGGATGCAGCAGAATGGAAGTTTGCAGTAGATTTTTGTATAGAATAAAACAAGAGAGAAAAGTATTTTTCCAATAGATTGGTGCTGCTTTTATACAAGGCCCATCATAGACTTTAACAAGAAAACATGGCTTCAAAAGGTTGAAACCCAACAGAAAGCACTGTATGGTAACAACAGCAAGGTGTTCTAAGAAAGTGTCCAGCTCCAAATCGCAAGACAAATCCTTGAATTCAAACAGCCACAAACAAGTTATATCACCAAACACCATATACACCAAGAGAACGAAAGATAAAATTAAATATAGCAAATGTTCGCAAGAGACCAAAGCCGGTCAATGGGGTTGTCAAGTATAAACAACTAAGATACTACAAGCCACAGCCCATAAAAGAAATGAAACAGTTCTTATATATAAGTAGAAGGTGGATTTACAATAAAAGGTAAACCCAATGTTCCAAGCTACAAAATCACCCCAAATGGTATAAAAGAAACACCATTCATGAGAATGTAGCAGCATGCAAAGTCTGTACAATCATCAACCACCAAGTAGTCACCAATGCAGAGTCTAATAAAACTAGTGATGTGGATGATCTAGGATCAATGGAGTTGTGAATCTATTCTCAGATTTTGAGCATACCTCATTTCACATTCAATGCCAAAGTTTTCCTGGAGATAACAAAACTGATGGTACTAGCCTGTCTGATATTTGGACCAGATGCAATCTAGGTTTCTCATTTACCAATCATGAGAAGCACACCACACAACTACTCTCTAACCATCTGTATGGTCACAAGTTCAAAAATAAGATAGGAAGACTGTGGACGAAGACCTTTGTCTATTTCACTGCCTACAGTATCTCAAAGTTTAGCATTTTTACCTATATTGTTGCCAACTGCATTCCCTGCACATGCAAAATCACATAATGTTTAAGATAGTTTGCTTTCCCAGTGCCTACACTCACAAGAATTATTGGAAACACCACTGACAAATCACAAGGACTGGTGTGAAGAATGGCCAACCCCAAACCTGTTTGTAGCCAGGTGCCATTTACATTATCTGCTAGCTCATCACTAATTTGTACTCCAACCAACTTGTCACAAGTGTATGTATACAATTAAAGATATGAATGTCTTGCCAAGATGTAAGAGAGAATACACACAAGCTCAATATTCCGGCTAGTGACATCAGCATTGCATAAGCTCATGTCACCATTTTATACTTAAGTTACATGGATACAGATACAATTTCCAGTACAGGTATGCTAAGTTGATGGATAAGCCTCAAATAATAGTCGTATCATGTCTGGGGTTCCAGGTAAAGATACATCCCTTATCCATATCAGACCTGCCTCTCTGTGCTGTGGCAGATCCATATACAGCACAGATAGAGATTTCCTGTATCCAAATGCACCCTGGCAGTTCCATCCATAGATAAAGCTGGATTAGAAAATGACTCAAAATCCCAAAACAAAAAACTAATCCAAACTAACCTAACATCATTTTAAGCCACCTTCCCTCTCCCTAACTCAAGAAAAGAAAAGGAAAAAACGTGATTTCTCTTTCCAATTTCATTAAGTTAGTTTTCCGGTTTTGTTTCAGTGGTTCAAGAAGGAGCTGTCTTTGAAGGCTGGAGAGCTATTTGAGGCATTGAATGGTGTCTTCTGACCATATACAAGCCTTTGAGGGCATATTTAGGGGATGCTTGAGGTTATTTTAGAGTGAAAAACAGATTTGGGACTGCTGGATGATGTTCTGTACTAAAAAAAAAAAAAATCTTGTCCGTTTACGATCATCAGGAGGAGGTGCTCCAGGAAGGTGGAAAGAAAGTGGGTTCAATTACAAATATGACCCGACGTATCCATTTTGAAGGCATTTCCATGCTTTGTCAAATGTATGAGGTGGTGGGATGATCATGTTTATTTGCAAGGGATGCAATGTCACGTATAATAGATCCAACAACATGATTAAAGTCCCCTTTTGTGAGATAGAAGGTAAAGGGATTAAATTTTACAGGCCTGGAGAAAAACAATAAAATGGACTAGCCAAACGACAAAATTGCAGCTCTTATTACCAAGCAGGAGTTGAAGAAAGATTTCATGCAAAGGAAGTGTTGATGATTGTTTTTCGACAAGTCAACAATTAGAGTGAAATACAGAGTATCTGACTCCCTCTTGAGCAAAGCCTCTCGAATGCTGAACTAGGTGATCAAACAAGATGACTCCAAGGTTCCTTCTGAAGATTTTGGTTAGAGACAGCTCAGCGACTAAGTATGATTTTGCTGTTAACACACAAAGGGACTTACACAATTGTTCAAGTAAACTTGTTGTTTCAATGATTACGGAAGTGGATACTGAAGAATCTAAGTACTACCGCTGATGGCGTATGATTTAGCAATTGATGTTCTTGGTTTTAATTCTAACTAAATGGTAAAAAAGGACAAAAGGTGTAAAGTTTAGAAACACTAATCTAATCCTAAATGCAAGGATGATTACTACTTAGGTGAAATCAGACCAGATCCTGCTTTGCCAAGATAAACAACTACACAAGATAGGTGCAATCTTCTAGGGTGTACAAGATGTTTAAATCACTTATGTTCATAAAAGTTTCAACAAACATAAAGATCAAATTGATGTTCAATTTTGTTCAGGCTAACCATGCACTGCAATTTGCAAGCCACAAACTACAAATGGTATGAACTTATAGATTTCACCACAAAGCAATAAAGAAACCTTCCATTCACTAACATAAACTTAAAGAAAACTTATAACTTAATGTTCGCTTGAAAATCTAAACCATGCAACACTCAGAAACTCAAATAGAATCACCAAAGCAATGAATCTTTATTATATCAGAGAGCTCTTGCAACAATTTCAGAAATTTCAACCGTACAAATGAGAGCAATAGGAGCCCTTTTATAGACCTCAAAGGAATGAAGGGTCAAGATCGGTCGGCCAAGCCAATGGACCAGATCAAGCCACATCACAAGTAGTTGTAACAAACTCTCCATTATTAAATGAAAGAAGCTAACTTTATTAAATGAAGGAGGTTATCTTTATTAAATGAAAGAAGCTATGAAGGAGGGAACAAAGGCACGCTTTCCAAGAAGATAAGGAAGCCACATCATGTGCCTTTTATGTAGTAGTACTATGAGATACAATGAATCTAGACACAATTTGAGCAATATCCTCCATTGGTACACTTGTCGCCGCATTAATGGATCCTTCTGCCACTGCCACATCTGACTCATAGACGCCAAGTGTCTTCTCCCAGTCATTTATCCAAGACTTATTTTCTCCAAGATGAAATGCAAGTGTAAATATACTATCCAACTGACCCTCATCAAGTCCATCATACTGAAAGTAGAATGCCTTAACTTGTTGCTTCATGTTTTCAATAGTAACATTTCCATAAGGATTACATATTGTAGTCAATGCAGTGTATATATGATTCTCTGTTCTTAGAAGAACACTTCTTATTCTGGACATATCTACCTCAATTTTATCAACCAGTTGCCCCTTGTTGTGAAAGGAAAAATACCAAGTGATGAAGTCATGTGGAGTATCCTGATCAATCACCTTATCATGAATTAGATCCTCTAATGGAGCTTCCATTAAACTCTTGAGTTGTGGCATGTATTGCTCCTTGATCGGTTTGAACTCAGCACAATGTTTTAATAAAACTTGAACTCGATCCTTAAGATTAATGACTCTATCATAAACTTGCACAATTTCTTCAAGGTGAGTATATGTGTGAGGACCGCCCTTTTTACTTCTGTTGTTATGACTATTTACATGACTGTTATTGTTATTTTTTATGTTTGTGGGATAGCAGTTCCCGGAATTGTCAAACTATTAAACTTTATTATGATTTCGGAAAAACTAATTGGGTGATGTTTGGATAAGTTTACATTTCAGAAAAACATTAATTAGGTGATGGAAAATTGTAATATGATTTCATTTATGTTAATTAGTACTATGTCATGATAATGCATGTTTTCAAGTTGCTTCGGCTATGATGATTTTGTGGTTACTGATCTTGTAATTTAGTGTGCAGGAATTACTAATCGAACCACACAATTCGGAGATCATTCCGCACCTTGTAATTTGTTATTCCCTGTTAAGCCGATCTGGTTCCACGAGGAACCAAGATCTCTTTGTGTTTGATGTAATGATGTAATGTGGTCTTTCGTATGGTCGAGTGGGTTAAGTTACCCTCATGTAACATTATTTTATAATTTGTGTTGTAAAAAGGATTGAAATTGAATTTCCTTATTTAATTTAAATTTATGAGGCCTTTTCTTGTGCTTTACCTTGACCAGGGGTGTCTTGTATGGGTTAAAGTTGACCCTGGGTTATACCCCACGGGTCCAGGGGCCCATTTGGCATGGGTAACCCTTGAGTAACCTCCATCTAGTCATCTTAACTTCCCCCTGAAGTTAAGTGGCGAAAATTGGAGGTAGGGGGGGACATGATGGGTTGTACCAACACCCAACCCATCCCCTCTACATTCCCCAAGGTAAGAGATGCCATCCATTATTGAAGGATTGACTTAAAGTCACCCCTTCCATAGTGAGATTCCCCCATGTGCTGTGGGGACACCCATGTGAAGAAGGGAAGAAGGGGCATGGGTCACCTGTCTTCTTCCCCATTAACTCCTTTTATTTCTCCCATGCGAAAGAGAAATGACAGGAGGAAAGGGATAAGGAGTACTCTAGGGATGGGTGAGTGACATAAGCCACCAGGACAGAATAGTGGTTTTGGGGAAGGGTGAGGAGGTGACAAGTGTCACCTCCCCATTCCTCGAAACTGAAAAGGAATGGGGTTATTTGTTTCCAATTTTGAGAGGAGAGGAGTTAGTTGAATTTTGGGCAAAACTTTCATTTTTGCCTTACCAAAAATAGAAAGGTTAGCTTGCAGGAGAGAGAAGGGAGAGGGAGTTGGTGGCTAAGGTTGGAAGAGAACTCTGTGGGCTTTGCAACTGCTTCATTCCAGGAGGGCTTTGCAAGGTTGGTTTAAATTTTACCTTTGCTTCGTATAGCTGAATGTGTATGTAAAGTGTGTGAATTTGTGTTTAGATTTGTTTTCTGTGGGGTTTGTTGTCGGGTTGTTTGACAGAGCTTCTCCCACTTGGGAGAAATGCTCATCAAGTTTGGGGTAGGGGAGAAGAGATCCTCCTCGGGTGCATACCTGTTTCCATCTTTTGGGATGTTGAAAGCCTTGAGGGCATGTATCTTTGTCTGTAGCTTTGACTTGAGAGTCATATACAAAAAAATTTGTGATCAAACTTGGTTTGAGACCAAGAGAAATTGTATTGGTTAACTTATCTGTCAGGGTGACACTCTGGAGTCGAGTGTGTCCACTCTCCTGCCCCTTATGAAACTCACTGTAGTTGAGTTTCCGTGTTGTGTAAATTACCCACGGGTGTTTGTGTGCTTTGGGATTGTTGTTGTTACTGTTGTGAAGTGGAGTGTTTGAGTTACCCAGGTGTGAGTATGGTCTCCCTAGCTCGGGGGTGACCCACTTGCGGGTCTACGAAAGGGAGGAGAGCTAGATGAGTGGTGTTTTCTTCTTTGTTTGTCTTTGATACGCAGGTTTTCTCTTGGAGCTTCTGGTTGGATATTTATGAAGAAACAGCTTATTCTTCTTTGTCATGAGAATTAGGCCTGGATCATTTCATAAGAGTTGAAGAGAGAGCACCTCTCTTGTTATTGTTGTAATTTATTGTTCCACTGGGAGTGAAGGAAATCACCTCCCTGATCTTGTTATTGATGGATTTTTGTTTTTACTTGATTGTCACAAGCTATCAGTTGTATATTGTTCATATCTGGGAAGTTAGTTGTTGTATCCATGGTTTAAAATTTATTCTCTTGCTATTTGTAGTGGAAGAATTAACTTTTCTGTAATATGAATGTGATAAACAAATACCTTAAATTTTCAAGTTTTGTTGTTTTGTAAACCTTATAAAATTGTGGTTAATATGTTAATAGAAGGAAGAGTTCATCTCTTATTTGCAATCTAATCTGAGTTTGTTTATGTATTTGAAAGTTTGGAATTGCTTAACTAGTTGAAATGTTAGTTTTGTAGTTCATTGTTCTAATGGAAAAGACAATTTTCAATGTTTAAGTTTATTCTTCATCTATAGTGGTTTCAGTTAATTTGAAAGGATTAGAGGAAATCTAGTATGTATATATTTCTGTTCGTTAATTTGAGAAACTTAAATGTTTTATGAAAATGGAATATAGATCAATATATATATATATATATAAGTTGTTATCTATTTACCATTGTTACCGAATAAGTGAAACTGGAATATATATATATATATAGCAATCTGAGATATTTATATGTATAAATACATATTCTGTTTTATATTAGATAATAAAATCGAGTAAATAAATATATAAATATATATCAGAAGTAAATTGTATTTTAAAATGAGGAAATATATATATATATATATTATATTAACATTTAATGAAAATCCAGATAGCACTGAACCGCGATGAAGGAATCGCCTATTTTTTTGTTTTGCGCAGTCTTTTGAATAATGGTGGTGGGGGATTAACCCCCACCGAACTCCTTTATTTTGGGGTGGGATGGGGCGGAGCCCCACCCGCACCCCTTGGGATGTGGGTGGGGCTCCGCCCCATCCCACATACCCCCCCCGCTGTTTATACCGCCGCCGCGTGCTGCGCACAGCTCCTCTACTGCCCCCGCGGCGCAGCCTTCCCGCCGCCCGCGACCTCAATCTCCGCCTTCCCCTTCGTCCACCTCCCTCGCGGCCCACTGTGTCGAGCCCGCCGCCGACACTGCCTTCGGCCTCCCCTTTAGCACTCTCCACCCCACGCACAGTCCCCTCTGTGAAATCCGCCGCCGCTCCATGCTTCGATCTGCATTCAACAAAAAAAAAACATATAAAATAAATAAATAAATAATATCAACACTCAGCTCTTCATTAAATTAGGGTTAGCTAACCCTAGAGCATGTGTTGGATATAATAAACAATGGTATTTATTTAAGTGGTCTTTCCACTATTTTAAAATGAAGATTATATATAGACACATATATATATATAGTTATGTGTATATATATATATATATATATATATATATATATATATATTTTGGCTATATATCTATATATATAAGGCCTTTGGTGGATTTTCTATAACAAGATATATATCGTTAAATTATATATATATATATATATATATATAGATATAAAAAGTAAGGGATTACATGGAGTTTGTTAACAAAGTTAAAAGATCATTTTTGGTAAACTACATGTATATTAAAATATATATATATATATATATATAGGAGTAGTTTTATGAGCCATTTTATGAGGCCCTCTCTATCATTCATAACAAGGGGATGTGCAAAATTAAGTAAAAAAAAAAAAACGGGGGGGGGGTTCAAATATGGGAATTATGTTTTCGTCTTTAGTGGAGTACAAACGTAATTAAACAGGGATTTCGTGATATTTCCACAGTTAGGTTTTCTTAAGTGTTGAACAAAACAACCAAAGAATTTATGTTTCCATGGTAAGGGTTTTATAAAGTGGAGAGCCTCCTACATCTATTTACAATGTTATACGAGTCACAATAAGAGTATTAATAATACTGATTAGTAATAATAACAACAGTAATTATAGATAAGAGAAAATAAAATTATATTATAATGAGAGCATAAAGGAATATACTGTGTTACCCGGGAAGAGTTTCTCGGAAGTTTCTCTACCAACATAATGTTAATAACCAGGGAAAATGAAGGAAAATGAAGAGGAAAATTACACGTCACCTTGCTTAAAAGATCACTGGAAATAAACTTAAGAAGCCATCACAGACATTCCATGTGGCCATTTTAATCCCAACTGTAGTAAACAACCTCATAAGTAAACCTGTAAGAGAGTCCGAAGAAGAAAAACTAACATTGGAAAACACAGAGGAGAAAATGCGCGACATTTCCCACATGGGATAAGAGAACTAAGTTGACGGACCCTTCTGCTAAATCTGCTTAGGAACAAGTTTAATTAATACAAACGAAGAGGAGATACCGTGATCGGAGAAGACTAGGAGACCGAGTCCAGCGAAGTAGTAAACCAGTCTATGTGACCTAGACCATCCTGAAGTTAGGTTTAATATCAACAATAGCTGCAGTGATAACCCTGATTTACGTAAATCATGAAGAAAGGACCGGATACACATAAAGAAAGCATAGAAAACGAAAGAGAGAGACCGAAATATAAACACACTAAATTAACAGAGAAATAGTTAAGGTAAGGGCGATAAAAATACAATCAAAATTAAGAACCAGTGAAAAGGGAAGAGAGAGCAAACAAACCGCCTTGTTGAAAATGCTAAGTCGTAGGAGGAGTATGTTTCAGGAAACAAGAGAGGAGACAGACAACCGTGCCTGGCTGAAAAATGACTAAATAGGGAGATCACTAGTCGGTTTAGTCGGAACAAGGCGTCGTGGGAAGTTGTTAATCTATCAGCGAGCCACGTGCGTAAATGAGTGCAGCGTAATTCCCGCTAACGCCGTAAGGCGTTATGCTGCCGGAAATTGCCGAGGCTTAGAGTTAGGAACTTTGGTAATCTCACTCTTGCAATGACGTTAGCGGCGTCGTAAAGACCCTCTTGTTGATCTATATGCGTCTGGTTGCACGCAATTGTACTTATATCCCGCCGAAAATTGTAGTGTTTCGCCATGAGAGAACACCGCCGAGCATGCTTACGCATGCGAAGGGGTTTTAGGACAGTGTGAGGAAAGTTTTTCATATCTCGTGTCATAACCACATGACAGATGTGGCTATGACACGTGCGATGTGTGTTGTGACCACATGGAAAATGTGGGCATGACAATATGCCTTCTCTTCTGTCTTTTCTATCCATCCTTTCATCATCTGAGATGAAGTCCTCATATTTTCAACTTGGAATACTGTTTCTTGTGGAAGAATAGACGGAAGAATTGGAGTAGCTTCCTTCTGTTGGATCGGCTGCATGACTTGTTGAATGTAGTGCTTCAACGTATTAAAATCTTGTTCAACCTTTAACCTAGCTTGTCTTTCTTGCTTTAACATGCTTCTTACACTATTCACTGACTCTTGTAGTTCCTCCTCTACCTATTCCCTTGTGATTGGACCCATGCCAATAGTAGTCATATTGTAATCCTCAGGTGCCATATCTTCTAAATCCTTGTCAACTCTAGGGATAGCCACATGCACCTCTCTATTTCCAGCAGTATCTTGAGTGATTTTGGAAAAGACTGTTGCTTTCTTCTTCTGATTATTCTTCTGTGCATTTACAAGCAATTCCTCAACTGGAGCAGGCTGATAAGTTTCTACAATTGTACTTTCCTCAATCCTTTGCCTCAACCAAGGTGGAAAAGTAGAAAGATCTTGCTGTCTTTGAACTTGACTGTGTTGTACACGAGCTACTTCCTCATCAGATTCTACTTGACCTACTTCATCTTGATCAAGAACATCATTTTCCTCAATTATAACAGTGGGACTTGAATGAATCTCCTCAGATGGAATCAAGGCAACTTCTTCTATAACTTCTATCTCTTGTATTGAATTCTGAACATCTGAAGCACCTTCCTGTGGATTAGATGAAGTAGATAGATTATTCTTCTTTTGAGGTCTCCGGCTTGATTCTCCTTGATCTTGACTAAGTCTTTTCCTTTTTCTAGCTAGATTATCACTTTGATCATTTCCACTGTGTTGTGGTTTGCTATGTGTATTGTGCTGTCCTGGTTCTCCTTCATCCATCTTATTGTAAGTAAGAACTCGGCCTTCATCATTCATCTCTTGCAGTAGTTGATTTATACATACTTGTGTCATGGCCAAGACTGGCTTTATCAATTCTTCTTCGGACACATCCCTTTTTGACCAATCAACTGTTTAAGGCAAATCCTTTATCTTATCAAATTCATCTATCAACATAGTATCATCTTCAGTGAACTGGTCTGGTATCCTGAATACTTTGGAAGCTCTAACTAAATCCCAGGTGAGTCTCGAACTTTGAAGTGTTCGAAGATCATCTTCATCTTGGGCACTAGCCCAGTGGTCTTCCAACTGCTTGACATGCTTAAATTCTCTGTTATATTTCCAGCAAACTTGAAAAGGATCAAAGTTAAGCCTCTTGGTGCCATGAGTTTGCAAATGATATGCCTGAAGCTCTATCTCAGAATATTCAGCTGCTGCTAATGATGGACACTCTAGATTTTGTCCAAGAAGAAGTGGAAACTGGATCCCTCCTTTCTTCTTCAACTTTTGCAACCTAATGAGTTCCAGGAGTTGCCTTGTAACCTCTAACATTACCATCCTGTTGGTTGGATATCTTGGTAATCTATATGGATATGATGTAAACCCTTGGATCCTTATGTAAGTGTACCTTTCATGCTGAGTATACCAGTGTCCATATGCTGAAATGAACTCTCTCACTGCATTTGACAACCTTTTATAAAATTCTCCCCTTGGTTTCTTCATTATGAACATAGCAAACGCATCATTGAACCTTGTATAATGATTTAAACTCTTGAGGTGTAACTGAGGATAACACTGATGCGATAAATACTTATTAGGCCCAATTCCGACTTCTCCTCTTTTGGTCAAACCTGAATAGACTTCATTTCTTGCGAGAAGGTACACCACATAGGAACTCATATAAAAAGTCTTGGTCTTAGCAAAATTGATGAATTGCTCATGTATACTCTGACTGATGAGCCCAGCCCAATCAATCATCTTCCCTTTGAGAACTGACTTGATGAAAGAGTACATCCAAGGCTGAAAGGTAGCAGATTGCGGCATTCCTGTCATTCTATTGAGAAACATAATCAAGTATCCAATTTCAGGATGAAAATCTGACTTGTGAAACTGCGAAGGATTATTCATATTGAACTTCATAGATGGATTGGCCATCCATTCTCTCTTTATTTCCTGCAACTTTGTCTTTGAATCAACATTGTATTCCTGCTGACCTTGTTGTATCGAAATACTAATCATCCTCTCCCTAGTTGGAATGTTGAAAGTCTCTCCAACTGCCTCCTTTTGCAAATAAGCTAATATTGTTCCATCTTTGGCTGTAATTTGTCTTGTATCTACGTCATACTTCTTGACACATTCAATGATCATCTCTGAACACGGCAAAGCTAGCGGAAAACAAGCAGCTTCAATGGCTCCACTCCTCATGATGGCTTGAGCAAGACTACCTCCGTTGGGTTCCTCAAGGACTAACTTGATATCTTCTAAGTTGTTGTTGCCCATATTCGTGTCTCCTACATTTGTCCACCTTGAAACGAGCTTTGATTCGGGAATTTTCCCCTTAGCATCCATCCGGATCTTCGCTTGTCTCTCCTTGGAAGTCATTGCCATGGTCCTGCAAACTTGACGCGAATAAGTAATTTCAAACACAATCTAGAGTCTACTACAGCTACTTTAGTGCATTAAATTATGAAGTTTTGCAAAAATACTATCATCTAGGTTCAAGGAATCTATCAAAATCCACTTATCCTCTTTAAGTTTTACCAATACTTGAACAATTTTAATGCATCTAAGGAAGAAAAAAGTAGAAAATCAGATCAGAAGATATTCAGATCAGACTTACTTGATAAGCTGCCTTAAATTGATACCTTGAAATCTGATCCAACACTTGCTTGGATTGACAAAATCAAATCTGCACTTTTATAAAACCTTCTTATTGCTGCTTCTTGAAGACAAATCTGCTCCTTCAAAGTAATTCTGCTCCTTAAAAATGATAAAAATGAAAAGGAGAGGAGGTATATATATAGAATTTGCTTTAAAACTTTACTCCATAACCTAGGCCGACCCTCTTTAATATAGTGAAAAACATTTAATTTTGTTTGATCTTCATTTAATATAATGCAATTTCTACGTTCTTCAAGGCGAAAACAATTAAATGTTTATGAACTTTCCTTTGATTGGCGCATTGGTTCAGGTTTCCACGATCTTCTAGGTTGAGTGCTTCTAGATAGATGTTTGGAGATCTTCCTGTTGGACTAACGATTGAGGCATGATGAATTCCTCTCGAAACTCAACCTCTTAAAATGTTCTCAACTTCCCCTCTAGAGGATAGCGCATTTGATAACATATACAAATTCCTCTAGTTCTAGCGCACTAGTCAAGGTCTTGAAGGTCTTCTAGAAGGGCGCATTGGTTGGAGGTATTCAAATCTTTCTGAAATTTTCCTTTTAAAACTCCACTGTTTTTTCTCCTCTACAAGTCGCATTGGATGAAGCATTAAGATCCTCTTGCTTTTTTCATTAGATGACATCTTCTAGATCCTCCTTGCATTCCTTGAATTAAGTGTTTGAATGGATCAAGTTGAATCAAACGTTTGAATTTCTTCTTGCATTTCGCATTAGATGAGCATGTTGAAGTCTTCTTAAAACCTCTTTTACATTTCATTTAAATTTGCTTTGGTTGAACTTGTTTTCATTTGCACTAGAATGGCGTATCACTTCAAGGTGATAAAGTCTTCTTCAAGTTGGTGTTTTTGAAATATTTACCTTCTTCCACCTTTAGCGCATGAGTTAGGCAATTTGAATTCTTCTTACTTTTGCATAATGGATTAGGTTTTTGACAACTCCTAGGTTAAGCGCTCCAGTTGAAGGGTGATGGATAGTATGTGGGTTGATTCTTCCTTTCCTTAAGCGCTTTGGTTGATAATTTGTAATCTTCAAAATCTTATACTCTCCCTAATGTGTGACGCATTGGTTACCACCTTTAATTTCTTCTTTTTGAGCATATTGATTTAGAAGATAAAGGGTCCTTGAAGTGGCGCATCAGTTCACTATGTTGGAATCTTCAAAACTTAGGTGCATTAGATGAACTTTACCTTTAGCGAATCATGCATGATGTTGGCGCTTGGGATAAGAACTTTGAAACCCTCTAAACTTGCCTTGAAGACTTGACCTTGGATGTCTAGGATTTCCCTATTGGTTGACACTTTCGCTTTCTTCCTTGTATGGCGCATTGGATGGGGAATAGGGAATCCTCTAAAATTTCGCCTTGGAAAGAATCCTCTGGATTTTACATTGAAACCTCTTGGCGCACTAGTTCATCACATTAGAATCTTCTGAAAATTGATTTAAACCTTGTGATGTACCTCCTTCCAAGCGCTTGGAATCTTCCTCCATGAAGTCGCATTAGATGAGGGATTGGAGATCCTCTAAAATTCACCCTTCATGTGTAATAAATCTCAACTAAATCCTTCCTCCTTAGGTCGCCTTAGATGAGGGTTTCCAATTCCTCTGAGTTTCGCATTGGTGGATTGGTTTAAGACCTCGAAATCTTCTAGCTAAAGCTTTCAAAACTTCAAAACTTTAGACTTCTCCTTTTCTTTTAGTGGCGCACTAGATGGAGCATCCCAAATCTTTTAGATTCTCTTCAAAATTTACATTTCGGAATCAATTCCTCTATCCTAGCGCATTGGTTGTGGTAAAGAGGATCCTCTGGACACTTATCATCTTTAATTTCCTCTAAAATTCGCTCCAAGACTTGACTTTTGATTTTCGCATTGGTTTAAGTGTTTTGAAGTCTTTTTCCCTCTCCACGATGTTTAAGTTTGGGCACATTACTTAATTGATTGAAATCCTCATGCTTTAGCGCTTTAGTTCAAGGCATTGAGATCCTCATGCTTTAGCGCATTAGATAACATATACAAATTCCTCTGGAATTTGCATCAAAAGGCGTGGAAATCTTCCAAAATCGCATCACTTGAAGGCTTGAAATCCTTTAACATTTTCGTCTCCCTTTATGCTTTAGATGGGCGCATCGGTTCATCATTGGAAATCCTCATCTTATTTTGTAATTGAAAGCGCCCTTCTCATCGCGATTTTGCGCCACTTAGATGCCTCGTCGCACTAGATGAGCTTTTTGAATCCTCTGGAAGAGTCAGGCGTTTTTCAGGGTCGCGAGGGTAAAGGTATATTGAAAAATATATTTAAGTATAAGTTGTCGCACTAGATGAGCTTTTTGAATCCTCTGGAAGAGTCAGGCGTTTTTCAAGGTCGCAAGGGTAAAGGTATATTGAAAAATATATTTAAGTATAAGTTGAGAGATTTATACTTTAAATATTTTTCAATATACCTTTCAGGATGTTTGAGATAGGTCTCGAATCCACCGGATTTAACATGCAAAATCTAGAATTTGGAGGATTCACCAGATTTCAGACTTAGCCATTTTTTCAGGATTTTCAGGATTTCAGGCTCCAGACTTAGTCTTTTCAGGGTCTCAACATACTTCAGGATTGATCTCAACATTCATTATCTGGATGGGATTTGATCACAATTCTTCATCCCTGCAAGTTCATCTGCCTCCTAATCATGAACCAACGATCATAGAAGAGGAAATCATTACCGGATCGGCAGAGGAAGATGAGCCAGGACATCATCAAAATCTCATTGAAAACACAGAGCTCTAAAAAAAAGGGGGGGTCCCTATTTCTAATGGGGTGATGTGTGATTTGGTCACAACAGGAAGGTCATAAGTCCAACCTTCTTTACTCATGCAAAGGGCAGATCAACCTGTTGGTGGTGATAGTGGTAGACCACTTATATATTCAAGCCCTACCATGCCCCAAATCCATATTCACAAAAAACATCAACCACTTCTCCAAAGCAAGGGTACTGAGACATTACCACGAAGAGAACAAGGGAGAACACCCCATTGTAAAAGTAAATGAAAAAAGTGAGAAGCGAGCTAATCAATAAGCTGGTGCCCTGAGGCATCCATGCTCCAGCTCACTTTGAACTTGGTGAGATCATCATTCTGCAAGGAGATGATAATGGGCATGAATGAAGCCCCAAAAGGGTACAAAGGGCATGGACATGAAAGGTCCACAACCACACTAGTGACCAAGGATAAGGAAAACAGTTAGAAGGCCTTACAACCCATCAAGGATTCAAGAAAAGAATCAGGGATTGCCACCATATTGAATGGATGGAGACATTGAAAAAAAATAAACCCCTACTTAATATTTACTGCAGTCCCCCAAAGAAGCTATGTTTCTTCTATTTAGATTGTGTGGATAAAGCCAAGTATGCAGATTTCATTGCTAACATCCTTATAGAGGCAATCAAGCCAATTTGATTTTTGCAAAACTTTGTCAATGGCAACATGGTCAACACTATGAAATTTATAGCAACAGGATTGTTGGTGGAAGCTGCAAATGACAACTTTTTGGGATGCTTTGCATAGTCTATTCACTCAATTTGACAACCAACAAAATATGAAAAATTGAAAGGGTTAAGCAAATATATGAAGCCGGTGACACCAAAATTGAAAATATTCATGACATATCACAGCTAGCAGCCCATTTTGAGGAGGTTCTTAACGTTGGAATTCTTTAAATTTTAAGTTTCTTTCAATTGGTAATTTTCATAAATTAATCATTACTTTTTACTTCATATCTCATTATTTTAGTTTTTGTTTTATAGGTTGCTGAGACAAGCTTTGCCTCGTACTATCTCATTTAGGCTATGTTTAGCAATCAAACACAAAAAACCCCCAAAAAGTCAATTTTAAATCTTGACGATGAGTATAGGGTAAAGGTTCAGTACATTCTGACTTTTTGAGAGCCAAATATGTCAATGAACAAATTTGCAGATACAGATTAACCCACCTTGGATGATATTTATAACAAAATATAATTTATGTTGGAGAAAATGAAGGAATTCATAAATGCAAGAGACCAACCGAAAGAAAGATCTTACAATTAAGTGAAGAACATTGTCATGAATAGGTGGGACAGAATGATAACTAATTGCATCTCCTAACATTTGTTGTAAATCCGTGACATTATCATTCTAGCATAGTTGACTTATGCTTGCAGGCAACAACCTTTTAAGGACATTAAAGGTTTCAAATGGATATAAGAAAACAATCAGGAAATGTTTACAACTCCAAAATTTGCATCTTAGGTGTTATCAGAGATAGCAGTTCAGTGGATCTTCATGACAAAAACCTGAAACCACATATATTTGAATTATCTGGGCAAATAGCCATCCACCCGCACCCTCTTACCATTTCAATGCTATCACGATTCACAAGCATGCGATCGTAGTTGACAAATCTAGATGCTAAAATGTTAAATTCTAATTTTTTAGTTTTAAACTTTTTTTAATTTAATAATTTAAGTTTGAAAGTTCTAAATAAGCAATCCTCCGGAGGTTTCCAATTCCTCATCAACCAATAGAAATTGGAGTACAGACTTCTTTATACATTCAATCACAAATCCAATTGGTAGCAGAGAACAACAAACACCATGTGTCTCGAGATTCCAACTTGTGTCTTGATAGACTTTTTACCTCGTTGCTCAGTCCATGTTTTTCTCAACAGGGGTGCACTTCGAGTTCAACAGCAACCAATCCAAACCTGTGCTCAGCAGAGAGACCGGCATGGAGAGGGTCCATGCATGAAGAGAATAATGCTCAGTTATGTAGTGAAGGGTGCATGTGTGCATGCACCAGCCTCATCCTCTTTCAGAATTAGAATGTTTTTTAGCTAAGTTACCAGTTCAGGTTCGGGGGGTTCGGCATGCAGATACAGCAAGAAACAATTGGGGTTGAGTTTGATTTGGGTTTGTCTGTACAAAAAACATACAAAATTCATATAATATATATATACTTGGCCTTCTCTCAATCAAAATTCTCATTACATCCTCGAAACGTCTATTTTTTTAAAACCATAAATGGCCTGTCCTAAATTAATAAATAAATAATAGACCTTCCTCACAAAAGGCTAATAAAATATTATTAACTAAGAAAAGCTAAAACCCATTAAGGAAAAATAGGCTAAAGCCTGATATATTTACAAGCATGACAACACTAACATACAACCCATTTTCATTTGCAGCAGCAGAAATTGTCCTTAGTTTGTAAGACGCATTGAGGAGAAAATGGCCTGCACAAAGCAGACAGTATGGAAGTCGACGGGAGGGAAGGTCCCTCAGAAGTATGTGGCAACAAAGGTGGCGAGGAAGAGTGCACCAGCCATGGACAGACCGAAGAAGCCTCACCGCTTTAGGCCCGGCACCACCACTCTCCGAGAGTCAAAAATCCCAGAAGAACACAGAGTTGCTGATAAGGAAGCCACCATTCCAGAGGCTGGTCAAAGAGATAGTACAGGACTTGAAGACGGATCTGCGCTTCCAGAGCTCTGCTGTGTTCGCATTGCATTACAAAAATAAAAATAAAAATAAAAAAGTTTTAAAATGCATCCAGATTCAACCAGGTTCTGTCCAGGTTGACTCCAGCGCCATTTGACAGGACCCCGGCCATCCCCACAGTTGAACCAACCTGAAATCCAGACTGGGTTCAAACCGAACCTGGATCTGGTCCTGCAGGCCAACAAACCAGTAGCTTTTTAGATTTAAAAGTCTAAGTTTAAACTTTGCTTTTTGCTTTTTACCATTTTAAATTTTGTATTTAGCAGTTTACATTTTCAGAATTAGCTAGCTGCCATCTTTAGCTTCAATTCTATTTTCAGCTAAACTGCATAAGTTAGGAAACTCCAGTTTTTAGCGATTTGATTCATGCAAGGTAAGGCACACTTCTAGTTCCTAGCCTTCTTCATCTATAAAAGAAAGAAAGCCAGGGATGTAAGTGATTAAGTAATTCCAATTTTGAGCTAGTGCGGTGCATTTCTTTTCAGATTTAATGAGAAAATAGTTGCAGGTTTGAGAGTTCAATACTATGTATTTGTTGTTCACTTTTCAGTGAGATGTGTTTGCACATTCTTGTATTCAGAATCAGCAGATTTGATAGGAATTACCAAATTTAAGTTTCCTAGTGTTTCAGGTTAAATTTTCTGAGAGCAAAATCTGTTAACCATGGTCTGAAACTTAACATGGCATCAGAGCGAACAATTTTAAATCTTCCAAATCCGTGTATGGAGTAGCCATAGTTTAAAAACTCAGACTCGGCAATTACTTGGCTGACCCAAAAAATTTAAAAAATCGGGGAAAACTCGGCAATAACTTGGCAAATTTATCGAACATTAAAAAATACATTAATTTTTAAAAATATTCTTTGAAAACATGCATAAGTGTTTTTATGAATACTCTTTTGCTGAGTTTTTTTAATAGAGTATGGATAGGTGGAGAGTTGCATGCAGACAAGGATTTTGATAGATTTGTGAGGGTGTTTTTTAACAGCTTGATCACTAGTCTAAGCACATTGTGTCAAGTTTTACTTGGAGTGTTATTTTGTAGGCAATATTTTGATTTTCTACATTTCCACAAGCACCCAGGATCAGATTTTGATAGAATTTTACACATTGCTACATTTGACAGAGTTAATTTCAAACTTAACACATACAGTAAATGGTTAATACATACATTCATGTCTATAGACAGTAGGCACTAGACCCGCGAAGCCGAGCATTGTCGTGAAAATTCAAAGTCAAACACAGTCAAAATCATGCCCTAGCCGTCACTTTTTTTGTCCGTCCATTTGTTGCTCGAAGGGTTTGTCACACAAAAATGAATGAAAAACACAAATTTTGAGTTGCTTTTTGTAATATCCCCATTTTAGCTCACCATGGTTTGTGACGGGATTAGCCTATTATTGGCCCTCGTAGGCTAAGGCAGATGGTTAGAGGGTTCCAGTTGGCAGAGCAGGAGGCTTATTCCCATCCAGAGTTCAGGTTTAGCCTTTGTTTGATTCAGATTCACACACTTACTATTTATAGTAAGTGACTATTTCAAGACAGTCAGGGTTACTATCTATAGCAGGGCACCTGACAGGGTTCATTTGCAGTGTCAATCTCTTACACCATTGGTTTGATCAGATAATGAGGGATTTACTATTTATAGTGAAACAGTGGTTGATAAAGAGGGACCCTTGCCATTTTTAGTAAGGCGGTTGGATGCACAGAGGGTATCATGGTGAACCTCCTTGTTGGAAAATCATAAGTATTTAAGGAGTTACTAATTTTTAAAGTGGCCTAAATGATATTTAATATTATAAAGTAAAGTGTACTTTATAATCAATGGGGCCATGACCCTCAATTAAAAACAACTTAAAATACATTTATATTTAATGAATATGAGAGTCCAAGTTTGAAGACATAATATAAAGTTTTTATTAAAAACCTAAAAGTGAATTTGAAAGTTGATTTAAATGTTATTAAGGAGATTGAGGTTATAAAAGAACTCAAAAAGCAAATCCAACTCATTCTTGATGTTATTTGACTTGTGTTTTTTGATATGAGAGCTGAGTGTAGAAATACACAAGGGTTTCAGTCCATTTTCTGCAGTGAAGAACGAAAACTCTTCAATGTATTTGCAATTTTGAGGCTATGAGAGACCAACTAAATCATTGCTTAATTGTGGGCTTCATTCAGAGGTCCAATTTGTGCATGTTGATGAAGGATCATTGTTGAATATCTTATTTGCTGAGTTGTGCATACTTTCTTGGCAGGTGGGAATCATATGGTACATTATTGAAGAGATTATCTACAGATTATTCAAGGGTTTGAGAAGATTCTTGATAAAAAATCAAAGGCATATCTGCTGCGATGAATTAATTGCTGATTACACACTTTAAAGTCACGTTGTGGCAAAGACAAACATTTTAATATTGCATCAATCCATCCTCTTGAAGAATCAAGGAGAATCAAAGTTATTGCTGTTGTTGCATTCATACCAGACCTGTACTTTTCATAACAGCAAACTGGGTATGTAAAAAATCTTCATATTTTGCCAATATGATTTTCTGGGTATTGATTGCTTAGATAATAGGGGATGTTATCTCAACTGGGTCTTTAATAATTTGGCCAAATAATGAATATTTTGGGAGATATTGAAATCTAGAATTTTCAGCCATTAACTCCCTATGTGATGTTCAGTTTTTAAATAAAATAATATTATTGCAATCACTTCTTTTAGCATTATATTGTTGCAAGTGTCTAAGAAAATCCAAAGACAAACTGAACAGACAGGCAAAAAATTGTTTAGCTATATTCCACTTGGGTGGGATATTACACCTTTTAACCTCAAATCTTGGCCGAGTATTTTTCCATCGTGATTTTCTGCGAGTTGCAGCAATTTTGGACGATCTTTTTGGAAAAATTGCAGCGTGCTTTCACAAAAAATCGGCAGCGAGTTTTTTTAGGCAATCATTCACCTGTCATTTTCCTGCACAAGTGCTCACGAGTCTTGCGAGTACTTGTAAGGTTTCTTAACTATGTGGGCAGCTAATCGGTTATGTTTTTCATGGCTACAAGCAAATCAATATTATGATTGATCATATATAAATGTGACTAGCTATTCAAACAACTACTCAAAGTTCCTAGAGCTCCTTGTACAGCTCCTTGTATAGCCTGGTTGGCAAGACATTTGTTGCTGAACCTGTTCAATTACTCTGTTGTTTAAAGCGAACAATCTCATTCTTTAAATTCTCTAATTGTTTCAAATTAATAGAAGCAACATTGATAAGATATTATTTTTCTTGTTCTATTTGAGAGTATCCATTTACGCAAATTTCGTGCGCTCACATTTTGTACTTTCCGTAAGCAACCCTGAGCTTGCTCAAGCTGATTAGCAACTCCTTTACACAGTTCTTCAGAATATTGAATAGTACTCAATATTTATTATTTTTTGTTTACAATTATCTAATTGATTACTTAATGAAAGTATATTATCTAATCATAAGTTGAATGAATTTATAATCTCTTCCAAACCAAAGACAAACCTTTTGATTCATTCAGCTCTGCCACTCTACTTTTTTTGGACGACATTATAAATCTTTTTTCTACCAAGCATACCCTTTTGTTCATATTGTGTGAGATGTAATGTCCCCATTTTTAGGCCCTCGTGCAGTTTGGATGGTGCTAGCTTCTGGGGTGGTTCCAGCACAGCTAGAGCAGAGTTTTTGTTGCTTAGCAGGGTTCAGACTGACAATTGGAGTTGATCGACACTTTCTGTGCCTGATTCCGACAACTTGTCCAAGACTTGCTATTTTTAGTAAGTCCCTATTTTTAGGAGGTATGGGATCGGGCCCTGTTTGACCAATTGGGAGTTTCTATTTTTTAGGGATGTTTCTTTTGTCAGCAGTTCCTACTTTTTAGGAGTTACTATTTATAGTAACATGCTATTTTGGGACTTCGTGTCAATTGACCCTCGTAGGCTAAAGCAGATGGTTAGGGGGTCTTATTTTGGCAGTATTCGGTGTGGCTTCACCTCCAGTGATCAGTGATGAGTTCAAGTTTGACCTTCGTTGGACTCCGTTTGGCACACTTACTATTTATAGTAAGTTACCTTTTCAAGGAGTCGTGGTTTCTATTTATAGTAGGGCACCTGGATAGGTCTTAGATGCAGTGTCGACCAATGTTTGGGCCTTTGCAAATGTTTCAGGACTCAGTGGTGCATACTTACTATTTATAGTAAGTCATATTTTGGGGTTACAATTCTTGGCAGGGCACCTGACATTAGTGGAGTTGCAGAGGGACACCTTGGTTTTCAGTTGGGTTAGTCGAGCCGGTTTCATTAATTATAATATCATTATAGTATCATTAATAAAGGGTACTTTATTAATGATTACTTTTTATAAAGTTGAAATATAAAATTAACTAATGAATGGGGCCATGACCCATCATTAATGAATTATAAAGGCAAATTATAAAGTGGCTCTAAAACCAAGGTAAATAAAGTTATATCAAAAGCAAATATTCAAATATTATTTTTAATGATCAAAAAGCAATTTGGAAAGTCGTGCATGTTATGAGGAATATACATAAGCTCTCAAAAGCCAAATCAACCTCATTATTTTTATGAGCATTTGACTTTGAGAAATGTGTGGAGAGCTTTGGAAATTGTGTGAGATCAGGGTTTGCAGATTTATCAGCCATTGAAGATTGAAAATTCTTCATTGGAAAGCTGATTTGAGGTGGTGAAAGATCCACTGAATTTTGGCTGCTGAAGGACTTCATTCAGGGGTCCTTATTGTGCAAAATTGGGGAAAATTCACAGAGATTTTTGAGTGCTTTTTATTCCAGATCAGATTGCAAATATTTATACCTCAAATGCCATCAATCAACAGCATTTATGATGAAGATTAGAATAAAATCCATCTGCTGCAAAGGCCGTACCAGCTTGAGCAAGGACGTGGGAGTTTGAAGGAGATTGAAACTCACAGATTTGGCATAGTATTTGAGGTCGATTCCATTGGGGTTTGTTCTAGATCAGACTGCAATTAAAATCAGAAATACTCCTCATTTTCTTATATCAATTTCCAGATTGTATGCTGGTCCATGCTGTACCTTCTATGTGTAACCCAAAACAGCTTATGGGTATGTGAAAATGCTTCATATTTTGGCCATACAATTTTTTGGGTATTTGTGATTTAAATATTAGAGTATATTTTCTCAACTGGGTCTTTGTTATTTTATCAAAACATTGAATATTTTAGAAGATATTAAAATCTGGAAATTTCAGCAATTTATGCATATTTCATATTTTCTATTATTTGCAAAATATATCCCATGCATGTGTGCTAGTAAATGCAAAAACATAAAACTCAGAAGAAAAGATTAAAAAAAAAAAAAATAAGGAAGCAGAATAGAACAGTTAGCAGATATCTCAGGAAGGAGCGGGTCATTACAGTGGTATCAGAGCATTCAGAATTCTAGAGAATATCCTAAGCGGGATATTACATAAGAATAAGATCAATCTATCAAAGAGCTAAATCTACAAAGGCCTCTTTTGCCAAAAGAGATTTTTTATTATCAACAAAGTTGTTCTTTTTCTTTCTTTTTTTTCATTCATATTTCCTTGTTACCTTTTCTTGTAGAAATTCCCTTTTGTGTAGGTCATTGGTTCCGCATTTAAACCAAAAAAATGGATGGGAGATTAGGACCATAGATGCAAAACTCGCATGAAACTCGCCAGAATCGCGAGTGATCGCGAGTCCATTTCGGCCGCGGGTTTTTTGATGAAAAACTCGGCCCGAGTTTTTGATCAAAAACTGGCATAAAAATCCCCTGAATCACGTGGTTTTCCTGCAAAAACTCGGCACGAAAAAATAGGTTAAAAGTTTAAAAGAAAAACGCAAAAGTTAAAAACGTCATTTCTTTATTCCGTGAAACCCTTGCACGCAGCGGCGCGAAAGCGAAAGTTCGAAACCTGTGTGATTCAGTCACGTGTGGAGTCTATGGACTGTGGAGTCGAACAAAGGTAAGTCTGAACTTTCAAGTTTCAACTGTTAAAACTTAAAAGGAGAGATTTTGGATGAACCGTTAAAATTTATATAGGATATTCCGATATATCATATGACGAAATGATAAATCGATGATGGTCGATTTAAGATTATAAACTTAGAGTTAAAAGTTAAAAAGATTGTATCATATGAAAGGAGAGATTTTGGACGAACTGTCAAAATTTATATAAATTTTGACAGTTCGTCCAAAATCTCTCCTTTCATATGATAGTCTTTTTAAAATTAAAATTAAATTTTTGACAGTTCGTCCAAAATCTCTCCTTTCATATGATAGTGAAAGTCTTTTTAAAATTTTGATTTTTTATTATTTATAAAATTTATGATATAAAATTATAAATTTTGACATTTCGTCCAAAATGTCTCCTTGTTGAGTTGTTTGTAGCTTCGATCAGCTAACACATGAATATAAGCTATGTTAAATAAATGTGAATATAGCATGATCGAATGATATAAACACCGATTACATTTAAACGGTGATTAGCAATCGCTAAAACAATGAAAAATGACGAATTCACATCTGTGATAGACGTGATCCTTGAGGAGTCACGTCTATCACAGATGTGACTCCTACCATTACTAATATATATATCAACGTTTTTGCCCTGCAATAACACAGATCGACACAGAAATTGGAAGTGAAGTGGAAATTGCATCTGCTAAACAAAAGAAAGTAATAAATTAAATCTGCAATACAAATATCCAACATTCAGAAGATACCCAAGTCAGAGATTATAAGTTCGATTTGAATTTACATGGTATCAGAGCCAAGTTAAGCAGAATCCGGGCAGAAAATCGAACTTGAGAAATTCAGATTTAATACATCTCATTTCTCAAATGGCAGCAGCAATCTGATTCGAAGACAGAATGGAAGGAGGAAATAACTTCTCATCATGGAAATTCAGAATTATGATGATACTAAAAGAAAATAAAGTTGATTCATTTGTGAGAGAAAACAAAACGGAACCAGAGAATGATCCTGATAAAATGGCATGGATTGAAGGAAATGACAAAGCCATGAAAATCATAGTTGATGGAGTTAGAGATCATATCGTGCCAATTCTGACAAAACATGAGACTGCATATCATATGTTTAAGTCACTTGAAAGCAATTATGAAATTAATAACTCCAGCAGAACCTTAGCCCTAAAGAGAGAAATAAATCATATAAGTATGAACAAAGGAGAATCTATCAATGCATACTTTATGAGAATATCTGCACTAAGGGATCAACTATCAACACTTGGGTACCAAATTGAAAGCAAGGAACTAACACTTATTGCCCTAGATGGTCTCCCAAATTCTTGGGAGACATTTGTTCAAGGCATTAGTGCAAGGTCTCAATTTCCAAAATTTGACCGCCTAAGATCAGACTGTCTTCAAGAAGAATCTAGACAGACAAAGAAAGGGTCAAAACAGAAAAATATAGATGAAGATCTTCATGTTCTAAATACAAACTCTCACAAGAAAGAGAAGAAGAAACACTTCAAGAAGAGGAAAAATCATCACGGGAAAGGTTCATTCAAGAAAGACATTTCTCGCATCCAATGTTTCAGATGCGACCAATATGGACACTATGCAGTTAGATGTCCTGACAGAACCAAGCAACAAGCATCTTATGCCAAAATAAAGGAGCATGAATCCGAGAAATATGTATTCTACTCTGCACTTTCAAACCAAGTAACAAATAAATCCAACACCTGGGTTATAGATAGTGGTTCATCAAGACACATCACAGGGTTTAGGGAGCTACTAGACACCATGGTAGAAGAGACTAACGAAGAAGTAACAATTGGAGATAACTCTGTACATCCAGTCAAGGGTGTTGGCACATGCACCCTCAAATTAAAGACCGGCATCTCCATCCAACTTACTAGAGTATTGTTTGTCCCAGGCATCAAAAGAAATCTAGTCTCCATATCTGCACTTGAAGATAGTGGATATAAGGTGACCTTTATGGATAGCAAAGTATTGGCATGGCCAAAGAATTCTACTATTAAGAAAGCCAAAACCATAGGTCATAGACAAGGGTACTTGTACGAGTTATGTACGGAACCAAATCTAGCCCTAATTCATGAAACTACAGACTCTAATGAAATATGGCATAGAAGACTAGGACACCTAAATTTTCGTGCCCTATCTTCCATGGAAAGACTAGTTACAGGGTTACCCAAACTCAAACAATGCAATTCAGGGGTATGCAAGGGGTGTGCCTTAGGGAAAAATACAAAGGGGTCCTTTCAAAATAGTTCTAGCAAAACAAATAACGTATTAGAACTAGTCCACTCAGATTTATGTGGACCCATGTCTGTACCCTCCTTAGGTGGGTTTCTATACTATGTAATCTTCGTTGATGACTTCTCCAGAAAGACATGGATCTATTTTCTTCAATGTAAAGAATCACAAGAAATCCTTAAAAGATTTAAGGAATTCAAATCCATTACTGAAAACTCTTCCAGGAGAAAAATCAAAACCTTAAGAACAGATAATGGGAGTGAATACACTTCAGACATTTTTAAAGACTTTTGTAAAACCACTGGGATTAAGAGGGAGTTCACTGTACCTTATAATCCTCAACAAAATGGAGTTGCAGAAAGAAAAAATAGAACCATTGTAGAAGCTGCTAGGGCTATGTTACTTGATCAGAATATAGACACTTCACTTTGGGCAGAAGCATCTAGTACTGCTGTCTATATACAGAACAGATGTCCTCACTCTCATATTGATGACAAAACTCCTAAAGAAGCCTTCACTGGCACAAAACCAGACATTAGTCATTTAAGGATATTTGGTTGTCCTGTTTACATTCATGTGCCCAAAGAGAAAAGAACTAAGCTAGAACCTTCTGGGAGAAAAGGCATTTTTGTAGGCTATAGTCAAACATCAAAAGCTTATAGAATATATATACCTGGTCAAAGACAGATTGAACTAAGCAGAGATGTGATTTTTGAGGAAGGCATAGCTTTCAAAAGAGCCAGAAATTATATTGAGACAGAAATTCAAACTTCCAACTCAGGTATAGAAGAGGATCCTACACCTGAGTTTCAAAGGGAGTATACTGAGGAAGATGTAAACCATGAACAAATCACATCACTAGAAAATCCCAAGAAAAGACCACTCTGGGCCACCAAAACAATGGAAGAAGCTAAAAATTATGCCGCTCCATCAAGGACTTTTAGGGAAAGCACAAGACCTAAGAGATTCTCTAGTTATGTAGCTTTAATGAGTGAATTCATTAAATCAGAACCTTCTAGTGCTATAGAAGCTCTTAAGCACCAAGTATGGAAGGATGCCATGACAGAGGAGTATCAATCCATCCTGAAGAATGATGTGTGGGATATAGTACCTAGACCAAAAGGGAAATCTGTTGTTTCTTCAAAATGGCTATTTAAAATCAAACATGTTGCAGATGGCAGTATAGGGAAATACAAAGCAAGATTTGTAGCCAGAGGATTTTCACAAAAGGAAGGAATTGATTACGACGAAACCTTCGCTCTAGTTGCTCGATATACATCAGTCAGGGCAGTTCTAGCTATTGCAGCAGCCAAAGGGTGGAAAGTCCATCAAATGGACATAAAAACTGCTTTCTTAAATGGAACCATTGAAGAAGAGGTTTACTTAGAGCAACCCGAAGGATTTGAGGTTCACAATGCAGGATCCCATGTATGTAAATTAAAGAAAGCTCTATATGGACTTAAACAAGCCCCCAGAGCCTGGTATGAAAGAATTGACAATTACCTCTTGAGATTAGGCTTCTCAAAAGCTCTATATGGACTTAAACAAGCCCCCAGAGCCTGGTATGAAAGAATTGACAATTACCTCTTGAGATTAGGCTTCTCAAAGAATGATGCAGATCCAAATCTCTACTTCAAACAAAGAAAAGGTGATATGTTAATATTGATATTATATGTTGATGATCAATTGATTACAGGAGAAGATCATCTTATTGATTAGTGTAAGAAAGATCTAGCTTCAGAATTTGACATGAAGGACTTAGGTCTATTACACTACTTCCTTGGACTGGAAGTATGGCAGAAATTAGACTGTATTATTCTAAACCAAGGGAAGTACACAATTGATATATTAAAAAGGTTTGGTATGATGGAATGTAGACCTATGTCTTCCCCCATGGAAACAAATCTTCATAAATTGAAGGAAGCAGCAACGGATTCTTCATTGGCAGATCCCACTCTTTACAGACAGATAATTGGATCCTTGATGTATTTGGTCAATACCAGACCTGATATCTGCTATGATGTAAATGCCTTAAGTCAGTTTATGTGTGAGCCCAAGGAGATACATCTTGTGCCGTGAAGCATATAATGAGATACCTTCAAGGTACTCTAAATTATGGCTTAAAATATGAAAAGGTTGACTTAGATCTACATGGATTCACAGATTCAGATTGGACTGGAAGTGTAACTGACCGGAAGAGCACCTCCGGATGTTGTTTCAGTTTAGGGTCAGCAATGATATCGTGGATCAGCAGAAAACAGTCTTCAGTTGCTCAGAGTTCTATAGAAGCCGAATATATTGCAGCTTCTATGGCTGCTAGAGAGGCAGTATGGCTTAGAAAATTGCTTGTAGGATTATTTGGTAAACCTCTTAAACCAACTATCATTCACTGCGACAATCAAAGCTGTATTAAGCTATCTGTGAATCCAGTATTCCATGATAGATCTAAACTTATTGAGATTCCTCATCACTATGTGCGTGATATGGTGGAAAAGAATGTGATTCAGTTGGAGTATATCAGTACAGGAGATCAAACTGCAGATATTCTTACCAAACCACTCCTCAAGGTGAAAGTTGAATACTTCAGGAAAAATCTTGGTATGATTGAAATGTAAGACTCTAATTGATTTGTACTAATGTTTAATGTGTAAACTTCTTGTGTCATATGTGTGACTCTATGACATAATGGGCCTACCCATCCTGTGTTTATTTCTAAAAGTGACGACTTTTGGATAATCTACACTTGTACCTAACATTATAAGGTGACGATCTTATAATGTTCATTAGACTAATATCATGTGACTTGATATTTGTATGAATCATGGAGTTATCATGATTAAGTTATGGTAGACATTATGTGACTTAATGTCAGTGCACATACCATAACTAGGATATATAAGGAGAATGTAATGTTCTCGAGTATAGTATATCCTTTAGTATCACGAGGTAGGTGATGCTACGTATCACGAGATAGGTGATACTATATATCATGAGTTATGTGATATTAAATTACTTTGAGTAATTCATTACAGATCAGATAATTAATATTCACAGAGATTATTGCGATATTGTTATCTTCCCGAGCTAAGAGGGAGTGTTGAGTTGTTTGTAGCTTCGATTAGAAAACACATGAATATAAGCTATGTTAAATAAACGTGAATATAGCATGATCGAATGATATAAACACCGATTACATTTAAACGGTGATTAGCAATCGCTAAAACAATGAAAAATGACGAATTCACATCTATGATAGACGTGACTCCTTGAGGAGTCACGTCTATCACAGATGTGACTCCTACCATTACTAATATATATATATCAACGTTTTTGCCCTGCAATAACACAGATCGACACAGAAATTGGAAGTGTATGAGAAGTGGAAATTGCCTCTGCTAAACAAAAGAAAGTAATAAATTAAGTCTGCAATACAAATATCCAACATTCATAAGATATCCAAGTCAGAGATTATAAGTTCAATTTGAATTTACACTCCTTTCATATGATACAGTCTTTTTAAAATTAAATTTTGACAGTTCATCCAAAATCTCTCCTTTCATATGATACAGTCTTTTTAAAATTTCAATTTCTTTATTATTTATAAAATTTATGACTGTATCATATGAAAGGAGAGTTTTTGGACGAACTGTCAAAAATAAAAATCATCATAATCCTATATAAATTTTGAATTTTTGAGTCTTTGACAATTCGTCCAAAAACTCTTCTTTCATATGATATCAGATACAGTGATAGTCATTTTAAAATTTTGATTTTTTTATAATACTGTTGCAAATAAATTACTGTCAAAATTTATATAGGATTATGATGATATAATTTAATTATATATATTATATTATATAAAATAAAACAGTCTAGAGTTATATTTTATAAATTAAAATAATACAGTCCAAAATCTCTCCTTTCATATGATACAGACTTTTTATAATTTGGATTGTTTTTTATAGCAAAAATGTCAAAATATAGCTATACAACAGTCAACTGTGTTATTGTTGAATGAAAATTTTTAATTGAACTTTTTTTTGTTCTCTCTTTTTTGATAGGTAACAGGGTATAACTTATGGCTTCTGCAAGTGGAACTGTAGGTAGAAGAACCGGTTGCAAAACTAAGGACCCTTGTTGGAAACATGGGACACCAGGTCCAAAGCGAGGAAGTGTCATTTGTAACCATTGCACTAAACATATGTCTGGAGGCGTTAATCGACTTAAATACCACCTTGCACAGGTCCCTTGCAATGATGTTGAGATATGTGACAAAGCTCCTGTGGAGGTTTAGAGGGAGGCACACGTCCTCCTTATGGATTATGAACGAAAGAAAGAAGCTAAAAAGAGAGCAGCAGAGGCAATGGCAGCCCCAAACCGAGATTTGAGTTCTACAGGGTCAGATTATAGAAGTGTAACTGTAGAGGCCTCTTCTACGCCTTCCATTGGGCCACGGATACGACGATCAGGCAAAGGGCTTGATAGTTTTTTTGTTCCTCGGAACACTCCTGGTGCGCAACCTTCATTGGATGGTCTTGCAAATACATGGAATAGAGAGGTGCATCGTGAGGCGAAGTTGGCATGTGCACGATTTTGGTACTACAACAATATTCCCTTCAATGTCGCTTCGAGTCCTTATTGGGAGAACTTGGTCACTGCATTGACTGTGGCAGGTAAGGGGTTCAAGGCCCCAAGTCGTCATGAGTTGAGTGGCCCATTGTTGCAGGAGGAGGTTGAACACACACATCTACTAGTACAAGATCAGAGGAAAGTTTGGGAAAGAAAAGGCTGCACTATTTTATCTGATGGATGGGTAGATGCCAGGAACAGGACTCTCATCAATTTTTTAGTGGCTTCAGCGGAGCAGCTAATCTTTTTAAAGTCAGTTGATGCCTCCAATCAAATAAAAAATGCAGAAACCTTGTGCAACATGTTGGATGAGGTGGTGATGGAGGTGGGAGTAAAAAATGTCGTCCAAATAGTGACTGACAATGCAGCTGCATATGTGGTAGCCGGTAGACTTCTAGAGGCGAGGCATCCGACCATTTTATGGAGCCCTTGTGCTGCCCACTGTATTGACCTTCTTCTTGAGGACATTGGAAAAATAAGTTGGGTGAAGAATGTGGTTGAAGAGGCAAGAAATATCACAAAATACATCTACAACCACACATGGGTCCTAAATCTTATGAGAGAGTACACTGGTGGCAAGGAGCTCACACAATCAGGAGTCACACGCTTTGCCACTAATTTCCTTACCTTGCAGAGTATAGCAGCATTATTGCCCCACCTTAGGCGCATGTTTGTGGCCGAAAGGTGGTTGGAGAGTCCTTATCATAGGAAGCCAGAAGCAGAGAGGATCGTGAAGGCAATTTATGATGCTGTCATGGAAAATTCCATGGAGGAGATCATCAAGGTAAGTTTTCAAACACTAATTTTTATTTTTATTTTTATTTGCTAATGTTAAAATTTGCTGATTTTGTAAAAAACTTATATTTATATTTGTTGAATTTCAATTACTATAATTTTCTAATTTTATTTTCATCCACTATTGATTTAGGTGTCAAAACTGTTGGTTAGGGTTCTACGATTGGTGGATGGGAATCAAAAGCCCATGGGGTATCTATATGAGGCCATGGATAAGGCCAAAGAGGCCATTCAGCATTTGTATGGGTCGAATAAAACAAAATATGAACCCATATGGCGCATTATTGATCGGAGGTGGAATCGACAACTCCACCAACATATTCATGCTGTTGGTTACTATTTGAACCCCACATTTTTCTTCTCCTCTTCATTCAAAGCAGATGCAGAGGTTAAGCTTGGCCTGAACACATGCATTGAGAGGTTGGTCTTTGATGATAACCTTCGAGACATCATACTCAATGAGTTACAGGCCTATAAGAATGCGGATGGGCCTTTTTTTTTCTTCAAGAGATGCCATTCGTAGGAGATCCACTCTGCAACCAAGTAAAATACATATGTTTATTTTTCATTTACTATTTATTTTAATTTTTAAGTTTACTAAAATCCTTACAAAGTTATAAATGTTATCCTTGCAGATTTATGGTGGGATGATTATGGTTCCTCAACGCCTAATCTTCAAAAGATAGCCATCCGGATTTTATCACAGCCTTGTAGTGCATATGGTTGTGAGCGCAACTGGAGTGTTTTTGAGGCCATTCACACAAAGAAGCGCAACAGGTTGACTCAAAAGCGCTTGAATGACCTTGTCTATGTGCGGTACAACCTTCGGTTGCATGAGAAGAAGGTAGAAGGCCAAGAATCATATCAGGCATTGGACCTTAACGACATTGATCCATATTCAGATTGGATTGCTGAGGATGTTGATGTTGATCCATCACTTGATGATGATGATGATATAGCTGCTATGGAGAGGGATACAGCGAAATGGCAAGCAAATGTCGCAGCATATGAGCATTCAGAGACAGAGTCAGATGATATTGATGTGCCATCAGGGGCGGGTTCCTCACATGTACCGTTTGATCCTATAGATGAGGATCCTGTTGAGTATACCCTGGCTATACCAGCCACTTCCGCACCACCTACACAGAGAAACAAAACTCTTTTCAGCTTTAGTCGTAGAAGAAATTTATGATTTAGATTTTCTAGTGATGATGGAACTCTTTTTTTGGTCTATGATATGTATTATCAAACTGGAATTTCATATGTATTCGAAGGTTGAACTTTTTTTTTGTCTATGATATGTATTAGAGTCTTAATTTTGATTTATATATGAAGGAAATCAGCAATGCATTCTACAATTTCAGAAATGTGTGTTTTTTAAGAATATTTTTAAAAAAATTATGTTTGCCGAGTTATTGCCGAGTTTTTCCCCAAGTTTTTGGTGAGTCCTAAGTTTTTAAAAATTTTGGATCTGCCGAGTTTTTGCCAAGTCCGAGTTTTGCAACTATGATTAGGACTATTTTTTAATAGATAAATTGAATAATTCCATTGTTGTAAACGTTATAGATTGGATCAACCTCCAACCATGCCTTTGAACCCATCTGATATTAGCAAAGTGGTGGAAAGAGCACTCAGTTGTGCTTGGACTTCAAGTAATTTAGCTTTAACCATTCTAAAGATTTTTTCTTATTGGTTGGGATTGGTAAGAAAATTTCCCAATCAATTATGAAATTCTATAGTTCTTCCATATTTATTTTTCCCCTTTATAAGTAATTAGTTGAGATCATGCACTTTTCTATCTACAAAGTGTAGTTGGTTGGACCCAACTAGATTATTCAAATATACAACTCGCACACTCCCTTTCCTAAATAGATCAGTACACTAAGCACCACACTGAGAGTTATATTTGTTTCTAAAATATTTCTATTTAACCCAAAACGCCCATCAAAAGGTAAATAAATTAGGGACATGAAAGAATCAGTTACATTTTTCATATGCTCTCTCCTCGTAGATAAGGATCTTTTTACAATGTTTTTTCTCTGACTTGATTCTACTACTATTCCAGTTTTGGATAAACAAATTTCAAGTACTTAGTATGTCTCAAGTCCCACATAACGATAAATAAGGATACAATTAGAAAACAAAAAAAAATTGCTAAATCTATCTACTTCTTCGAGTGTCACAATTTGTTTTAACCAAAACAAGTGAAGTATAAGTCCATTTTTTGGATCAGCCCCTCCCATATCAGCTGAACAAGAAAAATTTTAGAGGGTACTTAAAATCACTAAGGGGGCAGATTTTAGTCTCTAAGATCAAACAAATGGATTAGCAAATAAAAATGCTAAGGCTACAACTAATCCATAAGTAGTTAAAGCTTCCATAAAAGCTAAATTTAGAATTTTATCTATTAATTCAATTGTTTGCATTCAACTAGAGAACAATTTCTTTGAAACAACTAAGCCCCAAAGAAATAATATTGAAATTTATGATATTACCAAATAAGTAAATTCTCTACCCTGATATTTCTTCCCTTTTAGATGAAATAGAGGCAGATTTTTATTCATTTAGGGAATGAAATATTCTGAATAATAGCCTATTTTTATGCATATTTCTAAATTTGATATATATATATATATATATATATATATATGACATAATACAAACTATGTACATAAAATGTATGTATCCCTTCAAGGTCAAAAAATGCATTGTTCCACACTGAGGTACAAAGTTTACTCAACTAACTCCCATTAGTAAACCTGTTCCATTTATTATGTAGATTCAAATCTACAAATGTGATCTATTTTATCTATCAATTTTATTACCGAGATTACTAATCCTAAATCTTTCTACTAATATCTTAGAGATTAAGTATTTCCATTCATGATTATACAAGGTATAATCAAAATGGAAAAAACATTTTACGTATCATACATATCAAATTATGTATGAATTGGAAAGTTAGATAATATTGAGTCCAATTAATTGAATTAATGATGACCCACCATGGATTCGCCTATATAAGTTGTAGCTAGAGTTGCAAAGATTAGAGCTTGAATAGCACTTGCAAATAATCCTAGAAACATTACAAGTATGGGTACCACTAAAGGTACTAGGGAAACAAAAATAGCAACTACCAATTTGTCAACTAATATCTTTCTAAAAAATCAACTACTAAACGATTGTAGCTCAATTGGTGAGGATGATGGCATGTTCCTTGATTATGCCATCCACCAAGGTTCAAACCCCTCGGAGGTGTAATGAATAAGGGACGAGGCCAAGATCATGTGCTGGGTGAATTTGACGGAGTGGATGCCCCTCAGTCCTTGGTTCTAAGCCAAAAGACTTGTGCAACTTATACTCATGCTCCCGATACCGACAGGTTGCTATAACTTCTCAACCAAAAAAAAAAGTCAAAAGCTAAGTGATAAGAGATATTGTAAGATCTTCTAATATGTTAAATGGTAAAAGTACTAGGATTGGTGAATAAGAAGGATTTGTAATGGCAAGCTTTGTGTGAAGAGTTAAAGTTGAATTTTGCTGGGGCCTTAAAAGGAAATCCAAGAAAGGCGAGGGCTAGATATGTGCTTCATAATCAAGATGAAGGCATTGTACTAGGTGGTTTGATTTTCTTGGGGGGGGAGCAAACCAATAAGTATAGAGAATGAGGGTAGAAGAGGCATGTCTTAGCAAAGGCATGAAGATGTTGATGATAGAGAATGAGGGTAGAAGGACAGTTGCAGCAGAGATTGATGAGAGATTTGTTGCAACAGCAGAGGAGCAGGAGAAAGCAGAGGTAATAGTTCATAATTTTCATTTATATGATGAAGTAGATAATGTTGAATTGCATAGGTATGAGATGATGAACATGGAAGAAGAGATGAAAGGAGAGATTGATAAAGAATTGGAAGTGAGGGTAAAAGGGATGGATAAATTTATTGATACAGATTTGTACGCAGTTTGTGCAGCAAAAGTTAGTGTAGAAGGACAAGTTACAGCAGTGGTTGGTCCTTTGAAGGACATTATAATACTGAAAAAAATGATACAGTTGAGTGTGAGAGAGCAGAATAGAGAAAGTGATGAGGATGAAAAAGAGAAATGGGAGGTTGCAGTAAGACCGTGTCTTGTGAGAGGCACGAAATAGTGGGTGAAAGTAGCTGAAGATGAAGAAGTGGAAAGAAATGAAGAGGTAATGTTGGAAATTTTTAATTTCCTTAGAATTCATGATATTAATGTATGTACAGGTATGATGGTGATTGAGGAGCACAGAAATGCAGAAGAAGAAAGTATGAAGAGGCTAAAATTTGAGGTGCAACAAGGCACTGATAAAATGGTAAATGTAGAAGAGAAGATGGAAAATTTTTATTTCCATACAGTTGATCATAACAACTTGTGTACAGATAAGATAGAGTGGGAAGAAGAATTTTAGTGGAGGAGGACGGATTATGGTGGGTTGAATCCCACGAGAGGAAGAAGGAGAAGGAAGTACAATTGGGGAAGGAGGTCAGTACATGGAGGAATAAATTCCATGAATGAAAAAGACAATAGTGAGCAGAGTCGGTGGAAGATAATAGACAGAGTTCCAGACAGATCCTAGAAGAAAAGAAGGAAGAAAATTTTCAAGGTGCCTGTTGCAGTAATGGAGTTTACTGCTTTTTGTTACAACCTAGAAGAGTGATTCTATCATCCAACTCCAATTTTGTGAGCCCATGCTCATCCACAAGCAATCCTGCATCGCCCAAAAATATTTCAAGTTTTCACTTTTAGTTTTAGTTCAGTTTTGGTTGTGTTTCAATGTTTTTGTAGTTTTGCTTCAGGAGTATTTTCAGATTACATTTGGCCAAGTGAAGAGCACGACCTTGTAGAACACCTTAAAGGGTGTTAGCATTTTCAATTTGAAGTGGTTTGGAGAAATTGGGTGAAGATTGGACCATTTCGACAAAACTAGAGGTTCGTGAACCTCTCATTCTGCCGAAAGCTTTCTTTATTCTCTATTAGCAACCTCTCAAGTTTTTGAACTTAGTTTTTTCCGCCGAAATTGAAAAGTTCTTCAAAGGAGAAGTTTTCGGCGAACTTTCAAGTTCGCTAACTGGCCAAGCCGCCAAAAAAGGTTTTGAAGTTTGCATTTGTGCCGATCCGTCGAAAAAGGTGTTGAAGTCCGCATTTGTGCCGATCCACCGAAAAAGTTTTGGAGTTCACACTTTCACCAATTCGCCGAAAGAAAAGTGTTTCAACGAAAACTCAAGTTTGCGAACCAATACGTACACCAAAAGACAAGTTCAAAAGTTCGCATTTGGTTAAAGTCGCCGAAAGAAGCTTAAGTTTCAAGTTTTGAAGTTCGCAAAAGTGTTGAATTGCCTAAAAGGCATAGTTTCGGTGATTGTTCAAGTTCGTGAACCAACTTGAGCGCCAAAAAGGAAGTTCGAGAGTTCTTAAAACCATTGAAACATCGAAGGATAAAGTCTTTTGGTTCACAGGAGGGCAAATTTGCCGAAGAGGATTCATGGTTTGCCAAATGAATGGTTTGTCGAAAGAAGGGTTCGCGGAAACGCAATATCACCAAAATCATGCCTTTCAGCGAACTCTTGTGTGGAAGGTTTTTTGGTGTTGTTGAGTGTTCTTCCTCCTATCAGTGCTTTTGGTGACTTCAACACTTCAAGTTCATAGAAGTCATTAGTTTTCCACAGTCCATGATGCTGGATATGAAAGCTTCTGGATTTGACTGCGTTGTTTTATTTTTACTCAACGTTTCGGATCACACTCAGTGATCCATCATCAGGAGAATGACAGCAAGAGAGGAGAAATACAAATGATAAATTGCAGACCAAAGCAACTTAAAAAGAGGGAGTGACATCACACGGATGCCAAGAGATAACTCTGGAGGGGAGAGACTAACTGATTGACCAAAAGAACCTAGAAAAGAATCTCTTGGTTAGTCTTTTGGTCAATCAGTTAGTCTCTCCCCTCCAGAGTTATCTTTTGGCATTCGTGTCACCTCACTCCCTCCCTCCTTCTAAGCTATTTTGGTCTACAATTTATCATTTGTATTTCTCCTCTCTTGCTCTCATTCTCCTGATGATGGATCACTGAGTGTGATCCGAAACGTTTAGTAAAAATAAAACACAGTCAAATCTAGAAGCATTCATATCCAACTTCAAGTTCATATCAATGTTGGAACATCCAACGAGACACAAGCAAAGATGGTGTCTATCATTGATGTTTTTCACAAACTTATCAAGAAGTGAGCACTTAATCATATAAAGCAAATTCATCAAACTTTACAAAGACCAATACGAGTCTCAACACATCACATTCATCCAAAATTGAATTATTCTTCTTGTTAATAATTTGTTGTGAGATTTAACTCGTTTCATTTAAATTTAGAATTTTGGGGAAAAATCAGCCTTGATCATTAACTTTAAGTAAATGTTTCTTATTTTCAAAATTTAGTTTATATCTTCATCTAGTTCAATGTCTTTAGTTAAAAAATTTTGTAGTTCCGTTTGTGTATGCCTACTTGTATGTAAGCGTACAGGTGGGCATTACATAATCAAACCAAAACTTCATATGTCGTCCACAAAGTAACCCATGACTATACTTTCAATTAAATAGGGCATCAACAAAGCAATCAAAGACAGCAAAGCAAATTGTCAAGGATCAGATCAAGACTGTAGCCTAAAAAATATAAGAGGCATTTAACACTAATGTAAACCTCTCAATCTCATTCAAAGCTAAACTAAACACCAAGCAAGCATAATGACCCCATCAAGCTAGAACAAAGGAACACCCAAGAAAATGAAAGCATCATAAATAAGGGTAAGTGAATGGTCTAGTGAAAGAAACAAATTCCTCCCTAGAACATGGGAACCTTCAATAGGCTCTAAATAAACAAGCCCCACCATCTAATCTAACTCTACCCATGCAATGTCATCATAGAAATCCATATCATGAGAGTTATCATGTTAGCGTGATCAATCTATCTCAAGCTCAAGTGCAGCAATGTAATGTCCCCATTTTCGTGAACATCAGGGTTCGTGTGAATTAGCCTATTATCTGATCCTCGTAGGCTAATGGAGTTGTTTAGAGGGTCCCATTTGGCAGTTATTAGGGTGTTTCCTTCTCCGGAGCTCAGTTTGGTTCAGGTTGGCCTTCGTTTGACGTTTCTGGACTCAGTTATACACACTTACTATTTATAGTAAGTCACCATTTCAGGAGAGTCAGTGTTTCTATATATAGCAGGGCACCTGGACAGGTCTTGATTGCAGTGTCGATCCCTTACTCAATTGGTTTGATCAGATAATGAGGGATTTACTATTTATAGTGAATCAAAAGGTGGTTGGATGCACAGAGGGTGCCATGGTGAACCCCCAGGTTCAAACATAATCAAGAAATAATGTTTATTTATGGAGTTATGATATTTTAATTATTAGTTCCTATCGTAGGCAGGATTACTTATGCATCCGTTGGATGCAATTATTTCAATTAATTCAACCAATCATAGCAAAGAATTAAAATTTTTTCACAGAAGTTCTATAGTTTAAATTTAATTTTTATTTTAGTTGGTTATAAAAATACTATTTTTCTTTCTTCCTATTGGTTTATATTATGAACAATAAGGAGAAAAATCAATTTTCTTTTTTCAAAATGATGGCATAAATATTTAATTCCTCTCAAAACTACATTAGGCTATCCTCAGTCCCATCAATTTTCTGCATTCTGCCGGCGCAATAAAATGAATGAATTAATTGAATTCAAGTTAAGGCCAATTAATGAATGAAGTGACATTTGTTGTTGCGAGAACCATATATGTCAGTCTATATTTGACAATAAATTTTGATTCGTGCCCCCTCACTCAATTATAAACTCCGTGGAACAAGGTCAGATTTTCTTATTGAATAGAATTCCTCATGTATTTAGAAGGCTTTGCTATGTCCCTGACAAGATCAGCACACCTATTCCATCTGCTTCAAACAAAGGTACAAAAATTAACATCTTCTTTCAAACCTTTTTTTCCCTTCAGAAAATTAGCTTTTGTTGCAGACAATGTTGTGGACAATATGAAATGTAGACAATATGAAATGCTCTGAAGATTCTAGAAAATTTTTGCTCTGAAGATGCTAGATTTCTTTGATGAAAAAAACAATTATGGCTTATTCTATGCATTCTCGTGGTTAAAGTTGTCCTTGTTTATCTTGAGAAATATACTGTAGAAGTGAATCCTCTGTTTGCAAAAGGACACAAACATTTGAACAGAAGCAAGACATTTAGACAATAGTTACTGAAATCACAAATTTATCACAATAAATCACAACCCAGCGGTTCCACAATTTTGGGCGCTTTTTCCTGATTGTTTGGTCAAAAAAGTGGGGTTTCTGCGTTTTTTACTGATCTCTGTGGTGATTTTTTTCTAATTTTTCCCTAACCCTAACCCTTTTTTTCCCAATTAAAACCTGATCAATTGGGAAAATTTCTTATGGTTTGCAAATTTATTGCAGAGAAAGATTCTTGCAACTATGGTCAATCTTTAAATTGCCATTTGGTCCAGTCAGCAATCCAATTTATATCATATCGCCTATCTTTTCTCTGATCTCTGGCACAATTCCTGAGGCTGCCGGCTTTTCCCTATGATTGCTATCGCAATAACTGAGACTGTTTTAATTGCAATAAAGTGCACATTTTTCAATTTTCCTATAAAATAATTGTTTTTAAGTTTTCCGTCAAAACCCCATTTTTACATTGCAGATTTGAATTTTTCTAAAGTTACAAAACATTGGATTATTAGGGCACACTCGAGGTGCTCATTCTTCAGCAAATATCCATTCTATTCTCACTCATATCCATTCTATTCTCACTCATATAGGGCCTAATCAACGTAAGGATTTGGGACTAATTATGAAAAATAGCATGTGCCATGAAGGTTCATGTAGCCTCAAAGGCCTAAATTTGGGCTTGGTGGCAGGGGCTCCACCCCTTAACCCTACCCTATATTGTGATTGTTAATGTGCATGAGGTGCTGCCCCTCAATCCGCTAGGAGCTGCCATCCCCAAATCCCCACTCTCATTTTAAAAAGCAAAAAATAAAAATTGTTTTGGGCTGTGCCAGATAGAAAAGCAGCATTTTTTCCCTCTAATTTGGCTTGAAATTAAACAAAAAGGGCATTTTTCTTCTATCTAAAAAGCAAAAACAGCATTTTTCCCCCTATTTTTATGAACTTTTCAGTTTTTTTTCCAAGATTTCCCAATTAATTAAATTACAATTATACTTTACCAAGTCAATCCCAATAAAGAATTTTGCTACTATGGTTTAGACAATGAGTTGATAAAACCACGGGATGCATTGCAATACGTTCACTCAGAGTTAAGGGTTCCAGGCTCTCATACTAATAAATACCAGTTCTACTAGAGATTATTCAAACAACTCATCTCTTGTTGTCAATGATATTATTAGTTCTGATCAGATATGCCCCATCACTGTGCCTACCCATGAAGTTATACTGACAAAGAGCACTTTAGCAGCCCAGGTGTTGAATTGGTGCTTAAAGAACCTGCTGATAATGCTGTCCTTTGGGACTACATCAGTGAGAGAAGGGAGGAACGTGTTGTGGACTTTGATGAACATTTGGATGATATTAGCAAGTAAGCAGATATACGACAAAATCATTCATTATAAGAAATATGTTAGATTTGTAATGTCCCCTATTAGAACAATACTAATTTTACCCTAAAAATTCAAATCCCACAAGTTTAGGGTTAGGGTTTCTAATTCCTGGAACAAAATGGTTTGATAAGGTGCCCAAGAAACCCTCTATCCTAGGCCCAAGAGCGGGTGCTTCACCCCTCTTGGCCCCATGTGGCCTCTTGCCATCCATATGGGGTGGCGTGCCTAGTGAGGCATCCTATCACCGTTCCCCTTATCAAAACCATTCTGCTTCCTCTTATGATGCAATGAATTTCCATGATGGGAGGCTGGGGTGCAACTACAGCAGGGTGTCCCAGAAATCACTCCTCTAAGCCCAAGAGCGGCTCCCCATGCCCTCTTGGCCCACATGTGGCAGGCCTCAACCATCCACCATGGGGTGGCGTACTTAGAGGATGATCCCAACGTTGTTTCCCCTCCTCGTAGGCCCTTAATTCCCTCATCATAACATTCATACAAGAATCAACATTAATGCATAATAAACTAATCAAACTCATAGTTGCAAACAATCATGTCAAATGTGTTGTGGATATGATCTATATTTCATAGCAAGTTTCATAATGCCTAATAATATACATGACTAATGATGATACTTCAATTATATGTATTTATCAATACTTACCACATGGCATTCATCATAATAGACATAGGGTTAGATACATCATACTAGAATATATTTCTTGCCCTTGTATCCTTGGAGATCTAAAGGTTGTCTCCCTTTAGTGTTGATCATATTCTTCACACACTCTTCTTCCAATCTCTGAATTGTATATCTTATTCCTTCTTATTTTTATATTCATGCAAATCTGAATATTAATTCAGATATTACTTGTTTATTTCTCAATCTCCATATTTCATTCTATTATCCTCTTATATTTCCACACTACTACTGTACCTTTGCCTTCTTTCTTCTGAACATAATCAGACAGTTCTGATTTTATTTGCTGTTGGCTGCTGATGATGGCTGATTGTATTGCTTACTAGACCTTCAAGTGTATTCTTGTGATTTTTGCTGAGTAGGGACACTTGAATTTGCTGATAAGATTGATAGTTGATGAAGACTGTATATATATATATATATATATATATATTCCTTCTTCTATTTCTGTTCCTTCCTTATTTCTTCTTATCTTTCTTTTAAAATTAGATCCTACTCTTGTCTTTTTATGCAGATCTGTTAGTTGCTGATTTATGTCTACTGATGGAGATGCCTGAATAATGAGCCCCAATTTGAATATATATTATCACAATCAGATATAGAGGTGTCTTTCTATAAAAGATGCACCTTTTGTTAATTAAAACAAATCATAATATAAACCTCAAAGAGTTGTTGCCTTGCATACCCTTTCGCTGCACTTGCTATTAAGTAATCGCTTGCCTTTTTAACTTATATGTTACAATCCCTTGTCTTCAGCCTTCCTTAATTGGTTAGTATAGGAATCGTTGGGGAATCTTACCCCTTCCATATTAAGGGATCGCTGACCAATATTAATATGTGGATTATATAATTATGAGTATATAATCAATTATATTATAATTATATAATATGTGATATTTATAATATATAATAAATATATATATATATATATATAATAATTGACAACATCTATATTTGTGCCGATGATGGCATGGTTCGGTGGTTAAGTCGCTCGGTTGTAGTGGCGGCCACCAGAGTTCAAACCCCCGCTGGGCCAACGAGCTCGCAAGGCTTTACGCCTTCGCTGGGCCAATGAGCTCGCAGGTTTGAAGTGTTCTTCATAGGGGATGAGGTCCCCCAATTGTGGCCTCACCGGTTCATTGCTCCGGGCAAAAGCATTCACGTGGACCCGGAGGGCGTGTCGCACCAGCGTCGCCGGTCACGTTAAAAAGTTTACCAAGCCCATTTTAAAAAATTAAAAAATTTTAAAAAAAATAATAATAAAAAAAAACATCTATATTTGTATTTATATTTATTATTTCTAAATATAATAAATATATTATATTTTAATTATATAAAATATATATATAATAATATTATTAATATTATTATCAATGATATTATTATATACGTGATTACCATTCCAAGTGGCTTCTCCTTATTATGATGTTTAAATTTTTTATTTAAACAATGCCTTAATACGGGGACATGACAAGATTTCACACAGAAACACCTAATAATAATTTTCTATCCTGATGGAAATAGAAAGATATGTTATTCTGTATCACGATGGATTTTGTCTTATCTCTTGTGAGCGCAATATATAGTCACTTTGATATAATGTGAGTTGTTGAGTCACTTGCCAGCTATCCACTTAATAAAAATCATCTGTGATCATATCAATCCTAATGATTGTGTCCAGTATCCAGGGTTTTAACTTGGGCCTGTTGAGCACTAAGATTCAGCAGCTCAAAAGAAAAATTGATTAGATCATATTACATCCACTTTTTAGTAATCAAAAGAATGGAGATTTAAAGATTATAGTAACTTATACAAAAAACAAAAGTAACTTATACAAACTAGACTATCACTAGGTTGGAACACTAACAGTAGAAAATTTGATTAAAATATGAGGTAAATGGAAATTGGGGGCCTCATACCTAAGTGGTATTGGGCTTTGCCATGACCTCAAAAATTATCTTATCTGCCTGGGGCCTATTTGATCATGGCATAAGCACTATATATATTCTAGAAGAACCCGCTTGCAACAAAAAAAAAGTCATTTTTTAAAAGAAAAAAAGCCAAAAAAAATCCTAACTAAAAGTTTTCATTAGTCTCGATGGAAGATGAGGGGCAGACGGCTGGTACATAGGATTTGCATGATGCTGCTAGCGGGAGTGGCACAGTTGCTGCTTGTGTTTGTAACAAACCAGATGATGCTCTCAATGAAGAGCAATATGATGATCTGTATTGATTCTCTTTTTGGGGTATTGTTTGTGGACTAATTGTATTTGTCTGCTGCAGGGACTGGTTGAAAAACAACCTCTTCAACTAGACTTGCATTTCACTAGTATGCAAAACATTATATTTTCTGTATTGTAATCTACAGGGGTTGGCGACTACAGAGCAGAATTTATTGCGCAAATGCCTGTTTCAGGTTCATTTTTCTGTCATTTTTGACAGGATGTAGTAATTGTGGGTTATTTCTTTGCAATTTAATTGCAAGCTGAGTCTTTTCTAACTTTTTTTCTACTTCTGAGAGGCATTTCCTTTTAAGTTTTTTGTCAGATATTATAGTTGGAAATGCTCTGGTAGATATGGCTCAACTATAGCACTAGAACCATCCTCGTCAAACATGCTGCAGACAAATTAGATTGTTATGTATATGAAGAACAATATGCCATTACCTTATTTGAAGCCAAGCTTGATTGTAGAATTTAATTTTCTTGCATGCAGTTCGGAATCATTGTTGAAGCCTACAGTCTGTGGCAACTTGATAACTTCATACTCATGGACCAATCAGTATATTTAAGTTTGATCATAAATACATATTACAAGTCAATTAGAATAACCATATTTCTTATGCAAGTGACAACATAGTTACAGGAAGAAAAATTTATAAATACCAGTCAAGTTGGAAATCCTTTGATCTCTGAGCAGCTGCCATGCCCTCATCGGAATTTGTAAGCAGCTGCAACCACCCAAAGTCCAGAAAGATCCCCCCATTCTTCTCTCTTTTTTTTCCCTGCTTTCCCTGATATTTTTATCTCCAAAAATTCCCCACTCCCCACAAGTGACGCCTATCCTTGGACAACCTCCAAGTGTCCTCCTTGGGAAAGGTTCCATGGAGGAGGAGCCTCCATGTATCCTCACATATGGTGAGTCATCGAGACCTCCAACCAACTCCACCGTTTATCTCCACCAACAGTGCAATCGGCTTGGCATGTTTACGTTCCAGGCTAATGATTTTAATAAAACTGTTTGATTTTACTTCCGATACTCGAGGCAGCTTAATGATTTTAAAAACCATTAAATTCTTCACCGATACCACCTCCTTCACTAGTGCCAATGGAATTGCCTTTATGGCCCAGGCAAAATCATTTTGATATTGCTTGGGGTCCACAATGCTATATTGCTCATTTTGATGCGATTGTGCACGGTTTTATAAAAACATTGCTAACAATTTAAAAGAGGCCGTTAATTCGGATTTGATCAGAATCCTAAATGCCAAATGCCAAATCAGGCCCCAGCCAAGAGCAATATGGGTGCTCCGCTTGGCCACAAATAATCCTCCTAAATTCTATTCACAAACAACCAATGCCAGACATCCTTCACTCATGGCTTGAATCCATCCTCTCACCTATGGGATAATATACTAATAAATGCTAGTAACTCCCTCGGTATGACAAGACTACTCCTAATTCCATATAACACTTAAGATGCTTTATAATCCCTCATTACAATTGCAACTGCCCATGGCACCTTCGTACTTTTTAAAACTCTGATCACAATCTTGTAATTCGTTCCTTATGACTTCTATGACAAGGATTCTTTGTAACTCCTATGATACTCTTACAACTTGTTAATGTTTTTGAACCGCAACTCATTTTTTTGAATATATTTCCTAGTACAAATAAGTTTTGAGTTTTGAACAATAATTTTATTTTTTACCCTAAATACAAACCAGGATCGTTCCTCTGGAACAAAACTTGATGTTCAGAAAGTGGCTCAATTGATTGCCCTCAAAACTAAATAGCCCAATTTAGGGAATCCTCACTGCCTTCAGGAGCAAATTACTGATGGGGATAAGATAGCATTATTGAACACACTAAAATCAAGCTCCTATAAAGAATTTGCTTGTGCTCATTGCTATATCATCCTTCCTCTAATCACCGAAGGGTGTACATAATGTCATCCATGAACAACTCAATCATGGATGTCATTAGAACTTAAGCATACAGTCAATCTCCACCAACAGTCAATCTCGTGCAAATAACAATATGCCAAAATTAAGGGTTTCATAGTTGGAGCAATTATAAATTGTACATAGTAATGACTTTAAAAGTAGATGGACAGCTAGAACATCAGTAAAGGATAGATAGTAATGAATTGAAAAGTAGATGGTCAATCGGGAAAATAAATGAAACTATAAGATATTTTTTTTACCCTATTTGTATATATGTCTAGCTACTTATATAATCTTCTTTCTTTTACTATGTTTCTATGGGCCGAGTTGCATGTGGACTATATTAACCTTTTAGATACATGGCATATCCTCATCACTCTATCAGCAAATGTACTGTAAATATAAATAGCAGTTTGATAGAGCAGATGGTGTCAGGTCTGCTGGGGGCAGTGATCAAGCAGGAAGAGTTGTTTTTTTTGTGCATGAAGATGGAAGCACATAGTTAGCTCATCTTGCTATATAAGTAGATGGGTTTGACCTCATCATGACATGCTTTATGACTTCCTCTCAAACCCAACCACCTCCCTACTCTTTGTATAAGAAACTTCTTTAAGGAAACTTCTTTAAGGAGTACCCACACATTTGTTAAGAAATATATAGCCCCATTCAGTTATCCATGCAATCATCATAAATAAGTATATTGTTCTGCAATTACTCTTTTGTAGTAGCCTAATTTGTTTTTAAAACAAATGCTAAAATTATGCATTTGGTGCAACACACATTTCAAACAATATTGTAACAAATCATTGACAGATTATGCAAATATAGTGGATGGAATGCTAAGAAGTTGTGAATATTTGTTTCACATGTCACAAGCGTTACAAATTATATAATCATCTAGCATACTGAAGAAACTGTTGCCTTTGTTGATGATGGTTTCATAATACAAGGGTTCACTATTCTTATAGTTGAAATGTTCATATCGTTTCTATTGCTCATTTTAATCAAAAAGACTTCACATTTTTTGCATATTGCTTATATGCAATGTATTACTCTTTTTATACTTCTTTGGTGTTGATTGACTAATTAATGTGTACGCTTATCCATTCTACTACAAAAAAAATAAGGTTTCTATGTACACCCTTCTCCAAGAGTTCTATTTATATGATTATGATTTTTGATGATAAAAAAATTCCCATTCTAGAATGTGTGTCTACGACTATTTTGAAAAAAATCAGGAAGCTTCCTCAAGAATATCAAAGAAAGATTATAAGGCTTTGTCTCTATAAGTACGATCTTCCTTTTTTATATTGATAGATAAGACTATTGACATCTTGAATAATTTCCTTGCTACACAATTTCATTTTTCTTATACATATTTTATTTTGAAGCATGGTGGATCCCTTTTGCTTGCTTTGTAACTATGTATGCAAGTCAACCTATAAAAAAATTGAATATTTGTGTTGGAACTACTTAACACTTAGATACTCATTGACATTTGCACGCAAGAAATATGTATATCATAACAGTGTTCTCTTTGTTGGTAACAATACTGTGTAAATATATTGTCTTTAGATACATGAAGTAAACCCAAAAGGAACCACCATTACTAAGAGGCAACAAAACATGTTCTAGATAACTATTGCCATATTTAATGACAAAAGTTTCATCAATCTTTTATAGCTCCCAAAGTTCTTAAAAATAATAAAAGTCTTTTGGAACAACCCATGATAAAATTTTCAAAAACATGTAGACATCTTGTTCCAAGTAAATTATGTCATTGCAACTATACAAATACACTTGCATGAATTTAATGCATTCATTTAATACAAAATGCAACAAAATTTAAGCAATTGTAAAATTAAACTATACTCTCATTTTTTCAACATTATTATTTGTAACCTAGACTAGTTTGCTAAGATTCTATTTGCGACCTATAAAATAGTTATGTACCAAAATACAATCTCAAAACACCTACACAATGTTTGTTAAAGAAACATTTTAGAAGACTTTAACAGTTCTCTAATTGCATATCTATAGATCAATCACATTATTTGTTTCTTCACTACAAATGCCAATGAATTAAATGCAAACCATGTTGCAAGCACATTAGTAAACCATGTTGCCAGACAATTTATACAATGATAATGGTTGACTTGTGACGAATACAGTTAAGGTGGATTGCAAGCTGCCAAAAAAAAGCTACACAAGCATCACCATTGAAAAAAAAACCAATGTTCACTTCTATCCCTCATAAATTACTAGACAAGTTTCCCTTCGCTGCATAAATTCCTTATTCCAAAATCACACTCAATATAGCTTTACAAAATCACGATAGCTATATGTTAATTCTCTCTAAAATAATGTCTCTTCATTCCCAATACTTTGTTTAAATTGTTCTCATAGGATACTAAAATAGTCTATTGATACCATTGTGTAGATGTCATATGAATATGCATGTCAATGATTTTGTAGAAGCATAATCTAGTGGACACGCCATTTGTTGCATTCAATTATTTAGGTACTACAAAGATCAACAAATTAAACCTAGTCTTTACATTAACTAATTGCAATATCATTCATTTTATTTGCCACTATAACGGCAGGAACCTGACGCAATGTGTCTCTTGTTATTAAAGTGATTACTTTAATAATAGTTAAATATTAATGCGCATATCATTAATGAGTTATATGACCTTTAATATATGGTTCATTTTATAACATAAGGTCATTATTTAAAGGGGACTTTATTATGAAAGGTGATATAAGGGTTAAATGGAAATTAATAAAGTGATCTATTTAATAATACTTTATTAATTTATATGTTGAAAGGGAGACATAAGGACTTAATTAAAAAGGGGGACTTAAATGATTTAAAGTATATTTTATGCTATTAAGTTGTGCATCATAATTAAAAGGGAAATGAAAGTAAATTGAATGAAATGAATTAAAAGTGAATTTGAGGTGGAATATAAAAGGGCATTTTGGAATTCATTTCATTCATTCATTTATTACTCTCTCAATTCATGAATTTTTTGGCTCTGGAGAAAATACAAGGGTTTGAAGAAGAAAACCAGTCTTTGAGAACGAAATCTCTCAAGGAGTTTGCATACATTGGTGGCTACAGCCAGTGGTCACAACTGAGCTAATTGGAGTAGTTTTTGTAAGGGTTGCGTTGCTGTTTGGCTTCAATCTACAGCCATATTTGATCAAATTTGTGAAGATTAATGAAGGGGTTGAAGGAGAAATACCATCAAATATCATAGATATCATTGCAGATTGAAATCAACATAATATTCTCTTGCTGGTCTGTACCCATCTGCTGCTACAGGCTGTATTGTTCACCATACTGCTAGCCGTACAGTTTGGGATGAGAGACGTCTCACCTTTAGGCTGAATCGCCTATCTATTGGGCTGCTATCTCTTGTGTTTGGAGCGGCTAGGGATCTGTTATATTTTGGCATCTTATTTTAGGTGGAGAAATCATTAAAGGCTGCAAAATCATCCTTCTAGGGTTTATACCAGCCTGTTGTTATTATTTCAGAATTCCATTATATTGGGCTTTTCATTCCGGGTATGCAATGTATGAAGAGAACTCTTTATTATTAAATCTGATTATAACATCTGAATGCATAGTTTATGTTTCTTCCAACTGATTGTTTGTATGTTGCTTTAGAATTTGTATATTCCACTTGCATGCATTTCCTGGCATCTCTATATATTAAAAAATACAAAAAAAACAAGAAAACTTCAAAAAACACAAAATATCAATCAGCAGTTGCACAAAAGATATCTCAAAGGACAGGAGGGATATTACAAGCAATCCAAATATTACTTTTAACATCACCTCATTTGTATCATCAAAGGGCTCATACCAGTCATGCTGAGCCATCACAGGATGTTCTAGACCAACACTTAAGGATCAAAAGATCAACTCATGGGATGAATAATACATTGGCCATGCTTGTCAAATCCTCTGCCTATATATCCCAATTTCTGAAGTAGCCTCCATTCAACATTTATTTTGGACCTATGGTATTCCTTGGCTGAAAGGGCCTGAACGTCATAGGAACCCATGTCATCAGAATTACTACCATGACCCTACTTCTGGTAATTATATGAGGAAGTACTGTCAGATTAAGAAGTCTTTGAAGATCTACTGTATGAATGTGATGTATAATAATTGCTTTTTGTAGTTGTGTCTGCCTAAATTGACCCTAAATCACTCTCTGTAGTGTGAACACGTGTAGATCTTTCTTCATTGCCTTCTTCTGATGTGCTCCTGCAATAAGAATCTGAATGCCTGTGAACTACAACTTCAAGCACATTTAATAACTTCAATTCCCTTTCAAGCAAAACGTAACTAAGATTACCTATTCCATCAATACAATTCAAGGCATTCTGTGATGACTCATGGAACTTGGTAAATTTATAAAGCTTCTCACATTTTGAAGAAAATCAAAGGTAACTTTGAAAATCTTCTCAGTATCCTCAACCACAAACTGATCTAACCAAAATTCTAAACCTCAGTTACTAGTTTCTGCTCTTCGTCTGCAGCAACCATTTTCTGAGAATATAGTGAATTTATCATGCATGTGATTGCATAAAAATATCAACAAGTGTTCTCAGTATTTAAGTCCTCAATTTCTAAGCTATTGGGACATATGCAGCAACAAATTTGAGTCATTTTCAAATAATGTCAACAAAGTTGTGGGATATTCCATATGCATTTTACTTTTTATAAAGAAGATTATGACTTTTTATTGAATCGCAAGTAATGGCAAAGATGGCATAAATGCTTTTGGAAAAAGATAACCCCGTATCAGAAATGCTCAATGATTTGTGGAACAAGAGAGTCAGTAATGCAAGAGGGTTTTCATACCCTCTGCCAAACACACAACTCTTTCACAAACATTCACAATATTAAAGCTTACACAACAAATTCACACTGATATGGGCATGCTCTGCCTCACTTCCAATACCCAATTTCAACAAGATTGCAAACAACTACATTCATATGCCAAATCATAAACTGCTAAATGCAAATACAATGGTATCACTGATTTTATTGAAAGGAATCAACTATCTTACATTCAGATTTACAAACAAGGCTTCAAATGGCCTCTCTTAGCTCACACATATCAGCACACTTCATTTTCCAATCTAAATCTTCACTCCCACTCTTTGCTGAATATTTTGCTTCATTTTTGTAGATGTTTCCTCCTTGTGCAGCCAATTCAATAATTTCTTTACACTCTATTTGCTTTTTCTGGGCAGCAAACTTCAATGACTTCACACTTTTTTTTTCTTTTTTTTCTGTTTGGCAGTGAACCAATTCTTCCTCAGAGAAATCTCTTCTCCAATTTGCAAACCCACTATGGTGCTCTTCTTCTGGGACCACTTCTCTCTCTCTACCTTCTGTATTTTTTTTCTTTTGGCAGCTAACTTCTTTGCAGCCATATGTTGGTTTTTTTAAAATTGTAGAGATGAGAATTGAAAGGTTTCAAAACCATTCAACTTCCTTAGCTGGGCAACGCCTTACCAATAAATTACATCTTTTAATATTTGGTTTTAATGCACATTCAATATGCAATCAGCCATATTTTATTTTCTTGAATATTCTACTCACTAATTGATTTTCTTTTTGTTTTGCCAGGGAGCAATTATATAGTGAAAAGGTGAAATTACAGCAAGAACAGAAAATCCTCCGTCACTGCCCATTTTGATTTTTCAATTGGCTTAAAAAAATGTATATGAGATAAATAAAATCCACCAAACATTACCTTGTGAGGCTGCATACACTGTTTGGAAAAAAAATTCAAATATGTGACTTCGACTCTGTTTGGAATCGAGTGCTGCAGGCGAAAAATTCAAACTTCTCAGAATTGAATGAAAATTGACGAGTAGGGTCAGAATGATGTCCCAAGGTCCCCTACAAAAGGATTTTGATTTAAACTTTCAGAATTAGAAGATATTAAACTTTCCGTAAACCGACGACACACTGTCGACATTAAAACACCAATTTCCGACATTAATTTCTCTCAAACCGTGAGAGATATGACTTCAATTCTTTTTGCACTTTCGAGATGGTACCTCCAAGAATGCCCCTGCAAAAGGATTATGTTCTAGCTCTTACGAATCTTTGGGAATACATTTCACAAAACTATCCGTTGTGCTCCGAAGCCAAAATATGGCAAAAACTGAAAACTTGCGAATTTTGACTCGCCACTTACTCCAAAAGCCAAGAGATGCAAAATGAAAACCAAATCACAACAAAAATGAAACCCAAACCTCACACTCTGTTTTTGGTTGATGCTGATCGCCAATTCGCTCGGATGCTCTTGCATCAGACATGTCGGGTAAGAAGTTTGTGAGCGTACACTCACAAACGTGGAGTTGAATGGTAGGACCATTCCAGATTGCAAGCAATTTGGAGCAAACTCCATCGCTAAAATATGTGCACCAAAAATAATTTATTTTTCCTCTTTTTCCAGCATCTCACTGAAACAAGCTTCACGCTTCTCCAACAAACCTACACTCTCTTCCTCCTTCCTCTTATGGACTTGCATCCACCATGTACCGTCCTCCTCCTCCAATGATTCTCTCCATTACTATCTCATTCGTGGGATCCAACCCACCATCATCAACCAACCACCTCCACCAAACAAACTCACTACTCTTCTCCTCTTCCATGGGTTTTGACCCACTATAATCCGACCACCTCCACCAATTCCCCTCATCATACACATCACAACCTGTAGCATACAAATACAAATCTGCCCCTACAACTTCATGAAAATCAACAATTTCCATCTGTTTTTCTTCATACTCCTCAACCCTCAACATTACAAATGAATGCAAAACAATATCATCACAAAATACAAACAAGTTTACCTCTTTCTTCACCGCTGTAGTGTTTCCGTCATCACTTTCATCGGCTACAACCTTCATCTCATCTTTTGCTATGAGGTTTTCATCTACTCTCATCATCTTCATGTCTTCAACTGTTGTACCAAGTCTTCCAACTGTAGCATCTTCAACAACTTCTTCACATAAACATCTTGCACACAAATATGCATCTTCATTTATTTTCATCCCATCATTTTGCAACTCCTTATCCATCTGAGCAACAAACAAATCCCCGTCAATTTCTTCTTCATACAATTTAGAAAAATTAGAAGTTACCTCTTCACTCTTAGCTGCCCCATTCATCTCCTTCAAGTGTTCACTCAAACTGAACAATTCTTCTATACTCCTACTTTTTTCTTCAAGCAAATTATGTTCCTCTTCAACAAACAAATCTGCAACATCCTCATGGAAATGGAAAGCTTCCATGTATCTACCCTTTTCTTCTTCTATATCCTCTATTGTTTTCATCATTTCAAACAATTTAAACTCAAAATTTTCAAGCATTGCCTCATTTCTTTTCGCTGCTCCAACTTCTTTGTCTTCATTTTTTGCTGCACCATTCAGCTCTTCATGGTCTTCTTTCCAATCTCCTTCTAGCATCTGATCTATTCTCTTCATCTCTTCTTTCCATAGAAGATCAATCTCCTCTTCATCCACTTGTTTATCAAACCTAGGGCCTTCCAACTGTGTTTTCTGCCTCCACATCTGTGGCAACTTTCTGCTCCTCAGCTGCAAGCTTGTGTTCTTCCACTTCTATCTTCATATCCTCCAAAGGATCTATTGTTACTGTTGTTACATCAATTTCATCTTCTTCTTCTATGTCTTTCAAAAGACATACCTCTGTTGCAAACTCTAATGCTTCAACTCTTTCATTTCTTCATGAATTACCTTTTCTCCACATCGCTATCCCACATATTCCATATCTTCCCGTGTATCATCCACCATTGCAAAACCATGTTTTGCCTCTTCAAAAAGGCATGCTAAGCTGAACAATCTTTCATTTTCCATTCTTTCCTCTCCTTATTTCTTCTATTTTCTAATTTTCTTTTAACTTGTAATGTATGGGCTACTCCCATATGTTCTTCTTCCCACGCCCCTTCTACCAAAGGGCTGCAACTCTTCTTCTTTTCCCTTGCAACCATAGTTGCATCTTCTCTCTTCCCTTTCGATCCTTTTGCACAAGGATCTCCTCTTCTTCATTCTTCATATTCGTTGCCACTTCTTTCTTCTTTTCATCCTTTTCTTTCATGCCATCTCCATGACATGTCTTCATTGCAAACTCATCCCTCTTGGCTTTGTCACACTGCATGGCTTCCAACTGGTCACATTTTTCATCAACTTGTCAATCCTCTCAATCTTTTATGTCATCTCTCTAAGGAATCCCTTCCTCTTGTACCTTCTCCAGCCATCCCATATGACTAGCTTCCACACATTTATTCTCATCATACTCACTGCTGCAATCTTCTACAATCCTCTTTCATTTACCCTGCAACTAAATTCTCTCACCACTATCCTCTACCCAATAAGATGCTAGAAGATGTACCTCTTCAAGACCTCTTTTACCCACTTCCTCTCAATGGAAAAAATCTGCACACCTTCTACCCAGCTTCATCTCTACTCAGGGATAGCCAAAATGATTCTCATAAAATCAACTCTCTCGTGGCTTCACTCTTCACTACTCTTCACCCGCAGGTCCTGGTACATACTCTGCACTCTCAAGATCTTGTGGCCCTGATACCACTTAATGCAAGAGGGTTTTCATACCCTTTGCCAAACACACAACTCTTTCACAAACATTCACAATATTAAAACTTACACAACAAATTCACACTGATATGGGCATGCTCTGCCTCACTTCCAATACCCAATTTCAACAAGATTGCAAACAACTACATTCATATGCCAAATCATAAACAGCTAAATGCAAATACAATGGTATCACTGATTTTATTGAAAGGAATCAACTATCTTACATTCAAATTTACAAACAAGCCTTCAAATGACCTTTCTTAGCTCACACATATTAGCACACTTCATTTTCCAATTTGAATCTTCACTCCCACTCTTTTGCTGAATATTTTGCTTCATTTTTGTAGATGTTTCCTCCTTGTGCAGCCAATTCAATAATTTCTTTACACTCTATTTGCTTTTTCTGGGCAGCAAACTTCAATGACTTCCTTTTTTTTCTTTTGTTTTTTTCTGTTTGGCAGAGAACCAATTCTTCCTCAGAGAAATCTCTTCTCCAATTTGAAAACCCACTCTAGTGCTCTTCTTCTGGCACCACTTCCCTCTCTCTACCTTCTGTATTTTTTTTTTCTTTTGGCAGCTAACTTCTTTGCAACCATACGTTGGTGCTTTTAAAACTGTACAGATGAGAATTGAAAGGTTTCAAAACCATTCAACTTCCTTAGCTGAGCAACGCCTTACCAATAAATTACATCTTTTAATATTTGGTTTTAATAAACATTCAATATGCAATCAGCCATATTTTTTTTCTTGAATATTCTGCTCACTAATTGATTTTCTTTTTGTTTTGCCAAGGAGCAATTATATAGTGAAAAGGTGAAATTACGGTAAGAATAGAAAATCCTTTGTCACTACCCATTTCGATTTTTCAATTGGCTTAAAAAGATATATATGAGATAAATAAAATCCACCAAACATTACCTTGTGAGGCTGCATACACTGTTTGGAAAAAAATTTCAAATGTGACTTTGACTCTGTTTGGAATCAAGTGCCGCAAGAAAAAAATTCAAACTTCTCAAAATTGAATGAAAATTGGCGAGTAGGCTCGAAATGATGTCCCAAGGTCCCCTGCAAAAGGATTTTGATCCAAACTTTCAGAATTAGGAGATAATAAATTTTTCGTAAACGACGACACACTGTCGACATTAAAACACCAATTTTCGACATTAATTTCACTCAAACCGTGAGAGATATGACTTCAATTCTTTTTGTACTTTCAAGATGGTACCTCCAAGAATGCCCCTGCAAAAGGATTCTATTCTAGCTCTTACGGATCTTTGGGAATAAATTTCACAAAACTCCCTGTTGTGCTCCGAAGCCAAAGTACGGCAAAAACTGAAAACTTGTGAATTTTGACTCGCAAGTTACTCCAAAAGCCAAGAGATGCCAAATGAAAACCAAATCACAACAAAAATGAAACCCAAACCTCACACTCTGTTTTTGGTTGATGCTGATCGCCAATTCGCCCAGATGCTCCTGCATCAGTCAGCCCCTTTATTACCTTAGCAAAACCTTAATCTCCTCAAATAATCAAGAACAAAACCTGTTACTTGTTGATTGCTAGCAACGCTAGCTATTTTTCTGGGGGTGAATTTTTGCAGAGTACCACTTCACATAGGTTTTCTGAAACCAACTGCATAGTGTTTAAATTTACCTATGTTTCAGGTGTATCTACAGGACCCATGATTGGGATCAAGAATGAAACCTCCACTTGACTAAAATAGGAGAGAACTAACTCCTATAAATATACAGAAGCTTTGGGACAAGAAGTCTAATATTGTTCATTTTGTCTTACTACTTGCTGCCCTTTGTCTACAGCATCTATTTTCTGAGAATGAATTCATCGTGCATGTCATGGTATAAAAATATAACCAACCATTAAGCTCCTCGGGATTTTGAACTAAGTCTTTCCTTTTATTGTTTACTGATGTAGTGTCTGAATGCATCTACAATCAACCCAGCCAGGAGAAGTGATAAGTAACAGTTATGGACCATAAATCCTTTTGAAGAAGCTAACGGATAAATAAAAATTTCAAGCTTCCACAATCCAGAATGTTTAAGAAAAAGCTTCTGAATAATCCAGTCACCTGGAGCCGTGGCCATACCCAGTATGCATACAACATTAAAACTACAATACGTGAGCAAATGAATAATGGTATGGCTATATTATATATAAATGAAGTCACCAAAAAATTTGTGTCTACGTATGGGGACATGGAGGAGGTCCTCCTTCGTAGACTGGAGTTTCCCAGTAACTATGGAGAATTTGTGAATACAAAGGTTTAAAATGAATGATGTTTCAGACCACACGGTGGTTCATTGTCATCTGTATAAGGAACCCTATTCTGTTGTGCCATAAGAAGCCTTCTTCTGTTATCCTATCAATTATCCTAATAATGAGCCAGACTAGACGGATTGAAATGTAAATCATTTTAAATCTTTCTATTCACAATCTATCCCAGAGCTTTTGCTTAAACAATTATAAAGACAAGTATTAGGTTAGCTACCTCGTGAAAATGGTTGAGAAGAAGATGCTCCGTGACCCTCCCAACACCAGCTCCACAATCTGCCAAGGGAGCAGAAGCAGAAGCAATTGAATGAAAATAACAATGACATGATACAAGTTACGGTGTTTTAACTTTGAAATTTTACGCAATTTACCGAGGGCAACTAGATGGGCTCCTTCTCCTCCCCGTTTGGGGAGAAGGGAAGCGAGAAATGCATTGCTGTCTTGCAGGTCCTTGTGATGGACTTGTCCATAGCCTCCCAATACTCCATCTACAGATGCCTCCACATTTTCCCAATACCCAACTCCTTTCTTATACCATTCTTCTTTCTTGTCTTCTCCTCCAATCTCCTCTGCCCACATTTCCTGTGAGCTGGAGAATGTTCTGCCCTCTGAATCCAACCCCGCCCCTTCCACTCCCAATTCCATTGCAACACTAGAAATGCGAATGCAATCTTTACCAGCGATAATATTCTTGCCCTGCCCTATGTTTATGGTTATTTTTTCATAGCATCTCCTCCCGCGCGCTGCTGCTGTTTATCACCGCTCCTCAACAGATTTACTCTTCTATTTTGTAATATGAGGTAGGGTGAGACAAGGTCATATCAGAGGGGCTAGATGACCGAGGGTTTGGTCCTTCGGGAATTATTTGTTATTAAAGATTTAAAGTTTTTAAATGACCAAGAAGTTTTAAAAACATCCATCTTTCTTTCTTTTCTTTTCTTCTTTTTAAATATGAAAATGCAAGTTATCTATTAAAATAAAATAACACTTCACAAAAAAATAATAGGTGGTTAAAAGGCACACCCCGAAAGTCATATGGGATAAGCCCAGAAAGATCTAGAATAAAGTATCAAAGGGTATAGAACCCATATAAAAGCATACTAAAAAACAAAATTAAGCTGCTAATGCCATCCCTACAGATGGCGAATTCATGTCATCCGGTTTCCCCCAAATATCGGTGGGCTTCGGATTAACATCAGGGCATCGCCCAGCCATCTTCATTTTCTTGTTCTTCATTCTGAACATTTGGCCTTTCGTGTGGAGGTGAGATAGCCAAATTCAATCGAGGGAAGACCTTAGTATTATCCTACCTTGTACTTGGTGGATGAGAAGGACCAGGAGCATTCCAGCCTACATTATCCATTGCAGGCCAACCAGCATTACCTGCATTATCCATAACAGGACACCCCGCGTTATCCCCAGCTGCACTTGCAGCATGGCCAGAGGTCCAACCACGCGGACGTAGAGAGGCCGAGCGCCTGCATCAGTGAGCACCGCGACGCGGAGCAGGCTGGGAGCGAAGCCAAGAATCTCTGGTCGAACCACTTCTACGTCTGTTAGGAGAGAGGGCTCTAACAAAGGAAGGTGAGGGAGGAACATGAGCCACAGTGCAGGGAGCATTCCCCCAATGATCCAACTCTTGTAAGTGTGCCACTTCCAAGGCAACTTTGTTAGCTTGCACTTGAATCTGTAGAAGAACATTAGAACAGATAATTGTTTTAATGTATAGAGAAACAGAAGTTCCAATTTTGCTTTCTTAAAATATACAAGAATTATGATCTTTCCATAATGCAAATAAAATCTCCACCCTGAAAATATGCCAAATTTGAGTAAATTTTTCAGGAAACCTAGGTGAATCACCCAGAAGGATGATTTGCCAGGTTAATGGCTCAGGTCTAAAAGGGTGAAAGAAATCATGAATCCATACCCAGAATTGCTGAGCTCTGGTGCAATACCAAAAGAGATGTTGAATTGTTTCAGACTGTCCACAAAAAGGACAACGGGGATCCTAGACCTGAAGGTGAAACAGCCTAGTACCAACAGGCAGTCCTTGAAAGAGAATGCACAGGCAAAATGAGCAAGTTTTGGCTCAAGAATGGTAGACCAAACAGTTTTAAATCTGGAATGCCAAAGACTCAAAGAGATATGAATAAGCCAATGCTTATTAAGAGTGTCAGCCATGGGCAAATGTGTTGAAAGCCACTTGTAAGCCATCTGTGGCGTGAAATGATGCATAGGTGTTTCAAGATACCACTTCCAATCCTTCCACCATGGCTTGTTGGACTGAATTCCAACCTTGTGAAGCATTTCAGGTGGAATAGCCATGATGACTCTGTCATAAGAAAGCTTATCAACTTTTGAAAGACTAAATTTTACACGGAATGCTTCCCAAGCCAAAAGGCTCATAGTGGGCCGGTGGAATATATCCTGTAAGGTCTAAACACCTTTTTTTATGAAATTTTAGAGTGTTTAAACTAGGCAATTTAGCCAAAGGTTGGGCTACATAAAATAGGAGAGGTGACCACCAAATATTAAGGTGATTGAAGAAAAGACCAGCACGAAAACCATCACCAGACCAGCATAACCAAGGTTTAACTTTTTCCCAGGCTTTCCAAATGCTCTTTACCACAAATGTGCCTGAGATTTGAATTGGTTCTCTCATGACAAGGAGAGTAGAAAAACCAATTCCTTTCCAAGCCGGTTTGTGCAAAGGATGTCCCATTTCAATGTTATGCTGGAGTAAAACCTTCCATGTCTCACAACCAGTGAGAGCACGAATAATCCATTTGACAGTCCAGGCAGTTCCTTGGAGTTGGGTAGAAAGAATACCAAGTCCTCCAGAATCTCTGGGAAGGCAACAAAACTCCCATGCAACACGGTGCAAACCATGGCGAGTATCAGAAGAGGTCCATAGAAAATCCCTCAAGAGTTTTTCCAGTTGGCATAAGAACTATTTGAAGGAGCCCAACAAGAAGAATAATAAACATGGGTTGCAACCAAGATCTTAGAACAAACCTGGAATTTACCAGCCAGAGAAAGTGGCTTAGTGATCCAGATTGCAAGTTTTTGTTCCACACAGGTGAGAACAGCTTGCCATAGAGTAGCAGAAGTGCCCGGGAACACAAAAGGAATACCCAGAAATCTAAAAATTTCACCATGGCCAACCCAGCGCCAACCATATTGTTGAAGCCATTGAGGAATGGGAAGAATTGACTACCTGTAGCATAACATTTTATGCCATTGAATGGAAGAACCTGAGGCTAAACAAAAGGTCTCTAGACAACCAAGAGCATTTTTTATAGAATTTTCTTCTTCCAGTAGGGTTAAAAAAGAGTCATCAGCAAACTGACCATTAACCAGCTGGCTGGAAGAATTAGGTAAAGAAATACCATGAACAAGTCGATTGGACACTGAATGAGCAAGAAGATAGCCTAAGCCTTCTGCCACAAGAACATACAGGCTTGGAGCAAGAGGGCATCCTTGCCAGATAGATCTGAAAAGGCCAAAAGTATGGGACTGGTGGCCATTGATAGTTATACAAGCAGAAGCATCTGAAAAGAGCATTTTGATAGATTGAATAAAAGAGGGTCCAAACCCTAATGCTGCAAGCATTGCAAGGATAAAGTGTCATTCAATGCGATCATATGCCTTAGTAAAACCAAATTTTAAAAAGATTGCTTTTTGATTTGATTTTTGTGCCCATTCCATTCCCTCCCAAACTACAACGATATTATCTAAAATATATCTGGACTTAATGAAGCCTGTTTGTTCAGGGCGAACAATCAGAGGAAGAAGGTTGCGGAGTTTGAGCGAAAGGGATTTAGCAATGATTTTGTAAGAAACATTAAGGAGAGTAATGGGCCCCCAGTTGCAAATATCCTCTAGATCTCCAGCTTTAGGTATGAACTTAATGTTTCATTGATTTATAATATTTCCTAAAGAATTTGAATGAAAAGCTGCAAGGTAAACATTATGTAAATCTTTTCCTAAATAATCCCAAAGGGCTTTATAGAACTCACAAGGAAAACCATCAATTCCAGGAGCTTTGCCATCAGCCATAGAGCAGACAACTTCTTTAAAGTCTTCAATGGTCAATAATTGATCACAGAAGCGCGTCTGGGTTGAGGAGAGCTTTTTTGGAACAACAGCAAGACAATCCTGCAAAGCAGTTTGTCGCTCAGGAGTGTATTCTTGAGCAGTGAAAACTTTTTCATAATGTCTTACAAAAGCCTGGAGAATGTCTGGCAGATCTGTATGAATAATATTGTCTTCTTTGATTTGCATAATACTGTGTGAGGAATGTCTAGCTCGAAGAGCAAGAAAGAATTCCTTAGAAACACGGTCCCCAATTTTTAACCAGTGCATTCTGGCTTTAAGTTGCGCTCCTCTGGTAGCATGGCAATTAGCCATCAATTTTTGATGCCATAAATTGACAACAAGGATTTGCTTAGAAGGAGAAAAAGGCTTAGTAGCTAAGGCCTCAGAAGCAAATTTCAAAGCAGTGACAGTAGCTTCATAAGCCCTTCTGCTGAAATTGACCAGTTAACGTCCATAGATGCGAAGAAACCTCACTATGCGAGTAATAGCATCATTCCACCAATTAATCCAACTAGTAGAATGCAATGGACGACACTCTAAATTCCATACAGTTGAAATGTGGGTTGATGAGCAAGCAAGGAAGTGTTCAGAAAAAACTAAGATTTCATGGCGTGTGGCTGAGTGAATTGCCACTCAATGGCAAACTAAATTGTAAAGTCGTTTGACAACGTCACATCCACTAACGGCTGCACAGGAAGGGTGGATGACGTGGAAAAATTAAAAAAAGATTGTGCAAAAATCATAGCACGATCAAAGCGTTTAAAGACCCTATCAGTTCTAGTTCAAAAATTACACCAAGTATGCCATAAAGGACTGAAGTGACGACAACCAACATTGGGATCAAAAAATCCCAATTTATTGCGCATATGGAACCATGCCTCTCTTTCACCAGCTAGCCACTGAAAAAGGCAAAACACCATCTTTGTTAGTAGTTGTTTCAACCATATTAAAATCTCCACAAATAAGCCACGTGGCCACGGGCATTGAATCCGCAATCCACCACCACAAAGCAGATCTTTCTTACGCGTCATTTGAAGCATAGATATTAATAATCCCAAAGGAGTGATTATTAATATTAAGAAGCGTCCAAACTAACCGGTTCATGGGATCCACCCCATGATCCACCACTGAATCATGCCACCGAGGGGACAAAAGAGTAGCAACACCACCTTTGCCAACCTCATAGGCAGTGGAAAATAGTTTATTGGCTAGCCAAATACAATGGCAAGCTAAAGACAAAAGAAAGCTTGTAACTGTAACTTCTTGCAGGCACAGAACATCAAGAGAAGCATAATGATGGAGAGCATCATGAACAGAGTACTTCCTAGTGAGGTCAGTGAGACCTCAAACATTCCAAAAGAGAAAATTCATTTAAAATCCTCCACCATCTCCCCAGAATCCAAGCTTTCATAGGAAGCAAAACTATTATAAAGAAAGTCGGTGGGGTTTGACCCAAATTGGAGAGGAGGGATTTGCTGTTGTTTAAGCTCCTAGACAATTTCTCCCTCCTCAAGAAGCTCTCGGCTACGAGAGCGCTTGCGAGGCAACACAAAAGGATTGAGACAGACTCTTGCCCTTGGCGATGATGTTTGCTGCAAAGGCAGCACAAGAGGACTCTTATTTTTGTCCTTCCCACCATTCGTAGAAAGCTTTGAAACATCTTTAACTGCTTTGGCAGTTTTGAGAACATCTGTAGAGGGTTTCACTCTATGTTTACGATTGGTAACAATAGCCCAAGTGTCCATTGGTTTAGAAACCACCTCCTTGGGCACAGTTGTTACAGGGCGTGCCTATACAGTCTCCCTGGGTGGAACCCAGATTCTAGGTACAGCAAGAGGACAGTCCCTAATTTTATGCTCTGCTGACTGGCAGCGATAGCAAGTATTAAGCAAATTGAAGTATGTGACTTTTTGAGGGTGTCGAAGGGGGCCAATTTGAATGTCAATAAATTCCTTGAGGTCTTTTGAAAGATCCACCTCAACACAGACATGCTTTTGAGGGCGTGCTTGAAAGAACCTATCAGGTTCAACACAAATAACTCTTTCTAAAGAAGAGGCAATGTCATGTAGGAAATACAAACAGGGCAAAGGCAAACCAGGGAATTCAATCCACACAGAAACCTTGTGTTTGGTATCATCAAAGGCCACAAAATCTCGGGTCCATTGTTGGAAGACCAACAGGGAAGATCGAACATACCAAGGGCCATGGTTCAAAATAGCTTGAACATGGCTAACTTCCACAAAGCAGAAAAGGAAAAAGCCTTTGGTCAGATTTTGGACCATATCAAGGTGAACCCCATGAGGGACCCAAGCCTTTTGGACCCATTCTTTGAGCATAGATTCAGGGGGAGTTCTCCCTACAAAATAACCAATGAGAGTATGTTTCTCTAACCATAAACAGGCAGTATCAAATTCATGTGATGGTAAGATCGCATCAGCAAGAGAGTCTAAGGGCTTACCTTGTGGAACACCTTCGGAACAAATTTCTGGGGACGCTTGGTTAGTGGAGGAGCCATTGTTCAGAGTCGAGAAACTGCCAACACCAGCAACAAATGTTGGGTTAGAAGCGGTAAGAGGCATTTAAATGGCCAAAATGTCGCAATAAATGCAGGCGTACAGAAGAAAAAAAAAGGCTATACTTCTAGGTGCAATGGAACCTAGAGAGACAATGGTGGCCAATTTCAAAAATATGCAGAGCAAAAAAATTCATCGAGTTCGCCTCCGATCACATGTCTTTTTCACTTGGAAGTGGATACGTAAAAAAATTCCAAAAAACAATTTTTAAGATTTTAAGATTTAAAAAGTATATATATTGTTTATATTATTTTATGTTAGATGTATGGTAGTGTAGAGTCAAAAGTGTATATTTAGCTGATAGGCTAGATTTTGTAGGAGCTTTTAACCGAAAAGTTGTCTTACATCAGGAAATCACCTCAGTTTTCTTTTTAGTCATCATTTTTTTTAATTACCATTTTTTTTATTCCACATCAAATCTTCAATCAAATCTTGCAACTATAAAAAAAATCATATCAAATCTACCCATGAATGTGGAATCCTTTGTTAAATGCTAAAAAATTCTAAATTCGTCGTTGGAACACGAGTGCCTCCTCTCCCACCGCCTTGACTTTAGTTAAATACACATTCAAGCAAGGTCTCGTGGACTCTAATCTCTTTGTCATGCTCTCTAAAATCTATCCAATGAATATGTACATTACACCTCTAAGAATTTGAGAGAGATGGGTTGTGACAAGATTATAAAGAGATCTAGCATGTGATTTCCTTTCAAACTTATATGATCTATAGATTTAAGGTTTTGTTTATATAGTGCAAGAAATCTGGAGGAATATCAAAAGAAGAGGCAATCATCAAAGGGCTAGATTATGCTTAGCAACAAGTGTGGGTTCTTCTAAAAAATCACAAGGATGAATTTGTAGTAGTCTTGGGCAATTTTGATGACCACAATACTCTCTTAAATCTAGAGGTGCAGTTTGTGAGTTCATGTTAGGCCAAATTCAGCCATACCTATCAAATTTATTTTCCTTTCTAAAGTGGTAGCATCAACATCTATTGTGGCAAGTCATGGGATGAGAAACAAGGCAACACCCCACAACTACCTTGTAAAGCTCATGGTGAGCTTCGAGAGATCTTCTTTCATGTCATTGCCCTAATCCTTTTATGTGTTGGATATTTCTCCTCGCTCTTCTCCTATCAAAATCTTCTTTAAAGGAGGAAATAAAGGATCACGCCAACCATGTTATGGTTTTAGACCTCCAAATTATTAGGTGCTAAAAGGGTTATCAATTTTTTGCTCACTAAAGGGTTGGCCTCTAATTATCAATGGCAACATTTTGTTAGGTTGATTGTGTTTTTCTTTAAATTTATTGTTAATTGAGAGACCAACGACAATAGCAACAAGATTTTCCTCTTTCGATTGTTTTGTGTTTCTAGTGGATTTTGACACCGATGGTCTTAAGTTTGTCTTCTTCAAACTTAATATGAAATAGAGGAATACAATCATTCTTTTAATGTGTAAGTTCTTATAAAAAACCATTGGGATGAATTTGTAGCAGTCCTGGGCTATTTTGATGACCACAATACTCTATTAAATCTAGGGGTGCAGTTTGTGAGTTTGTGTTGGGCCAAATTCAACGATACCTATCAAATTTCTTTTCCTTTTTGAAGTGGTAACGCTAGTATCTATTGTGGCAAGCTATGGGGTGAGAAACAAGGCGACACCCACAACTGCCTTGTAAAGCTCATGTGAGCTTTAAGAGATCTTTCATGCCCTTGCCCTAATCCTTTTCTGTGTTGGATATTTCTCGACACTCTTCTCTTATCAAAATCTTCTTGAAAAGGGGAAGTAAAGGATCACACCAACCACACTATGACTTCAGACGTTTGAATTGTTATGTGCTAAAAGGGTTATCTATCTTTTGCTCATGGAAGGGTTGGCCTCCAATTATCAATGGTAGTGTTTTGTTAGGTTGATTGTGTTTTTTTAACTTTACTGTTGGTTGAGAGACTAGAGGCAATAGCATTAAGATTTTCCTCTTTCAGTTATTTTTTGTTTCTAGTGGATTTTGACACTATTAGTCTTATGTTTATCTTCTTCAAACTTAATATAGAGTAGTGGAATACTTTCATTCTTTTTATTGATTTTCTTCTCTATTTTTATTAGTGCATGTACACTATCCCATACAATATTATCAATGTTTATGTTTGTTTAGTTGTGAAACATGAAAATGAGATGCTATGTGGGTCAAAAGGAACAATTGTTGGTAGAACTATAATATAACTATAAAGAGTAGGTACTACAAGTTTTTTTTATGTGTGTATATATACTATAATGCTACTTTCTCCCATAGTTATTTAATTATTTGCAATAGAATTATTATAGTTAATACTAGAGTCAAAATAATTTAGAATGTGCAATGTTATCAAAATAGATATAAATAACTAGTGTAAACTACAATATGTGATAGTTTAGTAGTGTCACACCCTATTTTTCCATCACCTATTTTAGAATATTTAAAAAAAATTAAATAGTTGCTCAGGGAAAGTAAAATTGATATTTTCAATGATGTGCAATGTTTTGAAAGTGAATATTTTAGAATTTTTACTTGCTATCAGAGTTGATTCCAATTAACAAACTAACTACTATGGTACTGGTCTAAAGTGGATGCAGGGTAGTGTTTTCCCTCAAACGGGCTAAGGGAGAGTATCATCCGGGAGAGGATGATAGATGGCAACAAGTTGGTGGTGGAACCAGAATGTCTGAGAACCACACACACTCCATTATGTGCATTGGTAGTTGGATGATGATATGTTGGATATGTTACTCAATGTCAAATTTGAGGAGCTCTTACCTTCATTGACATCATATCAGTTGCTATGCCCTTAATCCTATAGTGTGTATAGGGTCATGAGTAGTTGACTTGTGGCTACCTTCACTCTTAATTATGATATATAATCATTATTATAGTCAAAACTATGTTATTAGGTTAGCCTAGGGGTTATATTTAAGTATGTAAGTCGGCTTGGGTGGTAGCCAAGGCATAATTAGGCAATAGAGGAGCTAGTGGTAAGTTTGTGATCATCATATTGCGAATTGTGTTCTCATTGGAGATATTTGGAGGATTTCCCCCTCGAAGTGGCTTGTTATTTTCAATTATTATCAAGTATTTGCAGCATATTTCTTATTATATTCTTCTATTGTGCAAGTTGTTTCATTACAAGTAGTATCAGAGCATGATCTTAGCATTGTGAAGGCAAAACAATAAGGCATTTTTTTCAATTTTGGAGGTCATTTTGGGAACCGCATATCTCTCTCATTTGGGTGAATCTTTTCAAAAAAATTAAAGTGTTTTTCAAGGATATATTAGAGTTGCTACAATCTAGATTTCAGTGCAATTGGAGCAGAATTGAGCGAGTTATTACAAAATTAGGGTTTCTTCCATTATTTCTTATGAAGTACATATATCTCTCATTTTGACAAATCTTTTCAAGATGTTTAAAGGGTTTCTCAAGCACATATTGAATCTGCTACAATATAGATTTCAGAGTAATTGGAGTAGAATTAAGTGAGTTATTGTAGAATTAGGGTTTCCACCAATTTTGCTCCCAAGGCTTCAAATTACTAAATTTATTGGAGATTCTTTTTGGAAAGTGATATCTAGGCCCTGATAAGTTATAGTAATTTTTTTAGATTAATTATATTTGTTTTGTGTGATTTATTACAAAAAAAAATACCCATCATGGCAAGTCTTGCCACAAGAGGCAAAAAGAATCCTATTACACATGGATAATCCCCAGATAAGGAAGATACATAGAGTGAGGAGACTCATTCTAATGACAATCATGAGAGAACAACTAAGGTGGAGGTGGGGATGAATGAATTATAAACTAAGAATGGGGAGCATATTCACATAATAAGAATGGGGAGGAAGAAGATGCTTCTAAGGGACATGATTCTTAAGGGTTTGAATCAGATCTCAAGTCATATCAACACTCCAATCATTTTATGGCTAGTCCAACTTCATACCAAATATGGATATGTGAAAGTTTGATCGTCAAGATCCTACCAATTGGCTCTGCCAATTGAAGTAATTCTTTGATATTCACTATGTTCCTTGCCAACAAAAGGTGGCTATGGATTCCTTATACCTGGAACCTGACCAATTCATTTGGTATCATTGGTTATGTGAAGAAAATAAAAAGAAGGGATGTATTGTCACTTGGTTTGTTTTCCAAGAAGAACTCACTACACATTATGGTGACAATCTTATGGATAGCTACTTCAGCTAGATTACCAAATTAAGACAAACAATTACAGTCAAGGATTACATTCATCGATTTCAAACTGTCTTTGAGAGTGAAAAATGTGGCAACAAAAAATTTGTTGGATTTCTTCATTGGTGGCTTAAAGGATCACATCAAATATGAGGTACGCATGTTCTGTCCAAATTCTATCTCTAAAGCGATGATTATGGCAAGGAAGTAGAGGAAATTTTTTTGGCTAATAGAAGAGAGGAATTACCTAGCAACAAAGATGGTAGGGCTCTTACATCATCATTTCCTCATCCTATTAGGTTTACACCTCAACAAATGGAATAGAAAAAGGATAAAGGGTTATGTTTCAAATGTGATGGAAAATACCATGAAGGACATAAATGTGATGAGAAGAAGTTTTTCTACATTGAAGCTACCTATGATGAAGAAAAGGATGAAGAAGAGCCAATGGTGGTGGTAAAGGGCTCCGAAGATGTCCAAACAACTATCTCTTGTCATGCACTATTAGGTATTAACAACCCACAAACACTCAGGGTAAGGGATTGCCTTAAACAACAAATGGTGACAATATTGATTGACTCAGGGAGTACACATAATTTCATCAACAAACAACTAGAAACAAAATTGAATTATTTTGTCTACCCTACCCCAAATTCTAGGTTATGATTGTAGATGGTGGTACAATCAATTGTTCAAGAAAATGCCATTGTATTAAACTCACCATGGGAGACTACATGATAGATAGCCCTGTGTTTGCTATACCCATAGATGGAGTAGACATTGTTTTGAGATTTCAATGGTTTACTATCTTGGGCACAATTGAGATGAATTTTCAAGAACTATTCATGCACTTCTACTCAGAGGGTAAAAAATATGAGCTAAGGGGTTTACGTGCAAAGAGTTGACAGCTGGTAAGTACACACCAAATGTCTCTAAAAAAATATGTGGATAAAGGTATGGCTCAATTATTATCATGTTCATGAAGGCAACTGGGAATTGAATTCCCTCATCATTTTTTTGAGATAATAATACTGACATGGTGTGATTGGAAGTGTATACACAAAATGTAGACCAAAATAAAGGATTTAAATGCAATTTCAAAACCTTCAATCTACACTTAATACAACCTTAATTAAATCAAAGAAATGGACAAATAATAAATAAAATAACATATTTTACCCAATCAACCTCTGTTATAGGTCACAAGAGTAGTTATGCTTGAATCGATGAATGTGGATGCTCACAAACCAATAGCATAACATTGCTCTAATGGATGATTGTTAAAAATTGCTCTTGAAGGGTCCATTTATAGGCTTGCAAGTTGGATGATCAATGGTGGCAATCTAATGAGACATCCATGGTCTAGATTGAGTTGGTTGGATAGTTGAAGGATGAACCATAGAGGATTAAAAGGATTTTTTCATTAATTTTTAGATTTACGGGAGATGGTTATGAGATATGTGGTGAAGAATAAAATAAATTTGTAATTCTTTTATTCAAATTTTAGGTAGTTATATGAAGAAAAAGGAATGATTTAATTAATAAATCAATTAAATCATGTGTGGAAAGGGGACTAGGACTTAAGGAAAATTATGGACTAATTAGGACAATTTAGTGAATCAGGACTTGATAATTAGGATAATTAAGATAAAATAATGAATTAGGACATGATGGTTTAGGGGATAATTGACCAGGATTATAAGGATGGCTTAGGGAATAATTAAGATCTAGTATTTTTTAGGTATCTACAATAAGCATAACAATAAATAATAAAATCTTTTAAAAATTAGGGTGGACCAACACAAGAGCATTAGTTATGGAAACCTTAATATCATCAAATGCTTGTCTACCTTGATCACTCCATTTGACCACTACTTTATCTTCCATCATATCGGCAATGTGTCTCATTGATTCTAAGAAGTCTAGAACAAACCTCCATAAAAAATTGACTTGGCCAAAGAAAGATCAAACTCCTAGCTTACTTTTGGAAAGACTGATTTGCTAAATAGACTTGAGTCTTCCTAGATCAATCCTTATTCCTTCTTTTGATATAATATAACCCAACAACTTTCCTTCAATAACACCAAATATAGATTTCTTCAAATTTAAAGAAATGCCTTGTTGTCGACATCTTTGCAACATAGTTTCCAAGTGATCTACATGATTTTCTCTCCTTTTGGAAAATATAGTCAAGTCATCCAAATACATGACAATAATTTTATTCTTTAGATAGTTGAAGGATAAGTCTATTGCTTGTTGGAACATAGAACTTGCATTAATCAAACTAAATGGTATTCTATGATATGCAAATGTTCCCCAAGGGATAGTAAAAGTGGTTTTATGTTGATCTTCTTGCACAATGCTAATCTGGTTGTACCCCAAGAAATCATCCAACATAGACATCATTTCAAACCTAAAGATAGTTTGCAATATGTGATCCATTACAGGCAAAGGATAGTTATCTTTTAAGAAATATTGATTAAGGTTATGAAAGTCAACATAGATATTAATTTTACCATTCTTTTTCCTAACCAACACAATGTTAGCAACCAAGGTAGAATGATGAATTAGATAGATAATCCTAGCCTTTAGATTTTATTCACCTCTTAAAATATTGCACTAGCTATTTTGGGATTGTATTATCTCTATTTTTGTCTAAAGGGTGCTGCATCTAGTTTGAGAGGCATATGGTGTTGTAATGTTTTGGACATGAAGTTTTTCAAATTATCACAACACTAGGCAAATACATCCGTATACTCGATAAGAACTAAGATCAACCCTTCTCTTTCCTTGGGTGTGCAACATTTGCTTGTACATAAAAAAAATTAGGATCTTCTTCCAAATTTATATTAACTTTCTTATATTCAAAAGACCTACTTGGCTCTTCTTGAGTCTTCCTTTTTATATATATGTTGTACCTATCAAATAAATCTTCTAACAAAATCAATTCTTTAGGTAGCTTGTTCCCTTTAAGTTGTATAACCTCTATGTTATTCAAATTTTCTTTATCTTCATTTGCACAAGAGTCATGTATAGATTCCCTAAAGGATGAGTCACTTCCCTCAAAATATAGATTCATAAAGTTTTCATATTTCTTAAGGAATTCTATGATTTGCTGATCATCTTTAAGATTTTCTAATGATTTGCACTATCTACAATACTTGGCCAATATATAAATTCAATCCCATATGAATCTTTTTCAAAATCTGGATGAGGGATTAACAAAATAGCATATACTGCTAAATAGTCAGCTTTGATATTTTGATCTCTAGGGATGGCTTCAATAGATAAATCATTAAACCATTCAATACTATCCCAAACCATACTTTGGTAATGTTTCAATTTATAATTCTTGACCTAAACCCATTGTTTGACTTATTTAACGATCAATTCCACATCACCCAAAACTTTCAAATTTTTAATTCCCTTTTCTTAAAAAACTCTTAGACTTAAGAGCAACACTTCATATTCTGCTATGTTATTGGTGTTTTCAAATTCTAACTTAAAAGCCATTGGGAATTTATCACTTCTAGGGGATATTAATATTATTCCAACCCTTGACTCTGATGAAGAACAACTTCCATCAAACTCTATTGTCCATAATTGAGAGGAGATGTTTGGATATATATAACTTTGGGCAAATGGCTCTCTTCCTCTGTCATTAACATTGATGTGTCTAGGCCTATTTCTTTGAAAATGATTTCAATTCTAGAATAATTTAACTTGAACACTGTATACTTAACTTTGGGTTCTGGGTCTAGACAAACTTTATTTCCTTTAACAAGAATCAAAGAATGAGACCAATCCATTTGAATCTTTCCCCTTAAGTCTTTGCAAAAAATGTCCACTTAGGAGCATATCATAACTAGCAGGAATGTTAGCAACCAAAATAGTCAACTTCACCCTGTTTTGAGGATAGGCAACAAGAGCAACTTGATCACTCTTGATTTTCCTAACTAAGGGAACTTGCTTGGACTCCATGGAATAGCACTTACCTAAGGGTTTAGTCAATGAAAGATGTAGTGCATTGGCAACTTTAGTAGACATGACGTTGTCAGAGGTGCCAAAATCTATGATACAATTGTTTAGTTTTAACCTAGATATATATAAAGAACATATAATGGATTTGGATTATTCTTTATGATGACACATATTTGAGGTTTAATAGTAGGAGGTGATAGAGAGGGATCTACTTCACGTGTGTTGGGTTAATTGACAACATTTAAAGTTTTGGAATTATTTGTAGAACTTATAGAAGGGTCAACATGATTATTAACATATTGAATCATCCTACCTAATTATTTTGGATTCAATTTTAGGTACTCAGTTTATGAAATTTAAAATTTTGTTTTCTTGCAATGTTTAATGCTATCAAATGAATCAAAAGTATGTACAAGCAATATTTTTAGAATTGGAAGTGCTTGGTTGAGTACTTGAATTTGATTTAATTACATTACTTGAAGGTGATGAGGTAGATGGTTGAGATGCAGAGGTATTCTTCGTTGTAATGATCTACTAGGATATTTTTTCATCCCCTTAGACCATGGAACATTAGTCTCTTTCTTTTTATGGATACTTTTAGCTAGGTTTCTGTATTCTTTATGTCCTTTCTGATGTTGACTTCTCATGAAAATATTGCGAGACTAGCTATTTATATTAGTCAGAACATCTTCCCTATGATCAGATTCATACTCCAAAAAGCTTACAATAGAGTCACCATATGGTTCTGGATCACTTTCAAGAGTTTCAACTTCTTCAATCACTTCCCTTAAAGAACTCATTTGCATGTACCTACTCATTTTAGGATAAGAAGCTTCATCATGATCAATTGAAAGATGAAAATCATACATCGCATTTGCAACATGATTATTGGAAGGTGGTGCTTCTATAGACAACTATTATGTAGGAGGTGGCAATCTTGTAGGTTTATTATTATTGTTGAAGGGGACATAATTTCTTCTAGGAATGTCCTGATATAAGGGTTATTGTTACATTTGAGGAATTTGTTTCTTTGGTGCAATCGAATCATTGGAAAGCCTCTGAATCATAGGATCTATTGAATAATAAGGAGAAGTAGCATATGATGCAACATTCTTACCCTTTTGTAGTTCATTTTTCCATTTATCAATAGCAAGGAGAACATCCTCTATTTTGATAACCATGGAACTTGATCTTCATCAAGACTTGCAACTCTAGCTCTCCTTAAATGAAAGTTGATATCAAGTGGTTAAGAATTTATGAAAAGTACCTTTGGTTCTCAACTATTGGTCTTTTTGCTTGTTCAATTTTGTTCACCAATCTATTAAGTTTCACTACAAACTCTCACATCAGCTTGTGCATCTCCTTCTTCATTTGGGTTAGTTATGCTAGTAAGGAATGTTCATCTTCTACACTCTTAAATCTCTCTTTCCTTTTCATATCATTCTAATTCCTAATGGAACTAGTGGGGAAATGATATAACCACTCAACTTCAACATTAGTTAATGATTCAACAAATAAATGAACTTCCACATCTTCATGTTGCTCTCCCAAAATAGCAGATGTAACAAAAAAGTAGAGATATTGATTTTTCCATCTCCCTTACACTTAGGGATGTTCTTTCTTAACCCATGAGGAGGTCATGGAGTTGATTTCCAAGGGCTAAGGGGCCAATAACAACACCCCAATGGACATGTAGTTATTGAGCCATGTTTTGAGTATATAGATTTTGAAAATATATAACAACGAGAATTAAGGTCCCATGCAAAGGGCTCGGCTTAAAGATTGATTATCAATAATCGACTTGGTAGAACACTTGCCAAGGGAAGAAGGGATACTTAGTGAATAGGTGTTTCTATAAACACTTTATGGATATAAGGAAAAATCAGAATTTTCTTGCAAAGAATAAAAAGGATAAGAAAGTTGCCAATGACGGCATGGTTCGGTGGTTAAGTCGCTCGGTTGTAGTGGCGGCCACCAGAGTTCAAACCCCCACTAGGCCAATGAGCTCGCAAGGCTTTACGCCTTCACTAGGCCAACGAGCTCGCGGGTTTGAAGTATTCTTGTTAGGGGATGAGGTCCCCCATGTTGTGGCCTCACCAGTTCATTGCTCCGGGCAAAAGCATTCGCGTGGAGCCGGAGGGCATGTTGCACCAGCGTCGCTTGTCACATTAAAAAGTTTACCAGGTGCATTATCTTTAAAAAAAAAGGATAAGAAAGTCCTTTCTCTTTGTCACTCCTCATAAACCTCTTGGTAGCAAATTTATAGAATTTTATTGTTGGTTACAGGGAATATGTCAAGCATAAATTGTTAAGTTCTAGAATGGTGATGGTGTAACAACAAACACTCTTTCAATAATAATAGGATACATCCCCCTAATCAAATTTAAGTTAGTTTCCCTTAGAATATCTTGTCCAAGATCTTCTTTGTTTAATATGTTGTTGATCTAATGATACTTTTTTGTCTAGTCTTTTGTATCTCTGGGCAAGGGTTCTCAAATATGTTATTACATCTTTTATTCCATGTTTATCTAGTTAATATTAGGCTACAAAAGTGGAGGATTGCTATGCTGGATCATCATAAATGTACAAATATAATTTTTTATTTTTGAAAATTATGAAAGGACTACTAATACGATGAGACTAGAGTCCCCAATAGAGTTGCCAGAAAAATTGTTGGTAAATAAATTTGATTTGTCAAATTGCAAAATTTATTGGGGGTAAACACCCCTCCTAAAGACGGTGAGATTACCTTTATTAAACACCAAAAATTCAAAAGTAATGATTGTACACTTTACAAAAGAAATTTTTAGGAAAATATTTTGACGTTAAATAAAAATAAAACTTATTTAAATGAAGGGCACATTGATTTGCCAACTACAAGATAGAGTTTGACAACTAGGTGTGAAAGTAGGGTTTTACAGATGATAAAGTGTGTAAATTTACCAAATAGAAGAATAGAGTTTGACAGATTAACACACATAATGATTGTGTAGTAAATTAAATGGATTAACTCACAATAGATTTTAGAAATTACAAAGGGGAATTATAGGAAAAGTAGTTGTATCTAACATAAGAAAAGACACAACTACAATCACATCTAACATAAGAAAAGATATGATTATATCATCACAAGAGATCCAAGATTATGATACGAAGTTATTATTTCTCAAAAATCCTAAAGATTTGAAGTTTTTGACTTCTAATACAACTTTACAAAAGAATTTGCTCAAAGTTCCAATCCTTTACAATTACAAAAATCATGTATTTATATCCTAGCATCATAATTGATGAGTAGTTATAATTTTTTTAAAAAAAATTGATAATATGTATGAACTTAAAGTCCTTTTAAAATATTAAAGTTCAAACATTACATATGAAACAAATATTTAATTGGTATCTACAATCTTAAATTTGACACTTTGGTGATTGTCATGAGTATTCACGTAATTGAGTCTTTGCTAGTATCTCCTCCACCAATGCTGACATCTTCAATAATAATGGTATTATGGACACTTGAAATCATCTCATTGATGTTTCAGCTCTAACCAGGGCATCACTTGACTATTTCTTCTATAATTAATTGACTAAATTCCTATTTATTCAATTAATTATCCAATTTTCAGCCCAACATTAATTAACTAATATTTTATTATTTAATTAATCACTATTCATGCACTATTCATCATTTTTCACCCATAATTAATTGAATAAGTCTAGACTATTTATTCAATTAATTAATATTTTTCTATAGTCCAACCTTATATAAATAAATATAAAAAAACATTTATCTATGTCTATTCCACCCCATCCAAAAAATTAAATAAATTTCAATATTTATTTAATTATGTGTTTTGTGCACTTTTTTATTAGTTAACCAAATCACATCATTTGCCATCATTAATCATTTGCACATGCCTAAGTATGATTAATCAATGCATTGCATGCACAAGTCCCTAAAGGGGTACACATGTCATTCAACATGTACACAAGGAGTACTTGGAGGCATGTACAAGATTTGCACTACACTCCAAGAAATTAATTTTTCATCTCCACCATCCACTTCCTCCAATGCAAAATCTAGACCCTTGATTCCCCTTGAATCTTGGGAGCCTCTTTGACCACCATCCAAAGCATTCAACACTTGGAGGCTTCTCATGCCTCCAATCCTCTCAAGCAATGAGAACCCTTTATCTTCCACATTGACCCTATCCCTCCATCCATCCTTCCAAAAATCTATAAATAACACCCTCTACAAGCCATTTAGACACAATTCTTGAATGCAAAGTTATGCTATCACTTTGACCACTTAAACATCCCAACTTCTCCCCATCTCATCCTTGTACATATCCATCACATGCTTGGGGCATCAATGAGACTTTGGTGAGAACTTTTGTGTTTGTGTTTTCATCTACGTTTTTGGTCTTCTTTGTCTAATCTAGAGGTGATTTATAATAGTGAATAGAATAGGTTAATTTATCTTAATTTGCTCTTTAATGGTTCACTTTTGTATGCCACATTCTTAGCATGCTTAGTGGGACCCAATCCCTATTTGCTAACATTTTTTTGGTGTTTTTAGCTTATTTTGGTGTGTAGGTTACATTTCTACATCTATAGGGTTGTTTGAGTGCCTGCGTCCTAAGCGAGTGCTTGCGTGGCATGAACATGCACATCTATACCTAGTGTTGGCTACATGACCCTCATGACTTCTAATCTTGATTTTTCATCTTTTGTAGGTTTTTGAGGGCTAATCACTTGTCGTGTTACAAGAGTTTTATGTATTTTCTCATTTTAATCCTTCTAACCCCTTCCTTTGTAAGATTAGCTAAATTTTTGCAAGTCTTTGTAAAAATTGTTAGCTCTAACTTAGGTTTAGCACCTTTGTCACGAACTAGCACTTGCATCATATGCAGAGGCACCTCTATCCATGACACCTCTAATCTAATTTTTAGCAATCTTTAGCATCTTAGGTTTCATATTTTAATTAGAAATCACTTTTATATGTTGTTATGTTGCCCACATTTCCTTCTAACTTATGATTTTGTAGATTTGACATCTTTTTCTTATAGGTTTCATAATTTTTCACGGTCTCAACATAGTTTAGCATCTACGTCATAAATGAGCACCTGTGTCACATGCAGAGGCACCTTCATTTCTAAGTCAAAAAATCATATTTTCATCAATTTCTAACATTTCGACTCTTAGTTTTTAATCAAAAAATAGTTTTACATGGGGGGATGTTTGAATTTTCATTTAACTTCTATTTTTTATGTAGAAAAACATCTTAAATTGATTTTCTATCTAGCACATCATTTTTCTGTGTAGAATCATAATTCAATGCCTTTGTATCTAACCAACGTCTATAGGCCTATTCAAGTGCCTGCGTGGTAAGTTGTGTAAGCCATTGACCTTTTCCTGTTTTGGCATCTATATTTGTGTTTAAGTGTTTGTAGTGCATATTTAAGCATCTTCATGATTAAGTGTCTGAGTTCATGTTTAGGCATATGTAGGTCTGTTCAAGTGTCTTTATTTTTTGGTAGAGTTAGTCATTTTTCTTGAAATTTGTGCTAAGATAACCTAGTGTTGACCTTTTTTTGGTTATATTTTATCATTAACAATTTGTTTTGCAACCTTTGTATGTCCAAGACCATCATTTGAAACTACTAACACTTGTTTGTAGCACTGCTTGTCAAAGGCATCACTTTTTCCCACTAAATTAGGCACATTTCATTTTCTTAAAGGAATTAACCTTGTATGTTGTGTTTATGATCAAATCTAAGTGTATGGTCTCTCCTCGCACATTTAGGTGATATTGGAGATCAAAATCTTAAATTTGATCAATCTTTTTGTTTTTATCCCAAGGGATCTTGTGCATATGCTCTTCTCTTATGCCACAAGGTGATCTTGAGAATCAAAAGCACATTAGTTCCTTTCCTTTTAGCGGGTCTGCCTAAGGATTTCATCACCTTAGGGGATGACTAAAACCACACATTTTGGTGGGGTATATAAAGGGGTGAGAATAAAAGTTGTACCTTAATAGAGTCAATCGTCATGTCTATCTTAGCCTTGCCGCCACTTTTTGTAAGGAGGCAAGGTGTCATGGAATTGGGTTTGCCCGTGAACACATGCTTGTAGATGAGACTCTTGTTCATGGATATCAGCTTCAAGTACCTAGCATATATTAAAGATACCCCTAAAATCCTTGTTAATCCTAGATAAGACCATCTTGAACGATGATCCCACAATACCGAGTCCCAAACTTGGGACATCCTAATTTTTATCTGAAATCACATATTTTTTTAGAAAAATTAATGGTTAAAGCCTTGAGGGGTTCCATCTAAAGGGGTTTAATTGAAGGGGGTAAGATAAAACCACCTTAAATCAAAACCCCCTTAGAAAGAACCCACCTAGTCTTAAATCAAAACCTTGATGGAGTCTCCTCCGCACCTATCAAAATGCTGACAAAAAAAAAAAAATTGCTTCACCTTTTGTGGGATCAAATGAAGTCATTTAGAAATTCTATTTTGTAACCATGTAGCCCTTAGTATAAGATTTCAAAAAAGTATGATTTTGAATATATTTATTTGATTATTATATTTATTTTCAATTTTCTAGTGAACATAGGTTTTTCACTGAACATCAAGGTCTCTATTCCACACATGCAGAAAAATAAAAAATAGAGAAAAAATTCTAAACAATATCTGCACACTAGGTATTGATGTCCTTGTTTCAACAAAAAATAATAATTTAATTTGGGTACATACATAAAAAGTTATGTTGTATGTGTAGCTTAAATATGAATTGCAAATAGATTTCAAATATTTCAAAACCCTAAACTCATATTAAATGCCCCATCACAAAATTAAAGTTAACTATAGAAAGATCAAAAATTAAATGCAGAAACCATGAAATGTTACCAATGGCAAAGATGTGGTTGCTCAAGATTTTAGCATAACTCCAATATGAAAATTTCAGTGGGAAAGGTAATTGGAAAATAGCTAGGTTTTTATAAAATTTGGGTGAAAGTTGGTTTGGTAGTTGAACAGAAAAGGTAAGTATATTAACGAATTTTTAATGGATTTTGGGGTTAAGTTAATAATAAATTAAAGTTGTTAGATTTAATTTATTATTAATGAAATGTTTTAGGTTTAATTTAAATGATAAATTTAATTTACTAATTTATTATTTTTAGGGAGGGTAAAAATAAATGAAAAAGATTTAGTTAATTAGAATTAATTAAACCTTAGGATTAAGGTGGACTAAATAATAAATTAAATTTATTAATTTTAATTTATTATTTATGAGAGGGATTAAGGGATGTTTGATTAATTAATTAAAATTAATTAAATTTCCCGACTTTAGGGAATTGATCGATAATTAAGGGATGATTTAGGTATGGATAGGAATACAATCAAGGATGAATAGGAAATGTGATCTATGGTCAATTTTTTATGTTTAAATTTTTAGGGATGAATAGGAAATGTGATATGTGGTCAATTTTTTATGTCTACATTTTGCCCATCTTTGAGACAATGTTGTGAAGCAATGTTGTTTCAAAGAAGATTAAAAACCTAGGTTTTGGATTCGGATTTTGGGTTGGATTGGATTGGATGGGGCTCATAAAATGAAGGATTGGTAGATGATGCCCCCTCAGGAGGATATGCAGGGACGAGGGAGCTAGATATGCTCTTGAAAAGGGAAACGAAAGGAAGGAGGTGGAGTTATGCTAATTAAACTTTGAGCAACCTAATGTTTGATATAACACCTGACATTATGCACTAAGGTATAAGGACCAAGGTGATGATGTGTTCTGGGCACCCAGTGTAATACAACCTTGTCTAATGTATGAGGAAGTAAACTTAGAGTATTAAAGTCCTAATACACAAAAGGTATGATAGGACCTTAGATGCAAAGGATAATGCAAAAAGCTATTCCAACATACACAAGATATGAATATTAGCTGGAATGATACAGATGTGATTCAAATGCAAGATGAAATGATGACACACACAAGCAAGCAAGAAAGCATGCACAAATGATTAAAAAACAAACAAGGTATTGCCCTTGTTGAGCTAAAAATTGATGATCGATTGGATTGATTGATACTGATAATGATTAATGATTGATAGTGTCTAGTTTCAGGAAATAGAACATGTTGTATAAGACACCTGATCTGGTTTCAATGATGCAACATCCTGTATAAGACAATTGATATGATTGATGATGATTGATTGATCAGGTTTACAACAGGGCTAGGAACAAGACCATTGATGTGATGGGATAATTTGGCTAGATTGATTGGCTTGATTGGCATGGATTAAGGATACTTGCATTTGGATCATTACTGCTTGGCATGAGTTGATTGATTTGGATTGACGAAATGGATTGAATGGATTTGATTTTGATGAATTGATGATGACTTGATGAATTGAGTGAGGTGGATTGATTTGATGAATGGATTGATTTGATTGATGGGATTTTTGTTGAATATTTGATTTTTTTGCATTTTTCAAATGTTTTGATTTTTTTTTGATGTTTAGCATTGGATTATGTGTGGATAGCCTTTGGATAGATGCCAACAACAAGGGAAAACCAAACCAAGAGGCAAGGATGATGAGAGGATGCAAGGATTAGCAATAATGGATGGGATAGATAAAAGGATTGGATGGATGAATAAGAGGATGAGCAATAGGATGAAAGTAGGATTTGGATGGATAAAAGGATGGACAATAGGACAAAGGTAGGAGTATGAATGGATACAAGGATTGGCGATAGAAGGACAATGGATGGGAGATATATGATAAATGGATGGAGGGAGTCTAGGATGTGATCTCTAAGGACTATGTCGCATAGGAATAACCTGACCCCACTCTAGATATTATGCATTAAGATTGGGCGAGGTGATGCTTATTAGGATGCATGATAAGGATAATGCTTGAAAGGGATAAATGGACTTAGTAGCATATCGATGTACGAAGGATATTCCTAGAAATGGATGGGGAATTTGGAGTATGACAAGAGGTGTCAAAAGCATTTTTCAACATTTTGCCCCTACACTCATCAAGATCAAAAAGGAGGAAGGGAAGATGAATGGTGCAATGAGGAAGGTATGACAGATATGATGGGAAGGATGGCAAGATAGGATGGAAAATGATAGGATAGGATATGAGATGGGATAGATGAGTTAACATGCCCCCGGGTGTAAATCACATAGATAATCATATACACATGACGCCTGTTTGCTAGGTTAAATTCATCATGGTACTTATCCAAGGCGCCATAAAAATAGTTTTCACCATTGGACGAAATGGTTTCTCTTTACTATTTTGATTTTTTTTTGAAAGGTGGAGTTGGATATGAACTCAAGATTTTGTTTCAATAGCAAGGTGATAACGTCCCATGATGGATAGAAGTCACTCATAGACCATGTCAAGTGTCATTATGCTCATAGATGTTGTTAGGGGATTGCATGAGAGAGAGATGGATTAAGTGGATAGTGGTTTTTGATGTGGATTATGAAAGGTTCATGCAAGGATGTATAGGGGATTACAGATTATGACGTGGACTAGGATGGAAGGATAGTGGATTAAGATGGAGACAAAGAGGTAGATAGGACTTATGTAAAAGCATGGACCATAGGGACATGATAGAAGAGATAAGTGGGATAATAGATGGAAGATGGAGAAATGGAGGTATGTGGGAATGTTGTGGAGTGGAAGCGAACCAAGACCAATAGTTGCACACACTGAATTGGATTTTGAAACTTTTTATTGGAAGGGGGATTTGGGAGTAATGGAGATGTTATCTGAGGGGATTGCCTATTTAGGTCTTTAGGGACCCAAATGGACTTATGAGTTTTAGGATTTTGTAATGGGGAGCAGTATGTTTGGGATTTTAAGATTGTGGATGCCCCATTTGAATTAGGTGTTTTTTTCTTGGGGATCCAAACCATTTTGATTTTGAAATTATCTTTTTGAGATGTGGACTTGGGTAGCCTTTTTGAGTTTTGATTTTGCTTTGATTCTTTGCATGGGTGCCATGTGGCATAGGATTATTAGGATTTTTTGCTTTATGGGTGGAGACATCCAAATTTTTATTTTTGAATCCCATGGGGGTTTTTGGGATAGCTTCATGTTTAATCGATGTGTGCATTTGTTAATCATGATTAGGAATTGTTGGGGATTTATAGAAATGGGATGTATGATTAGGAATTGTAGGGGATTTATAGGAACAAGATGTATGGATAGATTTGTGGCTAAAGTGATAAGGGGATTTGAGGAGGGAATATTAGGAGTTGGAAGAAGTGGAGGTAAAGTGGATGGAGGGATGTTAGGAGTTGGAAGAAGTGGAGGTAAAGTGGATGGAGGAAGATGGATGGTCACATGCTTTTTGGGTTCATAGGATGATGGAGGAGGAATGGAATCATATGTTTTATGGGTGCAATGAGGTGCACCTAACTTGAGCTTGGATGGAATGGATTTAGGAGGTGGGGATGTAGTACCAACATCTTTGGATTGACTTCCTTGAGATATATAACCAATACCATATGGTTTTGGAGAGACTTTGACATGGATGGGTTCCAATGCACCTTGCTCGTGAAGGCCTAAGCCTTTACCTTGATAATTCATTTTTTGGAACATACGATGCACAATGGGATGCTTATGTTTTAGGATACAAGACACGAGTCCCTTATTGGATGAAGAAGGTGAGGTGGTAGATAATGGTTTATGCTCTTCTAGGGAAGAACATTCACTTAGGAAGGTAGTAATACCAATAGGATATGATGGCGGATTTGAAATGGGATCAATATGATATGGTGAAGGAGTAATAGGATCTTGATTATGCTCATTATGCTCGTGAAGATCCAATGTATTTGTTTGATCATCTATGTGCTTGTGGGGATCAAGCGTCTCATCAAGGGAAATGGATGGTGTGGGATCATGGATTGAAGGAGAAGTTTCTTTACTTTGAAGGAAAGCCGTGAAGCGAGGTGAGTGCTAAAGTTGATCAATAAGACTTTCATAGTCACTCTTATTGCTAAGATAACAATGAGGAGTAGTTGGAGTATGTGGTTCTTGAGTATCTTACTCATAGATAGTTATGGAATTATGGATAGGATCAACTTGCTTATGGATAGGCTCTTCATCATAGATAATGTCTTGATCATAGTAAATATATATGTTATGGATAGGTTGAATGGAAAGACTTTGATCTTGATTTGTTAAAGAGCAAGGTTTATCATTCTTTGGAGTTGACTCTTGACATAGCTCTTGAGTTTGGATAGGTATGGAGGTTTCTTGGATGGTTCAATGTATGATGTGGAATGAATTGGGCTTACAGTAGGTGGATCTTCAAGAATATTTGAAGGTTCTTGGATAGTTTCAAGGATAGGGATTTGATGGCATGAATGGGATATTCAGGATTTGTTTGAATGGTGATGGATATGCGAGTGTATATGACTAAATGGGATGTTCAGGCTATGCAATGATTGGAGACTGAAACCCTAGAAGATCAGAATTGAAGAATGATGCCCAAAAGAAGGATACGACTGTGTTTTCACTTCTCTGTTTAGGAACAAGGATCAAAAAGTGCAGGACTGATGAAAAGTGACAGTTTTGCAGTTGTTTGATCAAGTTTTGTTTGTTGTATGAAGGATGGTGACAAAAATACACTTCAAGCACAAAAACACAATGGCCAAATGTTTGATAGGAAGATAGTATAAACACTATGTGTATGTTCAACGGTTATTCACCCCAATTTCCACGGGTCTAGCACAAATTGAAGACAATTCACACACATAAAACACTTGCTATCCCTAAGGTCATTAGCCAATGGCGCAACACTCGGGCCCACAACTTGCAAACTCCTTTGACGCCAATGTAGGAGCACCCTTAAGGAGGTGTGTACACTTTTGTCCTTGCAAGATAGGATGGATAGGGGCCTCTAGGACTGGAAGGATGACCAAATCACCCTTTCCCCAGAAAGCTACACGTAGCTTATGCTAAGCCAAGAATTTCCATCTTATCTCAAGGGAGCTCATATAGTGAGTAACTTTAGGGCGTGGAACCCTTGCATCAAGAGTGATGCCAATAAAAGTCAAGCATAAAGGGTGGATTCTAACTAATTTGTCTTCTAGTCACAACTCAGGGACTTACCAACTTGCGAGCATTTAACAAGCCACTTAAGGCTTTAACCAATCCTACTAATGGTACTAACAAATACCTCATGTAAATGTGGGTAGCTTGCACTTTTGGATTGGTACTGTACAGCAAAGGCTAACGATAGTTTAGACTTGGCTTTCACCTAATACTTTTATATAGCGGCCCAAGGGAAACACCGCTTTGGGTCGCCAATGAGTTCTCCTTGCAGATGTGTCTCAAAGGTAGGCCCTATCTAAAGGGTTACACAAAAGTGATACAAGTAAATGCTTTTGATCTCCAAGGTCATACAAAGATGCCAGGAGAGAGCATATGCATTTACTTAGTCACTCTAGCAAGAGTTAATTAACCTTTAGAAAACCAAAAGTGTGGTGTGACAATGAAGATGTTGTGAAGTATTTTTGATTCCCAAGTTCACATAACGTGTGAGGGAAGAGCATACACAACTCAAAACACAAGCAAGGTCACCAAACAAAGAAGACAATAACTCTTTTTTTAAGCCCAAATAAGTGTGAAAACAACAAGTTATTGTTCAATTTATGAACCAAATCGAAGTGTTCCTATGATATCAAAACACACACATATGAATGAAAGGAACCTTGCAACCAATGTATTTTTAGTTTGCAAAATTTTATTCTTTGACATGTGTAAGAGCTACAAGTAAAACGTAAAATAAATGAATCCTGCATTAAATGCAGGATAAAGTATGTTTGATGCTTTTAAACAAAATGAATGAACTATAAATGATTATACCAAAAAATTAGAATATAATCTGAAAGATATTATTGTACTATTGCGAAGCTCTTTGAATCCCCTTGCTGACGCCTGCAAAAACATGAAAATCTGATGAAAATTGAAAAAGTTATATCCGTTTGCGTGAAATAGCCTCCAAGGGCTAAAATTGGGTACTCTGGCAGCTATTTGATCACTTGGCAATTAGCAAAAGTCTAAGGATTATGTTTTTCATTGAAGGTTTTTCAAAAGTCAATAACTTAATCACCAATAGTAAATCATTGGGTCACTGTTATAAAGTTGTACATCAAGCCTATGAAATTCAATTACAAATAAGAATACTTGAGAGCACTCTACTTTCAATGATCAAACAAACGATAGCAATTTCTAAATGATTTCTACTTTAAATCATTGAAGTAAGCATGTGGGAAAATAAAACATCAAGACAACGAATGGTTTAGATAATGATAATCTCTTGTCTTATATCAAAATCTGATATACTAATAAACAAGAAACATTAAGATTTATTCATGAGATAGTATTTGTAAGACCATCATAGCAACCACTGCTTATTTGATATTTCCAAAAATGATATGAGTTGAATGTCATTGTCATTTTCAAGGATTAGTCTGCCTATAGAAAATAGTTAGTCAATTGTTTAAAACAAGAACAAGTAGTAACTGCACCGTTTTTCAAAAAGTAATACTAGTTCTGTTACACGACAAATTATAATAATAATGACATTTCAAACGAGAATAACAACAAACCCTACAATTTCAATGCGGAAAAGGGAGGAGCATGGAGTTTGCTATACATTTAAGTGAGGTGAATACAACCATGGATCAGTATCTTTTTGCAATGACAAACTAAAGAAATGGTGTCACCAAGAAAAATTAGTAAAAGCTTTAACCAATGTCCTATAATCAATCAATGAATGATAGCCAGTGTTTCTTCTCTTCTTTTTATCTACTGAAAGTCTTAAGTCTTCTATTGAGTTAAAAAGATTTGAATGTTAAGACTTCTGATTTTGATTCAAAGTTTTTTAAATGCCACAATTTATAAATTATAACAAAGAATTTGCAAATATCACTATCATATCCTATTGGTTTTATTACCGATCGCACTGGTCACTAGCTTGCAAATTACTTTGAAATGACACCATTTTAAAACCTTTGCACTCACATGAAGTTCCAAGAATACACCGATAGGAGCAACAAATGAGTTCAACAAGTTGTCCAGCATGAATGAATGCAAAATGGGACATCGGGCAAATTTAATATGCCTGCACTATTAAAAACCAACATTAACAAGGCAAATAAATGAAAACGACAATAGAAATAAAAAATTTCACCATAGTGATCACAAGGAGGTTCAACGAATACGTCGATAGAAACAAATCAAGTTCAGAGAACACCGAAGGAACAACTAACAAATTCAGAAAATTTTCCAGCATGAATTCTTTTGTACGGCATGAGACAACTTTCCAGCGTTTTCACGCATACGAGGTTCAATTAATATGTAAATAGGAACAATAAATGGGTTTAGAACCTGCCAGCTATTAGTAGTTGCACCTACAGGAAGTTCAAAAAAATATGCAGATAGAAACAACTGACGACTTTAGAAATTTTTCCAAGGTGAATTTTTCTTTACAACGAAAGACAATAATGCAGGCATATCAAGTTCAAGGAATACAACAATAGGAGCAACCTATGGGATTCATCCTAATGATATTTACTCCAGAGTGCCTTATGAAAAGGGTTTTCAATTCCCATGGCATATTGAGCAGCAGGTTGGACGCTATGCTTTCAACAAGTTCTTGAAGAAGTATATTACAAACTTCAAGTTTCAATCCATTGATAGGGAAACATTCTTAGACTTTTTAAAGAATCTGCCATGCATAGGGTAGGAAATTGGTTTGGATGTTTGTATGGCACCAACTTAGGGGATTTGAGGAATATGCCAATAGCAATAGCTAACCAGTTTACCAAAATTTTAGAATGAATGTCTCTGGGGCGTGCATTATGGGTATTTTTACAGCATGGGACAAAATTTCTAGCACTATAATGCACACATATAAAAACATTAACAAAAATGTGAAAAATCTTTTACCACATGAAACAATTTTTCCAGCACTATAATTCATATATCATGTTTGATGCTAATTTTCAACAAAATAATAATAGCCACACAAAAAATAATAATGTAAATCTTATTATAACCTTAATAACAATACTTTAAAAATGATTGTTACCAAACTCCCAAACAATTAGGCTAAAAGCTTAGTCCCATGAGTAAAAATAAAATAAATCTGTTGGTGTACGCTAGTTTTAGCTATAACCTGCCAGAGAACCTCACAAAATGATATAGATCATCATCTCCACAATGTTGAGATAAAGAAATGACCAGCCACTAACTATTTGGAAGAGGCCCTAGGGGGCGTTGAACTTCAAAACTTAAAAAAATTCAATTTTTTTCAATTTTTTTTCTAGCCTAGCAACACTTGCAACTCGAGATATCTCTAGAAATACACCAAAACCTGCAAGCTTTCTAACCACAACACTTGCAAACAAATGATCAAAAAGGGGTGTTCATGTTAGGTTCACCATTTGTTTGTAGGAGAATATAAATTTTCTCGAATGAGATTTTAAATTATTACAAAACCCTACAAATTCATATTCAGTGCAGTGGAAAAGATTAAAGATATCACAATAAAAACCAAATGTTACTGAAAGTAGTTCAAATATGGTTGCTCAAGATTGTAGCATAACTCCAATGTAAAATTTTGCCAGAGGGTAATCAGGGAATGGATGGGTTTGTAATGTTTTTAATTTGTTTTACAAATACTTTTAGGTTTTTGATAAAATAATAAATTAAGTTTTTTTGATTTATTATTTACGTTAGGTTTTAGTAAATAATAAATTTAATATATTATTTACATGAGGGGTATAAAAGGGAGATTTAATTAATTTAATTAGTTAATTAAATCTCATGGATAAAGATAATTGGGGGATGACAAGGGAAAAATGAAGAATAATTAGGGGATAATTAGGTCAATTTTTTGATGTCTAGATTTTGCCCCTCTTTGAGACATTGTTGCGAAGCAATGTCGTTTCAAAGAAGATTAAAACATAGATTTTGGATTCAAATTTTGGGTTGGATTGAATGGGGCTCGTAAAAATGAAGGATTGGTAGATGATGCCCCCTCAAGAGGATATGCAGGGACAAGGGAGTTGGATATGCTCTTAAAAAGGGTAATGAAAGGAAGGAGGTGGAGTTATGTTGATTAAACTTTGAGCAACCTAATGCTTGAAATAACACTTGATGGTATGCACCAATGTATAATGACCAAGGTGATGATGTGTCCTATGCACCCAGCATAATACGACCTTGTCTAATGTATGAGGAAGTAAACTTAGAGCATTAAAGTCCTAATGCACAAAAGGTATGATAGGACCTTAGATGCAAAGGATAATGTAAAAAGCTATTCCAACATACACAAGATATGAATATTAGCTGGAATGATATAGATGTGATTCAAATGCAAGATGAAATGATGATACTCACAAGCAAGCAAGAAAGCATGCACAAATGATTCAAAAACAAACAAGGTATTGCCCCTGTCAAGCTAAAAACTGATGATTGATTGGATTGATTGATACTGATAATGATTAACGATTGATAGTGTCTAGTTTTAGTAAATAGAACATGTTGTATAAGACACTTGATCTGGTTATGACGATGCAACATCATGTATAAGACAATTGATATGATTGATGATGATTGATCGATCAAGTTTACAACAAGGCTAGGAACAAGACCATTGATGTGATTGGATAATTTGGCTAGATTGATTGGCTTGATTAGCATGGATTAAGGATACTTGCATTTGGATCATTTCTACTTGGAAGGAGTTGATTGATTTGGATTGACAAAATGGATTGAATGGATTTGATTTTGATGAATTGATGATGACTTGATGAATTGAGTGAGGTGGATTGATTTGATGAATGAATTGATTTGATTGATGGGATTTTTGTTGGATATTTGATTTTTTTGTATTTTTCAAATGCTTTGATTTTTTTTTTGGTTTTTTTTTATGTTTAGCATTGGATTGTGTGTGGATAGCCTTTGGATAGATGCCAGTGACAAGGGAAACCAAACCAAAAGGCAAGGATGATGAGAGGATGCAAGGATTAGCAATAATGGATGGGATAGATAAAAGGATTGGATGGATGGATAAGAGGATGAGCGATAGGATGAAAGTAGGATCTGGATGGATAAAAGGATGGACAATAGGATAAAGGTAGGAGTATGAATGTATACAAGGATTGGTGATAGAAGGACAATGGATGGGAGATATATGATAAATATATGAAGGGAGTCTAGGATGTGATCTCTAAGGACTATGTCGCATAGGAATAACCCGACCCCACTCTAGATATTATGCTTAGGATTGGGCGAGGTGATGCTTATTAGGATGCATGATAGGGATAATGCTTGAAAGGGATAAATGGACTTAGTAGCATATGTATGTACGGAATGGATGGGGAATTTGGAGTATGACAAGAGGTGTCAAAAGTATTTTTCAACACTTTTCCCCTACACTCATCAAGATCAAAAACGAGGAAGAGAAGATGGATGGTGCAATGAGGAAGGTATGACAAATATGATGGGAAGGATGGCAAGATAGGATAGGATATGAGATGGGATAGAGAGGATGGGATCTAGATGAGACAACATGCCCCCGGGTGTAAATCACATAGATAATCATCTACACATGATGCATGTTTGCTAGGTTTTCATCATGGTACTTATCCAAGGTGCCATAAAAATGGTTTTCACCATTGGACGAAATGGTTTCTCTTTACTATTTTGATTTGTTTTTTGAGATAGGGGATTTAGATGGGATAAGTAGAGACTCAATATTTTGTTCCTATAGCAAGGTGGTAATATCCCATGATGGATAGAAGTCACTCACATAGACTATGTCAAGTCATATCATGCTCATAGATGTTGATAGGGAATAACATGAGAGAAAGATGGCTAAAGTGGATAGTGGATTGTGATGTGGATTATGAAGGGTCATGCAGGGATGGATAGGGGATAGTGGATTATGATGTGAACTAGGATGGAAGTATAGTGGATTAGGATGGAGATAAAGAGATAGATAGAAGGACTTATGCAAATGCATGAACCATAGGGATATAATGGAAGAGATAAGTGGGATAGTAGATAGAAGATGGGGAAATAGAGGTATGTGGGAATGTTGTGGAGTGGAAGGGAATCAAGACCAATGGTTGCACACACCAAATTGAATTTTGAATCTTTTTAATGGAAGGGGGATTTGGGAGTAATGGAGATGTTATCCAAGGAGATTGCCTATTTAGGTCTTTAGGGACCTAAATGAAATTATGAATTTTAGGATTTTGTGATGGGGAGCGGGATGTTTGGGATTTTAGGATTGTGGATGCCCCATTTGAATGAGGTGCTTTTTGCTTGGGGACCCAAACCATTTTGGTTTTGAAATTATCTTTTAGAGATGTGGACTTGGGTAGCCTTTTTGAGTTTTATTTTTGATTTGATTCTTTGCATTGGTGCCATGTGGCATGAGGATTATTAGGATTTTTTGCTTTATGGGTGGAGACATCCAAATTTTTATTTTCGAATCCCATGAGGGTTTTTGGGATAGCTTCATGTTTAATCGATGTGTGCATTTGCTAATCACGATTAGGAACTGTAGGGGATTTATAGAAACGAGATGTATGATTAGGAATTGTAGGGAATTTATAGGAACGAGATGTATGGATGGATTTGTGGCTAAAGTGATAAGGGGATTTGAGGATGGGAATATTAGGAGTTGGAAGAAGTGGAGGTAAAGTGGACGGAGGAAGATGGATGGTCACATGCTTTTTGGGTTCATAGGATGATGGAGGAGGAATGGAAACATATGTTTTTTGGGTGCGATGAGGTGCACCTAGCTTGAGCTTGGATGAAGTGGATTTAGGAGGCGGGGATGTAGTACCAACATCTTTGGATTGACTTACTTCAGATATATAACCAATACCATACGGTTTTGGAGAGACCTTGACATGGATGGGTTCCAATGCACCTTACTCATGAAGGCATAAGCCTTTACCTTGATAATCCATTTTTTGGAACATACGATGCACAATGGGATGCTTATGTTTTAGGATACAAGACATGAGTCCCTTAATGGCTGAAGAAGGTGAGGTGGCATATAATGGTTTTTGCTCTCCTAGGAAAGAACATTCATTAAGGAAGGTAGAAAGACCAATAGGATATGATGGTGTATTTGAAATGGGATCAATATGAGATGGTGAAGGAGCAATAGGATCTTGATCCAATGTATTTGTTTGATAATCTATGTGTTTGTGGGGACAATGCATCTCATCAATGGAACTAGATGTTGTGGGATAATGGATAGGATTAGGTGGAGAATGGATAGGAGTGGTAGAGGTTTCTTGAGCATGGATATTATTGGGACCATGAGTGGAGGGAAAAGTTTCTTTGCTTCGAAGGAAGGCCATGAAGCGAGGTGAGTGCTCAAGTTGATCAACAATACTTTCATACTCACTCATATTGCTAAGATAACAATGAGGAATAGATGGAGTATGTGGTTCTTAGGTAGCTTGCTCATAGATAGTTGTGGAATTATGGATAGGATCAACTTGCTTATGGATAAGCTCTTCATCACAGATAATGTCTTGATCATAGAAAAGATATATGCTATGGATAGGTTGAATGGAAGGGATTTGATCTTGATTTGGTAAGGAGCAAGGTTGATCATGCTTTGGAGTCGACTCTTGACATAACTCTTGAGTTTGGATAGGAATGGAGGTTTCTTGTATAGGTTCAATGTATGACGTGAAATGAATTGGGCGTATAGTAGGTGGATCTTCGAGAATATTTAAAGGTTCTTGGATAGTTTCAAGGATAGGGATTTGATGGCACGATGGTGGTGGTTGATTCCTTGGTAGTATCTAATGGATCACATCCTTCATTAGTATATGTGTGGATGGACAATATAATGGATGGATAATGAGGGTGGAAGGTGTAGGATTATGATTAGGATTAGGATTGCTTGTACTAGATGGGAATGAAATTGGTTGAGTGTATTTTGATTTCTCCATAGCATTTCTTTTGCTTTTAGATTTTGTAAAGAATTTTTGGAGAAATTCCTTCAAGGATTCCTTGGTTGATGGATTAGAGCTTGAGAAGTTTGATGGTGGTGTTGGTGTAGGACTAGTAGGTTTTGGTATAGGCATTCTATTGGATGGTGATGGAGGTTCCATATGGAGGGATGGATGAGGGGGACTAGTAGATGGATTGGTGTATGATTACAAACTTGAGGTGGTATTTCCCTTGCCAAAATTAGTATTAAGATGACCTAAGGATTCTACAAAGTTCTCATCGTCACTAGGATCTACAAAGTTTTCATCATCACTAGGAGCAAATTTTGGGCCACCTTGGAGTATGTATGGTTTTGGATTTGGCCTAGATTTGTTGATGATCACAACCATTTTGACGAATGAATATTGGACTAGGTTCAAGGATGTGAATATGAGTGAGATGACGCCAACTAAACTTCAAGTGGGTTGATGACAACTCTGAAATAGATTGAGGTAACTCTAGGTTTGACAATGACTATGTAGGCAATGATTACTTGTGCTATGATAGATAGACACAAGGACAATGATCAAGAGGGTGTATGCTAAAGTAGGAGATGATAAACTCCAAGAAAGTTACCCTATCCTAATGATAGGAAGTTCCCAACTCAAGTGGTAAAAGTAATATGATAGCCAAATGTTTTGATTGAAGACCAAAGAGAGCAACCTAGATGTAAAATGAGAGTTTTGTTTGAATGGTGATGGATATGCAAGTGTATATGAATGAATGGAATGTTCAGGATATGTAATGACTGGAGATTGAAACCCTAGAAGATCAAAATTGAAGAATGATGCCCAAAAGAAGGATACGACTGTGTTTTCACTTCTTTGTTTAGGAACAAGGATCAGAAAGTGTAGGACTAGTGAAAAGTGATAACGTTGCAGTTGTTTGATCAAGTTTTGTTTGTTGTATGAAGGATGGTGACAAGAATACACTTCAAGCACAAAAACACAATGGCCAAATGTTTGATAGGAAGATAGTATAAACATTATGTATATGTTCAAGGGTTATCCACCCAAATTTCCATGGGTCTAGCACAAATAGAAGACAATTCACACACATAAAACACTTGCTATCCCTAAGGTCATTGGACAATGGCACGACACTCGGGCCCATAACTTGGAAACTCCTTCGACACCAATGTAGGAACACCCTTAAGGAGGTGTGTAGTGGCCTCCAAGACTGGAAGGATGACCCAATCACCCTTTCCTGGAAAGCTACACGTAGCTTATGCTAAGCTGATGATTTCCATCTCATCTCAAGGGAGCTCATATGGTGAGTAACTTTAGGGCGTGGAACCCTTGCACCGAGAGTGATGCCAATAAAAGTCAAGCATAAAGGGTGGCTTCTAACTAATTTGTCTTCTAGTCACAACTCGAGGACTTACCACCTCGCGAGCGTCCAGCAAACCACTTAAGGCTTTAACCAATCCTACTAATTGTACTAACAAATACCTCATGTAAACGTGGGTAGCTTGCACTTTTGGATTGGTACTGTACAACAAAGGTTAATGGTAGTTTAGATTTGGCTTTCGCCTAATCCTTTTATGTAGCAGCCCGAGGGAAAACTCGTTGTGGATCGCCAATGAGTTCTCCTTGCAGATGTGTCTCAAAGGCGGGCCCTATCTAAAGGGTTACACAAAAGAGATACAAGTAAATGCTTTTGATCTCAAAGGTCATACAAAGATGCAAGGAGAGAGCATACACATTTACGTAGTCAAACTAGCAAGAGTTCATTAACCTTTAGAAAACCAAATGTGTGGTGTGACAATGAAGACGTTGAGAAGTGTTTTTGATTCCCAAGTTCACATAACGTGTGAGGGAAGAGCATACACAACTCAAAACACAAGCAAGGTCACCAAACAAAGAAGACAATAATTTTTTTTAAGCCCAAATGAGTGTGAAAACAACAAGTTATTATTCTTTTCACTAGTAGAATTTTGGCAAATAAATGACTACGTGACTAAAACTTTTAGTCATGACAACTAAAAATGATTAAATTCTAGTCATTTTTTGCAACACAGCTATAAATGACTAAATAAATGACTAATTTGATGGTGGGTAAAAAACATAGCTATATATGACTAAATAATTAGTCACACAACTAAAAATTAAAAAGAGAGAAATTAAAAAAACATTTCGAATTGGAAAGAGGGAAATTTAGAGAGGGAAATTTTTTCCATAAAAAATAATTCAAACAAAAGAAACCTGACGACCTCTATGCTCAAGACATTGTTCATGCATTAGACGCGCTGTATAGGGGTTGAATTCACACTCAAAAATAGGTAAGTCTCATTGATGTCCCTCTTTTTGCATTGATGAATTGGAACACAATCGCTTGAAGATGTTAATTTATTATATTTTGTTAAATTTTGTATTGGGCAGACCCATTTCAGGGGGATTTCCTAGAAGTGATAGAAGAGTTTCTGGAGAAGGGCATGGCCAGATGCATTGCATTCAATCACAGAGGAACCTTACTAGCAGGTTTGATATTCATGCATTTTTTAAACTATAATTTTTTGTTGTGTTTGGTACTCTATTCAATTGTGCCCATTTGCTAGATGCTATAAATATAGACATCGAAATCTAATTCAATCTGTTGACTATTAATACTCAAACAATACCCCACTCTTATTAGGGATGCATGAAGTTCAAAGCTTAGTTGTGAAGGATCAGGGTTTCACCTAATTGTAGAAGAACTGGCTCAACCTTGCAAACTTTTTTAAAAGAAAACACAAATAATCTTATATTGCTTAATACCCATTTCAGTTTCTACCAGCCCTATCACAGTTTAGTCCCTTGAAAGGTCATTATTGTGTTGAAGTATTGGTTATTAATACTACTGTTGGTGTGTTCTGAAGAGTATTCAATATGCTCTGTTGTTAAAATGGGGTTTGATTTTTCTTAATTGGGTTCATCTTAGGTGGTTCAGCTTGGCTTAAAATGCCCAAGTGACGAGCTTGCAGATCAATCTAGGGTTTTTAGCTTTTTTAAATGATATGGAAGTCACCCTTTCGTATGTTTCTCTCCCTGATGATCATCTAACTAAAATTTCCTTTTAGCATGATGATTTTCCTCTCATGGGCAAATTCATGGGAAGAAGACTAGATGACGTAAAACTCTATGGATGGATATGGAATCTACGAGGCTGGATACAAAGTTAAATTCTTCCTTTTAAGAATTTCTTTCTTCTTCAAGTTTGCTGAGGATAGAGAGTTTTCTCAAACAAGGGTCATGATATTTTTAGCAAATCTGGGTTGTTTTATGTCCTCTGGCAACCATTTTTAGACCTAGATCATCTCTTTTTCAAAGGTTCCCTTTTGGATCCCACTTCTACAACCTCCCTCTGGTTTGTAGAGCAGTGAAGACACTTCAGTTGCTTGCAAAGATCTATACCTTGTTGGCATTGTTTTTGACTTACCCAAAAAATTGAACTTTTTATGATAAATTACCATCATGCCGTATGCACATTTCTTTCACTAATCCATGTAAAGGTTCCAAATTCCAATCTTTTGTGGAATATATCAAGAATGCTAAAGGCGTTAGATCTGGTTATAAAATAACTTTGAATAATGATATGTATGCAAATGGTTGGAGGCATAAATAACTATCTTGGGAGTCATGTTTAATCTGTTATCAAATTAATGTTCAACATTGATCAAACAAGCCATTTTTTATAATCATCGGGCATCATGATTTATTTCAGAACCATTGGCAACTCCCGTAAAGTTTCAAGGGATAAACTTGAACATTGTTTCAAACTGCACGATGCCCAAAAGTCGGCATGTCATGAAGGTGGCAAAGAAACCCTATAATTGTTTCGGGATGAGAGGCCAAACATATGAAGACTCCTCAACATCATTTTCATCAAGGTTAGCTTCGGCATACAATGTAATCGCAGGTAGTATTATTCATCAAACCTTACATGGACGCAAGTGCAATGGGAGATTTGGCCACCAAATTCTGCCTCCTTCTCCAAGCATACTCACGGCCTGTAAAAACTGGACTCCACAAATGTTTTTCAGTGTCTTCTCGAGTTGTACCTGAATGATAGCTTTCAAACAAGGTATGGAAGTCCATGAAAGCATTATCAAAAATGTTTTTTTTATCAAATATTATAAGCTCAGGTAGATATATCTGCAAGATGTGGATTCATAGATAGGGCATATGAATTGCTTGACCCTTGCCAGCATCCTCTTTACGCAACCTAGATAGGGCATCTGAACTATTTTACACTACCTCAAAACAAATGTAGTCTCGTGGAATGCAATACAGGGCAAGGCATTTAAACTCTGTGATAGCATGCCTCAGAGAAATGTCGCTTCATGGACTCCAATGGTATAGAAAATACACAAAATGGATTTGTTGGAAAAGCTTTATGAAGTTTCTATTAAATGCATTTAACAAGAATAAAACTAGACTCTTCAATCCTCAACATCATACTCCAGCCTACATCAACATAGGTGCATGGAAATATTAATCAGATATTATAGTTGGAAATACCTTGGTGGACCTGTATACAAAATGTGGGTGCATAGCCAAAGCCCGTGAACTGTTTGATAAAATGCGTCAAAGAAGTGATATCTCCTAGACTGTGAGAAGAGTAGCATATAAACAAAACAAATGATGTTGAGAAGGCTTCAGGAACCTTCAACCGAATGGAATGGGTCATTGTAAAACCAAAATCCACAATCTTTTCTACCATTCATGTGCAGCTTTCAAATAGGACATATGAAATATTTGTCAAGAAATATCAAAGAAATGTGGTTTCATGCGCTCTCCTGACTCAGGATATGTACAAAAATGATTTGTTCAAAAGGTGTTTAAAACTTTCAAGTGATTCCATTCACAGGTGGAAAGCCAGATTCCATAACATTTGCCAGCATGCTCCCAGCCCATGCCAAGATGGGATATTCGCAATAGGGTATGGACATCCATCAAAGCATAATTGAAAATGGATTTTTCTCATATGTAATGAGTGCCTCGATTGATCTTGATCATGTGGAAGAATAGAGGAAGCACGTTAGCTGTTTGACAAATTACCTCGAAGAAATGTCATCTCATGTACAACATTGACTTCAGCTATTGAAAATTCATTCTACAACCTTTGCAAGTATCTTCCAACACCTACGCCGGCATCATCTCCAATAACACCAAAATTGGGAGCTTTGGAATCGGCATTCGAAAGATTGGTAGTAAGGATCTAGACCTCTATTTATTATACAGGGAAGTAACTGCTCGTGGAGGATTGCAAATGGTCATGAATGAGAGAAAATGGAAGGAGATCACAGTTGTGCTTAATATTCCTCACACTACCACAAGTACTTCATTAGTTCTTCACAAGTACTACATTAATTTGCTCCACCATTTTGAGCAGGTTCAGTTCTTTCAAAGTCCAAGGGCCCTTGGTTCCTCCTAACTCTTTCTTACATAGTTATTTTAAGTGCCTAAGTTAGGTAGTTACTCTAAGTGACAATCTTTACAAAAGAAAGTTAGTTGTGCAAAGTTAGTACACTTAGGTAGTTTTACCAAGTAGTTACAAAAAGTGGTTGAGGTAGTTACCTTAGGTGGTTACTAACCTCACCTATAAATATATCATTGTAATTCAATCAAAGGGGGTTCCACTTTTTCACATGATAGTGTATGAAAGACTCGAATAGTGTTATTCAAGTTTGAAAGAAATAAAGAAATGTTTGAATGTGTGTTCAACTCGACTTCATGTGTTGTTATTGATATTTGTATGTTTCATCAATAATGATTATGTGCTTTCCTTTCAAAGTTGCATTGTGAGAAAGATATTTCGCATCAAGTTTTGGTATCTCTACTTGGATGCATGGAACTTAAATTCATAAGTTTAACTCTTATTTCATTATTAGTGTTTGTTATTTCTTTGTTTTTTGTTCTTATAATTCCAAAAAATCTAAATACCCCTATCATACGAGGGAGCTGCCCCTCTTAAACGCAGAGAGGAATCGACATAGACCTGCAATTCTTCAACTGTTGTGAGCAGGTTGTTGCTAATCCAAGGGTTAACAGAGTTACTCAAGAAGATTATTTTAAAGCAACAAATCTATTTACCAACAGATTTTTGGCGACTCCGCTGGGGACACGAGCTAAAGTGTTGGTGCCATTTATTCCTTCCAAGAAAATAAGTTGGCGACTCTATCTAAAAGAAGAATCCTAGAAGATGGTTTGGTATCGAAGAACCCAGACACATAACATGCAACTTCCTAAATCAAACAATGATAGTGATGATGAAGATTATCCTTCTCTTATGTCCTTTGCTCAACAAAATCAAGTTCTTGATGACCCTGAGCAATTAGAGTTTTTGAAGAATTTCTATGGTGGCATGCAACTCGATTCTAACCAGATTCATCCTTCTTTGCTTCAAACATTACAGAAGATTGAACAAAAAGATGGGAAGAAGACTCATTTTCTTGCTCCTGATCACAACTTCCTATTAGAGGAAATTCATACCCCTGAAGAGAAAAGAAACTATGCTGAGATATATCTTTCGCATGATGAGGACAGCAATGAAGAGGCAAAGATTTTTCCTGCAAATGAACCAGTATTGAACGAGATGTTTTCAAATCAAGAGACTGAAAGAAACTCATTGGAACATGCATGTCCACTTAAGGAAGACCAACAAGAAGAAGTGATGAAGATGGAAAAAGAACATTGTATGGAAACATGCAATAATGAAGAAGAAACTTTTCTAGACGATGGTGCATTCCCAGTTTCTTTGAAGAATGTCACTCCTCTTGTGACAACTTATTCTGCTTCGACAACTATATTTTTCGAGCAAGGTTTCCATGACATGGTTAATGTTCATGGGAATGCAGAAGAAATTTTGGACCCAAGTGTAAACAAAGAGGATGAAGATGAGTTGCAAAATGTTTTCTTCACACACATGCAATCCGAGCAAGAGGAGAATAATGAAGAAAGAATGCCCTAAGAGCTCTCTCATGAGGTTTTTATCACAAAATCGCCTCTCAAGGCTCCTGAAGATGATTTTCTTTGTGAAGAAAATGTCATCCTCTCTTCTTTATCACTTGTTTAAAAAGAAGTCTTCCATGAACCTGAAAACAAGAATCTTAAAGGAGAAGTAAATAATTTCAAGACTTCCATGCAGCCCAAGCTTCAAGAAAATGATGAAGAAGAGAAGAATAAAGATGGATCTCATATAGATTTTGTTCCAAACTGGTTTCTCAATACTTCTGATGATGACTTTCTATACGAAAAAGATATTCCTACATCACCAATTGCTGAGGTAGAAAGACCCGTTGATGAAATTAGAAATATAACGTCTATTGGACAACTTTGTACTATTATAATCAATGGAGAGGCAACCATAAGTGAGCCCTTGCAAATATCTTCCTTAGCTTCAGAAATGGATACCTTTACCTTTGAAGATATTGATAGAGCCTCAATTAGTGGTACAACTGATACAAAAGTTAAAGATCAACTTCAAAATGAAGATGAATCATCAAGCATTCACTCTTTATCATACATACAATTGGAGTATGAAGTTTTCAGATTTCATGAAGAGTTCCATGGAGAAGAACCACCGAGTCTAGAGAATATTGAGCAAGTTAAAATTGAAAGCTATGTAGATACATTAACAAATGTTCATGTCTTGTTGGAAGCACAATCTTTATCTTATGGAGCATTTAAGGTTCAAAACAATCCTCTTTTCAAATATTTAGATCAAGAAGACACCCCTATTTTAGAGGATAGTTGTGGGAGTTGTGCCAACAATGAAGCAAGGAATGAGGTAATGGATGATCTAATGGAGGAGTTCAATAAAGTCAACGCTCATGATGTTTATGTCCCAAGTTGGTGCTTGAAAGATTTAGACAATGATTCCCTCTATAGCCAAGGTGTCTACCTTAATCCTGTATTTGTGAATGAGTGCATTTCCACAAATGTCTCTCAAATTGATATTCAAAAGCATGATTCAATGGGTATGTCTACACGGATTTCTTCACATTGCAAATTGTATGAAGGTTGTCTAATTCATGGGATAATTTGTTGCAAACCAGATTATCAGAAAGATCTTCAGATAGAAGATATTGGTGTGCTCGGCATGATGCTGGAAGATATGTCTGAAGATATACAGAGAAACACAGTTCAATTTGGAAGGATTCAAATTCTTATGATGAGAAATGGTTGTTTGGTGTACAATTCAAAGAGTCCTCACATTTCATGTATTCTATTTTTCTCATCATCTTGGGATGTCCACGGAGTCTATAGGTGCCTCATCTGTGCACCTCTCTTTTTTTGTATAGGTGCCTATTTTTCCCAACCTGTCAATGGTTTTACATGATCATTCTAGAATAGTTTTGAGGTAGGAGTCACCTACCATGTGCATAGGTTATTTAGGAGTTTTGTTGTGTCTATCTTGTTTCAGTTTTTGTTGGTTTTCATTTGTCTTGTCTCTATGGGTCCTTTGTAATTTGTCCTTTTTGTCTTGTTTGACTCTCCTTGTTCTCCTTGAACATCACATCATCTCCTGACTCTATTTGCCCAATGGATTTAAGGCACTATTCATTTCTAGAGATTCTAGGTTCATCTTGTGTCCACAAGGTCCTTGTCTCAAGTTAGAGCCAGCTGTTGGCATCGTTTTTGACTTACCCAAAAAATTAAACTTTTTCTGATAAATTACCATCATGCCGTATGCACATTTCTTTCACTAATCCATGTAAAGGTTCCAAATTCCAATCTTTTGTGGAATATATCAAGAATGCTGAAGGCGTTAGATCTGATTATAAAATAACTTTGAATAACGATATGTATGCAAACGGTTGGAGGCATAAATAACTATCTTGGGAGTCATGTTTAATCTGTTATCAAATTAATGTTCAACACTGATCAAACAAGCCGTTTTCATAATCATCGGGCATCATGATTTATTTTAGAACCATTGGCAACTCCCGTAAAGTTTTAAGGGATAAACTTGAACATTGTTTCAAACTGCACGATGCCCAAAAGTCGGCATGTCATGAAGGTGGCAAAGAAACCCTATAATTGTTTCAGGATGAGAGGCCAAACATATGAAGACTCCTACAACATCATTTTCATCAAGGTTATCTTCGGCATACAATGTAATCGCAGGTAGTATTATTCATCAAACCTTACATGGACGCGAGTGCAATGGGAGATTTGGCCACCAAATTCTGCCTCCTTCTCCAAGCATACTCACAGCCTGTAAAAACTGGACTCCACAAATGTTTTCCAACGTCTTCTCAAGTTGTACTTGAATGACAGCTTTCAAACAGGGTATGGAAGTCCATGAAAGCATTATCAAAAATGTTTTTTTTATTAGATATTATAAGCTCAGGCAGATATATCTGCAAGATGTGGATTCATAGATAGGGCATATGAATTGCTTGACCCTTGCTAGCATCCTCTTTACGCAACCTAGATAGGGCGTCTGAACTATTTTACACTACCTCAAAACAAATGTAGTCTCGTGGAATGCAATACAAGGCAAGGCGTTTAAACTCTGTGATAGCATGCCTCAGAGAAATGTCGCTTCATGGACTCCAATGGCATAGAAAATACACAAAATGGATTTGTTGGAAAGGCTTTATGAAGTTTTGATTAAATGCATTTAACAGGAGTAAAACTAGACTCTTCAATCCTCAACATCATACCCCAACCTACATCAACATAGGTGCATGGGAATATTCATTAGATATTATAGTTGGAAATACCTTGGTGGACCTGTATACAAAATGTGGGTGCATAGCCAAAGCCCGTGAATTGTTTGATAAAATGCGTCAAAGAAGTGATATCTCCTAGACTGTGAGAAGAGTAGCATATACACAAAACAAATGATGTTGAGAAGGCTTCAGGAACCTTCAACCGAATGGAACGGATCATTGTAAAACCAAAATCCACAATCTTTTCTACCATTCATGTGGAGCTTTCAAATAGGACATATGAAATATTTGTCAAGAAATATCAAAGAAATGTGGTTTCATGCGCTCTCATGACTCAGGATATGTACAAAAATGATTTGTTCAAAAGGTGTTTAAAACTTTCAAGTGATTCCATTCACAGGTGGAAAGCCAGATTCCATAACATTTGCCAGCATGCTCCCAGCCTGTGCCAAGATGGGATATTCGCAATAGGGTATGGGCATCCATCAAAGCATAATTGAAAATGGATTTTTCTCATATGTAATGAGTGCCTCGATTGATCTTGATCATGTGGAAGAATAGAGGAAGCACGTTAGTTGTTTGACAAATTGCCTCGAAGAAATGTCGTCTCATGTACAACATTGACTTCAGCTATTGAAAATTTGTTCTACAACCTTTGCAAGTATCTTCCAACACCTACACCGGCATCATCTCCAATAACACCAAAATTGGGAGCTTTGGAATCGGCATTCAAAAGATTGGTAGTAAGGATCTAGACCTCTATTTATTATACAGGGAAGTAACTGCTCGTGGAGGACTGCAAATGGTCATGAATGAGAGAAAATGGAAGGAGATCACAGTTGTGCTTAACATTCCTCGCACTACCACAAGTACTTCATTAGTTCTTCGCAAGTACTACATTAATTTGCTCCACCATTTTGAGCAGGTTCACTTCTTTCAAAGTCCAAGGGCCCTTGGTTCCTCCTAACTCTTTCTTACATAGTTATTTTAAGTGCCTAAGTTAGGTAGTTACTCTAAGTGACAATCTTTACAAAAGAAAGTTAGTTGTGCAAAGTTAGTACACTTAGGTAGTTTTACCAAGTAGTTACAAAAAGTGGTTGAGGTAGTTACCCTAGGTGGTTACTAACCTCACCTATAAATATATCATTGTAATTCAATCAAAGGGGGTTCCACTTTTTCACATGACAGTGTATGAAAGAATCGAATAGTGTTATTCAAGTTTGAAAGTAATAAAGAAATGTTTGAATGTGTGTTCAACTCTATTTCATGTGTTGTTATTGATATTGGTATGTTTCATCAATAATGATCATGTGCTTTCCTTTCAAAGTTGCATTGTGAGAAAGATATTTCACATCAAGTTTTGGTATCTCTACTTGGATGCATGGAACTTAAATTCATAAGTTTAACTATTATTTCATCATTAGTGTTTGTTATTTCTTTGTTTTTTGTTCTTATAATTCCAGAAAATCTAAATACCCCTATCATACGAGGGAGCTGCCCCTCTTAAACGCAGAGAGGAATCGACATAGACCTGCGATTCTTCAACTATTGTGAGCAGGTTGCTGCTAATCCAAGGGCGAACGGAGTTACTCAAGAAGATTATTTTAAAGCAACAAATCTATTTACCAACATACCTCTAGACCAATGCTAGTCACAAGTTGCATAGTGCATCATAACGATTAATTACACCCTATGCAGTTGTTAGTAGCTAGATGACACAAAGTCAATTAATATGGCAACCTAAAATAAGCCTCAAACAATACAAGGAAATAAGGATTACAACCTAGTTTGAAGTTTTTCCCAAAATTTTGAATCAAGAGTAAACCACTAATGATAAGAAATAATAATAGGAAACATGGTTTACAACTTGGTCCCCATAAATTGTTGACACAAAGCAACCTAAAGAAAAAAGAAACTAAAAGACAACATTTTAAAATAATCAGAGCTCTATAATTGTTTAATTATGATTAAGTACTTGTACATGATAAGCCTTCTTTGTATGACATACAGTACTGGGATGCCCAATGTGTTGATGATTACCACCACCATGAGGATGCTCAACAGGATTTATTGCCACACCATGAACCTTGGGCCAACAGTTTCTTTTGACCCTATATTTGTGATATGCATTGCTAGCTTTGAGTTCATTGGCTTTTATGTCCTTCCACCACCAGTAACCTAACCAATCATGGCTCTACAACTAATTGGCACAATCTTCTTAACTCCAGATGGAAGTTTTACCCTGTAAATTGAAACCAATTTCCAAGACTCGTCAAACAAGGCTATTAAAAATTTGCAAAATAAAAAAAATTACACAGATTTGAACATTAAGAGAGAACGTAGATAATTGTTCCAAAATTATTTCCACTACCTTTGGAATAATTGTATTTATCAACTCACTGTAATCTTGGAAAAAAAATTAAGCATAGAAATATGCCATAAGTCTCCATAAGGTGTACACCTAGAACTCAAAATAGTTTGAAAATAATTTGGAAAAAGCCACCATCCATAGGACATCACAACAGATGCATCACATGTTTGTTGCTAGCCAAAAAGCAAGATGATAAACAAAAATGATAATGAGTCAAGGGGAACATCAAGAAGCAATACATTCAAATTAAATTTCAACCAGCTGCTAAACGAGCACAACCCACTTTGACTTGTCATAAGTTCAAAATATTAGAACAGGTCCATTTTTATGTCTGTAAAGGTGACAACAATCCAATAATGGATCAAACATTTCAGATTGAAATGCAATAGATATGCATTGCAAATGACAACAATCAAATTTGAAATTACTCAGCTCATAAAAGAATAGTGGAGAAAAGGCAGAAAAAGTGTTCTTTGATTTGATCGGGCCAATGAGAAATATTGTCTCAAAAATTCAACTATATCACCATGTCTTTGGCAACTTCGTTACCAATACCTTGGCCAACATTATTACACAAATGAAGAGCATTATGGGAAAAAATAAAAACTGATTTGAGGCTTCACTAAGATAGCTTGACAAAGAGAAATGATATATCTTACTAAGACAGGCATATGACCCTGAAGATGGGATAATACCAAAAACTAAAACAGATCATACATCTAGACACAATCCACAAAATGCTATTAATGGTGATATCATCTAGGATACCAATAGGCATTGAAAAATGAGATTAGTAGTGATTGTCTGTTGTTTTGACTTATTTTAACAAGTGAGTTTCCAATGTGAAGTGTCAACCAAGGATTTTATTACCATTCTAATGCCTGTCATATTCTAAGTCATGACTATCAATTTTTAACCAAATGAGGCCTTCCAATGCTTTAGCTTTGGGGGCTCATGATTTTATCAATTGCCTGTGATGGAGTTGCCTACCGTGTTTGCTTTTATGACTCTGAGGAACACACAAAATCAACAATAGAAACAAGATAGGATGGCAACTATTGGAGCCAATGGGCCATAGATGCAAAATTAAAGTGAATGTCTAAGCATGGTTGACAAGGTGTCATTGTACCTCATCATTTAATCATTTTTCAAATTTCAAAATCTAGGGGTTGTGTCCTCAGCTATCTGCAATTAGGGATTCTACAGTTACCAGTTTTCCTAGCTAATCTTAATAACTTCTACCAATTTGAAGAGATTAATCTGTCTACTTACTGAATGAATTCAAGGAATGCTGAAAATAGAATTAAATAGGGAGTTACTTAAAGCAATCTTAAAAACAACAACATGCATCTATCTATCAAAATCAGTAAATACTTTTCATAGCAAAATCTAAAATAACAAAATAGTGGTACTAGCCTTCTACCTTGGTGGTGAGAGTGGGCCCTTGCTCCACACCCTTGGGGCTGAAGGCTATAGTAGGGAATCAGCACAAAGGAATAAGATCACAGCTAAATTCAATCCAATTCCATTCACTTTGCATTCATGAAAAATATTGATATCACAGAACTGAGATCACCGAGAATCAAAATAATAAAATCATTGTATATTTCTTCCACTGTTTCTATAAGTATTTATGAAAATGAGTGATGACATATCACTTATCTTATCTACCAATTCTTCTATGAGATGACATCCATCTCTTTATTACACTAGTTGTCTAACTATGGAAAAATAATCATGCAATAAAGTAGATTGAGTGGAACAGAAGTCCACTCAGAATTCTAAGATTGAGTCATAATACATTTGGGCAGTGAGGCCTTGAAAATATGGGTATTGAATGAATTTTATCCATAACTCATGCAAAAACTTTAAAAAGATAAAAACTCCAGCAGTTAACTAAATATGACCCTTCACCACTCAGGTGATGATTTGAGTGAAATGAGGGGTATTACGATCACTGCTAAGAGTGCCTGATCAGCAACTTATGCTAGATATATGCCCTACTCTCAGGAGGTGCTAGAGATATCTGTCTTTGTTTGCATCTTCAGAGATATGTCTGTAGCTCCGGAGATGTTTATAGCTCCAGAGATACCATTGTGGCCTTCTTGTTCAGCTCCGAAGATGCTCTAGACTCCTGTCTAGCTCCGGAGAGGCTTTTCTCTTTCCTCCAAAACTTCTGGTGTCATGGTATCCTGGTATTGTCTCCGAAGATCATTGAAGACTATCTCTGGAGATGCACAAAATTATCGTTCCGAGCATCTGCACTTGTTGATTCAAAAAGAGAGAATTTCTACATTTTTCCATCAATTTCATGCACATTAGTCCCTCAATCAGAAATTATGATCTTAATTAATTTATCTCAATTAATCATTATCTAGAATGATCTTGCTAGCTTATTCGGGTGCAGACATTAAGAAAGATGGGATCAAGAAGGAGAAAAAGAGAGCTAAAAAGATGTATTTCATGGGTGCTACTTGGCACTCATCATCCCCCCATACCTAAGGTTTGACAGGTCCTCCTACTTCTCACAATTTGGATTTATTCTGGTGAAGCAGCCTGTCAGTCAAACTATAATCCTGTGCATAGGTAGACCAAGTGGTGCGGTTGGTATTACCATTGCCTCTATATTGATCAACCTACTTCAACCAGTCCTGCAATTTCTCATCTTCCATTTGCTCAGCCTAGACAGGGAGTGGTTCAATTATGAGAGGGGGCCTGAACCGTCTACCTATCAATTCCTATTGATGCTTATCCATCATTTTGGCTATTAACTTTGCTTTTCTCATAAATAATCTTAAGTTTGCAAGGGTGACCACCTCTCTCATTTTTTGCTCTAAGGTCAAAACATTCCATCTTTTCTTTGCTATGGCAAGTACTGGATTTGTTGAACTATTCACGAAAAGACCAAAATCGATGGAGCACTCATGCAAACTTTTTAGGTATAATGGCAAAATTTTGTTCTTACTCTTAGGTGATAGATATAGGACCTAAATTGGGTCTTAAAAGTATTGGGATTGGGACATTCCTTCCTGATGAAGAGATCTGTGTCTGTATCTTTCTTGAGATGATCTTCCATTCGTTCATTCTAGATCTGATGATTCCTCATTAAGGACATAAATGCTTTAAGCTGGCATTCTCACACAAAATAATTAAGAATGAAAGTTACATCATTAACACATAACCCATGCAGATATAATTCACATAGGAAATTCTTGTCTTCATCATTACTTCTTGTATATGCTGTCATGAATCCTTCTACTGTCTCTTTATCCTCAACCAGGTCAGATAGGACTAAAGAGAATTTCCTCTGCAGGACTCTTTCCTGTAAGAACATAGAATAGCTGGCACTTGGGGGCCTGCAAGATAGAATTTTAGAAGAAAGGGAGGCCATCTCAATGATTTTTCCTTCTAGGGTTTCTATTCTTTTTGTCTTGGCAGTGACTGCCCTTTTTAATTGCAACATAGGCTTGGAAGCCTCATATTCTATAGATTTCTTCTCCCAATGGAACAGGGCCTTAGGAATGTCAATGGGGATTGGACCCACATATGGATCTATTTGTATCTCCTGCCCATTAGTTGCCCTTGGGCCAGCCAACTCTTGAATATATTCCTCCTGATCATCTAGTTTGTTGTTGGCCCAAGTCAACTGTCTATCTTGGCTATGCATTTTCTGAATTAATGCTTCCATTATGATGAGGCCATTATCTCTAGCCATGGTGAGCTCAAAAACACTATGTGCTGCCTCTTTCTATTTTTTTTCCAACGGTTTAACTACCTCAATTTTCTGGGCCTCCAATTCTGCTTCTTTCTCCTGGATGATCTTGCTTTTGTTTTGGAGTTCTATTTGTAAATTTTCAATGACTTGTTTTGCTCCATTTCTACTTCTATTTTGACCTTCTTGAGGTCAGTAATAATCTGATTCTTCACCCAGAGTAGTCTCTTTAGGTTGTCAATTTCTTCTAACATTTGTTGTTCTTTTGACATCTCAACATCCTCCTGCTCAGAGGGGTGAGGGGAAGTTTCTGCTTCTGCTTCTGTTTGTTGCACATCAGGGTTTTCCATGGCCATCTGCTCTACACTGTCAACTGCACCCATTTGCCCTGTTTCATCTTTTTCTGTAGATTCCCTGTTCTGAGGGTCCTCTTGGGGTTCCTCTGCTAGCACCAATGAAGGCCCAACCTTATCCTCATATGTTCTAAAACCCAGGAGTACCTCAGCTAGGAGAGCAGTATCTTCCTCAGCCTGTGAGAGATGTCTTTTCCTTTTGCTTCTCCGTAGAAGAGGTGGGGCAGGTGCCTCCAGAGCAAGTCTCTCATCCTCAGAATCTGAGGAAATAGTAAGAGTTTGTTTGTGTTCTGTCTTCAGAGCACATGATGGTTCTGAAATTGGACTTGACCCCAGATGAACAAATGGCACTAGGGAAACTTCTCTTTGTTTTCTCTTCCTGACTAGAGGGATCTCATCTGAATCATGAGATGTTTCTTCAGCCCAGGTTTTCTCTGCTTTCTGTCCTGACTTCTCCCCTATTAATTCCTTAGGGAAAGATTCCTCAGTTAGATTCATCCTTCTTCTAACTAATCAAGTCATATATGGGGTTTGTTCAGGAGCAGACTCTCTAATTTCTTTGCCTTTCTTCTTTTTATCAGGAACATGGGCTGCAGATGAAGTTGCCTCCTGTGAGGACTTCTTTCCTCTTTGAACAACTATGGAGGAGGTTGAAGGATCTGTTTCTTCCTCTTGGTGAGTAGAGGAACCCTCACCTTCTGGCTGTGCCTCTCTAATTCTCTGTCCTGGTAATTTTATTCAAGAAAGTTTTGCCATAATTCTTCCCCATTGGCCTGAGATAGGAAGTGGTGTTTAACTACTAGAAAAATGAGGCCATGATGTTTCATGGGACCCTTATTTTGTTAATATTTTTCTACAGTTGCCCTGATGGCAGAATATAGGAAATTGGGAATGTTTATGCTAAACTTAGGGTGTCCATTCCTGTGCCTTAGAAAAATTAGCATTTTCATTATTGGTCCTAAAACTAGAGAGAATTGACCATCACAAGTAACATATTTCATCAACCAGGTGGCTACAGATTGCCAAGGGTTTGGAAGTGTGGACCTAAGAATTCCTTTTACTTCATTTTTATTTGAATGCAGTTGTATTGCAGGTTCACCTTGAACAGAGAAATTCTTAATTAAATCAGTATATAAGGTTTTCAGGTGATAAAAGCTCTCACCTTGTTCAGGTAGCCCATAAATGTGACTGATAATGGTTGAGGAGAGATTGATTCAGACTCCTCTGATAGCTGTCTAATTATCCCTTAGATTTCTTAGGAATTCATCCACGATATCTTCTTGAAACCCTTCAATTTTTTCTATAAAGTCCAGCCATCTTGTAGTTCTTAGAATGTTTGCTGCAGCTTCATCTTGCAGAAGACCCGTAGCACTCTCTGGTTCAGACTTCTTCTTTACCCCCATTGCTAAATTGGTTCCACCTTCTGTGCTTAATTCCTCACTCTTCTATTTGTAGTTTATCCCTTCTTCTTAACTCCGTAGGCTCTAGAGGACTGTTCAATTTGCTCTGTTCTTCAGGGTATTTTAGAGGTTCAAATGAGGATTATGATGTCTCTCAGCTTAGGATTATGGAATATTTGCAGATTAGTTAGAGTACCTAGGCGGTCATAAATGCAATAGAGTGATAGGACACTCTGGAGGTAAGGTGACAGTATAGCACAAATGGCGGCATGCGTGAATTTGGAAAAGGAAATGATGGAAGGAGGACATCTCATCATGACGACACCCAAAAATAGAAAGACAAGACAATTGCTATTAATGCTTAATTTAAGATAGAATTACCTGGATCATTTTTAATGATGAGGAGCGATGTACTCGACAAAGATGTTGCATCATTTTATGATACTGCACGCATCACGACACATGAGTAGCTTTTGGTGGCTTGAGATGACGCCCACTACTCCAATGGTACGCGACCTGCAATCATTGCGTTGAGTGGTTCAAGAATCCACGTTCCTTGGGTGACGTCAGCACCGTCTTTGTGAATACCCTTACAAATGAAATATGTGCTAATTTTATTTTATTCTTGTGATGAAGTAGAGGATGAGTCATGATGACCTCATCATGTGATGTGTCCACTTTATTGCCTAGAGAGGTGGGTCCCCTCCCCCATTATTGAAAATGACTCTTTATGGATGGAGCACCGAAGGTGCTCCTAGTTTGTGAAGCGCCGGAGGTACATTTGACTAATTCCCGGCACTTGATCACCTCCGTAGCTCGATTGTTTTCAACTGTCTTGAAGAAGGGAACCGCCATTTGTTAGTTTTCAACTCCCTTGGTCAAGAAAGACAACCATTTACTGGTTTTCCATCTTTCTCTCTCTATTTTTTTTAGAAGGCTGCCATTTGCTAGTTTTCAACCTACCTTTTTTTATTTTTTTTATTTTGTTTAGTCCAACACTGTGACAGAGGAGGTATCCCCTGTATCAAAACACAAATCATTAAGAAACTCTTCTTTAGTAGATGGTCTTTTATAGAGTATGATTCAATGACCATTTACTAAGAATGTGCCTATGCTTCCATCAATAGGTTCCAATAATACTGTTCCATTTGCAAAAACTTCCTTTATTTGATAAGGACCCATCCAGTGAGTTTGTAATTTCCCTTTGAACTCTTTGAATTTAGATTCATAAAGAAGAACCCAATCACCTTGCTGAAATGTCCTCCTTTTGATGTGTTGGTTATGCCATTGCTTCCTTTGATACTGAACCAGTTCTGTTTGCTGAATGGCCTCTGTCTGAATTTCATCCAACTCATTGAGCTAAAGAATTCTATTCTGTTGAGTTATAGACAATGGTAGACCAATATCCAATACAATTTTAAGTGCCTGGAGTTCAAATTCTATAGATAAAATAGGCTTTTTCCCATAAACCAATTCATATGGTGAGAACTTTGTTGTGGACTTCCAAGTGGTATTGTAAGCCCAAACTGTTGCAAGTAATCTGTTAGCCCAATCTTTTCTATTCATTGCTACTATCCTTGTTAGAATATTTTCAAGTTCCCTATTAGTTACTTCTACCTGCCCATTCACTTGAGGATGGTAAGGTGAAGATTTTTTATGCTTGACTTGATATAAATCTGTGAATGCTTTGATTACCTGTGAAGTAAACTAAGGTTCTCTGTCTGATACTATTGATCTTGGGGCTCCAAACCTTAAGAAAATCTTATTATAAAGGAAATCAACAACTTTTTCTTCTCTTGCAAATTGTAATGCTTGAACCTCAGCCCATTCAGTAACATAGTCTGTGCATACTAGAATGTACTCCTTGCCAGATGATGGTGGATAAATTGGTCCCACAAAGTCTAAACCCCACTGCTCAAATTGTTCCATCATGACTTGAGGATGCAATAACATCTCCTGGGTAAAGGTTGGCTATCCCATCCTTTCGCATTGGTCACAATGCTGCACATACTTCTTTGTATCTTTATGAAGAGAGGGCCAGTAATAACCAGCTCCGAGGATCTTGTGGATTGTCCGGTGGGAGGAGTAATGGCCACCAGATGGTTCATCATGACATGCTCTCAACACATCAAAAATCTCGTCAGCTTTTAAACACCTACGTAGAATGAAATCAGGATCACATTTAAATAGTAAACCAGTCAACCATTTGTAAGATAAACTTTCTTTAACTAAACATTTTTTTTGTTTTGAGGTAAAATGGGATGGATACAAGCATGTAGCTAAAAGATTAGCTATGTTAGCAAACCAAGGTGCAGTAGAGGAGATAGCAAAAAGATGTTCATCTGGGAACTTGTCCTCCACTGGTTGGTTTTCTCCTTCTGTATGCAATCTTGACAAAAAATCAGCAACCAAATTAAACTTTGCTGGATTATCAACTATGGTAATATCAAATTCCTGCAATAGCAATAACCACCTGATGATCCTTGCACCCACTACTGGCTTATTCATTAGGTACTTGATGGCTGCATGATCAGTGTGTACAAATATTTTATATCCAGTGATGTAATGCCTGAATTTGTTTATAGCATAGATGACTGCCAAGAATTCTTTTTCAGTTATGGTGTAATTTCTTTCTGCAAAGGTAAGGTTTTTGCTGATGTAATAAATGGCATGCATACTCTCTCCTTCCTCCTTTTGTCCTAAAATTGCCCCAATGGATTCATTTGAAGCATCAGTCTGTATGTGAAATGGTAAAGTCTAATTAGGTCCTCTCAAAATTGGTGTGACAGTAAGCTTCTCTTTCAAGGTTTCAAATGCTGATTGACAGTCTTCTGTCCATAGAAATTTTGTGTCTTTGTTAAGCAGGGTAAACAGGGGGGTAGCTATTCTGCTGAAATTTTCTATGAATCTCCTATAGTAGCCTGCATGACCCAAAAAACTTCTAACATCTGTTTGATTTTTGGGTGAAGGCAATTATGTGATCACTTCTATCTTGTTTTGATCCACTTTGATCCCCTTTTCTAAATGTGGTGTCCCAAAACAATTCCTTCCTCCACCATCATGAAGCACTTTTCATGGCTAAGGGATAATTGATTTTTCTCACAACATTTCAGTACTTTCTCAAGGTTTGAAAGAGCTTCTTCAAAATCATCCCCATACACAGTAAAGTCATCCATATAGACCTCCATGCATTCATTAGCTAGTTCAGCAAAAATAGCTAAAACAAGTATCTGAAATGTAGCTGGGGCATTGCATAGTCCAAAGGGAAGAACTTTGTAGGCAAAAGTTTCCCAAGAGCATGTGAAGGTGGTTTTGTCCTGGTGTTCAGGTGCTACTTGAATTTGATTATACCCACTGAATCCATCTAGAAAAGAAAAATACTTTCTCCCAGCAAGGTTGTCCAGTACTTGGTCAATGAATGGTAAGGGAAAGTAGTCCTTTTTTGTGGCCTTGTTTAGTTCTCTATAATCAATATACACGCTCCATTTCCCATTCTTTTTAGGCACTATGACAGAGTGTGAGACCCATTGACTGTCTTATATTGGATATATAAACCCTGCTTGAAGTAATTTTTCTATTTCAGTTTTGACAATGTCCTTTAAAGTAGGATTTAATCTTCTCTAGGGTTGTCTGACAGGTTTAATATCCTTAGTGTATATATGATGGGTATAGATCTTAGGAGGTATGCCTTTCATATCTTGGTATTCCCAAGCAAAAGCTGTTGAATGGGAAATCAGAAGTTGGATAAGTTTTTCTTCCTGATTTGCTGTTAACTGAGTATTGATATTAAGTGTTTTCCTTGGTAAAATCATGACCTATTTTGTGATTTGATCCATAGATGTAGTTCATCTGTACATTGGAGTTATGGTATTGAGAGGACAAGAATGTGGAAGCAACATGTGGAAAGTGGCTAAGTCTCTGTAAAAGGTTTCCCCACAAGGAATGATGTTGGCGAGGGTATAATGAGAAGAAGTAAGAAGTTCTGTCCTAGAATCTTGGGCGAGCTCCATCACATCCTTATTGATTAGGATGTGAGTGATGTCTTCTATTGTATCATAGTAGATTTCTTCTTCTAACTCTCCCAGATGTTCTCTGATGGTTACCATAGCTACTGAGGCACTGTTGTCATTGTTCTTTGGTTCATCCACCCATACTCTTCCTGAATATTGTATTGATGGTTTAGCTAGAGGATACAGAGATATTTTCTTCAAATCTATCCCATTAGAAATGACCATATCCCCAGTTTGAAAATCAATAGATGTTGCTGCTGTAGCCAGCCATGGTCTTCCTAAGATCAGTGGATAAGCATTTCTCTAGTTTCTAGGTTCTAATATTAGGAAGTCCACTAGAAATTCCCATGATTCTATTATAATAGGTACATAAGTTATTACTCCTTTTGGGACAACTACTGACTGGTCAGCAAGTTGAAGGATTGTAGTTGTGGATTGGATACTTGATAGAGCTAATTTGTCCATTGTGTGAACTGTCATCACATTAATTGCTGCTCCCAGATCAACCAGAACATTTGAAATTTCTACCCCTGAGATGAAAATAGTTATGACAGGACTTCTAGGGTCTCCATATTTTGGGAGGAGCATTTCGCCCATCAACAGATCTACTACTTTTCCTTCCACCTGTATTGTGGAAGGAAAGTTTTTCTTCCTACCTTGTGTTTTGATACAATACTGTTTAATGAACTGGTTTAGTTCTGGTACATCTCTGATTGCTTGGAGAAGAGGAATTTTGATGTTTAGTTGCTTGATTTCTTGTAAAAGTTCTGATTCCAAGTTGGTTTGGACTTGTTTTTGTAAGATCTTTTTCTGGGGAACATACTGTTTAAGCCGTTCTGGGTATGGTGCTAGTTTTGCCATCTCCGAAGCATCTCCGGAGCTCTTGTCAGAATTGTGTTTAGGAATGTTCTCCAGAGTCGGTCTTTTAGGAGCAACTCCGGAGTTATCTAAGAATGATTCTTTTAGCACTTTTTCGTTAGTAATCTCCTCCAGAAGTTGAGTGGACAAATTTTTAGGTTCCTCATCATTGGTTACTTCAACTATAGTTGGAGGAGATGGTCTTGGGAATGCTTTCCCAGAACACAGCTGGAGATTATTTGAATATATATCATTAATACCAACCATGTTTTCTTATTCTGTCATGTAAACAGCTGCTCCCTGTTTATTCCGTGGGTTTGGTATAGGCTGAGCTGGTAAAGGTGGTTAGCTAACTGGTTCATTTTGTGATTGACCTTGTGTGTTGGAGGGTCTAGTTAGTAAAGCTTTTTGTTGAGGTTGGAAATGTCTAGGTCGTCCCTGGTAGTATTGATTATATCCCTATTGAGAACCCCATTGAGGTTGCATGTTTTGTGATCCAAACTGTGGCGGGCATTGTTGATTTCCCCAAGGCTGATTTTGCCAATTTTGGTTTTTCCAATTTTAGTTTTGCCAATGTTGACTTGGCCAATATTGTTGTCCCGAAGGAGGATTATTTTGAGGCCCATGCCAAGTTGGATTCCATTGATTATTTCCCCAATTAGAAGGACCCCTGTAAGAAGGCTGGCTTGGATACTGATTAGAAGGGAAATTCCTAGCTTGTTTTTGTCCCACATAGTTCAATTCTTCTTCCATTACTACATTCTTCTTACTCAATCTTTTCAAGCCTGGAAGTTGACTACATTGACTGGTAGGATGTTCCTTATCATAGATCTGACAAATCTTTGATTTGTCCAAAGGGCATTCTCTCAACAGATGTTTGTTTCTACACCTAGGACAATAGATGGAGAGTGGTTCAGTTGCTCTGTTTTGATTAGTTGTTCTAGTTTTTGCTTGAATTCCATCCAATGTGGTATTTAATTGGACTAGAATATCTGTTTTCAGATTTGCAATCTCTTCCATTAACTGTCCTATTTCATTTTTCCTTTTAAAATTTTTGGATGATCTCACTCCATCTTGGGTTCTAGAATAGTTCCTGCTGAGTTCTTCTATAGCAGGTATATCCATTTTGTTGATATTCCATTTTCCCATTAGATCCAGTGCCTATTTTGATTCTTTATCCAATCCTTTTACAAACAGGGTTCTGGCCAAGGAGTGATCTACTGGGTTGCCATACCTTCTCAAGGCAAAATTAAACCTATCCACATAGTCCTCTAAGGTCTCTTCCTTCCCCTGCCTAATTTTAAACAATTCTTCATTTTTATTACTAGATCTACAGTAATCTTGATACTTTTCCAAAAATTCTGTCTCCATTTGATCCCAAGAATGGATAGAATTCTGGGGTAAACCCATAAACCATCTCATCGCAGAATCTTTCAAAGTTGAAGGGAACAGTTTGAGTTTTTGGTTATTTGATCCATAATCATAAGTTTGGCAGACTACTTTGAATTCAAACAAAAACTGATTTGGATCCTCAGAAGAAAGTCCTCTAGAATTTAGCAAGTGTGTTGGTGAGATATTCTTCATAGGAGCATTGTTTCCAGTAGCCAAAACAATAGGATATGAGAAGGTTTTTGGAGCCTAATTTTCCTCTTCTTCATGATTATCATTGTCCATGTTTAAAACTGGTTCTTCTCCCTGAGGTTCTAGGAAATTAGGTTCTATCAAAGGATCTGCCTGAAACCTTTGTTGTAATTCCTGGATATAATTAGCAAGTGGAAGATTTGGAGGATCTAAGGGATTATTGATTTCAGGTGCAGCTTCCAAAGTAGGTTCTAGGTTTCTCTCTTCAACAAGGTCTTGTGCCACCCCACTACTTTCCCCTATGGCTTGTTGTTGGGGTGTCTGTTTTATATATCTTCCTTTCGAATCTCTAGCTCTAACCATACAGATCCATCCTAAAAACTATTTTAGCTAAGTTTCCCTAATTAACACAATATATCCCCGGCAACGGCGCCAAAAATGACAAGGTGTCGTTGTACCTCATCATTTAATCATTTTTTAGATGTCAAAATCGAGGGGCTATGTCCTCGGCTATCTACAATTAGGGATTCTACAATTACCAATTTTCCTAGCTAATCTTAATAAATTCTACCAATTTGAAGAGATTAATCTGTCTACTTACTGAATGAATTCAAGGAATGTTGAAAACATAATTAAACAGGAGGTTACTTAAAGCAATCTTAAAAATAGCAACATGCATCTATCTATTAAAATCAGTAAATACTTTTCACAGCAAAATCTGAAATAACAAAACAGTGGTACTAGCCTTCTGCCTTGGTGGTGAGAGTGGGCCCTTGCTCCACACCCTTGGGGCTAAAGGCTACAGTAGGGAATCAACACAAAGGAATAAGATCACAACTAAATTCAATCCAATTCCATTTGCTTTGCATTCATGAAAAATATTGATATCACAGAACTGAGATCACCGAGAATCAAAATAATCAAATCATTGCATATTTCTTCTGTTGTTTTTATAAGTATATATGAAAATGAGTGATGACATATCACTTATCTTATCTACCAGTTCTTCTATGAGATGACATCCATTTCTTTATTACACTAGCTGTCTAACTATGGAAAAATAATCATGCAATAAAGTAGATTGAGTGGAACAGAAGTCCACTCAGAATTCTAAGATTGAGTCTTAATACATTTAGGCAGCAAGGCCTTGAAAATATGGGTATTGAATCAGTTTTATCCATAACTCATGCAAAAACTTTAAAAAGATAAAAACTCCAGCAGTTAACTAAAGATGATCCTTCACCACTCAGGTGATGATTTGAGTGAAATGAGTGGTATTACGATCACTGCTAAGAGTGCTTGATCAGCAGCTTATGCTGGAAATATGCCTTGCTCTCAGGAGGCGCTGGAGATATCTGTCTTTGTCTGTAGCTCTAGAGATATGTCTATAGCTCCAGAGATGTCTGTAGCTCCGGAGATACCATTGTGGCCTTCTTGTTCAGCTCCGGAGATGCTCCAGACTCCCGTCCAACTCCGGAGAGGCTTTTCTCTTTCCTCAAAAACTTTTGGTGTCGTGGTAGCCTGGTATTATCTCCGAAGATCATTGAAGACTATCTCCAGAGATGCACAAAATTGTCATTCTGAGCATCTACACCTATTGATTCAAAAAGAGAGAAGTTTCTGCATTTTTCCATCAATTCCATGCACATTAGTCCCTCAATCAGAATTTATGATCTTAAGTAATTTATCTCAATTAATCATTATCTAGAATGATCTTGCTAGCTTATTTGGGTGCAGACATTAAGAAAGATGGGATCAGGAAGGAGAAAAAGAGAGGTGAAAAGATGTATTTCATGGGTGCTACTTGGCATTCATCAATGGTTAATGATCTTTTATTTTGTTTCTTCTAATTATATTTGTTCAGCTGTCAAGTGGGTGTAAGTCATGGCATAGATTTGTATCTCTTTATTGCCTTAAGGTAGATCCTCACATGATTCTTATCTTGGTAGCATGGGTATCTCAACACCAAAAATTATTGAGAATCCCAGTCCTTCATGAAATGTAATGACTGCAAACTACTATCCCTTGACTTATCTCTACCATAAAGACAACTCTATGGAACATGTAGAGGGTGTAAGTCATGGCTTGGTTGTGTCTAAGAAAGTTCATAGTTTGTTCTATCTCCATTTCAGAAATATTGTCTCAAAAATTCAACTATATTACCATGACTTGTTCCCTTCCGCAGTACCACAAACTATTTCTTTGATCATCGTGGGACCATGGTATACTAAACGTCACTTGAAGCCTTTCATCGCACTACCGTACTCCTTTATTGAAATTGTCGCGGGGTCACGATATTCAACACTTACATAACTTAAACTTCTTATACTGCCATACCACAAGCCTCACTTGAGGCTACCGCGGGGGCGCGGTGTACTGTTTTCCTCTGCTCCTTCTTACTGCCATACCGCAAGCCTCACTTGATGTTGCCACAGGGGTACGATGTACTGTTTTCCTCTTCTCCATCTTACCACCATACTGCAGGCCTCACTTGAGGCCACCGCAGGGGTGTGATGTATTGTTTTCCTCTACTCCTTACTGCATTATTGCTGGTTATTCTCTTGACTGCCGCGGGACTGTGGTGAAGTATCATATGCCACTTAAATTTATACCGCCAGCCCGCCACTTCATTTTGAGACCGCTGCGGGGCTGCGATAATCAATCTTTGCATATCGCAAGTGCAATCTCTGCATGCTGCTGGATAGCAATATCTGCTCCCTTGTCATCCTTGGTTCCTGCACACCTGCCAAGACCTTTTGAGTTACTTGCGGGATTGCAGTGAGAGACAAAAACACATCAATGGTAAAAAATACAAATATATTTCACATGGACTTGGTATGGGGTGCTTATGAATGACTCCTGGAATAATTTTAAAACAAATATGGATCCCTAAGATGGATTTATGGAAGGAAATTTGCATGGATTTATGGATTTATCAAATGTTCTGTTATATCTTTATTGTAGGTTATTTTCCCTATATTATTTATTCTTGGTTTGAACTCCTTGCTTTTGTGGTTTTTTGTTAGGACCCAGAGCTTTCATATGCAGGACCACCTACAAGGCACCGAAGAAGTCATCTGGATCATGACTTAGGAGATGGTTAGTATTCATTGAGTGGTATAATGGTGGTTGAATTGTCTTGGTTTATACAACTAAGAGATGTACTTGTGTGCTTTGTAGTTTGTTTGTTTAATTTTTTGATGCTTAGAAAAACATCATAAATAGATAGGATGATATTTTTTGTAATTTATTCCTTCAGTCACTTGTCATAGGTCCAGTTGGAGGTAGCAGAGTTGGTGGAATGGAGGGTGTACCTTATCTTCTTATTTATTCAAGCAAAAATGTTGCAAGTTCCACTTCAGATCACCAAAGCCTTCACAAAAACATTTGCACAAAATTCAATAATGAAGAATTTATGCACAAATTCTCTTTTGAATGATGCACAAAGCCTCCAGTGCTGCAACACCCACGGTTTGTTGCTGGGCCTTGCGGTGATTCCTAAATCACCGCAAGGCCCAGCAACAAACCGTGGGTGTTGCAGCACTGGAGGCTTTGTGCATCATTCAAAAGAGAATTTGTGCATAAATTCTTCATTATTGAATTTTGTGCAAATGTTTTTGTGAAGGCTTTGGTGATCTAAAGTGGAACTTGCAACTACAATATCTAATAAAAATCTACTTCCAAATATGCTTTTGGTGGATGTTCATATCCTCATCCAAAGCTCCAATTCACACACATGCAGGAAGGATGCTTTCAAAGGTTGAGGATTTGGGCTTTACACCCACTGGTTACATTTTCTTAAATTTTTCTAAGGAATTTTTAGAAAAATCCATTTTAAACATATCCTTTAATCACGACATTCCATGATATCACATTTCTTTGAAGCATTTTTTGAAACAATTCGCTTGCCTTGTCTATGCTTCCACATTTTCATGTATGTCTAGCAGGGCACTTGTAAATACAACATATGAAAAAAAAATCCCTGCTGTTATGCTTTGATGGATGTCCCTTCGTTATTAATGGATATCTGATGTAGTGCATATTATTATAGTACAAGCCTATTTTTCAGATTATTTCATTTAGCATCACCAATATTCTCCACAAGAACATTGTCCCTATTTAAAATGATGGAAATGGTTCACATCTCTTAGAACAATTTCTCTTGCAATAGTCTTGGAGATGAATTTAGATGTAGTGTGAAAATCAGAACATACTCTAAGGTTCTTAACAACTCTAATGGTTGTACCAGGGGCTATGTTTAACAAACCAAATGCAATTGCTAACTTTTCACTATGGTGGTAGATAAATGATTCTTTTTTCTTCTATTCCACAGCATTAAGTAAAAGTATTGAATCTGGAAATACCCTACTGCCTTCATTTGCCAAGCCAATTTCTCCAATTTTGCATAGCTCTCCCATGTTTATGGATGTGATCTGTCTCCTACACAAAAAAGCATGTACCATTTTATGCCCTTCAATCTAACTACATGCAGGTATCTTTTTAATTCCTCTATCTTTCATCAATCTCCTTACTATTTGAACCTCACCACACCTACCCGCTTCTACATAGATGTTTTAGAGAAGAACATAAGTTGCAGCATTTTTAGGATCCAACTAAAAAAGCATTATTTCTAGAATACTCAACCTACATACAAATTCTAAATTCTGGGAAATTATATACAGTAATAGATTGATGGTTGTTTGGATAGTGAAATTATTAGCTTTCTTAGAAATTAACTGAAATATCTTGTCTTGAAATATCTAGAAGGATTATTTTAATTAAAGAGGATTTTGTGGTTATTTTTGTAACAATGATTTTACAATGCAACTAGCTTGCTATTTTCATTCAAGATACAAGTCATCAAAGTCAAGCACATACCAAGAAAATGGTACTCTACTTCAAACCCTCAACCTCACTTAGTTTAGTATGCTTACATGGGGATATTAAGGAAGTTGCTAAACAATTAATATATATCATTTGTTGTTTGTGAAGGAGAATCCTGTGAGATCCAATATGGCAGTGGATTAATATCTGGTTTCTTAAGTAAAGATGATGTCACAGTTGGGAAACTTGTTGTGAAACATCAGGTTAGTAATTTTTGGATGTTAAGGCTTCCTAGTTGGATATCAAAGATCTTTTCTCATCAACTTAATTTGGAATTTATGTATAATTAATGGATTCTTTCATGATGTAGGTCTTTACTGAGACAACACATGAACCAGGGTTGACATTTTTTTTTAATCGGTAAGGATGCTTAGAGCATCATAATATATTAGTATTAATAAAAATATTTTTACATATTACAAAAAGGCCCTTCCTGGCCAAAAAGATAACATAACAGAGCATTTTAACTAAGAGCCCTGAACAAAGCTACAGATCTAAAAGGCCCTTTCTATCCAAAAAGGAAACCATTAAAGTTACAGTGAAGCCAAAAACTTAAAACAAAAAAAGTGGTTCACATGTTGTCTATATTTAAATCCGCAACCCTAAAACCATGAACCCTTAGTTGGATTCTCTGTAGAAAGGACTGTGTCATCATTAGTGAAGGGAACTACTAGTGGTTGGAAATTTGATATGAAGCTCCATGCATTGAATACTCTTGGACCTTCCAAATGAAGAATTGTGAGCCTGCAGTGAATTATCAAGAACTCTCTATTACCTGATTGCAAACTTGAAATCATCGCTTGATAAACACAGTTAAAATTGGGTTTATTAATGATATCTTCATGGAGGAAGAGTCCTACCAAGGTTGATCCATCATGGAGATTATAAGTAGCAAAAGATTCAAATAGATTGACATCTGGGACTATATAGTCACGAACAAACATTGATGCTATCCTTTTAACCTTATCAACCTGATGAAATAAGTCCATCACATTTGAGAGAAAATGAGATACCAGATGCAAAGCATAACATACCTTGGATTGTAGCAGAAAATCTCTATCACATACATCTATCAAAGCATCCTCCACTAGCTCTTCATCGAGTAGTTTAAAGGCCCTAGCCATGAATCTGAGTTGATGCTCTCGTGCATTGGTTGTTCCCATGGTTGATTAGGCAAATGAAGTCGATAATTGCGGGGATAGAGAGACATTTTAGATACACAGAAAGAGCAAAATGAAGAGGCAAGAATGAAATAATGACACAGATACCATGGTCTCCTGCATAAAAAGAAGATCGCACGAGCTACCATAATGAATTGAAGTCATTCAAGCCAGCGGGGAAATAAAACCAAGGCAGATGAGATCCAAATGTGGATTATATTGCTCAACTCTGAACACTCCTCTTACAGAGCATTCAATGAATATAATCAAAGAGACATGTGTGAAGCGAAGAATTAATGCCAAATGGAAATCTACATAGATTGCAAGCTTCAAAATGACTAAATATACTACTAATTGACGTCAATTAATAATTAAATTGACTAAATATACCACCAATTGACAAAAATCAGTGAACAGTGAATAAATATGACCAAATATATGACCAATGTTAAATTAGTGAATAAAAATGACTAAATATACTACTAAATTGATCAAAATGATGATTAAAATTAATGACTAAATACACTACCAATGGATAGAAATCAGTGAATAAAATGACTAAATACACTACCAATGGATAGAAATTAGTGAATAAAATGACTAAATAAGTGACTAGATAGCAACGATCAATGACTAAATTAATGACTAAATATATCAGTGAATAAAAAATGACTAAATAAGTCACCAGATTATAGCAATTAATGACTAAATCAACGACTAAATATACTACCAAATTGATCAATCAAAACAACCAATAAATGACTAAAAATGGTTTAGTCATCAATTTGGTCGTGTTATAAATGACTGGCAATAAACTACTAATGGTCATGTGACCATGTTTGTCATTTATAAGTAGTTTTTAGTAGTTTTTTTAGTTATATATTACTCTTTTTGTACTAGTGTTTTATGCACCAAATCGAAGTGTTCCTATGATATCAAAACACACATATATGAATGAAAGGAACCCTGTAGCCAATGTATTAGTAGTTTACAAAATTTTTTTCTTTGACATGCATAAGAGCTACAAGTAAAATGTAAAACAAATGAATCCTGCAAAAACCACACAAAATGTTAAATGCGAGATAAAGTATGTTTGATGCTTTAAAACAAAATGAATGAATTACAAATGATTATACCAGGAAATTAGAATAGAATTTAAAAGAGATGAGTGTACCATTGTGAAGCTCTCCGAATCCCCTTTCTAATGCCTGTGAAAATGTGAAAATCTGATGAAAAGTGAAAAAGTTATATCCGTTTGCGCGAAACAGCCTCCAAGGGCTAAAATTAGGTACTATGGCAGTTATTTGATCACTTGACAATTAGCAAAAGTCTGTGTTTTAGCATTTTGATTTGAATGTGTTCATATGTCATGGTTTGGGATGCCTAGAAATTAAGTTTAATGCTCAAATTTTATAAACCCTATCTGCCCCAACTCAAGCCTGCCCTTGATCACAATTTAACATTTTAATGTTGCAACTAATGATTATGTTTTTCGTTGAAGGTTTTTCAAAAGTAAATAAATTAATCACCAATAGTAAATCATTGGGTCACGGTTATAAAGTTGTACAGCAAGCCTATGAAATTCAATTACAAATAAGAATACTTGAGAGCACTCTACTTTCAAGGATCAAACAACCAATAGCAATTTCTAAATCATTTCTACTTTAAATCATTGAAGTAAGCATGTGGGAATATAAAGCATTAAGACAACTAATGATTTAGATAATGATAATCTCTTGTCTTACATCAAATTCTGATATACCAATAAACAACAAACATTAAGATTTATTCATGAGAGTATTTGTAAGACTATCATAGCAATCACTACTTATTTGATATTTCCAAAAATGATATGTGTTGAATGTCACTGCCATTTTTGAGGATCAGTCTGCCTGTAGAAAATAGTTAGTCAGTTATTTAAAATAAAAACAAGTAAGAATTGCACCATTTTTCAAAGAGTAATACTAGTTCTGTTACAATTCTAATTTTAACAATAATGATATTTCAAACGAGAATAACAACAAACCCTACAATTTCAATGCAGAAAAGGGAGGAGCATGGAGTTTGCTATACATTTCACAGAGGTGAATACAATCGTGGATCAGTATCTTTTTGCAATGACAAACTAAAGAAATGGTGTCACTAGGAAAATTACTAAAAGCTTTAACCAATGTCATGTAATCAATGAATGATAGCCAGTGTTTCTTCTCTTCTTTTTATCGGCTAAAAGTCTTAAGTCTTCTATCAAGTTAAAAAGATTTGAATGCTAAGACTTCTGATTTTGATTCAAAGTTTTTTAAATGCCACAATTTATAAATTACAACAAAGAATTTGTAAATATCACTATCATATCCTATTAGTTTTTATTACTGATCGCACCCATCACCAGCTTGCAGATTACTTTGAAATGACACCATTTTAAAACCTTTGTAGTCATAGGAAGTTCCAGGAATATGCCGATAGGAGAAACAAATGAGTCCAACAAGTTGTCCAGCATGAATGAATGCCAAATGGGACATCAGGCAAATTTAATATACTTATTGGCATGCACCTGCACGATTAAAAACCAACATTAACAAGGGAAATAAACAAAAATGGCAATAGAAATAAACAATTTCACCATAGTGATCACGAGGAGGTTCAGCGAATACGTCAATAGAAACAAATCAAGTTCAGAGAATACTGATAGGAACAACTAACGAATTCATAAAATCTTCCAGCATGAATTCTTTTGTATGGCGTGAGACAACTTTCCAACATTTTCATGCATATGAGGTTCAAGTAATATGTAAATAGGAACAATCAATGGGTTTAGAACCTACCAGTTGTTAGTAGTTGCACCTATAGGAAGTTTAAAAAAATACGCAAATAGAAACAACTGACAACTTTAGAAAATTTTCCAGGGTGAATTTTTCTTTACAACTAAAGACAATAATGCAGGCATATCAAGTTCAAGGAATACAATGATAGGAGAAACCTACGGGATTCATCTTGATGATGTTTAATCTAGAGTGCCTTATGAAAAGGGTTTTCAATTCCTATGGCGTATTGAGCGGCAGGCTGGATGCTATGCTTTCAACGAGTTCTTGAAGAAGTATATTATAAACTTCAAGTTTCAATCCATTGACAATGAAACATTCTTAGACTTTTTGAAGAAGAATCTGCCAAGCATAGAGAAGGAAATTGATTTGGATGTTTGGATATATGGCACCAACTTAGGGGATTTAAGGAATACGCCAATAGCAACAACTGACTAGTTTACAAAATTTTTAGAGTGAATGTCTCTGGGGCGTGCATTATGGGTAATTTTTTTACGGCATGAGACAATTTTTCTAGCACTATAATGCACACATATAAAACATAAAAAAACATGAAAAATCTTTTACTGCATATATCATGTTTGATGCCAATTTTCAATAAAATAATAACCGCCACACGAAAAATAATAATGTAAATCTTATTAAAACCTTAATAACAATACTTTAAAAAAGATTTTTACCAAACTCCCAGACAGTTAGGGTAAAAGCTTAGTCCCATGAGTAAAAATAAAAGAAATATGTTGGTGTATGCCAGTTTCATCTATAACCTACCACAGAACCTCACAAAATGATATAGATCAGCATCTCCACAATGTCGAGACAAAGAAATGACCAACCACTAACTATCTGGAAGAGGCCCTAGGGGGAGTTGATCTTCAAAACTAAAAAAAAAATAAAATTTTCTAGCCTCGCAACACCTGCAACCCGAGATATGTCTAGAAATACACCAAAACCTGCAAGGTTTCAAACCACAACACTTGCAAACAAATGATCACAGAGGGGTGTTCATGTCAGGTTCAACATTTAATGTTACATAAAATATGAATTGCAAATAGATTTCAAATATTTCAAAACCCTAAACTCATATTAAATGCCCCATCACAAGATTAAAGTTAACTATAGAAAGATTAAAAATTAAATGCAGAAACCATGAAATGTTACCAATGGCAAAGATGTGGTTGCTCAAGATTTTAGCATAACTCCAATATGAAAATTTCAGGGGGAAAGGTAATTGGAAAATAGCTAGGGTTTTATAAAATTTGGGTGAAAGTTGGTTTAGGTAGTTGAATGGAAAAGGTCGGTATATTAATGAATTTTTAACAAATTTTCAAGTTAGGTTAATAATAAATTAAAGTTGTTAGATTTAATTTATTATTAATGAGAGGTTTTAGGTTTAATTTAAATATTAAATTAAATTTATTAATTTATTATTTTCAGGAGGGTAAAAACAAATGAAAAAGATTTAATTAATTAGAATTAATTAAACCTTAGGATTAGGGTGGACTAAATAATAAATTAAATTATTAATTTTAATTTATTATTTATGAGAGAGATTAAGGGATAATTAATTAAATTTCCTGACTTTAGGGAATTGGTCAATAATTAGGGGATGATTTAGGGATGGATAGGAATACGATCAGGGATGAATAGGAAATGTGATATGTGGTTAATTTTTTATGTCTACATTTTTAGGGATGAATAGGAAATGTGGTCTATGGTCAATTTTTGATGTCTACAGTATGATATAAACCTATGTTTGAATTATAATTAATCTCACTTCAAAAATTAATTAAAAAATATATGTAACAAAAAATTATGAAAAAATATGTGCACACTAACATTGGTGTTAAAAATCTATGTTAAAAATTTTATAATTTGATCCTTTTTTAAAAAAAGTTATGATGCATGGTATAAACGTCACTTTTAAAAAATACAGTTAAATAAGTTATTAAAAGTTATGTAAAAAATTCACAAATTATTTCTGAATTTTTTTTTTTTAAATACATTTAGAATCTACACACAAAATCTTAAAAATCATTAGTTCTTATCATCTTCAAACTCTTAATGGTTTAGTTGCTATAGGTGCCAGAAAGTGAAAATTTTGTTAAAAATGTTGATTTCAATGTCCTACTTTGGTCAAAAAGTGGGACACAATATTGTGGGATCCATGATCATGTATATGTATGTGGTGCATCAGTAAGAAGTTAGCCCTAAGAAGTCACCACTTGGTGCCCCTAAAAATGGATGTACATGTGCCCTGTATGCTTTCCCCTAAAACCTTTTGAGCAATCTTGGGTGATAAAAGATGGTTAGTTTCCTCATCATGGGACTTGCACACTATGCTTAGACAAGGCATATTGGTGGTCCTATATGCATATACACTCCTACTTGAATAATATAGGCTTGTGGGCATGTTTGGCATGTCTTTTTGTTGAAATTAGTACTTTCATTTACAATCCAAAATCTAAAAAGTCTAAAACCACTGCAAATGTATGTATGTTGATTGAAAATTAATTTACAAACACTTGAAATACCTTTTTCCAAAGGTTACACGTTTGAATCCAATCCAACCAAATTGAGAACAAATTCACCATCCATCACTTCATCTAATCTCCAAAGTCCACCTTATCGAAAAATCATCCATCTTTCATTTCAAACTTCATCCAAAAATCACCAAAAATCACCCTAAATCACTTATCCTAGTCAACCCTATACATCAACATCTCTATCCTAAACAGGTGCTCCTATAGCACACTTGAGCGCCTCCATCCATAAACCCACATCTATGTCCTAAACAAGCATTTATAGCTTTGTTTAGGTGTCTACATTCACCCTTAGCCAAAAATTAAAATTTCCAATTTCATTCACCTAAATTCACCTTCAATTTAACACCCCCATTCATTTGACTTAGTCATAACTATTGAAAATATGGTGAGCATACACACAAACTAAACCATTGCACAATGATATCAAAATATAATATTATTGTATTTGGGATTATTTGATATTACGTCACAATGGATTTTTGAAGCCCTACAATTTCTCGTGAACCAACCAACAACTAACTTCTAATTTGCCTATGCGAATATAACTTCCCAACAAACTAACATTTATTTATTATTTATAAACTAACCTATAAGTCACGAAGTGACTTTATTATAAATGTAAAACCTTAATATTCTAACACCCCCCTTATTGCATTAATCTGAACAAAAGGAAGAACACTGCAAGAGTTGAACACAACAACCCTTCTGGAAACTTTGATGGATTGAGACTTACTCAATTATCCACTAATTTTCTTCGCTCACCCAGGAAACACAAAACTAAACTCACTAGCAAATCTCCTAACTGTCAAACCTCTAGAATACTTGTGAATTGAGACACACTCAACTATTCACAGTACAAACTCCAACCAACTGCAAATCGAGACTAACTCCAAAATCCATAGTAACACACTTTCATTTGTGGATCGAGACCAACCCCAAAATCCAAAGTAACACACTTTCATTCGTGGATTGAGACCAACTCCAAAATCCTCAACCAAGTACCATCGTGCACTATCAAGAACTGCCAAGCCCCCCTCGCACCATGAAGGGACACAAACTAAAAAGGTGCTTCTCGTGCAATGAATCACCCTTGAGTGAGAAGCTAGCTCGGGATGACAAAATATCCTCCTACCTCCAGTGCCTCTTGCCTCCAATGTAAAGTGTTACATTTTATTCACCTGATCTCGTATAAGTGTCTTTGAGAGCCTTGAAATCCTTGTCAGGTGTAGCATAGATGGCCTCGAGAATACAAGCAATATTTGATATGTGTGTAGCTCCATGATAAAAAAATAAATTGACAAGGTGTCAGAATCCACAAAAAATGCACCTTTTACAATACATGTATAATTTCAAAAACAAAATACAACCTTATCTCTCCTAGTATGCACATGTATGTAGGAGGGTAGAAATTGATGATGGTGCATCATATGACAATAGTGCAGATGATGAAGATAATGTATGTACCTATCTTTAGTTAGATAGGTCATCTATTGCAGATGATAATGATGAAATACTTGATGAACTTCAATTCAAAGTTGAGGTATGTGGAACTACCCCTTGTGGTAGCCGAGTGGAGAAAGAGGAATGCATGTGCACAAGTGTGTAATTAGATGGATTAGTTGGTGAGACTAATCATGATGATTGTGTACATGCATGCATGTAATGTAAAATATGAACATGGGATTTTTTCCTTGTTTGATGTGCCACCTTTATTTGTTCCATTGGATGATGATAGAGCTACTCATGATGGTTTGCATGAAGATGACAAAGATGTGCCATACCTAGTGATAAAATTGCTGAAATAAATAATAGTGTTGACATTGATTTTCAATTTTAATACCTTGCCCTTGATGATTGTGAAGGTGGTGATCATGTGGATGCATATGACTACCTATTTCTTTGGTGCAAGATATGTTGTCTCCCACATGTTAATTGTGCTTTAGGTGGGCCACAAGGACATGTTGTTAGAATGAATGAGGAAGAAGATGTATGGTGTTATCAATCTAATTTCTTGAAATAGTGAACACAACATATCAAGTTGCCAAAATGAGCTCAAAATAGAGAGGCAATTTGAAGACTGTGAGTCTTCATGTCAAGTGCCTAAAATTTGTGATCTATATGTCAAGGATGGAGAAATGGAGTTGATTCAAATTTATGATTCCATCATGGAAGAGTATATCAACATTTGTGGTATGACTAGGTTGCAAAGTTTGATCAACTCTAGAGTAGTCAGATGATACATCCCAACTTGAGGTTGCACCTAAATAGGACACATTTTAGTGTGAGGTTCAGGGTATTTTTTTTCTTCATGTCAATTTATATGCAAATTTGGATGTGCATCATGATACCAAGGATCTTGAAGGTATATGTTTCCATATGGATGAGAATGATTATGGTCCCCATTGCTTATGGTTTCCATGTCTAGGTGACAATTGTTATCAGAAATTGTTGTTAACAGCATAAAACCATTAATAAACCAATGAACATCAATAGAAATTGCAAATAACAAGATTTAACAAATAAACCACAAACCTCACACAAGCCTTGTTATTCTGCGGCTTCCATTGTTTGCCTAGTCTCAATCGATCTTTTGTGATAAAAGTTGCCCTCAGGAAGTGCACTTCCTTGCTTCGTTCTTCAAGATGGCGATGGAGAGATGGCTGTGATACTTTATTGCTATGAAGATGAGCTTCAAAGCAATGAGGATGATCTCAAGCAAATGGATGGTAGTGGGGGTGTCAAAGGCACGTTGGTAATTCAACAGAGTAATTGTATTGAAAGCTTGGATAATAGAAATGGAAGAATAAGGTTCAATTTATAGACTCAGAAGAGAAGAGATCAACGATTGAGAACGGTTGAGGAATGTGTGTGAATAGAAAGAGGACAAGTGTCCAAGATCCTTCATGCAACAGGGGAGTTAACAGAATAGATTGAAGAGTTAACAGAATGGACCAATCAGTTAAGTGAATTGATTAGGGAGCTGACTGAATTGACTAATCAGTTAAATGAATTGATTGATTAGTGAACTCAAATGACTAATTAGTTAACTGATTTGATTGATGAGTTAACTAATTTTGATTGGAGGATAAATAGGACATGTGGGTGAGGGAATATTAGCTAATTAAATATTAAAATATTTAATTACATGTGCAACATGGTGAGGTGGATTTATGGAATTAGGACTTATGATAGAGAAATTTAGGATTATTTAAATAATTTAGGATTATTTAATTATGTGAGACATTAGAAGAATTTAGGGAATTTAATTAAATAAATTGATTTTTATTTAATTATGGGATAATGAACCAATCAAATAAACTCAGAATATTTATTTAATTGATAGAAGATTAAGAATTAAGATAAATATAAAAATATTTACTTAATTCGACATGAGCCAATTTTAGGTGTATACATTTTGCCCCTCTTTGATGCAATGTGTTTTATCACGTTGTTTCAAAGAAATAAAGATTTCTTGCAATTGGATACATGCCCCAGTTTGCCCCTGGTACAGGTTAATGATGATAGGATGCCCCCTCGGGAGATTGGGCGGGAAGAATGTGACGACAAGATGACAGACAATCTCGCGATGAGATAGGTTGACATGATACATGGGAGAAGAAAATGGAGGATGCAAGATAAGGGATGGATGAAATAGTTAAATGATAAGCTATGCAAGATAAATTGATAACACACACAAGCAAGCAAGCAAGTATGCACAAATGATACAAAAACAAATGAGGTATTGCCCTTGTCTAGCCATAAACTGATGATTAATTGATAATGATTGACGACAATAGTGTTGTCATAGAGGGGAACGATATATCCCTAGACCAACACAAATATGTGTGAAAGATATATCCCATTGTCAATGATGATTGATTGATTTGGATTACGACGAGATTAGGATCAAAACCCTTGATTGCAATTGGATAATTTTAACAAGAGTGATTTACTTGATTAAATGGGACTAAGTGCAAGTTGTATGCAAGGAATCAGTTGACTTTCCTAATTAGAGCTAGATGAAAATTGTATGCAAGTTGCATGAATAATGGTTTACTCCTTCCTAATTAGAACTAGATGAAAATTGTATGTAAGTTGCATGAACAATTGTTTACTCCTTCCTAATTAGAACTAGATAAAAATTGTATGCAAGTTGCATGAACAATTATTTACTCCTTCCTAATTAAAACTAGATGAAAATTGTATGCACGTTGTATGATAATGCCTAAATCTCAAATGTTTATTATTTTCTTCATCACACAATATGCAAAGGGTCTTGATGTCCACCTGTAGTCCACGAAAACAAAAATGAATCAAGAAGTTTGCAAATCAAATGTTTATGTGAAAACACATAATCTAAAAATTTTCATGGAAATATGATTTTTGACAGCAAAATAGATATGAAAATTAGAGTCTACATGAAATTCTATGCTGTTTCAAAAAAAAAATCATGAAAATTCGTAAAAAATGCAAAAGTTATGGTCGTTTGAAGTTCCCAAGGTAAGGTTGACTTTAACTGATAATACCTGATGAAGTTGACCAAAAAGGCTGAAGATACTTGTACCACTTCGAGGCCTTCTGGACTCAACAGTGAGCTTGGTTTGGGCTTAGGAGGTCATTTGTGAAAGTCGCTTGCCAAATGTATAACAAAACACACCTGAATCTATGACAAAACAAACTCAACAAATGCTCACAAACACAAAATGGGTTAGATCACGGTGGGCGCCATAAATGTTATCAGAAATTATTGTTAACAACATAAAACCATTAATAAACCAATGAACATAAATAGAAATTGCAAATAACAAGATTGAACAAATAAAGCACAAACCTCACACAAACCTTGTTATTCCACGGCTTCCATTGTTCACCTAGTCTCAATCGATCTTTTGTGATGAAAGTTGTCCTCAGGAAGCGCACTTCCTTGCTTCGTTCTTCAAGATGGCGATGGAGAGATGGCTGTGATAATTTATTGCTATGAAGATGAGCTTTAAAGCAATGAGGATGATCTCAAGCAAATAGATGGTAGTGGGGGTGCCAAAGGCGCGCTGGTAATTCGACAGAGTAATTGTACTGAAAGTTTGGATGATAGAAATGGAAGAATATGGTTCAATTTATAGACTCAGAAGAGAAGAGATCAATGGTATAGAAAGAATGAGAAGATCAACGATTGAGAACTATTGAGGAATGTGCATGAATAGAAAGAAGACAAGTGTCCAAGCTCCTTCATGCAATAGGGGAGTTAACATAATAGATTGAAGAGTTAACAGAATAGACCAATCAGATAAGTGAATTGATTGGGGAGTTGACCGAATTGACTAATCGGTTAAGTGAATTGATTGATTAGTGAACTCAAATGACTAATTAGTTAATTGATTTGATTGATGAGTTAATTAATTTTGACTGGAGAATAAATAGGACATGTGGGTGAGGGAATATTAGCTAATTAAATATTAAAATATTTAATTACATGTGCAACATGGTGAGGTGGATTTATGGAATTAGGACTTAGGATAGAGGAATTTAGGATTAATTAAATAATTTAGGATTAATTAAATAATTTAGGATTATTTAATTATGTGAGACATTAGAAGAATTTAGGGAATTTAATTAAATAAATTAATTTTTATTTAATTATGGGATACTGAACCAATCAAATAAACTTAGAATATTTATTTAATTGATAGAAAAATAAGAATTAAGATAAATATTAAAATATTTACTTAATTCGACATGAGCCAATTTTAGGTGTATACATTTTGCCCCTCTTTGATGCAATGTGTTTTATCACGTTGTTTCAAAGAATAAAAAATTTTCTGACAAGGATACGTGCCCCAGTTTGCCCTTGGTACAAGTTTAACAACAGGATGCCCCCTCGGGAGATTGGACGGAGAAGCCAAGGTGGAAGGCGTGAGACGGACAATCTCACGATGAAGAAGGTGAAAAACAGGTTAGAAAATGGTTGGATGCAAAAGAAAATGAGATGAAGAAAGAGCTGAATGATACACGATGCAAGATAAAATGATAACACACACAAGCAAGCAAGTATGTACAAATGATACAAGAACAACCAAGGTGTTGCCCCTGTCAAGCGGTAAACCAATGATATACGACAGTGTTGTCATGGCGGGGAATGATAGATCCCTAGAGCAACACGAGGATAGTGTTTGGTTCAAGGAAATGAAACATGTCATATAAGACGCGTGTATTGGTATGATTTCGACATGTTACATCCTATATCAGAGAATTGATTACAACTGATTAAGTTGGTTTACGACCAGACAAGGATCAAGACCACTGAGTGTGATTGGATCATTTGACAAGACTGACTTGACTTGATTGGTATGGATTAAGGATGGACTTGCATTTGGATCATTGCTTGGACTGATTGGATTGGGATGAGAGATACGAGGATATATAGAACATTGATTGATAGAAGGATGACTTGAGTGAAGGACTCACAAGCTTTTGCAAACATGGATACTCTACATAGAATTTTTATTGCATGGGATATGGTTTTTTCTTTTCTTTTTGGAGATGGATATGGATATGGAATGCAATTGGATATGTTAAGGATATGGATATGGATATTTGCCATCTTGATAGTGCAAGTATTTTGAAGTGCTTATTTCATCATCGAGATTTTTGTTTTTTATTTTTTGTTTTTGTGTTTTTGAAATGTTGTAAGAAAATACAAGCATTGAGGTATAATTGAACCAAGATGACCTAAGTATCGCTTACATGGATTTTGATTTATCAAGTTAATACAAGCATCTAGGTATAATTGAACCGAGATGACCTGAGTATTTCTTGCGTATCAATAGACAAGGATTGTACCTGTTTCATTTTAGACCCCTGATGTCCTTGATGATCATTGTGTTGATCATGTCCTTAAACAAGGGCTTCACATTACTAAAGATAAACCCACAAGCAACAAACAAAAAAATGATTATGCCCCCATCATAGCATCTATAGCTTTTGAAATCCTCGAGTAGCATAGAAAGGCATAATTACAAAAATCAAGATTTTAAGACGTAACTAATCGAAACAAAACAATCTTGCATTAAGTGTATCTTTCTTGCCATAATTTAGATAGAATCATTTGGATCGCTTTGCTCTTATTTTTGCTTTGCCTTAGATAGGTTGATGTCTCGCATCAAAACTTCTGCTTGGAAACAGGCTTTGCTTGTGCGCGCTTGCGTCTGGTGAAAGGTTCCACAATCCTTATTTGTGAAACGGACCCTAAGGGACTGACCTAGTGCCTCGGGGGCACATTGATAATGGCCTTGCCTATGTGACGACACAGAGGCAATGTAGTTTAGGATCTGGACCATGGATACAGATGGACTAGAGGATAGACAAAAGATATGGATTGGATGGGAAGCCTCGGGGGCGCATTGATAATGGCCTTGCCTACGTGATGACGTAGAGGCAGCGTAGTTCGAGATGAACCTATGATAATGATGACAGATGCTATGCTAGGCTGACACTATGGATAGGATATTGGATAAGACCTTAATTGATAAGGTGACAAAAGAGATAGAGTATTAAGCCATGATAGGATAAGGTGACATTATGGATAGTCTTAATGCTAGATACTGACGACAAGGAAACACCACGAATAGGCAGATGGATGGGTGATAGTGGATACAGATGGTTAGGTAGAAGGAAAGAAGGATGTGATCTCCAAGGACTATGTCGTATAGAAAATAATGTGCCCCATTGTAGGTAGAATACTTAGGATTTTTCATGGTGACGCTTATGACGATAGGAGAATAAGAGGATAATGAAGGATTGACATGGCTTGGAGGGATAAGGTATGTCAAGAGACATCTAAAACATTTTTCAACATTGTGCCCCCAATCTTTATCAAGATCAAAAAATAGAGGAATGGAGGATTAGGATGGAAGGACTCAAAAATATAGGTATGCAATGGATAGAAGGATAGGATAGGAAATGGAATGGAAGGAAACTAATAGGAGAAGAGTGATATGCCGATGAGACAAGGTGCCCCCAAGTGTAGGTGACATAGAAGATCAACTTACACATGATGCCTGTTTGCCAGGTTTTTATCATGGTACTTATCCAGGGCACCTGTTTGCTAGATTTTCACCATTGGATGAAGGGATGTTTTCTTTGAAATATTTGGATAGGAGAATGTGGATAGGGAAGGGAGAGACTTAGGTATCTAGTTCCATGAAAGATGACAGTCCCACTAGATGGATGTTGTCGCATGGACAATGTCAAGTGTTCCCATAGATGTTGGTAGGAGATTGCATGAAAGTGATATGGAGTAGGTAGACAATGGATTAATGATGTAGAATATGGAGGGAAGGATTATGCAAAAGCTTGGACCATAGGAATAGGATAAGGAAGATATATAGGATAATAGTGGAAGGAAGGGGAGATGGAGGTATATGAAAAAGGTTGTGGAATGGAAGGGAATCATGACCACCGGTTGCACATACCGTGATAAACATTGAAGCTGGTGATGGGAAAGTAGTGTAGGAAGCAACGAAGACTTTTGCTTGTGGATGAATGACTTAGGCATGTAGGGATCCACATAGATTGAGTATTTTCCTGATTTTTGTTTGTCATGTGGGATGGAAGAATTTGTGGCTTTTAGATGGAATGGGAGAAAGTGGATGGTTGAGATTCTTGAGAGGTGGATGCCTCATGTAACTTGAGGGCTTTTTGCTTAGGTACCCAAACCATTTTTCTTTTAGATAGTACTTGTGGAGGTATGGGCTTGGGTGTATGTAGCTTTTGTGTAGCTTCAGAGGTAATTATTTGTTGGATACAGACCCACACCTTTTTCAGTTTGGCATATAGGTGTGTGGGTGCATGCAGCTCTAGAGAAGGATGTTTCTTTGATTCTTGGCTTTTGTATCCCAGGTCATGAGGACTCTTAGGATTTTTTATTTGATAGGTAGAGGTATCCAAATGTTTGCCGTTGAAATCTTTTGGGATGGTGGAAATAGAGTTGGTGGAAGCTCTTTGCTTAGACAACATGTGCATCTACTGGTCATGATTTGGATTATTAGAGAATTCATAGATGGAAGGATAAGGTGTTGGAAGAAGTGGTGGTAAAATGCATGGAGGGATGTTAGGAGTTGGAAGTAGTGGAGGTAGATTGGATGGTGGAAGGTGTATGGTCACATGCTTTTGGGATGTGTATGATAAGGGAGGTGGGATGGCGACATATGTTTTGGGGATATGATGGTTTTTGCGATAGAAAGTGGGGGATTTAGAAGGCATGGAGGAAGTACCAACATCTTGAGATTGTTCACCTTGGGGTGTGTATCCAAGGCCATATGAAGGAGGAGGAACATTGACATGGATGGGCTCCAAAATACCTTGTTCGTGAAGGCCTAAGCCTTTACCTTGATAGTTCATAAAATATGCGGTGGACAGCGGTATTATGTATAGGTGGAACACTAGACCCGAGTTCCTTATTGGATGGAGAAGGTGAGATAGAGGATAAATGGTTGTTGGTGTTCTAAGGAGGAACACTCATGAATGAAGGCAGTAAGACCAAGAATATATGGTGGAGGATTTGCAACATGGTTGATAATGGATGATGGAGGAGTATGATTGGTTTGATCTTCTATGCTTGCTTGGGAGGCAAGTGTCTCATCAAGGGAAGTGGAAGTTGTTGGATCTTGGATAAGACTAAATGGGGTTATAAGCTCAGGACCATGGAATGCATAAAGTGGACTAAGAGGATCATCATGGTTTGCTTGATCATAGATAGGCTTTTAATCATAGATGGGATCATGATCATAGATAGGATTAAGCATGATGAGATCAAAGTGCTCATGCATAGGTTCTTCATCAAAGATAATATCTTGATCATAGAGAATATATAGGCTATGGAGAGGTTGGAATTGGATACCTTGCTCATGTATCGGATCAAGTTGCTCATGGATAGCTTCTTCATCAAAGGTAGTATCTTGATCATAAAAGAGATATAGGTTATGAATGGTTTGAAATTGGATTTCTTGCTCATGTATAGGTATAGGATCATCGAAAAGATAAAGGTTATGTATGGGCCAAATGGGGGTGCTTTGATCTTGATTTAGACAAAGGTCTAATGTTTCCACCTGTTCTAAAGTGTGCTCTTGACATAACTCTTGGGTCTTTTGAATGGAAGTGGAGATAGAGGTCTGTTGGATAGGATCTTGGTCAATAATATGAAGGTACGATGGACCTTGATTTTGGCTCATGGTAGGAGGTTTTTCAACATGCTCAAGGGGTTGTCAATCACCTGACGAGGTTGGTGTAATGGACATGTTTGAAGGCTTTTTGATAAGGTCAAGGACTGGAATTTGGGGACATGGTTGACTCTCTACTAGTAGCCCTTGGATCACATCCTTTGTAGGTGTATGGGTAGACGAATGAGGTAATGGATAAGTGGATTTGGAGTTCTCCATAGCTTTTCTTTTGTTGTATAGATTTGGAAGACATCTTTCCAAAAATCATTCGAGGATTTTTTAGTTGTCCATTTAGAGCTTGGGGAACTCGATGGCGGTGTTGAAGTAGGACTGGTCTGCTTTGGGATATGGGTCTTAGCAGATGGTGAAGGAGGATTAGTAGACAGAGTAGTATATGATTTCTAACTTGAGGTGGTGCTTGCCTTGTCACGAGTATCATTAAGATGGGAAAATGATGTACGATTCTAGGGCGAGGTGTACCTATTACTAGCTTGTTTAGCTTGTAAGATTGCAAATTACTGTTGTATGGCTTCAAGTTTTTGAGCCATTGCTATACAACCTTGGGGTGAAGCATCCAAGTTTAATTGCAATTTCAAGTATTGGAGTTCTTGAACAATTTCTTCTAATTGGTTTGTCATCTCTATAGAAATTGACACAAGACCAAAATGGGTATCTAGAAAGGGTGATACTTTTCTTGAAAAAGATGTGGAAATGCTCACTGTGATAGATGCACAGTGATATATGCATTGAAATAGAAGATGTATGCGCAGCAGGTCGATGTAAATGCAAATGCACAAGAAGTTGTAGTAAATGCACATCAGGTTGAGATGGATGCACAGATTCAGAGTGTATATGCGCAACTCTAGTTTTTTTGAATGATTTTGCAAAAGCTTTCAACATGTTTTTAGTGTGTTTTTTAGTTTCCTGGTTGCAAGTCAATCTTTTGATCTGATTTTTCTCAATTATGGCAAGAAGACATAACAAACACAAAGAATGTTTTCATGGTTTTTGATTTTTTTGTGATTTTTTTACTTTTCTTGACTAAAAGAAAGAAAGTACAAATCCTAGGTTGGCTGGGACAATATAAACTGAATTCTCACTATTTCTAGTTGAGGCATCTTTAGAGGTGATAATCGCCCTTTCTGCACTGACTTATAGGGGTTTTTGGCTACTAAAACAGTGGATGATTAATAAGTGCAACCGTTCGAGTGGTTATACATGTGATAACACTAATCTCTGTTATGGAGTCTCCCAGCCTGCAAGGGTTGCGCCTTGGTGGGTTTGGGGGGAGGTTGGCTGTTGGTATAACACAACTTCACTTGTTGCTTGAAGCTTTTGCTCCAAACACAATTTATTTATAGTGGCTTAGCAGAGCTTGGCTTTCGCTTGTTACCACTTAAGGTCGTTCCCACTTGGACGGGAGAATATCCAAGGGCAGGCCTCTCTAAAGGTTTAACACATGTGAAATGATATGTCTGGCATTTTGGCCACCCAAGATAGGGGAGAGCATAGGCCTAGTATCATTCCAAAAATATGAAAGACAATGGCTATTTAATCCCTAGTTAAAAATAAAGAAAACTAAATGTGTTAATCTACCAAGCACAATCCATTTGACTAGATAGCAATAACTTTGAAAAGGTGGTTCATTTTATCCCTTAAACAGATCTATGTGAAGATTGTTTGTTGTAGAATAAAAGGAAACAATTTACTTTCCCCTAAGTTAAGCTAGATGAGATATTTGTAATTGTAAGATTGACTTGAAAGATTTGTTCAATTTTTAACCACCTAAATGGGACTAAGTGCAAGTTGTATGCAAGGAATCAGTTGACTTTCCTAATTAGAGTTAGATGAAAATTGTATGCAAGTTGCATGAACAATGGTTTACTCCTTCCTAATTAGAACTAGATAAAAATTGTATGCAAGTTGCATGAACAATTGTTTACTCCTTCCTAATTAGAACTAGATGAAAATTGTATGCAAGTTGCATGAACAATTGTTTACTCCTTCCTAATTAGAACTAGATGAAAATTGTATGCAAGTTGTATGATAATGCCTAAATCTCAAATGTTTATTGTTTTCTTCATCACACGATATGCAAAGGGTCCTGATGTCCACCTGTAGTCCATGAAAATAAAAATGAATCAAGAAGTTTGCAAATCAAATGTTTATGTGAAAAACACATAATCTAGAAATTTTCATGGAACTATGATTTTTGACAACAAAATATATATGAAAATCAGAATCTACATGAAATTATATGTTGTTTCAAAAAAAATTTCATGAAAATTCGTAAAGAAATGCAAAAGTTATGGTCGTTTGAAGTTCCCAAGGTAAGGTTGACTTTGATTGATAATACCTGATGAAGTTGACCAAAAAGGCTGAAGATACCTGTACCACTTCGAGGCCTTCCAGACTCAATGGTGAGCTCGATTTGGGTGTAGGAGGTCGTTTATGAAAGTTACTTTCCAAATGTATAACAAAACACACCTGAATCTGTGACAAAACAAACTCGACAAATGCTCACAAACACAAAATGGATTAGATCATGGTGGGCGCCAAAAATGTTATCAGAAATTGTTGTTAACAACATAAAACCATTAATAAACCAATGAACATCAATAGAAATTGCAAATAACAAGATTGAACAAATAAAGCACAAACCTCACACAAACCTTGTTATTCCGTGGCTTCCATTGTTCACCTAGTCTTGATCGATCTTTTGTGATGGAAGTTGCCCTCAGGAAGCGCACTTCCTTGCTTTGTTCTTCAAGATGGCGATGGAGAGATGGCTGTGATACTTTATTTCTATCAAGATGAGCTTCAAAGCAATGAGGATGATCTCAAGCAAATGGATGGTAGTGGGGGTGCCAAAGGCATACTGGTAATTCGACAGAGTATTTGTATTGAAAGCTTGGATGATAGAAATGGAAGAATAAGGTTCAATTTATAGACTTAGAAGAGAAGAGATCAATGATATAGAAAGAATGTGAAGATCAACAGTTGAGAACGGTTGAGGAATGTGCATGAATAGAAAGAGAACAAGTGTCCAAGCTCCTTCATACAATAGGGGAGTTAACAGAATAGATTGAAGAGTTAACAGAATAGACCAATCAGTTAAGTGAATTGATTGGGGAGTTGATTGAATTGACTAATCAGTTAAGTGAATTGATTGATTAGTGAACTCAAATGACTAATTAGTTAACTGATTTGATTGATGAGTTAACTAATTTTGACTAGAGGATAAATAAGACATGTGGGTGAGGGAATATTAGCTAATTAAATATTAAAATATTTAATTACATGTGCAACATGGTGAGGCAGATTTATGGAATTAGGATTTAGGATAGAGGAATTTAGGATTAATTAAATAATTTAGGATTATTTAATTATGTGAGACATTAGAAGAATTTAGGGAATTTAATTAAATAAATTGATTTTTATTTAATTATGGGATAATGAACCAATAAAATAAACTTAGAATATTTATTTAATTAATAGAAGAATAAGAATTCATATAAATATTAAAATATTTACTTAATTCGACATGAGCCAATTTTAGGTGTATACAACAATCATTTCTAGTTTTAGCACAATGATCTTAACATTGACAGTTTGCATGTGCATGCATGCAAGAAATACCATTTGTTGTTGCTTGGAGATGGATGCATTTTTATCTTGAGAGAAATCAGTCCCTTTTTAAACTTGCCTTTGACAGAGCTGAATGGTTAGATACGGTTTGTCCATGGCCTTGTGCCATAGATCTTATTTGTAGGGTTTGAATTGCAAATGTTCTCAAGTTTTGTCTACAACCATACTTTTCATTATCCTTGTGCCCCCATGTAATTGGTTGTAGGTTGCCTTGTACATATTTCTTTGTTGTGTTTTGACTTGTGTACATATCTCCTTTTGTGTTTGTCTTCCCTTCGTTCCTCCTTGATTTGTTTTTCTTTTTTAGTCTTCATCTCGAAGATAACTAGATCCTCACTATGCTTGTAAGGGGCACACATCCTTAGTTAGAGCCAATGTTGGCACCTACCCAAGAATGTGAAAATTTCTCATTTATAGAGCTTCTTTGTTGTCTTGGAAATATTTTTTCCATCATTGATAACCGATCTGAAATTTTCTTCAACGGGTTCCCCTTGTTCATATTTTACCCTAAAAGTTGTGCATCACATTCCCCATGTCCTTATAATATGTTGAGGTGTTCAAAATGTTGGAATAGGTGTGTTGTACACCTTGCATAACCTTGATATATTTATTTATGTAAAATAAATATTTATTTGTGGTGCATCTTAATTGACGTTTTTAGCCACATTAGATATTTATTTGGGTGCCACTTGTAACCGTTGTATGTAACGTTGGGTTAATTATTTTATGTATGTGGGACATTTAGAATAATTAATTATTTATTTAGAAACTTATTTAATATTGGGCATAAAGTGGAAACTTAGTTGCAAATATTAAATGAGAGGTCAATGGTTTTGTGTATCCATGGTTTTGGAACACATGGTTTTCTCCATATTACATCTTGTATTTGTGTGAGCTTGGTTCACATGGTTAGTAGTTGGGGTTGGCTAGTTGGTTGTGGGTTGTTTTGGGCTGTAGGTTGTCATTGTATTGAGCATCTCTTGTAGGTTGCATGTGTGAGGGTTTTAAGCATGGCATGGGATGTGTGGTTACATGCTTGTTATCATGGAGTGCATGTAGAGAGCTTGATGATTCAAAAGTATTCATGGAGGCCATGTATTGTAATGTTTATTGTTGATTAATCAATGGATATGGATGCTTTTGGAGGCTGGGTTTTTTTCCCTCATGGAGGGTTTTCCTAGGGTATATCTTGTGTCACCTTGATGGTATGTTTGCTTATTATTTTGCATGTGGATTTTTGAATACTGTGTTTGTATTTTAATCTTTCATGGGGTTATGAGTAAATTACCTATATGACTACATATTTCCAATAGAAAAAATCCAAAAAATCTAAGTTTTGGGAGTCTTAAGTTATTTTCTAATGTTTTGTGAATTTGTGGACTTTTTGGATGCTACCGAACATTATCTTTTCATTCCATATATGGTCTTGACCTCGTGTTTCACTTTAAATCCTCACAAATTCATTGAGCCCTTCATTCCTTTCATTTTCCTATTTTGCAAAATCCTGATGGACTACCAGACATTTTTTCTTCATCTTCCATCCAGTATCCAAATCCTTTTTTGCATAAGAATATCACAAACTCTATCGGTCCCTTAATCTTTTCATTTTGACCGCTTCTTCCAGTTTACAAGATCTCTCTAGGTTACCAGACGTTAGTTAGCTAGTTTCTCTGATGTCTCGTCCTCCCGTCCCCTTCTAGATTTCCACAAATCCTTTTTCCTTCATTCCTTTCCATGTCCTTGTTTTCCCTCTACCTTGAGGAATTTATACGTTCTTCCAGATCATTTCCATTTCCTCCCCTTTTCCAGAATCCACCTCTTTTCTACAAATCCTCTTTTTTATTTCCCATCTTGTTTGCAAAATTTCCCTCTCAAACCAGACATTTCCACCTCCAGTTCTTCCTCGCTTCTTTATATTCCGCCTGATCCTTTTTGTGGGAAATCTTTGAACTCCCATATTTCCTCCATTTGTTGCTTCCAATTCCTATATTTGGTTCCATTCAAATTCCCTGCCAAGTTCCCCTTGGTCTAACCTCTTATATTCCTTAATTATGTGGAAGTCTGGATTGATAATGCTTCTAGATTTGACTATGTTGATTGTTTTTCCTCAACATTTCAGATCACACTCCATGATCCATCATCAGGAGAAAGATAGTAAGAGAAGAGAAAACATAAATGATAACTTGTAGACTCAAGACTACTTAAAAAGAGGGAGGGAGTGAGGAGATGCAGAAACCAAGAAATCTAGAGGGACAAAAGCAAACTCAAGAAAAGAAACAAGAAAAAAGAGGAAAAAGAAAATTAAAAATAACCATCCATATATATATATATTGTTGAAATGCACAATACAACTAAGAGGGGGCTGAATCAGTTGTAACCAAAACTTTAAAACTATTAACACATCAACCACTTAATCACTGTTATTGTAATTTAACTATGAAAGCATGAAATCAAAACTTAAACAGATTCACTTATTCAACACATGAGACACCAAATTTTTATGTGGAAAACCCTATAAGGGAAAAACCATGATGAGTGTTAGCTCACAGTATAAATGATATATCAAAATTTACAATAAGGCTCACTACCCAGAATGCTCATTGCAAGAGAAGGGGCTCACTGCCAATGGGGTGGCTCACTTCCAGAGTTGGTGAACTGAGATAGTATCATCTACACTATGCCAAAGTTTAGTTCCATTGAAGTGCAATAACTTTCCTATGTTCTGCTCTACTTTTTTACTTCACACTTATCTTTGCATCTTCGCATCCTACTCAATCATTCATGACTTCATTACATGTATTTATACAATTCATCAACCTTGGAATGAACATCAAGGTCAACATTACAATCATCAACCATTGGAACAATCTCCAAGGTCAGCAAACATACATATTTCACCAATATTCAAATTAGATCTGGACCTAAACAGATTGGGGAAGAAGAGAAATGAATGCGGACCACTCCAATCCTTAGCAGGGACTCAAATGCAATCTTCCATGCAACAACATGCTTTACAAGCTTCAAAGCATAATCGCAAGTAGTGAAAACAACCAAGTTGGCTAAAACTAGTGTCAACACTAAGACCTTTAGGAACATACTTCATGCATGGTCTGGATTACACTTTGCAGACCAATCAAAAGGCATGAACATGATCTAGAGACATCCACAAGCATATTACAATCACCAAGAACATCCGCACAACCTCTAAGCGCTTTGTCCGTAAGATTCTTCAAACCAGAGCACTTGAACAACACTGTCGGCCACTGTCATAAAGGAAAGATCGCTTGTGGAGCACCAAATCACGAACCATTTGAACTGAAGGCATATAATATGATTACAAACTTAATTCCAAAACCACAAACTATAAAACTTAAATGCAGAGAAATGCGGAGCAGAATATATTCTCCCTGTCATCATTAAGTACACAAAAAAATAGTTTTTACTTTGGTGAACAAAACTCGTTCAAATCTTCACACTGGAGGCTCAAACTTGAAACATAGCAACTACAAACATCTCTTAACATAACTCCCAAATCACAGGCAAAGATATTCAATCTACAGGATATGCAGAGTAAAACACTGTACTGTTCTTCTCAGATACTTGCTTAGACTCATTCAAATAATTTCCTTAGATGCTGACCTTAGGTGTTGACATCAATGACAACACTTACTGCTCATACTTGCAACAATCTCCCCCTTTGTCATCGATGGCAACACATTATGTGAAAAACCATCAAGACATATAATCTTGCTTTGCTTCTTTGCTCCCCCTTACTTGATGCTTTCTCTGACTGCAACTTTCTTCTTAGTTTTTTCACATGAACTTCTCTCCCCCTTTGACATCAATGGCAAAGTGTGCCGGACCTTTTCTTTCTCTTTACTCCTCAACTCCCCTTGTCATCAACACTGCAACACTTACTGCTCTTGATCAGAAACTTATACTAGCAACATCTACTAGCTCCCCCTGAGAGGTAGCCTTCAGAACATCAATCCAGATTAAAGAAAGAGACTTTGAGCACCACTGGACTGATGCATTTCCTATGCATCTTAGTTTAGAGTAGGAGGGGTAATAACCCCTAACTTTTTCCTAAGATAATCAAAAGTATCCTTAGGCAGAGGCTTTGTAAAAATATTTGCAATCTGATCCTGGGTAGACACATATTCCATCTTTACTTCATTCTCTGTTACTTTTTCTCTTAGAAAGTGATACCTTATTGCTTTATGCTTTGTTCTTGAGTGCATCACTAGATTCTTTGAAATGTTTATAGCACTTGTATTGTCACAAAAAAATGAAATAGGTTCTTCATACACAATTCTTATGTCCTTCAATGTTTGCTTCATCTAAAGCACTTGAGTGCAACAACATGCTACAACAATATATTTTGCTTCTGTAGTAGACAAAGAAACTAATTCTTGCTTCTTTCTCAGCCATGACACCAATCTGTTTCCCAAGAGGAAAGCACCTCCACTTGTACTCTTTCTATCATAAGCATCTCTAGCCCAATCTGCATCTGTATAAGCACTAAGAGTGAAGTCAGTATCTTTGGGATACCACAATCCATAGTCTGAAGTGCATTTTAAATACCTTATGGTCCTCTTAACTGCCATCACATGTGACTCTTTGGGATCTTCTTGAAATCTTGCCACAAGACAGACTGCATACATTATGTCAGGTCTGGTATGGGTTAGATAAAGAGGTCCTCCAATCATAGGCCTATACTTTTTCTAATCAGTCTTAGGTGATTCATCATTTTTTCTCAGCTTGCAACCAGTTACCATAGGAGTACATACTGGCTTAGAATCCTCCATTCCAAACTTCTTCAACAACTCTTTCACATACTTGGACTGAGAAATGAAAATTACCTTTTCTGACTGAGTAATTTGCAGTCCTAGAAAGAAATTTATTTCACCAAACATAGACATCTAAAACTCCTTTTGTATTTCCTCTGCAAATTTCTTACACATACCTTCATTGCCTCCAAAGATAATATCAACAATAAAGACTACAACAATCAGAATTTGATCATTATTAATTTTGAAATAGATATTACTGTCTGCAGTACCTTTACTGAACCCTAATTGCAACAAATACTTGTCCAGCCTTGCATACCAGGCTCTAGGAGCTTGTTTGAGTCCATAGAGGGCCTTCTTCAATATGCACACCATGTCACCTTGGTCTGATGACTGAAATCCTTCTAGTTTTTCAATGTAGACTTCTTCTTCCAGTTCTCCATTCAAGAATGCAGACTTCACATCCATCTAATAGACCTTAAAATCTTTGTGAGCTACAAATGCTAAAAACATTCTTATTGCTTTATTCCTTGCCAAAGGAGCATAAGTCTCCTCAAAGTCTATTCCTTCAACCTAAGAATATCCTTTACATACCAGTCTTGCTTTGTTTCTTACTACCTCTACATTTTCATTCATCTTATTTTTGAAAACCCATTTGGTTCCAATCACATTTTTATCAGCAGGTCTAGAAACCAGTTCCCAAGTTTGATTCTTCTCTATTTGCATCAACTCTTCTTCGATGGCTTTTACCCAACTTTCATCTTTGTAGGCTTCATTTATAGTTTTAGGTTCAATCTATGAAAACAAACAGTAGTTCACCTATTCCTCTATAGTTCTTTTCCTTGTTAATAACCCTTTACTTTTGTCACCAATTATCTGATTTTCAAAATGATTAATCCTTACATACCCGGGAGTCTTAACAACACTTTTTAGACCCTTTTCTTCTTCATCTTGACTATCCTTTTGCTCCACCTTTTCTTCATTGACTGTAATAGCAGGTTCATCTAATTCATAGTCACTCAGATCTGATGTTATTTCCCTATCTTCATCAACCTTCACATTAGCACTCTCAATGACCTTGCTCAATCTCTTATTGTAGCACCAGTAGGCCTTACTCTTAGTAGAGTATCCAAGGAAAATTTCTTCATCACACCTAGCATCAAACTTGCCTAGCTCTTCATCTCTTCTGATATAACATTTGCTTCCAAAAACTATGAAATATTTCACTGTGGGAACTCTTCCATACCACAATTCATAAGGAGTTTTAGTACTATTACCTTTGACTTGGACTCTATTTTGAATGTAGATAGTAGTATGTATGGCTTCTCTCCAATACACTTTTGGTAGGTTAGCCTCCATCATCATTGACCTAGCAGCCTCTTAAACTATTCTGTTCTTTCTTTCAACAACTCCATTATGTTGAGGAGTCCTAGGTGCAGACAACTGTCTCTTTATCCCATGCTCTTCATAGAAAATGTTGAATTCATTTGATGTAAACTTGTCTCCTCTATCAGACCTTAAGCATTTGATTATCAACTCCAATTCATTCTCAACCATCTCCTTGAAAGCTTTGAACTTGTCTAGGGCTTCTGATTTGTATTTTAGAAAAGTGACCCAAGTCATTCTAGAGTAATCATCAATAAGCAACATAAAGTACCTGTCTTCTTGAAAACTTCTTGTTCTTGTATGACCACACAAATCTGTATGCACCAGCTCAAGTAATCCAGTAGAGAATTGTTCTTTACTCTTGAAACTTGTCCTCATCTATTTCCCCAATTGACATTCCTTGCAAATAGTGTTAGCAAGTTTCACAAGCTTAGGCAAATCTCTCACAACTTGTACTGAACTTATCTTCACCAAGTTGTCAAAATTGATATGACACATCCTTCTATGCCACAACCAACTTTTTTCTGTCCGAGCCAACAAACAATAGTCATTAGTTCCTCTCAAATGATAAATATTACCTCTAGTCTTCTTACCAGTTGCAATCACTGTTCCGGAGCTTTCCATGATCTTGCATGCATTGTCCTTGAATTTCAGATCATACCCTTTATCACACATCTGACCAACACTTAAAAGATTATGCTTTAGACCATTGACATATAGAACATCATCTGTATTATGCTTGCCATCAAAAGAAATAGATCCTCTTCCACAAATCTTACCATATGCATTATCTCCAAACCTAACCAGTCCTCCATCATACTTTTCCAAACTTACAAACTTACTTTTATCATCGGTCATGTGATGTGAACATCCACTGTCGATAATCCATTCATCCTTATCCTTCTCAACTTGAACATATAGAGTACTTTCTTCCACTGGTTTTTCTTCCTTCACACAACTAGCAGGATTAGTAGACACAGGTTCTTTCTTTAATAGCAATAAACATGCATTCATTTGCACTAGTACCATTATCATTAGACTCATCATCTGTTATACCATCATCATCAAGATCTCTAACATAATAGCATTTCTTTAGAGGCATAGTGACCAATCTTACAACAAGAAAAATATTTGAATGGTAATTTGCCTTTGAACTTACCGGCACCTATCCACAAAGTTGGCTTCAACATCATCAAGGTCATCATCTAATTCCACAACATATTTCTGAGATCTTGAAGTTTTTTCTAAATTTCTGGCTTTGAAAGAAGTCTTAGTCTTCGGCAGAGCATTGCCAAACTCTCTCATCTCAAAAGCTGTAAACTTCCCGAGAAACTGATCTTTTGTAATCTTGTTCACACTCATGACTTCTTCAATTGCTGACACCTTGTGACTTTAGGATTTAGGCAATGACCCGAGAATCTTCAACACAACTTCATCCTCATTAATAGCTCCTTTAAGACCTTTGATTCCATTAACAATTTCATCAACTTTTTGTATGTAGATTGTTATGTTCTCGTCTTCACTCATCTTCAGGGCTTCATACCTCGCCTTTAGATTTTGTAATTTTGCACTCTTTACAGAATCATCTCCTTCATATAAAATTTTCAACTTATCCCAGATCTCATGAGCAATTCCCAGATCCATAAATTTCACTAACTCAGTATTAGATAAGGCAATTAACAGAGCATCTCTAGCTTTTCCATTTAGCTCATATTGTTTGACTTCATCTTCAGATGATGGACCATTTTTAGGAACAATATACTTTGTATTTGCCATCTTCCAAACACTATAACCAAGAGAAATGAGACGACTTTTCATTTGTACCTTCCAAAGAGCATAATCTATTCCATCAAACTGCGGTGACTCCTTGTGCGCCATCCTGGATCTACCTCAAGCTGTTAGGCTCTTTACCGAGGAACCCTCACTTTGATACCAATTGTTGAAATGCGCAATACAATTGATAGGGGGGTGAATCAATTGTAACCAAAACTTTAAAACTATTAACACATTAACCACTTAATCACTGTTATTGTAATTTAACCATGAAAGCATGAAATCAGAACTTAAACACATTCACTCATTCAATACATGAGACACTAGATTTTTACGTGAAAAACCCTATAAGGGAAAAACCATGATGAGTGTTAGCTCATAGTATAAATGATATACCAAAATTTACAATAAGGCTCACTGCCAATGTGGCTCATTGCCCATAATGCTCACTGCAAGAGAATGGGCTCACTGTCCTTGGGTGGGTCACTACCAGAGTTGGTGAATTGAGATAGTAGCATCTACACTATGCCAAAGTTTAGTTCCATTGAAGCGCAATAACTTTCCTATGCTCTACTCTACTTTTTTACTTTGCACTTATCTTCGCATCCTACTCAATCATTCATGACTTCATTACGTGTATTTATACAATTCATCAACCTTGGAATGAACATTGAGGTTGACATTACAATCATCAACCATTGGAACAATCTCCAAGGTCAGCATACATATATATTTAGCCAATATTCAAATTAGATCTAGACCTAAACAAATTGGGGAAGAAGAGAAATGAATGCAGACCATGCCAATCCTTAGCTGGGACTCAAATGCAATCTTCCATGCAACAACACGCTTTACAAGCTTCAAAGCATAACTGCAAGTAGTGAAAACAACCAAGTTGGCTAAAACTGGTGTCAACACTAAGACCTTTAGGAACATGCTTCATGCATGATCTAGATTACACTTTGCGGACCAATCAAAAGGCAGGAACATGATCTAGAGACATCCACAAGCACGTTACAATCACCAAGAACATCCACACAACCTCTAAACACTTTGTCCATAAGATTCTTCAAACCAGAGCACTTGAACATCATTGTCGGCCATTGTCAAAAATGAAAGATCGCTTGTGGAGCACCAAATCATGAACCATTTAAACTGAAGGCACATAATATGATTACAAATTTAATTCCAGAACTGCAGACTCTAAACTTAAATGCGAAGAAATGCGGAGTAGAATACATTCTCCTTGTCACCATTAAATACATAGAAAATTAGTTTTTACTCTGGTGAATAGAACTCGCTCAAATCTTCACACCAGAGGCTCAAACTTGAAACATAGCAACTACAGACATCTCTTAACATAACTCCCAAACCGCAGGCAAATATATTCAATCTACAGGATATGCAGAGCAAAACACTGTACTATTCTTCTTAGATACTTGCTTAGACTCATTCAAATAATTTCCTTAGATGTTGACCTTAGGTGTTGACATCAATGACAACACTTATTGCTCATACTTGCAACACACACACACACACATATTTGAAAGTAAACTACAAAAAACACCTATCTAAAAACATATATATATATATATATATATATATATATATATATATATATATATATATATATATATATATATACTATGCACTATGCACTAATATAAACAAAAGACTAATAATATTAAAAAAATACAAAAATAACTATATATATATAGAAAACATAAACATAAACATACATACAAAGCACTGGTGAAAACAAAAATGGATAACAAAATTATATATATATATATATATATATATAAACAATTTTATATACATAGATAACACTTAAATATATTAAAAACATATAGAGAACACACACACACACACACACACACACATACACACATAAATAAAGCACTGTTATAAACAAAAACAAATAACAAAAATATACAAAATTAACAATTTATATATATATATATATATATATAGAAAATATATAGATACCATAAAAACAATTATATATAAAATTGTTTTTATGATATATAATTGTTTTTATGGTATCTATATGTTTTCTATATATATATATATAATTGTTTTTATGGTATCTATATGTTTTCTATATATATATAGAAAACATATAGATACCATAAAAACAATTTTATATATAATTGTTTTTATGGTATCTATATATTTTCTATATATATATATATATAAATTGTTAATTTTGTATATTTTTGTTTATAACAGTGCTTTATATATATATATGAAGGAACCAAGAAATCAAATCAACTAAGAGGAGGAAAGAGTAAAAGATGTGAAGCCTAGCAATGACGAGAAAACATGGAAAGGTGTGTGAATTTTGTGTGTGTGTGTATCAATGTGTGTGCAAACGAGGTAAAGAAAGAAAGCAAGCAAGGAGAATGAAGAAACCAAAGGGAGAAAGTGGTAGAGGAACTTGAGGAGTGAACTAACAGAGGGAACCAAGGACCAAAAACTGGAGATTGACAAGGAGAGGAGGAAAAAGGTTTACCTAGGTTGAGAAAGGAGAAGGGTGGTATGACAAGAGATGAAGGGAAGGAGGAGGACCATAGGTTAAGGGTAGGGATGACAAGGGAAGGATAGGAGGGAAGGAAGGGGGAGATAGCGGTTCTTGAGGCAGGTCAGTAAGGGTTGCCAAGAGAAACTAAGACTCTATCCCTAATCTCGATTAAGGTTAGAGGGGTGATTGCCAATTTCTATGGCCTCTTTAAGTTTCCTTTTGAAGTAGTTATCTTAACCAAAATTTGCGTGTCTTCCAAGCAAATGTGGTGTTTGGTTTTAGAGGAATGCTTGGCAAGGGCTGATTTTTGAGTTGGTTCGTGCTTGATGTCGGCACAATGCTCTTTAATCCTAGTGCCAAAAGAGTGACCTGTCTCCCCGATGTAGGGGGTGCCACATGAACAAACCACCTTGTAGATTCCTGAGTTAAGGAAGAGGTCTCTTGGGTCTTTGGGAGACGGGATATGGTTCTTAAGAGTAGAGATGGGTTTGAAGGCATAGTGGAGGCCTTTTTTTAGAAGAATCTTAGAAATTTTGTTAGAGATGCCTTCAATGTAGGGGATAGTGGCCATAGGGGGGGTTGAATGTTGAGGTTCTATAGGCATGGAGTAGAAACAAGCCAAATCTTGTTTCTACTCCAATACTTGTCTCAGGTGCCACAAATATTCTTCTTTTGTCTTACTGAAAATCAAAATATCATCCAAGTATACAATAACAAATTTACCCAAGAATTTCTTCAATACCTCATTCATCAACCTCATGAAAGTACTCAGTGCATTTGTTAATCCAAACGACATCACTAACCATTCATACAATCCTTCATTTGTCTTGAAAGCAATCTTCCATTCACCTCCTTCTCTGATTCTGATCTGATGGTATCCACTCTTCAAGTCTATCTTTGTGAAAGATTTTGCTTCACTCAAACAATTCATAATGTCATCCATCCTAGGTAATGGGAATCTATACTTAACTGTGATCTTGTTGATTGCTCTAGAGTCTATACACATTCTCCATTCTCCATCCTTCTTCGGTGCTAACATTGCAGGTACTGCACAAGGGCAAAAACTTTCTCTGATCAAACCTTTCCTCAGCAACTCTTGTATCTGTCTGTTCAATTTTTCATTTTCTGCCGGTGTCATTTTGTGTGCTACTTTGTTAGGCAAACTAGCTCTAGATATAAGATCCATGTGATGACTGATACTCCTGATAGGTGGCAATCCTTGAGGTACATTATCTGATATGATGTCTTCATACTCTGTCAACGACTCAGTTATCTCCTTAGGTTGTGATTCTTCAGTCTCCATCTTTAGGTTTTCAGGCTTCTTAGGAATCAAAGCATAACACATATTCTCATGTCTCAAACCATCCAAAAATTTCCTTCCATCAACTAAACAGATTCTAGCATTCCTACATACTTCACTCTTAGGATCATCTTCCAAATGAATCAAAGTAATTCTTTTTCCATTAGATGTTATAGTATAGGTATTCTTTCTTCCATCATGTATAGCTTTTCTATCATACTGCCATGGTCTACCCAACAAAATATGACATACATCCATAGGCATAATATCACACAAGACTTCATCATGATAAGATTTGATATGAAATTTCACCAAACATTGTTCACTCACCAATACCTTATGATCATCTTGAATCCATGCTATCTGATATGGCTTAGGGTGTTTCAATCTTTCCAACTTCAGCTTAATCACCATCTCCTCTGAAACTAAATTTTTTGAACTACCACTATCAATTACAACCTTGCAATATTTACCTCTTGGTTTGCATCAGGTCCAGAACAAACTTTTCCTCTACGGTGGTTCCTCATTTGTCTTTGCTTGAAATAGTGCTCTCCTCATGACTAGTGATTCTCCTTTCTCAGGTTTACCAATTGAATGGGGATCACCTAATTCAATAGGTTGTTCTTCTACATAGGTTGTTCTTCCACTGTTCTCTATCTTCTTGCTTGTACTTCCTTGATGACATTCAAATGCTCTGCGTCTTTCACCTCCACATTTAAAACAAGTTCCTCTGAATGTTCTCCTATCAAGTCCTCTTCCATCTCTTCTATATCCTTCACTCCGGTAAGAATTAAGGTTTCCTCTGCGGTAGAAAGTTTTGTCATCTCTCAGGTATGCATTATTATCTCTGTCCTCCTTCTTGAATGTGCTTTCTTGTCTGTTCTTCTCTACATATGATCTTTCTCCTTCGAAAAATGTTCTACCTCTTTGAAATTTACCTTCTCTTCCTCTCTGTCTCTATTCATGCTTCTTATTCAACTTTTCTTCAACTTTCAAGGAAAACTGATATGCTTCTTCCAAAGATGTCATCCTTACCAAACTTAGTTCTTCTTGAATGTTCAATCTCAGTCCATTGATGTATCTTGCCACTTTATTTTTGCTTGCTTCACTATGTCTTGTTCTTATGATCATCTTCTGAAATTCTTCAGTATATTCCTTCACAGTTTTCTCCTTTTGTCTCAGGTTCTGCAATCTTTTCAACAATTCCAACTCATAGTTAGCAAGTATAAACTGATTCTTCAACTTTGTCACAATTCTATCCCATTTTATGATCTTTCCTTTTCCTCTCCTATTTCTATCCAACTGCACTTCTTTCCACCAAATAGCAATATGTCTTTTCAGCTTAGTCTTTGCAAATCTCACCTTCTCTAGATCTTCAATTCCTTCATACTCAAAGTATTCTTATAGGTTATTTATCTAATCAATTAATTCCTTCAGGTTCAAATTGCCAGTGTAATTCGATACATCCACTCTAGGTCTTTTCCCAATCTTTGAAATAGCTCGCAACATCTTCACTTGATCTAATTCTTCTTCTTCTTCTTCTAGGGTTACTTCATTTTGATCAATGGATTGAAATTCTTCATCATCATCACTTTCAACATTAGGTCGAGGTGTAAGTCTTCTTCGATCTTATTCAACAACATCCAATTGAACTCACATTGTTTTCATCATCTCATCATCTCATCCATTCTTCCATTCATAGTACCAACAACATGTATTCTCCTCGGTGGCATCTCTTCCTAGAATCAAGTGCAACTGCCTCAAATTTGACGATTGAGCTACAAGGTGACAACTGCCTCATAATCAGCGATCGATTGACAACACAGATAGTCCACCTCAGATTCGGTAATCTATCCACAACAAGATCTTATGGAATGCCTTCACAAGCTTCACTCACTTCACTCCCAAAGGATTCAAACTTCGCTCTGATACCACTTGGTGCAGTCGCAGTTAGGAGGGTCCACGGAGTGAACAGTCCAAACCATGCAACAATAGTAAATACAATGGAAGCAACTCAATTATATGATGTAAATGCAGATTTAGATTCTCTATATATCAAAGATTCAAAATGCAAACATGCTGGCAACATGTGGGCTTACAGTTAGGGCTCCTAAGCTTGATTCTCCAGTTATAATATATGCACAAGATATGGCTTTGAAGTGCCTTACAGAATAAAATCTAACTTATGAACTATCTATCACTTACTAACTACTTTCCTATGCATCTATTACATGATTATATATCTTCTCCAGATCACAAGAATCCTCTGTGTCAGCCAAGGATGATTACAAACTCTAATGAAAGAGATGTAATGTGTGTACATGGATAGTTCGGCCTTAAGCAACTTGTACTCCTCTGCAAGTGAATGAAACAAGGTGCAAATCTCAGGAAAGGTCGACCAGGTTCCAAACTATATTGAATGATGTGTCATTTAGCTCTGCAAGTCATGGAAGTACTCTACAAGTCTTCTCTTTTAGATGGCTGTCTGAGACTGTCTGAATGCTCTGTTCTGAGAAACAATTGATCTTCTGATAGCAATATCTTTTCGGTAATTGATCCAAATGATCTAAATTTTGGATATGATGTGCAAGATGATGTCTAGGTGCTAAGTCCAGCTCCGCAGGGTCTGAAATGAAATTGTAGCAAAATGTAGACCAAAATATAGAAACTGCTACTGACTGAACTGAACTGGAATGAAGAGGAAAATGAAAGAAAACAAATATTTTTGGTTGATGCAAGATTGATCTTGAACCAGGGATGCTCCTGCATCAATGTATAGTTCTTAGAAAAATCTACAATAGAAAGAATACAATTTGGTGGAAAATAATTCTTTGAGTCACGAAATTGCTTAGCTTGCCATCTTGTGCTGTGACAATGTTGGATATGCGGATATATGATGTCATGAAACTTAGAGTCCATAAACTCATTGTAGGGCAATTCACTCTCTCTCAAAACACTTTTTTGGACTCATCCCCTGACTTTATTGAGTATTTCTCATATTTAAATCTCTTCCAAACAATCGACATTGAATGATCAATATTCTCAAGTGGTATTAAAAGTTTCCTCAAATTTCCACAATTTATACTTGCATTTTTTATACACTGTACATTGAATTCATCTAAATCTTTTGATTTTTCACATAAGATAGACTTCACAAATTGTGTTGTACTTCTAGGGATGACTACATTTGGATTAACTATTGATATAACTTTTTTATATGACTATAGGTGTAGATGAAATTCAACATGATTTTGAAAGCAACAGGTTTCACATACTTTATTTATACGTAGGAATCATGGTTGTAAACTCTCAAACACCCTTTGATGAATCTTCACCTATGGAAATTCTTGTTTGAATGTTTAAAAAGTTCATTTTGTGTTGTATCTATAAAATGTTTTGGATGAGAATTTTTTTTACCATCTTCACCTTTTATTTGTATAGTGCCCCTTTTATTGGAAGAAACACAAGAGTGGTTGGTCCAAATTATGTTTTGTTTTACATCTTCTGAAATTCTATCTTTCTGAGGGAGTTGACAAATATTTACCCAATTACTTTCAATGTTTTCGTCTAATCTATTTCTCTTCTTGATATATCTTTGAACAACTCTTCTAGATACATTTACTATTTTGGCAATTGCTTGAATTTGTTTTCTATGTGATAATTTTTTACTAGAAATTACAGTTATCAATGTTCTACATGCAACACTTAAATCAGTAGCTCGACTCTTGGTTTTAATAGAATCCAATGGTTCTTGCATGTTTTCAACTACTGTTTGAATTAATAAATCTGAAGATTTTTTCTTATTAGCAACCCCTAACAACTCCAAAATAGGGGTCATTTCTTTTCGCCTAAATAATTTTGTACATAATTGTGCTCTTCCAATTAGAGATTTATTGTCAAAAAATTCATCCCAAATTCTTTTAGAGTGAAGTTTTATTGTGCTTTTAGGTAACATATGTTCATGTGAATTTGTCTTGAAAAGAGAATCCTCATCCATCTCAATAAGATTTTTCATTCCATACAAAAAGTTTCTATCACTAGTAACAATTTTTTCTTGTACTTGTTCATTACCATGTTCTTCAACTTGTTCATCAATAATTTCAATGGGTTGTTCTTGATTAGATGATCCTAAAGTCAAATCCCCCCTATTTAGTTTATTTTCATCTCTTTTTCAGTCATACAATTTTGATCTAGTTCTTTTGTTCCCCATCACAAATTGTTTGTTTTAATTTACCTACACACATACACATGCATGCACATCCCAATAAATTTAAGTCATGTAGTTCAATTTCTATATGATTTTAATCTATCATTCAAGACCAATATATGAACAATAAATACAAGTTTATAAACATTTAAAACTAAGCAATGACAAGTTTAGAATTATTGTACGGTCTTGAAAACTTGTAGCCTCTATTGCCAAAAAACTCCTTTTGTGTGCTTTCTCCAAATGCTTGAATTGAAAAAAATAAATAAATTGTAGCCTTTATTGCAAAAAAAATTGCTTATTGTATTTTCTCTTAATGTTTGAATTGAAAAAATAAGCAAAAATGAACCTATATTTATATGAAGTTTCAATTTCAAAAAAAAAAAAACTCTGGCTGACCAAATGGGGGGTCGACTGGAAAAATTTAAATTCAAGCGAATCGAACTTGCCCGAGTCAAACTCGAGCGAGTTTGATTCGCTCAAAACCATCTATGTGACATCTTACTTGGTAGGCACCTCCTCTTTTTTTAGAATTTTCTGAAACTCCCAACTTGGATTTGAATATTTGTTAGTTAGAATGGATTATTTAATATGTTTTTGTTTTAAATTATTGCAAGTAGGTTGTTATAATCAAAGATGACATTGATTAGAAAAAATAAAAAAATATAAAACCCCATCATTTTTTTTAAAAAATTATATGGTGCACTGGAGGAAAGAGTCCTCTCCAAAAGGGTATAATTAGTTTTTTGAAAATGATTAAAAACTTATACAAAAGTTGATGTGGAATGAAAACTATCAAATTCTGGTAAGTTTGACTTTCAACCATTATTACGAGGAAAATATGCATTGAAAACTATTTTTTTCCATGCACTAGATATTGAACTAATCTATTTGAGAAAAAAAATTAGGGAAAAATAAGATTGCTTATTTTTTTGTGACGTGGACTTGGCCTCACTTTTTCTTGAAATTTTCAGCAAATTCAAAATCTGCTCTTAAATTTATAAAAAAAAAAAAAACATCAAAATAATTTTTAAATTTTTTAAAAAATTACAAGCATAAAATTCATCATGAGTTCTACATTTCATTAGTTTACATCATTTTGAAATTTAAAACATAAATGCCATTTTTATGAGGTCGAAGTTGAAATGTTTTGTTTGTGTTTGCTGATTCCTTTATAAAAGTGTGACATATGTTTGTTCTTTTACCTAGGATTTTTGTCTGGTTCTTTGCCTCGTAGATAGTGGACAAAGTGTCCCAAGCCACCTTTGATGCTGTCGCATCCTAAACATGAGGTTAAACTTTGTCGGAGATGCTGAGTGTGATCAACATCAATGCTTTTGCATCCACTTTATTGAACTTCTTCAGCTCATTAGGGTCAGTTGGAAGCGACACATTACCAGTAACAATCCCCCATAATTCTTCAAATTGGAGAATCATACACATCTTTGTCTTTTAGGCTGCATAATTGGGCCCTTTTGAGAATTGAGCATCCGAGAGAAGCAACTTTGATGCTGACATGATTACATCACAAAAACAAATATCTACTCAACAAAACAAAATATTTATTATTGATATTTTTTCAATACATGTTTTTTGAAAAATCAAGAAAAGCTCAGAGATGAGCTCGGTAGGCTTGTGTTGTGAGATGGGGATGCTTGGGAGGGCATTCTACCTCGTCTTCATTATCTGCATCATAGCCTTCTTCCAGCGTCCAGGCTTGAATCTTCCTTGCTTGGCAGCGCATGTCAAATAGGAAATAGTCTAATAGCTAGGTTATCTAAGTAATTCATCCAATTGAAGATTATCGGTGTTTTGAAGAGCGTCTAGCAGGTCAAAAAAGAAGCCAGTGCTCTTTGGGACTTCACGACCTCCTTATTGTTGATCATCTGCACGATTGCTCGCAACACTGCTAGCATCGAGCACAATTGACATTCACCACTGGCAAATTTGTTGCTCTTGGGGGATGTATAAGATCGTTTTGGATGCTTGCATTGGCTCCTTCTATGCACAGTGATTTGCGACTTCAAGCAATCAAAACATTCTCCTCACGCTTGGCTATGCCTTGGGCTTTAAAGACCTCTTCTCTACCCTATCGGGCCTGCAAACTTTGTCACCCTCCTTGTGCTTCAACTTCTTCCAATGCCTTCTAGTCTCCTCCACGCAGGACACAACGAGACTTCTGTCCAACACCTTTTGGTCCCCTCCATGCAGGGCACAATGAGACTTTAGATTAGCGCCTTTTGGTCTCCTCTACGTAGGGCATAATGAAACTTCAGTCTAGCGCCTTCAGATTTTCTTCCGTGTGCACAAGGAGAGACTACTGTCCCATCTACTTCACATCGCACTTCCTACACAAACCATGCTAGATCGTCACTTTACAATCCCCTGCTTTGATACCATTTAATGGAGAGAGAGAAGAAGATAGACGAATAAAGTATTTGATTATTTATTCAATGAAGTTGCAAAGTATATAAAGCAATGACATACCATTTGGTACACAGTTATCTTGTAACTATATCTACAATCTGGTTTGTATAATTGGCAGAACTAATCAACAGTAATTGACAATGTAATAAATAATATTCTACGCTAACAAAAAGAAGAACATAACCACTACAAGTGGAAGTATAATAAAAATAACCTATACAAAATATAGACAACAATAAACAAACAAATAAAATAAAATAAAATAAAACATAAAATTAATGTGAAAATGAATGTACATCAAATTTAAATTTTTTAATAATAAATAAAATAAAATAAATATTTATTGACCACAATAACAAACAACATTCCCTCCATAATAACCTATTTGGACCAAAATAGTTATATAAATAAAGAAAATCAATAAAAATAGAAATATAATAAAAAGAGTTTATAGAAAATACAAGACAAGAATAAACCAACAAAGAGGAAAAATAAAATAAAATATAAAACTAACGTAAAAGTGAACGTCAATCAAGTTTAAAAAATTTATCAATAAATAAATAAAATATCTATCTATTAAACAACAAGACAATTACAAAAAAAATAAAGTTCCTTATGACATCTTGAAAAGGAAGAAAGTGTGTTCCCATTATGTGGCTTGCCTTCGGTAAGAGAAGAATGAAATGGCTGACGTGTCCAAATTTAACACTATGCTTAATTGCGGACTAGAATTTTCCCAGAATATTTCTGCCTGGCTCCAATAAAATTCTAAAGCTTTAGAAGAAGCACATTCATGTGTGGTCATAAATGCTTGACAAAGATATGTTGAAATGCTTGGTCTGATGCCATATGCTTTTTTGCTACATATAAAAACAGTGAAAATTTAGCAATTGAAATATGACGTTTGTAGGACTGTTTTTCATATTCACACATGTCTCTGTCAGCGCTAGAATCCCGAGGTTTGTTTAGCTAAGCCGTTTTGGTTGTTCTCCCCTTGCGGCGTGAGAAAGTGTATAAATTTATTGGCACAGATAAGAGTATGTGTGACTTCCACTGTTTTCCTGGGAAAACTTGTTAGCGTGGTTTCCTCGTGCTGGCTTTTGTTCTTCTCAAGCTTTCCCGTGGTTAGAGTTGAGGATGCTCCTTTAAAGCCAAAGTAAATGGCTTGCCACTTGTCATAATTCTACGGTGAAACTTCTCTGAGATAATGTCTGATTGCTTTTAACCTCTGTACTGGCGAGGCCCCATTGATGTGACCTTCCCTTGACCTCAAATTACTTGACCGGTGGATGGATCATTTAGTCTTGTGAAGCACTGCAGATGCTCACAGCGAACAATATCTTCTAAGATGTTGTATATGCCCAGGTCCTGAAAACTGCAGATTATATTGGGTAAGATACTGGTATTTCAATTTTTAAGCAAAAGTAGTCATGATTTCTTTACAGTTTATAAAGATATTGAAAGTGTTTTGGATTTAATTGTGTAATTTTATTTTATATCAAAGAGCAGTCATTAAGATGAAGATTTAGTATTGTAGTAATGATTTTTTTAGAGTTTATAAAGATATTAAGAATGCTTTTGGATTTAACTGCCTAATTTTATTTTATGGATTATATTCTATGATCCATCCTATTTCAACGTATTTTTTATTAATTTTGAAGATGAGGTAACCTTTAACATTCCTTTTGAGTTTGCAGTAAGCACTGGTTTTCTAAACCCTCTTAGATCATATCTTTAAGAAGATTGTTTTGTAATCATCCTCAAGTGGAGCTTGTAAGGAATGCTTTTCTAAACTTGGGATTCTTTGTATGAGCTGTAAGCATCTTAAAGTGTGGTTTGCTCTTCCAAATACCTTTCTGTTGCTTGGAAGATTGTTTTGTAATCTCTAAGCTATACTTGCCCCTCATAAACTAGGAATGGACTTATTATTCTCAGTGTTACATATCTTAAGGGACTTGAGTTTTGTTTCTTTTAAGACCAGTCTCTCTGCAAATTTTCATCTTTTTACATCAAAAGCAACATTACAGTTGGTGTTGTTTTCATGAGGGTATGTATTTCAAGCTAATTTTTGAGCATTTGCCCCGAAAATTAGTCAGAGTATTATCAATGCTCAATCCAGGGGAACTGGAAGAGAAGCCCACAAGGATTGGATTATACTAGTTGCTTTTTCGCTTTTCTGCATAAGTTTTTCAGGATTGTTTATATGTTGTTCTTACAGATGATAGTGATGGCAGAAGTGAAGAAACAGAGTTGTCAAAGTTTCTTTTTCCAACTGCATTGTTTTGACAGTCTGACTGTTTCCTGATCTTTTTTCCTTTACTAAAACTTTCTAAAAATAGTTACATGTTTTTCCTTGAATGCCTTTATCTCCGATGCGTAGAAAGATCAGCTAATTCAACCCTAAAATGGCAAGGCCTAATCCTTTGAGCTCTTCTCCAACTTGTACTCATAATCTTGAGTCATGTGCAATAATCTTACTGTATGTATTATATGTTCATATATAGTTATCTTACTATGTATATATGCAATAGTTATCTCACTGTATGGATATGTATATGTGTATATATATGCTCCATGTAAGATAACTATTATATCTATATAGTTCTTCTCCAACTTACACTCATAATCTTGATAGGGCCACATGCAATAGTTATCTTATTGTATGGATATGTATATATATGCAATAGTTATCTCTCTATACATGCATTATGTACTCTCTCTATATATGCACTATGTAAGATGACAATTATATATATATATAAAATTCTTCTCCAACTTACACTCATAATCTTGATAGGATCATATGCAATAATTATCTTACTGTATGAGCTATTACATATAGCCCTATCAAGATTATGAGTTCAAGTTGGAGAAGAACTGGCACTTGAGGAAGAACTGGCACTGAGGGATTAGGCCGAGCAATTTTAGGGTTGAATTAGCGGATCCTTTTATATATATATATGTACCTATTCATGCAACTTTTTAGAGGTTAAAAAATACATATAAATGCATAATATAGAATGTTATTAACAACAAACGTGCGCTGTCACTTCGCTGTTAACGGACCGTCCTGGCAAACCTGGCCAAAAGAAGATTATCCAACAGGCTTTTGAGAAGTAATATAGTTAACTTTTATTCTGCAGGCATTGGAGGAAGACGGAGCATACAATCATTTACCCCTCGATTTCCGCCATTGAAAATATCAATTAGAAGAGCCGTATTCTTCAATTGGGTAAAATCCTAAATTTTCTGTTCATTGGGAAACCAAAGACGATTCTTTAAATTGGGATTGTGCAGAGTGTGAGGGTGAATGTGTTTGTTGCAGGAACATGACGATGAGGATGAAGGTGAAGGTGGTGCCACTGCATATTGTGCTATTGCTGTGTGCATATTTGGGAGGCAGCAGGGGGAAAAATGAGACTGAGCAGGAGCTAGAGCTGGTAGCATCGTCTCTTAAGATGTTCGTGGACGAGCTTCCGGACATGCCCAGGCTCAAAGGCTATGCCCTCCAAGGCCATGATTTCAAGCCTGCGGACCTTCGCATTGGCATGTTCAAGAAAAAATGGGTAAATCAATATACCTCAAACTCTATCCCTCATAAAAGCTCATTTCTTTTTTTACCTGTGTTGTTGCTGAAAATTATCTGCCTCCTTTTTCTGTTGACAGAAATTTCACAGAGACCTTCCGGCCACGACCGTTTTCGCCTATGGAATATCGAAAGCAAGAGCCACAGTGCCAGGTCCCACCATTGTAGCCCGGCAAGGCATAGAGACGGCTGTAACGTGGGAGAATCATCTGCCTTCTCCGCATATTCTGCCGTCGGACTCTTCGATCATGAGCGCCATCCCTAAACACGGCGGAATTCCGACTGTCGTACACCTCCACGGCGGAATCCACGAGCCCGAGAGCGACGGAAACTCGCTCGCCTGGTTTACAGCCGGGTTTAACCAGACTGGCCCAGCCTGGAAGAAGACCGCTTACCATTACGGTAATGTTCAGCATCCTGGTAACCTGTGGTACCATGATCATGCCTTGGGACTCACCAGAGTTAATATCTTGTCCGGACTTCTTGGCGCTTACGTTGTTTGCAATCCAAAGGTGGAAAAGCATCTCAACCTACCCACGGGTCGTCGATATGACCGACATCTTGTCGTCTTCGATCGGAGCTTCGCCCAAGATGGTTCTCTGTATATGAACAACACTGGCAACAACCCGTCGATTCATCCCCAGTGGCAGGTAACTCTTGTACTGCACAGTAATTACTGTTAAAAGTGAGTCCTTGTTTTGAAATAAATTGGACAGGACAATTTTAATATTTTATATTTTAAGTACAGAGTGCACATTATGCCACAACTATTCTTTTCTTGATGATGGATTGCTGCATGTTGTGTTTGATGGTGAATTACTGCATGATGGAAAACACAGTTGAATTTAAAACATTCTTATTTTTTCTCTCTGATGATGGATTACTGTGTTTGTTGGTGAATTACTGCATGATCAAATCACAGTTGAATCCAAAAATAGTCTTATTTCATCTCTGGATGATGGACTACTGTGTTTGTTGGTGAATTACTGCATGATCAAAACACAGTTTAATCCAAAAACAGTCTTATTTTGTCTATCTGATGATGGATTACTATTTTTGTCGGTGAATTACTGCATGATGGAAACACAGTTGAATCCAAAAACACTATTATTTAACAATAGTTAATGACCAAATTAATGATCAAAACACAATTGAATTACTCGAATTGATGGTGAATTGTGAATTACTTGCATGTGAATCGGGAATTACTTGCATGTGAGGAAAGTGAATTGTGAATTACTTGCATGTGAGGAAACACAGTTAAATCCGAAAACACTCTTATTAGATGGTTAATGACCAAATTGGATGGATGTTGGAGAGCAATTATTATTTAATATTAAAAATAGAAAATTTAAAAAAAAAAAAAAGAGATAAGAATAGAGATGATACCCTGCCACTTACACTTTAACAGGTAGAATGGTTCAATGCATGTGAAATCTGGTGACACATTACACAATGCAACTGTCAGTTTTCCTTTTAGATTTGCCGTAATTGCAGAAAATATTAAATATTAAACTCACAGTTGATCGAATAGTTAAAGATTTTGAGTCACTTCAATGTCTGTAGAAATTGCTTGGATGAACAGAAATATGACTTGATGTTTTGTTTGCGTACAGCCAGAATATTTCGGAGATGCCATTATAGTGAACGGCAAGGCCTGGCCTTTCTTGAAGGTCAAGAGACGGAAATACCGCTTCAGAATTATCAATGCCAGCAATGCTCGGTTCTACAATTTTGCATTAAGCAATGGGCTTTCTATCATCCAAATAGGCTCAGACTCTGCCTACTTGCATAGACCTGTGATCGTAGATTCATTGCTCCTTGCCCCCTCAGAAATTGCAGACATTCTCATCGATTTCGGCAATTCAACCACAAACGAAACAATTCTCACAAACAGTGCAGTTTATCCTTATCCTTCCGGGGATCCAGTTGATGATCTCAACAGCAAAGTGATGAAATTCATCATTGAAAACACAGAGGTGGAGGATCCAAGCCATGTACCCAAAAGGCTGATACGATACAGTAAGCCTGCGGAGGAGAAAATAGCTCATAGCCGCTACATTGCTATGTATGAATATGAAAGCGCTACCGATGAGCCCACCCATTTGTTCTTGAATGGGTTGCCCTACAGTGCTCCGGCTACAGAGACTCCGAAACAGGGTACCAGCGAAATATGGCATGTAATTAATCTCACAGAGGACAACCATCCTCTTCATATTCATTTGGGTTTGTTCGTTGTGGTCAAGCAGACAAAGCTGCTGAATCCGGACGAGTTTAAGGATTGCATGACACAGAAAAATGATGCGATCAAGTGCAATATAGAGAAGTATGCCAAGGGCAGAAGCTTTGCTGGACCTCCTAATGAAAGAACTTGGAAGAATGTGTTCAAGATGCGCCCTGGATTTATGACTACCATTCTTGTTAAATTTTCTTTCATCCATACTAGCGAAGCTTATCCCTTTAATGCCACTGCTGAACCAGGCTATGTCTATCACTGTCATGTAAGTTATCAAATTTCCATCACTTCCTATATAAAAATACTGAGTATTGTTGATATATGTTTAGTAACTTGCTTCTGTTTGGAAATTGCAGATTCTGGATCACGAAGACAACGAGATGATGCGGCCATTAAAGATACTCTCCTAAACAGACAAAACAAATCACTGAGCTTCGTGTTTTTATTCACTAAAATTATTGATTACTGTTGAGAAGTGTATCAGAGTCCTCAGTGCTTTCACGATCTTTCAAATTTCAAGTCATAATCTCTTTCTTCCGCACCCAAACAATGCAAGAAGTATAGATTTTTTCCTTGCCTCACATGATGTATTTATTTGAAATTTTATTTATTATACCCCATTATTCATACTTAAGCGTGCACTTTTCCTTAAATTTTTCCTTCCATTTAAATTTCCAAACTGGGTCAAGAATATGTTAGTAAATATGATTTTTTTTTTTCTTCTGGTGTGTTTGGATTCAAGCTGACCAGCGAAAGGCTTTCATTCATTGTTCAGAATTTTTAACAGGGTTTAAGCAATTTATGGTAAGCAGAGGGCGAAACTTAGACACCAGTCTCTTTGGACATTTAACAGGGCTGGGTGCTTATTAGTACCATTGTCAAATCCTTGTGTTTTCAATTGGCCTGTCTATTCTGCAACACGGGCCATCGTAAATGGGTGGATGCATTACCTAACCCATTTTCATTAATTTTTTTTCCTGCAACTACAGAGATATGGCACCGTCGTACGCATAACATTATTCCTCGTGTACCATGGAATCATGCTTTCCACGCTTCATACTCCCTTCAATCTTTCGACCACTCTTTCAACCGACCTATAAATTTATATTGACTCTCCTATAGGGGAGGGGAGCCAGTAGTTGAGTGGGATCCTATTGTTGATATAGTACTTATGGTCGTAGGATTTAGTCTTACAACATATTTATACCATATATATATTGTCAATAAGAGAACTTATGAATGTCATATAAAACATCATAAATACATTCATTAATATCAAGTGTAATAAATATATTTTTTAATTTATATAGAATATCAGAACTATTCACTACAAGTGTCATTTATAAAATAAAATAAGGTGCTCATCCAAACAATATACATGCATTGGAATACTTCATATTATATGTTTGTCCTATGACAAATGTAAACAACCTTGTATTTTGTGATGAAATGTAAAAGGTTGTCAAAATGTTTTATCATGAATATAAGTTATATCTTAAATAATCATGTGTTTTTTTAATAACAATAAATAGTATTTTGTGTTCAACTATTGAGCCATTTGTGTTGGATATAAAGGTTAGAGATAACAATATTCATGGTCATCAAAAGGTATTGAGATCATTAAGATTGCATATAAGTTATATTTTAAAAATTTATTTTAATAATACTTCTCATTAGACAAGCTATGACCATCCATTTTTTTAAAGAAATGTGATACTTTTATCTATCTATAACTAAGGTTTGCATATCAAAGTTCACCTTGTGCTAATAATTTGATTCGTATAATGTTGCTTATATTTTAGTCTTGATTAAGAGGGTGCTTATATTTTAGTTATGTGGTTTGAAAATAATAATGATGTATTATTTTAATTTATTATAATAATTTTTTTTCTCTCTCTAATGTTAATGAGAGATTTGTTTGCCAAAATTAATATACAAAAATGAATTCAAAATTAGAAGTTTTAAATTCAAGTATTTCCATTTCCTTTTATTAATTATTATAAGGTGATTTAACATATATTTATGCAATATCTTAGTATGTCATTATATTCAAGGATATTCAATTTGCACTCAATAATTTGAGCACACTTGGATTTATAAAAGACAATAAAGAATAAGATCTACATCATCATTAGATAGGACATCTCCATATTTGTGTATATGGTTTTTGATATCACTCATCATCAAACTAACATGACTTGCCAAAGGAGTTTGACCTCCGATGCAGCAAATCTCTAAGCTTTGGTTTGCAATGAAACATTAAGTTACTATTGATGAATCTAACCTAGGATACACCATGCATAACTAACCTAGGATACACTATGCATAACTAATAATCAGTAAAGAATAAAAGATAAACAACACAACATATTTCTTTCATATTTAGAAAAGTAATTATTTACATATCTTCAACTCGGAATCCCTATTCTAATCCAACACTCTAAAGTTCTTAGTCGATGGGCATAGTTGCTAGTTAACAATTATTTTCCCTTTTCCCCTCAAGCACACTCTAACTGTTACTAATAATAGAAAAACTACCTTAAAAACAGGGAGTCTTGTTCATTAGACCATAATCAACTATTACTCCACTACCTCCACTAAACACCACAAAATAATGGTTGTTTTAAAAGTTTTAATTAAGTTGAAAAAAACTCTAGAACCCTATCAATTATTTGGATGACATTCACCACCAAATTCTCTTCCACCCAACAATATGGTGAGAATCAGTTTACATCATTCTCCCCTTCTTTTAAAAAATTTTGAACCTCCTAGTTCAAAGCTAATTCATATGGATACGAACTTCAAGAAAGTTAACACACTAAGAAACATAAGGACTCAACTATTACAATTTCTTTGTGATGTAGGATTGCTTTTACCCTAGGATGCTACTACATCAAATATCGAGGTAAGAGTTTAGGTAGATGGTAGAACCATCCTTTTAACTTGAAGAACCAAGCCACAATGTTCCATTCCATCAAATTAGATACTTCTACAAATCATCACATTTTTTATTGTTTTGTTTCTAGCCTCTTGTTGGATCAAAGTTCATCCTCCTTTGCCAAATTGTTCTCTCTTTTTTCAGCTCCTTGTGGTCTTAGAGATCCTCTTCCACTGAAAACCATTATGACTCTTTGCATCACTTGTACCATCTTCTATTACACATGCATGAAAACTATTAAAAATAGAAATAAAGTTCAGGGAATTAAAATTTCCCATAAGTGCTTCCTCCTCTACATTATACCATCTAGGCATGTTTTCCAATTCTTCTTTTATGAGGTCTTGGTTTCCTGGCTCTACACGGGGTCCATAAAGCTTTGATTGTTCACAAGACAACTCCTTTTTTGCATTGTCCTCCTTTGCTACACAATAAATGTATGTCCTTTTGTTTTTTCTCTCATTCACTGTTGTTCCTTCTCCAAGAAAGTGATGATCTTCTACTTTCTTTAAATCAATCATGGGATTCTCTAGATATTCCTCTAGGAGCTTTTGGTTGGTTGTGTTCTCTAAAACTAATATGATTTCATCACAAACAAATCTTTCAAAGATCTCCATATTTGTTGTAGCTTCCTCTCTAATGTGGACTGCTTTCATTGCTTAGTAAAAGTTCAAAGTTGTGTCACACTTTTATAAAGGAAATGGCCAAACCTGATCTAACTTTTTCACTTGAATCACTACTGATGAGCACACGGTTATACTAAGAGGGGCTTGGTGAATTAGTATCAAACAACTTTTACTTTTTAAACTTAATCAATCACAACTACACATGTGCAAGATCTAGCAATTAAGAACACTAAGAGAACACACGATTTATGTGGAAACCCTTGTAGGAGAAAACTACAACAAAATGTTGCTTATATATATTAATCTTTTTCTGTAGGCACCAACCTACTTCTCTTACAATTCTTCTTTTGTGAGCACCAACCCACTGGAGACACCAATTCCCTCTTGTAGAACCTGTAGGCACCAACTCACTGGAGACACCAATCCTCACAATTGAGCACCAACTCAGTAAGAGACACCAATCTATAGGCACCAACCTACGAATTCTTCAATGGATGATATCATTCTCCTTTACTCACAATCTGATCACTACTTCTGATTTTGTATGATGTAAGTCTTTCCTTTTCAAATCAGGTTCACACACATACTTTCTTCCCTCACAAATCTGATCACACACTTTCTTCTATCACAAATCTAATCCAAAACATGCACTTCTTTACACAACATTGGTCATAATCATGGCATTAACTTTACATAAATTTATACTCATATCATCCTTAACATTCAACTTTTAATGTTCACATATATTTGTCATATATACATTTGCCTTTGTTCTTCATACACGGGCAACATCTCCTCTTAAAATAGATCTGAAATACTCTTCATTTCTACCCCTTTATCTCTTTTAGATATGCTCTTTAACTCAAAAAATAATTCATTAATTTCCTTACTTTCAAAACACCTTTCTACTATCCTTTTATAGCTCTTCCATAGAGATGTCCTTTGTGAAGTGATGTATCTTTTTGCAATGGATACAACTCTTCATAACTCACACCTTTTCAAACTAAATCACACAATATATTATTTAAATCACGCCTCTTGGTAATCATTCCCTTTTTATTAAAAATAATTACTTGTCTTTTATATTCTAAGCGCTCCACTTAATATTTACAAGGATGACACTTAAAAAAAGAAGTCGACCCATTCAAAGTATTTAAATCTAAATTAATTTCATCCCTTCCACTAAGTGCTCTCAAAGCCTAGGGTCGGCTATCTCAATGTGGTCAGCCATTTCTTTATGTCGTTGGTAAGACTCTTCTTTAATAACTACTTTAATAAAAAATACTTTATGCTATTTAATTTCTCCCTTTTATCTATAATTAGCATCCTGCAGTCGGCCACCTTGAATGAAGTGGATTTAATTGCATAGAGTAATGATATTCTTCAATGGTCTTAACAGCCGCTGCCTTCAATGGATATATTATCAAACCAATGTTCAAATCTTAAATTTAAACATTAAGATCTATCAACCTCTGCTCAATTTGATCCAACTCGTTGTAGACATTTCACTGAATGATGATGACAACACTCTTTAACATCAATGACAACAATCTTGTCTATGCACCTTAACAGTAATGACAATCATCGTATCCATGCACCTTTTACATCAATGACAACATGTCTATACACCTTTGACATCAATGACAACATTTCCAACAACTACGAAGTGATGTATATGTTTTAAACTTTGAAATGATTAAACTAATAAAATGAAGATTTTTAATTGTATTTTATGGTTGTGTTTTTTTTTTTAAATAAAATTATTTGAATGTATTTTTTTAAATAAATTGACACTATAATTTAGTTGTTGATAAAATGTTGAAAAAAAAGGTTAAATGGGACATCACTCTTTATGTAGTAAATTTTATTTTATTTTTTCCTTTAATTTTCTTTAGGGTATTATATCTTAACACTTTAGTGTATGGATTATTTTTTTCCCATTTTGATAAATATATATTTGAAGAGACCTAGTGTCTCAAATTACTGCTTGGAACCTCATTTTTTAATCGTTGGTTTTGTTCATACCTTTCACATGTTTTTCGTTCATCGGGTTGACAGAACACTTAACATGTTCTACCGACAGCATATGTTTCACCGATGGTAGTGGCCATCGGGAAGACTTCCTATATTGGCGCTGATGGAAGTAGCATCGCCGATGATCTATGTCTCGTCGATGATGTGGTCGGCATGAGTCACTCCGATGGAAGACCATCGGAGTGAGTAGCTTTATCGGCTCAGTGGTAATAGTTCTTATTGATGAGCCTGTCATCCTGATGTTTGGCAGAATGATATTCATCGGCAAAGCGTCAAGTCTTTGGGCCTATGGCAGAGGTCATTCTGATGTAGGTTAAACGTTTGGGCATCGGTGGGACAAGGAACTGTCAGAATGAAAGGTGAACTGATCTCCGATGGCTTGGGTTATTCCGATGAAGTATAGACTGGCATCGTTGGCAACCAAATTGCCAACGATAGTCTTACTGAGCGGTCGTGCATATAAACCAGGATGTCCAACGCGACTTGGTGCATGTGGGACTAACGAGTCCTCATGAATATGAACAGTCAGACGACACTTGCGATGGTTGGAAGACAATGATGCTGAGTTTGTTGGAATGAACAGTTAGGGCAGAAGTTCAAACGGTTTTGCTCTGTAGACTGTGGTAAATACAGATTTTGTGAAGCCATCTGTGATTGACGAAGTGATTCGATCATATTGTTCATTTTTGTAGATGTACAGTGAAAGTGGACTGTTTGTATGATTTGAGAATCGATGCCTAAGTGAGAAGGCTGAGATCTTTATTGTAATCATTTAAACTTAATGTAAATAAAGATTGTCTCTCTTGTGGTGGTGGGTTTTTTACCCGAAAGGGTTTTCCCACGTACATCTGGTGTTGTTCTCTGTTATCTTACATGTTTATTCTGTATTTTTTGGTGTGCTCATCTGTGTATTTGAATTAAACGTTACCTGTCTACATTATCCTCTTTGAATTGACATTAGGGAAGCTGTATTTCGCACCTGTGCTTTCCTTACAATATTTTCAATTAAATATTGGAAGTTTTATGTACTAAAAACACAACTGTTTCGATGGGATGCCAGCATGGAATCTCTCCTCTAGTGCATCATATTTTTTATAATTTTTTTAATAATACTTAGTATTTTTCTTGAGAGAATAATTAACATTATTGTAGACACCTAGAATTGACTTGCTCTTCAAACTAATTTATCCCTCCTGTTAATTGAATAAATTCGATTAATCCCTAACCATCTGTATATCCTTTGTGATCAATTAATTCATTTAATTTATCACTAGACCTTACAACACTATCCTCATCTATTAAATAAATATTTCTAATATTTATTTGGCTATTTTGTCCATATCCCTAATCCCTATTAATAGGATAAATCATTCTTATCTAATTAATCTAGCCTACAAATTGACCTAGCCTACCTCATCCTAGCCCTAGGATTAATTAAACAAAACCCATGTTAATTAATCCTAACCTCTCATTTGGGTGGTCAAACCTAGTTTAACACCCTTCCCCACATCCTCCAAATAAAAAATTGAAACATATCACACATCACATTTACTTCTCTTACAAACCCCTTACCACCCCCATACCTCATTTATCACCTCTTATTCCTAAATTAATTTAATTCATTTGCCATTCCCCATATGAATCTTTAATTCATAAATATTCCTTCACACCCATGCTCATTTGATCACCCCTTTCCCTAAAATGAATAAAAGATTTACTTTTATTCCTAGCCCTTGATCTCATCTTTTGATCCTCACCCTCCATCCTCATTTTCAAAACTCTATAAATGAGACCCCTCTCTAAGCCATTTAGGAGGGACTTCATCTTGTATCAAACCTCTGCCAAAATCTCTCCACACTCTCCTTCATCATACTATCATAATGTCAAAATTATCCCTCATCCCCATCTCAATCTCTATCTGAATTCACTTGTCTCTCATCCTATTGTGTTGAAAAGCATTGAGCAATCCACATTTTAGTCATCATGGGTAAAATTTGAGGAGCTATCGGGTGTAACTCCTCTCTCTTAGATTTGTGAGTCAAAAGGAAGGTATAATCGTTTGTTTTTGCATTTGATTCATATTTAATCTTCATTCTGTTCTCATAGATCACATTGGCACGCCCGGTCTTGGATCTAATCGTCAGTTTGTGCAGGTTTTGTTGTCAAAATCTTTATTTTCTAACAGAGTTTGTGAAGTTTTGGGGCTTAAGTGTTGCAGGTTGCATCTTGGGTAGAAATGAACTGCACCATTGTGATCGGACTGTTGTTTCTGAGTTTTTTGATAGTAAACTTGGCTATATTGTGTGACATAAATTTTTTGAATTTTTTAAGGGTGCAGTCCGTACCGTACGGACTGTCCGTACCCTCCCTGTCGTGGTGTCTCTGATTTTCAGTATGAATCATTTGCAGGGCATACTGATCTCCAATATCTGTCTGCAGGTTTAATGTTTATTATTGCAGGAAATCTCGTGGCAGGTTTCAATCGATCTCCATTTTTTTGATTACAAACGCCCTGTCGATCTGCTGAAAGGCTTAATCGATCGTTCCCTTCATCTTTGCCTCTGCTCATGAAAACCCTAACAGATGATTTACTAAACCCTTATTCCTCTCGTTGCTCTTTGCTCATGGTCGAAGTCTGATGTACGTCGCCACTGTTTTCTTTACCCCCACTCCGCTCAGAAAGAAACTCCCTCAGCCATTCCTGCGCCATCGCCTGAGCTCTTAGCCGCCTGCACGCAAATGCTTACTCTCTCCCCTAACCGCCGCTGCTGACCATTGCTCCTTCGCCGCCCAATCTCCGCTAGCCCCACTCCCCCCGAACCCCTCTGCCCCCGGTCGACACCACTTCCCACCCCCGCCTGCAGATCCCTCTCCCTGCATGCCGCCTCCCGTGCCACCAGTGACCACCAAAAACTCCGCCCTCGCTTCCCCCTCCAGATCTCCCGCTGAACCTCCAAAACCCTTACCACCACTGTCCTCTGCCGCTCATCTAAACCTCTGCCGTCACATTCCCGTTCGTCCTCGTTTGGGATTCTGCTGCGCAATGGGTATGAGGTTTAAAACCCTAACTGTCACGATAACAACTTAGGAATGGACTTTGATTTCATTTAAATTGTTTTGTCTTTTGTTGCCTGGTCATATCGGTGACTAGCGGAGGAAGGTGGGCCTAGCACCTTTCCTTTCTCTTGTTTATTTATTTTCGTTTGCCTTTTCCCCTGGTCACATGGGTGACCAGGGGCTAGTTTAACAATAAACCACCATAGTTACCTTGACCGCCGTATGCAGACCGTCACATGTGACCATAGCTGGTGAAAACTGTTAACTTTTAACATTAACTGCCAAGGTTATCTTTTGCCTCCTACATACCAAAGGACGCTATTTTTTTTCAAACTGGCACAACTTTCACATACGGAGTCAAAAATTCACAAACAAGGACTTGCCAAAAAGCTGACGAGGTGAACTACATAGTGGTGAAGAAATTTTTAGGTGACTGTACAATTTTAACCTTTTTTTTGCAGTCAAAGTCAAACATGTATGAAAACTTCAAATGCTCATATCGTTTGTATTTTTGATCAAATTTTTACAATTTTTTTTTGAAATCGTATAAAATTTCTTGAAGAATCTTTTTATGCACTTATTTTCTCTGTATTAGCTCAGTTTGCATCAGATTTTAGTAGATTCTTAATTTTTGCACAACAATTATCTTGGCTAGTCTACTTGCTCCGTTTTCATTCTTGTGACTTGCAGGTGATCATTCAGGGTTGGAACAACATCAGGAATAGCATATACAGCAGCTTGGATAGTGAAAACAATCCGGATACATCTATTTTATTCTTTCATTTTCAATCTTGTTTTCATCACAAATTTCAATTTGGGCTTCTAAAACGAACATTGTTTGATCACACATCATTGAAATTGGGCATAAAATCAACTAGTGTCTTCAATCACACCTTAAAATTGGGCTAAAAAGAACCATTGCTTGAAGTGTCTCCATGACATTTCAATTTCTAAGGGTAATTAACCAAGTGCGAGTGTGAGTCAAGTGTGCGTGTGTTTGCTCTCTCCTCGCACTGCAAGGTGACCTTGGAGATCAAAAACACCTCACTTGATTCGCTTTTGTTTACCCTTTCCTAGGAGGCCTGCTAGGGGATTTCATCACCCCTAGGGATGACCTTATCTGAGGCTGAATCGAAAGACACCCTCATTGAAATCAGAATCTTGTCACTCTTGGGTAAGCCCCAAAGAACTTTCTACCTTTGGGAAGTGAAGGTGAAGGGTGGGTTACCCCCTTCTCCCGGCTGTGTGATAGGATTTCACTTTCAATTCTTAGTCAACCTCGTGTAAACATTGCCCAAACCTAATTGGCCATACCTTACATCAAACTAGACATTAGGGCATGTTGATGTGTCTTCCACATATGCTTCTTTAATCATCATTACATTTCATTTTCAAAATTTAAAATTGCTTGTGTCTTACGTGAGTGAATCATGTTTGTACATGTGTGATCAATTGATTGAACATTGCCAAATCAAGCTAAACATCAAACACATAAGATAGGTTATTCAACTCATTCTTCCAACACATTCAAATCCAATCACATTCATCCTAATCACTCATTCTTAATCCACTTCAAACCCTAATCATATCCAAGTAATCATCACATCACATCAACATCAACCCCAATCAACATCCAAATCCCACAACATCATTATCAAACTCTAAATCCACATCAACCCAATCAAAAATCAAGACCTTAATTGATTATCCAATCAAATCAACCCAAATCAACTCTATCACTTAAGTGTCATTAGTCCACCTTAAGTATAGATAATCCATCCTTTGAAGAAAATCAAATCATCCTAAGGTCCTGCAATTTGACTCCCAACATCACAATCATCCATCATCCCCCATCATCCCATACCATCTCCAACAACATGGATCCTTATGAAGCAATGCAACACTTACAAAGACTTAGAAAAGTCTATAAAAACATGGATCCTAATGCTAAGGAAAAATGCAAAAATGACATTATAGATATGCCCTTAGCACACCTCATCATTGGAGAATCCCAAGCCCCTACCCAACCTTCATCATATCAACAAATACCCTACACATCATCCCCATCCACATCATACCAATCTTCATTCTTTCAACCTTCATACCAACCTACATCTTACATATCCACTCCATCATCCTCATATCAACCTTCAACCTCATACCAATTTCCATCATATCAACCTTTATCATATCAACCTTTCCCCTCATATCAATCTTCATCCTCTTACACATCCATGCCATCATACTTTTCTAATCAACCAATACCTCCAACTTATCCATCCCCCAAACTTTGTCATGATAAATTTGATCAAGGGAACACCAATCTAGCACACCTTATTTCTGAAATCCAAACCTTATATCAACAACCATTTCCCCAAGCAAATCCCCAATTCCCCAATCCCCATCCTCCAACCCTCCCATCACAATATCTCCCCAACCTTATCAACCTTAATCCATCACCCTACCTACCTTACAATCCATCAATCCTAACCCCCCCAACACAATGTTCCTCCAATCTTAATCCATCACCCTATGCATCTCCCAATCCACCAATCCCTATCACACATCCACCACCTAATCCACCATCAAATCTTCCAAGTCCTAAGCCCACGACATCCAAAGAATCCTTGTGGGATTTCCTCCAAAGAACATCACCAGGCAAAACAACGGAATCCCCCAAATCCTCCACCCCTCCAACACCACCATCTAGTCCCACACCTATCCTTGAACCCATCCATGAACCATCATTACCATCATTATCCAATCCAAATCCTAATCCTACACCATCCACCATCATTATCCATCCATTACAATGTTCTTCAACCCATACACTCATGAAGGATACCATCCATTGGCTATTAGCAAGGAATCAACACCCTCATGCAATCCAACATCCACCAAATCTCTTGAACAATCCCCTATCATAAGTCAAGAACCATCATGTAGCCATGTTCAAGAGCCCATAAGTCAAGCACCTATCACATCCATCCAAGACCTACCACATCTATCCAAGTCACTCCCACTTGTATCCAAGCACATGAGCCATGAGCTATGTCAAGAATCAAATCCAAATCATGTTGAAACATCAACCCCTTCTCCTAATCAAGATCTAACCATCCCATCTAATCCCATCCCCGATCCCCTCCCATTTATTGATCAACTTATTGATCTCACACCATCCTCTACTACCCCTTTACCATCCCCCATTAATCCTTTGCCTCCATCTACCAATTTCATTCCAAATCCATCCCCTTATCCACTTGGAAAAAGCACCTTCATCCGTGGTAGACCCCTTGTAGGAGGTGAACAACTTCCATCCACCACCAATCCTTCTCCAACAAATAATGGACTCACGTCTTGTTTCCAAAGCACCAAACATCCCATCGCATGTCGCATACTCTAACATACGAACTATCAAGGCAAAGGCTTAGGCCTTCATGAACAAGGCATCTTGGAGCCCATCCACACCACATTCCATCCATCCTCGCATGGCCTCGGCTATACATCCCAAAACAAACAAAATGAACATGTTGGTACCACCTACACACCTTCTAAAATCCATTCATCCAATCCCAAACATGGTGCATCTCATCGCACCCCCAAAGCATATGTCACCATCCCTCCTCCATCATCATATCATTTGCAAAAGTATGTGATCATCCATCTTCCTCCATCAAATTTACCTCCACTACTTCCAACTCCAAATATTCCTATTAAATCCACTCTACCTCCTATCCTACCAACACCAAACATCCCTATCCACAAATCCTTTTATCCTCCCATCCTCCCAACTCCTAATATCCCCATCATCAAATCCCCTCATCCATCTATCCAAAAATCCACTTTTTATCCCCCCACCCATAAACCCCCTAAATTTCCCAATCAAGACCAACAAAAGCACACATCTTTCAAACATGAAGCTTCCCCCAAAGTCATGGGATTCAAAAGTAATAATTTGAATGCCTCAATGCATAAAGCACATAAGCCTAAATATGTTATCCCTTCCAAGCAAAATCAAAAATCCAAAAGGCTATCAAAGCCCACACCATCACAAGAAAAAGCAAAAAAAAAATAGTGTGGGTCCCCAAACAAATATCACAAAACTCTAATGAGGCATCCACATCCCAATCCACCCCAAAATCTCAAACATCCCTCTCCCCATCTAAAAATCCCCCAAATCCTAAGTCTATTTGGGTCCCTAAAACCCCAAATTGACCATCCAAAAATCCCCCATCCCAATGCCCATTACTCCCAACTCCACATCCAAAGTACAAGGTTCCAAATACATCACGATGTGTGCAACCGTTGGTCTTGGTTCCCCTCCACCACTTAATATTCCCACACACCCCCATTTCTCCATCTTTCATTCACTATCCTACATATCTTCCCCATCACATTCCTATGGTCCATGCTTTTGCATAATCCACATCATAATCCATTATCCACCATCCATTGCATCTTCTCCTATCTACTAACATCCATGCAATCATCATCCAAAATGCTATCCAACATGGGACCATCTTCTCCTTTATATGGAAACAGACGCTAGAGTCCCCCTTCCATCAAAAAATTAAAAAAAAAAATCAAGAAAATAGTAAAGAGAAAAATTCGGCCAATGGTGAAAACCACTCCTCATGGCACCTTGGGCAAGTACCATGATGAAAACCCCTTGTGGGCATCATGTGTAATCCCTTCTCCATTCATTTTGTATCCCTACACTTGGGGGCAAAACCATATCCTTCATCCACATCCATAACATCCTTTTGTATATCCTATCCATGTATCCTTATCCTATCATATTCTTATCCACTACCCCCTATTTATCCTATCATTCCCCATCCATTCTATCCACTATATCTCCCACCTTAGATCTTGATAAAGATAAAGGGCAAAATATCAACAACATGCTTTGGAGACCTCTTGGCATACTCCCTTTGTAAGTATATCCTCCATCCATCTACTACAAAGTCCATCCATTCAAACATGAACCCACCATGCAAAATTCTAAGCATTGGGGCATATGATTCCTTGCAACCTAGCCCTTGGCTAAAATCCTAAAACCCCCCATCCATCTTATCATGTATCCCTACTAGATCCTTTATCCCCCATCCTACCCCTTATCCGCATGTATCTATTAATTTATTAGAATCTCCTATCCATTATCCTTTCCTCGCCAATCCCTCTATCCAACTCCATCACTTTAACCTCTACACTTGGTGTTCCCTTGTCCTTGGTATCTAGCATAAAGGTTACCCACACGAAATCCAATGCAACCATCATAATAAACCATTCCTTTTCCAAAAAAATCATGAAAATCCAAAAACATCACAAAATAAAAAAATCTAAAAACAATACAAAATCAAAAAATCCAAAAAAAAAAAAAATCCATAAAATCCCAAAAAAATCCATCACAAGATCAACATCTCATCATCTTTGAACACAATCATCCAACACATTTTAGATTCCAACATCATCACATTTATCCTCAATCATCCCACATCATCATCACAAATCAGAACTACATATCATAATCACCTGCATCTTAATGTGCCTTGATCCCGTGGATACAGGGTATGTAGGCAGTTTGGAATACGCAGGAAGTTTCCAGTACTCAGGTACATAAGATGCACCCATCCAACCCGCTGAGCTTACACTAGATCCAAGCATCACATCACCTATGAAAACATCATCCCTTAACAAAAATTATTAACTATCAAAGCAACATCAATCACAACTTGTCACCATCATATCTTGAGCCAATCTTACAACATCAACTAATAATGATCCAATCATCAATCAATTCCTGCCTTAGGATATATCGTTCCTACAATAGGCAGAATCTATCAATCATCATCCATCTTGGCAAGAGATACAATGGCTACTTGTTTGGTTCGTTGGTCTTTTTGTTTTTGATTTTTATCTTTTGTCCTATTTGAAGATCACATCAACGCTACCTTGATCTCACTATATCATGGTATGTGGCGAAAACATATAGAATGGGGCATAGTCTTGTTTTTCTATGTTGTGCTTGTGGGTTGGTTTCATTACTCCAAGCTAGTATTCATATCTTGCAGATCATAGGGTCAGTTCTAGCATATTGATCTCGTTGTGCATTTAAGGTTTATCGCACCTTTTGTGTATTAAGGGCTTATGCTATGAGTCCCCTTCCCTCATCAGGACAAGGTTGTACTATCTTGGGCATGCATAGGATCATCCCTTTGTTTGCGTGTTTAGTCCATGCAAATGTTGGATAAACATCATCACCCTGGTCTTCTATACCTTGGTGAAAATATCCACTTTGCTATATCAAACCTAGGATTGCTCTAAATCATTTTCAACACAATGATCATCCACCAATCAATCTCCTAACATTATCACACTTTCATCTCGCCCCTTATCCTCCAACCACTTCTACCAATCTATTCCATCCATTTCGAGAGCACAACTGTGTTCTCGCAACCTACCTATCCTCTCGAGGGGGCATCACCCTTACCCATTATCCCCAAACCTTACCCTATTCTTCTAAGCCAAAATTTTTTTTCTATCTAATCCAACTCTATGTTTTAACTTCTTTGAAATGATGTTACTTAGCCGCAACACCATCTCAAAGAGGGGCAAATGTAGACACCTAAAATTGACTTATTTTGCAAACCAATTTATCCCTCCTGTTAATTGAATAAATTCAATTAATCCCTAACCATCTGTTTATCCCTTGCGATCAATTAATTCATTTAATTTATCACTAGACCTTACAACACTATCCTCATCTATTAAATAAATATTTCTAATATTTATTTGGCTATTTTGTTCATCTCCCTAATCCCTATTAATTAGATAAATCATTCTTATCTAATTAATCTAGCCTACTAATTGACCTACCCTACCCTACCCTACCTCATCCTAGCCCTAGGATTAATTAAACAAAACCTATGTTAATTAATCCTAACCTCTCATTTGGGTGGTCAAACTTAGTTTAACACCCTTCCCCACATCCTCCAAATAAAAAATTGAAACATATCACACATCACATTTACTTCTCTTACAAACCCCTTACCACCCCCATACCTCATTTATCACCTCTTATCCCCAAATAAATTTTTAATTCATTTGCCATTCCCCATATGAATCTTTAATTCATAAATATTCCTTCACACCCATGCTCATTTAATCACCCCTTCCCCAAAATGAATAAAATATTTACTTTTATTCCTAGCCCTTGATCTCATCTTTTGATCCTCACCCTCCATCCTCATTTCCAAAACTCTATAAATGAGACCCCTCTCTAAGCCATTTAGGAGGGACTTCATCTTGTATCAAACCTCTACCAAAATCTCTCCACACTCTCTTTCATCATACTATCATAATGTCAAAATTATCCCTAATCCCTATCTCAATCTCTATCTGAATCCACTTGTCTCTCATCCTATTATGTTGAAAAGCATTGAGCAATCCACATTTTAGTCATCATGGGTAAAATTTGAGGAGCTATCGGGTGCAACTCCTTCCCTCTCTTGGATTTGTGAGTCAAAAGGAAGGTATAATCATTTGTTTTTGCATTTGATTCATATTTAATCTTCATTTTGTTCTCATAGATCACAATTATATTTTGTGTCATGCCTACATTTTCCATGTAGTCACGACACACAACACGTGTCATGTCCACATTTATCATGTGGTCATGACATGAAAAATTAAAAAACTTTTCCCCTCGACCCTAAAATCCCCTCGCATGCAACATGCACGCTCGGTGGCATATGCACAAAGGCAAGACGTCAATCAAAAGTCAGGGTAATGCGAACACCTTTCGCAATCCCTACGAGATGTAAGCCTACTAATGGGGTTGAGTGATGCGAGGAGCGTCGCTAAAAGGGGTAGATTCCAAACTTGGAACTAACCCTAAGGTTCCTAGATGATGTGAGGTGATTTCGGTAAGTATCGAAATCTAACTCTAAGAACTGTAATTTAAAATTATCATTAATTAATTCCATTAAAACTTCATTAAAGTATTCAATAATAATAATTGCAATAAAGTAAAAACATGCAATAAATCACTTAATTAACCTTTTCACTAGTCTAGGAAAAATCCGACAGCATAACGCCACTTCATTAATAATGGGGAAATAATTTAAAAATATAATCCCCTCTAAAAGCCTTTTAAAAAAAAATATAAATTAAAATGACATACACCCATTAAATTAAATTACTTCTCCATTTCCTCATTTTTCCCAAGTCAATAAAATAAATTAACACACTAACTAAATAAAACACTTAATTAAAGTCTACACTAAAGTTGTGCACAAATAAAATAAATTTGAAAGGGGTTTAATTAAATTAATCTCTAAAAAGACAATTAATATTCCTCACCCAAATCCCCATTAAAATATTAATCCCATCCTCCCACAAGTCGGTTCACAAAAAATGAGCTAAGTTTAAGGAAAATTTTAAATTTATTAATCCCTCCTTTATTTCCTGTAAAAGCCTAAACTAATCTAATAAGACAAAAAAAGAATTAAAACAAAACTCACAAAGCATTTGTTTTTTCCATTTGTTGAGGTTAACAAGGAGAGAAAAAGAGAAGAGGAAAAATCACGTTCACAAAAGGAGGCTATTTTATTTCTTTTCTATTTTCTTTTTGCTCTCCTACAATGCATTAATTTCCTCAAACCCTATTTCATTCTTTTCTAACCATAGTTCTCTGTTCTCTTGTTCTAAACCCTAATGTTATTTTTCTTTGTTTTCTACCTCATTCTCTTGTTTATTTTCAACAGGTTTCAAGATTTGGCATGGAGGCTCTCTGGTTGTTTTTTGCACAGGGTTGCTTTTCTTCCTCCACAGCAGTAGATATACATATACATATATATTGTTGTCTGTATTTTTTTTCTTTTGATACAGAGATGCAACAAGATTATATATCTTTTTATTTTTATTATAGTGTATACTCAATACCATATATATATATGCCCCAAATTATAGGTTGCAGGGTCAAAGAAATCGCAGAGAACGATGGAGGGTTAAAGCAGCGAGCGCCGTGTGCCATACACAGAATGGGAGGCTGAAAGGAGGGGTGGACTGTGTTACCATAGTCTGCAAAGAGGCGGACTGTGGTAACACAGTCCGTGATTCATATTTCGGTGGTCGCTAAGGGGGTGGGGTGGGGCTCCATCGCCCCCCTCCCCACATCACAACAAAGAAGCTCCCACAAGCAGCCGCCATGGCCGCCGCCTCTGATTTTCTTATTATTCCACTCTCTTCTAAAACGTGAACACTAAAATCATTCGAATTTCCATCTTTTTTAAAATTTTTTCTCTTATTATTATAAGTTGCAACATAAATACATTATATATATATATGTTGTTCCACATTTTTTCTATTTTTTTTATAATAGTGAACTACAATATTAAAACAAGTATAACTATTTTTTTTTGTATAAATGTTTATGTATATATATATAAACAACTACATGATTTATTATCACAAGATTATTTTCCTTTTAAAAAATAAGCAGCTACATTTTCATATTATTTCTTTCTGTAAACTGCAAGTAAAAACATATGCCCTCTTTTCTTTACAACAAGCAACATTTCTCTTGCATATACTATTAACACAAGGTAGAGAGAGAGGTTTTCTTCCACATGAATACATATTTTTTTTCTTTCCAATAGCACAATTTAAATAGAACTTCTTAACCATACATTCTATTAAGTTCAATAATCATTTAAAATTATAAGAGTGTATAAACAAATACAACAACATCCTTAAGAAAGGAGATATCTCTCAAGACTACGAGGGAAAAACATAAACTTATAACAAGGCCAAATATGCCATGGCAGCCATAATGCCATACATTAACAAAACCCATAAAAAACCAAATTTCTTCAAGTTCACCAACTCCAAGGCTCCACCAAAAATCATTGAACCTACAAAACAACACAAATGATGTTTCCAAATGCCCATGGGAGCTCACCTCCCAACCATAGACTTGAACACAAGTCACTCCTGAGCTTGGAGGTCACCCATATAACTAGGTTCAAACCACAACAAGGATTTAACAACAGAAATCACTCACACCAACCATAAATACACCCTTCCAAAGATTGCACATAACTAATCCATATAACTTGGATTTTGGGGTAGGAGAGTGGACTACTCTCAACTCAAGGGGGAAAACCCAAATCACCAAAATACAATAATGCTTAAGAATCATAAGGCCTCTTGCCTTAGTATCACAAAAATTTCAAAAATCCTAAGGCACTCTTGCCTTCACCAAATATCTCAAATGTCATAAAAATCCCAAGGCACTCTTGCCTTCACCAAAATCTCAAATACTTCACAATGCACTCCCATGGCCAACCACACCTCCAACATATAGTGAGGTTACCCTCGAGGAGGTTCACTCCTCTCCCACCCCAAAACATGATGAGCTCTTCTCAATGGAGAGCATCATCAAACATCCAAAATAAAAAACCCACACACCACATACACCACAACTCAAAAATACACAAAGCAAACATCACATAATGAAAGTAAATACATAAGGCAGAAAGCCTTGGGTGCTTACTATTGAAATCATTTGCCGTTGCGCCAAAAGTTTGAGCTATCAATGCTCACTACAAATGCCAGACTTAACCCAGATCCACAAGAGGCTCACTGCCATATCACGAATCCTGAGGTTAGCGTTGAATGCCTCACTGACAAGGGGGCAGCTCATTGCCAACAATCCCCCTCTCAACGCAACCTAAGGGATTTGAACCTGTGACCCATGGTTCTGATACCAATTGTTGGAATCGTTTGCCATTGCGTCAAAAACTCAAGCTATCAATGCTTGCTACAAATGCCAGACTTAACCCAGATCCACGGGAGGCTCACTGCCATGTCACGAATCCTGAGGTCAGCGTTGAATGCCTCACTGACAAGGGGGTAGCTCACTGCCAACACTTACATTATAAGCCCAAATTTGGCAAGAGTTTGATGGAGAGCTCCCAAGTCTCCTTCCAATCTTCTTGCCTCCAAAATCCTCTAACTCTAGATATCTCCCCAAATCAATAATTACAAAAGAAATCTAAAAATGAAGAACCCTCTCCATCTCTCAAAAATGGAGTTTAATAGGCTACACCAAAGAGCCTTGAGAAATGAGAAGGTGACATGTCACCTTCTCCTTCCTCACAATCTACTCACAACACCTAAGGGATGAGGAGGTGACACATGTCACACTCCCATCCCACAAATGTTCTCACACATGTGTGAGAGCATAGTGGAGAGGGGAATCCCACATGATGAAGAACCCTCTCCATCTCTCAAAAATGGAGTTTAATAGGCTACACCAAAGAGCCTTGAGAAATGAGAAGGTGACCCTTACAATCTACTCACAACACTCTAAGGGATGAGGAGGTGACACATGTCACACTCCCATCCCACAAATGTTCTCACACATGTGAGAGCATAGTGGAGAGGGGAATCCCACATGCAAGACTCCATAAGGTAAGACACATGTCATTCTCCTATCCAACGAGGCAAACCCATTCCCTCAAAGATGCTCTCACACATGTGTGAGAGCATAGGAATGAGATCTCTAACATTTGAGGGTCTTGGAGACTCCCCAAGTCTTCAAGATAAGGGAGACCATATCTTAGGGAAGTGGAGTTGGTCATGGTGGACTCATGACTTGTCCACCACCTCACCCAACTTTAAAATTCGTTACTTAACTTCAGGGTAAAGTTAAGGTGACTAAAAAGAGGTTAAACCAAGGTTTCACATGTTCATATTGGTCCTAGACTCTAGGGGTATGACCTAGGGTCATTAATTGACCAAAATAAACACCAAGGGGTCCATAAATTCACATGAAAAGACTCAATAAATAAAAAGCACCAAAATAGTGCAATTCAAATATTACAATTCACAACATCTCAATAATTCAATTAAAAAGGGTAAACCCTAATCAAAATAAACATCAATTAAAGACATTACAAATCATCATGCTCCATCACAAATGACCTTGGTCCCTCTTGGGACTAGGTCGGCTAAACATGGATATCATATAGGTTACTAGAACGACCTCCAAATTTTCCATGGGCATAGAAAATTTACGTACACACTTCTACAAATGGATCAAGAGCACATGTTCATCATAGTCGAAGTGAAAAGAAATGCACATACACACACACCCCTAGTCACATAATCACATATTTTTTCAATTATAACACATGCTATCATTTATATGATTCATAATTCACTCGTATTTTCCTAACATCAAAACATGATCAAAACTGCATAATATTTCATCAATGTATTCATCAATTAACATTTCAATTGCCTCAAAATTAACCTTGTATTAAACATCATAGAATCAACTGTAATCTAACATGCATAACTATAACATCATCACAACATAATCCATAAATCAATCAAGGTGTTAGGTAAGTCCATGAATGTCTGATTCTACAGGGGTCAACAACCCCAAAAATGTCCTCATGGCAAGATAATCTGAACAATAAGTTTCATAAGAAAATCAAGAAGTATAACACATGGTAGCCTCACAGTACAACACTAAAGGTTCCAGATCACGCACAAGTAGGTGATATTCTAACAATCCCAGTTAGGATGTGCATCACCTACACATAGCGAAACTAACATGACCATCTTAAACAAAAGATCCAAAACAACACTACACTCTCTCGAAGATAGGGCCACACTCCCATAGATCGAACCCTTAGCTAGGTGAAGCAAAACAATATGGTCTAATGGTGCAACTAATCCAGTTGTACAAGGGTGGGCCTCACATTTTGGTGCCGATGATCTACTTTTAGTAACAATAAAAAAAGAAAATATAAACACTCATTTAAATCTTAAAAAAAATATTTTTACAACCTATAGTTATAGATCTACAAAATAGTTATTTTAAATTGAAAAAATATTATTTATGTCAGTAGGATTTATTAGAATGTGAAGTTTTTTAAATAATTTTATTTTATTGATAAATTCACCCCAAAACGATGCTACATATGTATTTAATGGATACTTCTACTTAGAAAAATTGTGGCCTAGATCTAATTTGGCTAGAATGAATCCAACTAAAACATATGTTTCATCAAATTTGACTTTTAGTTTATAATGCTTAAATTCATTTATGCTAATAAGTTGACCTAAAGTGTGACAAAACTTTGAACTTTTACCCTGCTACAACATTTTGGGCCACCTTGTGTGATAGGCTGCATCCTTCTTCTTCACATTCCTCAAACTCTTCCCCTCTTGTACTGTAATCTTCAATAACTTCCCCTTCTTTAGGGTAACACAACTCAACAACTTCATCCAACTCATCCTCTTCATCTTCATCCTCTTCATCTATCTCTTCATCTTCATCCCATTCATCTATCTCTTCTCTCTAAAACTCTTGGAAAATCACATTTAAGGGTCTTTAATAACTATTAATATTACTAACTCTTCAAGGGATTTAATCAAGTTCCCTGTTCTAATAGTTCTACCCCTTGGCTAATCCTTGACTCTATGGCTTTCCTCTCTAAATATAACTTTTGCTCACAAGGTGAGTACTTATCCTCACCATTCCTTTTTAGTTTCTCACAACTCTTCAATGCCTTTGTTGTATATTTATCTTTCTTTGCCTTCTTGTTACTGCATGTCTTATACTCCTCCAATATCCACCATAACCCCTCCAACTCATATTCTAATTTTTGCAACTCTTTTTGCTGGTCTTTTATTTTCTTTAGTCTTAGTCTTTTCCTTATATTTTTCCCATCTTGGTTATCCTCTTTCTCACATCATAATATAAATCCATATTTGAATTCATAGCCAAAACCTAAATACACAGTGGCAACTTCTTCTTGTTTTTGGAGCTTTGACATTTGCAACTCTTTGTTGATTTACAACTTTCACCTTTTGCACACAGTTGTTCACCATGAACAACAGTTCATAAATCTTTTAGACTAGTGATACACATTTTTCATAAAGATTCCACTCCCCTGTTCTTCTTAGACATTGAACTTTTGTTTTCCCTCAGCATAGGATGTCTTCCAAACTATGAAAACCACTTCCACACTGAGGGATCTCCTCTAAATCTATATGTATCCCTTTTGCCCTTACTCCACAACCTATTTGCATATTCACGGCTCTTCTCTTTGTTATGATCTTTTGTCTCTTTCCCCAACTATTTGGTTTCTCTCAGACTCCTCAGACTCCTACACAAACTAATAAAGACACTTTAAACACCCACAAGTTATTACTCCAAAACATACCCCAAAATCATATATTCTATCAAGAATCAACCTCACACAGGTGGTTATATCTCAACATATAAACTTCTCCTATAAATCTTTGCATAAAGACTTCACTACAAGATATGGACAACAACCAGAGATAACCTTAGTTAATTGTAACATATGTTGATCCTGTCCTTAATAAAAGATATAACCAAGATATTGAAAGGATTGAGCATATTTATATATCGCATAGAATGAATACTACAAATGTAATAAATTTTCTTGATTGCAAGTTGAGTAATGTTACTTAAAACAATGCAAACATTTTTGACAACATAACCACCTTATGGGTTCTCACATCACAAGTGAGATTGAGGATCTTAAATTCCTTGCCATAGAACTTGTCAAGAGGCAACAACCTTAGTAGACAAACTTGAAGCAAAGAGCTTAAACCAATGACAAAGATGATGAAAAGTGAACTACTTCCTAATGCCAAAACCTTGTATCATATCCTCCTCAATTTGAACAGATTGGGCAAATGGATTGGCCTCTAATGAGGAAATTTGGGAAAATTCCTCTCAAATTAGAGAGACTACAATCTTTTTTAAATGACTTCAATAGGATAATCAATGCTTTTAAGACCACCACCACTAGGGCCATGGTACCAAACCACCCTTTAGAGAAAAGGACAATATTTCTATACAAAAAAAGTCTATAATTATAGCTAAGACCAAACTATAGTAAGAATGAATCCTTGAAAGCTACAGATTTCAAAAGTAGAGGATCTAACATTATTCTTAACCTCCTTATCAAACCCTCTACGACGCTTTAAGAATGCTCGGACACGACTCTTTTGGTTCTCTAATACTAAATTGATGTAGATGGATCTCTAAGCTTCAATTTGCAATGAAAACATTAACTTACTATTGATAAGAATCTAACCTAGGACACACCATGCGTAACTAATAACTAGTAAAGAATAAAAGATAAATGAAAACACAATGAATTTATTTCATATTAAAAAAAGTAATTATTTACATATCTTCAACTCCCTCATGCAAGCCCAAATGTATTTGTATATATCCCCATGGTAGGCGCTAGCAAGGAATTCCTATTCTAATGCAACTCTCTGTGGTTCTCAACTAGTGAACATAGTTGTTAGTTAACAATTGTTTTCCCTTTTCTCCTCAAACATGATCTAATTGTTACTAATAATAGAAAAACTACCTTAAAGACTAGCAATCCTATTCATTAGACCACAATCAACTATTACTCCACTATGTCCACTAAACACCACAAAAATAAGGTTGTTTTAACAGTTTTAATTAAGCTGAAACAAACTCTAAAACCCTACCAATTATTTGGAAGATATTCACCACCAAATTCTCTTCCACCCAACAATATGGTGAGAATCAACTTACATCAACCTAACAGAACATGTTCACTTATCAAGTCAACAAACTCCTAAATAGTATCCTAAGACACCGCCTTGACAAATTCAACTATCTAGAATATAAAAGGTGAACAGGTTTTCAAGCACATACTCTATTAGATTGATATTATGCATCACAAATTAAATGCATGTGGAAAATGGAGTCTACAACACTCATGATCAAATTCACTTAGATTCTTACATGGCTCAATCCACTAGCAATGGTGTGCCCAATGACAATCCCATAAATACAATTGTCCATCCAATTAATGAGCATGAAAATGAAGATTATGATCATGAGTCTAAACATGCGGCTCAACAAGACTTTGCACAAGAACTTGCTAATCTAAGAAATATTAAAATTCTTACACAATTGGTGAATATGACCCATAGCTTGTTCATTAAAAACTATTTGAGTTAGAGATCTTACAAGCCGTTGGTGCTAAAGTTGTTCTCCCTAGCTCTCTGACTAGTGCATCTACCATCCCTACTTTATCCACAACCATGCCTTCTTCTACCATTGCCCCATCCCATGATGTATTTTATTCCCATTTCCACCTAATTTTGTTCCTCAATATGGATTACCTCTTAATTTTAATACTCTCAATATACTTGCATCTCATATATACAAATTTTCATATCCATCTCTCCTCCTCAACCAACTATTGCTTCCATAGCTTATTCCACATCCATTACCCCTACCACATCCATTGTTCCTACTTCCACCATGGCTACTTACCATTCCCTTTCTCATTCTATTTCTCTTTTCCTCCCGATGCATGAACATTTGGGTCCACAAGTAATCATATGTCACCAAAAACAATATTAGGTTATATTTTTAGTTTTGGTGTGTTTGTTGTTTTGTAGCTTTTGTCACCTTACTTTTTTAGAGAGTGCTATAGGAAGGTTGTTGGTTTTGACGAACTTTAGAATTGTAGATATTTTAAAAGATACCTATAGGTTGCTATAGGATTTCTTCAAGTTGATACGAAATAGTTTCATGTGTTAATGAGTTTCTATAAAAAGTGTGATGGGGATTGTATTCTACTATAGGACCTGTGTATTGTTTCTACAGGAGGACTGTGTATGTGTTTTAAAATATAATGACTCTTGTGTCTCAAAGCTATGACATGGAATATGAGGACTTTATATAGGTGTCAGTGAGGAGCTCTATGTTGTGTTGATTGGATAAAGGAATTATCATTGCTTTAGGCAATATATTGAATATAAAAGTTATGTCCTAACCTTTTAAATCACTCACTGGTGACTTCTAAACATGTCCTTTTTTGTTGTCTTTTCTATTCTTAAGTATAATTTCTAATGCAATTACTATTTCTCTAGCAATCTAATCATTATGGATCAACTTTTGGTGGACTTATTTACTCCTGGTAGTTGAGTTGGAGAGTCATGTTGATCTAGATAGCTCACATCTTGCCTTTGTCGAGACATTTCACATTTTTTTTGTTTGTGGCTTCTTGCATTCCTTTGTGCAATTGATCTAATGTTTACATGGAATTTTTTTTGATTTATTACTCTTTTTTGATATTCAATGAATTTATGTTTCCTTGGTGGTTAAATATTTAAGGTTGCATGGTATTCTAGAAAGTAAAGGATCATGGTTATTTTCTTGTTCACAAGGGACATCTTCCTATTTTGGTATCTATTTTCATTGCTTCCCTATATGTGTTTAGCCATTTCCTTGGCCATTTATCTTTCCCTTTGTTGCATTTGAGCTTTGGATTGTTCTATATCTATGTGTCATTTCTTTTATCTCTATGCCATTAATCTTCTCAGTTGCATCACAAGCTATTTGGCCATTCTTTTATAGCATGACAACATTCTAACATTTCATTAGTTGTTATTCCATCTAGTGGGCGATTACAACTTTGGGCCATGTGATTCATTTCCTTATTGAACTAACAATAATATTTGAATAGTTTCTTGGTTGAGTTGTAGTTAATTGGAGGATATTTTATTGTTTTGGTCTAGGAGATGATGTATCTAAGTGGAGAGAGAGCAAAAAATGCTTGATGAGGAGAGGGGAAATGGACACCTATTGAATGAGAGAAGAGAGAAGGGAAACTCTATTTGTTAGGGTTAGATGACAAAAGATATCAATTAAATGCAAATAAAGATTAAATAGAGAAATGAAAAATACATAGAAATAATAACAGCGAGAGACAAGTTTTAACGTGGTTCACCCAAGCTCAAGCTACATCCACCATCAGAGAATCCAATATTATTATCTAGTAAATCAAATTGATTACAACCGGGAATCCCTACAACTCAATACCATTGCAAAATGCTACAATACATCAATATAAACCCTAACCCTTAGCCACTTTTATCTAGCCTTATGTCAGTTACAAAATAGGGTTTTTTATGTCGACCAATAGAAAAATAACTCCCGACACCTTACTAAAATACTAAAAAATTGGTGGAGGTTTTGGGGGCACTGCCCCTCAACCCCACCCTGTATCACGATAGGGAGCGCCTGGACCTTGCAAGGGGCGCTGCCCCTTGACCTCGTAGGAATTTGGGGGGAAACCACGCCAATAAAAGTGGGGAAAATTTAACCTCTGAGTTTGATTAGGCTCCATATAACAACACTGTTTAGTAGAGTTAAGAAAATAGTGTATACCCTTAGACATTAATAGCAGATTGTAATGAGAAGAAGGCTACTAGAAGCCACATAATGAGAGGAGAAACAAGTTGTTAGTGTAGAAATACTAATGTTATTACTTATTATTTAATAAGTAATTATACATATATTTCACACATGACTTTAAGCCACCTTAAATGGTTATGTGTCGACTTGGAGAGTCCATCAAATTCATTCAAGATACATGTCGACGCTCAATTGCCATGTGGTGGAAACCTTCTTGCCACATCCACTAGTTTAGTGCATGAGTCAACTCGTGAAGTTACTCAAACTCTCTACACTATATGTACAACACATTTGTTCATAATATACACCCATTATGTGATTATCTAATTAATCATCTTTCATATCATTTGTTTTCTTGCATTTGCTTGGTTCCTTCCATATAAGCATTCTGTCCAGTTGTCCTGGCTCCTCTAACATGGTATTAGAGCCACTCTCATTGAAGATTTCTGGTTCAGATGTTTGAAGGCAAGGCATAGACTTTGGATCTGGTTGACGTTGTGTTGGTTAACAGATTTGTCACCTCAGTTTATACTCTATTTGCTCATAACAATGACAGCCTGACCAACAGTTGAGTCACTTGCAATTGATAGTTGCAAGTGCTCTTTGCTTATTTTACAAGGCGCAGCTACCTTAGGATGGTTTGCAATGAATAAGAATATTGGGTATGCTTTTAACCAGAAAGCAGAAAAAGGAAAACTAACACCTACCCATAACCATGAAAATAGGTACGAAAGCTTAATTCAAAATGAGATGAATGCAAAATAGATGATACAAAGTTCACTTATTCCACACTCACAATGAGGAACCAAAAAAGAATGAGTGGCAAAATTATTTTCAACATATGAATTAATCTAAATTCAAAGATTTAAAATAAACATCAACACAATTTAACATAATAGAAATTGCAGGGAAACAAACTGCATGACTCAAAGGACATTTACATTCTAAAGAAAATATAAGTGAATTCACAGATTCAAAAATATATATTCTTTTCATTTCCCAATACAAAATTAGTTCATAGACCCCTTTCTGTACATCAAACTGTGATTGAAAAACAAAGTTTACATTTCATTTCTTCTGTTCCCTTACTACGCCCCCCAAAAAGATCCCCTTTCTTGTACACACATACATACATACATACATATCTATATATATATATATATATATATATATATATATCAAATGAAATCGTTTCTTTCTAAAAATGTTAATTCATGGGAAAGACCATTATCAAAAATGAACTAAAACAGTTTCATCACCAAAATTGCTATTACTTTTATCAAGAATAAAAGACTTCATACTCTCGGTGGAGGGGCTCTATTTCCTTCTATTCGGATCTCAATGAAAAGGTTGTGCAATTCGGCACGTTCTTCTTCTTCTTCCAGAATAGAAATGACTTGGCGATATTCAACATAACTAGTCTTCTCCTTCCATACCATTATATGCAGCTGAGAGATGATGTTAACTTGTTCTTCTTCAGGCCAATTTAAACCAAGTTGCAAGACTGGTAACGGTTCATCATCCCAAACTCCATCAATCACAGGGAGCACCATATTTGAATGTTTGAGTAGGTTGAACTTAGCAGTGTCACCACCTACTTTATAATAGAAAATGAAATCTCTTCATGCGGCCACCTCAGCAAACTCAATTCATTACGTTTGCTATAAATGGTAACATTAATGCAATCGTGCATGTATTTCTCGAAGGAAGAGATTCATGATTGAGTTTTGTACCCCAAAATCCCTGAAAGGATGTCTCTGACATACGACACAAACCATTAAATGAACTGGAGGTGCCTTAAAAGTTGAGAAATTTACCATAAAATCACAGGGTTGCGAAGAAGTAAAAACATAGAACCTCATGTCGCGAGTTAGGAAAAATGAGGAACCTTTGACGTATGAGCCGCCACCAGCGATTTCTATCTTGTATGCAAGGATAAATTTGAAGTCCTCCATAAAGAAGTATATTGGTAGAAAGAGTCAGGAAGTCACGCTTACTAAGAACCTTAGAACCTTGAAGTCAGAAGTTCTGAAGTTCCAAGAAACCCTGACCTCCTGACTTAAGAACTAGTCGGTCATTTTAAGAGTTTCTAAACCAATGAAACTACCGATGACAAAGGAAAATACTTCAGAGTTCTATAAGACCATGAGGTGAGGTTTAAAACATTTGAACATGAAACTTTTCTAGATGAAATGTGTTAAAATTTGAAATTCCTTCAAGTTTTGAATTTTAGGGTAACAACAGGCTCTGATTGGGGATGAGGACTATGAAGGACAAAGCAAGGAACCTAGAATCCCAAGAATATGCCAGTGCATTAATCCATTGGGCAACATAGTCAAGGAGAATAGGGGAAAAAGAGCAAGGACAAGCCAAAAATAGAACAAAATAGGTAAAGAAACAACAACAAAAACTTCTAATATGTACATGGTAGGGAGACCCTACCTTAGGTAACTCCAAGATGATCATGTAAATCCATTAATGGGCTGGGAGAAATAGCAGCCTCTATGAAATAATGGTAGATGAATGAGGAGCCTGCACACAGCTAGTTGCCAACTTGCGACCACCATGATCAAATTGATGAGAATGGCCTCACATAAAGATCCTCCAAATATGACTTAATGCTCAAAAAGCCACCTTTCATCATATACTCCTGTAAATGGATGACTCATATCAACATTACTTAGCACATAATTACCAATATCTACCTGAATGACTTCATGTATAATGTTACAGTGCACTTGATTTCATAGGTCAAGAGAAAGCAACCCTCAGATTGGACAACCCACACATAAGACATGAGATAAAAACCCTTTTGGAGTAATTGCATTGTTTAAAAATTTTGGGCACCAACTTGTAGAATCATCTTTCTCTGCAATAGACAAATTAATATCCCAAGCCTGAAAACAACCATGGCTACTCAGACCATTAGAAAGACAACTATTAACCATATGTGTCTCATGTAAAATTGGAAGTGGATGAGGCTTAAAATCTTCATTACAAACAATATTTTCATATGGCTGAAAATCATCCCCAACTAGAAAAATCTCCTTTTTCTTTGCGAGATTTGTTCTTACAATATCATGACACATTTCATCTTCTCTATCTATATTCTGCAGACTAGACATTGTAATCTCTTCCCCACACAGGAATTCATCTTCACATGCATTTAAACACCAGTTCGAGATATAAACAATGTGAGATTCAACATATTCATTCGTTTGATTATTTTCATTCAGACTATCATGACTACTCATGACACCATCTTCCAATTCTTGTTTAAAAATTTTGGTATCTAAATTTTCAAAATGAAAAGACTCAAAGGTAAAATCATCTCTGACCTCTTCCTACAGCCATACTTCTATATTATCTTGCTCAGAAAATGTGAAGGTTTCATATTCATCTTGCATGCACTTCGGAGAATAAATATTCAATAATTGTTCTTCATTAACAACAAAAATGAATGATTCTATTTCTGCACAAGATAAGGATGATGAAACAACACTATTTTCATTACTCTCGTTGTAATTTGCATCATGAGAGGATGCTTCATTTTCTGCATTTCCGGAAGGGCTTTTGGATTCATCTTTATCTTCTTCATAATGCAAATAATAGGCTTCCATTCTTCTATCGGCATGTGGTTTAATTTCTGTAGCACTTACTTCATCCCTACCAAAGTCTTTGGAATAAAAAATAGAGAGATTGAAGCATTAAAGAGAAGGAGGTTGAGCATTTTGAAAACATATACGCTGAAAACTTAGCTTTTGTATAACAAGTTTTCTCATAGATTCATTACTTGAACTACATACAACCTGATATGTTCTCCATAACCCACTTAATATCAAATCATCTTCTGTTTTCATAGCCTCTTGTTGTGAAATTTCAATATCATTTATTCCAATTCGTATCAACTCAAATTGAACATCTGGATGCAATGCAGAAATAAAAGTGCAGAGTTTAAGTTGCTTACTCGGTTGAATGAGTGCAAGAATTTTTCTAAGCAGCCTATTGAATCTGTCCACAAAATCACTGATGGATTCACCATTTCACTTTTGGATGTTGAAAAATTGCCTTGGCAAAGCAGCTTCATCAACATGACTTTTATACCTTGCCAAGAACTTCTTCTTCAACGAATCCCAATCAATTATGCACTTCTCTTCTAAATAACAAAACCAATCTACTACAGGCCTAGTAAGAGATTCAATAAATAATTTGAAAAACATATCTTCTTCACTTACTCCTAGAATACCACATGCAACTATGAATGCCCAAATGTGGTCTTCAGCATCTTGAGAACCTTCCCCACTGAACTTTGGAAAATGTTTTCGTGATCCTTTAGGCAATGGTGAATATACAGGCAAAGAAAGAGGCCCAAAGTGATTCCCCCATGGCTGGGAAGAAATCAAAGCCATAATGAAAATTTGAAAATTAAATCAGCAGTAGTCTTCAATGGGACATAAATTTCTGAGTACATTTCACTTCACAAAGCCGCTAGCCTCTGTCCTTGGGGAGGCACCTTTAGATTTCTGGGAAAACAAGAGCACTAATATTTTGATTTCGAATTCCCCAGCAGAGTCACCAAAAATCCATTGGTTAACAGATTTGTCACCTTAGTTTATACTCCATTTTCCCGTAATAGTGACAACCTAACCAATAGTTGAGTCACTTGCAATTGATAGTTGCAAGTGCTCCCTGCTTATTTTATAAGGCGCAGCTACCTTAGGATGGTTTGCAATGAATAAGAATGTTGCGTATGCCTTTAACCAGAAAGTAGAAAAAGGAAAACTAACACCTACCCATAACCATGAAAATAGGTGCATAAGCTTAATTCAAAATGAGATGAATGCAAAACAGATGATACAAAGTTCACTTATTCCACACTCACGATGAGGAACCAAAAAAGAATGAGCGGCAAAATTATTTTCAACATATGAATTAATCTAAATTCAAATATTTAAAATAAACATCAACACAATTTAACATAACAAAAATTGCAGGGAAACAAATTGCATGACTCAAAGGACATTTACATTCTAAAAAAAATATAAGTGAATTCACAGATTCAAAAGTATATATTCTTTTCATTTCCCAATACAAAATCAGTTCACAGACCCCTTTCTGTACATTAAATTGTGATTGAAAAACAAAGTTTGCATTTCATTTCTTCTGTTCCCTTACTACGCCCAACAAAAAGATCCCCTTTCTTGTACACACATACATATATGTATATATATACATCAAATGAAACCGTTTCTTGCTAAAAATGTTAATTCACGGGAAAGACCGTTATCAAAACCGAACTAAAACAATTTCATCATCAAAATTGCCATTACTTTTATCAAGAATAAAAGACTTCATACTCTCGGTGGAGGGGCTCTATTTCCTTCTATTCGGATCTCAATGAAAAGGTTGTGCAATTCGGCATGTTCTTCTTCTTCTTCCAGAATAGAAATGACTTGGTGATATTCAACATAACTAGTCTTCTCCTTCCATACCATTATACGCAGCTGAGAGATGATGTTAACTTGTTCTTCTTCAGGCCAATTCAAACCAGGTTACAAGACTGGTAATGGTTCATCATCCCAAACTCCATCAATCGTAGGGAGCACCATCTTTGAATGTTCGAGTAGGATGAACTTACCAGTGTCACCACCTACTTTATAGCAAAAAATGAAATATCTTCGTGAGGCCACCTCAGGAAACTCAATTCATTACATTTTCTATAAATGGTAAAATTAATGCAATCATGCATGTATTTCTCGAAGGAAGAGATTCATGATTGAGTTTTGTACCCCAAAATCCCTGAAAGGATGTCTCTGACATATGGTACAAACCATTAAATGAACTTGTGGCGCCTTGAAAGCTAAGAAATTTACTATAAAATCGCAGGGTCGCGAAGAAGTAAAAACACAGAACCTCATATCACGAGTTAGGAAAAATTATGAACCTTCGACGTATGAACTACCACCAGCAATTTCTATCTTGTATGCAAGGACAAATTTGAAGTCCTCCGTAAAGAAGTATATTGGTAGAAAGAGTCAAGAAGTTGCGCTTACTGAGAACCTTAGAACCTTGAAGTCAGAAGTTCCAAAGTTCCAAGAAACCCTGACCTCCCAACTTAAGAACTAGTCGGGCATTTTAAGAGTTTCTAAACCAATGAAACTACTGATGACAAATGAAAATACCTCAGAGTTCTATAAGACCATGAGGTGAGGTTTAAAACATTTGAGCATGAAACTTTGCTAGATGAAATGTGTTAAAATTCACAATTCCTTCAAGTTTAAAATTTTAGGGTAACACGTTGGAAGACATTAGTAGGGTGATTCCATTCTGTCATAGTTTCCTTGTTACTGGTTTTTGAGGTAGTGGGAGGCTTTGGACGTGAGGAACTTCGGTGCAGAGGCATCATTTCAAACCCTGATTTTAGCTTGTTTGGGTCTTGGTTCAGGAGGTTGTTGTAGAGTTTTTTTGGGGTCAAATCCCACACTAGAGGCACTTCCATTGGTTGCGATCACCTACCAAGGGTTCATGGTTCATCCACTATGAAGATCTTGCTTCAATCTAGTTCCAGTTTTCATCCACGCTACCATTGAAGTTTCACTTGCAAAGTCAAGGCTTCTTGATTTTCTATAACTCTTTGTGCATCTTCAACGCCATGCAACTATAGGGGCATGAATTTTGTTCCTTCAAGGAAAGGTGCTCAAATTTGCAGATCTCCTGTGTTTCAAAGGCATTTTGAAAGCCCCAATCAACCCCTTGTTTGGCAGCGTTCGCTTTGGCATTTTCAAAGGCTAATTTGTGCTTCTTTGGCTTTGTACAATCTCTTATATTGAGCGCTTCTCTTCCCTGCTAAAAGGCATGTCAAAGTGACTTTTGGAGCACCAGTTTTAAGTGCTAAACTTTCCATGACCAGCCTATGTGGGTTTGTTGAGACCGATCATTTGCTCCCTCGCTGCCCTTGTTGAACCTAGCTATTGGTTGACACCTGCCGCCCATGTTTGGACTGTGATTTGACCATATCTCTATTTAGAGGTGCTCCTCAGGCAGCCCTAAATTCTATGTTAGGTTTTGAAATATATTTGTTTGGACTGTGATTTGACCATATATTAATTTTCATTGTCAATTCAAGGCACAAGTTGCAAAACCATAACCCTGTTTAGGCGTCCCAATCTTGGCCGCCCCTGAATATTTTTGGGCACCTTTACCCTAATTCACCCCTGCCTATTTTGGTAGTTTTTTACCTGAATTTCACCCTAATTAAATTTTGGTCTTGGCATATATTTTCCCTAATTTGGGCTTTGTACTCGTTGGGCTCCAAATAGGCATTTGGAATTTGGGGCAAATTTGCTTTGAGGAATTAATGGTTATTTCAACCTTGTATTTTCGCCTGACGAAGATGAAGGGTGAGGTTTGGTTTGGCAGGCCAATATCACCCACAAATAAAACCATTATATTCTACTCTCTTTTCTGATTCCAATGAGTGGTTGGAAGGCTAGGTTTGCCTCACCAGAGTGCATTTTTTTAGCTGTTTTATGCAAATGTATTAAAATAGGCCATTTACAAAAAAATGATTGTGTAATAACTTTTGATCGGTAGCTCAAAATTGAGCACCATTTTTTACAAAAAAATAATATTTTTTATTTTCCACACATTGGTCCTATTTGAGTTGTAAAATGCACTAAGTTATAAAGTGCCACAAATCTGGGGGGTCGGCTAATACTGAATCAGGGGGGTGTACAGAGTTGTGCCAAGAACACTTCCGAGTTGTGCCAAGAGCACTTCCATAGAGTTGTGTCAAGAGCATTTCCTTGAGTCATGTCCAAAACACTTCCACGCTTGAGTGTAGAGCTTCTGGAATCACTGTGTATTACTTTTTTCCATCAACGTTTTAGATCACACTCAATGATCACACACACTCAACTTATAAAGTGTCACAAATCTCAAAGGGGATAAAAATATTAAATTATGGGGGGGTTCATAGATTTGTGTCAAGAACACTTCCAAGTTGTGCCAAGAGCATTTCCACAAAGATATGTCAAGAACACTTCCACTACTCCATCATCCTTCAACATTTTTTCCGCATTATATTGAGATGTGTCAAGAACATTTCTACATCACCATCACCTAATGCTACATGTGAATCTAGAGTTGATTCCTAGAGAACTTCTAGAGATTCATCACAATAGAAAATTGATATTAGTTCTTTTGCTTCTATAGATTTCAGAGTTGCTTCACAGAAGGCTTCCAGAGAATATTCAAAGTAGGACTTCATTGTAGCCACATGACATGCAATTTTTCACATTTCTCTCTTTTGGAAGAAAGTTTTTCCCACAAAGTTTTCTTTCTTTCTCCACCTTATGAGAAATGTATTTGTACATGGGTACCTCATCAGGCCTAGTAGCTGGGGCCCATCTTTATTATGCCCACCTAAGCTTTTCTTAAGGGGGGGTTTTAATGTAGAAATACTAATGTTATTACTTATTATTTAATAAGTAATTATACATATATTTCACACATGGATTTAATCCACCTTAGGAGGTTATGTGTCAACTTGGAGAGTCCATCAAACGCATCCAAGATACATGTCGACACTCACTTGCCACTTGGTGGAAACCTTCTTGCCACCACTACTTAAGTGCATGAGTCAACTCCTGAAGTGACTCAAACTCTCTACACTATATGTACAACACATTTGTTCATAACTGTTGGTTTACAGATTTGTCCCTCGCAAACAACTACAAAAAAATGACTCGAATGCCCAAATAGAAGGACAAATAGCACCAACAGTTGGAGAGGTTGCCATTGAGTTGGCAACCTTCCTCTGAATTTTAGAGGTACAACTCCCTCCTAAAATATACAATGAATGAAAATATGGGGTGTGCTTTTAACCAGAAAGCAGGAAAGGCATACTAACACCTATTCATAACCATGAGATAGATGCGAAAATTGAATTCAGAATGAAGTGAATGCAAAATGAATGACACAAAGTTTGCTTATTCTACATCCACAATGACATAGAAAAAGAAAGAACAGTAAATTCCTTTCAATGGGTGAATTGTCATGAACTCAAAGATTTAGAAATGGGCACCTACACAATTTGGCATAATAGAGAATGCAATTGGAAATCAATTATAGAGACACACAGGACACATATAATCTAAAGAAATTATTCATAAATTCACAGATTCAAAAACATTTTCCTTATTTTTCCAGTATAAAAGTCAGTTCACAGACCCAACACCCCTGTATAGCAAACTACGCATGAAAGAAAAATTCTACTGCTACTACTTCCCTTGTTCCCCGGAATCGTTAAAAATAATAAAAAGATATATCTCAAAAAGCCCCAATTACAATGGCCCAGATGAAATTTATAATTTACCCCCTCATAATTGTTTCTTGGAAAACCGTTTCAATAAAGAGAATCTTCTTTTTTTACCTTCCCGTAGAGCAACTCCTTTTGAAAGGTAATAAACATTTTCCCCCTTTTTTGTAACTGATTATTAGGAAGATTTCAGTTTTTTTTTCTTATTCTGATGATACAGGATTATCTTGTAACCCTCATTTCTTATGAGAAAATATTACTATTAAGAGTAGGTCACTTTGGTTGAAAATCTTCATTTCCTCTTAGGTATTGACACCTGCTTCTTCTCCATTGCCTCTTCCTCCTCTTCATTATCACCAACTTCAAACATAAGGACATCCACAAGCCTAGAAATGAATGTTGTTCTCCACCTTGCTCACTACAGATTTACCCGCACTAGCAAGCTTTTCTAGAATATGTTTGAAAGTATTTAGGATCCAAGTAACCCAGTGTTCCCTGCACTACTGTAGTAATGTGTGTTTGCCCCATCGGTATCAGACGAGACACTCCATAGTCTACAACTTTTGGATTATAATTATTATCCATCAGAATGTTGGAAGATTTGACATCTTTGTGGACAATTGGTATTGGCGCTGCAGAGTGCAAGTATGACAGCTTCTGCTGTTTCAATGGCTATGCACAGGCGCTTCTCCCATGGAAGTTGCTGCTGCTCTTTGTTGTTACCATACAGATGATCAAACAATAGTCCATTTGAAATGTATTCATAAACCAAGAGAGGAATCGAAGTTTCCAGGTAGCAGCCCAGTAACTTCACCACATTTCTGTGATTAATTTGGCTCAAAATGGAAACTTCATTGATAAACTGATTGATTTCTTTGGAATCAAAATGGTTGGACTTCTTGACAGCCACAACACATCCATTGGTAAGAGTGCCTTTGTATACGGTGCCGTATCCACTAGATCCCAGGATCAAATTTTGAGAGAACTTATTTGTGGCTTTCTTGATCTCTCTCAAAGAGAAGAGCTTCATGCATCCCACTCCTCACGATGGAATTAATTTTTCCAAATGATCTCCTCTGTTCCTCTGGAAGTTCTTTTCCTTGTCGCGCTTGGATTTTCTTAACTTCAAAATCTAGAAAAGACTGCCACGATCGAATACCCCTATTTTGAGTAGAACATTTCAAATTATCACAAATTTCCACTTTTGCTCCTAATTTAGGCTGGGAAAGGTCACATAATTTGGTCTCACACCTGTCAGTTGCATTTGTTCAAAAGTATTCTACGTTTGGACTGGCATCACTGACTAATTGTGAACTGCACATATCCATCTAATAAGGTAGAATAATGTTCCCATTCGAGCCTCAATACCACCTACTGCATCTAGGTTGCCCAGATGGCAATTGTAGTCATATTTGCAAATGAGATAACCGGAGTTGCACATATGGTTGCAGTGACTCCAGCACTTGCAAGTATTTGACCTATTAAAGTAAGCTGCCCAATAAGGATGAAGACATCAGTAAAACTGTTGACGTGAGCAAACATTCTCCTTCTATCAAGAGCATTTGCAACCGCTTCTGCCACTACGATTGCTTTCTGGAAATAAAAGAAGGAAGAGACCACTGTAGTGGACCACATGAAACAACAGACATGGAGGAGATACATTGAACCTTTGAACCTTTGAACTTTTGACAATGAGGTTCAACTTGAAAGTTCAAAGATACAAAATGAGTTACACAAAGGAACCAACAACAACTTTTCAAGAAAATATTGAATTTTGAACCATTGAACCGTTGAACTCTTGAACCATTTGAACTCTTGAATTCTTGAATCGTGAGAAGGGTTCAAGTTCAAAGGTTTAATTCTACAGTAATTTTGCATATAAGACAACAACAAAATGAACTTTTAAAGACAAAGAGTTGACTTCAGAAATAAACATATAACCAATAAGGAAATATGGCGGGTTGACTTTTGCTTAGGGAAGGTTCACGAAAAATTGAATAAGGGTGAAATGAAAGGTAACATTGGCTTTGAATAGGGATGAGGACTGCAAAAGGACAAAGCAAGGGACCCAAAATCTTAAGTCAAGACCAGTGCCTATCCATTGGGCCAATAGAGTCAGACAACATAGGGGTCGGAATAAGCCAAAAATAAGACGCAACAAGAAAGGAAACTACACTACCAGCACATCAAAACTCTTACTATGTACATGGTCATGAAGACCCTACGTCCAGAGACTCCAGAGTGATTATGCAAACCCATTGATAGGCTGGGAGAAATAGCAGCCTCTACGAAATAATGATTGGTACATGAGAAGCCTGCAAGCAACTAGCTGCCAACTGATGACCATCGTGATTGATTTAATAGGAATGGCATCATACAAAAATCCTCTGGATGTGATTCGCTATTCAAAAATCCACTCTTCATTGTATGTTTCTTTAATTGGACGACTCATGTCAGTATTGCTCAGCACATAATTACCAACCTTTATCTGAAGGACCTCATGTATAATGTCAGAGTGCAACTGATTCTGTAAGCACGGAGAAACCAACCCCTAGATTGGACAACCTACATATAGATCATGAGATAAGAAGCTTTCTTCATTTGGGGAAGTAATTGGATTGTTCAAAAATTTTGGGTCACAACTCATAGAATCCTTCTCCTCTACATCAGACAAAATAATATCTCCAACTTGGAAATAATTATGACTACTGAACTCATCAGCAAGCCAATCATAGGATGCACATGACTCATATAAAACTAAAAGTGAATTAACTTTAGTTGAAGAAGAATGAAAATCCATATTATCAATGGAACTCTCATGTGGCTGAAAATCACTCTCGGATGGAATAATAGTCTTTTTCTTTGCCAAGACTGATTCACTTACTTCATCATTCTCACCTATAAGCTCTTCTTGTAGCCATGCCCTTTCATGATTAAATACAGGAATTTTGACAACTTCACATTCCAGCTGTGTATCAATCATAGTTGCATTGTCTACATCAAGACCTGGAAATAAAACATCAGAAAAACATTCTTTCTGCAGACTACATGATGAATCAATTTCTGATAATGTGATTGTGGGTTGTGATTTTTGAATATCACATTCTATCAGCATGGGATCAAGTTTGATAAAAAAAACTTCTTCTTCTCTTGCACAAAGAAAATCATCAAGGGAATAAGTAGATTGACAATGTAATTTATCTATTTCCTCACCAGGCTCAATCATCACATTATCAAATGTATATATTCCATTTATTGAATCAACATCACAAGTAATGGGAAATTGAAATGGGACCATATGAGCTTGTGCAATGTCCCCTACCTTTTCTTGTGACTTTCCATCTTCTTCATAAAGAAATTCAAATGCTGAGTATTCAAGAGAAGTGCAAAGATTTGATTGTTTTATCTCTTCCAATGTTAAATCAGCATCGTCAAAAAGAAAGACTCCCATATTTAAATTTAAGAATTCTTTCTCAGCTTCACATGGAACACTTTCTACTATTTGATCTTTTTCATCCATGTCAAAATTAAATATTTTTGATTCAAGGGAAAATATAGAATCATCCATACCTTCTTTCATATCATTTGAGACATTTCTAGATGCATCCATTTCAATTTCCGTAATGTGACCATCTTCATTCAAAACTCCACATAAAAAGTCATCATTTGATTCCTCCAGGCACCAGTTTGGGATGATAGTGATATTGGGCTCTTCTGATAGAACTTCTTCATTATTCTCTTCAGCAAGAGTAGATGATTGTTCTATTTCACTCCTTTGTATGTATGCTGAAAAAAATTCTGGTCTTTTACTTTCATCCTGGCTTAAATATTTTCTTTGTTGCTAATTGTGATTCCATGGCATGGACAAATTTCTGGGCTCAACTAATGTTTGCACACAATCTTGTTCACTAAGAATAGAAAAAGTATAAGAAACTTGATCCTCATTAATCCTTTGTTTAAAATCTTGGAGAGAATAGAACCTGTCATGTAAACTTCTGAGTAGTGATGCAGATTTGTAATCTTTGGATGGATGTAACTTCCTCTTCTCTGCTTCAGAGATGTTAGCTTTGAGATTATTCCATAATAAATGAAGTATTTCATCATTTTTAGATAATATCTCTTCAACCGTTGGCATAGGTCTTCTTCTGGTTTTAAACTGATTTCTTTGGCTTGCCTGGAATCTAACCATTTTATGAGATCTTCATATAAAACAGAGTCGCCAACCTCTTCTTTCAATGAGGTATCTTCAATTTACTGGAGAATAAGGATGCAACACTAATCTTTTTTAATCCCCAACAAATTTTTGGCACTGGGGATTAAAAAAGATTAGTGATGCATCCTTATTCTCCAGTAAATTGAAGATACCTCATTGAAAGAAGAGGTTGGTGACTCTATTTTATATGAAGATCTCAGAAAATGGTTAGATTCTGGGTAAGCCAAAGAAATCAATTTAAAACCAGAAGAAGACCTATGCCAACGGTTGAAGAGATATTATCTAAAAATGATGAAATACTTCATTTATTATGGAATAATCTCAAAGCTAACATCTCTGAAGGAGAGAAGAGGAAGTTGTATCCATCCAAAGATTACAAATCTGCATCACTACTCAGAAGTTTGCATGACAGGTTCTATTCTCTCTAAGATTTTAAACAAAGGATTAATGAGGATCAAGTTTCTTATAATTTTTCTGTTCTTAGTGAACAAGACTGTGTGCAAACATTAGTTGAGCCTAGAAATTTGTCCATGCCATGGAATCACAATCAGCAACAAAGAAAATATTTAAGCCAGGATGAAAGTAAAAGACCAGAATTTTTTCCAGCATACATACAAAGGAGTGAAATAGAACAATCATCTACTCTTGTTGAAGAGAATAATGAAGAAGTTCTATCAAAAGAACCCAATATCACTATCATCCCAAACTGGTACCTGGAGGAATCAAATGATGACTTTTTATGTGGAGTTTTGAATGAAGATGGTCACACTACGGAAATTGAAATGGATGCATTCAGAAATGTCTCAAATGATATGAAAGAAGGTATGGATGATTCTATATTTTCCCCTGAATCAAAAATATTTAATTTTGACATGGATGAAAAATACCAAATAGTAGAAAGTGTTCCATGTGAAGCTGAGAAAGAATTCTTAAATTCAAATATGGGAGTCTTTCTTTTTGACGATGCTGATTTAACATTGGAAGAGATAAAACAATCAAATCTTTGCACTTCTCCTGAATACTCAGCATTTGAATTTCTTTATGAAGAAGATGGAAAGTCACAAGAAAAGGTAGGGGACATTGCACAAGCTCATATGGTCCCATTTCAATTTCCCATTACTTGTGATGTTGATTCAATAAATGGAATATATACATTTGATAATGTGATGATTGAGCCTGGTGAGGAAATAGATAAATTACATTGTCAATCTACTTATTCCCTTGATGATTTTCTTTGTGCAAGAGAAGAAGAAGTCTTTTTTATCAAACTCGATTCCATGCTGATAGAATGTGATATTCAAAAATCACAACCCACAGTCACATTCTCAAAAATTGATTCATCATGTAGTCTGTAGAAAGAATGTTTTTCTGATGTTTTATTTCCAGGTCCTCATGTAGACAATGAAGCTATGATTGATACACAACTAGAATGTGAAGTTGTTAAAATTCCTGTATTTAATCATGAAAGGGCATGGCTGCAAGAAGAGCTTATAGGTGAGAATGATGAAGTAAGTGAATCATCCCCGACAAAGAAAAAGACTATTATTCCATCCGAGAGTAATTTTCAGCCACATGAGAGTTCCGTTGATAATATGGATTTTCATTCTACTTCAACTAAAGTTAATTCACTTTTAGTTTTACATGAGTCATGTGCATCGTATGATTGGTTTGCTGATGAGTTGAGTAGTCATAATTATTTCCAAGCTGGAGATATTATTTTGTCTGATACAGAGGAGAAGGATTCTACGAGTTGTGACCCAAAATTTTTGAACAATCCAATTACTTCCCTAGCCGAAGAAAGCTTCTTATCTCATGATCTGTATGTAGGTTGTCCAATTCGGGGGCTGGGTTCTCCGTGCTTACAGAATCAGTTGCACTTTGACATTATACATGAGGTCATTTAGATAGAGGTTGGTAATTATGTGCTGAGCAATACTAACATGAGTTGTTCAATTGAAGAAACATACAATGAAGAGTGGCTTTTTGAACAATGAATCACATCTAGAGGATTTTTGTATGATGCCATTCCTATTAAATCAATCATGATGGTCATTAGTTGGCCGCTGGTTGCTTGCAGGCTTCTCACGTACCAATCATTATATTGTAGAGGCTGCTATTTCTCCCAGCCTATCAATGGGTTTGCATAATCACTCTGGAGTCTTTGGAGGTAGGGTCTTCATGACCATGTACATAGTAAGAGTTTTGATGTGCTGGTAGTGTAGTTTCCTTTCTTGTTGCATCCTGTTTTTGGCTTATTCCAGCCTTTGTGCTGTCTGACTCTATTGGCCCAATGGATAGGCATTGGTCTTGACTTAAGATTTTGGGTCCCTTGCTTTGTCCTTTTGCAATCCTCGTCCCCATTCAGAGCCAACCTTTCATTTCACCCTTATTCAATTTTTCGTGAACCTTCCCCAAGCAAAAGTTGACCCGCCATCTTTCCTTATTGGTTATATGTTTGTTTCTGAAGTTGGCTCTTTGTCTTTAAAAGTTCATTTGCCTATCGTCTTTTATGCAAAATTATTGTAGAATTGAACCTTTGAACTTGAACCCTTCTCACGGTTCAAGAGTTCAAGAATTCAAATGTTTCAAGAGTTCAACGGTTCAATGATTCAAAATTTAATATTTTCTTAAAAAGTTGTTGGTTCCTTTGTGTAACTCATTTTGTATCTTTGAACTTTTGAGTTGAACCTCATTGTCAAAAGTTCAAAGGTTCAAAGGTTCAACGTATCTCCTCCATGTCTATTTTTTCAGGTGGCCCACTGCATTGGTCTCTTCCTTCTTTTATTTTTAGAAAGCAGCCGTAGTGGCAGAAGTAGTTGCAAATGCTCTTGATAGAAGGAGAATGTTTGCTCAAGTCAATAGTTTTACTGCTGTCTTCATCCTTATTGGGCAACTTACTTTAACGGGTCAGATACTTGCAAGTGCTGGAGTCACTGCAACCATATGTGCAGCTCCGGTTATCTCATTTTTAAATATGACTACAATTGCCATCTGGCCAACTTGGATGCAGTAGGTGCTATTGAGGCTTAGATGGGAACGTTATTCTACCTTATTAGATGGATATGTGCAGTTCACAATTAGTTAGTGATGACAGTCCAAACGTAGAATACTTTTGAACAAATGCAACTGACAGGTGTGAGACCAAATTCTGCGACCTTTCCCAGCCTAAATTAGGAGCAAAAGTGGAAATTTGTGATAATTTGAAATGTTCTGCTCAATATAGGGGTATTCAGCCGTGGCAGTCTTTTCTAGATTTTGAAGTTAAGAAAATCCAAGCATGATAAGGAAAAGAAATTCCAGAGGAATAGAGGAGATCATTTGGAAAAATTAATTCCATCGCAAGGAGTGGGATGCATGAAGCTCTTCTCTTTGAGAGAGATCATGAAAGCCACAAATAAGTTTTCTCAGAATTTGATCCTCGGATCTGGTGGATACGACACCGTATACAAAGGCACTCTCACCAATGGATGTGTTGTGGCTGTCAAGAAGTCCAACCATTTTGATTCCAAAGAAATCAATCAGTTTATCAATGAAGTTTCCATTTTGAGCCAAATTAATCACAGAAACATGGTGAAGTTACTGGGCTACTACCTAGAAACTTTGATTCCTCTCTTGGTTTATGAATACATTTCAAATGGACCATTGTTCGATCATCTGCATTGTAACAACAAAGAACAGTAGCAACTTCCATGGGAGAAGCACCTGTGCATAGCCATTGAAACAACAGAAGCTTTGTCATACTTGCACTCTGCAACGCCAATACCGATTGTCCACAAAGATGTCAAATCTTCCAACATTCTGCTGGATAATAATTATAATCCAAAAGTTGCAGACTTTGGAGTGTCTTGTCTGATATTGATGGGGCCAACACACTTTACTACAGCAGTGTAGGGAACACTGGGTTACTTGGATCCTGCATACTTTCAAACATATTCTAGAAAAGCTTGCTAGTTCGAGTAAATCTATAGTGAGCAAGGTGGAGAACAACATTCGTTTCTAGGCTTGTGGATGTCCTTATGTTTGAAGTTGGTGATGATGAAGAGGAGGAAGAGGAAATGGAGAAGAAGTAGGTGTCAATACCTAAGGGGAAATGAAGATTTTCAACCAAAGTGACCTGCTCTTAATAATAATATTTTCTCATAAGAAATGAGGGTTACAAGATAATCTCGTATCATTAGAATAAGAAAAAAAAAACTGAAATCTTCCTAATAATCAGTTACAAAAAAGGGGGAAAATGTTTATTACCTTTCAAAAGGAGTTGCTCTACGGAAAGGTAAAAAAAGAAGATTCTCTTTATTGAAACGGTTTTCCAAGAAACAATTATGAGGGGGTAAATTATAAATTTAATCTAGCCCATTGTAATTGGGGCTTTTTGAGATATATCTTTTTATTATTTTTAACTATTCCAGGGAACAGGGGAAGTAGTAGCAGTAGAATTTTTCTTTCATGCTCAGTTTGCTATACAGGGGTGTTGGGTCTATGAACCCACTTTTGTACTAGAAAAATAAGGAAAATGTTTTTGAATCTGTGAATTTATGAATATTTTCTTTAGATTATATGTGTCCTGTGTGTCTCTATAATTGATTTCCAATTGCATTCTTTGTTATCCCAAATTGTGTAGGTGCCCATTTTTGAATCTTTGAGTTCATGAAAATTCACCCATTGAAAGGAATTTACTGTTCTTTCTTTTTTTGTTTGTCATTGTGGATGTAGAATAAGAAAACTTTCTGTCATTCATTTTGCATTCACTTCATTCCAAATTCAATCTTCGCATCTATCTCATGGTTAGGAATAGGTGTTAGTATGCCTTTCCTACTTTCTGGTTAAAAGCACAACCCGTATTTTCATTTGTTGTATATTTTAGGAGGGAGCTGTACCTCTAAAATTTAGAGGAAGGTTGCCAATTCAATGGCAACCTCTCCATCTGTTGGTGCTATTTGTCCTTCTATTTAGGCATTTGAGTCATTTTTCTGTAGTTGTTTGCGAGGGACAAATCTATAAACCAACAATAATATACACAGATTATGTGATTATATAATTAATCATCTTTCATGTCATTTGTTTTCTTGCATTTGCTCGGTTCCTTCGATATCAAAATTCTATCTAGTTTTCCTAGCTCCTCTAACACAAGTTACAAGAACTATTGTAATTTCCTATAGCTCATTGTAATTTTTGTAAGCAAGTTGTTTGATACTAGAAGCAACCAATAAAATTACTATATTTTTTCGTTGTTGCTTCTATTGTGCATATGAAGGTGAATGTTTGTGTGGGCTACTAGATTTGGTAGTCTTTCATTAGACCCCCTAATCTAGACTATATCACCTCCCTATGTACTCAACTCATTACATATCCTTATATATTTCCATATCCCATTATGTTCCTCATTCCACCCCACCTTATCTACCTTATACCCAACCTCCTTCCTATTTTGTAGCTCCTACACACACTCATCCTCTTGGTTCCCAAACCTCTCATGTTATCATTCCTTCATCCACACTAGATGCACTAATGTAAAAGCTATATAAACTTGAAGGAAAAGTTGATACTATGCCTAGAGAACAAGACATTGATGAGTTTATAGAAGCTAGGCGCACAACATTAGCATTTGAGATTGCTACATATCATTTACATGTTAGTTTTATGGTACCTCATTTTAATGTGTATGATGGAAAAGGTAACCAAATACATATTTTCATCCTTTTACTTCAACATCCTTAGACTTTGTGTATGAGGATAAGTTGATGGCTAAACTATTTCCAAGGAATTTATAACCAAATTATGCTTGGATGAAATAAGTGATGGATGTGGTAGTTTTCCATGTTTGTAAATTTGTATACATGAGGAAAGCACTTGTACAATTATAAAGGAACTAATCACTATTGGAAAATATAAGGTTGCAACATATACACTAAAAGATGGCCAAGGTTGTAGCTTGTTTATCTTGACTACATTTTTTGTAGGAGCTCTTAGGGTTTCTCGCCCTTAGTGTAATTAGCTTTATGTTTTTATTATGGCACCCAAGACTTTCCCTTCAACTATTAATCTTGAAGTGATAGGAATTGGAGCAAGCAATGGTGTCACCTACAAAGATTCCTCACAAGTTTGTTCTAAAAGTGTTCCACGAGGTATGGACCCAAAAAACTTTTTAGATGTTGTTCTTCTAGTTTTATATTTTGATAATGTCTATAAGTGGTTAGAGAATTTCACTTTTATTGATTATTTTGTAGGTAATATTTTATCTAAAATCATGCTATGTAGTTGGGTTAATACTACTTGGCTCCCCCACGGGGTTAAAATGGATGCTATCTATAATTTGACCAAATGTTTCTTCCTATTCCACTTTGTTGAAGCTAACCATGTGGATGTAGTCCTTTGACATGACCCTAGATATGTTCATAGCTTCCTTTTAGTTTTTTCTCCCTAGACTAGGGATTTTGTTTTGTCTAAGCACTAAGCTCTTAAGGTACATGTATGGCTTGAATTTTCTAGTTTTCCTTTTCCTTGTTGCTTATTTTTAAATTGTATCACCTCCTCCCTTTAGACAATGATCTATGTGAAATTGGACAAGTTTTATTCAGCTCATTTGCAACATAGGGTTTACAAAAAGATAGACCTCTTCCATGATTTAAAAGTAACATTGATAAATAGATTAGTGACATGAACCATATGCAATATGTTTCATACATAAATCTTTCCAACACTTGTTTTAGGTGCCAATTATTTGAACATAAAATTAGATCTTCACCCACAAGCCAAAACCAACCTACAAACTAGTGAATGATATGGTTAAGAATGAGGATGGTTGGACTAATGTTGGAAACTGCAAAGGTGGTCATAATGGGTCCAATAAAGGCTCTTAGTCCAACAATGTTGGAAATAACAATAGTTCAAATTCCAAAACTTCAACTTCAGTAGTTCTTTCTTGGCCTAATTCTAGTGACAAAGGTAAGTAGGCAGTGGCAAACTAACCAGATCTTGACCATCCTTTTGACAAACCTTCTAAAGAGATTAGTAAGCTTTATTAGTCTAGAGTTACACTCCCTATAATTATTTTATCCTCTATAGGTTCAATGGCTCAAATTATTTCTTGACTAGAGGGTGCTAGGCATTTACACAACCCTCCTCATGAGGTTAAACAAGGGGAATTTGTCACTAAAAAGTGGCACATGAAATTTCAAGAATTTCTCCACAAAATTAGAGTTATTTTATGAAGAACAACTTCTTTTCATTGTAAGGGTTGGACTCTGAAGAATCTTCCTTAGACCTTCATTCTTCATGAACTACATATCATGGAATTTTAGAAGTCTAATAAACTCACACTGCAAGCTCATCATGCAAGATTTTTGATAGAGATTTACTCATCTAGACATTTTATCTTCAAGAGATCAAGGTTGTTAGTTCTATGTTGTCAATTGTGTATTGTGTCATATAGTTAGATAGAATCTATTTCAACATTAATCATGAGAAAGGATGGTTTGGAGGTGTGGTAGCTTTAGTAGATTTCGAGTGACACTCTCACTATGTTATGCATGGTTATGACCCTTCTAACATGGCCTTGTGGGCCCTTTTCAACATGAACAATACAACCTTGACATTGTTAATGTTTATGCATTGAATGATGCTATTGAAAGGACTTTGTTTTGGAGGTGACTTATAGATGAATTGTGTGAGGTCCATTAGGCTTTTAATGGTGAATTCAATATGGTTGAGGTAGCATCTGATAAGAAAGACCACTTTCCTTTGAGATGGAGAATTGGTGAAAGGGAGATGTGGTTTTACATGTGTAATAAATTAGGCCTCAACGATCCCAATCTTGGCCACCAAAATGTATCTTTTATTTGGTACGTATGGTCCAACTTATGTAGTGGTTTTGAAAGAATAATAAAGAATCTTGATTGGATTTGATGTTAGCACAACCATACTTCTCCTTAACTAGATTTTATTCTATCACAATTGAAGCCTTGTTGGGTTGTGTGATTTCTAACCACTCTCTGATTCATTTCCAGTTGGAATGGTTTTTTAATGAACAAGTTATGAATCATATCAACCAATTATGTAAGACTTTTAGTATTAGCTAGATTAGTGAGTTCTTGTGCAAAGTCTTGTTGAGGCACATGTTCCTCATGATCATAGTATTTATTTTCATGCTCATCAATTGGATGGACAATTGTATTTTTGGGATTTTCTTTGCTCACACCATTCCCAGTGGATTGAGCCATGTGAGGATTTAAGCGTGCATTTTTTTGCAAGGGAAGATGAGGTGGAAGAGACTTTGTCATGTAACACTCAAATCCTAAATTATAAAATGGTAGATAAAAATAACTTAAGGGTTTATCAAAACCAAAATAATTAGTCAACAATCAAATCCAAGACAAGTACAAAATGCAACCCTAAAGGCCAACACAAGTGTGGGTAGGGTGTTGAATAAGATCAATCAATGGTAAACAAAAACCTTAGAAGAAGTGGAGTAATGAATGATCATGCAAAAAAGTGAAATCAAAGCTTAGGTATATTTGATATGAAAGAGGAGCAAAATTTAGAAAAAATAAGATATGAAATATAATGAACAAAGAAGAAAAATGTAAGGGGAAACCCTAGGCTGTGTAATAAAATGTTAGTTTCACCAATAATGTAAGCGAATAAAATCCATTTTACATAAATCTAGGGTAATTAAACAAATGAAAATAATTACCCTAGATTAATCAATGTTGGATATGATAATTGCAATAAATGTACAAAAACTAAATGTGAGGGTTAGGGGTACTTAGCTATAAAACTGGTGATCAAAGAATGGTGTTGAAGCTCTACACAATTAATTCATCATTGTTACATAATTAATTCATAATGTGTGATGACTATATTAGGTTATGTGTCATCTCAAAAAACTTTGTAATTCATTATCGAGTGTCATGAGTTTGATCATGAGTGTTGTAGACTCCATCTATTGTCTAGATTTAATCTATGATGTATAAAATTAATTTGATGGAATACGTTCTTGGAAACCTATTTGCCTTCATCTTCTAGATAGTTGAATTTGTCAAGGTAGTGTCTAAGAATGTTGTTTAGGAGATTGTTAACTCAATAGTTAACATGATCTGTCAGGTCAAACCCCTTTGGCAGTTTAGATTAGTTTGATAATGAATGATATCAAAGACAACATACATAGACATGTAGATGGGCTATATGATGATAGTGTAGATATAATTCTTTATTTCCTTTTATATATCAAGATGTGTTCTGATTGTTCTCTCATATGAAATTAAGTGCACATTGAATGTCTTTAAATACAATGACATATCAACATGTTAAATAAATGTGTGTTAAGCCAACTCATAATGATTAGTAGAAAGGCGTGAGAATGTTCAAATTTGAAGATTTTGATTTTTAGTTCATTCATGCATATTAGCTTTGATAGGAAAATCTCTCATTAACATTTAAAAAATTCTTATTATAAGAAAATTAAAATAATACATCATTACTATTCTTCCAACCAAATTACTAAAATATAAGCATGCTTGTGAGCATATAGTTTAAAAGTTAGAAGATGTAAATTTGTTAATTATGTATAGTAGTTTTTTAGAAGTTACATATAATAGTTTGTCATTTTAACTATATGGGTAAGTGTTGGTGTAATATTTTATTCACCTTAGATATGTTCTATCCTAAGTGTGATATTGCACCTATTTATTATGTTTACTTAGGTAATTTCTTTTTACTACTTAGGTAGGATAAGATAATGAGTTCACGTATTCTCCTTCTTTCATGAGATTCTGCTTTTTCCTCATCCTATTGGATTTGAAAATTAAGATGGCAATCTCTTGTTTTTTAGTTTTTTTCCTTTTCCTCATCCTCATCAGATTTGGAAATTATGAGGCTATATATTGTAACTCTTTCCTTCCTTTCAATTAATTGATTGAGTTCATGCTATTTGATCTTTTCTTTATGCTATTTTTCTTATTGCAACATTTGCATTTCTCTCATTGTATTCTAACTCTGTAATGCTATTTTGATCTTTGATCATTTGTATTTGTAGTTTCTTTGTATCTAATTCTTGCACTAGATTCTAGATTATCATCCACTTTGTAGATTATAACATAGTATTAGAGTAATTAGTGAAGGGTTAGATCTTCTAAGTTTCCATATTTGAGAGATTCAGGGGGGTTGACCACTTTGTGTGTAGGTTTTCTTAAAACCTATTACGATCTTCTCTTGCATCTTTGGATGATTTTAGAGAATAAAAATGTTTAACAAAAATATTAACCTCTAGGGTTTCAAACTTGCATTTTTTAAGATTTGGATGTTTTTAGCTTTTTGGTAGTCCTTGCAACATTTTCAACTATTCTATGGTGTTCAAGAGGCTTGAGAAAGTCAAGATTGACTTTTGTTTCATCAAAGCTAAAGATTAAGAAGCCAATTTGCAAAAAGGGTTTTAAACATGGATTTGGTGAATAGATAATTTTGAGGCATTTAGGCCAAATAGACCCTTTCATTGCATTTGGAAGGCCCAAAAATCCCTAATTTCATATAAAATTTGTCAAAATCAAGCTCAGGAATTTTTTTTTGCCTAGAGAAGTCATATGACCCCTACATAGGCATACATACTAGAGATTTAAAATAAAATAAAAAGGTTTTTGGCTCATGACCACCCCTTTGGGATAGGGTGCAACCCTTTTAGGTCCAACCTAACCTAGACAAACCTTGTTTTGGGATTGATCTGACCCTAATTGGACCCAAAAATAGGTTGCCATCAACATTTTCCTTTTGCTCTTGGCCATCACTTGAACTCCATTGGCCATTCACCTTCATGTTTCCCAAGTGGTCTCTACACCACCTTGTCACTATCCACACACCACCAAGAAGAGCTGAGCGAGACCACCACTCATAGCCACTCCAATGTTCCCAGCACCTAGCCTCTGTTTCACCACCACCAGTGGGACTTCCCTACTGCCATTGGAGTGTCACCCTCTTGCCACTAGAGGTCGTTGCCCCACTCCAATGAGTTTTTGAGTTTTATAGGCCAACTTCAAGAGGTCTATTCTTAGCCATTCAGAGGTACTTTTTCAAGCATTCACATATTCACCTTGGATATGTTCTATCCTAAGTGTGATATTGCACTTATTTATTAAGTTTATTTAGGTAATTTCTTTTTATTACTTATGTAGGATAGGATAATGAATTCACATATTCTCCATCTATCATGAGATTCTACTTTTTTTTTATCCTCTAGGATTTAGAAACTTAGATGGCAATCTCTTATTTTTTGGTTTTGTACCTTTTCCTCATCCTCATCGGGTTTGGAAACTATGAGGCTACATATTGTAACTCTTTCCTTCATTTCAATTAATTGATTGAATTCATGCTATTGTGATCTTTCCTTTATGCTATTTTGCTTATTGCAACATTTTCATTTCCCTTGTTGGATTTTAACTCTGTAATGCTATTTTGATCTTTGATCATTTGTATTTATAGTTTCTTTGTATCTAATTCTTGTATTAGATTCTAGGTTATCATCTATTTTGTAGATTCTAATAGTAAGTTAATGGAAATTGGGGGCCAAAGGAGGGTCAAAAGTGGCCACTTTTTTCTTAAAATTAATAAAAGCTAAATTTTAATAAGTAATATTAGTGCTCATAATATAGTTTCTAAATCACTAATTTAAAAGAATGGTGGAGATTACATAATGTGGTCCTATTTTTGACCCAAAAATATAACATGGTATCTTGTGTGCTCTCCCTATTTTTGAGTTCTACTAATTATTTTGCAAATTTGTTTAGGGGAAAGTTAGCTAAAATTATGCATTGGTACATGTATTTTTCATAATTTTTAATGAAAACATTATTTTTTACTAATTTTCATAGTTGACACATCTTGAAAAATAAAAAAATAAATGTGCATCCCCCAATTTTGAGAAAAATAATAATAAAATATTATTTTCTCAATGTAGGTAGAATGTAACATAGAATGCAAATATGTAAACTTTTCAAATTTGAATAAGTCAATCAAAAATTATGTAGAAAAATCTATACATGTGTTTTTGGAAAAAATGAAGACACTATTAAAACTAATTAGAGCTGAAGAACTTAATATATTTAGATTTTAAAAAATACATGGTTTGAAAGATAAGATAGAGCTTGATTTCTTGGTGGTGTCTTTTTTAAATAATGTCATAAAATATGTGAACCTGATGGAGACCATGCTCGAGATTTATATATATTTTAATATGAACATTTTGAAAAACATAGATCTGAGCAAGAAATAAGAATATCTAAGTCTTAGCAAATCCAAACCTAAGGGTTGTTAATTTCCAATCAAAAGGAAACTAAATGTGTACACGTTATATAATGTGAGAGTGCTATAGCACACTCACATTATCTTTAATATGAAGAAAACATAGTAACAAATACCAAAAGACAAATGGTCATGAGTTTGGTCCCACAAATTATCTTTTGCTTTGTTTTGTGTACATAAATGATTAGTTTTATTCTTATGATAAATTCTATATGATTGATTGATAATTGAGCACCTTTTTTATGTTTCTTACATTCCTAGGATATTGGAAGAACATTTTTTTTTATCTTATATTAATACAGTGAATCATTGTTTTTATTCTTTTGAGAAATTCCTTATCATTATTTGAGATTGAGTTTTTTAATGTTTCTTATGTTCCTAACAGGCCTAGAACATTTTTATTGTGTCAATTGTTTTATATATTAATATAGACTTAAGAATTATGAGGTGAAAACCATAAAAAGATAAACATCGAAGGAGCTCAAAGCTGAGAGAGAGAAAAAGGAATGAATGAGACGACTTTGTGAAAGTAGGAAATTGAACCTCAAAGGTGAAAATGTTGAAAGAAATTCTTTATCATCCACCAAAGCTAAGAAAGAGCAAGAACAGGAGAAAAAAAGGGAATAAATACGAAAACTCTATGTAAGTAGGAAACAATGTTTGGAGGTGAATGTATGTCATTTTTGACAAATTAATTTGATATTGAAACAAATCTTAAAAACTCTATACATGTAGGAAATCAATGTCTAGAGGCGAAGAAGAAAAAAGGGAACAAATACAAAAACTATGTGCAAGTAGGAAATCAATGTCTAGAAGTGAAGGTATGCCATCTTTGTCAAATCAATTTGATATTGAAATAAATCTAAAAACTCTAACTGATTCAATAAATAATAATGAATGATGATAAAATTTGAAATTTAAACTTAGATGTCACACCAAATGATCTACTTATTCAAAACACATAAAATTTACCACATTATGAAAATAAACAATATATAGAACATGAATTATATATATCGAATGAACTAAGTTCTCCATTGAGAACACTACTTAAAATTTTGCATAAAAACCTAAGTTTTAAATTGAAATAGATGAAGATATTTCAAAACCAATGAATGATAAGATTTCTAAACACACTTTTGTAGAAGAAATCTTAATAATATATGGAAAATATTTTTTGAAAAGTTAAATGAAATAGGAAAGTATCAATTGTTTGTTGAAATGATAAGAAACCTTATTTTATTCCTACTATGAAGACGTTTGGTGTAAAAATATCTAAAATTGATAGTGAAGAATCTATCCAATAAAAAATCTAATTAATGCATACCAAACAATATGTGTGAATTTACACACCAAAGCTAGTAATACTATCCGACATGTCATTACATCAACTATAGTAAGTAATCAAATAAAAATATCATTTAACTAGAAAAATAAGTAGAGCACTAAAAATAAATAGAATAACACTAATTAAAGCTACTGGTAGATGTGAAAAAGTTGATGATCCCAATAGAAATGAACTATGGGCTCTAGTAGACTCCTATAGAAAGACAAATTCATAGTTAAATCTTTAGAATCCCTAATTGAAGAATTTTAGAAAAATAACACAAGGGTTTCACCTAATTAAAGAGATATAAGAAGAAGAATTAGTTGTCCAAACCATGAGCCACCTCTTATTTTTTTTTTGTATATGATTCAAACACAATTTTATATCAAGTTTCTAAAGAGTTATCCTCAAACATCAATTAGTAAAAGATATGTTAAATTGGAAAAACCTCTTTGTGTTAAAATAAATCATTTCAACTACTTCTTGTTGTAGGGTACATATTGAATTTGCTATGCATTACAATATTTTCTAACATATACATGTTACTTTACATACTAATGATATCTTTTAGGAGTGTATGATAAAAGATCTACCTATATTGGAAAAATATTTCATTTTAACTATTTTTTGTGAAAGAGCAGATAGACAATTTTTTATAAGAAATTATGTTTATATGGAACCTATGGTAGTTGTGGTGGTTTGGAACATTTAAAAAATTGTATGCACATAGAGAACACATATGCAATTGGAAATAAAGTAGTCAATTTTATGAAATATAAGTTAGTGGCATACACTTTAAAAGATGACAAAGAGGCCAAAATGTGTGAATTAGTGAGTGAAGAAATAAATGTATAAGAATTTATGGCTAATTTTTAGGAGAAGATAATGCATAAGTATATAAGGCATACACATAGAAATCAATAGTTAGATGAGAAATTCAAGTTATGCAAGAACACATTTCCTTTAGGTGTACCATCATGTCAGTTGTAGATTTCACAGATAATTATACATTACAACCATAGAATGAAGTCTGATCATAGTACACCACTCTATTCAGGTGTCATATTTGTACATATAACATTCATTCATGCGCTTGATGGCATAGACAGAAATATAAATATCTTAAGGGAGTATCATTTCTATATTGGTGAGGATTATACACATTCTACATAGTTTGCATAAGGTTGATTTTAGATGTTTTATAATAATTTGAGTAATGTAAACATGGTTTTTGGTCAACACATCATATGGTTAGATAATTGTACACCATAGTTTAAGAACTCATGAATTTTATATTAGTTGAGCAAGATGTAAAGGATGATTGGTTTTCTTCATATTTAGAATTTCACTAATGTTGGGTATGGAAAAGGAGAGCATGATGGTGTAAGATCATGTGTTAAAAGAGTTCTAGAATAAGAAGAGTTGAAGTACAAAGATGGTGTGAACTTGACAAATTCAACATCTATCATCAAATGGTGTAACTGAATAATGGGTCTACGCAATGAAGGCAAGTCTAAAGTTTGTAGATTTTTTTAATTAGTAGAAGAAGTGACGTAGTTGAGATCAAGGAGCCTTATCAGGCTTGTCAATCTCGCAGTAAAAACTATACCACTTGACACAGTCAAGATTGAGGAGCCTTATCAGGCTTGTCGATCTTAACTACCTCAAGTGGTATCAGAGCAAGGTTTGCTCCTGAAGAAGGTGTCAAGGGAATTACAAAGTCCTAAGAGGAATTGTTGTGGGTAAGTGAGAAGAGGAAGAAGACTTGCAACTGCAGAGGACTTGCGTAAAATGGCACAAAGAGGATGAGGCAAAGGAAGAGGGGCATGAAGAGATGCAGACGCCATACTAGTGGAGATGCTAAGAGGAATTACAGCCAGATTGAAAGCTGTTGAGACTGCATAGCGAAGAGGTCACCCTGTTGAAGATGTGAGTGATGTTGAAGAAGAGCAAGTTGAAGCCGGAGGAGAAGGAGGCCAACCTGGGCTTGATCAAGGTGAAGAGAGGTTCATTAGAGCCCTAACCAAGATAATACCAGACCCTATTTTGATCCTCCAAACTATGGTGGTAATTTGAATTCAGATGAACTACTGGATTGGATCACTGAGATGGAGAAGTAGTTTGATTTTGAAGGTACTAAAGAAGACAAGAAGGTAAAATATGCCTGTACCAAGCTAAAAGGGTATGCATCCCTTTGGTGGGATCATTTGCAAATTGATAGACAAATAAAAGGTAAGGAGAAGATAAGATCATGGGATCAAATGGTGAACAAATTGAAGGCAAAATTCATGCCTACAGACTATCAGATAAGTTTGTTTAGGAAAATGTAGAACTTGAAGCAGAAAGACTCTAGTGTCAAGGAGTACACGGAAGAATTTTATAGATTGAGTATTCGAGTAGAGTACACAGAGGATGAAACATAGCAAGTTGCAAGATATCTAAATGGCTTGTGGATGTCCATACAAGATTAAATTAGTTTTCTCAAATTGTAGAGTGTGGAGGAGGCCTATCAATGTGCTTTGAAGGCCAAGGAGAAGTTGAACTAGAAGCAACAAAATAACAACTGGGGCAGAGGCAAAAATTCTCATGGTAGAGGACATAATAGTGGCGAAAGAGGATATGATGCAAAACAGAATGTAGATGGTACCTTTCAGACTCAGGAAGCTGGAGGTAGAAGTAACTTTAGAAGAAGAGGAGAATCCTTTCAAGGAAGAGGAGACTTTGGAAGAGGAAGAGGTAGAGGCTTCACTAGTACATGCTATCAATGTGGAGAGATTGGGCATAGATCTTTTGAATGTCCACAAGTTCAAGGTGGAGGTAAAGAAAAGGAAGCCAAAGTTCATGTGGCCCAAGCAGAAGAGGAAGTTGCAGAATCTTCAAAGAATGGAGAAGACCTAAAGAATAGAGAGTCCTTGATGATGAAAAAGATTTTGTTAAGCCTTGAGAAGGTAGAGGCTGAACCAGTGCAAAGAAGAAATTTATTTAGAACCAAATGCAAGTCCGGTGGCAAATGTTGCAAGGTGATTGTAGACAGTGGTAGCACATACAATATTGTGTTTGAATAAATGGTGAAGAAGTTGAAGACGAAGAGGATGAAACATCCCAGTCCATACAAGATTTTGTGGTTGCAGAAGGAGCACCAATTAGTGGTAAGAGAACAATGTTTAGTTAATAGTCAAATTGCTAATTATAAGGATGAAATACTCTGTGATATAATGCCAATGGATGCCTATCATCTCTTGTTGGGAAGATCATGGTAGTTTGATAGACAAGCTATTCATGATGGAAAAGTAATACATATACTATTAAGAAGGATGGACAAGAATTCACATTGAATCCTATGAAAGACAAGGATGAAGAAATTGAAGGCACTTCCAGAGTGTGTCTTGTCTTGGAAAAGAAGTTCTTGAAGGATCTAAAAAGAGATGGTGTTTGTTATGCATTGGTGGCTCAACTGTCACAAAACTTGATAGCTGAAAAAGAAGAAGAGCTGCTAGTAGAAGTTCAAGAGCTGATTGATGAGTACTCTGACATAATGACGAAAGAGTTGTCGAATGGACTATCATCAGTAAGAGAAATCAGTCATTGCATGGATTTGATTCCAGGTGCAAGTTTACCAAACAAGGTACTGTATAGATTGATACCCCAAGAGAATGAGGAGATAAATAGACAAGTTCAAGAGTTGTTGGATAAGGGGCTGATTAGAGAAAGTCTCAGTCCATGCGCTGTACTGCAATATTGGCACTTAAGAAAGGAGGTGAATGGAGGATGTGTACAAAATCCTGTGAAATAAATAAGATCACCATCAAATATAGATTCCTATTGCCCAGAATGGATGATTTAATAGATTGTTTAAGTGGAGCAAGGTATTTCACAAAGATTGACTTGAAGAGTGGATATCATCAAATCAGAATCCGTGAAGGGGATGAGTGGAAAACAACATTCAAGGTGAAGGATGGATTGTATGAGTGGCTGGTCATGCCATTTGGATTGAAAAATGCACCCAGTACATTCATGAGGCTGATGAATCAAGTGCTGAAGCCCTATCTTGGTAAGTTTGTGATAGTTTATTTGGATTATATTTTAATTTTTAGTAAAACAAAAGAGGAACATCTAGAACATATTAGGGTTGTCTTGCAAAGGTTGAAAGAAGAAAAGCTAATGGTGAATCTAAAAAGGTGTACTTTCATGAAGAAGGAGTTAGTGTACTTGGGATTTGTAATCTTAGAAGAAGGGTTGAAAATGGACCCAGAGAAAGTAAAGGCTATAGTTGAATGACCATCACCGAGGAGTACTTTTGAGGCTCGTAGTTTTCATGGGTTAGCGAGCTTCTACAGGAAGTTCATAAGAAATTTTAATGGGATTTGTGCTCCCATAACTGAGACAATGAAAGGAGTAAGAAAAGATTTCAAGTGGATAGTTACAGCAGAGAAAGTTTTCAACTATTGAAGACTAAGGTGACAGAGCAGCCGGTGTTAGTGCTGCCAGACTTTGGAAAGGTTTTCCAAGTTGATTGTGATGTGAGTGGAACAACAATAGGAGGAGTTCTTAGCCAAGAAGGAAGACCAATTGCATACTTTAGTGAGAAGCTAGATGAGGCAAAAAGAAAATATTTAGTATATGATCAAGAATTTTATGCTATAGTCCAAGCATTGAAGAAATGGAGGCATTATTTGCTACCCAAGGAGTTTGTTTTATACACAGATCATCATACTTTGTAGTTCATTAACAACCAAGGTAAGTTAAATCAAAGACACATGAAGTGGGTTGAATTATTGCAGAGTTATTCTTTTGTATTGAAACATAGGAGTGGGAAATTGAATAAGGTAGCTGATGCATTAAGTAGAAAATATCTCGTGACAAATGAAATACAAGTAAATGTAGTTGGTTTTGATGCCATGAAAGAATTGTATGAAGTTGATACTGATTTCAAAGAAGCTTGGAATGCTTGTAACAATCCTCTTGAGAAGGATAGAACACCTTGGTTGGATTATTTTGTTCAAGAGGGTTTGCTGTTCAAAGGAAGGAGGTTATGCATACCTCAAGGTTCCATGAGGGATAATTTGTTGAAGGAGAAGCACAGTGGAGGTTTGAGTGGACATTTTGGTGTGGACAAAACACTAGCACTACTGAGTGAAGCATACTTTTGGCCAGGAATGGCTGCAGATGTGAAGAAGATGGTACAAAGATGCAGAGTATGTCAATATGCCAAAGGTGTGAGGCAGAACACTGGGTTGTATCACCCATTACCTATTCTAGAAAGACCATGGGAACACATCAGCATGGATTTTGTTTTGGGATTACTTCGTACACAAAGAGGTAATGATTCTATTTTTGTTGTTGTGGATAGATTTTCCAAGATGGTACATTTTATTCCCTATCAGAAAAGTAATGATGCTTCCCATATTACTGCTCTATTTTTCAAAGAAGTTGTAAGATTGCATGGTTTGCCTAAGAGTATTGTGTCCAATAGAGATGTTAAGTTTGTTGGTCATTTTTGGTATATTCTATGGAAGAAGTTGGGTACCAATTTGGGTTTTAGTTTAGCATACCATCCATAGAATGATGGTCAAACTAAAGTAGTGAACAAAAGTTTGGGAAATCTGTTAAGATGTCTTGTTGGAAAGAAGCCAAACCAGTGGGATATGGTATTGGCCTAGGCAGAATTTGCTTACAATAACTCTATAAACAAGAGTACATGAAAGAGTCCTTTTTGCATAATGTATGGTTTCATTCCTAGAGGAGTTGATGAACTTCAGGACATTGCTGATTTGGGAAGGAAGAGTGCTGTAGCACAAGATTTTGTTGAATACATACATGATCTACATAAGGAAGTATAGGAGGAATTAGCAAAAAGTGTGGCCAAGTATAAGCAGTAAGCTGATTTGCACAGAAGAGAGTTGGAATTTGAAGTAGGAGGTCTAGTCTTGGCACACTTGAGGAGAGAAAGGTTCCCACAAGGAACATACAATAAACTGAGGTGGAAAAGGATTGGACCTTGTAAGGTCTTGAGGAAATTTTCATCCAATGCATATGAAATAGAACTACCACCTGACATAGATATTTCACCCATCTTCAATGTGGCAGATCTGGTAAAATACTATGAAGGAGAGTCAAGTATGCAAGGAGAAATTGTTTCAGATGTATAGGATGCAAGGGATTGGATTGATCAAATTATTGAAAAGAAGTCTGAGCAGGTTGATCAAGTGATTGATTCCCATGTAGCAAAGAAAACTAGGGGCAAAGAATATCTAGAGTATCTTGTCAGATGGAAGGATAAACCGATTGAAGATTCAACTTGGATGACAGTTGCAGAGTTGGCCAAATTTGGTATCACACTGCCAGACTGGTCAAAATGTTCTTGAGTCTCAGCCTCAAGAAACATTTCACTTACCCGGTGTGTCTAATGCAGGAGCATCTAGGTGGACAAGCTATCCGCATCGCCCAAAAATTGTTTAGTTTAGTTTTTTGATTTTTGGTGTGTGTTGTAGAGACATGGAGTTCTGTTTTGGTCCATGGTTGATTGACAAACACGGAGTTCATTTTTTGGTTGTGTTTCAAAACTCCATTGGCAGGAAATATTTCATATTTCCTAAAGGCGAGAATAAGTTTCATACATTCTAGGGTGGGAGATACATATTGGTGGGAGTGATTGACTTCAGTGGGAAACTTTTTGGAGTCCCAACGATACTTCGGTATCCATTTTCAGTGGGACATTTCTTCATCGGCCAGACTCTGATCTTAGTTCTAGTGATAGCCTGATGATGGGTATGTAGCGATAAAAGAACCTTTATTGGCGGGAGATTGTTTCATCAGCCTGACTTCGGTCCCTGTCCCAACGATACCCCGATGCCATTATCAGTGGGACATGACTTCATTGGCTAGACTTCCTTGCAGGTCCTACTGACATAGTGATAGAGTTCGATGGTGGGTCCAACACTTGGCATTCTCAGTGGGAAAATATCTTATTGTTGGGACTTCATTCTGTGTTCCCCTAATACAATGATGGTTGATTTCTTTTCCTTTTTGACTTTTGTGGACCGTGTGAAACATTTGGAGTGCATTCATTAGCTCGACTTTATGAAGACCTAGCACCAGCAATGAAGAATATTTAGGGTTCAAGTAGTGGAATTTATGTAGAAACGTGGACTGTGACTTTCACCCTGTAATGCATATCGGATTCAGATGAGATCGTGGCTTAGTCGTGCTTGCTATTATGGGAATACTCATTGATGAGTCCACAGCCTGTGTCCTGGATGAATTGATTCAAGTTAGTGGAGCTATTGGGGAATGCATGGAGATAAAGAATAAAAGGTGAAACATAGTAGAGAGATAGGGAGCCCAGGAAAGGGGAATTTGGTCCCTGTTGTGTTGTGACCTCTATTGTAATGTTTTGAATTGTAATGTATTCTCTGTAAGAGAACATATTAGACCATAAGTTGTAATGTCCTCTGCATTTTGATTTCAATAAAGAACTTGTGTTTCTCCTCTTGTCTGTTGAGTTTTTGTTGTGAGATTAACAAGTCTGATAAGGCTCCTCAATCTCGACTGCGTCAAGAAGGTAACATTGGAAAATATGAAGATTATTTTATGGTAATAGGATTGAGTGAGTTCCACTCCTTTAGAATCTCAAATGCAAGTTCATGGACTATTTATATATACGAGACAAATGGAATGCATTTCTTCTTCATGTATAGACTTTTTTTGGAATGAATGTGAGTCAAAAGTGTGGGTCGATGAATGGTGTTATAAAACTTTAAGTCCACATAAGACACATTGACCTCCACTTGCACTACAACCCATGGAGATGGAATCATTAGTTGAATTTGACCATACATCAAATCTAGTGCAACTAAATATTATAAATGCATTATTTAGTTAATTTTAGCTAATGTAGTATTTCTACATTATTTATTGAGATTAACTTTTTCCTACAATTCAATGTAGGTCATGTATATGTAGTTATTTGATATGAAGATAATGAAGAATGGATGAATTATTATTCATGTTTTTTTGAGACAAAAAATAAATTGACAACCCCTATCACAAATGGGGAAGACATTAAGTATGCTACAAGATCTATGGTTAATATTAGAACATCACTTATAAGGTACCCAATGAAGAAGTTTATATATGGTTTTTTGAGAACTTTGACACAAAAAAAATAATTTATTATTTTAACCTTGTTCTTGTATTATAAATTGAATTGATCAAATGTGGGTTGACTAGACAATAAGAATTGTGGAGATTTATTGACTATGACCATGAAATAATACTTGACACCATAAAGAGTAAAGAGAGCCTACATGGCTCATTAGATTGAATTGGTACAATGGTATGAAAGCAAGAAAGGTACATTGAAATTCTTCCTACACTAATCTTTAGAGAAGAGTGTTGTGCAAATTTTCAATCTTTACAAGTACATAAAGTAGAAACACATATAAACATAAAATAAACAATATACCATAATGCAAGGTGTACATGGAGAAAACCCTATCCATAGAAAACTCCACATTCCAAAGTAGCCCAATATATTATTCAATAAACAATACAGTTACAATACACTTGCAAAGAAATCCTTTATAGGAGTATCACAACCATTCAAATTTAGAGTGATTTAGGTAGAATTACAGTACTTGCAAATTAACTCGTGTATAAATTACAACTCTAAGAACCATTAAATAGGTGAAGAACAAACTAGAAACAATAAATGGTTTGGCAAAACCATTAGGCAATACAAGAAAGGTATGGTACCCAAATTCAAAACCCATATTCCAACTCTCCCCTTTGGTCTTGGTCATCCTGGCTATTTTTAGCATATTCTCTTACAACATGCCATATGTCATAAATGTCATATTTGACCACCCAAACTTGGGCACACCAATTTGTCTTCATTCCCAATGCATAAAGATGTTCCATGAAAAGTGTCACAACTTATCATAGTGTTGATCAAGATTCCAATGTAACCTCCCTCTTACATGATATTACGCATTATAAAAATATATCATATATTCATATCAAGATCTTACAACTCTACAAGATGTCAACACATGGCCAAACAATGTCACCTCAAAGTGGGATGCCTACCTCCTTATGTGAGGACAATATCCACTAAATATGAATTCCATGTCACCTCCAAATGAGACATCTCTCCCACGTGATGACAAAATGCACAAAAGAAAAAATAGTGAATACATACAAAAGTACTAAAACAAGCATTAGGAATGCAAGATTGAGACACCTTTTCCAAACATTCTCCCACTTTTCAAACACCTTGTAAGATAAAAAGGGAAATATAACAACATTGAAATCTAACTATTAAGGGTCATGAGGCCCATAGACTTATTGCACCAGCTAAACTTATCTAGGTGCTCATGGATGTTGGGAATTAAGGTGTCTCAACCTTTGCAAGTTCCTAATGTTGTATTAATTAATTATTTATTATTTGCCTGAATATTTAATTAAGTGTGTAAAATTATTATGTCATCTTGTGGGAGTGGCATGGTGAGTGTCACTCTATGAAGAAGGTGACATGGATGCATACTTGGCATTACATGTGGATTTGGGCATCTCATTTTGTGGTAGAGGTATTTTTCCATGTGTTGGTATCTTTTGGTGTTGTAAGAGGTTTATGACGCGTAAGACTTATGATAGATTCTATGATAGTGTATGAGCCAGAAATAGAGGGGAGTATGACAATTGTTATGATGCATATGACATTGTCGCAAAACATCTTTGACTTATTCTTTTGGAACTTGCCCAAGTTGGCCTATGATGGGTTGTAAGAGAATCACCTATTAATAGTTAGTTATGACAAATTCTCTTATAACTGTAAGTGTTGTTAGTTATGACAGATTCTATGACAACTATAAGATGTGTAAGAGCATCTATCATAGTCAAATTTAATAAATTTAGGATACCCATGTAGAGGAGATTCCTATGACATGTTCGGACAAGTGTCAGTGATGGTTGTAAGTGTTGAACAAGTGGCATTGTGCAATGTGGGTGGTATGGATTTTTACCATGGTATTTTGGACCTTGTTTGGGCCCATGGTAATGCCTCATGGTTGTTTTATGGGCCCCATGAGTCTATATATTGAGGGCTTGAGATGGAGGCATCGAGGAGAGTTTTATGCAGGTTTTTGTTGTCAGTTTTCCTCCAAAAGAGCAATATGTAAATCTCCATGTTAAGGCTTTGATCCTGCAAGTGTATTGTAACATGTTTGTTGTTGCATATTAATACATTGGTTTGATTCTTTGGAGTGTGGGGTTTTTTACCCAAAAGGGTTTTCGCCACATATATTTGTGTCTCTTCTCTTCTGTCTATCTTTCTTCTATTCTTCTTCTTTCATGTTCTTAAAGTGTTAATTTACATGTCATTATGTTGCTAAAATTTATTTAGATTTGTAAGCTACATTGTCTTTCTTCTAAGGGTTAATATGATGGGAAATCAACTGTCTGTTTCTACTTGAAGGACATAGTAGTATGTGCTTGTATCGACTTATTAAATATATATTTAAGAAAATCATAGGATACTAGAAGGTGCACACTAGGTTCTCTTTCCCTTTCAATTGGTATCAGAGCTACGGTGGTTCTATGGTTGCATGAGATTGCATGTGTTGGTTCCATGGTGTTTAAGATTCTGGGTATTTCTTCTATTGTGATTTCCTAGCTTGGAAAGCTTGAGGGAATTTGTAGGAAGGAATTGGCTGATCATTAATCCTTGTTTGAGTGGAAGTCTTGTAGTTGACCCCGTTTTCAAGGTATTGTAGGCATTTGAAAGATGGATAAGATGGAGTATTATGGATTTGATCATGTGGTTACATTTAATATGATATTGATCTGGAGCTCTTGTTTGATAGTATGTAATAACCCTCATTCATGGTGGTTATGTCCTTTCATTCTATGGTCATTTGCTGCAAAGTATTCATGTTGGATGTTTTCTCTTGTCTCCTTGATCACATGAAGAAATTTGAGTTGTCATGAAAATGCTTTGATGTGCTTATGTTGGGTGCTTGGTTTTAGTCCTTGGCATTGGAAGGCATTGTTTTGTTAACCTTGAATGCATGTACGGTGTGGAGGTGATCATTGAATGATCTGAAAGCTTATGGAAAAGCCTAGCTCCTTTGTATGCTTGTACATGGTGGTGGTTATGGATTTGGCCTACAAGTGGGCCTAGAGTTCTTGGACCTCTTCTTCCTTTTGGTTGGTTGTACTTGCATGTCTCAATTTCATATTGATTTGATCTGGGGGTTTTGTAGATTTTCCATTCAAACTCTATGGTTATGAGTTATCTGTGTTATTCCTTTATTTTGGTTTAACTATTTTGGTGGTTTTCACACTTGTGGATGTTCTAGATGATAAGTGGATATGGATTTGCATGTATGCCAGTGACATGGTGGTTTTACATGGTTAATCAAAATTTGTGGTTTTGTAGATTTGTGAATAAACTATTTTTCAGATTATGAATCCCTGGGGGTGTTTATGGATGTGAGGTAGTTACATATTTGCATGTATGCTTCATGTATGTTTTGAGGAGGTTATTTTTGTTGAACACACCAGGATATTGAGAGGTTGAATTAGTATCTAATCAAACTTAAAGTCATCCAGAGCAGATTAAAACTTAAGCATTACAACATAAACATAAACATGAAAGATTAACACAATGCACATCAACACATAACACTAGATATACATGGAAAACCCAACAAGGGAAAAACCACGATAAGGATTAACCCGCAATATATGAAGCTTAAAATTACTTTGTTTTAGGGCTACAACCCAAGGAAGCAACTACTCCTTGAAAAAATTTGCTTTAGGATCACTCCCAAGGAATCTATAACGCCCTGAAGACTTTGTTTTAGGGTCATTTCGAAGGAAGAAACTACTCCTTGAATTGAGAACAAGCTCAAAAAGGATTACAAAATGATAGTCCTTCTACTTCCTGAAAATTGACATTGAAGTTCACACCTTTGATGATTGCAATTCTACTTCTTCTGATAATTGGATCAATTAGGCACACCCTTCACTTCCTTCCTGTCACATAAATGTCTTCAAGATGAATCAGGACAACTTCTAACACATCTGCTCTTTCTCCTTCAGTCACACATCATAATTCATTCATTCTGCTCCTTATCTTACTTGTGAACCTTATCAATCACATTGCAATCGCACATAGCCTAACTCAATTTGATTTACAATTTATACATGATATTACATTGATTACATTGCTTTTTAGTTAGAGACAACATGAAAAATACATTTACAAGTCGGCCAGACTACACACAACATGAAACGTGTAGAGGACAAGTCCTAAACAAGACCACACGCTACACCAGCAGAAGACCTATGCCTTGCAGACATCAAAACTTGCTTAACCAGGTCCACAACATCTTTCATAGCATCAAACATTAAGGAATTACATCTGCACAATCCACTTATTTGAAAATAAGATAGCCTTAAACAAATAGATATGAAACTTGAAGCATAACGGTCATAGCAACTTGAAAGCCTTGTGCAGTACTAGAAATAGGAAAGATCTTCATGAAACTCTTCCAGATGAGTCTACAAGACTCATATAACATTTCTAAACACTCTTTTACCTCTGCACATCAAAGATTTTTTGCCATACCTCTTCAACCATAAACTTTGAGAACAACAAGTCATCTACAACACACTACAACATATTGTCATTGAAAAACTGAGCTTGCAGATCACCAAGAAGCTTGAAAATGCAAGAAAGCATGTAATGCACATCCATAATCATGCCCACAAAACCACAAAGACAAACATTCACATCTAGAGGAATTCAAAGCATTCCAACAGACCTTCAACACCACCTTGTTCTGCCAGAACACATGCCAGTAATCTATCATGCATAACTTTCGCATCGGAAGGACAAATGATCTAAAACATTGGAATTATCACCTTCACTGCACATTGAACATAGTTCCAAAACCACATATCCATAACTACAAATGCGGAGCATTCCATTACCCTACTAAGAACACCTTCATAGAAACAACACTGTCTTTAGACTGTCAACTGCAAAACACTCTTCTGGTAATCTAAACACCATGAAACTTGGATTAGGCCACCAGTAACATCTTCCCAACATCATCAACACATCTAATCATCTTAATTATTCTAATTCCCATATTAATATATCTTCTTGATGCTTCTAATTCCCATCTTAATATGTCTTCTTGATGCTTCTAATTCCCATGTTAATAGAACTTCATACTCAACTGTGCATTGATCAAAGCATGACATCCAACCATGAACTTCAGTAACCTCATTATATTCAACATTGCATCCAACCATGAACTATATTTGATCTATTAGATAGGACATGATATCCAACCATGAACACCATTACACATCCATGATAGTGTTGACATCAATGACAAACTTGTATCAATCACAACCTTGTGACAGTGTTGACATCAATGACAATCTTAGGAACCATATGTGTACCAATCTCCCCCTTTGGCATTGATGGAAACACATACCTGCACATTCTCCCCCTTTGACATCAAGGACAAAGGGAAACTTCTTCACCCTTAGGGCATAACTTCTTACAACAAATAGAGTCCCCCTATCATCAGAAAACACTACCTACTCCCCCTGAGAGGTAGCCACCATCAGTCTAGGAAAAAGGTATAACATGAACCACTCCCCTTGGATAGATGAACCACTATGCATCTTAGCAAGAAGGAGGGGAAATTACCCCTAACCTCTGCCAGAGATCCTCAAAAGTGTCCTTTTGTAAGAGCCCTTGTGAAAATATCTGCAATCTGATCCTTTACTGGAACATATTCCAACTTTACTTCCTTTTCTGCAACCTTCTCTCTCAAAAAGTGATACCTGATTGATATATGCTTGGTTCTAGAATGCATCACTAGATTCTTATAAATATTGATAGCACTTGTATTGTCACACAAAATAGGAATAGGCTTATCATACAATACCTTGATATCCTCTAGGGTTTGCTTCATCCACAACACTTGTGTACAACAGGATGTTGCTACAATATACTCTGCCTCTGCAGTTGATAAGGACACTGAATCTTGCTTCTTGCTCTACCATGAAACCAATCTACTTCATAAAAAGAAAGCACCACCACTTGTACTTATTCTATCATCAAACATTCAACCCAATCAACATCAGTGTAGGCACTCAAATCAAATTCATTACCTCTTAGATACCATAAGCCATAATACATAGTTCATTTCAAGTATCTGAATATTCTTTTAATTGCCTTCTGATGTGTTTTATTGGGATTGGCTTGATATCTAGAAACCACACATACTGAATGCATAATATCAGGCCTAGAAGCAGTTAGGTACAACAATCCTCCAATCGTATATCTATAGTAAGTCTAATCCACCTCTAGAGACTCATCATCCTTTCTCAAGTGACATCCAGTGATCATGGGAGTACTCACTAGTTTTGAATCCTCCATATCAAACTTCTTCAACAACTCTTTGACATACTTAGCTTGAGAAATAAAGATACCATCATCTAGTTGAGTAATTTGAAGTCCAAGGAAGAAAGACATCTCACCAATCATAGACATCTCAAACTCCTTTTGCATCTCCTCTATAAACCTCTTACACATATCATTATTTCCACCAAAGATGATGTCATCAACATTTTATGCAACTATCAATATCATGTCTTCTTCTTCCTTGATGTAAAGATTACTATCTATAGTACCTTTCTTGAAGCCCTACTGAAGTAAGTACTTGTCCAACCTAGCATATGGAGACCTAGGTGCTTGCTTGAAACCATACAAAGCCTTCTTGAGTTTGCACACCATGTCTGGATCTTTTGATATCTAGAAACCATCTGGTCACTTAATATAAACCTCTTCCGTTTTGCCACCAAGACCTGTGATACCATTGACCACTTCATTCACCTAGAGCATATATCTAGAAATGTCTTCATCCTCTGTCATTTTTAGGGTGTCAAATTTGCTTTTGAAGATTTGCATCTTTGCTTGCTTTACTTTCTTATCTTCTTCATAAATGGTTTCAAGTTTAACCCAAACTTCTTTAGCAGAACTGCAACTCATTACCTTTGAAAGTTCTAAATCAACTAACCCACTCATGAGAGCAAACTTTGCCTTGGCATTGTTATCATACTTCTTAACTTCATCTGAGTCTGTAGGAGTAGTAGTAGGATCAGTGTAACTAATCTTTAAAGATTCCCAAACATCGTACCCTAGATAATTGATATAGGCTTCCATCCTTAGCTTCCAAAAAGTATAATTTTTTCCATCAAACCTAGCTATCTTGCTGGATCCATTAAGAGCCATCCCAGACCTTCCTCAAGCAGTTAAGCTTCCTTTAGAGGAACTCGACTCTGATACCAATTGTTGAACACACCAGGATACTGAGAGGGGGTGAATCAGTATCTAATCAAACTTCAAGTCCTTTAGAGCAGATTAAAACTTAAGCATTATAGCATCAACATAAACATGAAAGATTAACACAATACACATCAACACATAACACCAGATATATGTGGAAAACCCAAGAATAGAAAAACCACGGTGAGGATTAACTCACAATATATGACTTTCAAATTTACAACTTTGTTTTAGGGCTACAACCCAAGGAAGCAACTATTCCCTGAAAAACATTTTTTAAGGATCACTCCCAAGGAAGCTACAAATCTCTGAAGACTTTGTTTTAGGGTCACTCCCAAGGAAGCAACTACTCCCTGAATTGAGAACAAGCTCAGAAAGGATTACATCATGCCAGTCCTTCTATTGCCTAAAAACTGACATTGAAGTTTACACCTTTGATGATTGAAATTTTGCTTCTTCTAATAATTGGATCAATTAGGCACACTCTTCACTTCCTTCTTGTCACATAGATGTCTTCAAGATGAATTGAGACAAATTTTAACACATCTACTCTTTCTCCTTCAGTCTCACATCATAATGCATTCATTCTGCTACTTATCTTACTTATGAACCTTATCAATAACATTGCAATCACACATATCCTAACTCAATTTGATTTACAATTTATACATGATATTACATTGATTACATTACTTGTCAGCCAGAGACAACATGAAAAATACATTTACAAGTCGGCCATACTACACACAACATGAAATGTGTAGAGGACAAGTCCTAAACAAGACCATACGCTACACCAGCAGAAGACCCATGCCTTGTAGAAATTGACACTTGCTTAACTAGGTCCAAAACATCCTTCACAACATCAAACATCAAAGAAATACATGTGCACACTCCTCTCATTTGAAAATAGGACAACCTTAAGCAAAGACACATGAAACTTGAAGCATAACGACCATAGCAACTTGAAAACCTTATGGGGTACTGGAAACAAGAAAGATCTTCATGAAACTCTTCCAAATGAGTCTACAAGACTCATACATATCCAAACACTCCTTTACCTCTGCACATCAAGGATTTTGTGCCATACATCTTCAACGATAAACTCTGAGAACAACAACTCATCTAGAACACACTGCAACATACTATCATTGAAAACCTGAGCTTGTGGATCACCAAGAAACTTGAAACTAGAAGAAAGCATGTAATGCACATCCATAATCATGCCCACAAAACCACAAAGACAAACATGCACATCCAGAGGAATTCAGAGTATTCCAACAGGCCTTCAACACCACCTTGTTCTTCCAGAACACATGCCAGTAATCTATCATGCAAAACTTTCACATCGGAGGGACAAATGATCTCAAACATTGGAATTATCATCTTCATTGTACCTTGAACACAGTTCCAAAACCACATATCCATAACTAAAAATGCGGAGCATTCCATTACCCTACTAAGAACACCTTCACAGAAACAACACTGTCTTCAGACTGTCAACTGCAAAACACTCTTTTGGTAATCCAAACACCATGAAACTTGGATAAGGCCATGAGTAACATCTTCCCAACATCAGCAACACATCTAATCATCTTAATTCTTTTAATTCCCATATTAATGTATCTTCTTGATGCTTCTAATTCCCATCTTAATATGTCTTCTTGATGCTTCTAATTCCCATCTTAATATAACTTCATACTCAACTTTGCATTGATCAAGGCATGACATCCAACCATGAAATTTAGTAACCTCATTATATTCAACATGAAATCCAACCATGAATTGTATCTTCTCTGCTAGATAGGACATGACATCCAACCATGAACACCATTACACATCCATGATAGTGTTCACATCAATGACAACCTTATGACAATGTTGACATCAATGACAATCTTAGGAACCATATGTGTAACAATTTGTAGCTTTCTTGATATGGAGATGTTGGTATGTGATTAGTCACTCATCATTTCTACAGTATTTTCTTGATGGGTTCCTTGACTATGGTTACTCATATGTGGACTAGTTTGGAAAATAAGATCTATGGTTGATTTGGTGTTTGAGTCTTGTGGTGTACATGTTATCTTCTTGTTATCTCAGTTTTAAGGTTACTAATGTGATGATGAGTTTGCATGTTTCATGTTTGGGATCTACGAGTCAAGCAGTTTTGTAGGTTGATCACCTCTTTGATTGTAGTGAGATGACTCGGATGTGGAATGTCTATATCCACAAGATTGATTCAGTATTGATGTAGAATTTGTTAGTTGGACTTATCTATGGTCATTTGTGCATTGGTATGTTGCATCGGGATGAGAGGATGGATGATTAGAGTGCCTAGATAGTTGGTAATTGGGACTTGTAGCATGTTTATCACAATGTAATGGATATATTGGTTACATAGTTTAGTGTGAGCTTTTGATAGTGATGGTTTTATCTTCTTGACTTGGAGATCTTGGTTCTACTTTATTCTTTTGTATTGCTGATTTTGTAGGTGAAGTATTTGATTGTGTTACAGCCATGGATTATCTTCATTGAGAGGATGGTTAACATAATGCCTTGAATAGATCGATATCATAGTTTCAGTGGTAGCTTTGGTACTGACATGGATCTATCACTTGGTGATGGATGATCATCTATAGTGGTTGTAGGTGTCATGGTAAGGCTTTTGGAATATGATTCTTATATGTTGTAAAATTATTTTGACATCTTGAGTTCCATTGTTAGGGGATGGTTATCTGCATGTGATCGGAGATGGTATTGTGTCTTGGTTTACTCTAGATATCAGTTAGATTTTTGACATGATACAGGTGCTCAAAGGGGTAGGATGTGATCTCCTAGGAGGGGATGCTAGATCATGATGTCATGCGTGTTCCTAGATTTTTGCAAGACGTACAGTGGGAGATTTGATAGTGGTCTGGTGAAGTTCTTTTTTATTTTGAGCATTAATCATTTGCTTGAAGCTTCATGATTTTACATGATGCATTTGAAGTTGGCATGTATTGATTGATGGATGCTCATTGATACTAGAGAGACTTGAGGTGAGGCTATAGATCTCTTGTTGTGGGGATCATGTGTTGGAATGGTGAAATTTTAACAAAAAGACTGAGGAAGCTTCACCTGGGTATGGACATGAGTTCATGTTTGGACTTGAGAGGAGATTGTTCTTGGAGAGAGTCTATGAGGCTCGATGTATATCAGTGGATCATTCTCATTCCCCACTCTTAGTTCACTCGGCAGAAAATGATTTGATAGGTCTTGCCCATGTTGTTTCAGATTCATTTTGTTTTATGATTTGATTTCTCATGGATATGGATCTTGAGCTATAGTTTCTAGTTCTCAAGGGTTCATTTAAGGAGTACTTGGCATGGTTATCTCCTTAGGTATATGGTTTGATTTATGAGAAGTTTTGGAGATGTTATTGGGCCAAATTCTTACTTGTGGAATGGAATTTTTAAGTTTAATCTTCCTTGGTTAGAGAAACTCACATCTATTTTTGGTTATTTGAGATATATATGTTTTTTTGATCTTTTGAGATTAAATGTTTGGGTGTTGGTAAGAATTTTTAGTTGTGGTTTTGTGAAGGAGATCTTACTTGGTATAGCTTAGAACTTGGTGGTGTTGGCAGAAGGATATGATATGGTTTCCAGTTTCTCTTTATGCTCTCATGTTTCTTCCTAGAGGTTCTTATTTATCTAGTATGGTCACTGGGTATGTGGTCATGTCCTGTTGTACTTTATTGATTTTTAACAACAATATGTGTTGTTTTAATGTATGTCATTTGAGATGTGGAGGACTTGGGAGAAGTGGAGGAGATTAAAACTGAGAGAGTGAGCAAAAAGATGTTTGTGGAAGTATGCTCTGTTTTGTAGCAAGTTAGTTGCAATTTGTAGATCATTGTGATTGTCCTTTGTATTACATGATTTGATTATAAGCCACACTTTTATGTAAGTGTTGATTGGTAGACTGTGATTTGCTCTAGTTGGCATTGCTCATGCAATTTGATTCCTAGGATTTATGTATGTCTTTGTTAGATTGTTTTTTATTAGACTACAGTATCAAGGGTCTTCAGATTTTTTGCACATCAATGGTTTTGGTGTGCTTGTTATCATGGGAGATGGTAACTTTTATGGAGCATTCATGCTCGATCTTGTTTTCTAGGAAGTTTGGACTTCAGAGTTGTATTCTGGTAATAGGTTTGAAGTTGGATACATTGGCGTGTCTATGTGACATTTAGTGTTTCATCATGTTTTTGGAATTCTAATCCTTTAGTCATGTTGGTGATCACTTGGAAGATGGTGTGGATGCTTCTGTAAATCTTGTGAGGACAATTGATTCTAGTTCAGATAATATGGTAACCTTGGTTGTTCATATATTAATTATGTTTCTATTGGCTCTTAAAAGGTGTTCGATAAGTGGGAGAATGTTGGGAATTAAGGTGTCTCAACCTTTGCAAGTTCCTAATGTTGTATTATTTATTTATTTATTTTTTGCCTGAATATTTAATTAAGTGTGCAAAAGTATTATGTCATCTTGTGAGAGTGACAAATGTTAGAAATGAAAGCAACACTACTTCAATGGAAATCTGATTCAATATAAAATTTTAACAATCTTTAAGTGTGCTTTAATAATGGAGATTGTAACAAAACATAAAACCCACTATAGAAAAGATGTCAAACATGAAGAACTCAACACAATGACATAGTGTTTACGAGGAGAAAACCCTTGCAGGTAAAAAACTCCACTAGGAAAGAGGCACAAGTTTATATTGATATGTAAAAGATCTATACAATACATCAACTACACAACTCTCTCCACAAGTCTTCAATCTGACAGCATTCCGGCAGCACCTGAGTACCTAAAATATTTATTTCAGTAACAAATACATGGCAAATACTTATAGAAACATTTTCCACTCCATTCTAGGTGTTCACCTTCTCTCTCCTAAGATTCTCCAACCTATAAACATTAATTACCATCTTACAAGCATCTTACACTTGTCCAAAAATAGCCATGCAAAGGTTGGGGGCCCAAGACTAAATTTGGCCTCTTACATCATCTTATGATGCATCATAACCATCATAGATTCCACAAAAGAGTATCTTTCCAAGATAGGAACCTTGGGCTAAATATAGAAAATATACAACTAACATATCTGTCATATGCATCATAGAATCTCATAATCTTATGACAATTTGCAGCTATCATAGATTCACTTACCAAATATTATGATAGTTGTCATACATGCCAAAAATAGTATATTCCTCAAGGAAGCACGCCTACCCTCATTTGCTTTGAGTTTTTACATTTGCCAATAGTAAAAGTCACTCTGTAATTTCCTCCGGTTACTCTAAAATTACCCCTGCCAGTGAAACTAGTACATCTCATGGATAATTACAAATTACATATAATAAATGGAATAAATACAATATTGGGATTTACAAGGTTAATGGAACCTTATCCCAACATTCTCCCACTTGACATTATACATTGTAAATCAACCCATAGTAAATCAAATGAAAAATAATCAGGCACTAGAAGTAAGGCCCATGGCCTCTCCATGCCATACGAACTTCTCTATGCTCACAGGCTTGGTCAATGAATCTGCAACATTCTCCTGAGTGTCTATCTCCTTCAGCTTAATCTCTCCATTTGCAACCAACTCTCGAACAAAATGATACTGGACATCAACATGCTTTGTCCAAGCATGATACATGGGATTCTTGGCCAAACAGATAGCACTATGGCTATCACAACCAATCTAAATGATCCTGCAATCAAAACCAATTCCTGTACACAATCTCCTCAACCAAAATACCTCCTTAGAGACATGAGTAGAAGCCATATACTCTGCTTCTGTGGTGGACAAAGCAACTGTGGGCTACCTCTTACTCATCCAATTCACTACACCTCCAAATAGAGTAAACACATAGCCACTTGTGGATCTTCGACTATCCAAGTCACCTGCCTAATCTGCATCAACAAAACCCTATATGTCTAAAGATTCATCAGCACTATTAGTACCAAAATAAACTAAACAATGACTAAGAGTACCTGCAAGATATTTAAACACCCTCTTCACATAGTTCCAATGCTGTCTACTAGGGTTAGGCATAAATCTGCTCAAAACTCCCACTGCTTGGGCAATATCTGGTCTAGTGCAAACCATTGCATACATCAAACTCCTTATAGCACTAACATATGGCACATTAGACATATCCTCAAGATCATCCTTAGTCTCTAGACACATATCTAATGAAATCTTAGTACCAATAGGTAAAGGAACTCTAACTAGGTTACAGTCCTACAAACTAAACCTCTGCAAAATAGTACACATACTTTGTGACAACCAAGGCTTTATGTTAACTCTATCCCTCCTTATCTTGATTCCCAGAATATGCCTTGCAACACCAAGATCCTTCATCTCAAATGGACCTAAAATTTGGGCTTTAAGCTCACTAATCATACCCTTAGTATTTCTGAAAAACATGTCATCAACATACAAAGTAATAACCAGTATAGAATCATCAACATAATAAATGTAAACATAGTGATCCTTCTCGCTTCTAACAAAACCCAATTTCAAAACAAATGAGTCAAACTTTTGATACCACATTCTGGGGGACTATTTGATGCAAAGTAGGGGGTTCTTCAAACACTTAGGAGGAATTACTTGACAATGGTGGCTGACTGTCCTAAAATGACTAACTTTCTCTGTCATCTAGCATGGTTGTCAATGGTGGAGACATGCTCCAATGAAAGTTAAATGAGTACCCTTTATTACTGGACCCCTAACACACCAGTCCCACTCTATTTTGGTAGGTCAAGACAACTAAAGGCTGCAAAGAAACATGACATAAACTTCAATGAATGCTTAAACTGATCATGCATGGATGGGACAATTTGCTCACAACACATGGCTTCAATACTTGGGAAGAGGACCGCCACTTGGTTCAGGTGCATGGACCCATTACCAAACCTCTAAGACACCATAGGAAGCACCTTAAACGTACTTGGGATAATGCATGAAACTCATTTTGCTGACTGTCCCTATATGGCTCACTGTCCCTTTGACTAGTATGGTTAGCAATGTTGATATATGCACAAATGGCGGGTAGATGACTTGCCCAACTTGCAAACTTTCATACACACCTTGGATCACTCTAAAATGATTGGTCAACACTGATGAAGCTCCTCAAATGCTCTGACTACAGTTCCTTCTAGCCTTTCCCTTGTAATTAGCCCTACTTCCTTGTAGCCCTCCAAACAAGGGGTTTCCTTCATAACTTGCAGAAAACATGGAAAAACCACAAACAAATTGGTTATCTAAATACCCATTAAGAAGTTACATAACATATCTAACATACAGGGGTGGTTGTTTTGGACCAAACGCCCCTAAAATTGACTGTACCTACTGTTCTAGGCCTAGTTAGGACAACTGAAGTAGTAATTTTGAAATAACTTTCTGAACACAACTCAAACCCACAAAAGAAATGGATTTTTAGATACCCATATGGCTTCTTCACAACATTTATAACATGCATCATGGGTTGTTTTGGAACAAGTGCCTCAAAAATGGACTGTACTTGCTGTCCTAGGCCTAATTAGGCCGCTTTTACAAAGCAAATATGAGATTTGCTTACTCATACCTCCTCCAACCTGATCTAGATCTTCAATAAGGTTTTAAATAGATGTATTATGCTGATTTAAAAGTGCTTGAGCCATCCTATGTCACACATGCATCAAATCTCTACCTTACCTAGTCTAGAAGGCTTAATACTTGAAGATATTAGGCTAAAATGTTGCATCAGTCTTCTCAAATTCATCCCCTTCTCCTACCATGAAAACCCATTTGAAAACCAAGCTAAATAATCCCATTCCACTCACTTAGAGGTGGTGATGCAAGTGGTATGGGTAAAAAATTGATCGATTCCCTAAAACCCTCAAAACTAGGATTTTAGGAGCAACCTAGATAAAAACAATGACAAAATGCTTCAAATTCAACCAAAATCCTTCTAACCATGCCTAGATGGAAGTTAACTCAGTGCATTACATTATTTTGAGCATGAGTGGTCTTGACTATACTGTACATACAAATACAAAGTGTTACAACAGTGGAAAAATATAAGAAAATGCAGAAACAAGGCAAGAAAATTGTATTTCCTTCAATCCAAACTTCATCCTCTACCTCTATTCACAAGAATGAGGTATAAATCACATGTTTCAATCCATCTCCATGTTATCCATAACTTCCATCATGGGAAAAATCAAGAATGAGGCTAAAATTAGCCTTCCCACTAAGGCTGTAGTAAAAAAGCATGCCTACAAATAAGGCAAAAATTAGACTTCCATCATCTCCACTACATAGTCATACCTCTAGTGGGCCTATTACAACATTTAAAAACTAAAACTACATAGTCATGCCTCTAATGGGCTTATTACAACCAAAATTTCACCTAGGTTCTAAATTGGGCTCTAAAAATCAAAATTTTACTACATGCTTAGGTGCTCCTGCACCATACAATTGGGCTTGAATTTTTTCTAAGTCTCTTCGAAACTAAACTTCCACATTGTCCACCTTTGAAAAATTCACTCCATTGCTTGATAACTGTCCTTCATATTCTCCATAGGGTCTTTCCTTTGGTAGTCCCTTACTGGAAATTTGCATCATGCTCTGCTTTGTGTCACCTAGTTTTTGCTCCCTCTCTTCACACTGTCCTTGTAGAAATCCTCTGATCTTTTGTTGGTCTAGAACTGATGTTGCATTTGCTCCTTCCTTTGCCAACACAACCTTATCAATCTAATACTGAAGTATTTTTATCTTCACCCTTGGGATAAACTCAAACTCTTGCACTAGTTCTTGTCTTTTGACTTGATATGACTGCCTTTTTGTAAACAAACCTGCTTCATGTCTTTCAACCACTCTCTTATCAAAAATTGTTGTTATACCAGCCATTACACGAACTCTTCTCCTCATCATATTTGTTGCATACCTGAATTTTCCCCATGATCCTTTCCAAACACACCTACCCACTTCACTCTTTGTCTTCACAATCTCTTCCAGGTCCCCTACTCTTGGAACCATCATGTAACCAGGTTGAAAAACCACTATCATGGTGACATATGACTATCCATCTAATTCTCTTTCCCTAATCACTCTTTCATTATAATTCTTCACTTCATTTGGAGTCTTTATCTTTGTTTCTTCCATTAGTAAGACCTTCTTCAAACTCATTGTTTGAACCTTTTCACCACTTGGGGTGACTGCAACTTTCATCTCAACTCTATGTGTGTGCTCAAATCTGGCCACACTTCCTTGCATCTTACCTTCCATTTCTTTACCTTGACCGCCCACTCTTGACAATTGACACTCTGCCTCAAGGACCTCTATCCTATCAGGTTTATGAACCTTGATGCTAACAAAATCTAACTCTCCACCATCCTCTTTGGACACCATGTTCACAACTTGCTTCTCTTCAACTTCAACTATTTTAAACTCTTGCCATTTGCCTTGGCTCATTGCACCTTTTACTCTCATGTCTTGTATCATATTTACCATGTTTTTAGACTTAGGAATCACTATATCTATAGACCTCAACTGCTTACTAACTCTTCTTGAATCTAAAGGACTAGGTGCTATCCTTGTCATGTCATTAGCCTACCAACCTTGAGTCTTCTCTACCAATTCACCTCTGATCCTTTCTTTATCAGTAATTGACATCAAACCATCTCCATTACCTTTCAAACTCAGATTACATTGTACGTCTGTCATGGCAGTGCTTGACTTCCCATCCTCTTCTTCTTCCTTCAAGGGACACAACACTACCCCCACCATGATTCCTTCATGCATTACAAGCCTATCTTAGCTTACCTTAGTCCATTTACTCTCTTTTCTCTTACCTTTTAGCTCTGCCTTCATTCTCTCTGCCTCTAAGACCTCCTTGCCATTAGGTCTTCCACATTCTGGGGGACTGTTTGATGCATAGTAGGGGGCTCTTCAAACACTTAGGAGGAATTACTTGACAATGGTGGTTGACTATCCTAAAATGACTAACTTTCTTTGTCATCTATCATGGTTGTCAATGGTGGAGACATGCTCCAATGAAATTTAAATGAGTACCCTTTCTCTACATCATTGTTTCATGCCATAAAGAGACCTCTTTAACCTACAAACTCAATGTTCTTTTCCTTTTACGTCAAAACCTGTAGGCTGTTGCATATAAATTTCTTCTTCAAGATCTCCATGCAAGAACACAGTCTTAACATCCATTTGCCCAATCTCCCAATCATAAGCTGTAGCAATGGATAAAAGAAATCTAATAGAAGTCAATTTAGCAACATGAGATAATATCTCACCAAAATCAACTCCCTCTCTCTGGGAGTAGCCCTTGGCTACTAGTCTAGCCTTGTACTTCTCCAATGACCTATCTACTCCAAACTTCTTCTTGAAGACCCACTTACATCCTATGGCCTTTCTTCCTTTGGGCAAATGAACAAGATCCTAGGTGTTACAAGAGTCTAAAGACATCATCTCCTTCTGCATGGCTAACTGCCAAGACTCACTATCATCTATAGAAATAGCTTCCTTGTAGGATCTAGGTTCATCGTTAGTACTCAATAAAACATATACACAATGGGAATCTAGTGGTCTATACCTGTGAACTGGATTTCATTGTCATGTGGATCTCCTCAAGGGTGGAGCAAGAGACTCTATTCATTCTTCTGCATGATCATCTGCACCAACTTCTTCTGTCACAACAGATTTATCTTCATCAGAACTACTTGAATCTTCATCTTCTTCACCCCCCAATCCATCATTTTGTTCTTCCTGAGGTGCATCTTGCTTCTCTAAATCAAAGTGCACCTTCTTTACCTTTTCTTCTTTTTCTTTTGGTTGCTTAGGTTCAGAAATAGCTCTAAGTTCCTTGAAAATAACATCTCTAGAAAAGGTAATCTTGCGGGTTAGTGGATTCAAAAGCTTATAACCTTTGACATTATCACCATATCCAATGAATGTACACTTTTCAGCCTTTGGATCCAACTTAGATCACTTTTGCTTAGGCACATGAACAAAAGCCTCACAACCAAAAACCCTTAAATGTGAAATAAAAGGTTTCTTACTTGTCCACACTTCATAAGGTGTCGAATCAAGAGCCTTACAAGGAGATCTGTTTATCAAGTAGCAAGCAGTACACACAGCCTCTTCCCAAAAACATTTATCCAACTGTGCATCACTAAGCATACTTTTGGCTCTTTCCATAATTGTTCGGTTCTTCCTTTTTGAAACACCATTCTGTTGTTGTACATATGGAGTTGTCTTTTGTCTGATTATACCTGCATGCTTACAAAACTCATCAAATTCTTTAGAGCAATATTCCCCTCCATTGTCAGATCTTAATATTTTTATCTTTAAACTTGATTGGTTCTCTACTAAGACTTTGAATTCCTTAAACTTAGTAAAAACTTTAGATTTATGTTTCATAAAATAAATCCATGTAAATTTGGATACATCATCAATGAAGGTTACAAAATAATGAGATTTTTCGATAGATTCATTATCCATAGGTCCAAACACATCTGTATGAATAATTTCTAACTTCTCTTTTTCTCTATTTCTTCCTAAAGGAAATAATTTTCTATTTTGTTTACCAAACACACAATGCTCACATAAATCAAAGTGCTCATCAGAATAGGAGAAACCATCCAACAAATTTTTATTCTTACTGGTTTTTAATACATTATTACTTGTGTGGCCCAATCTACAGTGCCACAACATACATGTATTTTCAATAGTGGCCTCAGATACATAGGAGACATTACAAACTGTAGTGGCTTCAAGCTTAAACAAGTTCCTGAATCTCTTCCCTTTGCTACCACCAAGTTCCCTCTCACCAATCTGTAGCCATGCTTGTCAAATGTCACATGCATTCCCAAATCATTCAACTTTGAAATTGAAATCAGATTTTTAGCTAATCCAGGAACATGCAAAACACTAGGGAGGGTTTTAATCCTCCCATCACTAAACCACAACAATACCTTTCCTTTCCTGACAATCGGATATGAAGAGTTCTCACCAAGGTAGATATAACCTCCATCATATTCTTCATATGTGGAAAACCATTCTATGCGGGGTCATATGAAATGAGAATTCTGAGTCAACCAACCAGTGATCATTAGAAACAACATTACATGTAGAAAGTAAAACATCTTCTCCTACATTCGAGGACTTATCCGAAGCACTCTCCCATTGTTTCTTGGGGTTTATGTACTCCTTCTTTATATATCCCCTTTAACCACAGTTCCAACACTTAACTCTGTTCTTTTTACTAGGAGTCTTAGATTGGCCCTTGGACTTGTCCTTAGCTCCTTTCTGATCTCCTTTAGGTCCTCTTTCCTTAGACCTTCCCCTGACACTGATCGCATCCTTTGAATTATCTGAACTCTTCTTCCTCAATTCCTGTGACAGTAGCATTGAAACAAGAGCATCCAACTTAGGATCCGCAAGGTTAGCAGTGATAGCAAGGATAAAATTCTCCCAAGACTTAGGTAAAGAAAAAAGAAGTAAGATACATTTATCTTCCTCACTAACCTCAACATCTACTGAATCAAGCTGACTCAATAACAAATTAAAAGAATTTAAATGCTCTGCAACTGATTCACCTTCTCGCATTTTCATGGAAAACAATTTTCTTTTTAAATAAAGTTTATTTACCATACTCTTGGCTTGATAGATCTCACCCAACCGATTCCACAACTTGTGTGTGGTCTCCTCCTTTGTGACATTCAACAGGATAGAGTCTGAAAGACACAACCGGATGGTTCCCCATGCCTTCTTATCCGGTCTATCCCACTCATCTTGAGAGACATCATCAGATTTCTTCTCTTTTTGAATAGCCAACCATTGGTTTCTTTTTTCTAATAAATCTTCCATTTTCAGCTTCCACAACTCATACCCTGTTCCATTGAACTTCTCAATGTCCAATCGAGAGGTTGATGCAACGGTGGATCCAGCCATAATAACAACACAAGATCTGCAAAACAAACACAACTAAATCTCCCACTGTAGCTACAACACATTACCACTCAAGAGTCAAAGTTGGCCAGGCTTTGATACCAAATGTTAGAAATGAAAGCAACACTACTTCAATGGAAATCTGATTCAATATAAAATTTTAGCAATCTTTAAGTGTGCTTTAACAATGGAGATTGTAACAAAACATAAAACCCACTACATAAAAGATGTCAAACATGAAGCACTTAACACAATGACACAATGTTTATGTGGAGAAAACCCTTGCAAGTAAAAAACTTCGTCAGGAAAGAGGCACAAGTTTGTATTAATCTATAAAAGATCTGTACAATACATCAACTACACAACTCTCTCCACAAGTCTTCAATCCGACAGCATTCCGGCAACACCTGAGTACCAAAAATATGTATTTCAGCAACAAATACATGGAAAATACTTAAATAAACATTTTCCACTCCATTATAGGCGTTCACCTTCTCTCTCCTAAGATTCTCCAACTTGTAAACATTAATTACCATCTTACAAGCATCTTACACTTGTCCAAAAATAGCCATGCAAAGGTTAGGAGCCCAAGACTAAATCTAGCCTCTTATAATGTCTTATGATGCATCATAACCATCATAGATTCCACAAAAGTGTATCTTTCCAAGGTTACTGTCATAGATTCCACAAAAGAGTATCTTTCCAAGATAGGAACCTTGGGCTAAATATAGCAAATATACAACTAACATATTCGTCATATGCATCATAGAATCTCATAATCTTATGACAACTTGTAGCTGCCATAGATTCACATACCAAACATTATGACAATTGTCATACATGCCAAAAATAGTATATTCCTCAAGGCCTACCCTCATTTACTTTGAGTTTTTACATTTTCCAACAATAAAAGTCACTCCGTAATTACCTCTGGTTACTCTGAAATTACCCCTGCCAGTGAAACTAGTACATCTCCTTATGGATAATTACAAATTACATATAATAAATGGAATAAATATAATATTAGGATTTACAAGGTTAATGGCACCTTATCCCAATAGCAAGGTGGGGTGTCACTCTACAGAGAAGGTGACATGGATGCATACTTTGAATTACGTGTGGATTTGGGTGTCCCATTTTGTGGTAGAGGTATTTTTCCATGTGTAGGCATCTTTTGGTGTTGTAAGAGGTTTATGACACATAAGAATTATGACAAATTCTATAATAGCGTAAGAACCAAAAATAGAGGGGAGTATGACAAGTGTTATGATGCATATAAAATTGTCACAAAGCTTCTTTGACTTATCCTTTTGGAGTGCCCAAGTTGGCCTATGATGAGTTGTAAGTGAATTGACTATTAATAGTTAGTTATGACAGATTCTCTTACAGTTGTAAATGATGTCAGTTATGATAGATTCTATGATAACTGTAAGATGTGTGAGAGCATATGTCGTACCTTAATTTAGTAAATTTGGAACATCCATGTAGAGGAGATTCCTATGACATGTTCAGACAAGTGTCGATGACAGTTGTAAGTGTTGAACAAGTGGCACTATACAATGTGGGTCGTATGGATTTTTACCTTGGTATTTTTGGACCTTGTTTAGGCCCATGGTAATGCCTCATGGTTGTTTTTTAGGTCCCCATGAGTCTATATATTGAGGGCTTGAGATGGAGGAATTAAGGAGAGTTTTATGTATGGTTATGCTAATAGTTTTCCTCTAGAGATGCAAGATGTAAATCTCCATGTTAAGGCTTTGAGCCTGCAAGTGTATTGTAACATGTTTGTTGTTGCAGATTAATACATTGATTTGATGCGTTGGAGTGTGCCAGGGTTTTTTACTTGAAAGGGTTTTCCCCACATATATAGGTGTCTCTTCTCTTCTATCTATCTTTCTTCTATTATTCTTCTTTCATGTTCTTATAGTGTTAATTTACATGCCATTATGCTGCTGAAATTTACTTGGATCTGTAAGCTACATTGTCTTTCCTCTAAGGGTTAATATGATAGGAAATCAACTGTCTATTTCTGCTTTAAGGACATACTAGTATGTGCTTTTATCGACTTATTAAATATCTATTTAAGAAAATCATAGGATATTGGAAGTTACATATTGGGTTCTCTTTCCCTTTCAACGAGCTTTGTCAAAGAATCTGCAATATTCGTCAAAGTATCAACCTTCTCTAGAATCACCCTCCCATCCTCTACCATATCATGAACAAAATGATATTAGATATCAACATGCTTCCTCCTTGCATGAAAGGTAGAGTTCCTTTCCAAACATATGGCACTCTAATTGTCACATAGAATTGTAATAGCTCCTACATCTAGCCCCACATTTGAACACAGTCTCTTCAGCCATATGGATTCCTTATAAGTATGAGTAGCTACCTTGTACTCTACTTCTGTAGTGGACAAAGTGACCACAACTTGCCTCTTACTCATCCAATAGATAACACCACCAAACATAGTGAAACCATATCCACTAGTGGATATCCTACTATTAACATCTCCAAAAATTTAAAACCACAAATCCATGAATACACATGGAATTCCAAGCCCTTGTAGGATAACCATGATAACATATGGAATACTTGGAAGTACCCCAAAATACCTAAAGTGTTGAACACATAGTGACGTTGAGAGGGGGGTTGAATCAACATATATTAAAACTTAAATACTTCATTTGTAGATTAGATTCATTTACTTAGAGAACATAAAGTAAAACATGGAATGCATTCGTCAACACAATGACAACAAGATTTTTTACATGGAAAACCCAAAACCTGGAAAAACCACGGTGAGTGTTAACTCACAATATAATGCTCACTGCTATATAAAAGTTTACAACATTGTTTTAGGGCTACAACCCAAGGCAGCTACAAGTCCCTGTTGACTTTGTTTTAGGGCTACAACCTAAGGAAGCTACTACTCCCTAAAGAAAGTTCACTGCTACAAAGAATTATAATGATTAACAAAACTATGAACTACTATGAAAGAAGTAACTGTCTCATGCTGATATTACAGTCCTCTTTTCTGCACAATTACTACATCATATTGATCCTGCACACTTCATACTTCTCATTCTGCTTTATCACATTTGCATTCACTCCTTCATTCACTGACTTAACTACTTTATGTGGCACATGAAATAAGAGATATTTGCATGTGGATCAAACCTGAGATATTATGAAGAATATATAATCTCCACAGATACTTATATAGATGATCTTTATCTTTCACAAATATTAAAACATGTGTTCTGGAGAATACTTCTACATCTGAGATTGTCTGTACTACTTCTATTACTTGAATACGGACCTTGCCGACCATCAGAACACTTGATACTTCAATAAAGCATACCTTGTACATCCCTAAGCCTATTCTCAAAACCACATGATCATCCATTTACTTCTAGAGGAATGCAAAGCTTTCCAATAGGTCTCCATCCTTGCTTTGCTCTATTTGAGTAATAACTGAAACTTTATCACTTGTAACTTTTGCTGCAAAAGGTGTAGTGACAGGAAATCTTGGATATATCATTTTAATGTCTAGCTCATCTTATATTCTAAAACACAGGACTAGATCTTGGAATGTAGAGAAATGTGGACAAAAACACTGTCTCTACCTTAGGATATGCATAGTGAATGCCTTAATCAAGATTTTGCAATTTGTTTCTAGGTGCGGTAATTCAAACTGATGAAATATAAATGTAGGGATACAAAAGACATGTCAGGACATGACTATTCACCTCCACACCATGCTTAGACACAAGACTGATCACTACATCACACTTAGCCAGTTTTATCTTCATCTGCTAAGTCTTATGGACTAGTTTGCCTTAAGCAAGATGATCCCTTGTCTTCAATTGTGTCAAACCATCTCTCTCAAATCTCCCACTATCCATCAACTTCTCCACCTTCTATACACAAACTCTATACAAGTTTGACATCATATTGCCATATGCTATGCTGACATCAATGACAACACATATTGCCAACAATCTCCCCCTTTGTCATTAATAGCAACACATACTCCCCCTTAGATATATATTACATTTCTCTCTCCCCCTTTGACATCAAGGACAAAGGGCCTGATATCTATGGCTTACATCAATCCAAAATTGTATAAACTCCCCCTTAATATATAACCTTTACAACCACTACTCCTCCCAAGATAAATATGCCTCAAAAAATTGATGCTATGTACATATTATGAAATTGTTGTCCTCCGCAAGACTATATACATTCAATAATTGCCTTATTTACATTTACTCTTATAACTCATTTGGAAGGTAGAATTGTCTTGTAGATTACCTTGAGTTGTGTAAGAGTGGATGCCCAATTGGCACTTTTTGAGACAAGAATATGATTTTGACATTCACATTGCATGCATAATTCCTCAACTTCCTCTATATTGCTTGGAGCTTTCATCTTCTAATCAACCTTTTCTACTTCCCCAAGTAGTCTGAATAATGAAGCAAGTCTCAAGTTTACTACTTCCCTTAGCTAACCAAATTATTTCTTCAAATGTTCTCTCTGGTCCTATAGCTGAGATAACTATGCATGAAGATTTGAGCCCTTGTTCCTCCATCTTTGTCCTTAGACACGTCATATATTCTAACCATTTGAATGATTTGTAGCTCAATGGTATCAATCTAATTTTTTATATTCTTTGTGGAGCTTGGCCATTTTAGGTAGAACAAATATAATGTTGTGGCCTCATCAACGCTGTTGGAAACAAGGTGGATAACTGAGAGGGGGGGGGGTGAATCAATTATCTTAAATATTTAACTTTCTTTTTCTTCTTTAACAATTAGTGCAACATCAATACATATAAGCATACATAATCATGAGAGTAGAAAAGAAATCAACACACATAACACAAGGATTTTTACATGGAAAACCCTATTATGGGAAAAACCATGGGGTGACTAACCCAAGATTGCATTCTCTGTTAAAAGAATAAGAAGTACAAAATGACACTTACCAATTAGGGCTCACTGCCTGAGCACACTGCTCACAAGAGGCACACTGCCTACAAGAGAATCATTGTCTACAGGTTATAGAAGGTAACTAGATATTTGAATAGAAGAGAGGCATTCACATATGCTGAGGTTCAGTTCCGGTTAGGCTCAATATATTGATCTACTGCACTTCATTCTTCCTCTGCTTTAGTGCTGTTGTTCTGTCACATATCGGACTTCTATTACTGCTTCCACACTTCTCTCTTCCTTTTCTCTCACACTGTATCACACCAACACACCTTCATATCGAAATCCATCTAGTATATATATCCGCACCAAGGATTTCAACATCTTTCCAATCGGCCACCAGAATACTCAAGATAAATACTAAACACTGATTTGTCAGCTGAATCCATGCTTAAAATGTGATGCGTACCAAGAACATAGACATATAAGTCATCAATCATGTTGGCCAACCATGAATGATCCCTCAAGAAGCTTGATCACCGTCAATTTCTTATCCGGATTAAAGTCTGATGCTCTGCTGGTTAGTTCTTCCTTATTCTACTCTGCCTGTCAGGAACTCAACACTTAGATGCTCATATCTTTTTAATCTTTCATCACCGGAGGCTCAATCTATGGAATGTAGTAGTCATGGTACTCCTCTTGACTTCCCCAAGTCCATACTTTGCTGAGATACTTCCTCTGAGAGATCTGGGCCTGATAGTCAGACCTTGTTGTATGCTCTATTCTTGTTCACCAGACCAAAACACTCTTCAATCAGACTTTTGGTATAGACATACTATGTGCTGCGGATGTGTGGGATAGACTTTGTTGCCATCAATGACAACAATAATGAAGCCACAAAGTGTCTCTTTCCAACAATCTCCCCCTTTGGCATTGATGGTAACACTTAGTGAAAAATGACTAAGTGTCAAAGCAAAACTCTCCCTTGGCTAATGCTCTGTCTTATGTACATTTTTACCAGAGCTCCCCCTTTGTTGGATCCCATATTTTTCACCACTCCTTACTCCCCTTTTGACATCAATGGCAAAGGGTGGAATCCGCACACCAAAATTTACAAAAACTAACCTATACATGCTGTATAAGTATGTATACTTGTTATACTTACATGTACTTAAGTATTTCCGCAAAAGTGGTTTTCAACTGGACAAATTTTGTTGCCCAACTCTGCTTCATCCTGTCAAAAATTGAGATGTGACCGCTCAACAAAAATGCAAAAGCTTCTGCCCTCTTTAAGTCTATCGGATCACTAGTCTGGGCTATAGTCTGAGCATCAGTTAGGGCATCATGCATTGCCTCTAACTTAGGGATAATTATCCCTCTTAGTTCACTCATCCTGCTTATTCTATTCTTCTTCTCCTTTTCAAGCCTCTTTATTTCATTTATAGTGGCGATAGCCTGACACTCTTGATTGAATATGGATGAGGTGAGAGGATCAAAATTCTGAGATAAACTTGACAGTTTACCCTCTTGTTCTTCCACCTTCTTTGCAATGTTATGTCATTGTGGACCAAGATAGACAAAATTTGTATAATTCTCTGCCACCTTTAAGAGCATTTTCTAGGATCTTTATCCCAATATCGAGATTTCTCCTATCATTTGCTATGAGTCCCTGTACTTCAGAGAATCTCTTTCCCAAAAACTCTTTCCGGACTTTCTCTTTTGCTGATTTCTCCAAAGAATCAAAATGTGTGCTAACAGAATTAACAAGAGATTTCAGATTACCAGATGAAGAGACTGAAAGATCCTTTTGGAAGGATGGCATGATTTTCTCTAGCACACCAGATGCAATCTCTATCAGTTCACAGTCTTCCATGTGAGACTTTAGAAGCTTTTCTTTTGCTTTAGCTTGAGCAAAAGATGCTACCTTCATTGTCTGGACCAGAGAGAGGGAGTCAAAATTGAGTGGTTCTTGAAATAATTCTGGTTCATCTATCTCTAACATCTCTTTGTTTAAGAAGCCCTTTACTACCTCAGCAACATCTCTTGCCGGAGACAGAGTCTTCTCTCCTTTTCCCACCTCAGAACTGTCATCTGGGATCTTCTCTATTTGATCTTCTTCTCTTCCCTTTACATTTTCTTCTTGACTAATCTTCTCTTCTTTTCTTTCTTCTCTTTCAGTTCCAGAGACTGCTGGGGGATCTGGAAGAGAGATGTTTACTTCTTCATGGACTTCCTCTTCCGCAACAGAGGAATCCAAGTCCTTAGTCTTCTCCTCACTTATCTCCTTTGACTCTTCTGCATTTTTCTTAGTAGATTCTTCTTTTGATGTACTTAGTCCTTTGTCATCCATGGCAGAAGGTTCATCATCTATATCCTCTATAATAGGAAGATTGAATCTTTTAAATGCATTCTAGAGGATGTCCTCTATTTCTTTGGGAACTTGATCTGTCTCTCCAAGCATAATTTTGTTCATTCTTGCTTTGCTCTAGAACTCATCCTTACAGTCCTTAAAGATCATGTTCATTTGTTTTGAAGTAATGGAAGGATAGAGCTGAATAGCAATTTGCTCTCAGATCTCTAAGTCCTTAGCTTTAGCATTCTCCTTTCTCAGTTCAAGTTCCTTCTCTAGACTTTTGGGGATTAGAGAGATGATTTCAATGAATGCTTTATTATAGATGTTTAGATACCTGACTGTGGCATCTTGCAAGATCTTCTGGTCAGCTTCACTATATTCATCATAAAATTCAGTCATTGGTTGTAGATTCCCATCCATAGTGACTGATTTGATGATATCATCAATGGAGAGAGTAGGCCTTTCAACAAATTCTTCTGCCTCTTCTTCCTTGTTTTGGCCGATAGAGGATTCCCCAGATGTTTTCTTCTTTTTCCTCATTTTCTTAACTTCTTCATCAGATTCTGTTTCTTCATCATCCTTTTGGCTTATGTATGACCTTGTGGCCTTTGTCTTCATTCTCTTCTCTCCCTTTTTGAATGTCTTGGCTTCCAGTTTTGAGGATTTTGAGCTCTTAGAGGTGGCAGGTGCAGAGCTCTTGGAGGATATGGTCTGGGAGGAGGCTTGTACCAAAACACTTCCTTTTTCTGCTTCTTGTTTCTCTTTCTCAGCTCTTTCTAATTTTTCTCTGTTTGCATCAACTGACTCTTTTGAAATGCCATATCTTTTGGCAACTTCCTCTACTTCCCTTCTCACTTTTCTTTTCATTTCTGGTTGTCTTAGCTCAACATGAATTTTCACACTCAATTCTTGAAAGGTTCCAAACCTTTCTACCTTAGGGTCCTTAAGCTGACTTAGCATGTGTTGGACATGCAGCCCTAGGATTTTCTCATCTAGCTCATAGCCCATTGGCATAATCCAGACTGTTCCAGGCTCCACTGCCTCGATTAGGCATTGATCAATGTCTACCATGAAACACATTATATCCTTGTATTTTTCAACTATAGATTGGGGAATTCTTTCTCTGGCTTGTATCATACTTTGGAAGTTTTTGAAGTATCCCTAGAGTGCAGTACTTTGAGCCTTGGCATCACCAAGCCCATACATATAATCTCTAATTTTTATGGCAACCAGTCTATCATTTTGTCATTACCCAACCATTGGATCTAGGTAGCGCATTCATATAGTAAAAGAAGAGACATAGTATTAGGCCACCATACTTGAATGAGTTCTTCTTGTCCTTCTTGATCTTTTGCAAGTTTTCAAACAATTGGCTTAGAAGAAGTTCGCATAGATCATAGTTTGCATTTTCCCTTAGCATCTGATATGTAGTATAAATAGCAGTTCTGGGTACAGAGTTTTCCCCTGCTGGAATGATATATTTTGTAGACAATTATCATAGAGGCAAATTTGATATCTGGATCAGTGATATCTTCTATTGTCATTGCTCTCTTGTCAAACTTTGATCCGGTAGCCTCACTCATTGTCTGATTCTTGACAGATTTGAGAGCAGGCAACCCACCAGATGAGTGCAATCCGGTTATTGCCCTAATGGTATATTTTGTTATCTTGAATGGCCTCATCAACCACATGAAGTTGTCATGTATTCTCCTAAGAACATACCAGACCCATTTATCTTCTGTGAAATAGGGAAAGTGGATGCAATGTCCAAAATGCTTATCCTGGATGGCCTTGTATTGAGGTTTGAGTTCAAAGGTTTCATCTATTAGTTGTTTATGGTAGATATCCATCAGCTTTGATTCTCCAAATTCCTCAATATTTGCATGGATGTATACCCTAACATCTTCTATGTGTAGAACCCCATGCAGAATACTGGAGAAGGCGCCTAAGGGATCAACTTCTAGGGATTTGTAAGGATGTTTCTTGAACTTAGGACGCGGCCTATCATTGATCTTAACAACATTTGGAGTAGCCATCTTGCAAAAGATTCAGAGAGAGATATTTAAGAATGGAAATACCTTTTTATGCTTCTAGGGTTCATGACATGAGCCGGAAAAGATCGTTGGTTAAATCAGATTCTGGAGTTGATCCTTGAGGGTTGAAGCAATCTTGTTTACAGACCTCTTTCTTTCTTCTTCTCGAATGAAAATGTGCAAAAGATGAATAAAAGAACCCTTATATTTCCGCGCAAACCCTAATTTCATATTGCAATAAATGCGCACCTTAAGTCATTCCGATTCCCTTGTTCTGACCTTGTTCTGAGAGAGATCCTTACAAATCACTGAGATGCACTTAGAATTATTCTTGGTGATAATTGACAATGTATCTCCCTTTCTCCAATCATTCCATCTATCTGCAGATCAAGATATTTCAATTTTGAATCATACCGGATCTAACTGTGAAAATCCTGCTTTTACCAGATGATTGTCAGACCAGATCAATCTTGGATGATTAACCTCTTCAAAACTTCTTGTAGATCATTCATATTTTTATTGAGGGTTATTTGGATATTTCTTTGAGATCCCTTTAATCCGCAACATTCCATGTGCCAATTTTAGGCACCAATTGACTAGCTGGGGGAATTTATTTTCCTTTGTGACTCCCCCTAAGCCAGAGCTCCTCTAATTTAGTTTCCAGAAGGAATATCAGCACCAGATTCTAGTGCGGATCCATCCCCAACATTTTCTATACTTCTCTTCACCCAAATCTTGTTCATCTCCCTTTGAACTTCATCTGCATTTACTTTTTATTTTCCTTTGTCTTGATTTTGATTATGATGCATCAGACCCTTTTTACCCTGATTCTTACTTCTGCAGAATTTGGCTATATGACTGGATCTATTGCAATTATATCAAACAACATTTCTTTGCAAATTTGACTGATATTCTCTTGATCTACATTGATTAGCCATATGTCCCATTCTATTGCATGCAAAGCATCTACCATTGAATGAATTGTTTATTTGCATATTTCTACATTCATGAGATTTGTGATCGTACCTTTTGCAGTTAAAACACTGTCCAGAGAAGGATGAATTAGTCTGATTCATTCTTCTTCTGCACTGATTTGCTTTATGACCAAAGTTATTGCAATTGTAGCAGTATCCATTGAATGATGGATATCTTTGAGCATTTGGTTGCCTTACCAGAGGTCTTCTAGGTCTGTTCCTTAGATTTCCTGATCCAGAGTTCTTCTGACTAGATCTAGAGCTTCTGCCTTTCTCATACCCCAAGACATGCTTGTCATCTACCCTCTTTTGGCTTTCAAGAAGAACTTCAAGTTGAGCAGAGCTTATCTTGAATTTCTCTTTGTATTCATTTGTTGTTTGAAGATCCCTTTTAAGAGTGTCTATCTGATTCTCAAGTTGTTCTTCATTATCTCTACCTTCTTCAAGATCAGATTCCAGATGCCTGATTATTCTATCCATTTTGTGGCAGTCTTCTACCTTCTCCTTGAGAGATTGTTTTAGATTATCTTCATTTTTTCTTTTCTCTTCAATTTCTTGGGTGAATTTCATAACCCCTGATCCCATTTCATGTCTTACCATAATAACCTCTTTTGACAGCTTCTCACATAACTTGTTCTTCTCATTCAGATCTTCATTAGTATCATTGGCTTCACTTTGACTTGCTAATTGTGGAAGTAGTTTCTTTCTCTTTTTCATAGAGATTCTCAATTTCTCTTTTAGTTCATTTATGAAATCATCAATTTGTTTGATTCTTTCCCTCAAGTTATTGACTTCAGAGTGAGATTTCTCAAGATCATCTAGAGTAGACTGAAGTTGTTCCCTCATACCATACATATCCATTAAGATTCCTAGAACTTTCTCAAGCTATTAGGCTCTGTTTGGAGGAACTTAGCTCTGATACCAATTGTTGGAAACAAGGTGGATAACTGAGAGGGGGGAGGTGAATTGATTATCTTAGATATTTAACTTTCTTTTTCTTCTTTAACAATTAGTGCATCATCAATACATATAAACATACATAATCATGAGAGCAGAAAAGAAATCAACACACATAACACAAGGATTTTTACATGGAAAACCTTGTTATGGGAAAAACCACGGGGTGAGTAGCCCAAGATTGTATTCTCTATTAAAAGAATAAGAAGTACAAAATGGCACTTGCCAATTAGGGCTCACTGCCTGAGCACACTATTCACAAGAGGCACATTGCCTACAAGAGACTCACTGTCTATAGGTTATAGGAGGTAACCAAATATTTGAACTAAAGAGAGGCATTCACATATGCTGAGGTTTAGTTCCGGTTAGGCTCAATATACTGATCTATTGTACTTCATTCTTCCTCTACTTTAGTGCTGATGTTATGTCACATACCGGACGTGTATTACTGCTTCCACACTTCTCTCTGCCTTTTCTCACACACTATATCACACCACACACACCTTCATATCGAAATCCATCTAGTATATATATCCACACCAAGGATTTCAACATCTTTCCAGTCAGCAACCGGAATACTGAAGATAAATACTAAACACTAATCTGTCGGCTGAATCCATGCTTAAAATGTGATGCGTACCAAGAACATAGACATATAAGTCATCAATCATGTCAGCTAACCATGAATGGTCCCTCAAGAAGCTTGATCACCATCAATTTATTATCTGGATTAAAGTTTGATGCTCTGTTGGTTAGTTCTTCCTCAGTCTACTCTGCCTGTCAGGAACCCAACACTTAGATGCTCATATCTTTTTAATTTTTCATCACCAGAGGCTCAATCTCTGGAATGTAGTAGTCATGGTACTCCTCTTGACTTCCCCAAGTCCAAAATTTGCTGAGATACTTCCTCTGAGAGATTCGGACCTGATTGTCAGACCTTGCTATATGCTCTGTTCTTATTCACTAGACCAAAACACTCTTCAATCAGATTTCTGGTATAGACATCCAATGTGCTGAGGACATGTGGGATAGACTTTGTTGCCATCAATGACAATAATAATGAATCCACACAGTGTCTCTTTCCAACAAATGCAACCCTTAAACTTGATCAAATTTTCTTTTAGTTTATTATGTGCATTGGCACATTTGTTAGACATCTCAACCATTCTTTTATCATTTACCTTTCTTACCACCTCTTGCTCTGCTTTTTGCTCAACATAGGAGGAATGGACCTTGAAAGAGTCCATTAGCAACATAAGTTTTTGCTTTGGAGGAAAAAAGGAATCAATGGTTACCTCTGGTAACCCTTCTTGGATCATCTTTATAGCATCCCTTCTTGGACCATCTTTATAGCATCCCTTCTTGGATGATCTTTATAGAATCCTCCACTACACTTGTCTTCTTCAAGCTTTCTTCTAGAAATTATTTTCTTGTTGAAGCATGGAATATATCACCAAGTTGTAGTTTGTGAAGGGGTGAGATGTTTGACAAATCAATCTGCCCTTCATGTGTAGGGATCTGCAAAGTTAAGGAGTAATTACTGGTTGAAATTGTATCTGCAAGTCCAATAGGTCTTTGAATGAATTAGTCTCTTAGGAACTGTGGCGTATAACTTCAACTTTTTCATCTTCCTTATTCTCTATTTCACCTTATCTTTTTCATCTTCTTGTTTCTTCTTATTCTTCTCTTTCACTTCCCACTTCTCCTTAAGATTATCTTCTTTCCTTTCCTCATCATTCCCTATATTCTCTGGAGGAGAATTGGAGTCAGTGTTCTTTGGAGGAGATGTATTACTTTTATCTGGTCCCTCTGTATTTTGTGTTTTAGCAGTTTCTAGAGGGGGAGAATCATGTCTTGCACCAGTAACAGTGTTTTCCAGAGGAGACACATTCTTTTTAGCTTGATCTCTTGGGCTCTATTCTTTATGTTATCTGCAGGAGGTGTGCTTACTCTATTTTGATCTTTTTCATCTTGTGTTTTTGGAGGAGCAGTCTCGTCATCATTCTTAGTCTTGTCATCACCTTCTTCATTACCTTAAGAGGTTGATAGATCAGATGTATCTTCAATAATTGCCTCAACAGTCTTCATTTCTTTAAGAATTTTAGTAGTTTTCTTTAGTGTTTCCTTTTCCAATATTTTTATATATTCCTTGTCCTTGGACATCAGAATATATATTCTTCCTTTTGTTCTAAACTCTTTTGCTTGTTTTCAAGATACTTTACCTTTTTCTTCCTCAGAGATGGAGGGACAAACCTTTTCAACTACTCTTATTCTCATCTCAACTTCTTTATCCAAGGCTTCATTTCTCCTTTTTGTAAGTACATCTGCAAGACTTTCAGGCAGTTGATCAATGCTCTCAATTAAGGCCACATTAAAGGCCATCATATATCTGATTACTACTACCTCAATTGTAGTTTTGTCATTAGAAGACCTCTCATCATAGAGCTCTGCAACATCCTTTAGAGCACCATATTCTATAATTGTATTTACAGTAGCCTCAAGTTGTAGAGGCACATAGTCAGATTTTTATTGACTATCCTTTTTGGGTTTCTTTCCTTTTCCTTTTCCCTTTTATTTTGAGGTCTCTTCTTTCTCTTCTTCTTCTCTTGATATTTTCTTCTTCCTCTCCAATATTCTAGTTTCTTCCTCTTCAATATATTCATCATCTTTTATGTTAACTGGTTTGATCTTTTCTCTTTTTGCCTATCTCTTCTGTCTAGGTTTCTTCTTTTCTATGGTCTGGGTTTGCATAGGCTCTTCAGTAGCACTTCTTTTGATAGAAATTTGTGATGATCTAGAGGGGATAAAAGAGGTGGTTGTAATAGATACTGACTTACTTGTTCTTCTAGGAATTTGTGCAGTAGGGATAGACTGTGCTTCTCCTGTAAAACCTTTAGAAGATTTAAGCATTTTCTCTAGATTAGACTTCATCTTCTCTGCTTTAGATTTCACCTTTTGTGCCTTTTCTTCTACCTTTTTCCCAATCATCTTATTGATGATTTCATCGTAGGTTCCAAATCTCTCAACAGAGGGATCCTTTGGCTTGTTGAGCAATATATTAGCATATCCATTCAAATCAAATTTAGACACTTCATATGGGAGAGTGGCTATCCAAAAAGTTCTTGGCTCTACAGCCTCCATGTAGCAATTATCTTTGTTCACCATGAATGTTATATCATTCTTATACTTCTCTACAACTTTAGTTGGTATTCTTTCTCTCATTTGCATGTTAGTTTGGAATGTTTTGAAAAATCCCCAAAATAGTGTGTTGCAATGCTTGTGGTCAGAAAAACTTCTTATATAATCCTTAATCTGATGGGTGACCGAAGTATCTACATTCCAGACCATGCCCTTCATAGTAAGTAATTATTTCAAGAAATAAAACATAAGACAGATGATTAGAGAACCACACCAGAATTTGTATCTTGATTCTTTTGTTCTTTTTAGGTTATCAAGTAATTGCTGCCATAAGAGATCACATAGGTCATAATCCTTCCCTTCTTTTACCATTTGATAAGCTGTGTATATTGCAGTAGTAGTGGCAGAGTTTTCTCTGTTGGTATAGTATATTTTGTATGCTATACACATTGTAGCATACCAGACCCCCAAATCTTCAATGTCATTTACTGTTAGGGTTCTTTTAACAAACTTTTCTCTTGTTAATCTCATTACTTCCTCATTCTTCACTGATTTCAATATAGGCATAGATCTAGAGGAACACAATCTAGTGACAACCCTGATGGCTTCCTTAGTGATCAAATGTGATTGATCAAGGTAGAAGAATTCTCCATGGATTCAACTTAGGGCCATCCTAACCCAATCTTCCTCATACCAGAAATTTGGGAAACCCTTCCAAATGTCAAGTTGTTTTAAAACAACATTGGTAAACTCTGGTTTCAATTGAAAATCATCCCCCAAAAGATTGTCATTTTTGAACTGTTCCAGCTTTAGATGGTCATACTCATATATCTGAGAATGGATATAGATCTAAATATCTTTTGTATGAAGTAGATTTGTAGGTACATGAGAAAATGCACCATATTTGTCTGTTTCAATGGATCTGTAAGGGTGCTTTTTGAAATTTGGCCTTGGTCTCTCAACAACATCAATTACAATAGGTGTCGCCATGATAATACTTTTAGAAACTATGGTTTAACTAGTGAAAGTGAGAAATACCGGATCATGTGGTGGATAGGGTTTGCACAAATGCTTTGCTGAGAATCTTCTATTCTCCTTTGGCTCTTCAACACTCTTAAATTTGATCAAAATGATCAAATGTTGCCTAAATAGTCTTCTCACCAACTATGTTCACTCTGCATTAAATGCATTCTTTGTTTTGACCTAATCTACCTTTCATTATGCAGAGCCTCATGATTATTCAACAATCCTCTGCAAAAAGTCCAATTGCTCTAGAGATTTGATCAAACACCTTCACATCATTATCTCAACATGTCCATATCATTTTTAGCTAGAATGCTGATGATTTCAACATCTTATACATTTAGGGTTTTGAAGAAACTTGTAGTTTCAACTCCCTCTGAACCAATACTTCCTCCCTTTTAATTTTTTGAGGATCCATCTGCACCAGGCAGAGGTGTAGATCCTTCCTTTACTCCATTCTCTTCCTTCTTCCTCCATGTCCTCTATATTTCCTTCTTTTTCAGAGCAATATCAACCTTATTTTGAGAAGTAGAGGACCTTGCACTCTTTCCCCTGCAAAACCTTGCAATGTGTCCTGTTTTATTGCAATAGTAGTAGGTGATTTTGGACTTCGGAGCATAATCACCTCTTCTTACATTAGATTTGCAGTCAATAACCTTATGACCATACTTGTTACATGTGTAACAATTACCATAGAAGAACTAAGAGGTCCTAGCATTGTTCTTATTCATGAAACTATTCCTCATCATTTTACTTCTGTATTGATTAGTCTTATGATTAACTTTGTTGCAAGCATGACACTGACCATGAGAGCTTACAACATTGTACGTAGGGGTCTAAATGAATTATGATTCATCTTGCTTCTACATTCAATAACCTTGTGACCAAATTTATTACAAGCATAGCAATTACCATTGAAAGCTTGAGGATACTTGATAAGAACAATTTGTTTATGTGTAGGATTTCTGAAATTCTTCTTCTTATTCTTCCTTTATCGCCATATAGGAGTGAATTCATCTTATTTTGTATCTCTAGAGGAATTCTTCTTATGATCTTCAGTGCAGGCCTCTTCCTTCTTTGTTTTAGACTTTCCTTCTAATTGGAAGTTACCATATAAGTTAGCAGATGCACTAATTTTAGGACTTTCCCCCTTCTCAAACGCAAGGCTAGATTTTTCTTTTGTTGGCTTTTAAGAGTTAATTATCTCATCAAGAATTTCATATCCTCCTTTCAGTTTTAATCCCTTGTCAATTTGTTCTTTTTCCTTTTCCAATTCTTTTCTCAGAGAGACAACTTCTTCCTCAAGTTTTGAACATTCAGTAGCTTTCTCATTGAGCTTGATGTTTAAACAGTCTTTAATCCTCTTGCCTTCTTCAATGATCACTTTCAAATTAGAGATCACATCTTCTACCTCCTTGAGCTTAATGTCACCCCCTTTATCTCCTTTTATTTGAGCTTTCAGTTTGCCAATTTCTTCTTTTGATTCGTTGGCCTTTATCTTCAATTTCACAATAGTCTCCTTTGATTTTTCAAGCATATCCTCATATTCTTGATTTAGTTCTCTTGCTTCATCTAGATCCTCTAGGGAAAACTGGAGTTCTCCTTCAAGGTCAACATCATCTAGGTTGAGATGTCATCCTTCAGGTTCCATTGCTTTTAGATCTAGTTCTAAAACAAATACATCATTATCTTCAGATTCCATGTGTTCAAGTGTAGGATCTACCTCAGCTTTAAGGCTTTTCAAAGGTACTTAGCTTTGATAGCAATTGTTGAACACACAATGATGCTGAGAAGGGGGTGAATCAACATATATTAAAACTTAAATACTTTATTTGCAGATCAAATTTATTTACTTAGAGAACAGAAAGTAAAATATGCAAAACATTCATCAACATATTGACAACAAGATTTTTTACGAGGAAAACACAAAACTAGGAAAAAACACCGTGAGTGTTAAGTCACAATATAATGCTCACTACTATATAAAATTTTACAACATTGTTTTAGGGCTACAACCCAAGGAATCTACAAATCCCTATTGACTTTGTTTTAAGGCTACAACCCAAGGAAGCCACTACTCCTTGAAGAAAGCTCACTGCTACAAAGAATTATAATGATTAACAAAACTATGAACTACTATGAAAGAAGCATCTGTCTTATACTGATATTGCAGTCCTCTTTTCTACACAATTGCTCCATCATACTGATTGTACACACTTCATACTTCTCATTCTGCTTTATCACATTTGCATTCACTTCTTCATTCATTGACATAACTACTTTATTCGGCATAGGAAATAAGAGATATTTGCATAGAGATCAAACCTGAGATATTATGAAGCATGTAGAATCTTCGTAGATACTTATATAGATGATCTATGCCTTCTTTATCTTCTACAAATACTCAAACATGTGTTCTAGATAATATTTCTACATTCGAGACTATCTGTACTACTTCTGTTACTCAAATGCAGACCTTGCGGACCATCAGAACACTTGATACTTCAATATAGCATACCTTGTACATCCCTAAGACTATTCTCAAACCCACATGATCATCCATTTACTTCCAGAGGGATGTGGAACATTCCAATAGGTTTCCATCCTTGCTTTGTTCCTTTCTGAGTAATAATCAAAACTCTATCACCTGTAACTTTTATTGCTGAAGGTGTAGTGATAGGAAATCTTGGATATAGAATTTTAATGTCCATCTCATATTATATTCTAAACCACATGACTAGATTTTGCCATGCAAAGAAATACGAACAAAAACACTGTGTCTCTACCTTAGGATATGCACTGTGAATGCCTTAATCAAAATTCTGCAATTTGTTTTTGGGTACAATACTTCAAACTTATGAAATATAAATGTAGGGATATAGAAGACATGTCAAGACATGAGTATTCACCTCTACATCATGCTTAGACACAAGATTGATCACTGCATCACACTTAGCCAATTTTTTCTTCATCTACTAAGTCTTCCGGACTAGTTTTCCTTAAGCAAGCTGACCCCTTGTCTTCAATTGTATCAATCCATCTCTCTCAAATGTCCCACTATCCATCAAATTCTCCACCTTCTATACACAAACTCTATAGAAGTTTGACCTCATATTGCCATATGCTATGCTGACATCAATGACAACAATAGACAAAGTTGTCTTCCCATCCATTTTCTCAACCTCAAGGTCATACGCTACAACAGTAGATAATAAAAAATGAATAGATGTAGCTTAGCAACTTGGGAGAAAATCTCACCACAATCAATTCCCTCAACTCGGGAATATCCATTTGCAACCAATCTCACCTTGTACTTCTCAACACTGCCATTTGTACTAATTTTATTTTTGAATAACCATTTGCATCTAACAAGTTTACATCCATCAGGAAAAGGTACTAGATCCCATGTATCATTTTTATGTAATGAAACCATCTTCTCATCCATGGCCACTTTCCAAGAATTTGAATGATTCATACCCATTCCCTCCTTTATAGTCCTAGGCTCATCAATGTTAATAATCAAAGCAAAAATACATCTCCAATTAGAAGAAGTATACTTATTTTGCTACTCCCTTTGCTGAGTAGACCTCCTCAAAAGTTGAGGTGGAGGATCTATCTCTTCCTATAAATTCTCTAAACTATCTGAGTTCTCCTCTTCTTTAGGTTCTTCATGGGCTTCTGGTTCAACTTTATTGCTCTTTTGAGGTAGTTGAACCATATCTTTCTTTTCTAGCTAAAAAATAATGGAAGAAGGCTTGACTTCTCTAAAGATAACACTTATTCTATGTAAAAGTATCTTGGCCATATGATCCCAGAGCTTGTACCCTTTCACACCAATAGCATAACCGATGAAGATACATTTAATAACCTTTTTTCTCTAACTTTGACCTCTTCTCCCTAGGCACATGTACATATGCCTTACAACCAAAAATTCTAAGATGTCTCAATGAGAGATTTTTTCCTAACCACACCTCCATAGGTGTCTTCTCAACAAGAGCTGATGTAGGAGACATTTTAACTAGGTAACAAGTCATAGCAATCACTTCTTCCTATAACTTTTGTTCCAAGACCTCCCCACTAAGCATACTCCTAGCCCTCTCCATCAATGTCCTATTGATTCTTTATGCAACTCCATTCTTCTTACGAGTGTATGGAGTTGTCTTATGCATTTCTATTCCATGATCTTTATATAACCAGTTGAAGTCTGTAAAACAAAACTCCAATATCAGTCCTCAAATTCTTAATTTTTCTACCAGTCTAATTTTCAACAAGAGCCTTAAACTCTTTAAATTGACTAAAGACTTCAGATTTAGTCTTAAGGAAATATACCTGTCATTCTACTATAGTCATCAATGAAAGATATATAATAATTAGATTTTAAAATCAAAGGAATATTAACAAGATCAAAAACATCAGAATGTACCAAGTCCAACACATGAGAAGAACTAGAATAAAATTGAACACGATTTTGTTTTCCATAAATGTAATGTTCACAAAAATTGAGTTTAAGGTTACAATCATTCAATCCCTCAACAAGGTTTTTATTTTTCATTGTCCATAGACCCTTCTCACCTATGTGACCAAGCCTCTGGTGCCATACCATTGTTTTCTCTACTGGTAGTTTTGTATCTAAAGCATGAGCACCCTTACATACATAGAAATCACGACCATTGGAAGTGGATGCAATGCTCTATTTTTTGTTGGTTCTAATGGTGAAGGTGAAGATTCTATAGATCTCTTCATTGCAGTACTGAAAGAACTATTGCACTAAACTATGTGTGTATTCAACTAAAATAAAGTGTCAATATGAAAATAACCTTAGTAAGCACCATAGCTCCTCTGACCATCCTGCACCCTCCACTCAAGAAAACAACCTGCACACCTACATCATTCAAATTACATATAGAAAGTAGGTTCTAGGCCAAACTAGGGATATGTATAACACCATTGATCCCCTTCACTCATATATCAAGGAATCATATTATGACTCTTCCATGGCCAACTATATTTAGATGAGAATCATCTCCAAGGTACACCTCCCCACCATCAAATTCTTCATATTGTACAAACTAACCCTGATGTGAGGTCATGTGAAGAGATCCACCAAAGTCAATCGATAATGCACTTCTTATGCATGTGTAGCAAAGGTTGCAATAAAGGCATCACCATCACTGGGAGGATTTATTGGACTCATCATTATAATCATTCTTCTTATCCTTCTTCTTCTCCTCCTTACAATCTTTTCAAAAATGGCCAAGCTTGCTACAATTCTAACATTTAGCCTTGGACTTACTAGGAGATTGGATCTCCCATGGGGTTTAGATCTTGACCTAGCTTGCTTCTTTTCCTTCTTGCCTTTTTCTTTTGATCTTCCATAAATATCTAGGGCCTCCTTGGTTGATTCAAAAGTATTTCTTCGCATCTGTTTAAAAAGTAACAATGCAACCATCTGATCCATTTTGAACTTGGTGGTATTTCTCCCAATGGCCCTAATAAGCTGGTCCCATAAATATAGCAAAGAACACAACAAAGTCATACAACAATCCGCCTCCTCCATTTTTATTCCCATAGAGTTTAGTTGAACAACTATCATATTGAATGCATTCATATGATCCGCTACAGATCCACCATTCTCCATTTTGAGGGTGTACAACTTTCTTAGAAAATGTTTGTTAACTAAAGATTTGGCTTGATAAAAATCTCCTAATTTCTTCCAAAGGTTCATTGTGGTGATTTCCTCATGAACACTCAATAACACTGAATCTACTAGAGTCTAATAAGACTCTTCTCCTTTCTATCCATCAAGTCCCAGTCTTCTTATTTTTTATGATTTGGCTTCGTATCGTATATTGCAGCCCATATATATATATATCTACGAGCATATCTTCCATTTTGAGTTTCTAGAACTCAAAATTAGTGCCAATAAACTTCTTCTCTATTATATATGTGCTTTTAATCTCTTCCTATAATAAGATCAAAACCCACTCTACAAGCTCCCACTCAAATGAAGATTAGTACAAAAAACCCTCTACCCAACACCTATGATCTAAGGTGATCAAGCTCTGATACCAAATGAAAGGAAGAAAGGTATGTGGAAGCTTTTCCTACACTAATCTTTAGAGCAAAGTGTTGTGTAAATTTCAATCTTTGCAATTATAAAAAATATAAACACACATAAACATAAAATAAATAATATGCCATAACACAAGGTGTATGTGGGGAAAACCCTTTCAAGAGAAAAACCCTACACTCTAAAGTAGACCAATGTATTATTTAGTAAACAATACAATTAAGATACACTTGTAGACTAAACCTTTACACGAGTATTACTAACATTCAAATCTGGAGTGATTTTAGCACCATTACAGTACTTACAAATTAACTCATACAAACTACAACTCTAAGCACCATTAAATAGGTGAAGAACAAACTAGAAATCATAAATGATTTGATAAAACCATTAGATAATTCAAGGGAGGTATGTCACCCAAATTCAAAGCCCATATTCCAATGCCTTGTTTTGGTCTTGGTCATCCTGACTATTTTTAGCATATTCTCTTATAACATGTCATATGACATAAATGTCATATTTGACCACCCAAACTTGGGCTCCCCAACTTATCTTCATTCCCAATGCATAAAGATGCTCCATGACTAGTGTTCACACCTATCATAATGTTGGTCAAGATTCCAATGTAACCTCCCTTTTACATGCTCTTACATGTCATAAGAATCTATCGTACTCCTAATGATCTTACAACTCCGCAAGATGTTGACACATGACCAAACAATGTCACCTTAAAGTAGGATTCCTATCTCCTCATGTGAGGACAAAATCTACTAAAGATGAATTCCATGTCACCTCCAAATGGGATGCCTCTCCCACAAGAAGACAAAATACACAAAAGATGAAGTAGCGAATACATACAAAAGTATTAAAATGAACATTAGGAATGCAAGGTTGAGGTACCTTTTCCCAACATGGCACATAGGTTTTATAGTTTGTAAGTACATTGTGGAATTCTTAAGTTTTATGTTTGGAGTACATTTTTACTTTATTATATTTATTTATTTACTACTAATGCTATTATAATAGGTTAGTGGTACTAAAAAAGCTTCCACCTTCATGTGGTTCGTGTCGTTACTAGACAATTTCATATTCTTGAAGTGAAGAGAATCTCATACTCTTGAAGTGAAGAAGGAAGAGAGAGGGGGAATACAAAAAGAGCAAAAGAGAGAAAGAGATATAGAGAAAAAAAGAACATGAGAGACTAAAAAGTGCCAACATGTGGTACCAAAAAAACAAGACTAACACATCTGGGTGGGATGGTTAATGCTACAAAAGGTTTCATTTCACTACGCATTAATCTTGATTCTTCTAGGCTATATCAGTCTAATAAAGTCTCTTAAGAACCTTGGGACTGAAAAAGTGTCAAATCTTGATGCAAATATTATCCCAAACCATGACACCTGCGAATGTTCCATATAAAGCTACAACTAGGCATTTGGTCAATATATAAGACTCTCCTAGTTTCCCTCAAATCCTAATGGTTTTCTTGTGGTGTTGATAAACATAATGTTGTAAAAAGTATTACTTTTATTTAGTGTAAGGGTGCTAAGAGAAATATTTTACATTTTGCACCTCATGGTAATGAATGGACAATGCCAACACATCTTTGTGGGCTAGTTAATGCTACTAGAGGCATCATTTTTCTACCCATGCATTTTGATGCTTCCAAGCTACATTGGTCTCACAAAGTCTCTTAAAAGTCTTGAGACTAAAAAAGTGCCAAACTTTGACATGATTGTTCTCTCGAAGCATGACACTTATGAATGCTTTGTCTAAACATACAACTAGGCATTAGGTTAATCTAGAAAACATTCTCTCAATTTCCCCTAACTCTTGATAGTTTTCTTATAGTGACAACAAACACAATGCTGCAAAAAGTGTCAATTTTCTTCAATATAAGGGTGCCAAGAGTGATATTTTGTGATTTGCACATTGTGGCACTAGATAGATAGTGACCACACATCTATTTGTATTAGATAATGCTACTAGAGGCATAATTTCATTGCCCATGCATCTGGATCCTTCTACTCTACATAGGTCTAATAAAATCTCTCAAGATCCCTAAGACTAAAAAAGTGTCAAACTCTGAAACAAGTGTTCTCTCAAACCATGGAACCTACAAATGTTTTGTGTAAACCTATAGCTAAGAATTAGGCTAGTCTCTAAAATCCTCTCTTAGTTTTCCCCAACTCCTAACATTTTTCTTGTGGTGGCAATGAATGTAATATTGCAAAAAATATTAGTTTACTTCAGTGTAAGGGTGCTAAGAGTGATATTTTGTATTATGCATCATGTTGCAAATATGTGCCTAAGTGGTGTTGTCATTGATGTCAACATATTCTTGTTGTCATTAGTGTCAACTATGCCTTATTTTGTTGCCTATTGAGGAGACTAGAATGTTGAAGATATTGAGAAAATTAATGAAGACTCAAGGATCGTGGACCTTATGGCTATGTAGAGGATTGTTAGAGGTTGTTCTAGTCAAGAATTAAGAAGTCCACATGAAGATTTGAAGAAGTTATGGCCATCTGAATAGAACTGGATCTTGTAGTATTCAGATTAGACAAAGTGACAGTAAGTTGCTCCGGATTGCTCCACATTGAAATATAATGATCTACGGATCTGAAGGCATGTTGGGGAAGTCAGTGTGTATCATCAACTCCAATAGTTTGTGGTTTGGAGGCCAGCAAGTCATCCTTCTAGTTTGACAGTCATGGCAGACAGTGTTCTTGAGGTTTCAGAGGAAGATACAAATGATTCTAGTAATTTGGTTGAGAGTGGATGTTATTGGTGAGTTTAATGTGCTTGTGGAAGTCTCTAGATTGTGTGGCTACTATGTTGGAGGTTCACATTGGAGTTTGAGCTTGTTATTGAAGATTTACTCTTTGAAGTTGTTGTTCTACCCAGTCTTGGCCGACCAGATGTTCCTAGCGTGTTGCGGATGATCCAAAGATCATTTTATGAAGTGTGGCATGTTATTTTGATAACATTGTCAAAATAAGTACCAGTTAGGCTGTAAGAGATCTTCCAAAACTTGTGAAACCTAATAGCATGTGTAGAGAATGTCAATTGGGGAAACAGAGCAAAATTTCATTCAAAAGTAAGGAACAAGCTTCAAGTGGATGATTGGAACTAGTACATACTGATCTCTATGGTCCTACTAGAATTGGGAGTGTGCAAGGAGATAGATATTTCATGTTACTGATTGATGATTACTCCAGGATGATGTGGGTAACTTTCCTAAAAGAAAAATTAGAATCTTTTGACAAATTTAAGGTGTTCAAAGTGATGGTGGAAAATGAAATTGGTGAAAAATTGAAATGTCTGAGATCCGACAGAGGTGGATAATTTACTTCTCGTGAGTTTGATGCTTTCTGTGAAAAGCATGGCATAAAAAGACAGTTATCTGCTCCTAGTACTCCCCAACAAAATGGAGTTGTGGAAAGAAAGAACTGAACCATTCAAGAAGCTTCCAGGACCATTATGATGGAAAGATATGTTCCTCAAGTTTATTGGAGAGAAGCTATAAGTACTATTGTCTACACTCTTAATCGAGTGCAGATCAAAGGCAATTATGTACGACCCCTTATGAACTATGGTTTGGTCATCCTCCTACTGTGAGATATTTCTGAATTTTTGGTAGTAAATGCTATATCAAAAGAGATGAGGATTTAGGCAAGTTTGATACAAGAAGTGATGAGGGAATATTTTTGGGGTACTCTACTCAAAGTAAGGCTTACCGGTGCTTTAACAAGAGGTTGAAAAAGATTGTTGAAAGTGCTGATGTTAGAGTTCATGAGAGTAAGGAAGGACATTCCAGGTTCTGCAGATATGATTCAGATGATCAAGATGAAAGTCATAGTCAAGGAAGGTTAGTTCAAACTCTGAATCAGATTTAGATTGATCTGGAAATTCTAGGAACTCAATAAAATAGTACAGATGTTGAGGAACAAGCTCAAGAAATAGAAGTTCAAGCAATTCCCAAAACCCCCAGATATGTAAGAATGAATCATCCTGAATATCAAATCATAGGAGATAGAAATAAGGGTGTTCAAACTAGGAGAAGAGTTACTGAAGATCAAGAAGAGATTTTTTTGATTTCAAGGATTGAACCTAAATCAGTAAGTGAAGCTTGCAATGATGAAAACTGGGTAAAAGCAATGGAAGAAGAATTAATGCAAATTGAAAAGAACCACACTTGGGATCTTGTTCCTAGACTTGAGGACAAAAATGTGATTGGAACCAAATGGGTCTTCCGGAATAAACTAAATGAAGATAGTGAAGTTGTAAGAAGCAAAGCAAGGTTGGTATGCAAAGGCTATTCTCAAGTAGAAGGAATTGATTTTGAAGAAACTTTTTCTCCAGTGGCAAGAATAGAGGCAGTTAGATTGTTTCTTGCATTTGCTACTTTCAAAGATTTTAAAGTATATTAGATGGATGTCAAATCGACATTCCTGAATGGAGATTTGGAGGAAGAAGTCTACATTGAGCAACTGAAAGGATTTTAGTTGTCTGATCAGGGAGATATGGTTTGTAGACTGAGAAAAGCCTTGTATGGACTCAAGCAAGCTCCAAGAGCCTGGTATGCAAGATTGGATAAATATTTGCTTAAGATAGGTTTTAGCAAAGGTACTACTGATAGTAATCTTTACTTCAAGATTAATCATGAGGACATCCTGATTGTTGAGGTCTTTGTTGATGATATCATTTTTGGTAGAAATGAATGTATGTGCAAAGCATTTGTTGATCAGATGAAAAGTGAATTTGAGATGTTAATGTTTGGAGAGATGAATTTCTTCCTAAGTCTACAAATTATTTAGTCAGAAAAAGGTATCTTTATATCTCAGTCAAAGTATGTGAAAGAATTGCTGAAGAAGTTTGGAATGGAAGATTCAAAGCCAGTAGGTACACCTATGGTAACCAAATGCAAGTTAAGTAAAGATGATGATTCCCCCAAGGCAAATCAGAAAAGGTATAGATCAATGATTGGAGGATTGCTCTATCTGACCTAGACCAAACTTGACATCATGAATGCCGTTGGACTTGTTGCTAGATTTCAAGTTGATCCAAAAGAATCCCACATTGTGGTAGTCAAAAGAATTTTCAGATATCTCAAAGGGACAATTGATTATGGATTGTGGTATCCCAAAGACAATGATTTCACTCTTCATGCATATATAGATGCTGATTAGGCAGGAGATGTGGATGACAGAAAAAGTACTAGTGGTGGTGCATTTTTCTTGGGAAGAAGATTGGTCTCTTGGATGAGAAAAAAGCAAGAGGCAATATCCCTGTCTACTATAGAAGCATAATATATAGCAGCAACAAATAATTATACTCAGGTTCTGTGGATGAAGCAAATGTTGAAGGACATCAGAGTTGTGTTTGAGGAGCCAGTCACAATCTTTTGTGACAATTCTAGTGCAATAAGCATCTCAAAGAATCTAGTGTTGCATTCAAAGACAAAGCATATATCTATCAAGTTTCATTTCTTAAGAGAGAAGGCAAATGAGAATGAAGTCAAGTTGGAGCTTGTGTCTTCCAAAGATCAGATTGCAGATATCTTCACTAAGCCTCTTCCCAAAGATACCTTTGAATATCTCAGAGAGGTGTTAGGGGTTATTACCCCTCTGAATCAAAACTAAGATGCACTAAGGTGCATCAGTCCGGTGGAATTCTCAGTCATATCTTGAGATCCAGATTGATGTTGAGAAAATACTACTCTAAGGAGTAGTCAGTATGCAAACGTTGGAGATCGGTCTAAAATAAAAAGGGGGAGTAAAGATTGCAAATATGTGCCCTTTTCCCTTGATGTCAAAGGGGGAGAGAAGACATGTGAAAAACTAATTGCTAATGACAGGGGGAGCAATGAAGGAAGTGGTTGTAGAAGTCAGGGTGAGAAGTTTTTGTCATGATGGTTGAATCAATTTTTCACATGTGTTGCCATCAATGACAAAGGGGGAGATTGTTGCAAATATGTGCCTAAGAGGTGTTGTCATTGATGTCAACATATTCTTGTTGTCATTAGTGTCAACTGTGCCTTATTTTGTTGCCTGTTTAGGAGACTAAAATGTTGAGGATATTTAGAAAATTAATGAAGACTCAAGGATCATAGACTTTATGGCTATGTAGAGGATTGTCAGAGATTGTTCCAATCAAGAATTGAAAAGTCCACATGAATATTTGAAGAAGTTATGGCCATCTGAATAGAACCAGATCTTGCAGTATTTAGAAGAGACAAAGTGACAGTAAGTTGGTCCAGATTGCTCCATAGTGAAATATTATGATCTACGGATCTGAAGGCATGTTGGGGAAGTTAGTGTGTATCATCAACTCTAGTAGTTCATGGTTTGGAGGTCAACAAGTCATCCTTCTAGTTTGACAGTCATGGCAGATAGTGTTCTTGAGGTTTCAGAGGAGGATACAAATGATTCTGGTAATTTGGTTTAGAGTGGATGTTATTGGTGAGTTTAATGTGCTTGTGGAAGTCTCTGGATCATGTGGCTACTATGTTGGAGGTCCGCATTAGAGTTTGAGCTTGTTATTGAAGATTTCCTCTTTGAAGTTGTTGTTCTTCCCAGTCTTGGCTGACCGGGTGTTCCTAACATGTTGTGGATGATCCAAAGATCATTTTATGAAGCGTGGTGTGTTAGTAGAGGAAAATTTAAGTCTCAGCTATGTTTGGTCGACAGTGTAAAGATTCGCGTTAAGTTTGGCTGACCTTGTTGATCATTCCAAGATTGATGAAGTGTATAAATATGTGTTGAAGAGTTGTCAAAGATAATCCTTGAGAAAAATAGATTAAATTAGAATAAAGGATCAGAAGTAGAGCAAAGAAGAAAAGGAGTGAGAGCAGTGTAGAGTGAGAAGTTAGTGAAGAAGAATTTGGGTAAAGCAGAAGTTTTGTGAGTATTCATTGAAATTGAACTAGGCATGAAGTAGATGCTATTTCTCAGTTAATTATTTCTGTTCTAAATAAATTCTGTAGGTAGTGAGACTCTCTTTTGAGCAGTGAGCTCTGGGCAGTGCGACTGAAGGCATGTGCCTTCTATTTTTCTAAAGTACTTTTAATAGAGTACAAATTTTTGTAGGTTAACCCCCACTGTGGTTTTTCCCTTAACTAGGTTTCCATGTCAAAATCTTGGTGTCAAGTGTGTTGATTATGTTTCTACTCATATGTTGTTGATCTATGCTTTAATGTTTACATCATTAATCTGATAGTAAGTTAATAAAGAAGGTTAAAAGTAGAAATTTTTTTATTTTTTGGGACAATTAATTCACCCCATCTCTCAGTTGTCCGATCCAATTCCAACACATCTTGTGGTATTGCATAGACAACATCAACACATCAAGGTGGGTTGGTTAATACTACTAGGGGTGTCATTTCATTGCCCATGCATCCCAATCCTTTCAGGATACATTGGTCCAACAAATTCTCTTAAGGGTCCTAAGGCCAAAAGGGCCAAACTTTAACGTGACTATTCTCTCAAACCATGACACCTACAAACTTTTCATCTAAACCTACAACTTGGAATTGGGTTAATCTATAAAACCATCTCCCAATCTTCCCCAACTCCTAACAATATTCTTGTAGTGGTGACAAACATAATGTTGCAAAAAGCATTAGTTTGCTATAGTGTAAGTGTGCTAAGAGTGATATTTTGTGTTATGTACCTCATGGGACTGAATGAATAGTGCCAACATGTCTAGGTATGATGATTAATGCTATTGGAGTCATCATTTCCTATCTTGATCCTTCTAGGCTACATTAGTCTAAAAATATCTCTTTAGAGCCTTGAGACCAAAAAAGTGCCAAACTTTGTCATGATTATTCTCTCAAATTGTGGAACCTACAAATGTTTTGTGTAGACCTAGATCTAGTCATTGGGTTAATCTACAAAATCTTCTCCCATTTTCCCTAACTCCTAACGATTTCCTTATAGTGGTAATGAATGTAATGTTTAAAAAAATATCAATTTACTTTAGTGTAAGGGAATTAGGAGTGATATTTTATGTTCTACACTTGATGGATTGAGTGGACAAGGACAACACATCTATGTTGGATAGTTAATTCTATTAGAGGTGTCATTTTTTAAACAATGCATCCTGATCCTTTTGAGCTACATCAATCTAACAAAGTCTCTTAAGAGCCCCAAGGCCAAAAAGTACCAAACTTTGATGTGAATATTATCTCAAATTGTGGCATCTATGAATTTTCTGTTTGAAACTATAGCTATACATTGGGTCAATCTACAAAAGCCTCTCTTAGTTTCCCCTAATTCCTAACAATTTTCTTGTAGTGACAATAAATGCATTGTTACAAAAAATGTTAGTTTGCTTCAATATAAGGGTGCTAAGGGAAATGTTTTTGTTCCAAACTTCATGGAACCAAAAACTAGTGCCAATACATCTAGGTGGAATATTTAATTCTACTAGAGACATCATTTCATTTCCCATGCATCCTGATCCTTCTGAGCTACATCAATCCAATAAAGTCTCTTAAGAGCTTTGAGACCAAAAGAGTCCCAAACTTTGATGCACTTGTTCTCTCAAACCATGACACCTAAATTTTTTTGTCTAAATTTATATCTAGGAATTGGGTAAATATACAAAAGCCTTTCTTAGTTTCCCCAACTCTTAATGGTTTTCTTACATTGGCGACAAACATAATGTTGCAAAAAGCATTAGTTTGCTTTAGTGTAAGGGTGCTAAGAGTGATATTTTTCATTCCACATCTTGTGGCACCAAATGGATAATGACAAAACATATAAGTGGGCTATTTAATGCTACTACATGTATCATTTCACTGCCCATGCATCTTAATCCTTTAGGGCTACATCAATTTGACAAAGTTTCTTAAGAGCCTTGAGAACAAAAATGCCAAACTTTGATGTGACTATTCTCTCAAGCCATGGCACCTACAAATGTTCCATCTAAACCTATAGTTAGGTATTGGATCAATCTACAAAGTTCACTCTCTTTTCCCCAACTCTTGATAGTTTTATTATAGTGGCGGCAAACACAATGTTGCAAAAAGTGCCAGTTTACTTCAATGTAAGGGTGTTAAGAGTGATATTTTGTGTTCTACACCTCGTGACACTAAACAAATAGTTTCAACATATTTAGGTAGGCTAGGTAATGCTACTAGAGGTGTCATTTGTCTTCCCATGCATTCCAATCCTTCTAGGCTACATCGGTTCAATACAGTCTCTTAAGAGCCTTAAGACAAAAAAAGTGCCAAAATTTGATGTGATTGTTCTCTTCAATCATGGCACATACAAATAGTTTATCTAAATCTATAGTAGGGCATTGGGTCAATCTACAAAAGACTCACTTAGTTTCCTACAACTTTTAATAGATTTCTTGTGGTGGTGACAAATGTAATATTACAAAAAATGTCAGTTTGCTTCAGTGTTAAGCTCTCAAGAATGCTATTTGACAAGCTACACCTCATGACATCAAACTAATAGTACCAACACATCTAAGTGGGCTAATTAATGCTACTAGAGGCATCATTTTGATGCCCATGCATCCAGTTCTTTCCAAGCTCAATCGATCCAATGATGTCTCTTAAGAGCTCTAAGAGAATAAGACTATCAAACTTTGACAAGAATGTTTTTACAATATATGGCACTTATGACTATTCTGCCTAAACCTGTAGTTGGGCATTGGGTCCATCTACAAAAATCTCTCCTCATTTTTTTGAACTACTAATAGTTTTATCGTAACGGTAGCAAATGCAATGCTACAAAGTATCAGTTTGCTTTAGTGTTATGGTCTCAAGAGTGTTATCTTGAAATACACACCTTGTGACATTAAATTGATAGTGCTAATGTGTCTAGGTGGGATGGTAGAAGGTGCCATTTCAATGCCTAGGCATCCTAATCTTTCTAGGCTACACGGTTTAATGATGTCCCTTAAGATCCCAAAGAACAAAATTAATCAAACTTTGATGGGAACATTCTTCCAATTTGTGGGACATATAGACATTCTATTTTAATATTATTACAAGACAATAGAGGGTCAAGACTCAATAAAAACATACATTTTTTTGTATTTTATATACATCCATCACTGCAGAAAATAAGTATTGGAAAAGAAGAGAATGCTTCTAGATAGTTGGATTCTAATTGTAACAATGTTAGTGACATGATATCAAATCCCAATGATCATGTGAAGGAAAAATTCATTCTTGACATGTTTTCACCCAGTTCCTTTCCACTTAGGCCTAGATGAAAATATAATTACTAGAACAAAGAATTGGACTAGAAGCAATAAAACTGTAAGACTTGATGGTAAAACTACTTCAGAAGATAGGGAAATAATAAATTTGATAAAATCAACAAGTAGAAGGACAAAAAAGTTCTTTTTGCATCAATTAAGGCATGTGGAGAAGGCATTAAATGTATAAGTGCTAGAAAAGTTTTGTGTTTATCTTTTATACCAAATAGAAGACTTCATTGTATAAGAGCTAGAAAAGAATCATATTTTGATCACTATCAACAATGAAAACAATCTTAAGTTTGAAGTGAGAATTAAATCCATTTAAAACAATTATGATCACTTTCAACAATTAGTAGTCTTAAGCCTTATGAATCAAACCATTCAAACCATTTAAACAATTTAAGCCATGAATACGTACAAAATATTTATATACATTGATCTCAATAAGACCATGAAGGTATACATAATTGCATGAAAATTTCATAAACTATCATAAGGGGTACAATATCATATAAGCATACAATCAATGTCTAAACAATGTCATATAGATAGATAATGATATATTAGTAAAATAGGAATCCATGCCTATAAAGATATATAGGCGTACAATGATATACATTGGAAAAATATAAATCTACGACTACATGCAATTACGGCATACAACAAAATATCTATACATAAAACCTATGGAGTCTCATTGAACAATTAGCCCATCTTGTCCCATTAGGAAGATGAACCAATCTCATAATTGACAACTAACCTCTATCGATCAAACATCCCATGCTCAAGAGTGGATTGTAATTCAAGATATCAATCATCCTCTACTTCTAATCATCCACCTGAGGGGTAGCTACATGAATTGGGATTCTCACCTTCTCCTATGACAAGCATGTTGAAGTAAACATGAATGTCATTTTTTTACATTAAATTATATGAAATTTACAATGACATCTAAATTACTAGCTCAAACTTGTGTAAAAGGCATAGAAGATGATATTGCTTTAGCAACACCCATTTCTAGTGATTCCCAAAGATGGGGAGGAGTCTTTGTAAGCAGTAAAAGATGCATGGATGGTAATCCTATGATGAGCTATGATCCTAAACATGTACATGTAAGCATGCAAGTATGACCTCTCAACATGTGTTCTTCTTGGCAACACGTGGATTGGACTCTCTTTTCTCTTTTCTTCCTTGTTTTCCCCTTGATAACTTGTGCAATGTTGTCCCTTCTTCATTTGTCCTTTGTAAATTATTTTTTTCTTCACTTTCTAACCTTGTTACAAGACCTATGAGTGTTGTTTCCTAGGGACCCTTCATCTTGTTGACCTTTTACATTATTTTTAGGCCTCTAGAGACCCTGAACTGACATACTAATCTCATCCCCAACCCCAGCTTCTATCCACTTTTCATTTAGACCTGATACCCCAGTTCACCAGGCTTGATCCCCTTGGGTGACCACCCTATGAATGTGGGCAACCACCCCTTCTAACATCTTTTTGGCAAAATAGAGTTTCCAAGTGTCTTCTTCAGCCTCCTAGGACCACTCTCCAACCTTTAGTTTTCACCCAGCCATTCATCTAACCTTGGTCTCCCTTCTTTTGACCATGGCAACCTCTGAGTGACGACCCTGTGAATGTGGGTGACCCTGTCATATTTTCTTTAGAGGTTTTACTTTGATTTTGAGCTCAAAAAAGCATCAATTTTTCTCCAATTTACATGAGATTTTGAGCCTAACTGAGAGTCATCTATTTTTAACCTTTCAATCAACTTTAATCATGCAAATTTGTCTTAGTTAAACTATAGTTAACTCCTCCCTCTCTCATGCAAACTCTATTTTCTCTCATGTGATAATCTTTCAAGCTCACTTCACTTGCCAATTAATCCGGTTCACTGAGTAATTATTTGAGTTAAGTCTCCAATCAAGGGAGTTAACCCTCCAATCAATTCTACCCCTCATTCCTCATTCCAACCTATAAATACCCCTCACCTCTCCATTATTTCTCAAGTTGGAGAATGTTCTTCTCATCTTTACAAGATTTTTCAAGCTTCTTCACAAGCCTTTGAGCCTCTTTCTTCTTTCTTTCTTTAGTTTTTCAAAGCTTCAAAGCTTTTATGTCATTAGCCTTCATTAATCCCAAGCTTCAAAGCTTTCCCATAAGAGGCAAATTCATTGTTGCAACCTGGTTTTGCTTACTTTTTGTTCTCCCTTAACATTCTTATGCTCATTGTAGGACTCTCGTGCCTTTTTCTTTTGTTGTTTATGCCCAAGATTTTCAAAAAGCTTCATACAACATTGTCACGGTAGCCAATTTTCAAGCCCAAGTGCTCCATCCAATCTTTCATAGCTTCAATTGAAGGTTTCTCAAGCTTTTATTTTGATTTGTTTTCCATCCAATCTATGTTTCCAAGAGGAGTACCCCACTATTGTAGAGGAAGGGAAGGCTACTACAAGGATCTGTGAGGATACACCAGGGTCATGCGCCTTCAATTTCAGGTTCATTCTTTTTGTAGTAATTAGGAAATCAATCTTGCTCTTGAAATAGTAATCTTGTTATTGTAAATTCCTTGATATGTTAATTTAGATTTTTAGATTAGCTTGTTATATTAAAATTAGATTAGTTTTATTTCAAAGAATTTTTCTAACTCTTAGAGTAGCCCAAAAACTGATCTCAAAAAATACAAAAAAAAATAGAGTAGTTGCATTAGATAATTTCATTCTAGTTTGCATTCATATTTCAATTCCTAGTTTAACTTAGTTCATTTTATTTCATAATTGGTGAAAAAGAACAAAAAATTATTTTCATACATTGTAGCTTGCATTTCATACAAAAACCCACAAAATACAAAAACATTAGAAAATACCCAACAAGAAATCAAAACAAGTTCACAAACCCTTGATTTCATCACGAGGTCAATACAAGTCAAGTAAAAACAAAAATATGAACAAACCCTAGGTCATCACTCTAAGACAATGTAAACCAACTCATGGATAACTCAAACCAACTCTCTCTATTCAGACCCATGAATGTGCCCTGGACTTAGAGGTGAGTGGGTGAGGCCGATCCTAGAGGAGATCGAAGAGTTACATCCTAGGCCTCAACACACACAATTAACCATTCAAGAACAAGAACATAGGCTTAGGTTGATTGAACAAAGACATCAAATCCAATTACCCCTTTGAATAGGAGAGGAAAGATTCTGATGTTTATGACTCATAAGCGACTATAATAGATAACTGAATATGCGTTGGAATCTAGCTAACCCAAACCAGAGATCAATGACTAGTAGCCCTTTAGGTCATATTATTATTTCAACATCTATGGTCATTGAACAAAACTTAGCAAACAATCCTCAGGAAAGACGCCAAGACTGGTCGACCATTCTTCACGAAGTCTAGCTCTCAAGTGTGTAGGACCACCCCCGTGTCTTACCTCTTCTCAACTAACTTCTACCACAAGAGTGAGAGTCATGTGGAGATTTAGCCATGGCAAGGAGAAGGGTTTGTTGTCTCCATCAAGGCTGAGTTGATCACCCCGAGCTACTAAGTCACGTTTTGAAGTGTACATATTTTGGTGAACTTGACATGAAAAAAAACTTTTGATGAGATCTTTTGCATTTTTGCGAGCTTCCTTTATTCTATTTTCATCTTTCACGTCCATCTTTAATTCATTCATTTCATGGTGTTTCCTACACCCCAAAACTAGGACAAAATCACACAGAGTTCATGGGAATCATCCCTCCAATGAAAGTAGCACATGTTCAGATCTAATAGCTTCAATCTCAAATCAGTCAAACTTGAAAGACTCAAAGGGGATCCAACAAGATCACCACAATATTGACCAAATCAAAACATGCCAAGTGAGTGTTTGGTCTGAGATCCATCAAGAAGACCAACCCATAATAAGCCATATGACAATGGCCACCCAAATGAACAATGAGGTGAGCCATCAAAAGAAAATCTTATTGAAAATGTTGACACCTAAAAAACCAGTCCTCAAAATGCCTCATTTTGCTCCCAAGTCTCATATGATTTCCACTTGAACCTACAACTTATAACCAAGCAGAGAAAAATTTCATAGGTTTTCATGTGTTTACCATTTGAAATACAAGATGGAAAAGCCCAAAAATTGGCTAATTCCTAAATATCCCAAGGTTCCCTTGTGTTTTTCGCCCTTGTCAGAGGTTGGATTTTCGGGCTTCTTCCTTCCACTATGCTTCACCTTTTGGTCCCAAAAATTGCCTAAGTGTTGAAGTTTTCTAAGTGTTCGGCAGAGTCTCAGAAGTTAGAGTTCCTCCCTTTTGTCTTCCTTATGGAAAGCATAGGGATGAGGCCTCGAGGGCCGAAGTCTGCTCAAATTGGTGAAGATTATTCATAGTATGGGGAAGTGTTACGGAGCATCAGACTTCGAAGTTGTTTGGTTTTGCCTTCTTTAGTGTTGTGGTGAGTGTAGAGGGCCGAAGTCTGACAGGTTTAATTGTAAAATATTCTAAGTTCCAAGCTTTTGGTGGGGTTTCGAGGCCCCGCATTCGGGCCTTTACCTTCTTGGTCTCATTCATGCCATGTATTAGCATGGCACAATTTCTAAATAACACTAAGAAAATGTTTTCAAGTTCTTGTGTTGGCTCGACAATGTCCTAGCTGTGTTCTATGGAAGGCCTGATGATTGGCCCCCGACGAGAAAAGTTCTTCAAGGATTTCCACCTTTTGTGTTTCCTTTTGGCAAGCACATGGCAGGCTAGTGCATTGTAGAGAGGTCTTTGTTTCTGTTTTGTTTTAAATGTGCACCAGATCACCACGTGGACTGTTTCCACTTCCCTTCTCAAAGTTGTTTTCCGTTGCGCTGAATGAAGGATCAGGGTGCGCGAGTACTCTTGCTCCAGCGAAGTGCCCACGTGGGTGCCATGTTGGACTCCGCGATACTGATGCATGTTTGTGGTGGACTTGAATGGGTGGACACGTGGCAGTTACAGTGATGGGGGGAGGATTTGGCTGCCTCTGGCATTTTCAAAATTTCACTAAGTATTTTGAAGGGCGGGTGTCGGGCCTTTGGCTCTCTTTCTTCTTCGATGACAAGTGCAATGCAAGTGTCTAAAAGCTGAGGTATGACTGGCACAAAGCAATTTAAGGCAAGCGAAATGCAAAGGGTAGGTTGTGAAGGCTAGAGGCCTGGGGTTTGAAGGTTCAATTCTATGGGACCCGTTATTGAGACTCTCCCCTCGCGCAGAGGGCATCCATGTGTCACCCCCGCACTTCTTCTAAGGAAAACTTTGGAGGGACTCTCCTAGGTGTGGACCTTTTTGCTGCATGTCCCTAGAAATACTGTGGTATCCGTTGGTGGCTCTGTGCTTGGGTGTGTTATGTGCGAAACTCAGGATCCTGTGGAGGCTGCTACATGGTGGCCTGGTGGGGATTCTAAACAATACGAGATCAAAGGCTCTCTTGGTATGCACCATTGCACCACGTGGAAGGGTGGTGGATCCCTGTGAATGAAGAGAAAAGGAATAGTCGGTAGGGCTCAGTGATGTCAGTTGCGTGCTGTGGTGTTTTCATCTGCGGCTGGGGTTTGACTCTAAGGTGGTTGCAGATGTAATCATTTATTGTGGTGGGTAGCTAGATTTAATGCTCTTCAATGTGGTCGGTAGGGTTGTTGGGTTTTTGGTGCCTGATTGACTCTCAGTTTGGTTTCAGCTGTGCTATAAAGGCAATTTTTTGACTCTTTTTCTGGGTTGGTCTCTGAGCCAATTTTTCAGGTCTGGGATTGCCTAAGGAGTTTCTCTGGCATCAATACATGATTTTTCTAGTCTGCAAATGAAGGGATATACTTTGTATTTTGTAGGAATGTTTCATAAAGTAGATTTGAATGTAATGAATGTCTCCATAGGAGTTTGTAATGATTCTGGTGAATATATAATCACAGTTATGTATTTTCCTTTGCTGCATTTCCTAGTATGATTGTAACATATGTTTGGAGATGTGTGACAACATCTAAGCAATACAAAGATTTGTACTTTCCATTCTATGTTGCATATGAATCATTGCAATTTTCTTTTGGATTATTTAAAGTATGTTCATTATATGAAGATCTAGTCATATGTGTAAATGTAGCTCTAGTTCTGTTGATCCTTTGTTGAATATCTCTTTTCTTCCTTGCATTCTATGACTCTATTGCCCAATTGAATAGGCATTGGTCCATATTGGAGAGGGACCAAAAAATCTTTAAAAATCAAACAAATCATTCATCTGTGGTTCAAGGTAAAAACCATCTCTCCTATGCAAGTATATGTGTATAGTTGAATAAAAAATATAGGGGTTATTAATGACAACCAACTGTTCTAGGTCTAGTGACAATCTTTGGGGCCTAGAAGGTAGTTTGGGTTTGGTTGTCCTGTTATTTTTAGTTGTTCATCTAGTTTGAACCTAATACTTGTTCAAGTATACCCCTTGGAATATCCCTCCTAGGTTTAAGATGAGCCTGAAGAGCAGAGGAGTTAATCCACTCCTGTAGGTTGCCTCAAAATCACCCTTGACCTATTGATAAAACCTCTTTCCATCACCTTGACGACATCCCTAGCCTTGCTGATTTGTGAAATGTTTTAGGGTTTGGGGTTGTAGTTATTTTGTGTGTCAACAGAACACACATAAAATCTTGTTGGACACTTTAACTTTTTGAGCCACATTCTCCGCTTCAGTCAAGATGCCAGTCAAGACTTCTAACTTCATACCCACTACTTTTCTTAGTTAACCTATTTCTCCTTTGATTTGCTCTCTTTACTCCAGGAGCTGCTTTAACTGAGTATGTAGATTTTCAAATTGGGCCCTAATGGTTCCATATTTATCCTTTAGAGGATCATATACTTTGGCTACTTGAGTTAATTGTGACTCAATAGAGTCAGCTTAATCCTTTATTTCCTTTGTAGTAGCTAGCCAATTCAAACAAAATTGAAACAAAATCTTGGCTTCCTCAATATTTTTCTGAATATTTTTCAAACTTTCTTGTAGACTGTTATGTGCCTTTGCACATCTATCAAAAACATCAACCAATCTCTTATTATTTATTTGTTCTTTTATCTTTTTCTTAGCCTACTTCTCTAGGTAAGATGAATGAGTCTTGAAAGACACCAACATGAGTTTCATTTGTTGAGTAGGAGGAAATGTGGGATCTCTCTTTGCCTCAGGCAATTCCTCTTCTAACATCTTAATTGCCTCTTATAATACTTCAACCCCTTCAACCTATTGTTGTAGAATCTCTTGCCTTGTTGAGGATTGAAGTATATCTCCCATTTGCAACTTGTGAAGTCGAGATATATTGGACAAGTTAACTTGTCCATCTAATACTGGAAATTGTAACAACTGTGAAGTGACCACTGATTGGATTTGCATTTGTTGAGCTAGAAATTCCTTGATAGAGTCAACTGAAGAGGAGTAGGAAGATGTATCTTGTTCCTTTTGAAAGTTTTCCCCTAAATCAATATTTGTCTGCCCCTCTTGTTGTGCAGTATTATCCTGTTGTTCTGTATTCACTAGAGGTTGATCATCATGCATAATATTATGATTCAGAGAATCATTTCCTTCTTCATGAGAATCTTGTGTTTGATATTTTGTTGCTTGCTCTTCTTTCCCCTCTTGAGAAACTTGATGTTCAGTGTTGTGTGGAGGAGATGCAGTCATATGAGGTGTAGAAGCAACGTTATGTGGTGGAGAAACTTGTGGTTGCTCCACATTTTCAATTCCTTTTACCTCACCCAAAATTTTCTTTGTCACATCCTTTGTTTCCTTCTTAATTTTCTCTTTATCACCTTCCTTCATGCTCATGAGTGTGTCCACTCTTTGCATTGTCCTTAATTCTTGAGCTTGCATTTGAGCCAATTTATCTTTTTCTTCTTGTGACATAGATGATCCGGCCTTTCCTAAAGCTTGTTGTCTCTGCTCTTTATTCATTTTAATGGATTCTTCTCTTTTCTGCCTTAAGGCCTGAGCTAGACTTTCTGATATCTTTTTGATTACATCAATCATGGGCAAGTTATATTTAATCATATACATAACTACAACCTTTTCAATGGTCTTTTGATCCTCAAGAGGAACCTCTAGATACAAGTTGTGTGCTTTAGTATCCCATGTTGTTCAATTCCATTGAATACAACATCCAATTGAAGAGGGCCTTCTATAGAACTCACCGGAAGATTTTGCTTAGATTTCTTACCTTTTCTTTTCAACTTAGAGGTTTCCTCTTCACCTTCTTCTTCTTCCTCTTCAATCTCTACTACCTTAACCTTCTTCCTTTTGGCTTGAATTTTAGGTCTTGCATGCTTCTTTTCTCTAGATTTCTTATGTGTTTGTGTTTTAAAAGTTGTCCTTCTTCCAGTGGACTCCATTTGTACTAACTTAGAGGGAAGTGGTACATTTATTTTAGCAGAAGTGGCTTTGCTAGTCCTTCTTTGTGTAGCTGGTGGGAAAATAGATGCATGATGGATATATCTCCTCCAAAGGGGCTTTTGAGGTAGTTTAAGATGAAATGCCCCGTATCTTGTGTAGTTTACCCATATTCTTCTCAAGTTGTTCCTCTGTATTTTTCTTCTGCATCTTGTTTATAATCTCATCATAGGTTCCAAACCTCTCAACAGTGATGTCTTTTGGTTTGCTGAGTAGGATATTAGCATATACCTTTATTTCTTCTCTAGAGACTTCATATGGTTGTCTAGGAATCCATGCAGTTCTAGGTTCAATTTCCTCCATATAGGTGTAATCCTTATCAACCAAAAATGTGATCTTTTCCCTATATTATTGTATAGATCGGTAAGGGATCCTTCCTATGGCATGCATGTTGGTTTGAAGGGTTTTGAAGAAACCCCAATACATTGTCTTGTAGTGATTTGGATCACTAAACCCTCTTATATGATTCTTGATTTGAGCCACAACATGAATATGTTGTAGCCAGACCTTTCCACTAAAGCCAGGTAATTCATTTAAGAAAAAGAATGCAAGATAGACAATTAATGTACCATACCTAAAAAATGTATTTGGTTTCTTTTATCCTTCTTAGATTCTTTGGGAGTTTTTCTTTCATGACCTCACGGAGGTCAAAATCTTTTCCTTCCTTGACCATCTAGTATGTAGTATGAATGATAGTACCAATGGTGGAACCCTCTCTATTTTTGAGATAACATAATGCAGCTTTGTTGGGTAGGTAACTTGCCACCGGATTGCTTTGTGAACTCATAGAGACTCAAGAACTCTTTGCATTATGTTATTCTACTCTAGAAATTTGGGAAAAAGATACTATCTTACCATATCAACATCTTCTTCAACTATTTTTAATCCAACTTGTCTGTATGATAAGATTCCACTTGCAAGTGCCATAACTTTCAAAAGAGGGAAAGAAAGAATATACCCTAATTAGCTTCCCTTGACCCTATGTCTTATTTTAGTTAGCAACGGAGTCCTTTGCACTAGACAGAGATAGAATCCTCCTTTTCAACACTTTGTTCTATCTTCCTTCTCCATATCTTTGCCATTTCCTTCTTTTGCTGAGTCACGATTCGCTCTTTTTTCTTGTGTTGAACAGGTGGTTCCATAGAACCAATTTTGTAGAATCTTGCTCTCTGCCCCAAATTCTTGCATTTGTAGCAAACAACATTATATTCTAGAGTCACACTATTTCTTCTCATCTTTGTTCTACATTCAATTGCCCTATGACCAAAATTATTGCATACAAAGCAATACCCATAAAAGGAATAGGAGGTTCTAGCATCATGTTGTGGAGGCAAAAATGAATTCTTCCTTATGCTGTCATTTCTTCTAGCTTTAGTTCTACCGTCAATGGCCTTATGTCCAAATTTATGACATGAAAATAGTAGCCATAGAAGGATTGAAAGAACCTGGGATTAGTAGTTGGTCTAGGTGGAGATCTCTTGAAATCTTTCTTCTGATTGCTGACCTATATATTGTCATCATCCAACTCCGACCCCTCATCTTTAGTTTCCTTAGAGTCTTCAGTGCTAGGATCTTCCCTTTTCATTTCAAACATGCCTTTAGGTATATCTATTTTAGGACTCTAATATTTCTCAAATCTAATACCACCTTTATTCTATGTAGGTCTTTGATTACTGATTATCTCATCAAGAATATTGGTGCTTTTCTTTGGTTTTAGACCTTTGTCTATCAAATCCTTCTCTTTATCCAATTCTTTCTTTATGGAGACAATTTATTCTTCAAGTTTGGAGCATTCAAATGATTTTTCATTCAGCTTAACATTTAGACAATTTGTAACCTTCTTACCTTTTTCAACTTGAGATTTCAACTTGGCAATTATTTCCTTTGATTTTATGAGATTGATCTTATATTCTTCATTTTCACTTCTTCTTGCATCCAGATCTTCTAGGGAAGAAATGAGTTCTCCTACATAATCAACTACAAAATCTTCTAGATTATAGGATGTCATGTTTATATCATCTTCCAGAGAATTCTTTCCAATAAGCCTTAATTTTGTTCCCATGTGTTCCACACCAAGATCTACCTCAACTGTTAGGCTGCATCCAAGGAACCTAGGCTTTGATACCAATTGTTGAACACAGAAGTATTGAGGGGTGGGGGTGAATCAATACATAATTAAATTACTTTACTTTCATAAGCATTTAGGCTAATGTAATCATTCAAAGTAATTGAGAAACAAGAACACAAAATCACACAACCATAACACTAGATTTACGTGGAAATCCCAAGAAGGAAAAACCATGGTGAGCAAGCTTCTTGGATCTACTATCCAAATCCAGTCTCAAAAATAAGAACAAGATTACAATTTTATTTATGGGCTATAACCCAAAGGAAGTTGTAACTCCCTAGACAATTACAATTTTGTAATACTTATCTCAATGTTCTACACACAAAACTGGATGTTGATCACTTTAGCCTCTGCACAACTATTTTATCTTCTTACAACAACACTACCAACTTTTGCAATATCAAAACATCTTCAGGAACTCTTCTTTATCATCACAATATCCATAACCACCTCTACAACTATACATAAACTGATCCTTAGCACATTTCATCGTCTTATCTGCTTCAGCGGTAAGTTTGTTCACACATTTCCAATGGTTTTCACATAATACATACATCATCATCTGCTTGACACATTTAATATTACACTTATATCCTCTGCAAGCATCAAGATCTTTTTCCTTAGTCGGCCAAGATAACATGAAATGTGTAGTGGCCACAACATTCAGCTTCACAACATATGCAGTAAGTAGAAATCAGGTGTGGTCCAAGAACAAAGTATAATCAGGTCCTCATTTACCTTTGCACACTCTTCCAAGCTGGCACATACTCCACACACATGACAAAATCTTCATTATGCACCAAGTTGGCACCGCAACACCTATACTTCCTTGTATTCGACTCCAAACCCAAAGCGGTATCAGAGGAGACAAAATTACCTCATGTGGATCACACACTGAATGTTATATGACTTGAAAAACATTCATGTACACTTATTTTGTCATCTCAATTTGTATCATGTTGGTGAAAACATTCAAACTCTAATGCCAATGTCCCTAACAACCTCTGCATACACAGTCTTAAGATAAAACTGTGAACAACATACTTGTGATGAACACAATCACTTGAAACTTGAAGATCACATACCAACCAGTCACAAGAGTTTGTCATTCAATCAGAAAGACCAATTATCATTGTGTAGTGAACTATGGTAACCTCAACAGTCTTCCTCTACTTACTTTACATAATACTAAGGCATGTCTTCGCACAACTGACTCTGGAGATGCAACTGTAGTCCATATAATTACTTGAAACTTGAGAAATGCATACTTGACACTCATATTTACTTGTTGTCCAAACTGCCAAGTCATATCTTCATCTACAGAGAAATGTGGAGGATTCTCCTGTCTCTCCATGACTATACTTACTCTATTTCATAGCTGCCTTCACTCTTCTGACTCAAATATTTTGCGGTGACTTTCATGCTCTAAAATTTGGAATATACATTCTTTGCATCTGTTTCTACTTATCTTCCAATGCGTAGGGTAGAATCTTCAACAACAGAGATATGAGGTACATTTATCTAAGCCTATAACCCCTTTAGTGACTAGAACTTTACTTAGGCAAATTTCCTTCAAACTTTCACAACTTTCTTTATCTGGTGACAACCATTATGAGTTCATATCATCATCATACATCAGAAATCCAACTCTAGTCATCATATACTTCAAACATAGGTATATCAAGAATGTGAACTTACATATGAACTACAGAAGCTATGGCATGATCATGTGTAGATGATATTGATTTATCTCCTTTTGCCTTCTTTCTTGATCTGCTCATATGGTTGTAGAGTATGTAGTCATTCCTCTACTCTTTGGTTCACAATGCTTCTGATTACTATACTGCTGCAATCTCCCTTGGACATCATTTACACTCTTCCATATTGTGGTTGACATCGATGACAACCCATATGCAACAATCTCGCACTTTGTCATTAATGGCAACACTTGACCTAATATACATATATTTATCCCACTTTGACATCAATGGCAAAGGACTAGTATTCTTCCTTTGTACTGACAAAACCAAGTGGGCTCCCCATGTTTGAATATTTCTTATCACTTTTTATCAGTCAACTCCCCCTAAGGAGTACCTCTAACTTTTCAAAACTGATGTAGCAAAATTGTTCTTCAAGACACTTTGTACAATGTGCCTTATTTATATTAAAATAGTACTTCTTATTCTTGTTTTATCCACCACATATTTAAACAACCATCAAAATTTGTCGTAGTTTCTAAAATTTTGTTCACTTGGAAGGTAGAATATTTTTGTAACTCACCTTCAACTAGGCAAGAGTTGAGTCCCAACTCTTCTTTGCAGAGGATAGAATGTGTGATTGACTTTCAAACTGAATATACAAATCTTCTGCTTCTTTCAGAGTGGCTGACACTTTAACTTTCTGAGCCACATTCTCCACTTCAATCAAGATGCTAGTCAAGACTTCTAACTTCATACTCACTACTTTTCTTAGCTGACCTATTTCTCCTTTGATGTTCTCTCTTTGTTCAAGGACCTGCTTTAACTGAGTATGTAGATTTTCAATTTGGACCCTAATGGTTCCATCTTTATCCTTTAGAGGATCATATACTTTGGCTACTTGAATTAACTATGACTCAATAGAGTTAGCTTGATCCTTTATGTTCTTTCTAGTAGCTAGCTAATTCAAACAAAATTGAAACAAAATCTTGGCTTTCTCAATACGGTTCTGAATATTTTTCAAATTTCCTTGTAGACTGTTATGTGCCTTTGCACATCTATTAGAAACATCATCCAATCTTTTATTATTTATTTGTTCTGTTATATTTTTCTGAGCCTTCTTCTCTAGGTAAGATGAATGAGTCTTGAAAGAATCCAACATGAGTTTCATTTGCTGAGTAATAGGTAAGGTGGGATCTCTCTTTGCCTCAGACAATTCCTCTTGTAACATCTTAATTGCCTGTTCTAATACTTCAACCCCTTCAACCTGTTGTTACAGAGTCTCTTACCTTACTGAGGATTGAAGTATATCTCCCAGTTACAACTTGTGAAGTGGATATATATTGGACAAGTTAACTTGTCTCTCTAATACTGGCAACTGTAACAACTGTGGAGCAACCACCGGTTGGATTTGCATTTGTTGAGTTAGAAATTCCTTGATAGAGTCAACCGGAGAGGAGGCGAAAGATGTATGTTGTTCCTTTTATAAGTTTTCCCCTGAATCAATATTTGTCTACCCCTCTTGCTGTGCAGTATTATCTTGTCACTCTATATTCACTGAAGGTTGTGTTGGAACCTAAAATTTCCTACAATATTTTGTAAAATTTTTGGTTCCCATGGTGAAAAAATTGATTGTACCACTCAAAATGTATACTTGTGAAACCTATCCCAGTCAAAGGCAAGAACCTACATTTTAGGATTCAATCCATTCTGTACATACTATAATGTAAAAATCATCCGTATTGATGGGAAACCACATTGAAATGACTGTGACTGTAAGATCCATGTGTAATTTTATTGGGCTATGTTTGATATTGAGCATTAACCACTACATGAAAGTAGAAAAAGGAAAGTAGATTTGAGAGCATTGCAATTTTGCAAACACCTTGTCAATTAAAAGAGAATCCCTCTATAATCAATACACCTCTAGAGATTGTACAATGAGAATTCTTCAACAATACATATGCCAACAGTTACTAGCATATCTATGAAATTACAGATTGAAGAACTCATTTCCTTTTCTGTTAAACAAAGAGTTGTTTCTGAAATGAGGAAGGTGATCTTAATAATATGCATGAAGAGGAGCTCAAAGATAATAAATTTGTTAGGGTTAATAGTTGTGCTAATACCATTGTTGTAAAAGAATTAGAGGGCTACTATGGTATACCCATTTATGTTAAATAGGGAGCCTACTTATTTTCAAGAAGTGACTAATTTTAGGGGTTATGATTATCTATGGATTAAGAGGGCCCTGATGTAGATCATTGAAGCTAACTGCAGAAGATACCAAGCCAGATGATACTTGCTCGATGGACTTTTCTACTGTTGATATTAAGACTGGTGAAAACCAATCTATTATTAAGATTAGATTTTCAAATGATATGATGATGGATAACCTCCTAGAAAATTGTTCACGGTTTCTGGATAAAAATCAAAACCTCAGAAATACAAGGCTGTTGGCATAAACCATATCATATTTGTAAGGGGAGGTTATGTTTTGGCTAAAATCCAATAACTAATAAGATGAGGACTTTATTGAATACTTCAGTTTCAGGCCTGCCCCTCTCGTCCTTTAATAAAATAAGCATATTCTCTATCCCATCTCAAATTTTCAAAAGCATATTAAAGACTATGTTGTGCCACCTGAGAAAAACTTGGTACGTGAGCAAAGATCAATAGTTATATTTCATGCAGGTCTCAATAGCCAGGGAAATTGACACGTCATTACTAGAACTAGAGAAAAATATTCACCATATTGCTCTAGTGTCGGGTTGGACAAAACATGTAGAAGATTCATCCTTTGTGGTAGTTCCTCTGTTCATCCATGTGCAAGTGCTCCTGTGCCGATTCCAAAGTGGGGATGTAGTGGAAGGCGACAACAGAAAATATTACTTTCTTCATAATGGTGACCAATCCAAACAATTCTAGACACTTTGGGATTTACTGGTAGAAGGTGAAACCTAACAGACTCAGTGTATCGGCGGGACTAGATTTAGGGTCCCCTCGATAAACTGATATCCATCAAGTACAACCAGCATGAGGCAATTTAGAGATTTATTCAGAGGGAGCTCCAGTGGTACCAATATCTGCACAACTAAAGTACAACATCGACGTTGTATGTGAATACATAACAAACAAGATTCCTATTCCTGAGCATAATTTTGTTGACCCACCCAACATGATTTTAATTAGATCATTTGATGTGAATAAACCTGATGCTAAAGTTGATGAAATAAAAGCTGGTGTTGTTGGTGGAAGTATATTGAGGGGTTTATGAAGGTGAATCAAAAAATTTGAAGTTTTGGCATTATAGTCAAGGATGAAATTATCAAGTATACACCTATCTTTTTGAGAATAATTTCACTTTATGCTGAGCAAAATAAGTTGTAATTCATTGTTCCAGGAGGCTTTATTGGTGTGGAGACGACAATAGATCCCACACTCACACGTGTTGACAAGCTTGTTGGGCAAATTCTTGAGGAAGTTGAATTCTATCCATTACTCATCTCAGTCTCAGAACATTATGTAGAAAAAGCCAATTGAAGGAGGCGCTACAAATTATACTCATTATGCACAACCTCCCTCTAGACTCATCTACATATATTCAATTATTGCAGAGCTGCCTTCTCAAGGATGTGCTTTCACAGGGAAAGAAGTTCACTCTTTCATTGCTCACAAGTGATTTGCATCTACTACACACACAACTCTTCACAATAAGCTTATTTTCGTGTATGCTAATTTGTAGAAGGTAAAAGAGAAAGAAAAGAAAGTGTATATTAACTGCCAGTGAGAGCAAATTATAAGGAATAGTTGGAACAATATCTAAGGTGGATTTGCCTGCATAGTATGAAGATTTTTTCAATTGAATCTCTTGGAACCATTGATCTTTGGCTTGCATATCATGATAATCTCCATATTAGCCTGTAGGATTTTGATCTTCTTAACGTGATACATTTACTGGGTCATTATTTACATCTGATGTGCATAATGGGGGCATTGCTGGACCTATTTTTAGGGTAACGAGGCGTCCTTGCACAATATTGCTAAATACAAATACATCAACTATCCTATTTCTTTCAATTTGGAAAAGCTTTGAAATTGAATGATACAGTTGGAGAGTACAATAGTCATTCTAAGACAACTAATGATGGGAACAGTAAAATTGAGATGCTACTTGTAGATCCCGAGGACTCACTTTCTGCATATTTGTTTACATTCCAGGATGAGTTTGCTACTGACAATGGCAATGATTTGGGAGGTGATATATTTAGACCAAGTAACAGTATGGAAATTACTGAAAATGTTCAATTACAAGGAAGAAGTAACCACAATTGTTACCGGCATACTCCGTGCTCGAGCTAAACAATTAGGGCAAAATTTAGCGGAAACCTAATATCGGGCCATTGGTGAAGTAATATATTGAGAGCCACTCCGATATAATGATATAGTAAGGGCAATAATAAAATTATGGTGGAAGCGTGGGAAAATATCATCCCATTAAAATGAAAATTTTCTAGGAAAGAGTTAACTAAATCTACTAATGATGAATGATTGTGATATAGAGAAGCATACAATGTTGAAATAAATGAGCATAGTGCAGCTTTTTGAAATATTTTCGCCAAAATATGATATAAGGTGAAGAATTATTTTACTCAAGGATATAATCAATTTACCAAACAAAGATTTAATAATCAAATTTGGAAAATTTCACTTGGAGATAAAATATTTTCCCGGAACAAATTAACCAAGTGGGTAATCTTTTTTTTAAAATGTGCATACGGAAGCTGGTAAAATATTTTCACTGAGAAGTAAAAATAAGCATGAAGGTTTCCAGCAAAAAGGGAAATAATAAAAATTAATCTGGGATGCAAAAGATGATAATTAGTATGGGAGATTAAATATTTTGTTCCTGCTAAAGAAATGATTAATTAAACAAAGAGATGCGCTCGGGAAGAATGCCGAATGAAGGGTCACAACCCTAAAAATGTGCAGAATAAATGGGAGATAAAATCAAAAAAGAAGGAATCAATCAGTAGTAGTAGGTTAGAAAATCACCAGTAGTAGATAGGTTCATCCATTCTGCCCATCTATCTCATATCAGAAACTGTTGTTATAATACATAGTATTCTAAGATAAATATAATGGAGAAGGCGTTGAATAATTATCGATTTACTTTTAAGTGTTCAACAGTTGTGTGGATTAATATGCTTATATGTTATTTGGCTATCTACAAAGTGGCTATTTGCGTTATTCAAATTGAATGTGTGCAAATACATTTAATTTGTCAATACACATTTGTTGTAGTTGTGTGATGTTATTGACTAGATTCTGTATGCAGAAGAACTAAATCTCCTTTTAAGCAAAACAAGTTTGATAGGTTCCTATTTGGATTAAAATCCTTTATAAGTTGTCTTAATTGGTTTCTCTTCACATTTGAATTAAACCCTTTCATAACTTCATAGTAACGTAAGGGGATATCACTAGGATCATGAAGAAGAGTCCAGATAACTAATATACTTGCACGTTTGCATAAGGTCACTACAACAAATCCCTATGATTAGCTCCCTTTTTTGCTCCATTTTTTTCTTCCACCCACTGTTTTAATGTATTTTTATCCTATTTTTTGAAAAAGTTAGTGCAATGTATCGGGATGGCACTATTTTTGGCATTTTTTGTGCCAATCAGAACAAGTAGGCACTAAATTAGGCACAATTTAGTGCCAAATTTAGCACCAAATTTAGCACCTAGTTTAGTGCCTAATCAATGTTCAAATGTCTGAAGGTCTTATAAAGTGAATATTGCACTGTCGCGAAGCATATCAGATGACACCAGCACTCGGCCACAACGCTGCAATAGGCTACCACCTGTCCAATCTACTTACGAGGTGTTTACTTCAAAATCTTACCTCAGCCAGCTGTCCGCCGCCACATGTCTACAGAGAAAGCCTAAGATCCAACAACTACATTCTAGCATAAGGAAATATTTCTGGGAGGAATATTCGCTGCGAGGCAGTGAGATAACGACACGTGGCATGCACTGATTGAAAAACAAGTATAAAAAAGGTGCATGGATGCTATATCACACCATCACGTGGTGGTATATGGTGGGCCCTTCCTGATTACAATGCCACAAAAAGGTGACATGTGTCCAGTTCGGGCTAAGGATGACATAAAGTGTAGGGAAGGTACTGATGATTTGGCTCATTTTCATTGGGCGATGAATTGTCAACAAAGATGACTAAGATTGTCAAATCTAGTCAATGAATCAAATCCGTGGATTCTAGAAGGGCATGAAGTGATCAACGGTCCAAATTCAAACTTGCAAACAAAGTAGATTTTTGAATGACTGTGGCACGAGTAGAGTTATGGTTGCAGGGACCTCCATTAATACAGAGAGTGGTACAGGAATTTGATGTTATAACAACATAATTCTAAGCATTTCCTATCATTTTTCAAGGAGCAATTGCGTTTAGAGCTAGAGAATCATCAAAACAAGCAAGGAGAAATAATTATGAACCTCTATGATGTAAAAAAACTAGTAAGTTATTGTCTCTCCCCTACACTTAGTCTTTCTATCTGTAAGTACTTTTCGAAGCATTTAGAGCAGCTGTTGATTGCATAAACCCTAGGTTGCTTGCACAAATACAAAATGAGTCAGTCAGGTCAAGCTTTGACCTCAAAACATAGCCTGGATGAGGATATCATGATTCAATGTCCTGAATCATCTAAGAAACCTCTGAAAAAATTAGGAGAGGTTGGAAAAAATGATAAATATATGACCTCTATGTAGATTGTCAAGATGCTAGGATCCCTGTGTTTGCTTAGAGTCTGTTTGAACATTGGCACAAGCGAATTGATTACAGAGCCCCACTCTACCATGCTTGGACCCTTGACTTAGCCAAATTAATATGCCCTGATGTCTTCATAAAAACAGACTTGATGAGAGCTGTAGCAACTAGGTATGACCCTAGGACCATGTCTGTCTTGTCTGGAAATGGCAATGTTATCATTAGGTTCACAAAGGCCTATATTGTTGTTAGGATTGAAAAATCTCACAATTTTCTTAGTCTCCATCTGCTTATCCTTGATATATACCATGTTGGAGATAAAATTTTTTCCCATTTTTCATCAACCATCACTCACTTGTCATCCAAATATCATATAAATTTGTCATACATTGATCTTGTGATTAAAATAGGTTGTTCAAATTTGTGTGACAAGATCCATATTGTAGCCCATGACAATTTCATAAAATATGACCTTTGAAATAAGTATTTCCCTAACTATAGTTGTGCAAATAGAAGTAATTAACCCCTATCGGCAAGATCACATATATGTCTTTTCAACCAAATAAGTCATAATCCCTTAACTAATATTTTCATATATATATCAGAAAGACCTAAATGAAGTTACATTGATCAAAGAACCCAGAGACAACGATTGTGCAAAATAATTAGGAAGACAATATAATGCATCGCCGATAAAAAGTTGTATCAGCGAGAGATATAAAATCGGAATGAAAATTTTAAACTACACTGATCTCAGAGGTCATACTGATAGATATAAGATCGGCAAAAGATATATGTTCTCTCGCCCATAAATCGATACACTAGTTGTATCGGCATGACATATACCATTGGAATAAACTTTTTATATCTTCCCAACTTTATAAGTCACTCCTATAGGAAGAAACTAAAGGAACTCAGCAAGAGTCTCACCGATGTTCCCCATGAACAAAAGACATAAGAAAACATTATTGAAGAAACTTGATATATCAAAGGGACATTCTGTTCTCTCAGCGATGATGATTGTCAACCCGATGACTATAAGATAACCACTGCTTGTTGGGAAAACACTCGTCAATGTCCAAAAGCAACTTTGACAGTCAAAACCACCTTGATATCGGGGTGAAATTAATAGAGTCTTCCCGAAATGTTAAAAATGGAAAAAGGCAAGTAATGTGGACCTGAGTAAGATTGATGAGAGTCTCTCCGATAAAGATCAAAGAACTAAAGGAACACCTCCCATCAAAGAGACATAAAGCTAGTCTCAACAATCAATCGAAAACATATAAACAAAAGATGGCGCCAAAACAAACATACAAATTGGCATGAGATTAAAATAGTCTTCCCAATGTAATTCATTAATCAATTTGACACTTTTAGAGCTCGAGAAGCTTGCTGCATTCAATTCCAATGGCCAACATTAATGGCCGCCTAAGCATAATCTCATACAAATTGCTCTGGTTCATAATGAATTGAAAATCAAAACAAATTTTTGAGGGTTACAGTGGAAGAGCATGGGATTCGTCGAGAGATTGAGAAATTTATAATGCCAAGCACATACAAGTAAGCATTGTAAACCTTCCTGTTGCTAATTAATTATAAGGTTTAATCTAGTATTTAGCATAGAGATAGAATGAAGGGTCCTTCTTGTTGTGATGTTCACAACACGCCCCATTTTACTCCTTAGCAAAATGAGGACCCCTACTGTGGCTTTGCTTTTGCTTTTGTGTGTGGGTCTATTGGGTGGCAAAGGGAAAAAGAGGGTGAGAGTTGTAAACCTTGTTAAAACTAGAGGAAAATTACATTTAAGTACCAGGGCAGAATATGGGTGAATTCCTTGTCAAAAATGAGCTAGGGTTACTTTTTGAACCATGTTAAAATTCCAAGTATTTTGCAAGTTATGAGTATTTTGGTAAAACGTACAAGGGGAGGGTTTGCTTGTTGCATGTACAATGCCTTTTGTATATCGGGTTGCATATACAAAGTCCTTTGTATACAAGTTCGCTTGTATACAAAGTCCTTTGTATATTGATTTCCATATACAAAGTCGTTTGTATATGCAAGGTCGTTTTTATACATAGTCCCATGGGTTATCGGGTTTACATATAAAGGGTTTTGCATGCATTTGACTAATGCTTTATCTATACATGCAAGTTGCGGACCCGACGGAAGTCACAGTTGAAATGTATAAGTGGTTAAGTCCACCGAATGCATCTTTGGCTTTGTATGTATCTTACATACAAAGGTTGCATACAACACTACATGCAAGCCGCAAACCCGAAAAGTTATGAAACAGGATTAAGTCCTTGTATGTATGCAGGCTTGTATGTTTCAGTGATATACAATAAAATATACATTGGGCAGAACTGAAATAGTTATTAAATGAGATAAAGTCATTGTATATTCACGCTTTGTATGTATGTTTTGATACATGCATTTCATTATACATACAAGTCGCAGAACTCAAAAAGATTAAAAAATGGTTAATGTGATGTATCAACACTTAAAGTACATTGAAGGATGCATTACATTATATACATGTTGTGGGGCCCAACAGGCAGATAAATTGTGGTTTATATGAGGTTGGAGTTTGAAGTACATACGGGGGGCTTTGTACCTAAAAGTTGATACAAGTGTTATATACAAGCTGATGTGCAAGACAAAAGATACAAAGGAAAAAGTAAGGTGGACCCCACCCTTTGTAGGTCGAGTTTGTATGTATAAATAAAATGTATATTTGCGATATACAAACCAACATGCAAAGTAGATGTACAAGACCATATACATTGGACGGAACCGAAATGGTCATAAAATAAGGTTAAATCAATGTATGCTTCGATATATACAAAGGTGATATGCATTACACTTTATACAAGTGCCGGAACTGAAGGGTTTATTAAAGAGGGTTAAGTCCTTGTATGTTTGGGCTTTGTATATATATGATCTAAGACATACATTGTGAATAACATACATGGCGGAACTAAAAAAAAGGATTAAAATTAGGTTAAACAAATGTATCACACCCGACTTGTATATTGGAAGATACCAGCCTTGCATACAAAGGTGAAAGATACAACTAAAAGTTACAACGCAGATGCAAAAAAAGGTTCAATATAGAAAAATCGTTGAATGTTTGAGTGCTTGTATGTTTGTGACATACATTATCTGATATACAAAAGAAAGCATCGACCTGAAATAAGCAATCAGCAGAAGGTTTTTTGACCGCGCTGATGAATAAAGGTTATGCCGATAGCAAGGATATGCAAGCCGATAGAGAAGACATCAGCTAGAAAAGTAAGATCAGCTGGAAATTTAAGCCTGCACCGATGAATGTGACTCACGCCAATGGAAGAAGAAATGCATGCTGATAAGGAGTAAGCAGAATGCGATAGCAAAACAGAGGGAGTACAAACAAAAGGGGTATATGCAGATTTGGACCGACTGTAAAAAGAGGCTTAAAGGCACCAGAATTGCTGCAACTAGTGCCCATCTAACATTGTGACTAGGTAATAAATTGTCGAAGCAACTTGATATATTTTTAATCCTTTTTCTTTGTTGGTTGGTAGGTTTGCAGATGTATAGGAGGTGAAACTTAATGGCGATAACATCATGGGAGGCGGATCAGATCACATCAGATCACAAAGAGGTGAGAGGAGTAAAGGCTTCCAATGCGAAGAGAAATGTAGGTGAAAAAAAACATTATTAAAGAAGCAACAGAAGATATTTTGAGCTGTTAGGGTTTCCAAACATGATCTTTATACTTAGTATGGGTATGCTGCTCAGAGATATTTTGGCGAGATTTGTTTTCCATCGTTTGATGCTGCACTTGAGATGCAGACCCTTGATTAATTAGGGTTTTGGAATCGTATTTAGATAATCAGATCTATATATTGAGCCCCTTTACTCTGTAATAGTTTACACAAGGATTTTTAGAAGATAGCTAGCAGTTGTAATTGGTTCAAGCATTTTAAATAGAAGGAGTAGTTTAGAGTAGAGGAGGTCACCTATGTCTGCAATAAGGAATGTGTGGAACATCTAGCTTCCTTACTGTATTTGTAAAGCTTTGTAAGTTTTTTGTAATTCGATTAATGAAGCTAAGAGTTATTCATACATTGTAAATCATATATGACTATTTATTTTGAATACAAATGAATATGGAATTTTGCGTCTATATTCTAAGTGTCTTCTGGCTCTTCCGTGTATTTGAAATAATTTCTCTTCAATCTTGCAATCTTGAATGTGTGTTCATGAAAATACTCAGGGCATTCATATTTAATGATTTGGTCTACTAATTTGATTAGTTTGTTAACTTCTTACAAACATGCATAACAAAACATTTAGATCCTGTAGTAGAATGAAGTTTAATTTAGATTTCTCTAACTTTTCCCAAACCATCTGAAATACTTAACCAAAACACAAAAAATTAAAGGAGATTGTCTAACATTTGAAAGAAATAGGAACAACTGAGTTAATATTTGGAAATCTTCATAAATATTTGAAAAGAAAAGCTTGTTTTAATACAAATCATACAAAGCTTTCTAATACAATAACAAGTTTATGCAAAGGAATGAAGAAAACATTGATATCTATGATATTTTGCATAATTTGAGCCCAGTGAATCAACAGAAAACCTTAAATCAAGTAAGGCCCCTTGCATATTACAACTTCACATCAACCTAATGAATTGTCTCAACAGGTCAAGACCTGACCATACAGAAACTTGGGATTAAGCAAATCTTAATTGATTTCTTCATATCTTTCAAGACAGTTAGGTTCATTTTGTGAATTTTAACTTTTGTTATGAATGTGTAAAAACAATATCAACACTTCCAAAACAAAAAGAAAGCAGCAGACCGAAACTAGCCAAACCAAGGGAAAAAAGTAGAAGGTTGAGATAGGGAAAGGGGAAAAACATAGGAAAGAAAACTTAATCAAGACCTTATAGACCAATTACCTGGTTTAGGCCCTAAGGCTAGAAGAACTACACAATTGAGGGCAAACGTGGAAAAATTAGAAGATAATTATAAACATGTAGGGAACATATGGACCCCTTTAGGGGATATGAGTTGTTTATGTTTCACTACTGTAGAAGGAATAGATTGGAACCAGTCTGTAACCCGTGGAATTTCAACCTAGGCAAGCTAGTTGTCACATATGTTTTTGTGAACATTTATCTTGTAAAACTCCTGGCTTATCTTTACAACCCTGACCTAAAAGCCATCTATAGCCTGCAAAGGGAGCCATTTATTCATGTATCCAAGAATGCAGTATGTGAAGTTTTTGGCCTCAATGACACTTGGAATACTCCTATAATATATGAAGATTTAGAAAAAGAGTACTTGAGAATGGATACCACTTACAAGGGTTGGAGATTGCGATTACATAGACCAAGAGAAGAAGGGAATTTGGTGCCACTCGAGAAAGGTGATGGACCTCCTTTTCATGTAGATTTGTTTGAACCTTTTATGAAACACATATTATTTAGTGGGACAAGTACTAGGAACAGAGGTCCATGAATTCATGTCCATAGCACCCATGGTCATCTTTGCAGATATCTAGTGCCACCATGCCAGAGCTTTTGATTATGCCTTCCACCTCTCTAAGGGGATTGATTTAGGATTGATGGCCATTAAAAATGGCGCTCCAACAATACGGTTTAAGTGTTACTCTGCTCTTACGCATATGGTTTTATACTATGGACAAGAATTAACAATGTGGCCACAACAACTGAAAATTGCACAATTTGATAAGAATGGTTAGCTTTTACCCATACAATTATGGACTTCCATATGGGATAGTAGGTTTGTGAAATCTAGTTATGCACATTTTGAAGAATTCTTTGATAAAATACTGTACAGATGCTATGGTTATCCATGTAGCTATTCTTTGTTAGATCAGATTAAAAGGTTTTTTAAGGCCTAAGGATTTTGGTGGACCACCAAATGTCAATCACAACTGGGGTGATTGGTATTGTTTTCTAGATTCTACAATGATTAGGGTATATGGGTTTGAAGATATGCCATTCTTATTGCCTAAAATAGTACCAGATAGAATCACATACATGGAAATCGTCAGGCAATTAGATTACACAAATGTTATGAACTTAAGTGCCTATGATAAACAATCTTTTATGCCAAGTACATTATGTTTTGGGGACTTTATTGTGTTGTCCAGGGAAGGATATGACCTCATTCATGACAAACTATTGCACTTTAATTTAAGAAAGGCAATGTTAAGAAAAGGGTTTGACCCTGAAGGGTTTATTGATTTTGCAAGAAGGAAACAAAATCTGAGTGGATATACTCATATTTCATTCCCACATGATGATGTTATCAGGAATTTGGAAGATGCAGAGGTCAAATTTGCCATTGATGAGTATAATCAGGAAGTGGAAAGGAGGAGGAGTGAGGCACAAGAGGTAGAGGTGTTACCCTCTGATAGTGAAGGATCTCATGATGAAAGACCCCAAGTCCACTCCTATATAATTCCTAAACTTAGAATTAAAGAATATGAGCCTTCAAATAGAGAATTGGAAAATGAGGAAACACCTGATACAAATGCCAGGCAGCTGGCTTACAATTCTTTTGTTTCAGATGATAAGTTTATTCAGTCCCCAGAATTTAAATCTTTCTTGTATAGACATAAAGGCAAAGCAGTCAGAGAATTTGTTTCAAATATAACACCAGATAATAAAAAACAATTATTGAATACTCTGAGAATAGATGTTGAAAATGGAATAAAAAATATGACTCCGAAGAAAGGGAGGAAACTCCTAGAAGAAGCTGGTGTGATGATTTTTTTGGGCTTGGATTTGAAGTCTTCTTTGGTTTTTGATAGTTTTCTACACAATAATGATGCCAAACATAAACTCAGCTTAGAAGGTGTGACATAAGTGTACACTGGATCATGATATAATCCTGATGAAGAATTGCTTATGATACGGGCCCTGTACCCTCCACACCAAAAGCTTGCTATTATTGACACATAGAAGGCATTCAACCATGTGATGGCAATGAAAGTAGGAGAAACAGATCCTGTGGTCACTGCGGATATTGGTATTATTGTTGCTAAGTTAAATAAAGCACAAATTCAAATGTTGATTCAAGAAAGGGATATGTACAAACTACACTATGCAAGAATGCACAAAGAAAATGATTTCTTGAAAGATTCTATCCCAACCAGGATGCTAACCCAAGGGGAGAGTTCCTAGGTAAAAGACAAAGATGAAATTTAGATAGCTCAGGCTAGATTCAATGCACTTTCCACCATATTCAAGAGGAGACATGCTAACATGATGGTATGGATGGATAAGTTTTGGGTGGCCTATTCTAAGAATCAAAATGCTCTCCAAGAACACAAGAGGTTAGCTAATAGACTCCAGGAAAAATTCCAAGAAATTCGTGACAAAGGCACTCTTGATGATGAAGCTATTACCAATGCAACAGAATTAATCAGGGCAGATACAGTTTTTCATGAGGAACTTCAAGAAGAAGCTAATAAATTTATTAATGTCTCTCAAAGAGGTGTACCTACATATGTTAATGATGGCAAAAATCTAAGAAGTTAGCAAGACTGGATAAAGGAATGCCAAATGATCCTGCACGAAGCATTGGAAGTAGTGAAAGATGAAGACCCAACATTGGAAGGGGCCTGCACCTGCATGGAGAAAATGGTTGCCATGGAATTTGTTGCAAAGACCACTGTGGAATGTGCAGATACTCACTTGAGACAAAAATACTTAGATCATATTACCAAAATCCATTTATGGCTTATTAGAGCCTAATGAAAATTTGTAATTATTAGTCAAAAGTTTCAAAAGACACTTATGAAGAGGCATGCCTCTTCTGAATATGGTTATATAAACATATAGTGGTAGGAGGTTAGAGGATCATCAACAATTAGGAGAAGAATAGAAGTCTTTATTAGCTTTTCATCAGTTCATCTATTATCAAATTTCAGACTTATGCAAGTAATATCCATATTTTAAAGATAAATATAAATGGAGAAGGTGTTTGCATAAATATTGGTTTACTTTCAAGTGTTCAATAGTTGTGTGGATATATTATACTTATATGTTATCTGATTATCTCCAAAGTGGCTGCTTATGTTATTCAAATTGAGTGTGAAAATACATTTGATTTGTCAATACACATTTGCTGTACTTATGTGGTGCTGTTGATTGGTTTTTGTGTGTAGTAGGATTAAAATTACCTTTTGAACATTCTACTTTGATTGGTTCCTAACTGGATTAAAATCCTTTCAAATAAATTGTCTTAATTGGTTTCTCTTCACATATGAATTAAAAATCCTTTCACAACTTCAAAGTAACATAAGAGGATATCACTGGGATCATTAAGAAGAATCTAGGTAATTGATATACTTGCATGTCTGCATAAGGTGCAGACATATAAAAGTGCCCAACTGTTAGAGTTAAGCAGTGAAATGAATGTACACATCTTATAAAACCCTATCTCTAGTATCACAATCCACTCATCAACTCTATTTGCCCAATAAATTAGGCACTGGTCAATCTTAGAGCATTTCATACAAGTATAACTAACATTCTTTATATTTCAAGCATTCTTGTTAGAAAGTAGTTAACAAACCCTGCAAATATCTCATGTTTGTGTGCCATTAGTGAGTAAAATTGCCCAACTAGAATCCATCCATATTTCTAAATCTACCTTATTGATTAGGTACACCCACCTAGGCTTGGTAGTGTCAAAAGAGTAGGGGGTTTTGTTGTATAAACCCTGTCTTGTTGACAAAAAATGTATCAATGGATTGGCACCCTCTTGTGGTCTAAAAACCTGCATTTTTGAAAACCAACATACCACACATAAATTGGCCACTCTGTAATTTTAGGATCAATACAAATTGCAAAAAATTGTGTGACAAGATCCATTTTAGCCTAAAATTTGTGTGAGAAGATCCATATTATAACCTCTGTTAAATCCCATCAATCTGACCTTGATAAACATTTCCATTATCATAGTCAAGAAAACCTTAATTTCATCCTCATCGGCAAGACCTTGGGCATATCTTTCAAGATCCTAAAGTCATAATCTTATACAAAGTATTTTATCTATGGTCGGGGAGAGACAAGTAAACTCTCAGTGATAAGAGGTCCATAGACAGCAAGAATAAATGATCGGCAAGATGTCACTTAACGTTGCACCAATGAATATTCATCGGCAAAAACAAGATAGTTAGAACAAGATCTCCAAGTTATACCGATCTTGTGCCTCATACCGATGGATGTGTATCGAGGAGAGATGTGCACACTCACACTGATAGAGAAAAATAGTTTAACAATTGTGTTAGGGAAACATATATAATCGGAGCAAGCTCCCTAGGTCTCTTCAATTGCATGGGTCACTCTGATGATAAAGACCACAAAGTTTCGATAAGAGTCTTGCCGACTTGTCCCATCACATTGAATAACAAAGGATGCACATCAGAGGGACATATACAATTGGAGTGAATTCATTTGATCTCTCTGACTATGTGGGTTATGCCGATAGTGAAAATTGCAAGAATATTTCAGGAAGAGTCCTACCGATGAATAAAGTAATGGAGAAACATGTCGGGAAGACCCAAAGCATCGGAATGGCATGTGAATCTCATAGAGATGGTTTAAGTTACACTGATGATGGTATGAATCATTCCTCTAACTAGTACATCAGGTAAGCTTTACAATGTCTCCCTGAAAAGGTAAGAATTAAGGGTAAAAGACAAGCACATGGACTAGAAAACTAAGAAGTCCTCCCGACAGAATAAAATTGCCAAATGATACATCTTATCAAAGAGATATTCAGTTGGTCTTGGTAATCATATTGAATCAACATAAATAATGATAACAGGGCAAACAACACAAGAAAGCAAGAAGTAGAGGTGATATCCTCTAACAGTGAAGGGTCTTCTGAAGAAAGAAGACCTCAAAGCCCACCAGATAAAATTTCCAAATTGAGAATTGAAGAATATCAGCCTCCACTTAGAGAGCAAGAGGTCAGGGAACCATCTCATACAGATGCTAGAAAATTAGCCTATACATCTTTTATTTCTGATGATCAATTTATTTATTCTCCTGAGTTCAAGTCTTTTTTGTACAAGCACAAGGGAAAAGAAATAAGAGAATCTGTTGAAGACAACACACCAAGTAATGAAAAACAATTGTTGGATGCATTGAAAACAGAGGTGGAAAATGAGATGAGAGAGATGAATCCCAATAAGGGAAGACAATTATTAGTGGAGTCTAGTGTGATGATCTTTCAAGGTTTAGACATGAATTTTGCTTTAATCTTTGATAGTTTTTTACATAGTGATAATGACAAATACAGACTCAGTCCAAAAGGAGTGACAAAAGTTTATACAGGGACAAAATACAATGTTGATGAAATTTCTTTTATGATTTAGGCTTTGTATCCTCCACACAAGAAGCTTGCAGTCATTGATACAAAAAACACATTTGGACATGTCATTACATTGAAAGCAGGTGAGACTGATCCTATAGTCATAGCTGATATTGGCATAAATGTTGCCAAATTAAACAAAGCTCAAATTCAAATGTTGATCAAGGAAAGAGATATGTACAAGCTAAGCTGTGAGAAAATGTGTAACGCCTCGTCATGTAACCCTAGAGTGCTAGATTAAAAGTGCAAAAGTTGCAGAAATGAATTTTTTTTTTTGAAAGCAAGATAGTGCAAAGTAGTAACCAACATATCATATTACACCGTATAAATGAAATGACTCTTCCAACAACTCTAGGGCAACATAACTGCATAAATGACAGAAAATAAAACTACAAAAGCAATAACCATTACACTGTTAAAATAGATACAATTAACTTTTACTGTAATAGGATAGATTAATTACAGAGTCTTAGAACAGGACTACATGATTACAAGATTATAAGACCGATCATGTCGGTTTACCAAAGGATACATAAGAAAGCATACAACTTTGAAGGAGGCAAGTGAACTGGATCTGGAACACCTCTGCGTAGAACCCGAACTGTATCTCCAAAAAGGACCAATGGATAGCTCTTATGACCCAACCATGTGGAACCCTGAGGTCCACCCCTCCGAGCTAGGAGATCACGACGAGGATTCCACTAAGCCAAAGAGACAAACAATAACAGCATGACAATAGACATGAAATGACTGACCATACCAACAACACTGCACCAGCCAAGATATTACATACTTACAACTTCCATGAGGTTACCCAGGTGTCCTCTCACTAGGCACCGGCCCCACCATGAAAGTCACTCCCTTAGCGTTCTCGGGTCAAACATACATACCACAACATATAGGTATAAAAGTCACAAATCAGATCTGGCCATAACATATGCCTTTCACTAAGCCACAACCAGAATCCATAATCTCTTCAAAATGAAGCAAAACCATCAAGAACCCAGCACTATATCCAAGAGGCCATCTCCCATTCATTGCAAGACACGGGGATCCAGAGAAGCCAATACATAATTCGAACCAAAGCTAAGAACTACCCCTTTGGAGTTAGGTACATAGCCATTATATCACAAGAAGTTCCTCATCCAAAATGGAAACCAAGGGTTAACACTTGACACTTGTTTGCAACAAAAGACTCAAACTAAGAAATGAGCTTAGACCAATTGCATCATCCCTTCTCGTTACATTGTAAGGTTTCCCTTACATGAACGAGAGCCATAATATTCCATATTAACTGAAATAATCCCAAACATCATATGCCTTAGAAATACCACTTGACCACACGACTAAAATTCATATCTGATGATGTATCGTCTTCACAAGAAAACACACATAAACACAACTAACCCCCAAAATAGACACAAAGATCCAACACCAGCGACGAGGTGACAATCAAGCATAAGAGGTCAATGAACTTCTATCCAGTCAATAAAATAACTTACACCAAGTTATCACGAAAGGCAAAACTTCATAACTCAAGGAATTAGTAAGGCAAGGAAGGAGGATCATAAACCAAACATTCCTTCTTCATGAAAGTCAAGGAAAGCTCAAGAAGAAATTCCAAAATCAAATCATTATAACACTAAATGGTGTAACTCATCTTTCAGGATTTGCCACTTACCATTTCTGATTAAAACATCTATATACAATAACCAGGTCTACCTTAAACGTTAGCCAAATACAATCAAATCACACAACCGTAATAAGTAATGAACTTCCGGTGGTCATCTAACTATCTCAATTTCTAATAGCTACCAACTGTTAAAACAATATCTATATTATAAGGTTTCCCTACACAATGCTAAGCAATCCTACTCTACTATAACAGTTACGAGGATTTCTATCTAAGCTTGCAAAATAATTATATCGTAGGACAAACTGTAAATTGTACAACGAAGCTTCCTCACGACCATTTTGGACAAATTGACCAAGTATAAATAATACAATAACTTGAGTATGCTAGTTATTAACCAAACACTTGTGTCATGGCCTTTGGGCCATATCTTAGATCAAACAAATATATGTCACAGAAAGATAACCAACTTTCACTTTTAATATCAAAAACATAGTCCTGTTCAAAATTTACTTCTCGTTAGATATGTCTCTGAGCTATCAAGCTTTGTTTAAAAACAAAAGTTTTCTAATACATAAATATCGACTGAGAAGTCTCCGTGCACTTATTTTAAGCCTCTGTTCAAAGTCTCAAGGTATGAAGCTTTGTTCAGCTATTACATTTTGAAAACAGTTCTCCTTCGACTCTTCTCATAAAGAGCTTATGCGCTCTATTCATATTGGGCAGATTGAGCAATTTGTGCTCATAATATAATAACTTATAATCATACAATATTCGAAATCTATGAGCTCTAATAACTTAATACCCATCCTTATGCCCAGTCGGTATTAATAATACCGATTCACATTTCATAGATCATAAACTCAAAGGTCATACTTAACATTTCATCATTCTGTAAATGATAATTGACTCTGACATAGTCACCGAGTTTTCTACATAAATAATAATGTATTTTGCCACCAGGGAAAACCAAAATAAATTTTGCACAATAGATGTGCTCTATTATATGTATGCACAAGATAGTTGATAACCCTATAAGTCGACAAGGCATAGAGTTTACAAACATTAATTTTATTAAATAAACTGTTTGATATGAAGTGATTCCTACTATCATTTCGTTATCAGTAAAACAACTGAAGGGTCTCCATAATGTCTAACAACACTGTTCCATTAAGAATCTTTCAAGTAAAATGAATTCTACCTGAATCCTACAATGTTTGTCTTCTAAGTATCATTTTCACAACCAGTAGGGTTTCTATCTCAACATTCTTCCTTGAATGTAATATTCCAAGTAAAATGAAAACCTATATTTCTACCCTATCCCAACTGGGAAAATCTAATAGATTTGTTCAACAATCAGTCATACACCAATAGAGTCTTTTAACAACTCGACAAAGTATAATGTCTTATTCTACAGGGTTCCTGATTGACTCAGTTTATATACTACAAAACCCTCTTGGTTTAAACAAATTATCTATGGGAACCCATAGCTAAAATAATATAAAAATAGAGATCTTAAAATCTTTGGAAAACTAATCAATTCATATTGTTCGTGAGTTATATTCTAAACAAGAATAATATCAACAATATACCAATACACAGAGCTGAATTCTCACTCAGTCTGCAGGGTCTGTCTTCTCTCCCACCTCCGGAAACCCAATCTCTTCTCTAAATTCTATTTTCATTTTTCCATTGAAAAATATTTGCAACTTGAGAAAGTTTAAAAAATGAAGGCTTGCCTCAATTTCTATAAAACATTACATCCCAAATAAATAAATACTGAAAAATCCCACACAGAAATATCTCGCTTCAGATTATTTTGAGTGTGAAGTGGCAAGGAATGATACTGTTAGCTCTCTTGCTGCTGCATCTCAGATCAAATGAAAAAGGTTTTCTTTTGTTTTCGTTTATGCTTTGTGTAGCTTGTTAGATCTAATTTTAATTCAAATCTTCTATCTTCTGAAATGGTGTGGATGTGGTTGAGAATACGGCACTCTAATTTCACAGCAAGTTCTTTTCTTGGGACTGACAAATGTTAAATAAATAGCTTTAGGCAGTAGATCTCTTCTGTGATTTTCTTAAATTATTATCTAGTGGAACTCAAAAAGATGATGTTGATAATTATGGTTGTTGGCTGCTGAGGCTTTGGTCTCAAACCATTATTTATTCTCTGTATTAGTATAAGTATGCACTGCAAGAAAGGACGTCTACATAGGCACCATCTGCAATAAAATCAACTGATACTGGACAACAGTGTATACGAACATCAGAAACAGGGCTTAAACAGGGCCTAACGATTGGAATATTTTGAGGTTAGGACATGAAAATTTGTATAGTTTGCATGCATTACTTATTGAACCTCAGGATTGTTATGTGAAGAATGGTTTAGAAGAGCTTTGGTTGACATGTATGCAAAATGTGGAAGTATAGAGAGGGCATGTGAACTGTTTGACAGAATGCTTCAAGCAATATCGTCTCATGGAATGTAATGATTCCAGGATATGCACAACTGGATTTGAAGAAAAATCTTAGAAGCTTTTATGCAAATGCACTTGGAAGGTGTAAAGCAAAATATCACCACCTTAGCCCGTGTCCTCACTGCCTGTGCCAAGATGACAGCATAGAGAAGGCACGTCAACTGTTTGACATAATGCCTAAACGAGATGGTATTCCATGGACTGAAATGGCTGTAGGATATGCACATAATGGAGTTGTTTAAAAGGCTTTAGGAACTATCAAACAAATGCAACCGGCGGTGTAAAGTCATACATGTGCACCGGGGCGTTTTATATCAAAAATGCCTAAATGCAGCTATACAACTGTCGAATTTAAACCTTGGATCCAATGGCTTCAACAACAACAAGTGCCCCCCTCCAATTAATCTTCGGAGACATAGGAGGATTTTCGATACTAAACTAAAGTTTATGCATTTTAATACAATAACAGAAATGGTAAAAAAAAAACTATTGAGTTCCTTCGTTCATCGAAAGAAGAAAATGAATTACAATGAAGGAAAAACTGAACATACCTTTAAAGGAATGTACAGAAGGCTCAACAAATATTACAAATTGCCAGTTCTTTTGTGATGCGAACAGGGGAAATGGTGTCGTTTCTTGAAGTCCACATTTGGGTGCGGTTGTATGATAATGAGCATTTTTTTTCAAAGCATTGTTAGGACATGCAACCCAAAATAAATTTGCAGGTTCTCTCCTGTAGTAAACTTCCCCCTCAGATTTTAGACCTGTCTCCTCTCAAAAGCTCTGTTCTGACACATAAAAAAATGGAGAAGCAATGTCAAGGCACGTGGTCTGATTGGCAAAGAGCCTTAAGGAGGTGTCAATTCATGGGAAGCAAAGATTTTATTATTTCCTATCTTCCCAAATCTTTCCTTTATTTTTAGATCTCGCTATACTTTTACCCGGGTTCAAGAATAGTTAATAGACTAAGATTAAAGGTTGTAATCAACCAAAGGATTTTATGTAGGAACGCACAAATAGGAGGAAAATATAAATAGATTAGTTGCCCCTTGACAAAAGAGTATGAGACATATCAGTTAGAAGAAAAAAAATGCCTTATCCTAGTTCCACGTTGGGCAAGATATGCATGAGAATGGAGCAAAACAACATGACACCACCTATAGACTTGAAGGCCAACCTCATTGAAACAATACTACATATTTGTACAAGTCTTCTAAAAAATAATAGAAGCGGAACCATTACAAAATATTCTTGGCTTTGTAACATATGATTTTGGAGACATGGAGACCTATCCCTTGGACCAATATAATTTAGATTTACACCAGTCCCATTGAAGAGGACGAAGTGGAACCATCATACAAGGAAAATAGGGTATCCTAGTCTTAAGGAAATGTCAGAATTTCAATCTATAATGCAACAATAAGGTTTATTCCATTACCTTGAATAGAAAATAGAGTGCAAAGAGACTAAGAGATATTATACGCACTAAAGTTAGAGACCATATCTAAGAGTACACACATGATTTAGCACAAGGATTAGAATTGTAGTGAAAGAGTTTGGGTGAGTTGGCTCTGTCTTCTACATGTCTATGAGAATGGTAAAATTTCCTAAAAGGGTTCTCTACCTTCTTCAAATCTATTTATGTGCAAGCCAGCTGCAAGGCATTTACTAATGTCTGCTTAAGACATTAAGGTATTTTATCAGACAATTCAGGAGCATTTTAACTAAAACAGCCCCAAGGGATCAGCTCCTAGGGAGGTTCTCTATATGGTATTGAAAGGTTGAAAGATTCAGAACCTGTCTGTAAAATAATTCAGGAGTATAGGTTGACAAGTTTGTGTTGAAACAATCAAATCCAAGGGTTTCATATATTATTATCTTCCCTAAAGAAGCTCCTAGAAACTCTATTCAAAATTCAAATAAAATAAGAGATACATGTCTTTCTCAAAATACCATTCTAGGAACTGCCTCTCTCCTCCATTGCCAATACATATATGGAAACTTAGTAGTCGTGTTGCCTTGGAAGTAAGAAATATCAATTGTCAACACTCTCTCTCTTGCAAGCAAATGGTACCATGTTAAAAGAAAGCAATTGATTACTCATGTCAATAAAAGTGAAGAGGTTGTATTAGATACAGTTATGAGATGAATGTTGTAAGGGGCAATCTAAGTCCTAGGATGAATAGATAAGAAACATCTCATGGATACCATTCTAACACTATTTAACACCGCTCAATCCCACTAAGTACCTGTAACTCCAATTTTACCACGTAATTACTTTTTGGACAGCAGATTATAATTCTCACCTATTATCACATCTAACCAAGGTGTCATCCAAAGCTTTTAAGCTAATTCATTAATCATCTAATAAATAAAATAGGAGCATTATTACTAACCACTAATCCATTAGAGGATCTTCCATCCACACAGGAGAATAATTTTAACATTATAAAATACGACTTGACTAAACATTACGACACAACCTGACCCATCATCACAAGACAAGGACCACGTATCCCAACACGACTCGAGACCACAACCGAAGACAAGGACCGACTTAGTGGATTAGACCTCGTGTTATCTCCCATCACTAATATCCATTGGTGAAAGAACTCGCTCAAACCTGCTATATCAGGTGGAGTTGAGGTTCGGTACCTGCAGCCTGCATCCAAACAATTGATTAAATACGATCAAGTACGTATATGTCAACACACAGAGAGTTAGAGAATCACGGCGCAGTAGGGTACTCGAAATGAGTAATGCTACACCATCCCTGCTCTTGGATAAGATTATAATCATAACATTCAAAAACAAATATCTACGAATCTAATAAAACATGTAAATAATAGTCCATTACTAAACTTATTCAACACATCATAACTAAAGTACTCATAATGTTATCTAACTCATAATGGATGTCTAAATATAGCAGTCAAATATCGTTCATCAGATAAACATAAATCATAACCTACAAACCAACTATCTCAAAACCGTATCAATGAAATGAATGATTAACAACTGTCTCTAATTGACAGAGAGCAATGCAGAACTACCACCATCACAAGCTAACAACGAGGGGGCACTACAAAATGACTAAGGAAAATGATTTTCTAAATGATGCATTTGGAGGATCTACTAGAAGATTGACTCAGGGAGAGGGTTCACAAGAAAAAAACAAAGGCAAAGAATTATAGTTGGATGATCAGGTATCTCAAGTCAAGATTGACACACTTTCTATGGTACTTCAAAAGAGGTATACAAACATGATGGTTTGGATGAAAAGGTTTTAGGATACACATGCGAAAAATCACAATATCATTCAAGAACATAACAGGGTAAACGACATACTCCATGAGAAACTTCGTGAACTATAGAATAGTTAAGCTCTCGATATTGAAGCAATCACTACTGCCGAAGACTTAATTAAGAAACATAAAAGGTATCATGAAAAACTTCAAGTAGAGGGTGAAGAATTCATAGAGGCTTCAAAAGAAGGCATTTCTACATTGTTCAGTGACAAGAAAGATTTTAAATATTAGGAAGAGTGGACAAAGGAATGCCAGTTGATATTACAGGGAGCTTTAGAGGCAGCTAAAGACAAGGATCCGACATTAGGAGAAGCCTGTCGACATCTAGAGAAGATGATATCAATGGAGATAGCAACAAGGAATGTTGTGGAGTATGCCGATACACACATGAGCCAAAAGTACTTAGATCATATGTCCCAGATCCATTTGTGGCTAACTAGAGCTTAAAGTGTTGTTGATTATTGTTAAGTTGTCATTAAGTTCCAAAAGACACTTAAGAAGAGGCACATCCTCTTCAAAATATTGTTATATAAGTCATTCATTTTATGATAGAGAAAGGAGGCAATAGTAGGAAGTAGAAGCATATTTAGTAAATTACTTTTCATCCATCATCTCTCATACTTTTAGAAGACTTATGCAAATTGATATATATATATATATATACTTTGAAGAAAATATAATGGAGTAGAATATTCTCAGATGGTGATCTATTTCAGTGTTTAATTGTTGTGTTAATTTTCATGCTTACATGTTGCTGTGCTGTCTCAAGAATGGTTCTTTTAAATTATTCAAATTTATATAATTTGTTAGGACACATTTGTTTTTCATGTGTGGTTATCTGATTGGTTTTTGGTTGAAGTTGATTTAAGTCCATCTGAATGATTTATATCTATTGGTCTCTACCCTGAGTTAAAATCCTTTAAATTAGATCATTTGGTTGGTTTCCTTCAAAATAGAATTAAAAATCCTTTCATGAAATCACAGAAATGTTAGACACCCCTGCTCCTTAGGCAGCCAACCTGAATGTACAAACAACACAATTTGTAGAAGCAACAACACTCAAACTGCAGAAAGAGTACAATGAATTATTGGAGAAATACACAGAAGCAATGGATAGGCTTAATACTTATGAGAGTCAACCTCAGTTGGAAGCTGGCCCATCTCAAACCCCTCTAATTATATAGACTACAGAGTCATTACTAGTGGACACACAACCTTTGCTTCAAGAAATAAAGGAACTGAAAGAGGAAAATAAGGAGCTGAAGGAAGAAATAGAAAGTAAAGTGGAGGATGTAGCCACAAATTTAATCAAGTATAGGATCAACAAGATATTGGCCAGGTTGGAGGAGACCCCTAGGTCCTACTCCTAATTAAGGATAGCACTTGAGAAACATGAATCAGATAAATAGAGGCTGTCAACAAGGAAGACCAGGTGGCTACCAAGAACTGGAAAAATTAGATATTTTCTCAGGTGCTCTAAATATGATCTAAATTCCCCTCCTAAGATGGAGTTAGTAGCAGGTATGCTAGGGAAATTTAAGGATGTTGCTACTCATCAATTGAAATTGGATACAATATTGAAGGATAAAATGCAAGCAATTGAGAAGAAAGACACAAAGTGGTTAACTTGCATTCTAGAAGCTGATGGGACAATAAAAGATATGAACAAGTGGAAGCAGGAAAGCATTGATAATGGAAATCAATTAATTCCAACTTGTTGTGATAAGGGAGACCCATCTTTGCATGTGTTAAGTTGGATGCTTGATATGTTGCATGTTGTGGACATACATTTGAATTATTTAATAAAAATGTCAAAAGTATCCTAGATGTAAATTATGTCAGCCACAATGGTAAGATAGCAAAAATCATTTCATTCCCTTGATCAGCTGAAAGTACATTTGGTGAGTGGTAGGACAAGTATGGATCTCCTGGATGACAACTCAACTACTATCTCCCAACTACAACAATGCAGATCCCCAGGCAACTTTGCATGCTTCTCAAGGCCAACCACATCTTCTTCTCTTTTCCTTCAGTGCAATTAATGTTTCTTCAATGCCATTTGGCACCTATCTATATCCATTGTATTTGAAAGACAATGTATTAAGTGTTGAGGGTACACATTCCTATTATATAATGGAACTGTATTACTCATTTTATGGTTGTTGAAGACTTGGAAATTTTGGAGAAGTAATGAAAATATAGAGCTTTCTGGGTTGTTCTATCTCTTGTGTGTAAGTTTATGAGTTATATGTTGAATGCATGTTTGCATATATGTTTTCAGTTTCATGTTGATGTTATATGACTAATGCTTCATTGCATGTATTCAGCTATTTGTCTCCATGTTGTGTGTGTTTTCCTTTTGAATCTGAATAGCTAAGGGTTATTTGAGGTTCTGGGATATGGGTTTTTTTGTATTAAATGTTTAATCTTTTACTTATGCTCAAGGAGCAGATTAAATGTTTTAGGTTAAATATTGGGAAGAACATATTGTAATAAGGATATTCATAAGCAGAGATAACTGAGTACTAAATCTTGGGTGGTGTTTGTAAGGCAAATACCAATATATCCCCAAGAAACTTGAATGTCAACTAAGCTTATGCAAATCATTCACATATATACATCAATCAAATTTTAATAATTAACATTATTGCTCAAATTCGTAAAGGTCTGATATAAGTATTTGTGTAGTAAGATTCATGTCTTGCCTATCCATATGAGCAACATATGCATCATGATGAAAAGATCTTCCCCATTAAAATATGTTGTAGTCATCAAATCCTCAATCATAACTTCCTTACAATGAATCAAGGCCATTGTAGAGTTAAGCCTAAGGTTTCTTCTTAGTGCAAAATGAGGATTAGGTTGAGACCTTGATATTAAAGCAAAATATAAAGCAATGAAAAGGAAATTGCATCCAAGTAATCCTAATTTTTTCTGCCAACAATTCATACCAAAGATTGAACAATTTAAGGATATTGCAATAGGTAATTTGTATCGAAACAAATAATATTACTGAAGCATTACAAAGTTTAGGCCATAAGAATCATCCTTTTTTAAACGTGGATTGCAAATAATTCTAAAAATTTAATAATTTTGAAAATTTAGGAGTCTTGGTCATTAACATTATTGTCTGCTACAATGTCATCAAGTGTATCATTGTCAATGTTCATATGTTCTTTCAAGTATTTAATATTATCATCATCCTCATCTTGACTTGCGTCATCTTCATCATCATTGAAATTTGACTGTAGACCATCTATATTGTTACCAAATGTATTTGGATCATCATTTTCTATACCATCCATATTGTTGTCTTCCATAACATCATCTAACTCTAGATTGTTGTCTTCTTGTGCCTAAACATAACCATCTTCAACATCGTCATGGATGTCAATTTCTTCCATGTTCTCTAATCCCTCTCTCTCATTTTGTTGGCCATCATTGCTTTGCTCAGTATCCACTAATGCATCGTCAAATACATGCCTTAATCTTGGATCATAATGTATGACAAATATCCATTTTGGGTCCAAAATATCTTCATAGAAAAATACCTGCACATGAATGACATACATATATTAGACGTATGGTATAACAATTTTATTGATTAATAAACACATGTATATATTCGCAATAAACTATGAATTAATAGATTAATGATCACTACCACTTCTTGTTTGAGTTAGAGAAATACTTGCTCACAATGAATTGGTAGAACATAAGGCTCCTCATCCTCCGGTAGGAAACATGAGGAATCTATAGAAAACAATCCACTGTGGGTATCATGTCTTCATGTCCTCTCAAATGCTTCATACCATCTACACTTAAAAACACAATTAAAAGAGTGGTAATCCAACTCAATAATTTCTTGTATTTTCCCAACATATTGTAGATTCCCTTCAATTATATTCTTATCTTTTGAGCTTGATCGACTGGATTGCTTGAAGTCAACCTTGATGCCACAATCGAAGGATCGTCTCTTTACATCTACACTTTCTACATGATATGTCAACCATATGAGCACATTGTTGGATATTTCCTCACTTGAAAGACCATTTATTTCGGTGAAAACAAATATAATGATGAATATTAAAATAGTTAATAGTGTCAAAATTGTAAGGAAACAACATTTTGTAAAATTCTAACTGTACCTTTCTTTCACATCCTCTAGACATGTTGATTTCGTCTTTTGTTATGTTTGAATCTATACCTGCATCTTCTATTTGATTTTGAATTTGTTCAGTAACCCATTCTAGTGTACAATATTTGCCCCATTCCTCAAGCAGATCAATGGGAAGTGGAGTATTCCTTGTGATGAAGAGGTGTCAGGTCTCCAAGGTTAATTTGACAAGATCAAAAGGTTTGAAACAATAGTGGGCTTCAACCATTAAGACTTACTAGTCTTTTCCTTGCCTTAAACTCCACCAAAGGGCTCAAATTTGGATTCCAACTTCTCAGATGAAATACTGTACCTTCTAGGGTCTCAACATTCTCCAACCAACAAGATTCAATAGGTTTCATGCACCATTTTGACCGGTTCTTGACAATTCCACTTGACTAGGCCTAATCCTTGTAGCCCTGTTCAGAGACTAATTTGCATTTTTCTCTCAACTTTCCCAAAACACTCTAAAAAAAATGATTGATTTGGATACCCTCTGTCAAGTTCTAAAACATATCCCAAACTCACCTACTATTGTTTTGGACCAAATATGACGGTTCTAACACCTTGCTGCCTTCCTACAAGGCCTAAATTGACCATTTTACAAAGGAACCCTATGACAAACTTGTCCCACACACTTCAAACCTAAAAAAAGTCTTAGGAAAGGGTTCAAAACCAAGGATTTTTTAGGTTTGATCAGTTGATTTGCTCATTTAGATGTTCAAATACAAAAACCTCATTTCTAGGGCCTAAAACCTAGGGCTTCCTAGATCTCCCACTTCCAATCACTTCCAGACCTCATTCAAAGGTCTAACACCATCTCCATGATCATATTATATAGTACCAAACATAAAAATGTCACCTTGTTAAGACGGATCTCCGGCTGCTATAACCATGCCACCATTCTCATGTTCTTTTCACATGCAAACTTGACTCCAAACGGTGATCACCTCTCCCATTTACACTCCTCCTGCTTTGTCAGGGTTAGAAACATATTGTACATGTTAATAAGGACCTATTCCATGAGAATCAGGATCCTACATTCATGGAAAGGTCCAAAAATGTATTGCAAACCCTCAAAATCCCTGTTTTCATAGTCAAACAGGTAGTTCCAGAAAAAATGTGATATCTCCCTCAAAATTCACTGAAAAAACCTCAAACTAATTGAAAATGAAATTTAACTCAACCCCCTACCACATCCAATTGGTTTTAGATCAAAAAAGTTCCATATAGAGAAATGGTACGGCCTGGAACAGCAGATATACAGAAAAAAATCAGAAAATTCTATTTTTATTCAATTTTTGCACCTCTAAACTCCCTCCAACCCCTCTCCTCAGGGTATGTGAGGGTATTTGTACATATTCAAGGTGGTTTTCAACTATCCACAACTATTTTTTTCAACTGTGGGGTTGTTTTCCCCTCTCTACAACACATGTTTACATTGGTTTTACAAAATAACTCTTAGAAAACCTTACATTGCATGACTTCCTTTGACTAGACATACTTCAAGGACCTTAACATGACTTCATTACATATGAGAGTGGTCACTTGGACCTTATTACATCATTTTGAATGGTCTCTAGGACCTTATTAAACCAAAACAAAACAACTTGAAGATCAAACAAGTCATAGATATCTTGGTGCTCCTGCACCATACTCCCCAGCATGATAAAAACTCTTGTCCCAAGAGCTATGTGCTCTACTCCAAATATTCTTCAATCTCTTTGGAATGTTCCTTTGATTTGTTACAGGAAACATGAACTCTCCAAGGGTTATCCTTCTCCTTCTCCCACCTGCATGGCTCTTACAAACAATGTTAGCATCATAAAACATGTTTTGGTGTCCTTGCCTAGGACCTTGCTGCTGTGGTGTTTCTGCCTTCTCCATCTTGAGATTTGGATCTATTTTTCCTTGTTGTTTGCCTTCCCTTTCTTGCCTCCCAATAGGCCAATCAATGTCCCCATCCTTGATGCAATTTAAGTCCCAAATTTGCTGCTCTTTAGGACTGTCATAAACCTTTCTCTGCTACAACTATTCCTGTTGTCTAACCTGCACATCCAACTTCAATTTCTCTCCAAAATAGATAGTAACATGTTCCTTCTTATCTCTACAAGGTAAAGAGATTAGTCTAAACTGTTTACCATCTTTGTGCACCAAATACTTATTAGTATAACCATCATGAACTGTCTTTCTCAAATGCTGCCATGGTCTACCCAAAATTATATGCCCACATGTCATTGAAATAACATCACATAAAATAGAATCATGATATGGACCAATTGAAAAATCAACATATGCCTTCTGACTAACCCTTACTTTCTTCTCTTGACTTACCCAAGTGGCATTGTAAGGACTAGGATGATCAAATGTTTTCAATCCCAACTTGTGCACCATATCCCATGAAACTAGATTATCATGTGAACCTGAATCTATAATCAACTTGCACATTTTTCCATGGCTTAAACAATTAGTTTTAAAAATGGATACCTGTGGTGCTTGCTGCATTTTGCCTTTTTCCACCATGATCAAATCTCCATCTATTTCTGGATAGGCTGTTGTTGGCTCTTGGTCTTCTCTCTTTTCCTCTTCTTGTGCCAAGTGAACTCTTCTCTCCTTGTTCTTATCAGCATCATCTCTCTTAGGACATTTGAAAGATGTGTGTCCCACTTCATTGCAATGATAACACCTACCTGTGAATACTCCTCTACCTGATCCAAACCTACCTCCACCTCTATATCCACCTCTTTGATTTGTAGAAAACTCTTTGCCTTTCTCATTGCTACTTTGTCCTTCATTAGTACGTCTGCCCCTAGCTCTATATCCTCTACCACTACCTCCTTGTCTTTCTTGCTTCCTCTTCACCCTCTCTTCAGCCCTTATGGCCAACTGAAAACATTCTCCAAGTGATTTTGGTATTGTCAAACCAATCTCATCTTGCAAGTTATACCTAAGCTCATTAAGGTATGTTGCCACTTTCTCTTCTTCATCTTCCAATCCTCCTCTAATACTAAGCTTATGAAATTGCTTAGTATAGGACATAACATCCATGTCCTTTTGTTTCAAATTCTACCTCATCCTCTTTGTTTGAAAGGAGTAATCAGATGGAAGAAATTGATCCTTCATCATATCCTTCATCCTACCCCAAGAAGTGATTCTTGTTCCACCTCTAGCTACTCTTTCTGTTTGCACACTACTCCACCATGTAAGTGTTGTCCCTCTCAACTTTGTTTTTATAAATTTAATCTTCTTCTCATCACTCATCTCCTCATACTCAAATTTTTTTTCAAGGGTATCTATCCACCCTAATAGCTCTTCACTATCCATCTTCCCTTGATAGATAGGTAACTCTATGTTTGCCTTTGTTCCACTTCCTTGGACTGCCTTAAGCAATCTCACAAATCTCCTTTCTTCAACATCCAACTCATCATCAGGAGTGTTCTCATCTACCTTCTCATGTCCTCCATCAGCTCCTTCTTGATCATCTTGTTCATCGCCTCTAGGATTCTTTTCAAATGCTTCCAACCTTGCCAAGATTGATGCATTCTCCCTTCTTACTTGTCTTAACTCTCTTTCACTTGCAGCATCCTGTTCTCTCCTATCCCTCAACTCTTTTTCTCTTCCCTCTAAAGCTTCCCTCAATTCACTATTCTCCCTAGCCATCTGATTCTTAGGAGGCATCTTTACAACTCTCACCAACCCTTAACTCTTCCACAAGATCCTTCTACTCCCTCAAGGACCTACTTGCTGCTCTGATACCACTATGATGTAGAGCTGTTAGGTCTCCAAGGTTAATTTGACAAGATCAAAAGGTTTGAAACAATAGTGGGCTTCAACCATTAAGACTTACTAGTCTTTTCCTTGCCTTAAACTCCACCAAAGGGCTCAAATTTGGATTCTAACTTCTTAGATGAAATATTGTACCTTCTAGGGTCTCAACCTACCCCAACCAACAAGATTCAACAGGTTTCATGCACCATTTTGACCAGTTCTTGACAATTCCACTTGACTAGGCCTAATCCTTGTAGCCCTGTTCAGCGACTAATTTGCATTTTCTCTCAACTTGCCCAAAACACTCTAAAAAAAATGATTGATTTGGATACCCTCTATCAAGTTCTAAAACATATCCCAAACTCACCTACTATTATTTTGTACCAAATATGATTGTTCTAACACCTTGCTGCCTTCCTACAAGGCCTAAATTGACCATTTTACAAAGGAACCCTATGACAAACTTGTCCCACACACTTCAAACCTAAAAAAAGTCTTAGGAAAGGGTTCAAAACCAGGGATTTTTTAGGTTTGATCAGTTGATTTTCTCATTTAGATGTTCAAATACAAAAACCTCATTTCTAGGGCCTAAAACCTAGGGCTTCCTAGATCTCCCACTTCCAATCACTTCCAAACCTCATTCAAAGGTCTAACACCATCTCCATGATCATATTAGATAGTACCAAACATAAAAAGGTCACCTTGTTAAGACGGATCTCCGGCTGCTATAACCATGCCACCATTCTCATGTTCTTTTCACATGCAAACTTGACTCCAAACAGTGATCACCTCTCCCATTTACACTCCTCCCTCTTTGTCAGGGTTAGAAACATATGGTACATGTTAATAAGGACCTATTCCATGAGAATCAAGAACCTGCATTCATGGAAAGGTCCAAAAATGCATTGCAAACCCTCAAAATTCCTATTTTCACAGTCAAACAGGTAGTTCCAGAAAAAAACATGATATCTCCCTCAAAATTCACTAAAAAAACCTTAAACCAATTGAAAATGAAATTTAACTCAACTCCCTATCACATCCAATTGGTTTTAGATCAAAAAAGTTCCGTACAGAGAAATGGTATGGCTTGGAACAACAGATTTACAGAAAAAAATCAGAAAATTCTGTTTTTATTCAATTTTTGCACCTCTAAACTCCCTCCAACCCCTCTCCTCAGGGTATGTGAGGGTATTTGTACATATTCAAGGTGGTTTTCAACTATCCACAACTATTTTTTTCAACTGTGGGGTCATCTGCCCCTCTCTACAACACATGTTTACATTGGTTTTACAAAATAACTCTTAGAAAACCTTACATTGCATGGCTTCCTTTGACTAGACATACTTCAAGGACCTTAACATGACTTCATTACATATGAGAGTGGTCACTTGGACCTTATTACATCATTTTGAATGGTCTCTAGGACCTTATTGAACCAAAACAAAACAACTTGAAGATCAAACAAGTCATAGATATCTTGGTGCTCCTACACCACCTTGGGTTTGATCTCTTAAACTATATCCTTACTTCTAACACTTCTCTCTTTTTATCATATAGATCGATCAATTTGTTCATAAAGTCCATGTGGTAGAGATTGAACTTGTTGAGTATAGCACTTTCATCTACACCTATTACATGTCAACATGTTTATTTCAAACTCCAAATGTCATGCTGTTAATTTGACAAATAAATTACAGAGTAAATTAATGATTGCAAGAAAAACAACCACACTGATCATGAATTTACTTACTAATTTCTACTTGAACACCATTAGATTGTGGTTTTTATCCATCAATAATATTTGATGCTTGTTCTTCATCCCAGAAGCGTGACCCATCTTTGAAATCTTTACCAAGGAATTCACAAAGGAAGAAAAATGTTTCATTCAATACATACCCTTCAGCCATGCAACCCTCTAGATGTGCCTTTTGTTAGACATATCTTTTTAGAGTTTTCATATACCTCTCAAAGAAAAAATCCACCTCATTGATACGACACCCACCAATTCAATGTCATCAACTAGGTGTATAAGTAAATGGACTTGTAGGTCCATGAAACTTGTAGGGAGCTCCTTCTTAAATACACATACAATTTCTACAATTTCCTTCTTCCATTTTGGCACTTCACATTCGTCGATCTCCTTGGAGGTCACCCACCTAATATAAGAATAGTAAATTAGTATGAACCTTTAGTCAAAAATTAAAATGCAATATAATATCTCTATGTCTCTCACATATGAACATTTCATATAACCACGTACCTTGTAAATGCTAACAATCGACTTATGGCATTCCTTAAGTCAATTGTAAGACATGAATCCCCCCTAATTGCCAATGGCATGATATGCTATCAAACACATTTATGAAAAGGTCATTAGTATTTTTTTCTCAAAGAACAAAATATCAAAATATATTTAGTACTTAATCAATGTTACCAGGAAATGTTAAATGATGATATATAATACCTTCGTAAAATTATGAAAATCATGTGTTTTAAATCTTGTGATATGTCCATCAATTGTAAAAGCTTTAGCCAATGACAACCCAAAGCCAGTAGGTGTCCTTATTGAACGGATGACATTTTTTAGTTGGTCTAGCTCTTTTTTTTTCAAAATCTATGGAGCTTCTGCATATGTTTCATTTTCCCTATTTGGCCACAAATGTTTTCTATCAATTTTGGTATGCGAAAGAGCAATATCTCTCCTTGAAGACAAGGTGTCCTTCTCTTTGCTTGATATATGTCAAAATATAGAATCTGGGACATTTTTGAAGATGTGCATAGGATCTAATAGGTGAGATATTAATAGATCCTTCCAGTAAGGGAGCTCATAAAATATGGATTTCCTTTTCATTCCATCTGGCATATTAACTACAACTTGTTTTGGTTCTTCAATTGAATCACCCTGATAAAAAAATCCTCCCAAGCTTTCAATTCAGCATCTTCATACTTCTTAAGCCAATCACCTGGACCCATAATCATGGGAGGGCCTCTATTTTCAACTTTTCCATCAAATTGATTCTTCAGGTGATTTCTAAACTTATGATCTAGTGGTAGAAAAACCCTGTTGTTTGCGTAAATAAATTTATGTAGATCTTTAGAACACCATCCTTGAAATTGTTCTGTACATCTTGGACATGAAAATATCCCCTTTGTTTGAAGCCCTGCAATTCAATAAGTAATGTTAATAACATCAAAAAAATAGTATAAAACTAAGTATGAAAGTTGGGATGGAAATAAATTATGAGTGTAAATACGTAAATATTTTATCTTACCAGAACAAACACCAAGTCTTAGGAAATCATGAAAAGTCCAACATAGCACACCATACAACATGAAGGACCTATTTGATGGGGGATGTGATATGTTATACATTCTTATGCTTTTCCATAGCAGTTGCATCTCATCAATAAAAGGTGCAAGATAAACATCCATGTTTTTAACTTGATGTTTTCCTGGAACAATGAGAGTTAGCATAAGGTGCTCCTTTCTAACACTCATCCATGGGGGAATATTGTATACTATCAATTTGACTAGACAAACACTATAATTTGAGCTTAGGAAAGAAAATGGGCACACTGCATCAATTGCAAGACCAAACCTGATACTACAGGGTTCATCTTTCAATTTTCTTGGCCATTTTTCCTCTATGTGTTTCATTACTTTGGAGTCAGCTAGAATTTGTATGAATCCATCTTTACTCCTGTTCTTTTCATGGAAGTCCATCAATTGTGCAAATGACTTGCAGTGAAACATTCGTTGAAGTCTAGGTATAATTGGCATGTGACATAAAACCTTCTTTGGAACTATAGGACCTTGTACATCTATATGATATCTCTTCTCTTTGCATACAGGGCATTCTACCTTGTTTTCATATTCATCTCTGTATAAAATTCAATTATTTTTACATGAATGAATTTGCTTATATTCAATCCCCAACTTAACCAACAATAGATGCGCCTCTCTGCAAGTTGATGGCAACACATTCTCTTCAGGGAATATTTTAGTTTTTAGTGCCCTGTAAGATTGCCAAAGATTAAATCAATTGAATATTTGACTTATGATGAACATGTTTGATATGTCATTCTATACTAGAACTATTTATATACAATATATGGTTTTAAATTCCCCTTAAATAAATATAAACGAAGTTGATGAATGTTAATGAATTATGTACACCAATTGACAATGCCAAGTAAGAAATAGATTTCAACTCACTTTAGTAGGGTAGTGAATCCTTTGTTTGACCAACCAAATAGTGAATCAATTTCTAATAATACTAATGTGCATACCAGTTTTGGAGTTCTACTTGCACCCAATTTGAACATGGGTGTCTTCGCTGCTTTCTTGATGGAGTCTTTCAGTTTGTTATCATCAACATTATGTTGGTGGTAATTACCCTTGCTATCATCATTACTATCAACAATATGATCATTATTGTCATCATTGTTTCCATCCCCAAAGAAACCTATAAGCATTTCATTCAATCCTTCTTCATGCATTGTATTTTCACTATCATCATCATCATCATTAAGGCTAGCTGGCATGTCATCAATATATGCAGATCTCATCAGCAGTTCAAATTTCTCAACTGGTAGTATTCTCTTCAATGTTGCTCTTTTCTACCTGGTATGGTTTAAAGGATGGTTTGGATCATCCCGTCCAAACCTTAATAACCCAGTTGGATCTTGGGTATTAGTATGTGTTTCATCAACATCTTCTACCTATCAACAAAGACAAGCATTATTTGATGTTTGGCAACAATTGCACTAAATTCAAAATGTATCAATTTCAAAGAAATATAATCAAATATGGCTTAAAAAATAAAAATATAAATTGTATGAACATATATACATCAATTGAATAATGAAACATTATTTTATAGACTACCTTTTTTATACAATAATTTAAAGAAAACACAATTTTGACAACATAGTTTATAAAACGTCAGTCCACACTCATTTATTATTCTTTGGTTTTCTTCCCTTAAGAACATCCTTAGGGAGACCATGTTCTTCCCTTTTCTTTCGCACAGGAGTGCGTTTTAAGAAGGGATAATCAATCAATAACTCATCCCCAATGGTAAGGTCCATAATAGGCTCAACCATTATCAATCTATCAACCTCTCTTTCCATATCTCCGTCTTTATCATTTATAACCTCAACAAATTGACAATTCGGTCTTATAGTAGGGTCCCTTCCCTTACTACTATTTATAAATCTTGCAATATTTTTGTGTGTGTATGCACACCCATCTATATACATAAGATGACCTCTATTCATTTCTTTTCCACTTTCCAATTGGAGTCTATGTGTATACATATTCAAATTTAGACCATATGCTGACATACTAGGCTTATATTCTGCTAGCCTTCTCCATTCACCACTGTAATATGATGGACCATAATATGGCATTAATCTCTTAGTGGTTTGTTCTAAATTGTTTCTATGTTTAGATCCCACATGCACATTTTGGACGATAAAGAGGCCTAGATTCACTCCATGAATATTGGAGGGTTGTATCATGTAGTTGTATCCCCAAAATTGAAACACCTCGTACACTCTAGGTAGTTGTTGATCACTAGGCCAAGCGCAATATAGTCAACGATCAAATGTCTCTTTGTAAATTGATCTCAAACTCAGGGGCAAGTCATCATCTCCATCACATTCATTCTCATAGGGTACGTAGTCCACCTTCCCCTTTAAGCAAATTATGCATCTTTAAACTGGTTCTTGTTCTGTTACTTGTTTTCATCAATTCCTCATCTTTAGAGCTGGTATATTGGCACATATTTTTGTTAGATGTATCATCTGATGAATGATCATTGCTCTCTAGGATGGAAGTCAGTGATCTAGGAAACTTTAAACCAAGAACTTTATCCTACAAGTATCCATTAAGAAAAAAATTAGTTATTTAAATAATATAAAACAATATTTAAACGAAGTATACATGTTATTTATATCAAATTGGAAAATTCTTTACCACAATTCCTATTGGATTTGAATTGATTTTAGGAGGCATACTACTGACTAGAAGCTCATCATATATGTAATGTCTTTGTACAATCGCTTGTTTGAATTGTTTCTTTCCATGATATACAAAACATCCACAAACAATAATTTTGTCAAAGTATTCATCCCATGTACTATAGTCCTGACCAACCTCTTATTCAGTGCAATCATTTGTTGTGTCTGCAGGATCCATTGTCATATCCTCTTCCACCCACTGTCGTCTACATGATTTAATAGTTTTAGGTCCACATCCATGTACATATCTTTTTCTTTTGCTAGTTGAACGCTTAGGCTCTGCATTTGCTCCAATCTCCATCTAAAATAATCAACAACATGCATTAATTTATGTCAAGATTGGATAATACATTATAAATTTCAATAATACTGTGAAAAAAGATGGACGTATCACAAAATGCCATCAGATCATTTTTTCCTAAGTTAAGTCAAAATTTGAGTACCTGATGTCCCGCTTCATCCATTGTGTCCTCATTTGATATGACATGATCTGTTGCCATGGCCTCATCTGGCCCCTATAATACACAACATAGTAAATAATGTTTAGTACACCAATTATATCATTTCAACGAATATGCTATCCAACACAAAAACTCACTTTATTCATATATGTGACATATTCATATCATGTTTTGGCCATCCTAATTTTCAAACTTTTCCCTTGATCATAGAATCACATTTAATCACCATTCCTGTGCATTTTCAACCAATAAGTTTGACCTCAGAGGCCTCATGGACAAAAATATGACTTTATCTCCACTATGTTGTAGCATTTGGGAATTCATAAACACCTTCCTCCTTTGGTTGAGGTTGCTTTCTCTTCTTACCTCTATTGTATCTGTAGATTCCATTGTCATATCTATTTCCACCCACTTTCCTCTCTGTGATTTAGTAGTTCTATGTCGTCCATGTCCTCTCTCCATGGCCTCCTTTGGATCCTGTAATACACAACAATGATAATAGTCACATAACAGCTGTGCACCAAGAGGTTGCCAAGCTCTTTTAACATTTTTGGCTAATGACACGGGGTAGACATGGCTAAACCCCCTTCACTTCAGGCTCTGCTAGACCTAGGTAGGTATACCTTAATGATTGGTGCAGACTTGATTTGACCTTCACAATGGCAAAGAGGTGTGAAGTAGCTATAAGATTGTGAGTTGTTCCTAGTGTTGATATTTACAGTTTTGAGAAAGTAAATAAACTTTAAATAAGGCTTTGAGAGAAACTAATCACAATAATCATTTAAAAGGATTTTAATCCTTGGAAGGAACCAATCAAAATGAATTATTTGAAGGATGTTTAATCCACTCCAACCAGAAACCAATAAAGATAACCACACATGAACAACAAATGTGTCCTGACAGATTATATAAATTTCCTATATGTTTGCATTTATCCTCTAACCTTCTACATCAGCCCTCAATTGTGTAGACCTCCTAGCTTTTGGCCCTGAGCCAGACAATTGATCAATTAGGTCTTGGTTTAATTTTCATTCCTTTTCTTTCAATTCTCGCCTTGTTTCAGTTTTCTGTTTCTTATTTTTGGACTGACTAGTTTCACCCCGTTGCTTCTTATTTTTTGTTTTTATACGACCTTTCATCTTATTTCTCTACAGAACTGAATTATAATCTAGCAATTGCAGGGATATCTCGGATGCTTACTTGTATACTGTGGGTGCACTGAACTCCTTGACCTCCGCTTCAATCTCCCATTTTTTCTCCGCTGTAATTTATGAAAATTGCTTTCAGTTCAATCCATTTTCAATCAAAATTGTTCATATAATGTTCGTTTGCGTGGCCATTAATGTCCATCACTGGAAATGAATGCAAATTTTTTTTGAATTTTGAAATGTTAGATTGCATTAGTGGGACTCTTCTAGTTTCAGGATGATCTATGTGCTTCATTTGGTGTCATCTTTGTTTATATATTCATAACTGACCGCCAAGCCTCACTAAATGTCTTTTTGATACACAGTGTCCCTTTAGTTCTCTTATTCAATCAGGAAGACATTTAGTAATCTCACCAATATTTCATAGGTGCCTTTTTTCTTACTTAATGTTTCAGGGAGAACAATATGAAGTTTACCCGATATCAGGGTAATCTAAACTATTAGAAATACTTTTAGTCGTTGCCGAGTGTCCTTCCGATGAATAATAGTCATTCCAATTGTTATCAGGCTGACATGTGTCAATGTTGAGAGAATGGGATGTTTTTCTGATATAATTAGTCTCCCCAACTTGTTTCTTCCATCGCTTTGTTCGTTGGGACAAATCAGTAGGACTTTCGTCAAAAACTCTTCTGGTGTTCCTTATCAGAGTAACCCATACAGTCTGAGAGATTTGAGGGACTTACTCTAATCATTCATGTCTCCCCAACACATGTGTTCTTTTGTTTTATTGATGAGAGTATATAAGTTTCTCCCTGAAAAAGTGTCCATCAGCGTGACACTTGAGATCGGTGTAATTTGAAAACTTCAGTCTGACTAGCTTGCTTTTGCCAATAAGATTTTTAATCGGTGAAACGCTATGCACTGTCTTCCTGATCATGCAGAAAGTGTTATCTTGGGATCTTTGATCGCTATGACTTTGTTTATCTCTTCCTGATATGCATAAAATGTTCAATAAAGAACTATAACTTGTTGATCGACAGGACATGCACATGATTTTTCTGATAAGGATCAGTTGCTCTTTAAACTTTTTGTTTCAAGGGATTATGCTTAGGAAGTTAGATTTCTAGATCCCTTGGGGATGGTGGAATGAGTGGAAGATTTAAGTTTAGCTTTAAGATTAGGGTTAAGGGTTGAGGGATTAGGGTTTAAGGTATAGTGTTGAGGGTTGAGGGTTTAGGGTTTAGGGTTTAGGGTTTCGGGTTTAGGGTTTCGGGTTTAGGGATTAGGGTTTAGAGTTGAGGGATTAGGGTTTAAGGCATAGTGTTTAGGGTTGAGGGTTCAGGGATAGGGTTTATGATTTAAGGTTCAAGTGTTGAGGGTTGAGTCTTTAGGGATAGGGTTTAAGGTTTAGCGATAAGGGATCAAGTTTTAGAGTTGAGGGATTAAGGTTTAAGGTATAGTGTTTAGGGTTGAGGGTTTAGGGATAGGGTTTAGGGTTTAAGGTTTAAGGGTTGAGGCTTTAGGCTTTAGGGATAGCGTTTAGGGTTGAGGGATTAGGGTTTAGGGTTTAAGGTATAGTGTTTAGGGTTGAGGGTTGAAGGATACATTATGCTGCACTGAAAGGTTATAGTCCCATTAGAGAATGATGTCCTCGCATGGACCATGTCGAGTGCCCTCATCGATGTTGGTAAGGGATACAAGGAAGGCAAATTAATTAGGCAAATAGTGGAGTATGAAGTGGATTCTAGAGGGGAGAAAAGTGGATTATGATGTGGATTATGTAGGGAAAATAGTGGATTATGATGTGGATTAAGTCAGACTTATGCCAAAGCATGGGCCATAGGGATGGTATGTGGAGGGTATGTAGGATAGTAGATGAATGATGGTAGAGTTATTGTGGAATGGAAGGGAACCATGACCAATGGTTGCACACATCGTGATAAACATTAAAGCTTGGATGCAGATGTGGTGTAGGGGGAAATGAAGATGTTTTCTTAGGAGATGGATGATGAAGGGCTTTAGGAACCCACATAGAGTTAGGCATTTTATTACTTTTGTTTTGCTTGTGGGATGGAATGTTTTGACACTTTTGAGCGGAATGGGAATTTGAGATGGGAGTAGATGGTTGGGATTTTTTAGAGGAGATGCCTCATTTAATTTTATTTCTTGTTGCTTAGGTACCCATACCATTTTGGTTTTGGACTTTTCATGTGGAGGTATGGGCTTGGATAACTTTTTGGATTGGTTTTTCTTTGACTCTTTGTTTTTATGTCCTGAGGCATGAGGACCCTTAGGATGTTTGGATTTATCAGTAGAGGCATCTAATTTTGCATTTCTGGATCCCTTGGGGATGGTGGAATGAGTGGAAGCTTTATGTTTAGCTTTAAGATTAGGGTTGAGGGTTGAGGGTTGAGGGATTAGGGTTTAAGGTATAGTGTTGAGGGTTGAGGGTTTAGGGTTTAGGGTTGAGGGTTGAGGGTTTACGGTTTAGGGATTAGGGTTTAGAGTTGAGGGATTAGGGTTTAAGGCATAGTGTTTAGGGTTGAGGGTTGAGGGTTTAGGGTTTAGGGATTAGGGTTTAGAGTTGAGGGATTAGGGTTTAAGGCATAGTGTTTAGGGTTGAGGGTTTAGGATTTAAGGTTCAAGTGTTGAGGGTTGAGGCTTTAGGGATAGGGTTTAAGGTTTAGTGATAAGGGGTTAGGGTTTAGGGTTGAGGGATTAGGGTTTAGGGTTGAGGGATTAGGTTTTAGGGTTGAGGGATTATAGTTTAGGGATCTTTACTCCTGAATCTTTACTCTTGTTCTTTGCATGCCAGTCCATCAATTGTACAAGTGACTTGCAATGAAACATTTGCTTAAGTCTAGGTATAATTGGCATGAGGAACATTTTGGTTTGGCACAACTAGGCGCTAAATTAGGTGCACTTCATGCCAGTTTTGGTGACCCAAAGAGATTACATTTAGGGCTGAAAGTTGGCACTAAAGTTAGCGTTAGAGATGCTGACTAATGAATCTAAAATAAAAAATAAAAATTCTAGCCTACGTTAAAACATACCACACAAAAAAAAACACAAATTCAAGTTAATACATTTAAGCCCACAACACAGTGTACTCTACCTCTATTTTAGGTTTCCTGCGAAGAATTGTAGGCTACGAAGCGACGACTTTGTTAGGTCGAAAATGGAAGTTATTGAAAAGTTTCTACAACGGATCTGTGAATTTGTATTTTATTTATTTTTGGTTCTAGACATCTAGAAGATAAAAAATTGTTGGTGTCAGAAATAAGCCACACCCGGATCGACGATGGACTAGTCCAAGAGGGGCTAGTATCTCAGTGGTAGAGCACTCCAGTAGCGTATGGAAGGTCCTAGGTTTGATTCCTAGCTAGTACATGTCTCAACATGGTATTAGAGCCAGGCCCAGGCTAGGAGCCCCAAGCACACAAGAGGTGTGGCTTAAGGGGGGGTGTTGGTGTTGGAAATAAGCCACACCTAGACCGATGATGGACTGGTCCAAGAGGGGCCAGTAGCTCAGTGGTAGAGCACTCTAGCAGTGTATGGAAGGTCCTAGGTTTGAGTCCTATTTGGTCCATGTCTCAACAAAAATTGCTTTGGCTAGCTACTAAATTTGGGGTTTCTAGCTACCTCAGCCATTCAATCAAGCTTGTTCATCTGCCTTTTAGCAATTAAGTTCCAATTGCTGAGCAATTTACTCTTGACCTAGGTTTTTATCGATTTTGATATAATTTTGAGCTCAAAGAAATTTTTTCTAAGATGTACTCACGCTTTAGGGTAAATTTGAGTAGTAATGTTGTTAATTATCCTTGCTTGGAGTATAACTTGCATTTACCATTTTTGGAAGGCCTGTCAAATAGGGTGTCTTTGTATATCATACCCAAAATATGAGCTGTTAGGATTTGTTTTTGGCTACATATTTATTTTTGGCTACGATTGGTCAAGCACGCTATTAATTCATACCTGGCTACGATTGCCTCCACAGATTAGACGAAAATAATTTGCCCTAGGTTGCCTCAAAATGTCAAGTAATAGAGGGAAGGGAGAAAACTCTGGCCACAATGAGGTAAGTCAGTGACAATTTATAGATTTGTAAATGTTTCCATTCTTTCTTTGATTTTTAGTATTTAGTTTTCTATTTCTAAATTTAAAAGAAGAAATTTATTTTATATATATATATAGGGACATGAGACTGACAAAGATAAAGAGGCATTGGCTTCCATATTGGGGGTAGAGGTAGTGAATAAATTGGATGGTATGGACTTGACAATGCTTGCCAGATACATAGAAAAATGATCTAGTAAAACCCCTGAAACATTGCAACCAAATCAATAGTGTCAAAGGGAATCAATTGATTCCCCAACCAGTCCTAGATTGAGCAAAAGATCCAGGAGGAAATCAATATCAATAACCTCTAAGAATGTCAAACAAGGAGCAGAGGATTCCACTTTCCTAACCACTCCTGGGACATAGACTTCTTCGACCAGTAACCCATGTTTTGCATCTTGCATTGGTAGCTACGATACCAAGATAGAATAAGATGTGGTTTCAGGGGAAGTTCGAATGACAGATGCTAGAAAAACATTTGTGAATAGGTTGAAGGAATCGTGCCTTCAACGGTTCAAAGACCATCTACATTTGCCATTCTCAAAGATACCCATGCACCTGCAAAAAGAAGTTATCCATGACATGGAGACTGAATTTGGCACAAGTTGGTCTGTAAAGAAAATAACGCTACGAATGTCTCAAAATTGTAAGAGATTTTGGTGCAACCAAACAAAGAAGATAAAAAAATCCCTCCTGAGATAAGGCTAAAAAAAGGCCAATTGATGTAAGTATGAAAGTATGGAAAGAGCTTGTAAAAGCATATGAGAAGTCTGATGCATGGAGGAAGTCCAGTGAGAAGAGTATGCAGGTATTTGAATTTGCTCATAAGATTATATCAAATTTATTAAATGATTTTTAAATTTTATTTGTGCATAATTAAATTGAATTAGTATATGTTTTAGGACAAGGCCTCCAAGGCTAGGCTTGACAAACTTCATGCCACTCATCACAGTGGCCAGAAAGGTTTACAGGCCTTGATCTGTACTTTGTAAGTATATTTAATATGTTAAATGATATTTTTATTTCCTACAAAAAAGTAAATGATTGCATATTAATTAGTTTAACTAGTCCATGTGCCATGTTTTGACATGAGGAGAAATATGGTCGGCAACCAACGCAATTTGAAAAGGAAATGTTACAAAGAAAAAAGTGGACTGATTTTGTAATCTGGATGGAGAACAAGGTATCAATAGTTGAATTTCAATAACTTAGTTGGATATTGTTGTGTTAATATGTCAATTTACATTTCTTGTGTTGAGTTTCAATAATCTTTGAAGAGGCTATAGAGTGATACTTGAGACAAACAGCTACAGTTGTACTCTATTTGTTGTGTTTGGTTTCTATTGGTCTTCTTGTCTTTTTGACTCAAGTAGATTGTTATTCATAGGTCGTTTGTCATTCTTGTTGATCATGTGGATGTAGTTATCATTGAGTTTTTAGGTGGTCTCCTAAGTGAACAGACCAAAGGGTTTATCTCAAGTCTTTGTTTCCTAACCTTTTATTATAAGACTTAAAGGGGGGCATGCAGTATAGTTACATTGTTGGTTATATTTCAAACCTTTGAAATATAATAGTGGACATTTAACTTTTAATATGCACATTTTTTTTATTGAGAAGGAGCCATTATTGGCAATAGGCATTAACTCTCCTCTGCCATAACATCTTTGGGAAGCACTAGTATTTAATGTGCTTGGTTTTGGGGTATGTGAGGGAGAAAAGGAAGGAGTGGGGAACCATTTTGGGGGGAATTCTTCTTTTTGCCTTGGGGTCAAGGAAGGAAGGTTGATGGTTGGACTGTAAGTGATTTAGAGGAAGGGAGACTTTGGGTGTGCTCATCATATTGGCTAAGTGTCTTATTGTTTGGGTTGGAGACTAAAAATCAAATCGCCAATTGGTCTTCTTCAACTAAGCTAACCTTCTTTTGAAGTAAAGCTCCTTGTCATCCATTCTTGTAAAATTACATTGACCATTTTGGTGAAACATTTCCTTTAACTTGTGTAACTATATGTGGTCTTGTGAAAGCCTATGCTAAAGGGTTTGGATGAGGAAAATATTGTTAACTATGAGAGTTCAGACTTAAGATCATGGGACTTATGAACTATGGAAAACTTTTGGTTATTGTGTTTTGGATTTCTATCATGAAGGAAGCTACATTAATTTGGTCACAGTTTGAGGTGGAGTTTCAAACCCTGGCTAGAATTGTTAGAATGCTATCATTGCAACATACCATGAGTCTTGACGAAACCTAGCCTGGTTCATGGTTATCTTTTTTGACATGGTTGTAAACCCTAATGGTGTTGGTATTTCACCTATAAATGTCCACTCTCTCAATTTTGGATGCGAGGTCTTCTTGGGATTAATAATGCCACTCCTAGGTGGGGTTTTGGGATGGTTTTGGATCCTTGGTTCAGGTCAACTTGCCCCCCAACACTCCCTCTAAGGTTATGAGGCTTGCATTACTAAAGCCACAATGGAATACAATGTTGAAACAAAACTACATGATTGTATTTGATTACCAGTTAACTCTTGGAAAGAATGGGTTTTGTCAATTGCATACAGTTGTGTAACATTGCAATAGTTGTATTGTACTTGTAACTAGAATAGTCTATTGTGAAGGCATTTGTTTGATGAGAATGACCTTTGAGTTCATTGTAATGACTTGCACTAACTTAGAAATGTGATTTCAAACTAGTATTTATTACATTGGAGACTATTTGTGAACAAATTTATCTTAGTATGGACTTCCCTATGTTTGAATGACTGAGCACTACCCATAGAATAGTAGATATTATGTACTTGTGATCACTATGTCATTTGGATAGAGGACTCATAAATGGAATATAGGACCTTTTGTTTCATTGTCCATAAAATCCTAAGGGTTGATTAAGTTATTGTGCATGGATGTAAATGGAAACTTTAAGCTCTTTGAAGGCTTGCTTATTGTTTGCAAAGTAGCATTAATTTCTTATTTTAACTATGGAAATATCTTGTGGACACTAGTATGGTGTTGACTAAGGAATTATCTTGTAAACACTAGAAAGGTCTATGCATGTTAATCATAGCCTATAACCCTACATTTGGAAGTAAATTGTTACTGTAGATGTGATATATAATGTATAATGGTATCTAGTCTATGGCATGACATCTTTAGTAGGAGGTACCTTTAGATTTCTATAGCATCATGTTTGGGCTAAGGTACCGTAAAGTTAAGTGTGCATTGTATGGTGTTATTGTATTGGATGTTGCTGTATGCAAATCTACAGTGATATAAGGAGACTCGACTCTCATCATTTCATTGCACAAAGTGAGTGACAAAACAATTACCTAGTTTAAAATTGGCCCTTCTTTAAGCAACATATGTAGCAATGAGACTTAAGATTCTTGAAAATGAGAAGCATCCTTCTCCCCATACAACCTGCTAACTAGGGCCACTATGTTTTTTACTGAACCCTTGAGGCTGATGGAAGGGTACCATTTAGTGTTCCTAGAAGTTAATTGTCTAACTCCTCTTGAGCCAATTTCCATGTATGATGAACTAGATGATTGGGATGACCATCTTGAAGATGTAATTGAAGACTTTTGTGCTTGTGTACTGTTGCAAATGTACACTCCATGGGGACAAAACTTGTAGATCTTAGTGTTAATCATGATATAGGCAAAAAAATTTAATTTTTGGTCGTGTAAATGTGAGTTTTCAGCTACCACAAGTGTACTCTTAAGGATAGTCTCGCTAAGGAAAGCATGGATGTAAGAGTCGAACTTGAGATACATGATCTTGACTTTCTTCTTGGTATACCTAAAGAATTTAATCTCTTTGTTAATGAGCTAGATGTCAATTTGAACCAAGGATGTGTTTCCAACATTTGTGATGATGTTTGCATTCATGAGGATGATAAGTTACGTCAAAATATCAAAAGTTACATAGCCTCTGAGATGGAGTTTATCCCATCTGTGAGGGAGTTAATTCATTCTAGCTGTTCTACTGAGAATAAATTGCCATATAGGCTTACAAAGTTTGGAAAAGTAGTCATGTCACAGTTTTCCAGTCCCTCTCTGAAGATCTGGAGGGCCTCTTCAGTTTTCTTCTTCTTCTTGATTGCCTCCACATTGAAGACCCCACAGATGAAACCTTTTTTTGGATTTGGGTTGGCATGTTGGCCTACAATAATAACATCATCCTTGATCCCCTCATTGACTAGAAAACTCATAAATCTTGATGCCTTGGCAAGAGACCTTGTGGCTTGGACTACAGTCATGTAGAAATGCCCTAAAAGGACACCGTCATGGATATGGCTGCCATGCGCTCCCCTTATCCCTACAATCTCTTTGATGGCATTGCGTAGCCCCTCCTCCTCTGTACTAAATAAGTGGTAGACTTGCTGGTCTACTAACTCCTCCAAGTGCTCATAGCAGACTCTGAAGTGTTTTCTGCCCACCATTGTTATGGGAGACATCGATTCGTCCTCCTAAAATAGGAAGTTTCTCTTGATTACCTTCCTCGTGACTTACATTGTCTGAAAGTTGCAGGTTTTGTGATGCTTTTTGCCTATCCAAACCGTCCTCACTTCTGGAAAAGGAACGCTTGATTGACTCTTCCCTAATCAAACCAAATTGGGGATAGTCCTTCCTATCTCCTCTAGGATTTCCTATCTTGGAGAAAGCCATGCTTTCCATCGATTCTTCTGAGATCTCTTGCCTTGAGCTGTACCTACGAAATTCCTAAATCCCCATCATCCTTGACTAACATCTTTCTCAAATCCTTGAAACACTACCCTTCGAAAAAGCATTCCTCCCCCATTTCCTGCTCAACCCCTCGATTCACTAGGAGATCGGCCACCCCGTTGGCCTCTCTATATACGTGCATGGTTGACCTCCTTGTCTATGCTAGCTATCTTGAAGACACCCTAAACTTTATCATTGAGATACCTATTAAATCTGTGTTGGTTGTATGCATGCATTTTCTTGGTGCCTGTAAATCACATATGAATATAGGCTTAGGAGTATTTATAGCAACACTAATTTTTGATTTGGATCCTAAAAATGTTGTACAACTTATGTTCTTCTCTCAAACATCTATCCACAAGTGGGCAAGTGTGGTGAGGTAAGGAGATTGATGAAAGATAGAGAAATTAAAAAAATGCCTGGATGTAGTTGGATTGAAGGGCATAAAATGGTACATGCTTTTTTTGTGTAGGAGACATATCACATCCATAAACAAAGGAGACCTATGCAAAGTTGGAGAAATTGGCTTGGAAGATGAAGGCGGCAAGGTATTTTCTAGATTCAAGAATTTACTTATGCTATGGAAGGATAGGAAAAATAATTATTTCTCTACCACCATGGTGAAAAGTTGGCAATTGCATTTGGTTTGTTAAACATGCCCCATGAAACAACTATTAGACCTTTATCTTAAGGTTACTCATGAGCCTTAAATAATTATTGAAAAAAAACTGTGCATTCATTAATGACATGCAAGAGAATTTAATCAACTACTACTTAAAAACTCTTTAATGTTTTTGTCTAATGCAGGTTATTAGATTAATAGTGAAAAAGAACATGCATTGACCATGCAATTTGTGGCACTTAAGGTTATGTAATAGAATTTACAGTTGATAGTTAAATTGTATAACAATTTTTTTATGATCTTTAATAACGTTTATTAGAAGTGTTGCATGTTTTACATCATTGGAATGACATATTAGCTATGACTTTTTTGAAATTTTATTATGGTATGTGCACTTTGATATGATGTAATATGATTATGGTTTCATTTCATATGTTGGAATATTATATATATAATAGAAAAATAAATTATTACATGAAATAAATAATAACTTTTCATTTTAAATTTTTTTTTGCAGAACACAAGTTTTCCAGAAGATGAAGATGATCCTGATGATATAGATCTAGATTATATTGGTCCTAGTATAGATCACATGGCAGAGGATGATGATGATGCAGATACAAAAGACAACGAGGCCAATGACGATGATGATGACGACGATGATGATCATGATGATGATGATCACGATGGTGATGATGATGAGGCAGTTGTTGGTAGTAGCCAGTGACATTCATGATCATATAGATTGCATCATGGATCATTGTTGATATATCGTTATGATGCCTCTTTTCATCATTACTATCATATGTATCATTTTCACGGCCTGCAGTACCATATTATTGAGTTGTATCATTTTCACGTGTATCAATTTAACTTATATCATTTGGACATGTATCATCTTGACTTGTATCATTTTGAGTTACATAATTTATCATTTTTACTTATATTATTTGTACATGTATCATTTTGACTTATGTTGATTGTTGGACATATATCCTTTTGACATGTTATTGATCTACTGGCATATTTGACTTTCACTTATTTTAGTTATAAATGATGATGATCTTATTAGTATTGACTTGTCAATTTATATATATTGAAAGTGGTCTATGATTTTTGGATGGATATTTCTTACGTATGATGATTTTAATTTACTGCTCAGGATGGATGTTGTAAAATTCAATTAAATTATAGATATTTGACTCACTTGTTTTAATTATAGATGATGATCATGTTATAATAATTATCTTGTTATTTTATAATAATTATCTTGTTTTTTATATAATTATCTTGTTAAATTGGAAGCAAAACCCAAAACAATAAAGGAGGTCATAATGGAAGCAAAAATTGGCATCAATTAGGAAGCCAAAAAAGAAGCTATTTTCATTGCCATACAAGAAGCAAAATATGAAGCACGACTGAGAGCAAAACTAGAAGCAAAAAATGGGAGTAGACATGGAAGCAAAACTGGAAGCTAAATTGGGTGCCAAATCCGGTGCTAAATTGGAAGCAAAACTGGAAGCAAAATTGGAAGTAAACCTAGAAGCAAAAATGGAAGCAAATCTGGAAGCAAAAATGGAAGCAAACCTAGAAGAAAAATCAGAAGCAAAACTGGAAGCAAACCTAGAAGCAAAACTGGAAGCAAAAATGGAAGCAAACCTAGAAGCAACACAAGAAGCCAAACTAGAAGCAAAATTGAAAGCCAAACTGGAAGCCAAATCCAGAGCTAAATTGGAAGCAAAATCAGAAACAAAATGGGAAGCAAAACTGCAAGTAAAAATTGGAGCAAAACCAGAAGCAAAACTGGAAGCAAACTTGGAAGCAACACAAGAAGATAAACCAGAAGCAAAATCAGAAGCCAAACTGGAAGCCAAATTAGGTGTCAAATCTGGCACTAAATTGGAAGCAAATCTGGAAGCAAAATCGGAAGCAAAATTGGAAGCAAAACCAGAAGAAAACCTGGAAGAAAAACTAGAAGCAAAATTGGAAGAAAACCTGGAAGCAACACAAGAAGCAAAACCAGAAGCAAAATTGGAAGCCAAATTAGAAGCCAAATTGGGTGCCAAATTTGGCGCTAAATTGGAAGAAAATTTGGAAGCAAAATCGGAAGCAACACTGGAAGCAAAAATGGAAGCAAAACAAGAAGCAAACCTAGAAGCAAAACCATAAGCAAAATTGGAAGCCAAATTGGATGTCAAATCTGGTGCCAAATCTAGCTATTGCTTTTCGGCACTAAATCTGGTGCTAAATTCGGTGCTAAATCCAGTGCAGAAGTAAGCATGAAAACTTGTGTCAAGTTTTGCACCAGAAAAAGTGTCCAATTCCTAAGCTCAATTGCACTAAATTCTAGCACTATTTTAGGCGCTAATTACCTGTTCTGTTGTAGTGGGTGCAAACATTTAAAAGTGCCAAACTGTTTGAGTTAAGCTGAAAATTAAATCTACCTATCTTACAAAAGCCTATCTCCAAAGTCATCATTCACCGTTGACTCCATTCACCCAATAGTGTAGGCACTGGTCAGTTTAGAATAATCTCATATAGATCCCATTTATATACTTGATTCCCAAAATATTTTCAGTGGGAAGTAGTAATTAGCCTTGCATCTACTTCACCTCAAGTGCCATTGTGAGTAGGTTGCTTAATTTAAAGGTCATAGCCTTAAAAATCTACCTATCATTTAGGTATACCCGCCTAGGTTTAGTAGAGCTTGAAGAGTAGGAGGTAATCAAAATCTTTGTTACCTCGTTCATTGGCCAAAAATGTATCAAGAGACTGGCACCCTCTTGTGGTCTAAAAACCTTCATTTTTGAGACCTAACAGATTGGCGACTCTGCTGGGGAGTAACTCCAAAAAAATTGGCTTTAGCCTATCCATTCATAGAGTCAAGAATTTTAAAAAAATATATTACTCTGCTGGCAAGAAGGACCTAGAAATAAAAAAATCATTCCTCTTTTGACAAGAGGTGGCGACTCTGAAAAGGAATTTGATGAAGAATGTAAAGGACATCTCAAAATTACAATATTTCCAATCAGAAATAAAAATCATAGGTTGAAATATGCATAACAATTCCTCTTTGCCCTATACACATTATTGTACAATTGGGAGTCCTAGTAATGAAAGTAGTACACATCATACACAACAGGACAATCTCTATAACTATCAAGATCATGAATATAACTAGTATGTTGGGCATTATCAATACCAAATTCTATGTCAAAATCTACAAAGCAATATTAGCCCTCATGTCAATCAAAGTCTACAAGAAGAAATAGGATGGCAGCAACTACTTTTCCAACATAATGTAATAGATCTTGAAATGCACAAACCAATTGATTTCAGAGACATTCAAGGTTACCCAAATCTTCCTCCCCCTTTGAATGTTAAAAATCATTTGCCAAAATTTAATGGATGTAAATCAGAATCAACAAATACGCACATGCAACAATTCATTAATTTAGTGGTGAATTGGCAAATCAGTGAAGAGGATGTTATAATGAAGCTTTTTGTGAAAACATTAGAAAATGCTACTAAAGATTGGTTTTATAGCCTTCCTATGCTTTGCATAACTTCATGTATTGAACTTGCAAATAAATTCATGTGCTAGTTTAAAGAGAAAAATGATGAGTATTTTCAAAAGGGAAGTCAAAGTAAATTTGGAGAATCTGGATTTTCTTTGTTCAAAAGAATGTTGGATATCTATATGCAAGTACCTATTAACATTAGGCCTAATAAATCTGTATGCATTGAAACATTCATGAAAGCATATGTGCCTAATTCATATCAGTGATCTGAGTCACAGAAACCAGTTACTCTTGACCAAGTGTATGAAATGATTGGTTTTGTAGAAAAAATCAGGTATGAGCACACTGGCAATGTTAAATCTACCAACATAGACAATGGCATGGACAAATATGAAGAGACGGATCAAACAATGTAGCCAGTAGATGAGACATATGTAAATAAAAATTTTAGTGATGATATTTCAGATTTCAATGAGGATTTTGCACAAGACTTGGAGCCCCAACATATTCCAAAAAATGAGAATAGTCTTCAAAATGTGGATATTCCTTTTGTCCCAACCCACCCACCTCAATACCTGAATCAACAATTTGAGGAAAAAGAAGTGTGCACATCTGAAATTGATTTTCAGATTCATTCAAACCCCTTATATGATGAAATAACAAAAGGAGAACAAATAACATTTTTCCAGGACATGCCAAAACATAAATCCCATGTATATTCAAATCCATTCTATGAAGAGAATGAAACATTTTCAAACTGTTAGAGTGCTGCACCAATTCATGAAGAAAATAAATATGTTGATATACATAATGATGAGTCCATAAATAAGAGAAAATTAGATGATGGAATTAACAATATGAATAGCTATGACTATCTTTTGCCCAATTTGTATCAAAGGCCCTATGATGGTTGCAGATTTTCTATACAAACTTTTCATGAAATAACATTTGATGATCTTGGCTACATAATGGACAGTAAATGTTCTCAGTTTTTAGCCCATCTAAGAGATGATTCCATGATATATGACAGTGACCAGAATGAGGATTTAATAAATTTCTTCAAGTGGAGTTTGATGAAATCATATCAGAATAAGGTGTATGACAAAGGGAAATATGGGTTTTACTTGCAGCCTTGTGCCATCAGTTGTGGTGTGGTTTTTCAAACCATATCAGTTAGGGGTAGAAGTGACATTTGGACTCTATTGCCCAATGGGGTAGGCACTGGTCTGCTCCCCAGAGATCTAGGATCTTGCTATGCCCTCAGGGGGCATACATCCCCAGACAGAGCCACTATTGGAACCTAAAATTTCCTACAACATTTTGTAAAAATTTTGGTTCCCATGGTGAAAAAACTGATTGCAACACTCAAAATATATACTTGTGAAACCTATCCCAGTCAAAGGCAAGAACCTACATTTTAGGATTCAATCCATTTTGTACATACTATAATGTAAAAATCATCAGTATTGATGGGAAACCACATTGAAATGACTGTGACTGTAAGATGCATGTGCAATTTTATTGGGCTATGTTTGATATTGAGCATTAACTACTACATGAAAGTAGAAAAAGGAAAGTGGGTTTGAGAGCATTGCAATCCCAATAGTTACTAGCATATCTATGAAATTATAGATTGAAGAACTCATTTCCTTTTGTGTTAAACAAGGAGTTGTTTCTGAAATGAGGAAGGTGATCTTAATAATGTGCATGAAGAGGAGCTCAAAGATAATAAATTCATGAGGGTTAACAGGTGTGCTAATACCACTGTTGTAAAAGAATCAGAGGGCCACTATGGTATACCCATATATGTTAAATAGGGAGCCTACTTATTTTCAAGAAGTGACTGATTTTAGAGATTGTGATTATCTATGGATTAAGAGGGCCCTGATGTAGATCATTGAAGCTGACTGCAAAAGATACCAAGCCAGATGATACTTGCTCGATGGACTTTTCTACTGTTGATATTAAGACTGGTGAAAACCAAACTATTATTAAGATTAGGTTTTCAAATGATATGATGATGGATAACCTCCAAGAAAATTGTTCATAGTTTCTGGATAAAAATCAAAACCTCAGAAATACAAGGCTGTTGGCATAAACCATATCATATTTGCAAGGGGAGTTTATGTTTTGGCTAAAATGTAATAACTAATAAGATGAGGACTTTATCGAATACTTTAGTTTTAGGCCTACCCCTCTCGTCCTTTAATAAAATAAGCATATTCTCTATCCCATCTCAAACTTTCAAAAGCATATTAAAGACTATGTTGTGCCACCTAAGAAAACCTTGGTATGTAAGCAAAGATCAATAGTTACATTTCATGCAGGCCTCAACAGCCAAGGAAATTGACATGTCATTACTAGAACTAGAGAAAAATATTAACCATATTGCTCTAGCATCGGGTTGGACAAAACATGTAGAAGATTCATCCTTTGTGGTTGTTTCCTCTCTTCATCCATGTGCAAGTGCTTCTGTGTCAATTCCAAAGTGGGGATGCAGTGGAAGGTGACAACAGAAAACATTACTTTCTCCATAATGGTGACCAATCCAAACAATTCTAGACACTTTGGGATTTACTAGTAGAAGGTGAAACCTAACAAACTTAGCGTATCAGCGGGACTAGATTTAGGGTCCCCTTGATAAGCTGATATCCATCAAGTACAATAACCAGCATGAGGTAATTCATAGTTTTATTCAGATGGAGTTCCAGTGGTACCAATATCTGCACAACTAAAGTACGACATCGACGTTGTATGTGAATACATAACAAACAAGATTCCTATTCCTAAGCGTAATTTTGTTTCCCCACCCAACATGATTGTAATCAGATCATTTGATGTTATAAACCTGATTCTAAAGTTGATGAAATAAAAGCTAGTGTTGTTGGTGGAAGTATACTGAGGGGTTTATGAAGGTGAATCAAAAAATTTGAAGTTCTAGCATTATAGTCAAGGATGAAAGTATCAAGTATACACCTATCTTTTTGAGAATAATTTCAATTTATGCTGAGTAAAATAAGTTGCAATTCGTTGTTCTAGGAGGCTTTATTGGTGTGGAGACGACAATAGATCCCACACTCACACGTGCTGACAAGCTTGTTGGGCAAATTCTTGAGGAAGTTGAATTCTATCCATTACTCATCTCAGTCTCATAGCATTATGTAGAGAAATCTAGTTGAAGGAAGCACTGCAAATTCTGCTCATTGTGCACAACCTCCCTCCAGACTCATCTATATATATTCAATTATTGCGGAATTGCCTTCTCAAGGATGTTCTTTCATAGGGAAAGAAGTTCACTCTTTCATCGCTCACAGGTGATTTGCATCTTCTACACACACAACTCTTCACAATAATCTTATTTTCATGTATGCTAATTTATAGAAGGTAAAAGAGAAAGAAAAGTGAGTGTATATCAACTGCCAGTGAGAGTGAATTATCAGGAACAGTATCTAAGGTGGATTTGCCTACATAGTATGAAGATTTTTTCAGTTGAATCTCTTGGAACCATTGATCCTCAGCCTGCATATCATGATAATCTCCATATTTAGCATGTAGGATTCTGATCTTCTTGACATGATACATTTACTGGGTCATTATTTACATTTGATGTGCATAATGGGGGCATTGCTGGACCTATTTTCAGGGTAACGAGGCATCCTTGCACAATATTGCTAAATATAAATACATCAGCTTTCCTATTGCTTTCAAGTCAGAAAAGCTATGAAATTGAATGATACAGTTGGAGAGTGCAATATTCATTCTAAGACAACTAATGATGGGAACAGTAAAATTGAGATGCTACTTGTAGATCCTGAGGATTCACTTTCTGCATATTTGTTTGCTTTCTAGGACGCGTTTGCTGCTGGCAATGGCAATGATTTGGGAGGTGATATATTTATACCAAGTAACAATATGGAAATTACTAAAAATGTTTAATTACAAGGAAGAAGTCACCACAATTGTTACCAGCATCCTCTGTGCTTGAGCCAAACAATTAGGGCAAAATTCAGTGAAAACCCTAATATCAGGCCATCGGTGAAGTAATACATTGAGTCACTCTGATATAACGATATAGTAAGGGTAAGAATAAAATTATGGTGGAAGTGTGGGGAAATATCATCCCATTAAAATGAAAATTTTCTGGGAAAGAGTTAATTAAATCTACTAATGATGAATGATTGTGAATCGTATAGAGAAGGATACAATGTTGAAATAAATGAGCATAATGAAGATTTTTGAAATATTTTCACCAAAATATGAATGGGGATATAATCAATTTACCAAACAAAGATTTAATAATCAAATTTGGAAATTTTCACTTGGAGATAAAATATTTTCCCAGAACAAATTAACCAAGTGGGTAATCTTTTTTTAAAAAAGTACATACAAAAGCTGGTAAAACATTTTCACCGAGAAGTAAAAATAAGTATGAAGGTTTTCAGAAAAAAGGGAAATAATAAAAATTAATCCAGGGTGCAAAAGATGATAATTAATATGGGAGATTAAATATTTTGTTTCTGCTAAAGAAATGATTAATTAAACAAAGAGATGTTCCCAAGAAGAATGCCGAATGAAGGGTCACAACCCTAAAAATGTGCAGTATAAATGGGAGATAAAATCAAAAAAGAAGGAATCAATTAGTAGCAGTAGGTTAAAAAATTGCCAGTAGTAGATAGGTTCATCCATTCCGCCCATCCATCTCATATCAGAAACTGTTGTTATAATGCATAGTATTCTAAGATAAATAAAATGGAGAAGATATTGAATAATTATTTATTTACTTTCAAGTGTTCAACAGTTGTGGATTCATATGCTCATATGTTATTTGGTTATCTCCAAAGTGGTTGTTTGCGTTATTCAAATTGAGTGTGTGCAAATACATTTAATTTGTCAATACACATTTTCTATAGTTGTGTGATGTTATTGACTAGATTTTGTGTGCAGAAGAATTAAATATCCTTTAAAGAAAAATAAGTTTGATAGGTTCCTATTTGGATTAAAATCCTTTTGAATAAGTTGTCTTAATTGGTTTCTCTTCACATTTGAATTAAACCCTTTCATAACTTCATAGTAACGTAAGGGGATATCACTGGGATCATTAAGAAGAGTCCAGATAACTAATATACTTGCACGTTTGTATAAGGTGCAAACATTTAAAAGTGCCCAACTGTTTGAGTTAAGATGAAAACTAAATCTACCTATCTTACAAAAGCCTATCTCCAAAGTCATCATTCACTG